>CM037830.1:34906936-37306936 GCA_021234535.1 Stichopus chloronotus
CGTCAATGGTTTAAACACTGAAATAACCGCTGTCCAGAATACAAAATTCGGTTCAATGCCCTACAAGCAATAACCATTTTGTACTGCTTGCACATACACGTCCAAGTGGAAATGTATTAATAGACTACCAATTTAGCCTAACATCGTTGAAATATAGTTTCCTTGGTGGGGAATGTAACATTTTCCCCGACAATACAGTTAGGTAGCTCCCATATGGTACAAAAATGGTTTCATCTTTTCAAATTTATTTTTCATCGCTGTTTTATTTTATAAAATGACTCGGTTGTACTTTACGGACAGTGTTATCGTTTCATTAAGACATTCTTAACAGTTCTCTCATGTTATGCGAAACTTAGAATGATAAATTTATGGGTAAAGGAGGTATTTTTTCGTTGTTACTTATAAAACAAACCCTTTGATATCGGTATTTTTGAAGAAGAACATTTATGCTTCCAAAATTAAGCCCTCTGGACATATAAAGTTCTCAATCGTCCTTGAAATAAATGTCAAACAAAAATATAAAAAATAAACAAAATATGAACGTAAGTCAGGTCATATTAATTATCTTTTGAAGTCACAAATTTGTATACATGGCCAACGTTTATTAATGATGCAGGTCTGAGACAGAAATGTGCCCGTGACATTGTCTATATTTCATGAATTTTGATGGAATTTGTCAATTTTTCAACATTGTCAATGACTAATAGACCCAATGATCCAAAATGTCATTTTCAACATGGTCAACGAGTTATACACTCGGTAGTCCAAAATGTCATTTTCATGTCACACGACATTTAAAAATTGCCCACTCATAAATTTAGGTTCCCAGATCGAGTACTTGTACCCTCCCCCCATGTCGAATTGGCTAACCTTTCATTAATAAAAATGCTCCCAAAAATATGACGAACGAGTGTCGTGTTCCAGCAATGACCACTTTTGAATTGACGTTTCACCTTGTAACCACCAACTCAGAAACTTTGCGTTGAAGTTGATTGCAGTAAAGTTTAAAGCGTTCTCGGAATTAAAAAGTTCAAATCGTCGCCCTTGTCGTATAGGTTCACATTTGAAAACCTATGAAAACTATATTTAGAGTTATTTTATTAGATTCTGACAGGGACTACGAATTATCAGTGTAACTGGGATAAAATTATTAAGCATAAACCAGCGATAAATAAAGAAGTAAAAAAATGAATAATAGCTTAAAAGAATCAGAGGTAGTCAGCGTAGCATATTATGACACACTATATTCACTTACATTTTCATTTTGTTTTTCATTTTCTAAGCCTGCCACGTTTCGTTAATTCACATGCTAATGAAAACTGATCAATCTAACATGATCTCCATGCATCACATACAAATAAATATGAGTGAGTAATCAGCAATTTAACTTTGTTTTGAAAAATTGGTAATCACACAATCACTACAAGTTGGGGTCCGAAATTCAAAAAATTATGACAGTTTTCATAACTTCTGGATGTGATGTGAAACTAGACTGCAAAATGTGCTGACTGCTCCAAAATCCTTATAAATGTATCGATATCATATATATAAATATATATAGAATGAAAGGAAAACAAACGATATATACGTTTACGTGCAGGTGTACTCCGTGTACACAAAACGACCTGTTGAATACGGTATCTTTACAGGTATACCTACCACGTTGATGACGTTTGGCTGAAGGCCATGTTTTATCTTTATGTATTAGCTAAACTGTTCTACGGAAGTATTTTTTTGCAGTGTAACGATATATGAGTCACTGTAACAATGTTAGACGTTGGAATACATCTACACATGTCTGTGTAATGTATGACAGTGTAATGGTCACTTGAAAGAATAAAAAATCTTACAGGTAATTTCAGACCATATGCTAGAATGGTCATATGCTAGCAATTCAAATATGGTCATCTTTTTTCATTAGTTGATTGATTGATCAATCGATCTATTGATTGATTGATTCATTCATTCATATATTGTCCTATTGTTCCATACATACAAAATCATCATCATTGTTTAGATCATGTAGATCATTAATGACATAGTATACTCCTTTAAATATTATAAACCTATATGAATGGATAGTCGTACGCCTTCTACTGTCTTTCACATTTGTATTTTGCTATCAATGGACTCTAGCATTGTGCTCATAAAGTCACTTGATTGCGTAATATGGCACAACTCCGTTAGAAATAGAACCTTTGAGGATGTGATCATCTGCGAAGGCGTCTAGTGACAATATGGTCTGTTATACACTTACGGCAAATGACCTTTTCTGTTTTATACTATTTATTCGTTAATCAGTGTTATTTGTGAATATTTCAACAGTGGCTAAATGTGATGCTCGGTGTATTTTTCTGACGGTGCGCGATTAAGTATTAAGAATACAATATATTCCAATATTATATTAGAGACTGACTTTTTGTCACTACCTCTTCACTGATAATAGTGTTTCGGGATCATGTTCACGCTACCTCCCACACTCAGTCCTCCCCCCCCCCCCCACAAGACCGAGACTTTCCTCCGTCTCCCCTCCGCCTACTCCACCCCTGCCCTCCGCATACGTTTATCTTGAACTTTTACAATTATCTAATGCGATATGGGTTCAGTTTGCATTTAATTTTTGTTCTTATTTAAAAACATGCCGTGGGGGATTACAGGCCCGTATCCAGGGGGGTTCAGGTTTTTCGGACGAAGCCCCGCCCCCCACAAGATCTGAAGTTCCGCTCAGCCTGTGATAGTAAGCCTACGTTAGCAACATGCATGTGTCTTCGTCACTAGTCCGTCATAATTGTCAGGTAAAATGTTCCACTTGTGGTAAAATCGACCCCCCCCCCCCCCACTGAAAAAGCTACATACAGGCCTAGATTACCACAGGTTCTCTGTAGCTCCCCTTGTCTGTTATCTTCGACGTAGAAATTGACTCATGTAATTGGTTTAATATGCTGAAAGTCAGCCAACGAGAAAAGGTTCTTCGATTGATTCTTGGTCCCCACGATCAGCTTATCTATTCATATAATTCAGTCGTTCGATGAAAAAGAAATGGAATCTGTAATCAATTCCCCAGTTACACCTTTTATTGTTTTAAAGGGGAAATCAGGGTTTGTTTTCACAATTTATTTCATTACAATTCCCCACCGATATCGTACAATGAGTTATAACTAACTAAAATGATCAAGATTATCTCAAAACATGTGGACAATTTCGAGAAAAGAGTCAAATTCGGAAAAAAATCGGTGAAAAACTCCGAAAGTCTGTAACATCCATATTCACCGAATCAAATATGAATATTCAATACTATCGTCTTTTCAAGGTATGAGGAGGTGGGGCTTCCTATTTCATACGTAGCCTACGTGTGCTGTATCAATCATCAACTATCACTAAACTCTTGTTTACTTAGCATTGCGCAATGCACGAACAGCATGGGAACAGTAAACATCCGGTTATGTTTATTCATATAACGTCATCTCAGTCTTACGCTGTGATTGGTCATCGCCTAGAGGAGGCTGTCTTGTCTTGTACATGAACGTTTTATTTTTTGGACCCGACAAATATTAAGAGTTCTCATTCAACAGCAATTAACTCAATAATTACAGTTTCTTCTACCTTCAAACATTTCCCAACGTCTCTATATTTCGGTTAACAATCAGTTTAGAAAGAAAAATCAACTAAAGGTGAATTTTCTCAGTCAAACCCTGATTTCCCCTTTTAGGAGCCTGGGATGGGTAGTTGTGAGGGAGACTAAATACAACTTTTTTTGTGAAGTCTTTACCGAATGACTCAAAACATGGCTATATAGATTTGTGGACTGATACGATGCCCATTTGTAGATACGGTGCCCTTTTTGACAAAAAGTGCCTTACTAAAATGTTCAGATTTTTTCTTAATACTCTTTTAGACATTTACCCTGACTGATTTATCAGAACATTCTTTTGACATTTACCTTCCCCTTCCCCACTCAACTGGAAGAGGGTTGCGTCAACCTTGCATAAATATTTATTAGGCAAAGATTTTTTACTAGAAACGATCTTAAAGAGGGGGGGGGGAGGGGTTAGGAGGGAGTCGGCTCATTAAGTTGTTTTGCACAATTCGTGATTGTTGGTCACACGTGTTCAGTACCAATCATATATTGATGACAAATGTTCAAACTAAGAGTTTCTGAACATCTGACACATATATAACAGAAAGCGACAATGACAGCTTAACCATCAATATCACTCACTGCAAATCTGTGGCCAGACCTGCGCTTTTTATCGTGTGCGGTATTAACCATAGGCAACTCTTGACTATGAGAAAACTACAATTTCTCGCATATTTAGTAACCTTAGAAACATGGCTAACGACGCTAATTGGAAATATTGGCATGCAACGGTTTCGTTCAGACTCGTCACAAAATAAGGACTATCAACTCAATGAGCCGAATTTACACCGAAACATTTTAAAAGACTTTTCGTGTTTGAGTGAAACCTTCTCAGTATTTTCTCTCAAGTGTTTTGCCACTCTCTTAGGGTGGAGGAAAGTGAAACCTTAGCGGTGTTTTCTGTCAATTAAGCATACTTTTGATCTACATTTTAGCAGTTACAGTCGCGAGTCAATAATATGTCTATATGGCTCAATTGGTGGAGCATGCACAGAAACATGTGTGAAGTCTTTCCTCTCCTCTGTTCAGTATTATCTTTCATACAAGTAATAATTAGACTTCCTGCATGACGTCACATAACAACAACAGCGGCCTCCTTGAGGCAAACAACGAACAGTATATTGCTCACTAGCTGTGTGTAAATCGAATGACTGTGTAGCCGTGTAGACCTGTTAAATTTAGTGGCTTATCAGCAAGGAGGGCGCTTCACTGTGTAACTGTGACGTCACATGCATGCAAGAGGGATGGGGGGGGGGGTCTATTACGAAGAGCGGACAGAACTTCTACGTGTCCTGCATTCACATCGCTGTATGATCTGGCCTTTACGGCACAGTGTCACCAGAAGATACGAATACCTTATTTGCTACCTTTACAACAGTTCTTATCACCTTGAAAAATTAAAAAAAAAAAACAGGGAACATGTTGCAGAATTAAAACTAGTTCTTTAAAGAGACGGTTATATGGAGTCACCATCTGGAACAATGCACATTGAAGAAATATATCATATTACAATTTGAAAAGCACATAAATGACCAGAGAACAATACACAATGTGCGAGTGGAGTAGCTTTAGGATTGTTGGTCACTAGACATCGGCTAAAATATAATTTAAGTCTAGAATTACAAGTAAATATATTACGAACGTTGAAAAATAAGTCCTACGCATCCAACTCCCATCAGCTTGTTTCAAAATAAAGAGGTATAAAATGTTGAAAGATATTCTATTAAATTAAAATAGTGAATTTTTGCAGTATTATTTTGGTATCCTTCTTTTAAGTCCTGCATCACGGATTTCGATCTGGAGGAAGGGAGAGAGAGGGAGACATGTCCCCTGCTTTTTGGATGAGAAAGACGCTAAGACATTGTCCCCACTTCACTTTTTGCGACTTGAAACTAAAACGTGACGTAACTTAAAAACTACACATATATGCAGGATGTCTTCCGTTAACAGTTGTCAAACGTATTGAGGAATGGCATGAAATTTTGATAGTGCCACCAAGTATTGAAACATTTGTCACCATTTTGCTTCTGGTGTCCCTGCTCTAAGACTCCTTACGAGGGAAAAGGAAAGATTTTAGGTCAGATATCCAACCCCCCCCCCCCACCCCGACAAACACCGATGCCTGTCATGAACTGTATACAAAACGGCCGACAAAGCCCTCCTAAAGCCTAACAGAAAAAAAGTTCAGTAACGTGATCACGTGCCACGCTGTAATATTCGTCATCCAATCCTGTATTCTGTGAAACAATGTTGATAATAATCTGAATTGTATTGCTTTGATTGTTTCTTTCATCATCGCAATACATGTTGCTGTTCATGTTGTTATCATGTATTAATACTTGGAGCGTAACGGAAGTAGTTATAAAGTTTGAAGCGTGTTACACATGTATGCCTCGGTAATCGCCTACCGTGATATAGGTACTTACAAGTATGTGGTTCCGTAGAAAGACGATACCGACAAATTTGTCGCTTTTCGGTCGGAACTACTACATCCACATTGTTGTGAATATTGACAGTGAAATATCGCACACTATAGCCACGAAACTCCATGCTATGACTTCACACTGAATGTAGAGTTTGCTATGTATCTGTATTTACATGCGACAGGTTCAACTACTTCAATGACAGACAGCTTGACATCATGGGGATTGTACTTTAAAAGATTACATCACCGCCCCATTCCCCAGTTCCCTGCTAAAAAATTGACTTGGATATATTGAATGAAAATTATGGTATAATGGAATCCCTTGAATCGCAGATGTCACTTCCAAGTCATATTTACAGATCAGCTATCGCGAGCCCAAAAAATGTGTCAGGTCCGTATGGTAGCCCATTTAAGACCTTGAGTTTTTTAACACTTGTTACATATAGGCCTATGAACGAAACATGGACTGGACTTACGGGTTGTGTTACAGTATGCTCACGTGGTATGGTATTAAAGGTTGTGTGACATGAAAATGACATTTTGGAGTACTGTATTAATCATTGAAAATGTTGAAAGCCACAAAATCCATAAGTAAGATAATATCACGATTTCACAATTTCCCATCTGACAGTCAATCGTCACACAATATTATGCATGATAAGGTTTCCTCGAAGGAACAAACCCTAACCATGATCGTATGACACGATATCACCTCATGTTCTATTATGCAGAGAAGGGTTTTCTCGAGAGATGATTTTAGCACCTCATGGAAATTCTGTGTGAACTAGGTGCGTCCGGCACCTGCATAATGAATAAACATTGGCTACGTATGCAAATTTGTGACGTCAAAAAATCCTTTGCTTACTTAACCTTTATTTCAAGAGCGATTGAGAATTTTGTTTACCGCAAGCATTTCATTTTGGAAGAATATGATTTCTTTTTGAAAAATATCGATATAATTTGCCAAAGTTATGAGAACGTATGTAGGCCTAACAAAAGAAATAGGCCAACAACACTGTGCAACAGTCAACGTCATCAACGTTATTAAAACTTTGGATCCAGGTATCAAATTTCAGACCCGCGTCCGGACATCCACGGTCTGGTACCGGCAGCAAATTCTAATACAGACAGTATAAAAAAAGAAAAATAATAGAGAGAGGACTTGTAACCTGCCTGGCACGGAATGTTGTTAGTATAGGCTATTGTTACCTAACATGTACGCTATCGGCTTATGATACATATGCTGTGAAGTGTAGACGACAAGATGTCGTTTACTGAAGCATCACAGTGATTGGCCAAAACCTACATTTTTTATGAACGATGTAAAGATTTAGTCCGTGCAGCACCCTCGTAGTGGTACAATCAATGAGTCATTGATTTGATATATGGTTGACGAATAACACGTACTGTGCCGGTAGTTCTGCGGGGCTCTCCCGGTGTTCTTTACACTGCGGATGATCAAGCCAGGAAAAAAAAAACTGTCCACGCAGTTCGTTGTAGAGGAAGATACGAAAATTGGCAACCATGCACGGAGTGTTCATTCGTACACTTCACGAATTCTTTGCAAACGACTACACGAAAGCTGAAAGTCAGGTTGATTGATTCAGCTGTGCAAACCCCAACCCACACTCCTGTACTTGAAAAACGTGTAACGTCCCTTGACTTGGATAATTTGTAATGATAATATATAGGACCTCAGAAGCAGGAGATCGTGGGGGGACAGGGGCAACAAAGAAAAAGTGGAGCTGGGGTGAGAGGTATATTCAGCGGCCCAGTCTCCTACCGGGCAAATATATGCCAAAGGCTCCAGAATAAATGATAGAGGATGGATAATTCATAATTCATGATATTTGCATAACCAACCCATCTTCAATGTGAGGGGGCTGTCGTGCTCATGCTCTGAACCCTGGCCCAGATCGGCCCTCGGGGCCCATGTGCCCCAAGGCTTATCTACTGAGATGAGAATTCAATAGTTATGAATCACCAGCGCCATTTCCGAACCTCACTTTCTCGGTACAATTTAAAGGAGGACGTGTGACATGCATCGTCTAGAAAAGAGCTGACTTCATTCAGAAGCTGTGGAGTGAAACCATGTATGAAAATTCATTGAAATTGTGTTTATATTTATAACCGTTTTATGATGACATTTCAAGGTTGATGAAATGCAAAACTAATGATATGGAGTGTTGCATAGTGTCGTTTGTTTTTTCTTGTTAGGCCTATAGGGGCCTACATTGTACCTCAAAATAACCTAATTTCTGGGTTTCAAATTGGCAAGTGATCATCGATATTTTTGAAGAAAATGTAGGCCTATGCGTCCAAAATAAAACCCTCTAGGCATATAAAATTCTTAATTGTCCTTGAAATACAGGTTAAGTAAACAAATGATAACATAATATATATGCATCTCTTGACGTCAAAAATTTGCATACTAAGGCGATGTTTATTCATGATGCAGGTGTGAGACAGGAATTTGCCTGTAAAATTGATGGAGTTTGATGGAATTAATGTCTATTTTCAACCTTTGTGAGGATTAATACACCGAATACTCCAAAATGTCATTAATTTTCAAGTCACACGACCTTTAAGACCAACATTCTTTCTAACCCCCCCCCCCCACCTGTTAATCTCAATAAGTAGAAATTTTCATGTCTTTGTGATCTCCATTTCCACCAGCACTCCGACTGTTTTAATACTCCGTGTTGCATAACTTTTCATGATCGTGAAGTTCCCAGCACGGTTTTGTTGCACTTAAGTGGACTATTCCCTATACCGACCACTTTGACAAAAAGCCACTTGTAATACGGCTTAACCTAAGCGGCACTCTTCGGATGGGTGTGACCACATAACACCGGTAACTAATCCGCAATTGTTGCAGAATCGTTGGAGAAAATAGCAAGTAATTGTACTTATCTTTGTAATTACAGAAGGTAGCTGACACTTTTCCAGACGTTACCGGAAACTTTCATTGTTTGAACAGGTCAAAAGTTGATTTAATTCTCCATTATATTCGCCAACGTCGCGATCAAGCAAGTATTTTCACCTTGTACTTTATCACGCTTTACACTGAAAATTACAGACAGTTTATATTTACCTTAGCAGCCATTCTCATGCTTTGGGGGAAGATCTCTGTTTTTGTTAACAGGCTTAGGGTTTCCACAAAATAACATCGCCGGTTAATAATGGGAGTCTCTAGCATAAGACAGTGTGCTGAAGAGAGTAAATTTATGATGTATGTAGAAAGATAAGAAAATAGAAAGGAGAAGGAGATTGACCTCAACTTCCGGTGAAGATGCCCTATACTTCCGACTTCTGTAAGAACTAATTAACCGGCCGAGTGGCGGGCTAAAAATTCTGACCATCCGAATCTTTTTCACACTTCTTTTTACGTATTTACATTCATAGGCCTATATATATAGTTACCACGGGGGGGGGGGGGTAATGTTAGGTTCGTGTGAACTACAGGGGGGAGGAAATATTGGTCACACCCACTTGGAATTAGATTAGGGGTCACAGTCACATACTACCACCAGCACCGTGACCCTCTACAACATTACACACCTAGTCCCCCTCGACCACAAGGGGGGAGGGGGAGGCCAGGGACCAATATTGTTGCCTGCATTTTTTAAGCCATTCGGGAAAAAGAGCTGCACCGATGGCTGACTGCCATAACCTTAACCTGCTCTATAAGTAGCCTACAAGTGACAAGAACGCTACATCGCATGGATTGAAAACTAAACACACACACAAAAAAAACACACCTTCTCTGCAAGTAATTAATTTTGCCATTTTTATTCCATTATTTACGAAATGCAGTCTTTTCTTCTTTTTTCATGGAATCTGTAGATACTCTCATACTTTTTCTCATTTTACTTTTCCTGTTATTTATATTTATATTCCCCCCCCCCCCCTTTCCCCTTTACAGCTCGGTATAACTTGTTAAACAGCTGGTGGTCTTATATGGTGCCCTTTACATGTATTATATTCTCTGACGAACTCTAATGATTTTCAACTTTGCCAAGTATCTATACGTGACAATAAAATGCACTTCTTGCGCTGTCAGGCTACGCTGTGTCACCTCATATATGTCTGTATTTCTAAAAATGTTTCGTTTGTTCCAACTTAAAACGCCATAGTCCATTTGATTTTTCTTTTTTAGTTTACAGCTCTTGTTTTTCTTATACCATCGTTTGTAAATTACATGATAAAGTTCTGTAAACTTCCAGCTCATAATAGAATCGTATACGTTAACATGTGCGGTGTACACTTTCGGTTGGGGGGTCGTAAATATATAAAAAGCAATAATTATTGGGATGGTTACAAAATCAAGAAGGCTTCTTTTCTTCCAAAACAAAAAAAAATACACCGCGGAATCTAGATTTGTTTCGAGGGGGCCGGGTGGGGGGATAGATATATCTATACTTTGTCGACCCATCACAAAACCATATACGAAACGTTAAAATTGCGATAAACTTTTTACTGCACAGAATCCCACACATTCATATTATACGATGGCCTGTATCACTATAGAGGGGGGGGGGGTGTATATGCACTTTGTCGACCAGACACCCAGACGTGGACGACGATAAATCACTTGTACTTTGAAAACAGAATAGATTAACGACGAATGCAGGTACTTCCTGTCACAGTCCCAGGGAAAATCCACATAGGCCTTATTGCATAAATGGCAAAAGAGGTCTTAGGTAAAATCCACCAGGACAGATCGCTTTGCACTTTTGTATTATGATTTGATAGACCAATTTATCTTCTCAATTGAATAAAAATGGAAGGAGAGATTGTTTTTCCGAATTTCAGGTGTTACTTCTTCCAGGTACTTACATGTAGATGTATACGGTGCACTTGACAGGTACGCTATAGTTAACCGTGTCATTTTGGCAGGTGTCTGCCTGTGTAACGTTATAATTAACATTTCAACATTTTAGTTGTCATGCTGCACACTGACAGTCTGGAAGTTAAGTGAAAGTGTTTACCTTACCAGTTCGCTCATCGTGATCCTGCAGGGAGGGATAGGTGGGGGAAAGGGTGAAGAAGGGGTGGGGTAATGAGGCCGGTGTACCGAGGAATGGAGGTATGTTCTGCCGATATTAGCTCTACCGAACATAATGATCAAAGCAGTTATGTTGTCTTTCTCACTTGCACCCTGGAACTGGACTATTACGTGGTAGTAGTTCAGTGCTCTTCCCCGCTTGCAAAGTTTGGAACATACCATGTAGATTATGACCAGGTGTCAGTCGTTTTTTTTTTCTTCTTTTTCTCAGACATATAAACCGTGCAGTAATGAGTAAACTAAATATTCTGCAACCTAGTGTATGCGTCCCCATGTACACAAGGTATCACGATTGTAATACAAGCTTCATTGGATTTCAAGGGCAAGTAGAATTCCATCTTGTTTCAAACGAGTATTATTTATACGAATCCAATTTGCGAACGATTTTCTTGTCTACGTCACCAAGTTTCGTCACCGCTATTCTCTATTTCTCCAGTACTCTGTACATGGCGGGAATCGGAGTCAGAACCGAACAGGTTCTAACGTCGTTAACGGGTACGGAAACTTGCGTAATCCATCTCGTCTAGTTTCATGGACATGTCAACAATATACGCAAGGACACGGATACAAGAAGGTATCAAGGGTATAGACACCCACGTAGATAACATATGGAGTCAGTGCTATTTCATCACTGCTGTATTTAGTATATCTTGTATAACCATCGAACACACACGATGTATATGTAACGAAGAATGCCAAGTCAGCCATACCCTGAAAAAACACGATCAAATAAAATGACTGACTGACTGATTCACTGACTGACCTACTGACTGACTGACTAACTCACTTACTTACGGACTGACATGACGTATCTATATACACTGATAAGGCCTAGAACTCCGCGATGAAAGAACAGTTTAAGAAGTTTGATATTAAGACAGATACTCATCTACCTACACATGTACTTCAAATTCTCCCAACATTGTTACTTGAAGCCCCATCCACAACTGTCTTTAGCCTCTCTTTGTGAGCGGACCCAAACCTTATTGCTTGAGAGATATCCTAGTGAGCCGAGAAGGCCTTACATGTATTCAGACCACTCTCTGTGCATGATCTTTTATACAAGCAGCCTATGATCTAAATTGCATATTTTGATATTTTTTTTAACTTTGATGTCACCAAGAATTTTGCTTTCCTCCAAGTAAAAAACAGACTTCGGGTGATGAATATTTGTGTTGAAACACCCTTCAGCAACTACTATATCTATCGCACCACAACCTACTGATTACGGGAACAGACTGAGCACTGTGGGAAAACCATAACGACCTTCTATAGTAAGAAGTATGAAGTCATGCGACCTTTATCCAGTATTTTTTGGTATTACCAGAGACTGATGGTGAGTACTGTGCCTACGATTTACTCTTTAAATGTAAAGGAGTGAAAAAAAGTGACTACAGTGATCACTCTTGCTTTCGACTGACATTCCACTCTCCTTTGAGTGACACTTTCACTGAATTAGAATGAATGACCACTTCAAGCAGAGTGAAATTTCAATCGAATTCCACTCTTTAAAAGAGTGGTCAGTGTAGTCTTTCTTTTACATTTAGAGAGTAGCGAGGTCTCCTAAAGATCGTGATTGTAATAAGGTACGCCGAAAAAGGAAAAGTTGCTAATACTGCACAGCGAGACAAGCAAGAAGGCCGCAGTTTCAATGTCATTTGATGAACTGTAAATAGAAACAAGTTACGCCGCGCCTTTAGGTGGATTCCCAAGTTGAATGCATATCGCCGAAGGTATCCGGCTTGCGACTTCAGGGGATTAACACGCGGACATATCAGTCAACACACTCTCTCTCTCTCTCTTCAATTGCTTTGGATAACTGATTTAACACGTTTTCATCTCTGAATGATGCATGGTTTCGGTTGAAACTGGCTTACATTTGATTTAACGTTTACTAACAAGATAAGGCTATATCACTTTTTTGACCTACCCATCCTACGACATGCCATTCAGCTGCCATTTCAGACGACTGTAGTTCATTGATGGTGGCTCGTTTATAAAGCTAACCATCGAACCACTAACTATTTTGCTTTTTTTACATATGATGATGACTGTAGGGATATTTTACAGCTTATGAAACAATAATTTTTAACTTTCAAATCGCCATATGACATACGCCTATCCTGTCCCACATTACTATCATGCAAGTTAACGTTTGTTTTAATACCACTGAAAACTCTTATAGACCATTAAGCCTCCAACGATCATGTGCACTCACGTGAGATGTAAGACGAGAGATTGTGATAAAAATGATCATAATTCTAAAGAATTTGACTCACAAAGACTGTCAATCAATGAAACTACGATTACATGCCCAGCTAGCTAGATGTAGGTAATACTGGTCAAGACATAGGCCTATAGTCTACCATGCACAGTCAGGCTCCTCTGCTTATCAGTGTCATACATACGGAAAACACATGCAGCGAAATCAGTTGATATTTCTACAGCTTAAACATATCACAACGACCACTTAATTAAGAGTAATGCCTTGATTCTCGATTAAGAACGGCTAAGTACATAACCTGGTACTGATCTATGTACTGTTTGTTCGTATAATACGTACGGCACTCACATTCATGGCGACTTTATGATGGCTAAAACAAGTGTATGGGAAATTTAATTAACAAGACTGACGTTTTTATGAGCAATTAAAAACAGATAAATAGCAGTTACTTTATCGATACCGGCATTGTCACTTTACGTTACTGTCGGGTACGGCTAATGAAAGGTTATTGCTTTACTAGTGATGTGTTTTCTCCATTGTAAGCTTATAGAAAAGAATATGGTTTACAAATTGAAAAGTTAATTTCGTCATGAATCCTAATCACAATTATCGGTACAAGAGCACGCTTACCTACTTTTGGCCCGCTGGCTTTGGAAATTTCATCCCAAACATTTCCTTTCGAATGGTTCTTGGATGAAATTTCATATTTCCTATATTTTGGAATTTCACTTTGTAAATGCCATATTACTCTCGTATGAAATTTGGCTGTGAGCGCTATGAACATATTTAGTAACATGGAAAGTTTTGTAAGCATAAAGTACATCGTTTCTTCATCACTATCAAAACAAAACTTGTTGTATCATGTAATTTGCTATGCATCATATTTTGATGCCATGTCATTCAAAAGAAAGCATAAGAAGAAAAAAAAAGACAAACTTTGACACAACAGAAGAAGTACTTTTACATAAAATCAGTTGAATTGTAAATCAATAACTGCTGACGTCACCATTGCACGGTATACTATAGCCTTTCCATTTATCTTAGGCATAATTCAGTTCGATATTGCAAGAGTTTGTCCCAGAGAAAGAAGGTCGAGTGAGTCTGAATATCATTCCAAATAGTCAAGTCATTGTAACACGTGAATATATCAGCATCCGCCATTTTTTCTTTCTTTCCTTCATCGTTACTACAAAAGTTTTGAAGGCGTTTGCAGTTTAACGATTACCGTGGTGTGCAGTAATCCATAACATTACAGTAATATCATCAGATTCTTCAGATCATTATGTCATCATGGCTTTTCCGTTGATCTGTTGACAGCCATAAAATGCGATTTCAACGTATAGAAAATTGCAACACTTGCTAAGGAGGTCATAACGTAGTCTGTGAAAATCATGTAACATAAATTTCTTTTTGTCGAAAGTTTGAACAACTTATTTCATACGATCTTTGTTTTAGTGCCATTGAAAGTCATGCCGTTAGGCTACAGTTGTCGTTTCAGTTCATATACTCACCGGAGTGAAGTGTGCGTAAACTCGCCGAGGTGTTTGCACTTTTAATGTACTTGATTCCATTTCGCTTACTATCTGAACTTCTATACAGGAGTATGAGGTAGGAGCTTCTTACACTGATTTTACATTTCAAAGGTTTCCCACTACTGGTTCTTTGGATATATGGTTGCTATATCATGATAGATGTATGGTTGCTGAGCAATAATGTAGATATTGTGGAAGATGTAGAAGAACAATGAGGAGGTAATCTCTTCAAAACATAATATTAACTATGAGGTAAATGTCCTCTGCTAGTCACTGAAGATCTACTAAATATCTACATTATTGGTCAGCAACCTCAGTACATGTTCATATGTGTGACACCTGCAACGGAACAATCAATCTACAGTGTCACGCGTACTTTTCTATTTCTATATGCGTAGAAGACATGTAGGCTTAACCACGTCCACGTTCTCCTGTAGCGGAAAGCAGTTCAGCAACGAAAAAAAGAAGGTACTTTGGGATAAATTCCCATAAGATCAATGGACCTGCCTAGCTGGGGAATGATCAGGGCTTTAGTCAGTGCTTGAAGCAAGAAGGGGATGGGGTTCTCATCCAATGAGGGTGTCTCTGAGTCTGACGTTACCCCTCTATGAGGTTTTCACCCAGTGTCATTCTCTGAAGGGGACTCATTGCGTCCGATGAGTCTCCTTCATTCAAACAGCCTATAGAGGAAGTTAATCAACCGACCTCACCCCGATCCCATCCACTGTGTCATCAGTCTAGAAAACGGCAGTAAGCCTACTCAATACAAACACATTAATCTGCATGTTCATGGTACCACACGCAGTAGGTAGACGAACACATTGCATACATGCCTTGTAGGCTACCCATCAGATTTCTTCCGGACCTGTTCTCAAGGTTCTTTAATATTTACGCGATGCTTTGAATTCAAACATCCTGTACCTACGGTGGCAAGCACCTCCGGAACTTGTAAGTTCACCCCTAGCCTCCTACTATGGTAGTCTCTTGAATTTATCACCAACTCAAGTACAATCACATACGTATGTATCTATGTGTATCCATTGATGTCTTGATAATAAATATAGGTTACCACTAGAACGTTTGCGCTATTGTTAGAAACTGCGTAGCCTAGTGTTACGGAGGTTTTGTACTGGACGTCATAACACGTGACTTCTGATAGATTGTCGGACGACAAAGGTAGGGTAATGCAGTGTGCCTATCGTCTTCACCATTAGCCAGTTTTCGTCACAATGTTTCGCTTCTACCTAAAGAAACTATTTTATCAGTAACTGCTCACAATTACAAGAAAATGTTGATCACCTCATGACAATTTTGGCCAAAACATTCACCATTGCGGAGAAGTAGGTCATCGTAAATTTACTACAGCGGTTTGGAAGGCAAGTAAAGTTTGCATGAACTGCCTTGCCGTCCAGATAAATTGATCTCAAGGTATAAATAGATGTCCTGAGTACGACATGGGTGATTAAGTGACGAAGGAAAATAAGCGGTGGCCCATAACTACATCATTTGGTATGGGACTGCACTTAGGTTACCTTCCCCGTTCACGATACACGTTAGGCTGTATATCTGTCCCCAACATAGAAATTGCCAACATCTTTTATGGTCGTATCCCAGATACTGAATTAAAATAGGCTACATTGCATTTAGAATATTGCTTAAGTGCATATGAGGGCTTGTACCTATTTATATTACAGCAATAGTGGTCCCTACCAATATTTGTCACGTACAACTCGTTCGATGGCAAAAGATTGTCCCGCAGATGCCTGTTTGGAAGTCAATGTCACTTGGCATCAAAAGTCCAACCCGGATACACCTGGTAACCGTAACGATGGTCCTTGCTGAACTGCAGAGCCGTATAGGTCCGGTACTCTTTCAAGTTCAATGTTGTCTGTGTGATAATGCATCTTTATCTGTATGTGTGTGTGCTTATGCAGTATTAGAAGCCGGTTATTTTTTCCATAATTTCCCGACCCTGACTGTTACCATAGAATCTTTATTTAAGGTCAACATTTGTAATATCACAAGAGCTTAGACAAACCATAATTCTATAAATAGGTTAATCATCAAAGTGTATCCTGACTATTCCTCTGTGAGATAACCAACAAATAGTAACAAATTAGATAACTTAGGCTGCTTGTGATTTTCGTATCTCAGGAAGTCTGTCAGGGGTGGAAGCTTGATATGATCATTGATAAAAAGTTAATTCGAACGTGTCAGAGATAAAAGAAAACTACCAATGCCCATTTCATTCTCTCCTCGGGTAGGCATAGGCTTATTTGTCCGATACTTTCGGAGAAAGATCTGAAGGATGGGACGATGGTGTCGTAGACCTTCCAGGGGAGTAGGCCTACAGCTTTGTATCTTCAAACTGATCCGAGTAAAGCAGATGAGAAAATAAAATGAATAGAAAATAGGATGAATTCGATATTAAAATGATCATGCCATAGAAAGGCAAACGCTAAAGTTGGTGAACGTAGGCTACAGGCATACTTAAGAAAAAAGTCAGAACAAAAAAAGACTCAGGGAAGAAAAAGTTTTCCCACAAGTCGCCCTTCTGGTCCATTCACTTAAGCCCTTCAAACAGTTAAAGCATGCATGGGGGCGGGGGTGGATGGTAAGTGGTTCTAAAATGCAACCAATATAAGGATACCAAGGAGTGCCACATGAGTCATCTCGGTTTATGTCACCGAACAAACCCATCTCCGTTGTCACACGCATATAAGGTGGGCCTATACCTGTACTGAGAAACCCTATCCGAATATGTAGGTACAGATTTTTAACGCCACCTACGTCGGGGGCAATATGGTGTTGGTCAAGACGTTTGTCATTTTCGTTCTTTCGTATTTCCACATTCAACGCTTGTAACATACCCATCACACTGCATTGCTACTCTACGCCCTATTGGTAAGCTGTATATAGGCGAGCTTTGTACCCAACAGATTTACACATATCCGAGGACGGATCTGTTCGATCCAAATCAGCGAAAAACGTCGGAGGGGGCAGTCAGCTCTGTACAAAAAGAAGCACGGTGTTTCTGATACTAAGTTACTGGGGTCTTAAGGGCAATAAGTGAATGCATCCGAAGAAGTACTTTCATTTGTTACTATGGTCCTTGATATGTTAACGCTGCAAAATAATCCCATAGTACCAACTATACCAAGCGCCTATCCAACTATAATAGGAAATTCACGTGTACAACCATACATGGAGATTGGCCGCCGGTTTCCTTTACTTCATTTGCTTTTTTATTTGACACTTTATTACTGTCTATAGTGACTTGTAAGATTTTATTTCATAGGAATGCATTCGAGATCGTCCACGAGTCTCATCGATTCGTAAATCAGTTCGTTTTTGACCCAATTAAAAGACATCACGATCTTGACCGTCGCGGTGTGTAATCCTTTTAGATTTCCTGCAGTCCCAGATCAATCTATCAATAGTATATGTCACCCGTTATCACTGTGCTAGTTAAAACTGGATACGTGCAAAGTTGGCCAACACCGTAACAACATCGAGGGTTGGTTGCTATGGGCGGGTCCTCACTAACACAATATAGGCCAATCGTCCTACGTGTTCGGTAGAGAGCTCTGCAGTCGCCTCGACATTCGTATGAGTCTGCACATGATACTGCACGGGGCATTCTCGGAGACGTATTGAAACCATGGATTTCCTACTATCACACCACTAAACATTATCCACCCATTTCCCGTTTTATTTGAAATCGTATAACTCCCACCTAACTTCACGGCTGACAGGGTATAGTTACCGTCAATCTAAACAGGCATAGCCTGCACTGGAAACTTACCACTGTCACAGTCCTCACACTTCCAACAGACATTGCAAAGGCAGCCTGATGTGTGTATATATATATTCGCATAGAAAACCACTTGTATGAAACTAGTATGTTAAAATTGAGTTTTTGTTACCAACTATCCGTAACTTTACTATGTGACCAGGTAAACAAACTCGTTGCATTGATAGATCCACATGAAAGTATACCGTGGGTCTTCTAGGGCGAATCGATAAGAAACACGGACTTGATTTCAGACTTTTGTAGGCAATTTCTCCCTTGAAAGGTAAGACAAGTGTGGAAATAGTCAGTAGTAATATTGCTATGAAACTTCCAAACGACAAAAACAACATAAATTGAAAGAAGTGGATTCAGTCTTCTGACCTACTGAACTCATAACTTGAGCTTCTTTACATTGATTAAGCTCTTTAAGTTTTAAAAAGCAGTGTCAGTATAATGCGTAATCATGACAAGTTACAAGTGCTAAAACGAAAATTTATTTTAGGCATACAGTGAGTAGGTTCTTTCCGACGACCACTGTCATTGGCTTCTTTGCACTGCCATGAGCTGTAGATGTGTTTATCAACTTGAATTTAAGGCCTCCATACAGTTCTACAGACATGTCACGTATATGTCTGTTCTGCGTGGACCGATCAAACTTTTGAATTATCAAATATAGCTATAAGACCAAACAGTGTTCTTTTGGCTGAGAACGATCGACTCTACGCAAGTCAATCGAAATGTTAACCAACGCGATTATATATGAGGCTCAAGTCACCTTGGGCGTAGAACTTATATCTCAGAGCATTGGCATGGAGCTATTTATTGTACTTTCGTGGTCGAATCATCACGATATCCTATGTGGTTCATAATAATTCACACCTCTTCCCGTGACGTCATTCGAATCCCTTTGTATTCACATGTATCATATCACGCATCGGACTTTTCATTCACGCAGTGAAGTATTGTACACTGGACATTAAACAGATAAGTGGTGACAATTGGTGATAACATTTTTTTTTAAAGGAAAAAAGAATTGTTGGTAAAAAAACTGAAAGGTTCAATTCTGTAAATTATCAGGAAATTACGTCGACAGATAAGGCCCTAAAAAATAATGACTCTAAAAAACTAGAAATATATAAGAAAGAAAAGTCTGACAGAAGGAAACTGCAGAATAGTTTGGGGAGTTTGATGGTATCTGTTTCCCACTTAAAAATAAATTTTCTTTGCAAAGAAAATGAAAAAGAGATTATGTACTATCAAAGATAGTATATTACTTATCGCTAGCCCCACTTTACCTCAGGTTCCTAACACGTCACTCTCCGCAGTTGTACATAGCAGTGTAAATATACTCGAGGTATGTATAGGATTGTCGATTGCTACGTATTTTTTTTTTTTCTCGAACACATCAAACACATTATTCGATGCAAAAGAAGGATATAATGATATCATCATTTAAATACATATCTAAAAGATTACTATTCCTTACCTCATGCATTCTTTTGAAAAGCAACACAAGCTCAACGTGGCATTTTAAAGTATTTTTCAAAATTATACATTTCATTATATTCATGCATGAGTACTATTTTTCTTCTTGTTCAGATACTGTCGGAAAGTTTGCGATAATAATTGTTTCGAAAAAAAAAAATTCTAACCATAAAAGCCGTTGCTTTTGGAATTTGTCACCCTCTCTGTTAACAATCCTCTTCACAACAAAGTAAATATACGTCAAGCAATATTTAAAATATTGTAATTATGAGACGCCGTCGATACGGCCAATTAATGCAGCCATGCTTCTCTTCCTAAAATATCGACAAAAGCTCCTACTAAACTTGGACCACTAATAAAATAGAACTCTACATATTTCTCGCGTTCTCATTTTTCAACCTATCCTAGGTAATGAGAAATTAATCTTTGGAGTCATGTTGTGACGGTCTCGTGATTTTACACATTTGCTTTTTTGTCGCACTGTGTGAAGCTCGTTCGTGATATGTGATACGATTTTCCGAACACACACAGATTAATATATTTTTTGGTAACATAATCCTATATTTAGACAATTAATATAAAACCAGTTTGGCAATGGTGGCTAGCATGGTTAAAGCGAGCCCAACGTAACATGTCTCACGTTCAAATTGCACGATTTTACACATTTTTTATTAATACAAAGAACTGGACACCGTCAGGATTCGAACTCGGAACCTTTGAAATCTCTAGTGTGGCTATACGTCACTAAAAACGTTGCGGAGGTTGCGAGTTCGAATCCCGGTTAGTAAGCTCGGTATGAACACTTTCTTCTTAACGTCACGTTATCCACCTTCTATTCTAAGGGACATGTGACTACTGAAATGATACTCTACCGAACTAGACGTACGTTAACCTACATGTGTAGCTGTTTAACTAGATCTTCTCCGTCTGATAATCGTATTTTGAGGAAGAAACTGAGGATGCAGACACACTAATCGTTGTGAAATACGTGATGTACACTTTATAATGGTAAGATAAACGCTTTTCAGTCATGGGTTCACTTCGGGAGACCTACTTATTACTATATGATAGGCGCTACGAATGACGTTCCGACAATGTTGTTGAGGCTATTTCACAAGATATTGTTTCCTATGTTTCACAGTGGGGGCCATAACAGTCTTTCAACATTCATGGAAGACGGATTTTCCGCACCGTTGTTTCATTTTTTTTTTTGGTCCGCTTTTTAAACGAAAAGTTTTTGGAAGAAATGTCACACAGGTATCAGTAAAAGGGGACAACAAACGCTGTTTTCATTATTTCTATTGACCTGGGATGTATGTATGTACTGGAATTAAATTAAGGTCTGCGGAAGATCTTGGTACCAAAAATAATGTGGGTAAAACACGAGAAATACGACAGAACTGTAATTATGGACAAAACTGAAACTGATGTGATGAGGCCAAAAGATTGCACTTTTAACTGCTGTTCAAATTGACCATCTACAATCATGTAACTGTGGAATACAACTGTTTACACGTAGATAAGCTTTGGCAGCGACGCTTCAGGTTGGTGTAAGCATGACCAACACAGCACTTCGAGTGTCGCAGGTATATAAAGGCCGGTTCACACCAAAGCTGGTGCTTCGAATTCGCTAGCTAACTTAAAGGGAAATAAGGCGTTCATTTCACGGAAAGCAAACAAATTTTCAAAACCATATCAATTAACATATAATGTAAGGTTATTTAATATAAGGAGGGGAAGTAGCTCTTTTTTCAAGAACTTAGTTTCTCACAGATAGAAATTCAGTTATTTGTTGCTGAACGACAATTTGTTCACCCAAACTTTTCAAAATTCAAATGATGCATCTTCCGTTACTCAACGCATGCATAATGTTTTGAGGAGATGAAGCTGTTGCAGATGTTTAACGATGAGACTGAATGGTTTGACAATGATTAAGGCTATTTTCCTTTGTATGTCATGTTGGTATATTCCAAACGCCCTATTTCCGTCTAAGGTCCGTTTACTCCAAAGACCGCAACAGGACCATTAATTCCGCATTTAACAATAACAAAAATATAATGATAAGGTTTTTTATTAAATATCTTATGATATTATTGTCGTTTACACACATCGAGTCTTGTCAAACAGTGTAACGTTTTACATTGTGTCGGACGCTCGGGGATGAAATGTAAAGGTCTCCTGTGTGGCTATCGTTTTTCCCGTCGGTTGACCTTTAATTATGCAAAAATGGCCGACAAATCTTCTACATCGTCAGATTCGGCCATTTTGATTTTTTTAAAGGTGGCTATGACTCTACTTGCCGCAGAACCGGTTAACTGCATAGTACCCTCGGAGGGAAAAACGGCCTTTTATCCTCGTTAGAGGTCACCGCACCGGTTGTGGCGCGAACAGGCGAATCGGGAGTTGCAGCCTCTAGAGTTTTTTTTCCTACACTCAAGGATACATCACGTATTTCAGGGTTAACATTCCACGCTCACTATAATTTACAACCAGACAACATTCTCAACTACAGCAGAAGTTGTAGGATTGCGAAACAAGTGAAAATATTATTTTACAAGCAGGACGATGGGTTCAAATTTTACTTTTCCCCCTACTTTATCGGAAAATGAGGTCGGAGCTGTACGATCGTGAGTTCTCGCAGAGCTGGTATAGCCTAAATAAGCTTTACGCAATCTCTCCATAAAAGACATCTGATTCCCTATTTTGACATTCTGCCTTTCAAATATACGTTTTCTCTTGCAAATGCCTGTAGCTATCACTGCAAATTTATAGCCTGATATGTCACGTACAAGCAAAGTACTTTACTATATTGGATGTTACTAAGGACTGAACAATATTTTCACAGGCTAAGTTGTCACTCCGACTTTACTGAACATCAAATTGGATCGGGGACAAAACAATGGCAGTTTTTGTTCTGCAAAGCAAATCATGAGCAAACGTATGCTCCATATAGGAAATCAAATTGTGACATACTTACGGTAATGATGCTATTTTTCATGATCATCTATCGACTTCTCAGATAACAATACTTTTAGAAATGGCACGATTTGATGCAAACATTAGGAACAGGAAATACGTTGGCGTGTCAAAAAAAAACAAAAAAAAAACTACTCTCAAGTGCAGAGATCCCATAAGTGAGACGCTTCCAGTCTATTTATTTATAACAGCCATATGTTAGTGCTATCATTTACCGTACACGTAAACATGCCACAAATTCATTTACTTGGCGTTCAGCTACCTTTGCATGTGTTAACATCGCGCCGCCAGTCAGCTGACCAAAAAGTGCATAAGTTGTCCGAGCAACGTTGGCTGGCCTGAACTTGAAAGTGATACGGACTACTCATACACCATCGGCATGGAGACATGTACGGTATTTTTTTTTTTATTTGATTCATTCAATGGACGAAAAGTACATCGGGTCTGTAATAAAAAGTTCGAAAGGTTGCTTCTCGAAAAAATGTCTTTTTTAACTAGCGATTGTTTGCACACGTCTGCATATAGAATGTAAGTTTGTGAACCAGGTCTTTCCTATCTAAATGAAAAAAAATGTAGGAAAATGACATTCCTTCAGACTGAAGGTTGATATACGCCTCCTGTTGCAGATGTGGTCAGAGGGCCCGCAGGTGTTATTATTGTAACCAAAGATTTATTTCCTTTTATCAATAGTTACATTTGCTTCCTTTATATTTTTTTCTTTCTCTTTATGAAATCAAGTTAGTGTACTGTTGTGGGCCCTTTTTTTGTTTGCAAGACCGTCCGTTTCGGGAGACAGATTTGATGATTGAATTTGAAATTATTATGCTCAGGCATGAACTTAAAGAAACGTGAAACAGCTGCTACCAACGCAATTGAGACATTTTGTGGAGAGGAGGGCAGGGCCCACCGACTCCCCTGTAATTTTTTGCCCCAAGTACAATATAGTTCACTCATGACCTGCGATATATGTGTCAAAGGCAACTATTTCATTCAGACCGGCAGCATGAACATTTAGACTGAGGTTTCATAAATCCCCCCCCCCAAAAAAAAAAAAAACAGGATTAATGTTTAACATATTCCGTATCGAAACACTACTTATCTAACCAGGGAATTACTATCCGGATAGACGCAACGTATGCCGGGTGCCTAGTCTTATTTTTCAATATATATATATATATATATATATATACATATCTATATATATATATATAACCCTGGATTGTACATTTGCTGGATATACGTTAAAAGTGTACATTCAGAGGACATGATTATAAAAAATGTCCAGCAAATGTTCATTTTTAAACGTAAAAAATAAGGCAAACGCAGAAAACAATGCTTGTACAAGTAGATGGGGATATACACTATTCATCATTATAAAATGGCAGGTATTGACTCATGTTTCAATGTAAATTTTGTTGTTCAAAGATTAGCTGGACAGAGATATGTCCTCCTATCGTAAATGTCCTGCTAAAGTTCATTTTTAAACTGTGGTATGTCCAGCAAAGGTGTAATTTAGTGATATGTATGTATATATATATATATATTATAACTTTACAGTACGCTTAGCGAATCAAGGACGAAATGCTCAGGAATATTGACCTCATTCATCAGCTTCATGTGACACCCACACAATGTCACACATGTGTAAGAGATAGTTCGTATATAGGGCATGCAAACAAGTTATTGTAAGCGCATCTCGATGTCCAGCATGTTTACTTGACCCGGGATACATAGTATAATCTTCGCCAGCTAGTTGAGTTCATTCGTTCTGTGGAGCGTCACACTCGTACTGCTGTTACCAATGAACTGGTGATATACTTTATCCAATCACATCGAAGAAAATTATGGGATGGTAGTTTCACATTACAGTAGGTATTCTGGGGTGGGGGATGTACACAGAATTGACCCTGCTACTGTACCTAAAGTGTAAACTTCCCAATTCATTGTGAAATCTTCTAACTTGTAAGGTAGAGTATGTAAATTACACTTGATGAATGGTAACTTTCCATGATAACTCCACAAGAGAAGGCTCGAAATGCTCTAATATCAAGACGGCGAACCAAACAAGTCCGGGGCGTATGTGGGGGGCGGGGGGGGGGGGTGAGGAAGAAATATTTGGCCCCTATATATAGCACTCACTTTCTAAGTTTTCTCCCTCCCCGTTCGCCTTCCCTTTCCTATATTGACATTTTTCTTGTACCATGTTATCAACAATAGTTAATAAGTACAAGGACCCCGCAGACAGTAACACAATATTCAGTAATCAGAAAGAACATATGGTTTTGCAATACATAATTTGCATGATGGTCATTACTTTTCCATCATTCCTTCCAAATAACAATTAAAAAATTACTTCATTGACGTGAACTTTAAATAAATTAAGTATTGCCCAGGAGAAAAAGATCGAGGCCAAACAAAAAGATTGAAACCGAACAGTCGTTTTATTACCATTGTCGATGCATCTCTTAGCAATGACACATCCTTATGCTTCAGTTTAAATGTAAGAGGATGCTTGCCACCTACAATGGCCATGTTTCCTGCAGGTGTTAAATTTGTGTGCAGTGCATGCCTCTTTACCTGGGAGTTAAAGGTATGAGAGAAGCCTTAGACTTCGTGGAATTCTAAGACCTTCCACGGGTAATTTAATTGCTTGTTTAAAACTTTGTCTTAATGAAGACCACTTCGAACCCAATGGTACTTTGTAACGCACAGATCCATGGGACCTCTGTTGGGACAAAACAAAATCTACCAACCAGTATATGTTTACACTGGTACAAGAATAAAAGTTAGCAAATCATAATAGAAAAGAGCAGGTGTCTGAAATTCATTGCATTGGTCATTAAAACAACCTCCGGCTGCAAATTACCTTGCACCGGTTGCTCCCTCATTTGAGCGTCTTTGTGTAAACGCCACGACACTATCGCGCTGTGTTTTTGAGTAGTTGAGTGTGTAACCGCGAAAACCACATTAGCCTATGGAGCGATATCAGTTCAGTGTGCCTCAATCTGTAAGTTTAGGATTTGTACTTTTTCGCGGTTTTTTTCCTCCCTGGACCTACGGTACGTTAAAATAACCGCCCTATACAGATCCATATCATACTTAACGCCCACACATATTACACACATGGTCTAAATTAAACCAAAAGTTACCGTACTTTCAATATTACTGGGCACATATCTAATTCAACATACACTAAAGTGGCATCCTCTTTTGCAAATTAAGGTTGTACATGAATAAACCTTAAGAGAAGAAAAGAAAACATTTCAGATGACTATACCAATATGTGTACTGGTTTTCTTTTTTAAGGCAATTTCCAGGCGTTTTTGAAAATATATTCCGGACGAGTCGCCGCTATCAAAAGAAATGTTGTATCCGCTTTTGGGGTTTTTTTTCTGTTCTGTTATTTCAAACGGATTATGCTGCAGTATACAAATGCATAACGTGTGCACGAAGTGTATACAAATTTCATTATCATCATCGACCATGTGCTGCGGGTAAGGTGGCCCCTCTATGAAAACCACATTTTAAATATCAACTACCGGTATCATAAGATGGTCATATAAAGTGATCCTGTTATATTTTATCATAATATACACTTGCGATACATCCCCTTTACTCATTATATAAATGTTTATCTCGTTTTGGTCGTATATTGGAAGATAGCCAACAGCCCCGCGACTAGACGGGAAACTCAAAAATAGTCCTCCTAGATATATATATAGAGATAGCGAGGGACAAAACTGTATGCCAATACGCACACACACACATACACACACAGAAGTGATAAATATATCCTATATTTGGAATGTCTAAGAAGCAACAACGAAAAATAAAATTAATAAATGATTGTAAATACTTACCGGAAAATAATACCTTTCAAAAATAATCTCGCATGAAATCCCATCGATATATGTTCATCGAAAAATTATACTCCAAGATATATCCAAATGCAAGAGTAATCTAACTGAAGAAAATAAAGTTCTCTCCGATGGTTGACGTTCTAAGCATCAAAATGAGCACCAGACGAAACAAAAAATAATTTGTCACATTAAAACCGATAATAAGCTTCACGAGTGCAAAAAATATATTTCCTCGGCTCCAGCTAAAAACCTCCTGCAGGAACCTAGTCAGAACATCCGAGTTTGTTCTCGACCAATGTTTCGCAGAATGGGGCTTAGTGTAGGAGTAGATGTCATACGGTTTGCTCTTGGAAGAGCATTGAAAGTGATATTTACCCAACGAAGCCGTTAATAGCAAGCTTCATTCGGTAATCGCTCTGAAAATTTTTCACCTTTTGCTCGAAAATAAAAAAAAACTGAAAAAAAGCTATACACTTGTCCTAGGTGACCCAGACGGATGGTAGAAATCGATTAAGGGTACTCAGGAAATATTAAGACGGTGATTTCGCATATGTATTGCTCATGAGATGGTCATGAATATTCAGCTACAAGTTTCGTCACTATGGAGACAAGCTGTTTGAATTGACCTGTGAAAACAAATTTGTACGGCAATTGCACCATTTAAGTGAAAATTATTCGATGGAAAGATTTAGAATATTCGAGAAAACAAAAAAGTTACGAAGTGAAGCGCCTTCGCCCATAGACCTGAAGAGAGAACGGGATAGTAATAAGCCCCTCTGATCACGACTCCAACACGTGAAAGTTGAGCCAGGAAAGTGAAATACATGCGCGCGGTAAAGTGATATGCCAAAGACCTTACATGTATAGCCTGCATGAATATACGACTATATAGACACAATTTTATGATATTATACGATAGGTCACTATTTTAAGCAAGTTGTTTCTTTTAAGTTTTCACCAGTTGAATAAACAAGGCTCACCGTATTTATTTATTATAAATTTTACATGATTATAAATATTCACAGTGAACTCAAATTATACTAGTGTTTTAAATGCGGTTATAAAAATTAATTGTAGACTTTGTATTTGTTTTATTTGTTTGGTTGGTTTTACGTTTGACGGTGTGACTGCAGCGGGGCTCATGACAGGTATAGCTGTTGCCCAATTCTGGGAAGCATACATGATTCTGATTTTAACTGAGGGCCCTGAGGGTGGGACAGTTTGAACGGCATATGGAGGGTCCTGAGGTCTCGGTTGTTACCGAGACATTGTTGGGGTTTGATCAGAAAGCTAACGTAACGTGATACACTGTTAAAAATGTAAATTGTAAAACGTTAATTTACAGAAAATAAAATAAAGAAAGACGAAAGGATTACAGAAATTTTCTGGTAATTAGTTGCCAGACAATTTCTGTAATTCTTATTTGTTTATTTGTTTTACTTTCTGTAAATTTACAGACATTTTTCTACAGTGAATCTTTTTTCTTTTTGTGTGTGTGTTAGAGTAAGTAATTTCTGAGGTTACTGGTAAATGGTTACAAAGGCATGGTCTTAACCATTTTTTTTTTAGTATTTCCAGGAATTTTTTTTTGTGTCACAGCAAACCACGTCGCGCGCCACAAGCGCCGCCATTTGAGGAAGTCTGGCCTAGTCTGGTCTAGTCTTTGAGTTCAAACATCCCAATATCGAGGAACACACCTCACCGACAGGAAGTAACACAGGCTCTCCGTGACGAAGCAGTTCACATGGGAAAGGGTATAGGCTCAGCCCCAAATAAATGTATTCTAACGGAATGTTATGTAAAAACATCTTCATATGACATCTGCTGCTTGACCCTACCCCCCCCCCCCCGCCTTACTACCTCTCTGCTTCTCATTAACAAAGTCTGCAGAAGATACCCGAAAGATACCAATTAGGCAAACAAGCCTTTGTTTCCAGTTTGTTTGATTTACCTTTAAGAATTTCTTAACGAGTTATTTGATCTGCAGACTTCGATGCCTTGGGAAACCCATTTAAGTATACCAAATTGGCAAGAAGTATGAGCGGGAACTCTTGTGACATCGTGGCGAGAATTATGAACATTTTCTTCTTACCGTTCTGAGTCATAGCAACCGACCTTAAAACAGAATTATCAGACTCCTGGTGAAAACACCTACGAGTGAAGCTCACGGTCTGCATAATCAAATGCAGGCGAGCATCTCGTCGTATTTGGCGCTAGGCTGGAAGTACCCGCTGTGACGGAAGTACTGCGCATGGGCAGGGGAGCTCTGGCCAAATTCATTTTACGGACCAGTTCTAAGAAATGACAGCGTAATGCAACCCACTCAAAAAAAAAAAAAAAAAACAGAGACAAAAACAGCTGCATGTGAAAACATTTTCTTAAGAACTTTGAAGAATTCTTTAAGATTATTAATTGATGCTTTGACGCTACTGACGTATTAATTATACAATTCACATGGTCCTGTATCACGTTAAAGTTCGCTTTGATTTAAGTGGACCCGTTACTGCTGGTTTTGAACACGATGCTTCTAACTGGCGTGGTACTTAATCCAATGGGCTGCTTAATCGAAGATCCCGGCCCTGGTAGTATTACACGGTATATCACGATTTAAACGGTGTTGTAGTGGAGTCTTAGCTGGCAAACTGCGTGAGGCCAACATGTCTCCGGCAATAAGCAGAGGCTTGCAACACGATATATGGTACGGAGTCCTCGAGCATTCGAGGCCGGCCTCGAATACAACCCTTGATTTAAGTTTCTTGATGTTCTTACGCCACGGTATCGATCTTAGGCCAGATTAGGGGATTGCGTATTACGGGTCAGAGGAGGATCTGCTTTTACGCAATACGACGTTGTGACAAACCAGGAGCTAAGTGCAATGAAATAATACCTTTTATACATTATTTAAGATAATTACGATACACTGGATACTTCAGTCATCTTCGTAAGATAGCAAAGCCAAGCAATCGCAAGACCACTTTCAAAATACTGGGACTGTGTCTATATCAGTGTTCTTTCCATCTGTTAAAATTGTTCCATGGACGGTGAAGTTGTCGTTTTTCACATATATATCGCTGAAGAAACCTACCTCCGTGGGATTTACATGAATCAAGCCAGGCTATATTGAGCAAATTTAATTGTTAAAACTTGTATCACTTTTGCGGTATGGGCAGTTATGTGAGAGGCTTTACGTTTAGGCTTAAGTTTCTGAGTTGCTCTCTCTAAATAAACCGTGGCCTTGCTTTCTGCCAAAACTCTGACTTGAAAACAACCGGCAAACGCCCGATCTAACAGTCTCTTAAAGCTTCTGAAAACACAACTTAATATTGAAACTATATTTATAACATTGGGACAAGAACAATAATATAAAAATGTATTTAAACAGGCTATTTTTTTTCTTGTCATCTGAGAAGCTTCTGTAAGAACTCTCTGCTTCGTCTGTGTTACACGATCGCAACAGATAGGGTATACAGGGTGGGTAAAGGAAAGGGTTAACAGGTGCTGGGATTGAAACTTTTGAGGCAATAGGAGGTATATGCTATTGATGATCTGTCAAACACAAAGAGAGATAAGATGCACATACAATTGCGCCTTGGGGTCTTGAATAAAGTAACATCGTCTTACCTCATTTAGGCAGCACTTTCGGACTTTGAAATTAAACTTCCTCTGTCGTGTTACATTTTGGTATATGTAAGCGGTAACTTTTTACATCGAATGATTTGCAAAGAAGACAGAAGTCATGACAGTTTTACCCAGTATGTCTTCGTAATTGGATGTTGTTCCATCTACAATTCTCATGTTTTTCCTAATACATACATTTACCACAAAAAAATAATAACCGTTTAGATGAATAAATCCCAGAAAAAAATGAAAATAAGGAAAAATAAAGACAAATAAGATAAAAAAATAGCACATGTATTTGGCCAAACTACTAAAATGTCATTTTTCTGGTCATTCTGTGTGGACAATCTGTGGAAGGAGTTATAGGAGGTGAGCTGATGAAATAAAACCTTATCATTTTTTTTTGTCGTTACATGATTGCAAATATGTTTTTGGTGGTAAATAATCATTAAAATATACCAAAGGCTTAAATGGAGAATATATCATCTGTCCGTTGTCTGTCTGTTTACTTCCTTCATATAACTTTAACTTATTCTTTGAGTGTTTACTCAATATTCCGTCGCCATTAAGTTCTTCTGGTGAAGTGCTTTGTGTTCAGCCCTTAGTTCCGAAGTTACCGGGTGCAATTAAATTTCAATAAGAAGAAAATGGTAGCGTGTACGAAACATATCCGTGGAGCCAAGTGCATGCAGCTTTCTCTTTACTTTGGACTACTACGTAGAAAGTTGATTAGGCTACCACTTAATATGAGCGCATGCGTTCTCCTCACAATCGTATCGGACAGAAAGTATCCCAAGAAATGCTTTGATCAATGGCGCCAAAGTGATTCTGTAGCAGTCGGGATATGTCGAAACACATGTTTTCGAAGAAAGGGGCGTCAGGTTGCACCATTTTGATGGAGAGGGGGAGTGGAGTTACAGGTGAGGAGAGCTACAACTTTGTTGTTACAGTTCCATTGTCTTGTCGGTAGAACGTATTATCTATACTAGGCATACATTTGAAACAGGTCAAAGTGATATTACTTAATTATAAGAATTCCTAGGAATCAGATGTTCTGCAGGTTCAAGCATAAAATCCATAAAATGTATTTCATTTATATAGGTTGTCCATTATTTATATGCTCTGTGACCCATAGGAGAAAAGCTTAATACAGTTTGTTTTTAAAATCGAACGATTCAATGTCGAAGGAAACCTCGGTGGAACAAGCTGATTGCCATCTCTAATTTTGTCAACTTCTTCGATTATACATCCTCGTCTCGTAAATCCTCATTGACAGCATATGTCTGTGACCAGGCGATTAGGAGGACAAACAAGTGTCCACTGTAACCACGTGACCAACGGTTATCGTAGCTACGTAAACGTAGGACATGTTTCCATTATGTTTTACACACTAAAATCAGTAAAATTTCAGTGCTGCATTCATACATCATGTTGTTGATAGGTTTAGATGACCAGACTTTGTAAATATGTCCCATTTTGATAGGGATTAAACATCAAAAAGAAAAGAACCGTTCAGGGTATTTTCGCTGCTGTATTACCCAAAATTCAAATATATATGCTCACTTGTTATAGTATATATGACTCAGTTCTAACAATACATGAATACCTCTAATGTGAAGAGTAATTAGGTTAAAGCATTTGGCTTTATTTTGGCGAAAAAAAAAACATGAGCGACTTTCTTTGAGTTTTCAATACTTGTACCCGTATCATGATGTGGGACATACTTATTTTACAAAGCTGATCGATTTAAGCGTAGATAGTCCTACAACACAAGACATGGGATGTACACAACCGATGCAATGGAGTTATTGCACTTGTACGGGAAAGGATGTACCGATTTGTCACAACTGAATAAAAATTCCCGGACTTGCATCGTATATCGTTTCGCTTGTACTGCTGGGTCAACTTTTAAAAAATAATATGGGTTCATGTCCTTTTAAGTGCCGTCTTTGAATCAGTTATTCATACGGCTGTCTTTCCTTGTGTACGATGCCACAGTCGCAGATGGTCATTTTTGAACGGATTGTCCCTGGCGTCGAGGCTTAAAATTTGAATATAACTACTTCGCCTCTGCAACCTGACCTGAACCTGTCAACAGTATAGGCAATGCTTCGTTGTGTCTATTGACTCTCGGCGGAAGCGATAGGCAATGGACCATGTTTGCCCGGATGAAAACGGTACCATTTAAGTGATAAGGGCGTTAGCCTGTAAAATTACGATATCATTTCCAATTTGTGTGAGCGATAACAATTGGTTTTTTCCTGAGGTTCCCACGCAAATTTTGGAGCAATTTCGGACCGTGGAGGCGTTAAGGGGTCGGTTGAAGGTACAAGCTTATTTTATCGAAACAGAACTGTAGACCTTCCAACAAAAGCGAAGATCATGCCAGATATATACATTGAAAGTGGTGGCCCTTACATAACTAGACCTATCCACTATCAGTAAGTGTATCCATGCTTAGAGCATTATATACGGAAAAAAACCGGAACAACAATTATGCATACATTCTTACATTTGGCTGTGCTTTTTATAGTTTGGACCGTGCGAATTCATCTTTTCCACAAAATGAAATCTTTCCATTGTTGGTAACGTTACTTAACGTCTCCACGACTTTTTCACAATAAAATGTAAATCTTGTAGTTTACAGAGGATCTGGAACCACAACTGCGTGCTACTGTACTGAGAATTGGTTGCCGAGGCTTTCTCGTGAAACGGGTACCTGTATCTATTGTAATACCCAGAAGAAAGATGCCATTCGTCGTTTTCATTGTATTGCTTTTTTATGTCATTGTTGTTGCAAATTGTGATTTTTTATTCATCGTCACATAGAGATATTGCCTGAAAAAAAAACCTGACAGGTTAATCGTGAAACATGAAAATGACATTTTGGAACATCATGGCTGTTTTCATTAAAAAGTTGAAAGTAGCCACATATTCAATCACATATTAAAAATTTTGGGGGCAAATTTCCATAATGTGCTAAAATCATGTCTCGAGAAAACCCTTTTTGGCATGATAGAACATGAGGTGATGTCAAGTCATACCATTATGATTAGGGTTTGTTCCTTCGATGGAACCTTATCATGTATGATATCATGTGAGGATTGGGTGTGTCTCATACCTATATCATGAATAAACATATTGGCTCAGTATGCAAATTTATGACGTCAAGAGAGATACTCCCTGGATTTCTTTCCGTTGTTTACGTTATCTTTATTTCAAGGACAACTGAGAATTTTATACGCCCCGATTGTTTTGTTTTGGAAGCATGCATGTATTTTCTTCTTTCTAAATTATTGATATCACTTGCCAATGGGTAAGCAAGAGGGCAAGTAATTAGAAGACAATATGTATACATATATATGTACACCTAACCAAAGAAATGCCAACACTGTGAAACACTATTGACATCATCATGCTTGCATTTTCACCGAAATTTGAAAAGCCATAGCCTATCTCAAAAATAGTTATATATGACCAAAATTCCAACGGATTTCCTTTCAAGGTTTCATACTGCAACTCATGCATAAAAGCCAGCACTTCTCTAGATGCACGTCGCATGACCTTTACGACAAAGATCATTTGTGTTTTAAGTAAGTTAATCAGGGACGGATCCAAGATTTTTGTTTGGGGCACTTTTCTAGATACACGAATCGTGGGGAGAGTGTTCGATCTGAAACATTTGAAAGACGATAGCCCTTTCAATTCGATGTACGATTTTTTTGTATACCAAAACCGCGACGACAGGAGGAACAGTGAAATACATGCCATAAAATAATAAAGAATTTAATCAATTTTGGATTTTTTGTGGAAGGGAGGGGGGGTGGAAGTGCCATCCACCCCCTGGATCTACCACCGATTACCGCAGGGGAGCGGGGAGCTAGAGGACATCTCGTGGTCACTGTTCAGTAGACATAATCTGAAAATCAGTTCTACAGCATCCACTAACAACTGATTTTTAGATATTTCAAGAACTTCGCCCACTGAATGGCCGCTATGTATGATTCCATGATTCACAAGCGGATTGTCCAACTTTATTTCGAAGACTGATTCCATATTCTGCATACGAATTCGAGTACAGTATTTCACTCAAAGAGAGAAATGGTTATACAGCTATCATCAGTTCATTCAATAATTACACTCTATGAACGATCACAGGGAGTGGCATTTTTCACTATTTTACCATCTAAGAGTGAATGGTGCACCGGTTTGAAAATGACGCGGGCTCCATGAAATTTACGCGCGTGCGCAGTGACCTCGGAGTGCTAATAAATCTCCAACTTAATGGTAGCACAATCGCGGGATTTCACCATTACATGAACTTCGTGGTCTTAGCAGTTTTTAGTGTCTTTTCAGTTGGGAAAAAGGAATTCACAGTTCGCAGGGTTTTATACATAGGACTCCAGTTTGAAAACTGAACACGATTACGTAAAGTGCCAACGTATAAATTAAGATTCGGCGCAATCATATTTGATGAGATTAACACATTCATGGCAAACGAGTTTCAAACTTTACAATCTACATAATCAATGAAAAAAAAAAGTATTTTGATACAGATTGACTGAAGAAAATACAATTAGGAAATATTAACATGCACTTAATGTTCAGAAGAACGCATGGAAGTAGATGTAGTATAAGGAATATACATTAGTCAAAAGAAACACACATGTTAGTGTTGATTTTTCTTTTAATCAGACGGTGACTTTCATGTTTTTATAAATTAGAGGAAGTAGTCCGTGATCACCGTAAATGACAATTTTATGCCAACCAAGAACACGTATGGAGGTAGGCCTATATGTTAGAATAAATCCAAGACCTTTCTTTGGTGAGGTCGACTGAACTAATTCTACATTGATACGAGAGAGGAGTCTAAATTGAAAACTGGCTGCCCTCAGATAAGATTTGGTGCAGAAAAGTGAACAATTGTTGAAGTCAATGTTGTTCTCAAAAATGTCGTTTCTTCTGTATAAATTCTGTAGAAAATTTATGGTCCTCCTTCAGGTGGAGACGTAGCCCCCGTTGGCCCCACGCCTTATATCCGCCAGTGAATGGACTCAAAAGAAACGTTACTGACGTTGTTTTTGCTCTTATTTTTATCTAACATGACGACACGGTCAGATTAAGTTATAATAGATATGTAGTCTGAGAGAACCATATACTGCACTTTAATGGAATCAAGTCTACCCTAGCCCACACTCAATATAGATACATACTGGCAGTCGACCGAGCATCTAAACGGTCAACATGAATGGAACGCCGACTGATTAGTTCCCAATATTTACCACTAGGAAGTACTTGAGGAAAGTTCAAAGCAGAGTGGACTGAATCCGTTTGTTTATTGCTTGTAAATTTGTGTCTATATAATACGAGACGGAAATACACAACTATTAAACCTAATGCTATGTGACATTTCAAAAGTATATAAGAATCAATCAAGAGAGAGACAACAACAACAACCAAAAAAAAAAAATGGAGAAAGGCCTGAGTAGCAGAAGAGTGATCTTGTTGTACATATAACGACAGCCCGCTTCAGGCTATTTTTAAGCATTTGCAAATGTTCGTGATCCCTTTTATAGGCCCGCATCGTTCAAACTTCTTAAATTCTCGTCCTTGTAGTCCCATGGAGCTAAAGTACCCATTCATGTATTTATCTTGATGTGTCTAGTTGGATCAGCCTTGGGTATGCCTATATTAACGTTCCTAATTGAAAATAGTTCCAACTGTTTGGTAATCTTGTAACGATTTGCTGACTTGTTCTTATGTTGTGAGGAGTAAATGTACCCCCTCCCGAACCTATATGTGTTATGGACTTACATCATTTACCGAGATGACAAACCAGGAAGCTAATCATCCGTCGTAATAAAGATGGATGACGCTGAAATTGCTCTATAGGCCCTCGTGAGCTTGACTCAGCTTAAGAACTTCGTCAGCCGCTATGTACGTCAGAACGACAGCTCTGGCAACTAGTAAGTTACAAACGAGGCAGAACGGCAAAGTATTGAAAGGAAAACTGTCAGTTGTGTTGTGAAGCAAACTGCTCAAAATAGTGACGAAATGGTTACACAGAAATGCCATCAACGATACGGTAATCTGATTCACCTCGCGTTCGGGTCGTACTAATTGAAGATCAGTTACGGTTAATATATTCAACCTTTATCTCAGCATACAGACCCAGATTGTCCGCTCGATATACGCTTACGCAATATCTGGGACTAGTCCTTGACCATGCCGTACTCTCAGTGCAGACAGCCCGCAAGGCGGCATTTATTACAATGTCAGTACTTCCTCAGTTAAACGTTCTACAGTGATTACTTTTCCATCAACGAGTAGCATGATTAATATCACAAATCTGACATGCTGATCTTTGCTCTGAGGATAGTTCACTGAAGTTGACACCATAGCAGGGCAAGTTCTTCTCGACTAAATGTTTCATTTATCACTTCTCTCCCCCCCCCCCCTCCTTTCCAGGCTTCCTCTTGCGAGTCCTTGCTTGTCTAGAGATTGGTAAAAATGAGTTCTTGACAATCATTTTAAGTGACCCCCATGTAGAGTCTTTGCCACAGTTTAAACTTTAAACTATAGGTAAAACGATTTTAGAAATGGGAACAAGAGACAGGATATTGAGTACACAGACCTGTAATACAAAATCCAATAGCTTTACGAAACTGGGACGCTTCTTGTAATGTAATAAATTGTCCATTGGTCTTCGTAGGGATAGACACTAATTCGAAAGAAGGGATTTTCGGCTACCGATTACCAGAGCCGGGGAACTCGACACCGGACTCGGTCTCCGCATATCGAAGAGTTGCGATCATAAACCTCGCAAATGCCTTTCAGTGATGTGTAGGAATATGGTGAGGCATTAAAAGTATCTTAGAAAAAAAAAACAAACGAGTACTAGTACCTAACACTCTGGATAAGGTGTACGATAATATTAATAAGGGCACTTTTTGTCAAAAAGGGCACCTTACCTAGAAATTCGGAAGGGTCAGAATACCATCTGCCCCCCCGACAGTGCTGGCCCCGCTCCATGGGGTTGTGGAGTCTGTTTATCAGCATTCTACCTTACTTTACAACATGTGTGTTCATTTTGGGTGAGTATATATGGAAAGTTTAAGCACCTACATCATACACCAAGCTGTTTTGAAGAAATATCTCATCCATTAGGGGTTCCTGTTACCTTTTTTCATAACCTCCCCCCCCTTCACTCAGGCCTACACTGGCCATTGATTTTGCCTACGTGCAACAAACCACTCTCTTGTTGAAGATATTTCATACTCAGATATATATCTTCATGTTAGGACAGAGTACTTCCGCTAAATGATACCTCAAATATCTCCCTTGGAAATACCCTCTTGCTCAACAGTTGTATTCAAACAGGATAAGAACTATAATGTTCGCTCACAAACAGTTGCAAATACATCAGCCTTTGCTTGAACTCTGCTTGGTAATAATCAATTATGTCAGGTCAATGCTGGAATTGATCACATGTTTGATGTGGGAAATTTTCATGTCACATGAGGAGAATATCCATGCTAAAAGTGGGTAATTACCATGCTACATGTGGGTAATTCCATGCTACATGTGGGAAATTTCCATGTTATATATGGGTAATTACCATGCTACATGTGGGTAATTTCCACACTACATGTGGGTAATTTCCATGCTACATGTGGGTACTTTCCAAACTACATGTAGGTTATTTCCATGTTACATATGGGTAATTTAACATTCTTACACTTTGATGACATGGACAATCATAACTTTATTCTAAAATGGTTAAACACGACTTGTTAGTTTTAAAGAAAGCAATTTCAACTCTTCAGTGCATATTTTTATTTCATACTTATATTTCGATACACATCTGTTTGAACTGAAATATGATTACTCTTGGCTCTTCACCAAATGATAAATTATTGAATTGCTGGACATCTTCCCTTTAATCTCACATCCATAACTTGAAATATCATTGTCTCCAGTCAAATTCATGTTGGCCATATAAAGTGCTTGAAATGACATAGCCATGCACCTATACTGTATTCGTTAGTTGTGTTACTTACAAAACCAACATTGCATCTTGAGCAAACAAGAGTTTACATGACTTCATCAGAAGGATCACTGACACGTCCAACCCTGTCAGGATGCTCAGGGGATGGAACAGTGCAAAATCGATTACACTGACAGTAAACTTGACAATACCCTTGTCAATACAATTACAAATGAACACTAAATGAATATATTCGCACAGTATAAAGAATGCCGATTAAAGCATGTAGAATAAATGCATCTTCCCACCTCTTATCTTCTGGAAGGCGTTTCCCCTTTTCAAAAGACCAAAAGTTAGATCAGCCACACAATCTCTGACAGGGTTACCCATGGGGGGAGGGTTTACCCAGATCCAGTGTCTCCCTATGATTGTTTTAATGCAACAATCTGCAAGTGCTGTGAATTGCTCTTTTACCATTAGAGAGAAGGAAACTGCTCCACTTTCTCCTCCAGATTATCGAAGGGAAATCCCCCTATCCCTGTACGGTGGTAAAAACCGTGAAACTCTGTCACAAGTTCCTGTTAAACCCACAAAGTACTGATATACACATTGTTTTACTCTTTCTGGTAGTTTTGAAAAGCTCTATAAAAGACCTGAATGTAGTTGATGGCTAGGTGTCCAATCCCACAACGGGAGTTCAGCTCAAGTTGGACTTTTCCATTTTTTCCGCTTTTGACTACCTGATCTCTCTCAAGTTCTCACCATTAAGGGGATAGTACTGAGCAATTGTTTTTTGTTTTTTTTGACAAACTCTCAAGTGTCAATACCGTGAGAAACTTTCTCATCGTTCAATCTCTGACTGGAATGTTCTGCCCATTTCTGAGAGAAGAAAGAAACCCTCTAGAGAAGATACTCTAGAGCATTTTTGATTTGCAAATACATCATTGCTATTCTAGCATATAGTATAGTACTTTAGGGGTGAATATCCTGGCACAACATACATATAAATATATATCGCTGACTGAATCCTGTTGTTGTCTCCCACTTAAAGGTCACTGTGGGTCATCGGCCATCAATACAGTCCGACAGACTCACAAATCATGATGAGTTTGGTCTATATTGCACGCTCCAGGATATTCCAGAGGTCACATGTTTGCATCCTGTTACAAATGAGATCACTTCTCTTTCTTTTTTGTCCACAATTACCGAGAGTTGCTTCCTATTGTTTTTATCAGTGGCCATATTAACTTATGTGCTCAAGAAAGAGTGTGCCTACGGGCGACTGAATCGCAGCAGAGTATCAGAGTACATAACCATGACATATTATGTATATTCAGACACACTTTAATTTCCTCATCAAAAAGTTTATCAGAAAAGAGGCATGCATGCATCTGGTTTTGTACTTACTGGCAGAACTGTGATAACATTCCATCAAACCATGAATAAAATGTCGACTGTCAAAGTCATAACTGTTTTCTTGATATCTCATTGAAATTAAAATTGTCTGATTAAATCTCCTGTCAAATTCGTACTTGAAACTTTTGATAAATCATTTTGTACAAAAATTGTCACAATGCACTATTGCATCTCTGTCCTTGCAGCTTTCCCATGTGAACCTAAACCTGTGAACGGATCCTAATACAATGAAATGGCTCTGAGTGGAAGCTAATACCAACACCTTTCATATCCTCGTTCTTCCCCCACATGTTCCTCTCCCTCACACCACAAAGTTTTACTCAGGGATCTCCACCAACCTAAAGGATGTAGAGTCCATAGAGACCAGAGCAAATGAATGCCAAAAAGGTCACTGATTCAAAACAAAACCCTTTTCACATTGGCATGATCAATGAGAGTACCAGGACCACGTCACCTAGTGTTTAAAATTTTGACTAAATTTCCAGCATTTATGTTAACTTCTCCTGTAAAATTTGAGCACTTTTTGTGTGAACAAACTTGTGTTTTTTATTAAGTCTAAAGAAACTGTCACAAACACTACCGACGACTTCAACCAACGGTAACTCGAACGTCGACGGTTCCACAGGTTGCCCGCCAATCGCATAGACAGAAATGCCCTTTGACAATCAGTGCACGCCTCTCATGTCAGCTTTGAGGCGAAATGACTAGTTTGGTTTTCCCATCAATTTCTGTACCAGGGTCCATGAGGTCAGAGTGGTCAGCCTGGCAGTTTAACAAAGCACCTTTTGGAAGAAAAGAGAACCATACTGTGACAAGGAAATTTTCTTTTTAAGCTGATGCAGGAAATGACATCAAACAATTATACTTTCAAAAGTGGTAAGCTGACTGCACTCTTTCTGACTAAACCAATCCACCGTTTTCCTGTTATTTGCATTAATTTCTCTGCCTTTATTGCACGTAGCAAACACAGCACTAGGTTGGTGTAACTACTATACCAAATGTAAGTGCTACACAAAGTCAGCCACATTACAATTACATCATTCTACCAGGAAGAGTGCTTTGGACTTTCTGCACCTGAGAGGCTCATTGACTGAGCTGCGTGACACCTGCGAAAAAGGACAAAGTGCTAAAAAAAGTGGGAAAGATATGTAATAAATTGAGAATATGACTACAAAAGATATAGACTGGTGGGAGATACTGTTCACTCTCTTCAAACTGTGATACAAAAATTTTACGGACACGTAAGCAGAAATAAAAGCAAATTTTGCTGTCAAACTTCTCTTGGTGATTTGAGTTTAAATGATGTTTGGCCAAAATGTTTCAGCTGAACAGCTCTTGTGAAACAAGCTGCAAAATTCTTGTTTGCACCATTTCTTTTTTTCATAAATGTTGTTTATTTTTAACAAAAATAGTTGATGATGTCATTGACCAGATTTAGCACCTGATTTTAACATCTGATGCAAACAAAAACTATGTACATCCCAAACAGTGTCTTTCATTAATGGTGATGGACAACATATGACCAAACCTTGTCCTTGATGAATTTACTTCAAAAGAATTTCTGGCTCTTTTACAAAATGCTGAATAAACACAGTTCTGAATCTCTGCTTTACACACAATAACTATGTTTGAACTTCTGACAGTGTAGATCCCTGTTGGACACATGGTGGAAGTTCAGTACCTCCACTAGGTGCTATATTATAAGAAACAGACCGGTAGTTCCCTAAGCTTGTCATTTGTAGATTTTGACTACAGGCCAAAAGTTACAAGAAAGTTACAAGAAAGTTGGCCAAAAGTTACAAGAAAGGAGAGCTTTGCTGAAAAGGTGAGATCGCAGCAGGGCTGTCTGTAGGTGAGGGTAAGTGACATCATTAGTCTCTTAAAATGGTAAACTGTGTAAATTACATTATGTAAGCAGGCAAGACTCAGACAGTGGACTGAGGTTAAGACAGCAGACTGAAACTGAAAAGTTAGACTGAGATGACATACTGAGACAACAAATGAGAGAAAGTCTGAGATGATAAAGTGAGAATGAAAAGACAGACTAAAACTCTGAAACTGAAAGAACAGACTAAGAATAAGAGACTGAATCTGAAAGGACAGACTGAGAGTGAGATAGCAGACTGAGAGAACAGACTGAGGATGATAGACTGAGAGATGACAGACTGATACTGAGAGGACAGACTGAGGATTATAGACTTACAGACAGACCGAGAAGAACAGATTGAGGATGACAGACTGAAACTGAGAGAACAGACTAAGAATAGAGATTGAGAATAGAGACAATAGACTGTGGATTACAGACTGAGAGAACAGACTATGGATGACAGACTGAGAGAACAAACTGAGGATGACAGACTGAAATATTACAGATTCAAACTGACAACAGACTGACAGTAACAGACTGACAGTGAGATGACAGACTGAAACTGCATGGAGAGACTAAGAATTACTGATTGAGAGTGCAATGGCAGATTCAGAGTGAGAAGGCAGACTGAAACTAAGAGAAAAGACTGAGGAATACAGAGAGAGATGTCAGACAGAATCTGAAAAAACAGACTGAGAATAAGAGACTGAAACTGAGAAAACAGACTGAGGAGTACAAACAGAGTGAGATGACAGACTGAGAGAGAAGACTGAGAATGAGTTGACAGACTGAGAGGACAAGATTGAGAATGGTAGATTGAGACAACAGATCTAGTGAAAATGATGGACTGAGAAATGAGACTGAAAATGACAGACTGAGAAGACCAACTTAGTTCACACACTGAGACTGAGATGGCAGAAAAAAAATAGAGCACCAGCAGAGGTATCATTATATTGAATCACCAACATTGCATGTACATGATAATCTGTACGACTGCATAATTTGCAGAATATAATAGTACATGAACACAAGCAGTGCAGAAGTTGAATCTTTGTCTATAAATTTGTGATACATTTAACCAGTTATCTGCAGAATTAAATTATCCTAACTTACATCCCACTGCGGAATTAATTCTTGCGAAAATGTCTTTTTTTTCCGTAAATTTCAACCTAACAAAAGAAAAATACTACACAGTCTACACTGGAAATATTTAACACAGACACATGCCATCACATTATTTTTCTCCTTTTTTGAAGCACATGCATGCCAATGACAGTGTCTTTATCTTATTTGTACTGGTTATTTTCTAAATCACAAGTCCTCCTCAAAAATCATGCTCTTTTTCGATCCTTTCCTGAGTCACTATTGGACTTCAAATTATTGTCAAATAAACACTGCAAAGCTTCTTAGGTCGAGAATCCTGCTTTTCTTAAATGGGGGGGGGGGGAATAATTGCAATATTGAAATCAGAAAGAAAAAAACCAACGTGGTCCTTTTCAGAAGGAATTTAAACCAACTATGCAAGCTCTCAAACACTTCCAGAGTTGAAAAGAATACACCCGTCCTAAAGCAAGTAGTGAACACATAATAGAGCTAGAACGTTCACTGTGCACAGCGAACCATCGTTTACTGCAGTAATGTTGATTAGATAGGGGTTACAGTATGTAATGTAGTTTGTGCATATATAAGGGGACGACTATATCTGTCTTACGCAGCAGCAGCAGTCAACACACGACGGATATATACTGTACATCTTACGCAGGTAACTGGTTAAAGGCACTACAAAATTACAATGCTTATAATTACATCACTATTCAAGTTTGACATCCAATAATTATGAAACTGTCATTTTTGCACATTTTCTACCTGGTTTGTACTAGCCTAGCTGTGGGCATATGAATTAGTACTAATATGGAAAAATGGTTGCAAATATTCCAGAACCAATTTAAATCATTAACTACTAGCTCATTAGTGTTCATTTGAATGTGTCACATGTGGACTATATTAGCTTGACCATTGATCTGTCAGAAGAACCCTTATAGGAAACCTGACACAAAGTTGACAGGTTTGGGAAGACTCACTGAATAGCCCAAAGTGTCCCTTTAATGTATAGACTTACATGTACCTCATACTAGATTGAATTTCAGTTATGACACAATCTGACCCATTGCCCTATTACTCAATTATAGTTTATGCAAAGAAAGGATATCTGAGATGTTGTATGACCTTTAAAGGGACACCTCTGGTAGGGGGAGAAAACCTTTGCAGAATTTCACAAAATGGGCCATAGGGCCCACATACAACCCTGGACGACAAATTCATGTACACCCTAAGATAGTCCACTAACAGAGTATCATTATGACCAACCATCAACATTTGTACAAGAGAATATGTAAGAGGAGACACATTTTGCAGAATTTCATAAAATGGGTCATAGGATCCACATGGGACCTTTGACCAAGCAGTTTTCAGTACCCCAAATTTGCCTACCCACTCAGCAAAAACATTGTGTCCAAGTTATATACACAATCCATCAAAGCATGTGCAAAAAGAAGCATTTAGGACAGAATTTCACAAAATGGTCCGTAGGGCCCACATAGGGCCTTGGACTAAAATCCTTGAAAACCCTGAAGGTACCACTAAAAGAGTACTATTGTGACAAGCTTTTCAACATTGCACAAGAGAATCTGTAGGAGGACAAGCATTTTTCAAAATTTCATTAAATGGGCCATAGGGTCCACATGGAACCTCGGACCAAAAATTGGTCCAACACCCATGGAACATTGTGTCCAAGTTTCATGCAAATGCATGAAAGCATGACGGAGGAGAAGTATTTTGAAAAATTGTGAACAGACAGACAGATAGACAGATGTATACTTGAGGTACTGTAAACTTTAAAGTGATCACGTGCATAGGCAAAAAGTAAAAACATTGATATTTCATCTCCAAAATTTTGCTTTTAATTACACCATTCAGACAATCTGGGAAAATAAATAAGTTTCAGTTGGTTAATTTTGCCATATGATTTCAAATTCTTTTAACATAACGACAAAAAAGTGTAGAATACGAAAATGTAGTGGTTGACAGCTTCTTTGAGCAAGCCAATGGGAAGTATACTAGTAATGAACATTCAGTTACCAACTCAGGATCACTGATGCAGCGGGCAAGGTTGTGTTCAGTGCGGATGTTATTTGTAGAGACAGTGTTTCCTTTCACCAAATACTACAATTCCCGATAGCTACCAAGAAGCGATGACTCGAGTAGTATGTTTTTGATACACTAGTGAGACCTGTACTGTTGGATATTCATTATGTCGGCGGTTATAGTAAGAACAGTTCATTTTAAAATATGATTTCTGTTTTTTACTGTTTTTATGCCAATCCCGTTACGTTGCTTTTCGAAGTAGTTACGGTCATTTTCCTTCATTGAAAGACATAGTCCGTTCATGTACAACCTCACGTGTACATTTAAAAATAAAGAAAAAGTTAAGATCAAACATCATCTTATCTTTTTGGTTTTTCAGTACACACACAATCACTTTAAACAGCATTCTGACTCAGTAAAAGTCACCACAACTAGCTATTATTTCAGCTGAAAATGCAATATGAAGTACGTCGGTTAAAATGACGGTATTGTACCAATTGATGTTTGCTTAGACTACAAAAAGATGACATTACAGAAGACACAGATGTCTTCTCGCTCAGTCTCAACTTTATTTGTGCTTATGGAATGGAAATATTTAGTCTCTACTACAGTAAGGAAGTGGTGCACAACTACTGGGCAGTTAACTGTTACTGCAGTGCTATGGTACCGTAGTAATCATACTGCTGTTGATTTAAACCTGCAAAAAAGATTCTCCTTTTCCTTTCATCTCGTCATCGGTCTGTCGTTATCGCCGTTGGGGCATCTAGCGAAGCAGCTCTTCACATCCTCAGAAATGTTTTTCTTAGCAGTAACTAATTCGGCTGGCCGACGTAGTGTGTTAACGACCTCCGTCAGATGCGCCTACCAGGCTACAGTGATTGAAAACTCTTAATTATTGTGTCAATATGACTTCCTATAGAGTTGCCAAAATGATCTAAAACAGGTTGTTCCCACATTCAGAAATTTTCAGTGAGGGACAGAGGAGATTCATGAGTATGAGTATGTTTAAGGTTAATATGGAATTAAAAGTTAATGACAGAATGCTGTTTTCTTCAATGATTGACTACAGGGAACGGAAAGGAGAAGGTGGGGAGAGTGGAAAATAATCACAGAGGCACTGGGGATAGTCAAAATGCTACCCTCTCCACTTCAGTCAGCTTCAGATAGCTTCAGATGTAATCTATTTTCAGCTAACATCTCTAAAACTATGTTGAAAATTTACAAGGGGTGTGGGAAGGGGGGGAGATTGCCTAAAAGTAATGTGTCACCCACTGTATCAGATGTTGTGAGAGAGAACGGTTATCATGGTGATGACAGAATTCACTGGTTTCGAAAAGGGAACAAGCAGAATTGCTTCAACTGTGAAACATCAGACCCTTAATTGTGAAGACAGACAGACAGAGACAGACAGACAGACATATGGACAGACTGACAGAAGCACTGGCTACACATACCCCCTGCCCTAGCCCCCCCCCCCCCCACCATCCTGAAGTCACTACAGCATATGTGGTATGCACATCTAGGCAATAAAGCTGGAAATTAACCCAACAGTCACCATGCACATTGGCTGACACAGTGCTTGACGATACTGTATATTGACGAGGAAAGACACTTTTGACTGAAGAATGTGGAAACTCTATGAAATGTGAAGAAGGCTGAAAGTGACCTATGAACTTTAGGTTAAACATTCAGTTGCAAAGATCACTGAATTTAAACAAATTAGATCACTACTGCCATAATGAAGTGATGGATTTTAAATTGCTCTTCACAGTAAAGATGCCATGCTACAGTGTCACACATGAAACAGCCACAGGTTTCCAGCAATGTATCTGTTCATGAAACATAAATGAGGGCAAATGAGCCAGTCTTAAGCGATCAATTTCCTGAATGCAATCAATCTAGGGTCACAGAATCAGCAGGAAATCACAAGGCCACTGTAACCATAGGAGATGCGAAAGGAGACGTATCCTGAGAATGGATTTGTCAAACGCTATGACACACCGCATTCGCCAGGCAATGTCACCCTGGTGGCCCTTTCTCCCCTCTCAGATTTCCGCGAAGTGAGCTTAGAGCTTTCTCTCAAGCAGAACCTCTCAGATCAAAGAGAAAATCAGAGTAACTGTGGTCTACAGCTGCTGATAATCACCATATCCAGACATGTAGCTTGTTGTCATTATGAGAGGTCTCGGCAACTGTGTTAGATAAACATCCACCAGAAACCGACAGTTGTGATTACAACGCCGACAGACACGAAGAACATTACAGAAGCATCATCATTACCAACTTCATCTCACCTTCAATGTCATTGTTACAAAGGCTGTTGTACTTTCCTCGGTTTCACAAAAATACAACCTACAGTACCCCAAATTTCACATTAAACTTTCATCTTCCTGTTTCTCAATTTTATTGCCAGGTGGGAAGTTTTTCGTCTGGAATGCAAATATATCTATTAAACGACCAACTGCTTCTCACTTTTCGACTGCCAGACTTCACAGTGGGTGTAATTTCTGAGATGACAATGTATCTCATTGATGTGTTGCCATGGTGATCTGTTGGAACAGGGGTTACAATGTTTTTAAGGCAGGCATGGCCATATCTAATTCAAATACAACAACTTTTATCGGTTGCATGTCTCCAATTTGACAGACACACATATCAAAATCCTTAATCCAAAATCCTTATCTTGAGAACGTCAATCCAAGATCCTTCCTACGTCTATTTGATCTGAAAAGCAGACAAGGATGATGAAAGAAACTGTCACACTTTTCAGACTTCAATTGCTGCCTTACTTGTTATCGGATAGGTAGATGTTTGTTTTTTTGTTTTTTGGGGGGGGGGGAGGGAGGGGCACAATGAGAACAATCAGAAATGAGATATAATTGACAGGTTTGGAGGGTGTCAGGAACTTCATACTTCCAATAATATAAATCAATCTGGGAAATAGCTGGCATAAAGTTTTTTTTTTTTCCTATAACACGGCTTGGATCAGTGGTAGTACAACGTATTGTAGTTGCTGGAAGATCCCCTTCTCTGCTGGTAATAACTGGTAGTGTTCTCATGTACAAACCAAGAAAATAATTACACTCTCCTGGTAGTAAACTTACAGCCTTGTTGTCATGTAACCAACAGGGCTCTACCCAGGAATACATGATTGACTTCAGAAGGTAATGAGAGGTATAGCACGACCCCCTCAGGCATTCTGGGCAAGGAGCAGTGAGGGGCACCGAATCTATTGGGTATCGCAATCCAAATTACGTATAAGCAACTCTACATCTATCCATGCACATGTTTACAAATTACTAAATATCCAGCGTATTGAAAGGTAGCCATTGACTGTGTGGGTCCGTCGAGTGTGCCTAGCCAAACATTCACAAATCACAACTTTTGAAAGCTTTTGTTTGCATATCGAAATAATGAAACACACCACCATTATTTGTCATTTCTACATTGAGTCAACAGTGAGGGCAACTCGATGTCCTCCTTGGGGAAAATTTTGTTTTGGGTTGTCGGGAAGAAGGTAGGATAATTTCACCTTCGGTGACACAATTTTTTGTTGGATGAATACATCTTTAAAACAATACTGATTCATGACAAAACATGCGAACTTTCGTAGGTGAAATTGTCACAACCTTGAAATGTCAGATTTCCTTAACAGTGAGACTTTGATATGACTCGATACACAGTAAAGAAAAGGCTTGTTACAGCTTTTAAAGTACACCTACACCACATGATCATGCATCTTAGCCAGGCTGAGTATCATCACAGAAGTGTTTGTTGTTTTTCATCTTGGCTATGGACCCCCATCCCAGATATTGTCCATCCAGTTCACTCACTTGCCACAGCACTGAAAAATGCTCCAGCATTCAGAATCTGATCTAGCAAAGTTAAATCTCCATTCATGGTGGATCTGAACATGCAAGGAAATTATGAACTTTAGCATCACTGGAATCAGAGGATCAAGTGTTCCATGATCTATACAATTAACATGGACTACGGATCAACCTATACTTTGATCAAGCATCGGATCAAGTCGATGTTGACCACTATCGGCAAAAAAATCATATCTGCTACATTCAGCAAATTGCCATTTGCCCGATGTCTGCCTGTCTTCAGTGAAATGAAAGCATATTTGCACTAGGGGACATCTGTGAACCATGTTAGGAATTCAGAAATGACCAACAAAGGCTGAACAGGTAAAGAATTTTTCAGGAGGATATCTCCAGGTGAGCGATTTACATGGATTCACCTGGTGTACTCACATGTGAACCTACCACAGTAATGGGGAGGGTGTTCTTCAAGAAGATTCTCCCATGTGAGTGACTTGCATTGATTCATTTGGCGGGAATCATGTTTAATAAGGGATTGATCCTCTGAAATAATTCTCCGAGTGAGTGGTTCAACTTCACTCATGTTGTGAACTCAAATGTGAATATACAGTGGTGATGGAGGTTCTTCAACAGTACATATGCATGTGAACATACCACAGGAAAAGAAAACATTCTTCAAGAACATTCCCCCATGTGGATGATTTAATGGTGATTCACTATGTTCGACGTGGACATGATATTTATCCAAATGGTTCCTTTGTATGTGATTGATACTGATCTCTCTTGTGTACTCACACAGGCTTTATAATCAAGATCATTCACCAGTGTGGGTTGATGTACTCAGTTTCAGTTTAATCTACCTTACAAGAACTAACAAGGAAAGGCTAATCTCTGAAACTATCAGGACAATGTTTCCTGAAGTTATCACAACTTCCTCCTTCAACAAATTATACATAGAACCATGCCAGTAGCGGTAAAATACTCCTTACAAAGTATGTATTCTATCTACAGTATCAAATTTACCATATGCTACCTACTTTGGCAACTCTTCTGTTCCTTAGAAGATATCTACCTTTCATAAGACATCAAAAACCTACCAAATCCATCTTCCATGCATATATCTTGTCTACCTTACCAAATCTGCTCTACAAGGTATCTACCTCATAAATACTTTCATAAATCCACCATACAAGGTATCAACTTTGTCTACCTTATCAAGTCTACCTCAACAGGTGTCATGTATCTCAAAAGGTTACTTTGACAACACCAAAAGTCTTAACTGCTGTAACCATCACTCTCAATGTGCCCTGTTCTAAATAGTGTTCTCAAACGAGTTCCCCAGCATCACTTGATACAACCTTTTGTTTTTTTAACTGTTTTTATTTTGTAACTGTACAAGTACATTCAACCTGAGAGGTAAAGCTTTACAAAGGGGACAGTCGCCTGAAATATGTTGATGGTTTTAATCAATGGAAGTAGGTCAGGTGTGATCAGCTATGTACAAGGCAATGCAGCTTCCTTGCGACGCCTTCCAACTTGGGTGGTTACTTTCAACCTTGGGAGTTGAGGAAGTCGGCCGGCCAGAGTGGGTAAATGAGGCATAATATGCCAGGTCAGATATGGTCTTGAAGTTCAAAGTGGATTAAACAACAAAAATCAGAAAGTTATTCACAAAAGAAGTAAGGTAAACAAAAAAGAGCAGGCAGAAAGGCAAGAGGATAAATTGACATAACACATACACATACCTGATTTGTTACGTAGCCTATGAGTTGCTTGATTTACTGTAATCAATATTGTTACAGTATATATGACAAAAATTACAGCAAAAAAAGTCAATGACAATCAATAGTGGCTAAAATGCTCCCTGCTGAAGTGGACTCATGAATTTATGTTTTTCAATAGATGTTCTATTTAAGGTTTACATGCCCCGAAAATGAGGGCAGTGTCTGGTTCAATTTCCAAGAGGATACACTCTAAAAGCTGAAGCATCTTGCGGGCATCATGTACTGCTACGTATATCTTTGGCATATGGATAATAATGACATGTCATAGATACAGAGTACGTTTTGTGGACTAGCTATACGCAGTTGTGCAAAGCTTTAAAAACTGCCATAACTGTGGTCCGTTTGTCCAAAAATCACCAAATTTCAACAATAAATTCTACCGCATAAGAGTTTTATTGTGGTTATTTGCACAGACATCCTGTTTATTTACCACAGGATCCATTTCTGCTGACTTTTTAGCCCCACTCAACAAAAAAAAAAAGAAAAAGAGAGGAAAGGAAACAGATCAATCTTTTATCTACTGTAATTAATGCTCTATTTGATGAAATTCCTAAAATAAGTACGGCAAGGATGTTATTTTCCGGGTTGGCACCAAATGGAAGACAAGGAAGGGAGACAACTCATCAAACAACATTTTAGCACACATTGTCTATTTTTACATTTGTTATTTTTACATTTGTTACTATGCATGGCTTCAATTCTATTTTCAAACATACCCTATCGACTACTCTTGTCACTCTGTACGATATTAAACTGTTCTTTTCAACTGCAATCATGTGCAGTTTTAATTTTCTTGATGACATCTTTGAACTTATTTCTAGTTTTGATACAAATGATTTACTACTGCCGTTACTATGCATGGATTCCTACTAAACTATCACTGTATTACAAAAGAGTAAAAAAGATATAGGCAAAAGCCAAAAAATCATACTTCAATTATAACCAGTTTTCCCCCACACACTTAGATTGCTTGTAAGTTGGCATAAACAGTTGTCTGCCTGAGAGGCCCGAGAGAGGCGGTAAAGTCTCGGCAGCAGTTGCAGGGTTTTTTGATCAGTGTCTCTTTGATTTTCACTAATAGGTAAATAATTACATCACAATTACTTCTAACATTTCAAAACTATTTCTGATATTTTAGGGTTATTTCCTATAATTCACGATATCTTCAACTTCTCAACATTACAAGACTTTTTCAATTTCTCTTCAATATAATAATCAGACTAAATCAGAACAGGTTATTACCGATTTCCATCACACAACCGGTTTATCGAGAAAGCTACTTTAAATCACTCAAATGGTTTATTACTTGTTGCAGTTCATAAGTCAAAATCTGTTGACTTACGAACTTTTTTTCAAGAAACGTAAAATTCAGTAAGTTTGCCACCAAAAGTTCACCCATCCTCGTCAAGGAGATAAAGCAAAGGTTATTTTGTGCCAGTGAAAGATCGTTCAGTGAACTCCGTCACTTGTTCAGATAAAGCGAGAAAAGTTATTAACTTCACACGTTAAAAAAAAATGAAAAAGTACACAAGAAGGCAGTTCAAATACTTCCATGATATACTTCACATTGCAAAACTGGAAAATATTTTTTAGCCAGCTTCTGTTTATTATGACATCTGATAAAATCTGTCACATTGTTTGAGGGTCACACTCAGAGGAAATATTTACAGTACTGCCAGAATCGTTTTCTCTAATGGGCCAGAGAATTCGACATCCGAAAATGATTCATCCAAATCACTTCCTGGAGACATTATTTCTTCACAAACTAAGATTAAACTTTGCCATTTTGTAGGATATTTTGGGCGGCAACTTTCCATTAACCTTTTTGAGGGCCATTTAAGCTACACATTTCCATTGATTTGACAGCATTTAGCTAATCATTATGACTACATTGTCCTAGATCCGATGTTGTTGTTGTGTGCTTCGTGACTGCCTCCAACGTGGGAAAAAAAAATTGAACATCACAGCAAGAAGCACTTTTTTTTCTCCCATCAAAGTTGAAACAAGAGCACTAACAGTGCAGTTAACTTCTACAGTGACGCTTTCTCATAAAACGGTAAAGAGTAAGCGAATCTCGCCAGGTGTTCGTGCACGATCAACATGATGTAAGGTGTCTTGATAAGGACCAGAAAGCTTCCTGATATTGATAACGTATGAATCTTCTTTAACAACAGACTGTAAATGGTCAAAAATAACCTCTACATACCTCTAGATCAGTGGTTCTCAAATATTTTTTGACTACCTACCCTTTCAGGTAGCTTGAACTGCCAAAATACCACCCCCCTGTTCTACCATTCATAGTCAGACACTCAAAATAGTTTTCTGTTTGCAAGACCAAAATAACCATGCAATAAACAACAAACCTACAATGTAATACAAACAGACCAAATTGGATGTAAAGGTTAAGTAATTGAATTTCTATTGCCATTTCTGGATAATGTGGGTCACAAAATTTATTTAGGAGGTGGGAGAGGGGCAGGTACAGGTAGAAAAAAAAGCCTACAAGCAGTGCTTTACAACTATGAATTTAGAATGATACTCTAAATTGGTATCGTTATGTGTCATAATCAATAGCGACCCCAAATCAGTGCCAATGAACCCCAAATCACTTGAACTCTATAGCGTACACCTGAGGTTCCTAAACACCACCGAGGGGGGGGGGGGGGAACCACTGTAAGTACCACTGCTCTGGATCTCAAGTTAACTGCTGAACACCCTTGATATCCCACCCCACTCCCCATCAGTTCAATCTTCCTCACACCTCACTGCCTCTCTTCTTTCGGAGGCCACTGTGACCGAATTAATCTTCACAATCCAAAATAATGCATTTCATTAAAATGTGATGAAACAAATGCGCCAACAATCTCTAACAACATTGAAACACTATACGCCTTCCAAATTAATGATGGTTATGACAAATGTTTCACCACACTGGTACAGAATGCACTACCAAATCATCAAACCGTTGTCTAAGACACATACCAAAAAAACATATCTACAAATGACTCAAGAATAACCTCAGATCATGCATTCCTGGACTACCCACATTTGCCAAATTTCCAATAATATTTTTGACTTTGTTTCACAATCACTCAGTTAATCCCGTAGTAAAAAAACCCCTATTGGTTTGGCGATAAATTGGTAAAAAATGACCTACATAGCTGATAAATCGTAACTCCATGATGACATCACCAGCAACATGTGAGAAAAAGAGAGGCAATGACGACAGGGGTGGATTAGAGGCTTCCTTTTCATGCACGATTAACTGCAATTCAGCGTTAGCAATAATCATTAAGTGAGATGACTTCATGCCCCGTTTGACCTCCATTTAGGGTGTAGGTCTGCGCCGGTGGGCTTACCTAGATTCCGTCACGTTGCAGTAATTAAATTAACAGACATTCATCGATCCTCATAAAAATATAAATACAATACCAAAAAATAATGTACTCTCTGTAACTCATACTGGACATCCGAATGCTAAGAGGGCAGTATGTCCAAAGCTTTCTCAAGTAACTTGTTTTTTTCTATTGGATGCGGCACTGCGATTGAAACACCAGCCACTGATGTTCATAGGTCTAGTTCACAAAGCATTAGTATGGCAAGTACAGTAACTGGCAGGATCTCTCTCAATGTGAGAAACATGCTTATGATCAGTGCAGTGTGCCAAAAAGTTAAAAGAAGGCAATGCGGGTCCCTTGATTGAAAAAGGTTGACACCCTTGTATAAAAGGATACACAATACCAATGACTGGCATTTTGCACATGTACAGGTTTTTTCAAAAATTCTAACTAACACTTTCTTTTATCTCCTTCTTGTCTCAGAGGCAGAGATTGATGAGACTGACAAAAACAAAATTTAAATTCACTCACCAGATAAGGTAAAGACACTATTCTCCAGGTTTGAATTTTCAACAGAGCCACTTCCTGATTGGACCAGGCCCTCAGATGGGGGAGCTGACCTCACAATGACCAGAGTTCTCTCATTATCATGCAATGAGCCCTCGGTGACCACCTGGAGTTCCGAAGTCGTCACTTCCTGGTTTTTTGGGAGAAGGTTGAGGAACGGGCTTCAAATACATGATAAGAATTGTGGCACTGTCACAAGATCATGCTGACTGCATTTGCAAACTATGTATTACACTTGGGTGTCCTTTAGTCTATTACTGGATAGGTCACGGGAATATATGTTACATTGTGAAAAACAATCAGGCGTTTCCTGATGATGAGAGCCAAGAGTACAGTGTTTTCCATTGTTTTGAGCATACAACATCAATTTTGAGACAAAAGCATTTCTCTGACACAAACATTCAAGAACGTAGGTATGAAGGAGGAAAGGGGCATGTCCCCCCCCTCCCAAATAAAAATATTAAAGTAGGGATCTGCTTTTAATGCAATTCATAAGCACAGGAAAATGGGAAATTTAAGCATATGTGTATGTCCTCAAAAATGAGAGTGCAGGCCCATTTCGTTTCTAAGCCTCTTCACGAAAGCAAAATTTGTCAAAAGGGGATGGGATACCAGTTCCTCTTATTCCCATCTCCCAGGATAGCAACAATAATTTGGTGTCACCTCCCCCCCCCCACCTCACACAACAAACTGCCTACTGGTCTGCATACAGCAGCTTACAAATTATGCTGATGTTGCACTGGTCAGATAGGACTTCCAACAAGTAAGAAGCAAAGTGTTCAAGATACACAGAAAGACTAAGGCAATAGGTGATAAAATCTCACATCAGAAAAATATCTCATTTCTTTTGCAAATAATTATTAAGGCTAATGATGGATACAGTTCGTTGAGATCAGTCTGTAACATAATCTACAGATTGATAAGCTCTCTTTTCCCAATCAGGCTTCTAAAATTTGCACAGCATTTCATTTGGAAACTCAACCGAATCTGTCGCCACGTGGAACAAGATCAGTTATATCAGTAATCTTTTCATGACAGCATCTGATCAGTCTTTTGAGATGACAGGCCCTCTAAATGAAAAAGATTTTGTGAAGTCAATGGGTGTACAGACTACAAGTATCAGAGGCCCCCTTGGATACCCAAACGAGAGTACTTTCAGTTCTCCAGGTGATATCATGAGAGATGTGCATCAACAAATCAATATAATTTTGAGTCCCACTTCATAACCCCTTTTAATTAGTTTACGACACAACCGGTCTACTTTTGGTGAGCATTCACTACTGTGTCAATGTTGCTTATGTAGCTACCTGCTGAGATGAGAGAACCGCGTCAGTGCCGATGAGGTGCGACTGGCTGCTCAACTGGTTGCCGTCTCCTCCGTCGGCGTGATCTGAGTCCGAATGGCTGATGTCCGATGTCAGCTGATCGACGTCGGCCTGAACGAGTCCATGCGTCGTGTCTGATACCGCGCCTAAATGGGCTACAAGAAAGAAAAATATGAAGTGTAAAGACCTTGTATAAATGCAGGCTTCGTCACTGGCAATGAAAGCGCAAGAAGTCCTTCAGATGCTACAATAGGGATCCTAAAATTGACAACAGCTAACAGCCTAAGAAAGGATACAAGAAATCTTTCTTTCTTCTCTTACGTAAACAGGATGATGGATGACAGGTAAGGGATACATTTTACCTTGACATGTCAATCTTGTGACTGGAATTATCTAAAACAGGATTGTTTCTGCTTCGAAGGAGATGTGGGGAAGATCGGATAATTTAAGTAGACGAGCGTTCAAGGTGCGATGCACATTGGGTTTTAATCAAAACAGAACATAGGCAGGGTGAGAATGAATCACCTCAGCATCAGACAATTTGTTGGAAGATTGAGGGATTTGAATCCAAGGGGGCGAGGAAGAGACACAGAGATACTTAAAGAGATACACCTACGTGCCAAATATGGAATCTGTACAAGTTTCCATCTTGAGATATTGTGTTTATAAGGTTTTCCCTATTTGACCCCAAGTAATGATTAACCTCCAACAAAAACAACAATTGGCTTCTTGCAATCAATAAGTTGCACTCACATACCAAATACGAGATATGATATGTCTATATGTAATATATGTCTATGTAAATATATATATATATGTACAAGCTTCCTTTCTTGAGATATTGTGTTACAAGATTTTCATTTTTTGACCCCAAATGACCTTTGACTGCCATCAAAAGACAATAGGCTTCTTGTGCTCGATAAGGTACACCTACACACAAAATATGAGATCTGGACAAGTTTTGATTCTTGAGATATCGTGTTACAAGGTTTTCACTGTTTGACTGTTGACCCCAAATGACCTTTCACCTCCACCAAAAACATTAGGCTTTTGTACTTAATATGGTACACCCACATACCAAATACCAGATCTGCACTAGTTTCCCTTCTTGACATAACATGTTTGACAAGTAGGTGTCACAAACATACATGCACATGCACACACACACACCCGCATGATTACAAAGGTTACGATTTCATCAAGACCAAAAGCTGTACTGCAATATACTTACAATCATGCAATGATACTCTGGGATCCAATTCATCTGAGTGCGTCCTGATCGATACAGCATCACTAGATTCCTCTTCTGTCTCCTGATTGGTCGTAATGATCAGCTGATTCGCAGAGGTTTGATGTAATTGGACAGAGACCTGCTGCTTACGGGGAGATGTGCTGCCCTCCTATGATTCAATGGAATGCAACATGACCTAATGATATGGTATAGTATGCAAAAATGCCATGCAACACAACAAATATATGATGCAATACAATTCAGTACAATGCAAAGAAATGTAATGAAACGATATGCAATGAAAAGCAACGTAATACCACACAATGAAATACAATGTAATGTAGAGCAATTAACACATTACACTGCATTCAGTACAATGCAACATAATACACAACACATAAGGAAAAAATTTGCTTAAGGCAGACTTTTATTGACCATATACATTGAAACACTGATAACAGGGAACAATTTAGTGCTTACATTTTGTGTCGCAGTTTTCAGTGCTTTTTTAGGTCGTTGGTAAAGTGGCGGTGAAAATGCATGGAGTTATGCATACAAAAATTGCTACACATTTTTTCCATTTCTGTAGCAATTTGGTCTGTTTTTGTTACAAATTACTATGCAATACTGGATAAATCATTAACTGAAAGCAGTAAAAAAAACAGACTCGAATGTTATCTCATCTGCTATTTTAGAAAAGTTAGGGTCAAGATGGCTTTATGATCATTTAAGAGTCAGTACAAATCATTTCCTGCCACCCAAAATAGTGGAAAAGGTGCAACATTCTAACACCAACAACTCTGAAGTGCTAGTGCTTTTACATTCTAATGAGGAAGTCCACCTGATATTGAAAATAACGGATGGGCATATGACACCTTACCAAACAATCAAATGTCACATTGTTGAGGGTTCTGGAAAATGTTATACAATGCAATACACTGTTGATACAATACATCAAATTACAACAAATCTTACATGTCATGTGATACAACACAATGTGGTTAAAAAAGGGATACTATAAAAGATGAAAGCTAACAAGAGACATTGAGCAAACAACAGGCAGACAGAAATAAACCTTCAAATTATGAGCCAACTATATAGATGAGCTGTTAACTTATAAAAGACCAGACATTTACAAAGTGTTATGATTAATTTTATGACACCTATTTACGGGCCAGATGGGCCATAAGCAATGGGGGTAGGCAGATGAAGCCCCCTAAAAATTTTTTTTCCCCCAACAATTTGGGTTGAAAAAGGTCAACAGTAAGTCACATGCACCGGTAAGTACCCTGTCTCTTTTTCTGTGTTGTTCCCACCTATGAACCTGACCCGGCTATGGGCCTGGTGACCTGACTAGAAATGTTCTAACTCAATTTCGGGTTCTTCTGCCATTACAATCTCTGTATTCATTCTGTTCACCAACTACTTCGTCATTTTATCTTTGCTTGTATATAATACCTGTCAAATACCGGTGTATGTAATAACTGTCAAGTCACACAACGTTGCAAAACACAGCAATCTCCCTTATCCAGACAACAAGTGCTAAATAGATCCAAAGCCTCAACCGGGAGAACGTTTCCATAATTTTCCTGACAGTTGGAAAAAGATTTACGGTCTGATGCAAGAGACCTTTTTGACCATATCAGTGCTAAAAAAGGAAGTGATAAACTATGTATTGGATAACGGGAAGGTCAAGGAAGGAGCCTTGTAAGTATGACTCAATGTGTTGTATCCTATGATACAACACTCCACTGTCAATCTAATGTCACTAGCATGTTACCGGTAAGTGACACATCTGCATTTTTTACAGGACTATGAATCTGACGGATGGCTCTAAGTGCGTAGGGTGGGGGTGGTGGTGGGAGGTTGCACTGATATGAAGCACTCCAGAGAAACCACAAAAGAGTTTTTCTGTGTCTGCTGAGTTAAGTTAAATCCTTCCCAAAGCTATTAGGCTAACAGGGCCTGTGCTTATTACTGGTTTCCTCAGTGTCAACAGGAGTTTTAACTCCCCCTGGAGAGGATGTCTGACTATTGCAAGTTGTAACTCCTCAGCAACACTGGTATTTACTTCAACAGCTGAGTGGACTGAGGCAAAGTTAAGAGTCTTACTGAAGGACAAAATGATGACAACAGATGTGGCTTGTGCATGAACCACAAATTCTTGAATCTCCAGACTGGAGCATCTACTACAAGTCTATAGGACCTTCTTTTGAGGATCCAACAGGAATTGAACACAGGTCATCTATATGAGAGTCAGGAGTTACAACCACACAGACAACAGAGAAACCTCCTGTGTCTGCTGAATCAAACTGTTATTTGCTAAAACGGATATCATAACTGCTGCAAACCAATGATACATGATAACTTTCAATTATACATGATAAGAATATATTGCATCATATGTTGCATTGTCCTATCACATCGATACCAGTTGCAAAAGAACATCACAACTTGCTTTGCAAAAATGGTTAGAATTGCACTTCTCTTGTCCACAAATGGCTACAATGTTACACCGACCATCAACTTTCAATCTAACATTATTTCTTTGTTATTTTTTTCTAATTTTTTGTTTGTTTGTCACTCATGGAAATTAAAAGTACACTTCCAAAATGTCTGAGATATAATCCAGAAATAAATGTACTGAAATGTTGGTTGAAAGTGTCATATTATTGGCTGACTACTGTGACAGAGCGCATCCCTGTCCATTAAGGTCACTGAAAATTAATTTTACCTGATAAGGTCTCACTACAATCTGACTCCCTGAGATCGTCGCTAGTCCTGACTCTGTTGAACCCAGCGATTTCAAGAGAAGGGGACTAGAAGAAGATGAACCTTTAGATAAGATGAAAGAGTCAGCTATCGCTCCAAATGGATCTGCAACAGAGATAAAAGTGAGGAAAAACAATCAAAAAATATTTCAAAATTCATTATAAGACATAAACATGATACAAACTGAAAGTCTCTTTGGTCTTTGCAATGTGTCAAAAATTTCCACGAGGGTGACGAGAGGTCGAGGTAAACAAGAAAATAAATTCTTTTACACTGTGAGTTGATTGTGAAGTCATACTACGACATTTTGGTTTGCATGTCAATGTTAACACCACTGTGTCTTACATATGGGTAGGACGAAGAAGTGTTCTTACTTGGGCAGAGATGCTGAATTTGCTACATGTACAACGTATCTTAGTGAAACCAAGAGTTCAGTACCGGGTTCCGGTACAGGGTTTCGGTACAGGGTTCTGATATCATTGGTCAGGTAACTGGGTATCCAGTACAAATGCTGGTCTCTTTGGGTGACAGTTATGCTATCATGGGGTTACCCTATGAGTCATATTACGTATGCTTGTCCTTTTATGTATACCAATGCCATGATCATTCAATATATGGTTGTATATAAGTTTACGTGCTCATGTGCACAAAATTAAAACGTACTTCATTCATCTCCGCAGAAGTCTTACCGACATCGAGAGCGCTCACCGATGATCAGAGGTCCTTAAGATACCTTACACAACGAAAGTCTTGTTGCTTTGTGAGCAAAGTTTCGCCTCTCAGCTTTTCACTCTCTCACAATTCTTGTTACCTACATTCATATCCTCGTTATTCCCCTATGGTGAATTTTATTCACGAAACCCACATTCTTCACTTGTGGATTTCTCTTATCTTACTACGGGTGTTATTTAACTACACATCAACATGTCTCAACTCCACTTTCATCATTTGTGGATTCTTAACATTATTGGTTCCAGGACCCATTTAACAGTGACACTGTTTCTGTTAAGATTAGATACCAACCATTTTACACCATCCTTTAACTGGTGTTCACCTGCTGTTTGTAACTGGCAGTTTACTCCGATGTCCCATTCCTGCTCAGGATTGTTTCATATCTTGAACATCGCGATTATTCTATTACCTGTGGCTGGCGTTTCACTTGCGCAATACGGCTTTTCGCAATATGGCTTTACGCTTTTTGCAACTCTTTTCACAATATGGCTATTGAAGTTCTATTTCATCTTCCGCAGCGGGCTGACGAGAGAAGTGACGTCATCACCAAAGTATCAACGTCTTCGGCCAACCAGTTATGAGATATGCTAAATTTCATATTTTATCTGTTGCCTTAAGATCGTTTGAATATCGTCATCATTTGTATCATAATTGTGTATTCATTTTAGTACATAACCTTGAAGATAGATTTAGAATCAATATAAAATAATATTGACATTACTTCAAATTGTCTATCTTCTCTTTCGTCTTGTACTGACAACCTCAAAACCTTTCTGCCGGGATGTGAGTTCTTTTCCTTCTCATCCCGTAACAATGCCTGTCTGTTCAGTTCGAAATACTCGAGTGGGGATTGCAAAGCACTTGGACTGGAATGTAAGATACATGTTTTGTGACACGTAAGTCTACCTGATGACTATTCCACTGAAGAGGAATGAACCAATCATGCAAGAAGTGATTTACTCCAAACAGTAGTGGCATCCGACCAGCCTCCACAACTGCCCTGACATCTGCACATGTCATTAATTTGAAGATGATGTTTGAGCAATGATTGCATTTCCAAACACTAAGGGGCTTTCTTGTTTTCATTTCTACTTAGGAGCTTCCTTGAAGAAAGCGACAAGTCTTGAAAAAGAATAAAACATGCTTCAAATGAATTACAGGAGTAGTAGAAGTTCTGGAATATGCAACAAATGTTTCTTCCTTCTTTTTTTTTTTCAGTGCAGTAGGAGCGCAGAATTACTGCCAAAGTAGCAGAATCTTCCGATTATTCTGGAGAATTATGAAAGCAAAGTTGGGATGGCGCTTCAATTACCTGGCAAAGACTTACAATTTTTGTCTTTTTGAGGATTGTCTCTATGAATTATTTTAAAGATCTCTGAAAAATTTGACATTCTGGGGAAAAGTATGAAACTGGTGAAAAACCGGGCAAACATACATACATGATGGCAAACAATCTGTGGCTCTCACCTGGCTGGTTCAACGGTAACGGTAGATGTAAGGTTAATGTGTTGTTCTTGATCGTGCCCAGACTGGGCACTTCTATTCCCGCTATCCTGATTGGACGATTCCCAACTTGGCTTGGACATCTCACAAACCGAAGCCTCTGCCTTCGTTGATTTTTCTTCAAAAGATCTACCAAATCTGAAAGCGACGGAAGGAATAATAATTGATAGTTATATTAACTAAGCAATATTGATTCAGTGTATTGATTCAGATACAGTGAGGAAATTTTTGAAAGATAACAGGTTGATATCTCTGCTAAAGCTATCTCACTTAAAAAACCTTACATCGTTATCAAAACTATGTTGACCTGATGCAGCTGAGGGGAACCCAAAAAAATTATCAAGGACATGTCAAGAAAATGCCCCCCTACAGATCTCTACATAAATTGTGCAGCGATGCATGTAATGTTTTGTTCCTGAGTCCTCTGACTAATTTTTTTTACTCCATGTTTGCAGTTCAAACCACAATTCAAGCCCATATATCCAGCATTTAAAAGTGTGTGTTTCTGTAAAGTACCATTTCATGGCATGTAAGCATTGAAAGGAAATGTCTTGTTTGAAAATTTAAGTTGCGGATAAATGTTACAAAGCAGCTGACCAGACCGACTCGTGATCCATACCTGGAATACTGTACATGTCGTAGTTCTGTATCGTTCTCTTCAGTGTCCACCATTTTGATCGTAGCCACTGAGGAGACCTCACACTCTTCCAGCCTGCTGCCATCTCTGCCCAAGGCAGGGACTGTTCATCCCTGACATTGCACGCCTTGATTCTGCAATTAACGATCAACTATTAAAGTTGAAACCAAATCCATTATATTTGAATTTCGTGAATGTTATTAAACACAAGAAAGTCAAAGGATTTTGTGATTCCTTGCCAATATTCATGAAGAACACAGGACAACATGTACATAACAATTTTGAAATTCAAACACCTTATCCTTCAGGGTAATGCATGTCTACACTAAGCTCATTCGATCACTGAGTGTCCTAAGCAGTTTTATAGTTTCACAATTTAACCTCTGATGGCCTCTACCAAAATTAATGGGGATCATCTACTCACTATGACCAGCCTACACAGTGAGTATGATATTAGTCACGACAACGCCTCTCAAGATATCAGGTTTACAAGGTTTTCACATTTTTACCTCTGAAGACCTCAGCTAACATTTGACATCTACCAAAAAGGATATGGATCATCTACTCTAAATGACCAACCCAAACAACAAGTAAGAGATTAGTCCAGATTGCCATTCTTGAGATTTTGTGTTTCAAAGGTTTTCATAAATTGAACTAAGTTGACCTCAAATGACCTTTGACCTGCACCAAAAACAACCGGGATCATCTAATCACTATGACCAACCAGACACAAAGTATGACATTTGTCAAGATTACCCTTCTTAAGACATTTTGTTTACAAAGTTCCCCCATTTTGACCTCTGGTGACATCAAATGACCTTCCACCTCTACCAAAAAGAGTAGGGATCATCTACTCAATATGACCAACCACACACCATGTACGAGGTTAGTCAAGGTTCCCCTTCTTGAGATATCGTGTTTACAAGCAAGGCGTCACATACACACCCAGGCGCACACGACATCACCATCCCATAGATTCCTATAGCCTTTAGCAAGGAATCAAAAATGTTAAGAATTCCAGACATTGCATCTTAAACTTAAATGAACTTGAAGTTGAAATCTGTGAGACTGAACATGAGCATCGTGTAACAACAGAAGTGTTAGACTTTTTGTTATTTCTTCTTAGTTTTGTGCAGCATTTAAGAATGTATGTTTTTACAGATTTAATGATGTTAAATTGCTTTATATTCATTATTAAAGATAATGATATGACTTGTCGGATCAAGGTATGGACAAGGGTAGGGTGAGGCCAGCATGCTTTTGATGAAATCAAATTATCATGTGCTATGTGACAACTATGTATCTGATCCTGCACAAACCAAAGTTACGCATCAAAACTGTCTTACCCTGAGTACTTTTTTTTTTACTTTTCCTTGCTTGATTGAATCAAAAAGCAACACGTGAGATGCAATATCTCTTAATGACTGCCTCCCAACCTGTCATATGGGTCGGGTATAATACCACTAACATAACTGAGCTTCCTTAAGGAAGCCCTAAAAAGTGAGTTCTAGTATCATAATGTAATACAGCCTTATCTCAAAGAAATCAGCATGTCTGAGTAATTCATCTCTTCCATCAGATGGCTTGTCAATACCATTTTGCTAATCATGCCCCTCTTGTTAAAGTGCTGGTTGACCTTCAACCATCTGAACTGGCACTTCTGATCTCTGTGCCAAATAGAGTTCAGTCCAAGCTTAACTTTTTACGACATCATGTTTGTTTACAAGATTTGTAGTTTGACATCTGCTGAACTTAGATGACCTTTGACCCCCACCACCAACAATACGTTTTTTTTGTACTCATTGTGGTACCACTGCAATATGTGTATCAGATCTTCACATGCTTGGTCTGTGCTTACTTGTCTAAAAGTTTATCATCATCAGCCTTGTCCCACTCTGTTCCTCCTGTGTGCTTCCAATTTAAATAATTCAGCCACTTGGCCCTGCACTGCTTCTCCGTCCTGGTGCCAACTTTCTCTGCGACCTGTTGCCATGGGATACCGACAGTGATGCTTTCTCCAGGGGTGGTCTTCGTGACATCATAGACCGCTTTGGTTAATCTCTCTTCTTCATCGTATCTCCATTTTCCTTCCCAAGTTAGAAGATAATGGGATTATCAAAGTTTTGTCCTTTTGAATCTAAAAAATTGGTCTTTGACTTAATCAGTATTGTGAGGTACTTTTCACATGAATATTATAAATATCACAATCGTCTTAATGAACTTAGAACCAACAAAAGGAAACTTTGCCAAGATTCCAAAGATTCAAAAGGTCTGATTTCTTATTTCCATGTATGACAAATTCAGTGAAGGACCCTATCCTGCCCTTACCCAAAATTCTGGTTGAAATTATATTGATATTTATTTCCATTGAAATTATATTGATACTTATGAGTAGTATGTAATCCAAATCTGTTCAATAAAACATTCATTGTTTTTCTTCCATAAGTGTACAGACGATATCATATTTCACAAACGATTTTAGGTGCAGTCTTGTATCGCCACCGTTTGCCGATAGTGCAATATCACAACAACACTAACAATTAGCATCTAATTAAAAAAATTAACTAATGACTAATAAAAAATTAATTAGCATCTAATTAAAAACAAAGACTAACATTCAGCATCTCCAACAAACAAGTTCTGAATCGTGATATGCCATTTGGTGGCCAACAGTGCTTTCTTGATCATAGCATACTTCAAGTGTGCAGTTTACATGCATACTTTCTCTCGCCAGAAAAAGTTAACTGCTTGTGACGATAAACTTCTCAAATGCATCACAAATAAGGCTCTGAGTCAAAGTGAACTTTCCTTTGTCTGGTTACCTTGGAGACAAGCTTCCTTCAGCAAACGGCATTTATCTTTCACTGATGAAGCACTCCTGCCCATCCTGGCACCGATTTGAGCCCAATCATTGCCAAGCTCTGCCCGCAGGCTGAAAGAAAATAACCATGTTGGAATTTGTGAACGGAAGTTACTTCTAATTCTCTCATTCTCCCTGTAAATCTGTTTGTATGAAAATGTGCTTGGAAAATTGTAAACCAACAGAAATGGCATTGCAAAAAACTATGTCTGCTACATGCATCTGTGTGGTCTCATGATTTCATTGTAAAGATTCTGAAAGAATAGGCAAATGATGTCAGGAAAACTCACACTCATTTAAGTTTAAAAAACAAAAAGAAACTGCCAACATCTCTGCTCCGACTCAGGGATTGCTTCTTCCTGGCATTGTGAGCGGTGGTCATTGCTGTTGCAACGATCACTGTTTACAGGAATTTCAAAATCCACTTTAACTAGCCTTTAATAGACAAAACCTGAAGAGGTCCAGCAACAATCCCTGACTTTCGTGAACCCTTCACTGTAATTTCAAGTGGCTAACAGTAAATTATGGGATTGTCTTGTGTTGCTCTCTGATGCCTCCAACATCAAAATGGTCCGCTATACTACATCTGTTTTCAGAAATGTTCCATATTTAAACAAGATATAATAAAAAATTTACCTCTTCAATTTGGCAATGTCTGCAGCAGAGTACCTGAAACAAACATGAAATGAGGTGTACAGTCAATGTGATGTTCACAAGTACTGCATTCAACTTCAAGACTGAAGTATTAATTACTACACGTATGTGCTATCACTACTGTTGGATGAAATATCAAATGAAAGAGCATTTAATTTGTGATATTGAAAGTTATGCCACATTCATTTTAATTTCTTGGATAAAAAATCTGTATATAAATATACAAAAAAAGCCCCGGAGTGACAACACAATCATTTTCAGCTGTCAAAATGCCCAGCTTGGTAATCAGACGTAATTATACATGTTGATCATTTTTGTGAACTTGAGGTCACAGCCCAAAAATTTTACGCTCTTAAAAGGTTCTCCTCATCCAAACTACCATTCATCAGTTACGGCCAAAAGCATCACTTTCAGCATATCAGGCATACATGTGATTACAGCATATTCTTTTGGAAAAATATGTAATACATACTCAGTCAAGGACCCTATCCTGCCCTTACCAAAATTCTGGTTGAAACAATGGAGATTATGCAAACAAAATTGGGCGTTTTATGCATATCTAGAGGTTGAACCATACCAACTGCTATCATAAATATATTTTTTACTTGAGACTTTTGAATAAACTTGTCAAACCAAGTGATGATTCGAAAATCATTGATAAATCAAATAATTAACATTGCAAAAAGGCTTTCACCAAAGATAAGGTGACAATAGTGTTTTCTAGTGCTTTCATCTGTTGATGAAATTGGAACTGGCTAATTCCTGACTCATATCAGTCCGGTACCCAGATACATAATAATAAGGTGATAGATCATAAATGTTTCTTAATTATGGAAAAAGGGTCAGATGATAAAGGAGACATCATATTGAGTAAGTGATGAAACAATTATTTTATTTTCATTTAGTATTAAACCTGATAAATACTATTAAAAATAGCATTAAATCAAAATTCATAGTACATCAGATATGACAGATAACATCTGACACTGAGGAAAAGACGTGTCGTTGTTCACTTCATGAAGGAACCAATTAGAAAGTTTAAACGCAGGTAACTAAACGTTGGAGATGTATCCAGGTTACCGTGAAAACTGAGCTCATACATTTTTATATTTGTAACATGTTCATGGGACTATACCATCATGGTATATCACAGTCATACTGTTTCCTGGAATAACGGTACACTGTTTACTGCTACAAGAAAACAAGAAGAAAAAAGTCAAACATAAACACATGACAAAATCGAAGATTGTTCTGAGAGCAACAAACACAGGGCTGCATTTTCCTCACTTACTTGCCAACGTAGTTTTTCGCATCATACATCCTCTGCACTCTGCGATAAACAGCAAACAGTGGCCTGTTCAATCCCGCAGCGATCGTCCTGTAAAAGTCCTTCCTATCTTCTTTCCTCAGGCGAAAGATGACCTCCATAGGATCCTTGAGTTTGTTGGTCTTGAAAGAAAGGGGAGAACTGTTCGTCACTTTTTTATGTCAAGTTACAAATTTTCAAGAAGCAAATGTCCAAGGAAGGAAAGAGGGATCACCTTTCCATGCATTAGATTGTTTCTTTTCTCCCCAACAGGGTTCTAGCTAGAGGATTTTCAATGGCTGCTGTAAAGTTTCGTCAGTACAGTGTGAATGTTTTCAGGGAGGGGGCTCCCCACTTCTCCCTGGGAATTTTAGTTTCCGTAGAATATGCTGAGTTTGCAAAATTATACAATATCTTTTCCCATATCTAGCAAAACATTTATTCACATGAATTTTCAGACATTTTCTGTGGAATTTTCATTGAATTTTTTGCCAGCCTGTAGTCTCGAGATTTGCTTTCCATGCCCGTTGAGGAGCAGCGATGCCAGCTTTAGGTGGCCATCACCGGCCAGCGTGACTACCTCCCTGCTCCCAAATAAATGTGAAAGCAAAGTACTACTCAGACAGTGAATACTGAATGGTATCTGACACACTCCACACTCCATACTGGGGTTAAAGGGGAAAATGCAGTCACCCCAAACTGAATTACTATACACCCGTCTGCTAATTCACGAATGGCTGTTTTTCCTTATGTGATATCATTTTTGTTGTTGAATTGCTTATTGCAGCATAACACCCTGCTTTATGCAGCACTGATATTCAACAACATCATGAAAGATACTTATAAGAAAAATGGGAAGAGAATTACAAGATTCTGATGATTTTTCAAAGCCAAGTAGGGACCACTGCTCATTCCCTTTAAAAGTATGCAAACACATGAATACTCATACAATACTTAAGCTTGACATGCTCAACGAATGCTCTATCCATTCCCCAATCCCACCAATCTTCCCTTTGTTCATACCTTTACGTAATCTTCAATGTTCTTCATCAGGATGGCGACTTCCTCCTTCGACCACATTCCCTGTCTCCAACTATGACCTGAATTAAAGAAAAATTCAAGCAAATCTAAATTTTGTAAACACAGAAAAATGAGTAGGATGCAAAGTTTGACAATGAACACTACATATTATGACAAAAAAACATCTCTACTCCAATAAGGAAACAATAGAAAAGCATTTCCATTATTTCTTAAACTAACATTTCAACCAGCAATCCCAAGGAGGATGGCAAACTCCTGTGCTTCTAGATTCAAGCTCATTATAAGTGTTTGCACCAGGTCCAATATTCTGACATGGGTACCAGCAGTGTCGTTGGTCTTGTGCTCACGTACCCTAAAGTAATTCCCATTGGGCTGCAAGTTTATTGTGAAGTTGCAGCACGACATTTTGCCTGGCAAGTTAACGTAAAACCATGTATCTTAACTACAGCAATGACAATGATGTGTTCTTAGTTAGGTATACATGCTGAGTTTTGATGCACGTACAATGCATGTTAGTTTAACTTTGGATCTGGTTACCAAATTCAGAAGTGCCAAAATCGGTCGGGTTGATGGTGCAAAGTTTTACCGCAAACACTATCATCGCTCTAGTCCTAGTTAATGCTGACATTTGATTATATATACAAATCTCCATTTAACTCACTGACAGACTGCCCTTTATTTGCAAAAAAAAAGATTATGAAATATTCATGATAGAAAAGGTTTCATTTTTCTTCATGATGTGAATGTATGTTTTCATAACATGGAGATATCTGAATACTCTGCAGCTTCTCATTTGAAATTGTTTTGAAACAGTTCTCCGTAAACACTTGGTGCACGGTATCCACCTCTTCTATCCTGAAATTTGCCTGTCTGAATGCACAAGAGTCGTAATATGCATCGCACACTCATTTCCATTAGCTCTCTATGCTTTGCTATGGCTTTATCTCTTCATAATTTAGCAAGCAAGTAAAACCAAAGCAGACAAACTGTGCGAGTTGAAATATGTAAATTTATTCCTTTTAAAAGCTAAATTTCTTTGCAAAAATCATAATAAATATAAAGTCTTACATCCTTCAGTAACCAGTAACCATGGAGAGGAAATGAGGAAAGAAAAAATTAAACACACTATGGCAGACATTATGCAAATATTTTCTTAAATAACCTCATTTTGAAAGTGCTCACCAATTTGCAACATCTATGTTTCAAGTGCAGCCAATATTTGTGTCAACCAGCTACACCCTCAAATAGTCTGGTATATTCCTTACCTTGTTCCTGGAGGGATTCCTTTGCATGTTTTCCTGTGAACCAGGACTGATTCACACTTCTGATGTCACCAAACATCTGAAAGAAAAATTGAAATGATTGCAACAGTAGTGACATATCACACTTTAATATATCATTCAGAGCAAACATTTGGCATCAATATTGTAGCAAAATTAGGTGAAAAAGTCTTTCTTCAAGTGTTTTGCCCGCAGACAAACAAAGAGATAATTCGAAAAAGCCTTGAAAAATCATATAATTTAAGTTGTAAAGAGGCATTTTCAAACCTTGCAAGATGAGGTGACAATATTGTTTACTAGTGTTTTGATCGGTTCCGGAAAACAGAACCAGGTTAATTTCTTGGTTTATAACAGTTGGTTACCAAGGTACCCAAAAGTGATAGATGATCCATGTTTCGAAGTTATTTAACAAGGGTCATAAAGGAGATATTACACGGAGTATGTGGAGATATCACACGGAGTATGTGGAGGTATCACACGGAGTATGAGGAGGTATCACACGGAGTATGTGATGAGACGATAATTTCATTTTCATTTCAAGTCAATAACTGATTCATATTTTTCCACAGTTTCATTAAATCAACACTTTTAATACATCAGATATGGAAGTAGCTAAACCAAGTACTGTATGGAACTGGGTGACTAAATGTCAGGCAGGTGCCTGGGTTACTGGTGAAAAAAATTATCATTTTCAGCGCCCATACACTGATGCCATTTTTACTAATTTGTAACATGTTCAATAGGACTACATTATCTTGGTATATCACATTTAAACAAAGTTCATGATGTCTTAAGCAAAGAGATTCAAGCTACTGTACATTAAGTATTACTTGAGTACTGTTCATGAAATCACTGATACACATAGACAGGATACAAATTTAAGGAATTTCCATGGTTTTCCCCTGGACAACCAACCTTCAGCCATTTGATTGTACTTCTGACTGGTTGTCCTGCAGTCAAATACTGCAAACAGACAGACAGATTTTTATAGATAAGCCAGTGTTATGTAATGCTGTGATGTGGCTGTCAGTTCCTCAACTTCAGTCAAAATGCACGAGGCTTAAGTGCACTTTGATTGGTAGATGATTGCAAGAAGGCATGGCAACATAGGTACACACTGTCAAATTTTACATACCCAGTGAAAACTTATGACATTACTAGTATTCTCTTTTTTGCCTTGTTTCTTTTATTGGTGTTCACAGCTCGCTCGGCAATCTTCTGAATGGGAAAATAACAGAACTATGGATTCTGGTACTCCACCGAGCTACAGGATACATAATGTATGATTTGACAGTTTCTTCTGGAATTTTGGAAGACTGTATGATTGCTCAATACATACACTGCATAGTGTAAATCAAATCAGCTCTTCTCAAGGAAGAGTCTGTTAGAATTAATCAGGCGGCTTAATATTTCAGGACAAACTGAAACTGAATTTTATAAACTTATGCAGCACATCGTCAGCCAACGAGAAATATTTTCTTACATCGTCTTGCGCAGGGTCTACTTCAACGATTGTCTTCTCCGTGGCAACCGATGCTAGAGTCTCCATAGAATCTAAATCAGAGCTCCCATCGACCTTGCCTCCATCACCACAGCCTACATGATCTGTTTCCACGGTAACAGTCGCTTCTGGTACGACAAGGCTTCCTGATGGCATCTCCAGCTGACCTGCAGACACATGGAAGTCGATGTAACTTATAAAGGGTGCAAAGTATAAATTATTGGAAAAGTTTCAACAGCATCTTAAATCAATCACTGAAACATTACTTTTTGAATTTACATTCAAGAGGTCATACAAATATTGTTTGTCACTGTAAACAAAATATTGCACACTTTGTAGCATTTTTCTTACATCTTGTCTTGAAGCCTAGTCTGATCTGATTTCTTGGCGACCATACTGTATTTGAAATTGAAAGTTTGAGCTCATAAAGTACCACAGATACCCTATTGATCGTGGATCAATAACAGCAAGATTTGCCTTCTCTTTTCGATAAGTGTCCAGAGGATGGCAAGGCAGGGGTAAAACCAGACAATCACAATGAGAACCTAAAGCTGCTCCCAGGAGTGCCATTAAATGTCCCCATCTGACAGGTGAGAGTGTATCCCCCAATCTTTGGCCACTTTCCCGTAGTGTGGAGAATCTGCCCAGCTCAGCAGCCCATCAACTGTACCGAGCAACCTGAAGAAGAGAAGACCTAAAGCAGAAAACAAGAACCCAAGTAACCCCCCTCAGCACCACTGGAAACAGATATATACTGAACAAGCCAAGTTTGAGTCCCCAGAAAATTTCCAAGTGGTTCCATCCTGATTTGATCCTGGAATCCAAAGGTTGCAAGAGAGACACTCTAGCTTAAACTCTCCACCTCATATCACATCTAACAAAGTTGGGAATGGTAGGGACATCACCCGGCTCACGTTAAATTTTGTTCCAAAAGAGCATAAAAAGGGCTAATGAAGCATTTGATAAAACTTGTGCCTGAATGGGACAGATGAGTTGTAAAGAATTTTTATTAGCTCTGTGAAAGGAATTGAGTTCCAGCTCATCTCAGTAATAAAAGACAGTAAGAAACCAACTAAAGGACGTACTAGGATAATTCAAATATTTATATGCCAACGACCAACTTAGGGAAGCTCCATAAATCTCACCTAAGATCATCTTAGAGTCATTACTACATATTTTAATTAGGATAGCTACTAGACAGCCATGAGTCATGCTCTAGTGCACATGTCCTGGCCTCTTCTGCCTCCCTACACTATAGGTTGTCAAACTGTGTACACTCAACTCTGTGGGATATGAAAGCTGTACAATGAGCAGCAGTGTGAAGCTTTGTGGACCTAACATTATCATAGACTAGATTTGTGAGACTTCCCTTAATAATTCTACTAACAATTGAAGGGATCATAAATGCAAGAAAATATCTTTTTCAAAGCAAGCACCTCACAATAAAAAAAATACCTCTGCCCATAACCCACGATATCAATGTTTGGAGAGTGGCTTATATAATTCAGAAAAATTTCCAACATTGCCAAACTATAGTCAAAAAAATATTGTTCTTTCTCTATTTCAGACTGTATTTGTCCAGAATATTTGACACCAGTGATTAGGTTTATTGTGGATTAAATTGAAGTGTTGAGAGAATAGAGGTCACAATGCTTAAAGTATATTCTAATATTTCCTTTGAACCATGACCCATAAAGGGTCACGATTACAAACACATACCAAGGATTTTCACTTCCAGTTGTATTTTGTCTAGTATATGACATTACAGATTTCCCATCATGCAATGCACCACTGTAACATACATAAAGAATGCATCACATTTGATTGAATATAATCACATGTGAATGTTGTGACAGCTTACTTACCAGCAGAACGAATAACTAAGTGATCATTGCTTACAGCATCAAACGTCACAAATTGGTTCTGATCTTCAGTCGTGAATTCCAGACTGATACCACCAGAAGATTCTTCATCTTTAATGTCCATCCTTTCACTGAAAGATTAATTAAATTGGAACAAAATTCACATGTGTACAGTATGCAAATATGTTCGTGAAGATGCCACACACTGAATGTACAGTTACCTAAAGCGAACCCCATCATGATTGGGAAGTAGAAATTCCGTTTACAGTCCCATCATGAAGATGAGTGATTAAAAGAGTTAATAACAAGAGTTAGACCATTTATCATTATCAGATGATAATTCATGCCTGGCTACCATATTCCGGTTTTGCCGAACTACAGTATACAAAAATCAACACTGTATCTTTGAATCCAGCAATGTGATTTTGTAACTTTGTGAAAATGATGTAACAGTTCACAGTTTCATTTTCTGGTTGTTACATAGTGTTGCAGAACTCATTTCATATCTACTGTACTTAACCAGGAACCTGCACAGGACTTATATATCAGGCCTGTGTTAACTTCTCACTGCAAGGTTTATTTGAATATAATTTTGAGTCCAATAGTGACTGAGAAAATAAGGAAGAGAAAGGATTTTTTAGTGTGACTTGGGATTAAGAAAGAAACCCTACAAATACAATAAAGACAATGTCTTTGGCATGTATTTGCTTCAAAAATCAGAAAAATATGATGGCATGCTTTTGTATTAAATATTTACAGTGTTGTATTTTTCCAGTGTTAGAGTTTAAATTTATGAAAAAACACATTTTTAAGGAAAATTAATTCCACAATGGGATGTAAGTCACGATATTTTAATTCCACCGTGAACTTGTCAAGTACATTCAGAGACATCAATGGGTTCAATGTTTTGATATTTATCTGATTAAGAACTTATATGAAAGTGAGTGCATGAGTTCTGACCTTTTTCCTCACCCAACTGAGACATTATCCTTTATGTCCTTATATTATTAGGTTTATTGGTTGTTAGCTTAGATGACAGACTTCTCTGTTCAGTGGCATGTACTTTCAAATGTTCGGTGTTTTTGCATATCGTTTCTCTTTGTAATTTCTTGCTGGAACATGTGAGAATTTGGAATTGAATACTGTAAACAAGATCATCAGTTCCGCCACAGAAGGAAACTGACAACTCGTTAAGTTAGTAAAGTTGCTACTTAATGCAGGATCACTGAGTTTTTGATAGTCTTGAAAACTGGAATCCTGCAAGCTATAAAATGGTGAAGAAAAGTGGGATTTCCTTTTGCCTGCTGATGCCTTTTAATCGTTCTTTTCATCGTACTCAGTTTACTCTTTTGTTTGTGAATCAAATACCCTCAACTATCAATCATCCTAATTGCATACATGAAAATTTGACATGAAAAATCGCCATTTTAAGTCCACAATCAATGCCATTACAGTTAGATCAACCATTCACTAGACCACACTAAGATAAATGTTATGTGACCCTAAATGGGCATGCATGGAATCAGTCTAAGCACTAAGTTTCAGAGTTACAGTAAGGAGAGAAATACCCTCCTCAAAAAAAAAATGATGTAAAGTTCTGCAAGTCATTTAAAACATTTAGATGTACTGTAAATTGAAATCTTATCTCATTTGAAATTATGGCATGTGAGGCTTGTGAGCTGTTTACTAAATTTGAGTAGTGTCATTTTATAATTTTTTTTCTTGTCTTCTTCTCTTGTTCTTGTTCTTTGAGTGTTTTGTTTTTTTTTTCATTTAAGGTTGCTAGCTGTGATAAATATTTCACTGTTTCCCTGTTTTCCTTCCGGTTTATTCCCCTACATTTTACGACTGTATTTTCATCAAAGTATGCAAGTACTGTATGTATATGTATGTTGAAACAAAATATATGAAATGAACATATATCCCACTTGGAACTATACCCATGTGTACGGCTAGCTAGCAGACTTGTCTCTTAGTAACAGAAAAGTGCACATGGAAACTAAAATTTTCCATTTGTTTAGATGTCATTCTTTTAACAATGGCAGTATTACTGGCCAATCACAACATGTGTATCTCGGCAGCATTTTTGCATGATTTATTTCTCATTATAAGTTACAATTTGCACTATGAACATGGGAGAAAGACCCATTTTGACAACAACCTAAACACATTAGAAATGAGACACGATGAAGGAAAATGATGCAGGAATTTCCTTAATGAAACTTCTAACTTTGTGGGATTTCATAAGCCAGGTGCAGGAATCATGCAATCGCCCACCTCAGCGCAAACACTGCATGGAATACTTTTGTATCAAACAAAACCTATTTCTACCACAGCCCGACCACAACAACAACTTTGATTAGTTCCAGCCATCCTAATATAACTGGGACTTTTGGGGAAGATACACCTGAGGTAGATCCCTATCCAGAGTGGCATCTCCCTGCCCTATCAGTCCTTGTGTCCAGAGCATTTCAAGGAGAAGGGATGCAGACCAATGGCCTACGGATCAATACTGACATTTGTGAGTTCATGGGGTCGCCATACGTGAGCACTTGTTCATGGAAACACTGAAAGCATAAATACCCTCTGCATAAAAAGCTGATGTTGTTCAGCAATAGCGGTCAAGGTACATACATTTTTTTCATCACCCCAAATGTAAGATCCAGCAGGTGTGCACCATCTACCTAGCTTGTAATTTCTGCTTTGTAATTAAAGCCGATTATCTCTCTGATACACAGCTCACAGTTGAATTGCATTAAAGCAGTGGTTCCCAACCTTTAAGACTGCCTTTAAGACTTGCAAGTTTGCTTCCAACCAGTTCACCCCAAATTACCAGTTAGCCCCACGCTGTTTACCAGTTTGCCCCCAAGTGCAGACCAGTTCGCCCCCTAATCTGTAAATGTAAATTTACATTGTTATGTCAGTGGTAATAGTGTTTTAGGGCTTTTCATTGCACTTTGTTTTTGGTCTCTTGTGTTCATTGTGTGACAGCTGATTGGTTGTTAGCATAGTTGATTGCATGCATGCATATGCTGGAGAAGTGGAGAGTAAAAGTGTACCAGTTTTTGTCAGAATTTCACCTGATATACTAGTCCCAGACTATCCTCAAAATTTAAATTAATCATGATTTTACTTCATTGGTAAATTGACAAGTTTATTTAAATCAGTTGGATAAAATATTACTTGAAACAAGTATCTTAAAAATAGCAAATTACTGATATTCAACTAGCACAGACATTAAACCAAAAATTTTCTGAATGCAGTCATTCTGAATAAATGGTGGCAACATTTCTAGTTCAAATTTCCCCCATTTTTCCAAACCTTGCCTACACTGCATCTGTAACAGTTTCTGCTACAGTACCATAAAAATGTTTCAAGTGCTACCGTGAAAATTGAAAACTATCAGAGGCATTCAGAGGCATTTGATGTCAGTTAGTTGAATGCACTGGTAGGTTCTTGGGGGTAAAACGACTTTCACTTGGGGTTGAACGTCAAGAGAGCGAAACGACAGGGACGAACTGGGTGGGGGCAAAGTTGCAAGAGAGCGAAATGACTGGTAACTGGAGAAACAATCCTTAATCCCAGAGCGCCCATATGTCGTTATTATTCATACAGTACTATTTTCTTATTGTCTTAGAGGGTTCCTTGGCAGGTACGCCCTGTGGTTTTGCTCGAATCACAACGATGCTACTGTACTGTAGTATCCCAGCTTGGGAACCAAAGCATAATAAGAACTAGGGAGCCTATGTAGGTTAAAAGTAAAAATAACACACACTCTACTTAAGTCAAAACTTAGGAGATTTTCTCAGTACCCTTACGATTTATTAAGCTTATCAACCAAAAGCACTCATGACATATCAAACAAGCTTGATTCATGGTGAGAAACGATTCGGTTGAACCACATTGAGTGAATATCATACTGCTACAGTACTAGCCAGTGAGGCTTAGGCTGCTTGATCTGTTAGTTAGGCCTGAGGCTTGTTGTACACGTACTGCACCTTGGCACCGTTGGACTGGTAACTTAGTGTTACATGTATAGGTAGGTGTTCAACAGTCTGCACTGCATGTTTTCTCTCACTTCCTGTTTACAGTCCGGGAACTTGGTGAAGAAAGATGCCAGGATGACCCCAAAATACCAGGATGTTCAAGTCCAAAGAATATAAACTCAATAGCTTATTAAACAAAATGAGTTTTCTAACCTTTTCGAGTTGCTTCAACACTCGTTATCGCCACTTTTGGCGAAAAGTTGGCAAAATATCTTTCGTAATTTATTCGTGACTGAATTGCGTTCTTTTACGCGGTCCCTCCAGCTCATCATATCATTACATGTTACGTTCCGCAGGCTTCCAAGTTTCTCCACTCGCGAGTGGTAGACATCTTGAACGTTAATTTTGTACATACGCCAATGGTACTGAAAAGTGCACTATGGCTGCCGCGTCTCATTGAATGGGATGGCGCTCTGTAGAAACTCCAGTAGCCATAATCAGCTGGTAGTTGGCAGCCGTGGCAGCTCTCTGACGTTTACGGTGTCGATGCATATCATATGCGCGTGTACTGTACAGACCAGTAAGTTTAGTTGATCGGAGATCAATCGTGCATGGGCACCAACCGTACCACTACCAGCTGCATTATACCAGGTCAGGCACACCGACCCACCCGAACTGCTGACGATTAATCGCTCTTCGTCGTATCAGTTAGGAAACAAGTGGCAAAATGGCAGCTGTCAGTCAGATGATGAGGTCCACGAAATGGTCTCTCTCTCTCTTCAGTGGAAAGGTACGTCTAGCGTTAAACTTATGGATTGGCCATGGCATCACATTCGTGTGATTTGATCACTTCACCATGTACTCTGTTAGGCTGTTTCATTAATTACTGTACACTACTGTAGTACAGTTCGAATTAGTACCTCGATGTCATTCTCATGCACTACACTACAGCTTTACTGGTAGCAAGCACTGTGTTGCACGAAAGAGTGCAACACAATTGTATTTCACAGGTTAGCAGAACTGTAGTCCTGACTTACCCCAGACCTTAGGTCTTGCTGCTTATAACTCTTTTATGCTTTGACTGAAACCAGATTATTCTCTCATCATACTTGTATTTAGTAAGGACCTCAGTATATACTGCAATAAAAAAGGCACAATCTCAGCTAGAAGTGTTTTACAGAATCCCAAAACAAATTGTTTCTGTAACATGAATCATTTAATTGAATAATGTCCTTGCAGTTTCTCGTACCATTGTGTTGTGGAATTTTCTTTAATTTTCCAAACTTGTTAAGTTTCCTCTACATACTAATGACAAGTGGTCAACTACATGTATCAGCATGTCTCACATTCTATGATTTAATTTGATTTTTTTAAATTCACCAACAAACAGTTTTCCGCATTACAGTCATTACAACCAACACAAGCCATGACCAAAAATTTAAAAAAAAATGACAGTTTTCGTAACTAGCAATGAAACTTGAACAAAATGCTAATGATGGGCATGTGGGTGTCCCCATCAAAATCCTCTTAATTATATTGATATTAACTCAATGTGCTCCTGTAGTTGACTTTTCAGTCAATCAGTGATTTTTTTCTGTATAGAGTCTGAGTTAGCTATTGGGAGGTAGACCTCAACCATCCATTTGATCACTAGAACCATTGAGTCACCAAAGTACAATGCCCTGAAAAGCAGACTGTGTCTCCCTGCAAATGTGCTATTGAAAATACTGTAGAACTGCATGCAGCTGATTGGTGATAACGTCTCTAATAGGCCCATATGAATTCAATAGCCCAAAGACTGAAATACATCACAGCATGAGCTTTGACGGTACAAAAAACACTTTGGCTTAGTGCTGGCAGAACTATCTGAGTGGAGCGCCACCACTGTTGGTGTGGAGTGTGCAAGAAACTTTTGGGCCTTACAAGCCCCCAAGATGGCTGGGCATGGCATTTTCTGAGTTTTCCATGCTGTATTTTATCCTTGTAATACATGGGTCTCATGTCTGCAATTTGATACATACCTCCATAATAATCTATTCCCTTTGCACTTGACAAATATTGGGGGCTAAATATGCCTTCACCTTCGTACATTTTACCTTTTAGTTTTCATTTCACCCCCTTCCAGTTCAACCGCCAGTGCACAGTATCTACAGTATACACAGCAGCTTTATATATCATCAAAAGTGAACTTTGTGAGATACAGCAATGAGATTTTATCTTCATCAGTGTGGAATTTGAGTGTTATTGCTCGTAGTGTGAATTTGCCCTAGTGCAGCTGCAGGTCGAACAAGACAGACAATACCAAATGTGGAAGGATTAAATCCATACAGCATAATTTCTTACATCATACTGTCAAATATTTTGACTCAGTGGTATAATTGACCCCTCCTTTGGCGCACTTGCCTCTTTTGTTATTTCTCCCTCTATAGGCAAAGGCCCTCTCAGCAGTCCCTGCAAGATGGTTGAATTTACAAGAGCACCATAGTAAAGAACTGATGGCCAAGTATGGAGTGACAGTGCAGAGATTCAAAGTTGCAGATAACCCTGACGATGCAGTTCAAGTTGGAAAAGACTTGAGTGAGCAAAACTGAAAATAATTTTAGTGTATTGACTGTTGTGTACAGGCCACTTTTTAGACAAGTGGACCTGTCTAAATGTGCATGTATGTATGTGGTGTATCCGCATAGTTTCCATCTGAACAACTTGCATAAGGTAGCTAATGTATCCCTCTTCTTTCTAGCTGACACAAAGGACGTGCATTACTCATGCACCAGTTCTGACTGACTTCATAGTACCAACATCCACGAACTATCACTTGGATTACAGCTCAGTCTGTACTATTAAAATCAATGTAGGCCAAAGTATCAATTACAGGACACACAGTGACACTCAATACTTATTTTCCTGAAGATGTCAATATTTATGCTTTTTGTAGCCAATCATCAAACTTGAAGAAAGACTCATAAGTAACAAGACCTTGGATCTTAGGTGAGACAAATCTGTGGTTGTTTCCAGGTGTACCATGTGTACACTAAAAAAACGGTAAATAGTACAAACCGACACTTGCTTGGAAGGTTATCTTGTTCCAAGCATCATTTGAGGATGTAGATGTCTACTGAAATCATTCAAATACTGTAGGCCTTCCTTGTAGATGTATGTATTTGTTGTGCTTAGTGGTTTTATTTTGTGGAAAGTTTTAAAACGTTGTAAGGCACATGCAAGTGCATGTAACAAGTGATTTTCTCTTTATTGAGATTTATTCTTGTGTTTCAGGCTCATTCCTGTATATCCGATCCATCACTGTTGTTATTATTAGTATGAAACTTGAAAAGCTTTCGTTGCTTTCATTCTTTTGTGTAGAGGCTAGGGAATTGGTGCTCAAAGCTCAGATATTGGCTGGAGGCAGAGGTAAAGGAACATTTTCAAGTGGTTTGAAAGGAGGAGTTCATTTGACCAAAAAGTGAGTATTCTATGAAAAAGTTGTCTGTGTGTAAAGAGAGATTGTTACCAACATTATAATATATGGATAAGTATTAAAGACAACACAGCTCTACCTCATTCTATTGGAAAGCCAGGTAACTTAAATTTCAAACTTAAATTAGCTTAACCACTTTCTTCATCTGTTGAATGCTGAGCAGCTTAGCCAAAGACATTGCTACCTGAGTATGTTACACACTTTTCTCTGATATCAGGTATGACTTACTATACGAAACTTCAACAATCTGGGCTTATTTCATTTCATTTATTTTGTTCTTTGCAAAATCAGATGATAAATTGAGTAACAAAGTACAAATAGAATTTACTTAAAACTTTGATCTATTATGAATGGGCATTGTCTGGTAGAGTGCCCCTAGAAAGTAACAAACGAGAAGTAGAGAAAATAAAATTCAAAAATTCCTAAGGAAATGAAAAAAAACCCAAAAAAGTCTAACCACCCTTTAAAATACCCTTCCTCTTATATGCCTGTAAGTCCACCCACAAACCCACAATCCCCCTATAACCATTCACCCTTGCAATAAATGGGCATGTGATGTACTTAATTTATATATAAGAGAAATATGAGGAGTTCTTTGTCATTAAACTGTCTGGTAGGGAATTCCACAAACTAGTAGGAAAAAACATAATCCAGCCTTGGAATATTCTATTTCTGGTTCCCTGGGAGGTGTTGCTCTGGCATGTATTGTAATTGTGAACTAAACAATCATGCCCTCAACTCAAAACAAGTCTTGGTGCCTCTCAGAGATTCAGAGACTATACCCTTCCATCCTTTAACAGAGCCATGTGTTCAACGTGTGTCAGTCCATAGGTATTGTGGACATTGCACATTTGTTCTTTTGCAAGTCGTAGTGAAAGCAGCAAAGGAGTAGCTAAGCAAATCTGATCAGGTCATTGAAGCTATCATGGCATTATTCTACACTGCTACCTTTCTGTATGGAAGGTCCTCTGCAGCCACACTGTGTGGTAGTATGTCATCATGTCTACAGGGTATAGTGTAGTAGAGAGGCTACATGTGGTGGTGGAAAATTAGATTGCATTGCCTCACACTCTTTGGGAGCATCTCTTGTAAGTTTAACATCCTTTTTTCCAACAGTCCAGATGACTTGGGGCCGCTAGTCAAGCAGATGATAGGATACAAACTGAAGACAAAACAGACCCCTGCGGATGGAGTCCTTGTCCAAAAGGTAAGATACAGTTAAAGAAAGCAGGATGTATTGGATGAGCGACCCAAAATGACAGTATAATATAGATTTAAAGGTTCTGAAGTGATAGTGTAATTAGTGGTTGAACAGAGTGATGCACTTTTTTTCTTCTCTCATGATATTACAGATTAGTTTGAGTATTGTGAATAATCGTAAATATCATAGCAGTTCCAAACTACAAAGAGAGCTGAATGAAAAGGTTGAAAGTAGAAGGGAAGAATAATAGGTGCTATGTATGTGTCATTTTTACTGTAGCTTACCATGGACATGTATAGTACAGTGGTTAGTAGTACATCAGAGTTACAGTACTCAGAAAGAAAAGAAAATCCCTCAATGCAGAGTGGCGTCACCAAGGGGCAGGGTTAGACATTTGCCTCCCCCACCCATTAAGCTGAAGTTGCCTGAGAAATACATACTTGATATGCCTTCATAACTTTGCATTTATCTTTTTGTTCTAGGAATTCCATGAGACTTAATTTTTCAGCCAGAACAAAAATATACCTATCCTGAGATTTAATTTTTCACACAGAGATAACACATCAGAGCCCCACTGAGGTTTTGCCCCTGGACCCCACATAAGTTCTAAGAACCCTGGACCCACTCTCAAAGCTTGCACCTCACGCTCGTTTTCACACTGCATGAATATTTGTGCCCCCCCCCCCACAGTTTCTTTTGCCCTCCATTTGTCCCTTCTCCCCCCCCCCCCCCTTCAAATCTAAAAACCTGATGCCACCACTGGCATTGTATTTGTTCTCAACACATTCATTCTGTGTCTCTGTCAATGGATTCTGATTTCCCTCATATCTTTGAGACATGTTAATTTAAAAGTAATTTTGATGTTGCATTTTCATTGCCAGGTGATGGTGGCTGAGGCTCTTGATATAACCAGGGAGACCTACCTTGCCATTCTAATGGATCGAGAGAAGATGGGTCCAGTGATAGTTGGAAGTCCAGAAGGGGGAGTAGACATTGAAGAAGTTGCAGAAAAGACACCAGAGTTAATTTTTACAGTAAGATCCTTTGCTTTCCTTAAAGGAGGGGAAACAGTTTTTCTTTGGGTGGGAGGAGGATGGTTGAACAACTGTTGAAAAAGAAAACATGCACATTTTTGTCATCTTTTATCCTGGTTATCGACTGAATACATGAGACAGAAAAACTTCTGACTACATGTGATGTGACTAGTGAGCAAATTTTATTTTATGTGAATGCTCCAGTTGAAAGAAACAGAGAGACAAAAACATAAGATTACCTTCCAGTCCAGTTTCTTGCTTTAAAAGAAATTGTGTCATTTTAATGCATGTGGTTAGAACTGATGAAACCTTAACAGGATCGATCTCAAAATTTAGAGTGAAAGGAAATTTAATGGTATGCCAACAACCATCATATTTCTGTTGCACTAAAGTTCATCAACCCTAAAGTTCCAAGTCAACACACATAGATTGCATTGTGAAAGTCGTAAGTAATTTCTCTGTTGTGCATTTTGACTCAACATAGCAGTGAAGCTTTTGTTTGGAGCAATTTATTAGAAGTGAAAGCAGCTTGTCTGAATTTTGTAAATTAATTTCCACTTTAATGGTGAGCAAATGTTTGGTGCTTTGAATTCAGGAATGTGATTTGTTTGTGTGGTTCTTGTTTGTATGTTTGTGAGCATTCGTACTTTATCAATGGCACAACTCTGCAGACTGGAGAAATATTTTTTCAACAGCTGTTTTGATTGAACTGGTAAAACTGTTGGTTCAAGTCACTGAGTTACTTCGCACTAGTTCAATGAACAAAATATTGATTCAGAAATAATTGGTTTAACAGCTACAATCTTGCTTTCCCTGTTTCATTCCCCATAGGAAACCATCGACATCAAAACAGGTATCCAGGACGAGCAGGCCATGAAAATGGCGGGAAATCTCAAATTTACGGGATCACTGCAAAGAGCTGTGAGTCTGCCTCGCTCATTCTTGAAACTGATTTTAACAAACTTGCATTTTCTTGATTTAATGATTTATTTTGTGAACAATTTGCTTCTCCTTGTTCTTGTGGTTGGACGTTCAGTTATGTTCTTCTCAACATACGTACACACAAAATGCCTTTTGGCAGTCTTTATTTATATCATTATTTTTCAAATAATAATCCTGCTCATTGAGTCTTTTCGAAGTGTTAGAAATATTTCACTGACAACTGAATGGATTTGTGAATGAAAGAGAATAATATTTTTACCGCAGACATTTCAAACTCTATGCCAACATCTTGTTCCTAACTCAAGATGTTGTTGTTCAAACAAAGACTTCTCTGGTTAATAAACATTGTCAGGTGCCTCAAGCTTTCAAAAATGCCATGAAACAGTGACGAATTATTGGAAAAAGCCTCTGTTGTTCTTTGAAATTGAAGTGTCTGTTTTACTTGAAAGTTAATGTAAGCAAAAATCTAAATTGGATAAATTGTAGTTTTATCTTAAAATATTGTGGAGGTTAAGGTCACATCTCATAAACTGTCATAATTTTTCTGTTATGACAGTCAACATTATTATAAGAAACACAAATGACGAAATTCAAGTAGCTGTGGTTGTGCGACAACATGGATATCCCATAATGCAATGTACCATTTTGAAAAAGATGTTTCCTTAAAAAATTAATAAGTTCCAGATGGTATATGCTATTGAGATGTGGTTTTCACCAATAAAGAGGGAAAAATGTTTTGAAGTCTTATGGAACGTGAGTTTCCTTCAGTGGTCAGTCCGTTTCAGATCGCCTGGTGGATATGGTTAGATCTTGATTGAACAATCATTTTATTAAAAAAAAAAAAATCTCTTAAGATTGATTACAAAAACTTCAATCTATCAGTGTCTGCTGCATCAACTACACAGCTACAGGTGCCTGCTCAAAAAAAACATGTTTTTACTTTCATCGTTGTGAAATGTTCTTTTGACCCAAATGTCAATAAAATGGTAAACGTGCTTGAAACTCTGTCGATCAGTCTGGTGGCGGGGACGAATTCGTCAGAGAAATGGTCATCGAGTGGAGTAATTTCTATCTGTAACATTCACAGGCTGCTGATCAAATAAAAAGTCTGTACGAGCTCTTCCTTGCGGTGGACGCAACTCAAGTTGAGGTCAACCCATTTGGAGAGACACCTGATGGTCAAGGTAAGACTAAAGGAATGTTTGACTCATCCGAGAAGAGAGCTTGGGGAGGAACGTAAGCCCAGACTGGCTTGAAATGAAATACTGCTTTGATAGTGTTTGTGATGTAGTTAAAGAAATGTGTTTGAATTTTATGTTAACATGACATGAAGTAAACCGAGAAGTTTGTCTCATGAAATGGATGTATCTGTCGTTCGCATACAAAAACAAATGCTTTATCAAAGGACATGATTATTGTCTTCTGGAGTTAATAGTCCAGAGAGTTAACAGCGTTAAAAATGTAGTGCAGATGATGATCAATATATTCTCATAAAATCCAAAATAATATGAAAAACGTGTCAATAACTTTCAATCTGCTTGAGTATTTGGTTTCGAGAGTTTTTGTTCCAAAATTTTTGAAAAGTCAGACCAAGCCTATGATGTAGAAGTCACACAGAGAAAAGAACGAACAGAACCACTGTGCAACTTGAACGTCATCATGCTGTGATTATGAATCATTCATGATGCTGTGTCAAAGGTTATTGATCATAAAATATGTTACTCTTTCAAATTTTTGTGGACCATTTGGGTGTTGCTTTTAGAATGCCTTGTCATGTTTGTCATTGCATATTCTCCATTTGTGGGAGGTGTTTGGGATGATCTGGTCTTCTGTTACCTGTGTCTGCTCAAAAGCATTTACAGAGATCCTTGTACTATGCTGACTTATCTATTTGTAGTCAGAGAACAAGTAGGTCAAATTGTGACCAAAACAATTGTAGTATCAAAGTCTTGGACATTAAGTATTTGAATCCTGCATAGGATTTGGCTCCGAGACAATACCTGGTCAGATTAAAAATGGAAATTGAATGAAAACCGACGTAAAGCATGCATCGGAAAAGGAGACCAACAGATTGCATTCATGACAATGGAGTCTTTCCTCAGGTATCTTGAATTCTTTTGTTTGAACTTCCACACTCAGTGGTGTGCTTCGATGCCAAAATCAACTTCGATGACAATGCCAAATACCGCCAGGAGGAGATCTTTGCTTTGGACGACAAAACGGAAAGCGATGAGAGGGAAAAGTATGCCGAGATGCACAATCTCAACTACATTGGAATGGATGGAAATATTGGATGCTTGGGTGAGCACAACTGAGAAATTATTTCCAAGAGTGGTTGGTGTACATCTGTTTTCTTTTTAACATCTGAATGTTTTTGTGGTCATTCACCCAGCAATTTCTTTCGCAACGTTGCATTTGAATACTTTTGTGATCAGTCCATGAAGACAACTCAATGCAGGAATTGCGTGAATTTGGTCTGGTTTCATCAATGATCGAATACTGTACAGATATATTCTGTTGATTCTTAACTTTGCATTTGTCACCTCCCACAGTCAATGGTGCCGGTCTCGCCATGGCGACAATGGACATCATCAAGTTACATGGAGGGGAGCCAGCAAATTTCTTAGATGTTGGTGGATCAGTTAAGGAGAAACAAGTCCTGGAAGCATTTAAATTAATCAGCTCAGATAGTAAGGTAATGCTTCTATAGCTTTAAATATGCCTTTAAGATTTTGCTGTAAGCCACGCTTCAATTTTTGGCATTCATTGTTCTTCTGTTTGTTATTATTTTGTCCCTACATGCATGTAGGAACAACAGTTATTCATTGGCAATGTGTGCAAATGAATTTTAACTAAATTTCACTGTAATTCCTCTTCCCCTTCATTTCTGTACAGGTGAAAGCCATATTGGTGAATGTTTTTGGTGGCATTGTGGATTGTTCTACCATCGCCAATGGTATAACTGCTGCCTGCAGACAGATGGAACTCAAAGTGCCCTTAGTTGTAAGATTAGCTGGTAAGTAGAAATATTCTTATGTAAGGTGATTAGTTGGGACACTGGGATATTTTGTGAGCTGCAGGTGACCAATCTTTGAATGAAATAAGGTGTTCAACAAAATTTTGTGGCAACACGAAAGGTCAACAAAGGTCACCTTTCATAAAAACGTTTACTTCAGTCTGTATGTTTTGCTTGTTGAGTCAATTTTGTCTTCATTGGGATTGATCATTACTTTGGATTTTACTTGGTCTTACATTTTGCAAGTTACATTCAACACCTTTGTGATATATGATCGGATTTAGGATGGGGCGAGGACTATATCTTTCATCAGTTTTGATATAGAAGCAATGACAGTGGCCATGAAATGTCAACGTAATCATCAGTGATTCGTTACAAATATCTCCTGCAGGGGAGGGTCCATTTTCCCGCATGAATGCCTCTACATTTCTCAGAACATTTCGTTTCAGTTGCAAGATGTAAAATTAAGACAAAAGAGTATTAGATCACCCTTAAAGTCATGCTCTCAACTCACCTGACATTGCAAAGTTTCCTTTTTCCATTCCTTCAGATCTTGCCAAATGCAGTAATTTTGATTATACTTTGCTTCCATTTCTTTTCTACTAGGTTTGAATATGGATAAAGCTTCCACTATCCTAAAGGAAAGTGGCCTTCCAATCAAGACTGCCACCAACCTCCAAGAAGCCGCACAGAAAGCTGTGGCCTGTCTCAGATAATGTTGGTGTTTAAGTTTTCGCCAAAGATACATAATTGATGTTCCTATGTAAGGCACATTAATCTATACTTCCCAGGAGACTACTAAGTTTTTTGAAATGGTAAACCAAAGACACCTTTAAATTGGATATGATCAAGTCAGGAATGAGGGTCGGATTTTCGCATTTTCAAATTGAGAATTATAGTTCGTCACAATTTCATCAGGGATCACGAAAGCACAATGTTTTCACGTTTCATTCTCACGACAATTCCAAGAGTGCATGAAAGTATGTTCCGCATTTCACAAAGGTTGTTAAAAACTCAAAAGAATTCCAAAAGTACTTGTCCATACTCTCTCTTGTAACATAGTGGGTCTTGAAGACTCTGTGCAAATTAATTAAATGTATAAAAATACAGAATGTTTCAACAGAAACCTCATTGCTCTAATCTGTCTAAATCAGGATCTGTTTCCTTGTTGCAAACAAAGGAAACTGCATCATTAGAAGTTTGACGTTCATGACAAAGTACCAACAAACAAAATTTGAATAGCTTGGTCACAAAATTTCAACGACAACAAAAAGTACACAAGCACAGCATCCATGTGCTTCAGGGGTAGAACAATATTGACGCAGTGTAGTGGATGCTGTTCCATCATCATAACTACAGATCAGATCAATGTACTCTACATAACTCGTTTTCATTACAGGTTTCATTTCCTCTGGTGTGGCTCCAAGTTGTGTGTCTTGACAGAAAATTTTACTTTAATTTTCTTGAACTAGCAGAACTACTCATACATCTGTTTACTCATACTGGGTGTAAAAGGATTCCTAAAGTGTGTTATAGTCTGTAGTGATTCTAAAGTTAGTATCATATCTTCACGGAACCAACAAAAGGGCATTACACAAAAAGTCTCTGTGTGTTCCAAACAGGCAAGACTTGTGTCATTTATTCTTGCAGTGGCACTTTGTGCTTCAAGTAAGAAATGACGGTTACTCCCATCTTTTGCTATGGGTGGTCCTTAATTGTTTGTCTCTATGCTCTGTGAGAATGTAGTACATTCAATGTACCTTTCCGGTGAAACTTTGGTCTGCATGACTACCACAGCATTAGAAAGGGAGGACTGTAAACATAATGTTTGTATTGTTGATGTTTCAGTCCTTACAGTATTAAGAAAACTGTATATGGATTTGAAGGGAATCTTCTTTGAACATGTGTGAATTATTGATAAAAATGGCTAGTTCACAAAAGATGATAAATATCCACCAAGTTGACTGAGTCAGAAAAACCAACTGTCATCATAGCTATGAGATTCTAATGGTCTTTCAAAATTGTTACTGAATGCTTGCAGTTTTCCACTCATTGTTGCTGGGGTACAGACAGAAAGTTATAATCATCACTTGACAGTGTTCTCAGAAGCAAGGAAGTAATGTTTAGGATTTTCCTTGAGGTGTCATTATGAAGGTACTGCATCAAAGGAGCATTTCTGAAGTGAGTAAATTATTTCCACATGCATTTTTTTAGTGCGATTAGACAAGTGTTATATAGAAACCTTACAGACATTGCTCAACAAAGTCTTGCCATCTTAAAAAGGCTAGCTTGGTACCAACTTCATCCTCTTTATGTTGTCATTATCTGCACAGTACATAGATGATTTTGATTCTGTTGGCAGTGAGTGGCAGGCAAGTTGCCTTTCATAAAGGGGAAACTGAGAGATCATGAAGTTATTATGTTTAATGCAGCTTAAATTAACAGAAAGGTCCGGCGACATCCAAAAGTTATTTAAATCAAAGTGTTCTATTGTTTGAATGATAGTATGGGAACTGGATGAATTATTGTCAATGTATTTCAAAATATATTCCATACATTTAACTCAATGTGTTTGTTTGCTTTTTGTTTCAAGTTTGTCTCAAAGTATGAAGTTGACAAATTTCTCAATTAGTTGGACATGTCAACAAACCTTCACTTGAGAAATGTTAAATCCATTGCAGGTTTTGCTAATCAGAATCAAATTATATTTGCTTTAACAAGTTGAGATTAGTCCCTCATAATCTAGAAACTGGCTGCTATTCAGGCAATAGCTCTGTGTTTCTACTCGTTCTTAGATTTAAAAGATGATGGTTAAGTTTAGGAAATTATATCTTCTACCATTTACCAAAAAAGGACGACACACACAAGGCAATGTAAATCACTTAGCAGGCCTAGACCGATAGCAATGATGATTCGTAAAATGTCCTTGTATGTAATTAAGTGAAATCAGACATACATTGGTAGGCTCAAATGGTAGAAAATTCAGTGTGTCACAATTGTAACTCGTAGCCGATCCCATGAGTTGATTAAAATGAACGACAGAAAAAGTCATGGGGAAGAGAACTAAGTTGTACATCATTTTATAATTTATTCTCCACTTCCTTTTCTGCAAAGATAACTTGAAGATCCGAACAACTATCAACAGTTGCTCGTTATGAACAGGGTTTGAATGCCTTCTACACAACTTGTTAAAATTACGTTTTTGAAAGTTTCATCAGGAAAAGCTCCATTTATTTTGCTTCAAACAAAAAAATCAGGCATCTGTCTCTCAACCAAGTGCTCCTCTTCTCAAACCAGACCCCTCACAGTCGCTAAGTTGGTATCAGCTATTATGCGAAATCCTAATTTCAAACAGCCATCTTGTCCCCTAACAAGCAACTCTGTTCCATGCACTATGCCAAAATAAGACCAGCTTAAGCAGTCAGTTCATGATAGATTTTCTACTAGCTTTTATTGGGTGGTACCCATTCTTCAATTTTGGGCTGGGTGGTGGTACTGGGTACATATTGCTGTTTGGTACCAGAGAGGTTTTCCTCATGTTCCTCCCAGATGAACTTCCTTGGAACCAGTGGTGCTGTGGTGGGTGGTTCATCAGTCATGCAATGTAGCCATCTGTGCCTGTATATGCAGAAAGAAAGTATAATTCAAACTACCTTCAGATCGATCAATTTTAATAGAACTCTTTGTTGTGTCGAAACTACAGTATGGTGATTCTTGCTTAGTCTCTGGTGCTGTTGTGGGCAAAACCTCTGCTATGATCTACAATTTCAATCACACGAAATGTGACTGTATAAGGATCTGATGCCTTTCAAAGTGTACATGATGATTATTTGTGATAAATGAAGGCTTGAATGACAATGAGAAAACCAATGGAGATTTTAGTCTCAATGCTCTGAGACAATGCAGTAATGTAGAGCGTAACATTTGATGCATGCCCACAGGGAATGCGGTATACAGTACAATAATCTACAAACGTCTGTACGCGATGGATGAAAAACAAGACACAGGCTGTGTTTTGCCTTTTGGAAGAACTTGGGATTTGTAGGCTACCTATCAGCGACAAAAGAAGATGGTGCCGTTTCTTGAAATGTCTTTCAAAGCATCTAATCCCTTTCACACCTGGTGTAGAGACAAAGGAGCGTGAAGTCCAGTGCAATGCTGCAAGCAAGCCAAGACATTGATTTCGTTCCTCAATATTTCAAGGGGGGGGGGGAGCCCATACCATCATCTTAGCTGAGTAACATTTACACTTACCTTATGCAGACACACAGCAAAAAAAATTGCTACCAGAGAAACAATATTACAACTTCCTCTGGCAAGATCTCACATTAGTAAGGATCAAAAAAGGCTTTGACACATTTGTCACAACTTCAAATCTTTTGACATCCTGTAAAATGTCTTTTTCATTATTATTAGTGCTGTTTGTAATATTGCTTAAGTAGAAGCTGATGATAGCACTCAAGTTTCATTTTCTAACACTAGAAGGAAAGTTCCTCAGTGGCAAAAATTCAATGAACGATTGGTCAGTGATTGTGCTATCAATGGAAACTGATGACTCATGAATGGTTGTCCATGTAGGTTACCATTAAACCTATACTATTGGTCATGTGATACAGTTCTGCTTCAAAGCTGCTCAGCAATAACTACTAGCAATTCTCATCCAAGAGAATGTGAAAAAGACTTACTGTATAGCTGCACTCAACGTCATAAAAATGTATCACATAATTCACATTTTGTGTTTGTACACTGGACAACAATAAGTAAAATAACCAGAATGCAGAAATGCATTGTGGTTTCGATGATCTGCTTAAGAGAATTTTTTTCGATTGTTTTTATGTCTTACAAACATTTTTACTTATTTTGATGTTCCATTGTCGCCAAGTCTTTTATCTTTCTACTAAAGAGCTAATTTGTGTTTGATGTGCCCTGCAAGGTGCACAGCTTTTGTGTACACAACTTGAAGCCCATGTCTTGGAATTTTCTGTAACCCCTAATCACGGACTATTCCAATTTCATACTTCTAACTATAGCATGTATATTGCAACCATCCATTGGGCAATGAAGCACAAGCCATTGTGTGAAGGTTAGCATATGTTTGCAGTTCACTTGCGTTCCCTCTGAAAGACTACCTGAGCGAGCGAGCAGGTATCAATTGCTTCCTTCACACGGCTTTACTTTTTGCTTAGTATTATCCACCTTTCTAAGTGTACTTGGTATGTTTGGTATACATGTTAGCTGCCATGCTATGTATGCCAGGTATTATGACACAGTTTATTTACAATGTTTTCACAATTTGACCCCTGTTGACCCCAAATGACCTTTGACCTCCACCAAAAGCAATAGGGTTCTTCTACTCAATGTGGTACATCTACATACCAAATATGAGATCTGTCCAAGCTTCCCTTCTTGAGATATCGTGTTTACAAGGTTTTCACAATTTGACCCCTGTTGACCCCAAATGACCTTTGACCTCCACCAAAACAGTAGGGTTCTTCTACATAATGTGGTACACCTATGTACCAAATATGAGATCTGTCCAAGCATCCCTTCTGGAGATATCTTGTTTACAATGTTTTCACAATTTGACCCCTGTTGACCCCAAATGACCTTTGACCTCCACCAAAACAATAGGGTTTTTCTACTCAATGTGATACACCTACATACCAAATATGAGATCTCTCCAAGCTTCCCTTCTTGAGATATCGTGTTTACAATGTAGGGCATCACAAACATACATACATACACACACACGCATGCATGATTACAAAGGTTACGATTATCATCGAAACCAAAAAGGTAGACCATAGGCATCAGATTACTTGTTAAAGATTAACTCTGGACTGTGCATCAATACTTGGATAATGCAAAATCCGGGGTTATGCCTCCAGTGATACAGCATAAACCCTGGGAGTGCATTATCCTAGGTTAATGCACAGGTCCAGCTTTGACAAACCAAGGAGGTTAGAACCTCCTTGGACAAACCTTGTTGATTCACGCACAGCAAGATTTTGAAGAAAAAGACAAAAACTGTGTTTTGTAAATAACCAAATTTTCATTCAAAACGAACCCAAAGAAAAGGTAAACAAGCTTAATGACATGCCATCAACATCTGTGCACGAATGACAAAGTACCACCATTGCTTTGTGTAAGATAGCAGACAATGAAACACTGTAGACCTACCATTTAATTGTATTGATCCTCTGTTGATTTTACTCCAAAATTGAATGTCTATTACCATGCATGGTCACCTGACTGACAATGGGCCAACAGGAGTTGAGGATTCTTATCAAATATCATGGTATGACTGAATGGACAATCAATGCCCTACTGTACATACCAATGTTACAAACTTGAATTTATATATGGGAGAAGTTGTGTTGGCACTTCAACTTCCCTGTGCCAAACTGGGATTAGTCATTGAAGGACCTTAAGGATGATCAAGAAATTCAGATTTGACAGACAAAACGTGACAGCACTGCCTTTAAGGGTTGATTTACCAAAAACTGCCAGCCAATGTTACATTTAGAAGGAGCTGCTGAATATCTTGTATAAGTAGGTGCAGAGGTACGTGGGACAACCATTGATGTACAATTTTGTTCTTACCATTCTGGGGGTACAAGGGTAGCGTCAAAATCCCAGTATCTGTCCTTCCGGTACTCTACCCATCTGTGACGTGCTGTAACAGAGTAATTTACAATTAACAAAGATGTTCTTAACAATTACCAAGGAAAGGAACATACAAATGTGTACAAAACACGATCAATTCCAGGCATTGTTGAGTACAGTACCATACAAAGTATTTCACTTAGATTTTCCCCCCTAGTTTTGATAGCCAACAAGTTCTGCTGCTTTCAAATATGGTAATGCGTGGGATCCTTTTACAAGTTTTCTTGCTTGTTTTTGATTATCGTCCGTTTCTTAAGTCAAACAAGCAAAGAGCATCAGAACTGTGATACAGTTGCGACACAGTGCTTGAAGCCACACACTAAATTGAGCATAAAACGCAAGAAAAGCACCAGTTTTAGATCCAAGAGCAAGACCATGGTAGGGAATAATATACCACAAGTTCGTTACATATGCTAACACAGGAACAGGAAAATAAACAGCCAATCAAAAATGAGACATACCTACAAAGTAATTGTTGTTCTGGAAATACCTATTCCCATACCGATCCTCACCAATAAGGGTTCCAATTCGTAAGTCTTCTCCTCTACAAAGAAATGACAAAGAAATTGCAGCATACATTTAAAATCAACTGCAATGTATACACAGAGTCAGGTAGGAAGAAGTTGGAATCAGGGACCCAATTGCATTACCTCATTGGGGTACCCAAAACAGTACTATCCTTACTCTGAAATTTGGCCTAACCAAGCAATGAACAAAGAAAAACACAAACTGTGTGAGTTTGGTGGCTACAAACAGAGTTACACATAGAGTCACAGATGAGAGTCAATACAGAAAGAGTCATACATATTTACATTCCATCAGGTAAATGAACTAAGCAGACCTGTACTATATTGTGTTCTGTATTTAACATTTTGAAATAGTGGATCATCACTTGATCAATGTTTTTTCCCTTTTCAAAAATGACAAAAGAAGATTTCAGATATTGAACTATCTTGTGTGTGGTCTCCACAGATTTTCTAGAGAGGGGTGAAGCCACACACAGAAGTAAGTACACAGTTGCAGAGCAAAATTGCCGTGTGCATGGTTTGAGGAGAGCAAGACAGAAATTTTTGATAACTGAGAATAAATGCTTGATGATGGAAAATGGTGCCACTTAGCGATGATTTCTTGCTCTATTTGAAATAGCAGTGGCTTATCGTCACCTTTTTCGGAAGCCAAACATTGCTCTTGTGGGGGGAAGACTTTTTTCAGTGGGGTGGTCGCTATTTCATGGGATGGCAATCTTTAACCTGGGAGATCAACCATCTCCCCCCCCCCAAAAAAAAAAAAAAAGCTCATGTAGAGCACTGCATGGGCAGAAACTGACTTGAACATGATGTTCTCTATCCTGGAAAACACACATCCATTGACTAAATGCATCAAGTTCCTTCCCAGGAAATCCTTATGCCTCATACAAAGAACACTTGCATCAGAGTGTAAACAAACACATCATGTTTACAATAGAATTACCAAAAAACTTGTCATGTCATGAAATGGGTCTGTACAGAAACACACTTCTTAATTTCCATACAGTAGCAAGGGCCCTTGATCTTGTTTTTGAGCTAAAGAGACACAAAAATTGTCACAAATGGCTGGTTTAGAGACTGGATCAGATGAGAAAGAAGCTACTCATTTCATAATTTGTAACTATGACATTTTTTTTGTTGAAAGTTGCAATGAGTAGACTCACTACAGTAACAAAGGTCCACACATGACTGGCACATGGCGAAATATCAGGCTTTTTAATTCAACAGTTGATGAATGTGAATTTTTAGGTTGTATGAGACAAATGCATGAGTGATGGAACACTTTAAATTCAGAGCTGAATTGTGCTTCATGCTGAAAAAGGATTTTTTATAATACTTTCCTGAATGGTGAGAGAAAGGGAGGTTGCGATTCCAAACATGCATGGACATTCAAACACACATCATTCAGACTTTATCATTTTCAAAATGGGTCATCCATGACACAAATACAGTAATCAAATTTTTCACTTATTGCAATGATTCTGAAAAGTTAATAGCATGCCATAAGCAGTCTCACCACATGAATAACCATGTTTTCTACCTGATTCCCTGTCAGAAAATCTAGTCCCCCCCCTCACCCTCCAAAAAAAAATTGTTCTTTGTTTGTAATCACGATGCTGCAAATATGACTTTCAAACACTTAACACTAGAAGTGTTGAGATACTGTACAGCTTAGTAATTAGGCCTTCAATCAGTACACAGCCTACAACCAATTGCTGATCTAAGGACATCATTTGGAGGGGGGGGGTTAATTCATTTTTTACCACCCAAGCAGTGGGGGGAAATGTGTCAGTTCCTCTCACAAAAGTGGGGGACTTTCCTCATCCCCCTCACAAAACTGATACCTATGGTTGGGAAGAAGTCTAGATACCAAGAATTTTTTGTGAAAAAGCCCTGCAGATTGCAGGAAATGGCACTTCTTGGGACTTACTGTACCAAAGGTATCTGCATCTGTGCACCTGGATGAGAAAAAAACCCATCAAGTGACCCTGTATCCTATAAATTTTATAGATGCAGGACAGTAGCTTGACCAACTTTGTTACTGCGTTAGTATGGTGTCATCTGTCATTAACACTTCAATATGCGTATAGGCTCATACAATCTATACACATGTATAGTAACAACTTCAAAGTAGCTATGATTTTGGCACACCTTTGGAATCCATACCATCTCAGACTTGCCAACCCAAAAATTGGCACCCCTTGAGGTTCTTGCCAGAAAACCTGGACATCACATTCCCAAAACAGAGATTTTGAAATAGCTCAATAAAATAGCTCAAAAGTTGTTATGAAAGTTGTGTTTTCTTGGCTTGCAAAATTTTATATATTTTGATTTGTCACCTTTTTGACAATGGCATGAATCTTTGACTCATGGAAAGCATCAATTTTGGCTCAATAGCTACTGAGGTACATAACAGAAGTGAAGGAATCCATACCTTCCAGGTGACCAGCACTTCGCGGGTTTGACCAGTATTTCGCAGGTTTGACCCGCATTTGAACATCCAAACCCGCTCACCCACCACCCTCTTTGATAAACCCGCATTTCACATCTCCGTAGTAGGCAAAGACGAAAAAAGGAAAGAGATCAGTAGGCATGCAGAACAGATTGTTTGGCAGTAACCTGGTGAAATTGTGTTGCCTGACTTGCCCAAGAAGTGCTACCATTTTGCTTGTAGACACTCCTAAACTTCACAACAAAAATTTCGAGGGGGACACCTGCGCTCCTTAAACCAGGTGGCAGCAATTCACCATCGGACAGATTAGGTGTGGACCCGCTTCTACCCTCTAGGAACTTTGAGCTATGGGAATCATCTGGTATTGCAACAAAATGATTCAAAATATGAGATCTATCATCTAGCATTTCACCGAGACTTGAGACAGCGGCCATCTGAATGGACATGACTTGTTGTTTCTTCTTATTGGAAATGGCTAAGGACCCTAAATTAGTCTATTGCCTAGGCCTAACCTAGGAGTGAATTGCCTGACCTGTCCTTTCCCGTAGGCTTGACTTCAAAGACACTTCATGCAAAGCCTAACATTATGCACAGTAAAACTTCATTTGTAATTGCATAAGCCTAGGCTCAACGAATGCATTGTTAATGTTATGTAAGTTACATCCCTAGGCCTACAGCTAGTTAGGGAGGCTGGGCCTTTAAGGTTAACAAATCTTCGCTTAAATTGGTTGTCATTCACAACAATGTTTAAAAGAAACAGATGTAAAAGATGACATTCACTGACTAACCTCAGCAGCTTCCAACAGCAGTTTCTCACGCCACCGTTCACTCGAATTGTTTCAAAAAATCTCCTAGTCACGGCACCTATTGAATTCGCCATTGTTGACAACAACACAGGTTGGACGCATATCGCATGTAGATTCACCACAGAACTTCAGAGTTTTCCTTACGTCACAGTTTGCAGTACAACCATGGACAACGCACGTAGTGCATTTGGTTCAGCTCATGTTTTTCAGATTTTTTTTAATTTACAACCAGCACATAGCAACATCCACTGGACTACACTTCATGTAAAAAATTATTTGCTGAATGTAATCAAAATGTGTGAGCATATTCGTCAAACTGTCAGTAGCAGGAACAACACTACTATTAGGAAATTACAGACCATGGCCATAGAGCTTAAAGTAACATCAGTCCATAAAAATATTCATATCCTTCAACTAAAGCTAAAGATGTGTATCGCCATATTAATAGTGAATTAATAATGAATACCATAATGAGCTGCCTTGACTAGTGGTATGTGACCGACTCCCTGGTTTCTACTTCAACATGGTTTTATCGTGACTGTGGCAGAATCTGATTTTGCTGGGCTTTGTTGGGTGTTAGTTTGCCGGGTTAGAGTTTTTGGGGGAGCTAGGAACTTAGGATTACAGGGCATCTTATGGGGCTTACTTTTGTCATATAGTATGTTATGCTACTTCATTTAAAGGGGCATATTGGGTTGTTTTGTGAGATTCACTAAATTTGTCTGTAGTTAATTTTAGAATTTTTACTACACAAGATCAGTTTATATGATGTCTTGGAAAAAAAGCTTATCTTTTTTTGAACGAACCATTAATGGAACCCCAAACCTCCTCCAGTTTTTTTTTTTTTTTCACTGATTTAATCAAATGCCACCAAGTTCATTTAGCCAGAGCCAGTATAGCCACACAAAAAGGGTTAAAATTATTATTTTTATTTAAATTGTGATATTTCCTAAACTACAGGATGTGAAACTTGACTTAAGTATGATAACTAAAACATACACATTGCCACGTGGCTGTACCCAGCTCAATATCCTCACAAATTCATCTGTCTCAACTCAGCCTGAGGGTGTTTATACCCCGACCTGTTTCGGCAACATGCGCTTATTTTCAGAAGGTGTTTGCTAAGGAGAACTGAACTGTAATCCAGCTAATATGTCACTGTTGAAACTACAATTTTGTATAATTTTTTTGGAAGGGGGGGGGGGGACGATAAGACTGAAGCAATTAGAGGAAGACAGTTAATGCATCAACAATCAACTTGCAGTTGAAGTGGTTTGAAAGCCTCTGGCATGGTATTGCTTATGAAAGTTTGATGCGGTAGCTGGGAAATTTCTTGCTAAGTTTTTGTTAAGATGTCTAATGTTGGTTGCTATTGTAATATGTACTAGACTTAAAGGCTGTATTGCATCACCCTAAGTTATATTTTTACTTCCCCGAAAGCAAAATTCTCAACTGGTTCTAAGTTACAGTACTCTTTGTTTGACAGCCTGAGCAAATTCGAAAGATGCGGAGCAGCTCGTATTACACAGCGTACACAGGGATCCATTGTTTTGATCACACATGTAGAGGAACTTCAGACAGGCTGAAGGAAGGACTATAGACGTTGGTGGTTGGGAGAATTGAAACTGTCTGGGGTGATGAGTTTTTCTTTAAATTTCAGATGATGAAGCATAATATTTGCAGATAACTGAGTCTGATTAACAGCTTGGTAATAGCTTTGATAGCTTGGTACTATGATCTTGACTTATTCATGCAGGATCCATCTTTGGGCAAGGGCAGTGTGTGGGAGATTCTGATTTTTTTTGGGGGGGGGGGAGGAGGGCGTGGTAATGTTTGCTCTTTCAGGGTTTCTTTATGCAGTGTTGTGGTAGAGACCACACTTTCCGAGTCCAAGACCGAGTTCTTTGAACCCGAGACCAAGACCGAGTCCTTGGCATCCGAATCCGAGTCAAGACCGAGTCCACATAATCCGAGTCGAGTCACCGAGACCAACCAAAAAAAAAAAAAAGAGAGAACAACCTCTCTAATCATTATTTGGAGCATATACCGTACATTGTTCTTTCTAGGAAGCAACAAGTATACAGTGAAACACAACATCGGCTAACAGTAATATCTAAACTTCAAAACATTACAATTGAAAACAACACTAAATAAATGTACAGTAAAACTAACTATACTTTTATCTATCATAGTCTGTTACAATATCTTTATATGGTTAAACTACTGCTGAGTTATGGAAGTTGGTGATGGTAAGCTTCATTGACCAAGACAGCAAGTGAAACAGTAAATTGCAATATATTCAAACCATAAGTTGTCAGATACAGCCATTAATGGCAAAGTGAACTACATCATTTTGCAATACCTAAAACACACATTACTGCTATAAGAGATATGGGCCAAATACAAAATCAATACAATTTATGACAACATTTCTACAAACCATGTAAACTGTCTAATGCAGTGCACTGTGTTTAAGAAGTTCATCCCCACTGAAGATGCTGTACATAAATAGGGAGCCACACACTTTTGGTTACCTGCAGAAACCACGTGTGTGACAACTTTGCTAAGAATACACACTTACATACTGTAAGGAAGGGCCATGTTGGAGGCATGTGTCTTAGTAGAAGTTGCCAATGCATTAATCTGCCCCCAGCCCTCATTACCAAACTAACAAAGTCAAAAGTTAATGCAACACTAACTACTCCCTAAGCCTCCGATACCTGAGGTTTAAACAAAATGATCGTTTCTAGCTGTTGTATCAATAGAACAATAGGCCTATAGAGGCCACAGAAATCGGAATCCTAATTTAACTAAACTATAGGATTTTAATGATAGTGGCCAATAGACTATACAATAGGACAACATGCTAGCTGGTCAAGTTTTGACCTTTTGCTGTATTTGTCTACACATTGCAATTACTAAAGTGTACAATTATCTGTACAAAAGCCAGAAGTTTTTTTTTTCCGGTCTCGGGCTCGAGACCTCGAGTCATGGCACCCGAGACCAAGACCGAATCATTTCGATTCGAGACCAAGACTGGCAATCCGAGACCGAGACGGTGGGTCGAGACCGGTCTCGAGACCGAGACCGGTCTCGGTGACTACAACACTGTCTTTATGAGAACATTGTCTTTTCCGATTATTTTCTCAGTAACTTTACGTATCTACCTTTCATTTTAGATGTCTGACATTACAGGTGTATTAACTTACAGGTTGAACATTCAAACGGCTTTCGATACAAGCATGAGGAATTCGTGACGTCTGTTGCCTTGCGACAATGACGTCAGGATGAAGCTTGGTAACTTTTCTGGCCAAGTACAGTGACAAGAGGGCCTTGAACTATACTGTAGGCTAACTAGCTGTAATAAGGGATATGGGCAGAAAGTACTAAATGGTATAACCTTCGACAGGTGCACACAGCGAGCTAAGATGTCCAAAGACGACGAAGAGCACCTCGAATAAGATAATCTTGGTCTACGTTCGGAAAGAGTAAGTTAGTTGAATGGAATAACGTACACTAAGTCTAAAGGCAGCTATTATTTAATTAACGTTAATCGTTATGTCGTTAGTTTTAGAAACGACAAATGAAAATATAACATTATTCTCGGCCGAGGCCTAACCTACTGTACAGTAGTAACATTCAACAAGGCTAGGTGTAGCGTAGGTTTATGGGCCTAGGCTATGGTAGTATTATTAGGGTGTATTGAGTATTAAATTAAGACTGATCTGATCTAGGCAAGGCTGGCCCTGTAACAATAGGTTAGGATGGTTTACGGACAATTAGACCCAAGGGACAACTTGGCCCAGACAACTCAGCCCCCTCAGCAACTCGCCCTTGAGGCACCTCAGCCCCGAGACATTTCGGCCCTGGGTCATTTCGGACCAAGGACATCTCGGTCCCAATTGAAATAATTGTTGGTACTTTTGGAGACACATTAAACTTGGTGTACACAACCTTAATTAAAAAGTATGGTATGGATTTTAAAGAAGTTTTTTGCCTTTCTGTATTCATGGTAATTTAGGGTACTTAACAAGACTACTTAACAGATTAAATGTTCAAGTTTGCAAAGTAGAGCCTAACTAGTTTATACCCCTCTCAGTATGATGTTGTTAATTTACTAAATAATTTTGTCACTTCATACACTACAGCCAGTACAGTGTTTGAAATTTCCACATTAAAGTTTTATGTCAGTTATTGAAGTTGCAATTATGTGCTGCAACTGGTACTGACAAGTGGCCAGCCTGTGGTGGGATCCAAGAGAGAGAGGGGACGGGTGCCCTCTCCCCTGTAGAAAATGTTTGGCTTTGCAAAAGAACTGAGATTCAAAATGGTGCAATCTGTTTCATTTTATTAGATGCTCTTGTACTTCATATTCTCATTCTTTTTAAAGAAGCAAAAAAAAAAGCCAGATGTATTTATGTGTTATGGAACCTTGGCAAACTCACACCTTGCCAATCTCATTTTCCAATGGAAATTATGCTGACAAAATTATGTGTAAATTCGTAATAGCAAGCTGAATATTTGCGGCCTTTGGACATATATATTTTCCAGTATGGCTGCACTCAACTATGCATACACACCTCAAAATTACTTTACTGCAATTTCTTTAACCTGACAGTTTGTTCAGTCTTTTTAAAACTCTTCTTTTACTCATGTCATCGTATTGTGAACCTCTGACATGTTGCTTATTAATTACCTCTAGGTCAGCACAGTCATGGGTGTTGAGGATGATTTAGAGAACCTTTTCCAGGTCTTGGATACCTCTTGTCGAGGATATGTCGACAGCCAGCAGATACAAGACTTTCATCGCACCCTGTACCGCAAAAAGATCGGTGCGGACCAAGTGGATGCTGCACTGAAACAGGTATGCGAAGGGAAGTTAGTCTGCAGCAAGAAGCAGTTCGTACCTCTCCTCTTGGAATTGGAGAGGCGGAGGACAATTGAGGAGAGAGCGTGGTGGGATTTCAAGTCACTGGACATGCACGGCATGGATCGGATCACTATCCAGGATTCACTGTTCCTCTTCAGAGTCACGCTTGGTGATAAGTTCACCATGGCATACTGGGGGAAGTTTCTGCTCTCGAGGAATTACTCGAAGGAACCGGCTAGTTTTGACGAGGTCAGAATGTGGTTGTGCAACGTTCCAGATGAAAGCAGTGAACCTTGTTCCAATCAAATGGTCTTTGATGAGATAAATACCCTGCAGACAGAGAAAAACAAAATGGATTACAGAAACTACAAGAAAATTCGAGCTCTCCAGGTAAACCTGCCTGTTGCTATGGTTCAATGTTTCTCAAGTTTGAAGTAAAGTTCATGTCACTTTTACATTGATCTAACACTGTCCTTTACCTTGTTTGTGACAGTGTAAGTTTTTTGCTCTATTTTAGTGTTGTGTGCATACCCCAAGCAGGCACAACCACACCACTGAATAGAGGCTTCATACTGGTCACTTTGAAATCAAACTACTTGAAACATAAAAAATATATTTACCTGCACACACTGTACTTTACATGAGTGACACTCACAAGTATGCATGATTTACAAGGGCCCTGTAAAATGACTTGATCCAGTTATGTAATTGCTATGTCAGTTACTCCCTCTTTAGGAGTGTGTATACTTGTTGTGGCATATATGTGATTGGTTTTCTCAAAAATGCTGATCTGATGCTTTAGATGGAGCCTCTCCTCTCTCAAACCATCACGTCACCTCAAAATTGCATTTGATTGGTCCTCACTCAGAAGGTTACTTAGTTATCTTATGGTCCTTTCTTGTCTTACCTTATTTCAAACCTGGTCAGTCTTTCAATGTGTGATTATTTTGAAAAAAATTAAGTTCTGCAGATTCAGCGACATATATAATCATCGTTTTCATGCTCATTGCTGGCACAGTTCTCTCACGATGGGGGAAGAGGGTGGTTAATTTCTAAGAGGGCACTCTGAAAAGATCAGTCGACAGGTACAGTGCCTAAAAGGACACCCTGAGAAAATCTCATTACTTAAGGCACTTATTGTCTAAACAGACAACATATTAAGAAATTTAACCGTAAATATCTTCTCTACAACCCTCCCTTTCTCTGGTAGTGCTGGGCGCTGGGCATGATACTTTATTTTTATGAACTTCTTTCAGGATGATGATTTTGTGCAGACTCTCGAGGCAAGAGAGAAGCAGCAATACCATGATAAATTTAGACAAGGAGCCAGAAGAAAGCTCAAACGGTAAGTAATTACAGGATTGAGTGGTGTGACAGGTCGGTAAGGTATCATACAGCAGTATCATCATTACTACTCACAGAAATCTCTTTGGCCAGGTAGACAAATCCATGTTTCATAATAGTGTTATTTCAATAAGTGTTTAGTTTGCAAAAGTATATGCTTGTTAGAATTATGAACTTGAACAAACATTTTCAGCAAACTGCTTATCCACAAAAATCTTGTGTAGCAAAGTATGTAAAAATAAGTTGGTCTGACACCTCGATCATAGCAGGATCCTTTTTCAGAGTTGAAGTGGCAGAAAAAAAACACATCTCTGAGGAGGATCTTACTAGGATCAAAACATCACATCAACCTATTTTTGCAAAACGAGGCACCTCTTCAAATTGTCCAAATTGAATGAAGTTTTTGTTTCATGTACAGGATAATCTAGCTGTGGTAAGAAGGACCAAGGATATGGTATAATAAATGGTACCCAATGACTAGATCGAAGGAACAAACAGTATGGGTATCTTTGCTAAGGGAGAATGCCCCCATGACAAGGCTGCTCCCCCCCCCTGCACCCTGTGGAAAAATTTTGGAGTGTACACTTTTATATATTAGTCCTATAGAGATGGAGAAATTTTAAAAAATGGAGCTCTCCAGAAAAGGAATAGCCTGCACAACAGATTTGTATTACTCACGCATCTGCATTTGTAACACCAACGTCAGCAAACTATCGCTTGGATTCCAACTGAATGTGCGCACAGACTGTCAGCTATTAAAATTCATGTATGCAGACATATAATCAATTACACTCAGTAGCACTCAATACTCCTTTTCCTTAGGCTGTGATTATTCATGTTCCTATGAGCCAATTATCACACACATTAAGAAACACCAGTAAATACAGAGACCTTGGATCTTAGGTGAGACAATTCTCCGAGCGTTTGCTGGTGTTTAGGTTTGTAGGCCTACGTCTAAAGGATGCACATACCAACAGCTGCTGGGAAGGTTAGGAAGGGAAAGGAAAGGTTTTGTGACCTCCAATTAGCCCCTCTCTCTCCCACCTAGTCCTGTTTATGCCACTGCAGAGAAGTTTCTCTGCTGTTCATTGTCTTGATTGTGCTTGTCAAGGGACACCACATTATTCATGCAAACTGAGAGTGTTAGACCCAAACATGAGATGAATAATGTAAATTATGATGCTTTTGCCTTTGAAATTTTGTCCAGCTCACCCCTTTACTGGAAAAGGGTATCTTACGTATGTTGGTCATGGTCATTGTAAAAGTTACATTACAAGAAACATGTGATTATAATGTTTTACTATGTGTCCTCAGGTTTTTTGTGGGGGGAGGACAAATGAAAGTTGTGTATTCATGTTTGTGTAACTCCTGATGAAATTTGTTTGTTATTCTCAGGTGGGTTCAGCTTGGAGTAGAATCTATGCTGTTTGATGATGGTGTAGATGTTGGCTATAACATACGTAACCAGGTGACAGTTCAAGATCTACTGGATGCCATGGACGTAAAATACGACATTCTCAGGGAGAAGCTCATTTGGGAGTCATTGAAGAGTCATGTTGGTAAGTGGGCTAACATGGCTTCGGCATCCACCTTAGAGGATTAACTACTCATACAAACAGCAACGTAATGCTAGTGATTTGAAATTTTGGCACTTAACAGAACCTTACGAAAAAAAGTAGACTGTGTGTTTGATGCCAACTGGAAACTTCAAAAAAGTAAATTGTTTCTTTAATTGCTGATTGGTAGCCTGTTACCAAATCTGCACAGTGATGGTACTTCATTTTTTTTATGTTTGCTGATATGCAAAGTTTCAACCAATTAATAGTGTAATTTCAAATCCAATCACAGCTTGCACTTCTGTTTAGTCTTAAGATAGTGTTCAAGTGTTTAAAAGGTACATTTAGCCTAGCAGGCTCGTGCTGTTTGCCATACAGTAGCATACACAAGAGCCATTGCTGTATTAAAGTCAATATATAATCTGATATAATCTCTTAACATGGTGTCATAATGTCAGATGTACTTTTTTTTTATAATTTTGCATTCTCAGGTGAGTGAAAATGAGTAGGAAATTAATTTAAAAGGTACTGTAAGTCAGAGATATACCATAAGTCAGAGATTTACGGTAAGTCAGAGATTTACTTAAGGTACCGTAAGTTAGAGATTACACAGCTTAAAATATGGATTCAAATGGTCCTTTTTCATTGTCAAACTTTCATCTCCACAGGACATACCTAAGCTGAGATATTGAATATTAGATTGCACAATAACTTGTGATGTCATTCCTGTAATACTCAAATTACTTTCTTTGTTTTTCTTTTTTTTAAAAGCCATTTTATCTTGTCACTAACTGTGATCACTGTCTTACTGTTATGGGGTGACTTGACTATACAAACTCACTCCTTGCAAGAAAATGCTATGCAAGAAAATGGTAAACTTTTCAATTTTTTCAAGGTTATATAAACATTCTAATTTCAGAAAGAAAGGAAGCAGATAATGTGAGTTGTTCAAGAAGGATGTCTCAAAGTGTTGTGCAATTGCACAGTTGACTATTTCGAATTAAGTGATTATAACATTTTATATCTCAAACAAGCTAAAAGATGGAAATTGGGTGGAAAGGATTGATTGTCCAACCTCTAAAATATGTTTTCTGGTAAGTTTAGACATAATATACACTTTACATCACAATGTACACATTTTAAGTCTTGGTAAAATGCTTTAGTGCTACACAATACAGAGAAAAATGCGAAAGATGACAAATTAGTTACTCTTCTATTTTGCATTCATGTGTTAAATCAGTTGAATTTGCTACAGTGTAGGGGAAAACAGCCTCCTAGCAACTTGCTCTTATATGAAAAAAATGTTTTCTTGCATCAATGCAATGACCCTTAAAATATGTTTACAATGACAACAATCTCTTTTTTCTTTCTCTCACAAATTCACAGGGGAGACCATCTGGTCGACCATGCCGGAAAGCGAACGGGAAGATCAGGTACTGAAGGTAAAGACCAAACATCAACAGCTGATAGCCCAGAATGAAGAAGAGAAGATCTCCCAGCTGTCGATATGCAACCAGAATTACAGCAGCCGATTGTTGGCCCTGATGGGGTACCACAGAGAGAAGCAGTTACAGTACATTCAGGACACGCAAGAGAAAACGGGGATGCTGAGAGCCGATGGCAAAACCGAGGAGGAGATCATCGAAACACTGACAGTGGACTACAGCAAGCTGATGGAAGGTACTTTAAGAGCAAGTTTAACATGTTGAGTTGGAGCAAGATATTTGCAGAGTGGCTGTGGTGAGGTGTGTAGCCTGTGTTTTGTCAGGGTTACATTTGAGTGCCTTCTCATAAAGTTTGACCAAATGTTGAGCATATTGAATGCATTTTCCAGGGGGCGAAGCAACAGCAGCATAAGTACTATTGTTACATTTATTTTAGTGCTGGTTAGAGCACTACAATTTTGAGCTCTGTGGTGGTCAGCAAGGGCCAGTGCCGGTCAGACCCAACTGGGGCCAACCAACATGGCAACCATCCTGATCAGCACAGCTTGCTAGACAACCTACTCTTTCCATTTCTATGGAAATGTGGTAAATCAACCTGTTTTAAGTGCTTCCATAAGTAGAAAAAATAGTTTCTTGTCTCCGCCTGCACGCAATTTGCCTCCCACACAAATTTATTTTACAGCAATGAGGCATGTAAAAGAAAAACAGTTTGCTTTTCTTCCTTTCTGGTTCCTGCGTGTGTGTAAAGAAAAAAAGGAAAAGGCCTGCACATTCAAATTTTTTTGAAAAATTTTGAGAAGAACCTATTTTTTTTTTCTTTTCTTCACCTTATCCAATATCTTCAGTTTCTTCCTTTTCTTGGCTTCATGTATCTAATCTTTGATTCACCTCTTCTGACTTTGAAACATGAAATCTTTTGTCATAAATTTATGTGTAAAGCCATTTGCATCATTCTTCAGGCAGCAGTACCTGCGGTGAGTTGCTACTTGACCTACAGAAGCGTCACATGGCCGAGAGAGAGTTCCTGGTGGCCGTTCTGAAAGGTGTGCAAGGAAGGGTCCTCTTTTCGGCCGAGATGGTCTCAGAGTACGTCCTCTATGTTCAACAGCAAATCCTTGCCAGTAGGGAAGGAGAAGGATTTGAACACTCCACCATAGCAACGGGATTATCTGAAAGACCTCAAGAATTCAAGAGTGAAAGGTAAAGTATTGGAAGTCCAGAAACTAAGAAATGAAAGTTACTTTTTCTGAATTTCAGTGAATATCCACCTCAGCTTTCTTAAATGTCCACTTGAACTTCCTTAGATATCTAAGTTATTTTTCTTGAATATCCACATTAACTCTGTCAACCATCCACTTTCATGTCCTTTAACTTTTAGGAAGTTAAACTATCTATTTTTTTTATGTAAAAGTTTATTAGATATTTCAGGAAGTTAAGCTGAATGTTAATGAAATTAATGTGGATATGGAATACAAATAATAAGTTACGTACCCCATCTGGGTTTCCATAGTAAAGGAAGTAAAGATCCTGGTATGCTGTGTTTGCTATCAAAATATATTTGTGAACTAATTAGTAGAAGATCATCTGTTGGTGTTGTAAAAAAGCCTTGATGTTGCAGGCAACTCCACTTTGTATCATAATGCAAGCTTGGACAGTCTGTTAAAAGGGCTTAACTTTTCACTTAAATTTCTCCAGTAGATTGAAAATTTCTGTTTTCAAGTTAATCTAAACCAACACGACTGTAAAATCTTTTGCCAGGTTTGATGCCGATCGTGATCGACATGAGCTGCTCGCTCTGGAGAGACTTCAGATGTTTGTCGGAAAGAGACCCAACCGTGTGAAGGACGATGTATTCAGCCCGGATGTCAGGAGCAAGGGCATCGTTGATATGCAGATTGAGGTCATGAGGATGCTGCTGAAGAAACACTACCAAGAGAAAGAGGTCAGATTGTGAAATGGTATCAGTAATAGTTATTATAATAACAATAGTAATAATAACAATAATAGTATATTGACTTTGTAAGTGCACTTACAAACATGGACAGTCACACTTAGCAAGAACTAAGGAAGTAAGAAAATCAATTTTAAATGAGTTTTCAAACTTAACTATAAACACCCCAATTACTTTGGACTCTCTCATGTCAAAATGACAGGGAGTTCCATAATCTCTCTTTGTTATGAGCCAATCTTCTTCCATCCAAGGAATGTGCATCACAAGAGGAACAAAACATTTTGTAGTCACTGGTTCTTCTCAAACTAAAAGCTGCTTTATGTCTGTTCATATTATGTAAGGTGAGATGCAAAATACCACAGCTATGCTTCAAAATTATTCATATCCAATGTCATGTGGAAAATTACCTGACAGACAGGCAGTACAATGTTTGCTGCGTCATTTCTATTAGTCTCAGCTGCGGGTACATATCGACACACTGAACGTAGAAAATCACAATTCAACATTAAACTGATGAAATGCTTTCCCTGCTCCATCTAGATGATGTTGTACCTGCTCAAGGGGAAGGAGAGTGGGACCTGGAGGTCGGTGGCGAGACGGAAGAACCAAGAGCAACGGAGTGATCGGTTGAAAGAATTACGAATCCGACGGAGCAACTGGAGGCAACTCAACAGTCAGAAGATGATCGCAGAGAGGACTCAACATTTGAAGATTATGTTTGAAGGGATGGGAATATATCATGAGAGAAGGTAACCCTGCCATTACCTTTCTTTTTCCTGTTGTTTGTGTCAAAAATTTGTTTTCAATTTTTGAAAGCAATTACTGTGAAGCAAACTTTCTAAAAGTGTCAATTATTGATCAACATATATATCTGCAATTAATTAGCAAAACAAAGATAAATAAATACTATGAGGATTGATAACATGTTCTCCTTTGTTTTGCCATCATGCCATCCATGTTTTCCTTTAGGAGGAATGAAATTCCATCTGGCAACAACCTCACTGACCAACAGATGTCTGCTGTGGTTCTAGCAGATTTACAACAGCTGCAGGCACAAGAAGTGGAACGAATTCTCTTAGACATGCAACATAAGGTATTTAAATTGTGACAATGAAAGTTTTCTTTCACTTTGCTTTTTGTATTGGCCCTATTTTGAATGAGTTTTTGATGGCTTTGGAAAATGTGAGCCATTCATTCAGTTCTTTTTAGAACTTTTTTCGTTAAAACTTTTAACAAATTCACTAAATTAGTTATTCAAATACGTGTCATGTAGCAGTGTCTTTTTTTTCTTAATCAATTAGAGTTGTAAAGAATTATTTGTCATCTGGCAACATGAACATGCAGCTTGGGTGGAGGAGTGGTTGGATAATATCTCTGCCATCTTCTTTGGAACTTTCCATCTCTCTGAGGAAGAAAGAGAAATTGCGAGACTGTTGCAAGACAAATACGAAACACTGAGGTAAGTCACTTTAACCATAACCAAAGAGAGTATAAAATTATTGTTGGGATAAGACACAGAATGTTGAAATTTGTTTAACTTTTGCAACACATCTGCTTCATGCCAAGAACACCATCCGTATGAAAACCAAAATGCCTACTGACCGGTGAATCTTCAGGGGACATCTGCCTTGATTCTGTCAACTTGACGTGTGTGACGCTGAGTTCTATTTGATCTGTTCCTTATTTTGTTCTCTTCTTTTAACTAAGAATAGGCCAGGCATGGCAAACTCAGAGGTGAGAACAAAATTAGTAGGCCTTCTGTAAACATCATGTACTTCAAGTTTATTTTGCATTTAGCCATGTGTGATAAGAACATCTATTGCTTAAACTACATTTCTTATCATATAATGCAAAAATATGGGGGAAAATGTTTCGTAAGTACAGTTTTCTGGATATAGCTTTTCTTTCAATAAACTGCAATTTTGTAATAATTTGCTGAACTTGCTATTGATTTGCTATGTACAACCACAGTTTTAAGATAAATATTTTGTTCAATTTTCTCTATTGTCAAAGTTGATTTAAGCAAAATGGTTTACTTGAAAATAGACCAACCTATATATGTTTCTGTTCATTCAACAGAGAGAAACTTTTCCTTGAGATGTTGGTGAGCGAATATGGACTGTCATCCATCTGGAGGATGACAGACGATGAAAAAGAGAGGCAGATAGTGAAAAAGAAACTGGAAGAGAGAGAACTCAGACAAGATGGTGATTTAGAAGATGTAGAGCGAATGTTTGCATCTGTTTTGAAGGTAACTTATTTTAATTTGATGGTATGGCAGTTTGATTGCCTTCCTATTTGTACTGTTGCTTGATGTCTTTATCAAAGAAACAGACTTCAGTGAGAAAAAACACTTTTTACCCTCAAATATGAGATTTGTTTGGCTGCATTTGCTTTATCTTTAAAAACCATTGCTTTTGTTGGCAAGTTTACAAGGTAGTATGTCTTATATTTCATCTGTACTAAACTGGTTGTGTTTCCTTCAGTGTGACAAGCTGTTGTGTAAAATTGATGCATAATGATTTGTTGTCTCAAACTTGACTTACTTGCTCCGTTCTAAATGGTGAACGAAATCTAATAATGAATCCCTTTCAAATTAAAACATTTGAATCTTTGATGTGTGAAGTGTATGTTATTGTGAGTGTGTGTTCTTTGAAAGGTTACGCCAATTTTCAGTTTGAGAGTTCAAGCCTCTCTATGTGACAAGGCGACGGAAAGAACAAGCAGATATTCACTAAAAGGTACAAATATTTTCTTTTATGCATATCTGCAGAACAAAGAGTCTTTCCCAAAACTAGTTGGCAATCTGAGGATACTGAAACAGAAGCAAATACAGGAGAAACTGGCCAACAGAAAGGCAGAGGGCAAATTGGATTCTGATTCCGAGAGTGATTCGGGTAACTGCTCAATAATTTAAATCTGATCCCTTTCGCAAGGTATTTGAATGTACTTTAGTAACACTCGTTTGACAGTGTGTTCTTTGCCATAGGGTTGTCCTGATCTCCGTGTGCTGCAGACCATTCAAGATGGTTTTGTTGTTTCAAGTAGCATTTCTAACATTAACAAATATCATGAGTCCAGAAAAAAATTGTATCTTTTTTGCAGGTCATACTCTCCCTTGAGAAATAGTTCAGTGAGGAAATCTTACATAACTATTCTATTAATGGCATCATTATTGTTTTCACAGTATAAAGCAGGGTGCGTTTATTGATATTTTCAAAACTCAAGCAGTATATGAACTGTAGTGGCCACATCATTCAGAGTACCTTTTGTTCAAAATTGTTTTAATATGATCAAATTAAGCAAATTTAGGTTAATTTGAATTGTATTACTGATTGTAGTTCCATTGCAGTTATAAAGTCAGCCTGTCTTTTTTTTCACCGATGACCTTTCATCAGATTCCGATGACGAACCGTCGGCTGGGGACTTGCTGTCTGACCTTCAGTTGAGGTCAGACAGAGAACTGGATATTTTACTAGCAATGCTGAATGGTGAAGGAACAGAGAAAGCCACTCAGTCAGAGAAGATGGAACTGAAACTGAGATTGCATGTGGAGCAGATGAGAGCAAAACAAGCCCTGGACTTTACGGAGAGCGCCATCGTGATGGGCCTGGCAGAACGAGGCAAACTGAATTGGGAGAAGAGGTAAAATTTAAGAGTTCACTCCCTCTGGATTTAGGACCATCTGAAGTCACAGAACATTATCAAAGGTAGTCATAGAACATAAACATCTGTAGTTACAGAACATCAGTATCTGAAGTCATGAAACGAGTATCTCAAGTCACAGAACATGATCATCTGTTGTCACAGAACATGAGTATCTGTAGTCACAGAACATGAAAGTCCATAGTCACAGAACATAAAGTAGTTGTAGTCATAGAACGTTAGCATCAGCAGTCATAAAACATGAATATCTGCAGTCACAGAAAATTAGAATCAGTAGTCTCAAAACGTGAATACCTGTACTCACAGAACAGATGCATCTGTAGTCGCAAAACATTAGCATCAGAAAATGATGATCAAAAAGTCACAGAAAATGAGCTTCTGCAGTCACAGAACATGAGTATCTGCAGTCACAGAACATGAGCATCTGTAGTCACAGAACATTAGCATCAGTAGTCAAAAACATGAGTATCTGAAGTCACAGAATGTTAGCATCTGAAGTCACAGAACATTAGGATCTAAAGTTACAAAACACAAGTACCTGTAGTCTCAGAACATGTGCATCTGTAGTCGCAGAACATGAGCAGCTGAAGGCAAATGTTGTGCTATGTTGCAAAGTGTGACTGATGAGATCATTGACTACAGTATGTGCCTTCAAGAGGGTGATTTTACTTGTACAGATTGATTAAATTTTTTTGTCCATGTTGCTACGTGATCTTTCAACAATGTGATTACTATCCTTGGGATAGTAATTCATTTAAATCTCTAGCAAATTTTAGCATGTTTTAATCTGGGACCAGTGCTGGTGTCCACACAAAGGAACATCTTCCCTTCGATTTGCATCATCTCTTCATCCCTTTGTTTAATATTTTTTTCTTGGTCCGTCAGTTTGAAGTCAGACGAGAGACGGTACAATAAATTAGCAGTGGAGAGGTTCAGAATCAGACAAGCCGTGAGAGAAGCTAACTTGGCTGAACCATTGGACAAGGAGGATAAAGTTCTTCCTCAGAAAGGTAAGAATTCGTCCTTTTGCAGAGCAATGACAGCAACGACAGATGTCTTAAGAGACCAAGGGATGTGTCCTAATCTGCTAGATGTGCTAAACTGGCCATTAAACATAAAAAAAAGTAAAGGACAGATTTTTCTAGGCTTCTTTTGAAAGTTTGGAATTTTTCAGTTCATATTTTACTGGCAGATCAATGAAGCATAAAACTTTTACGGGGGTATCAGTGACAACACTTTGCAGAGAAGATATTCCACCGGATTTTGGGGTGTCGTAAAATGATGCATCATGTTGTGCCTCTTTGTGGTCCTTTCAAGTTTGCAAATTGAACAAAATTAACCAAATGTTGGCCAGCACTCACTTTACTTATTTGATACCAAGCTGTATATACCAATGTGGCCACATCTTCGAATTGATAAAATAATATGATGAAGTTAACTGAGTGGATTTGAGCTAGTAACATGCTGAATATGTCGTTTGTCTGTGTCAATGTTGAGGTTGCATACGTTATAAATTCGTCACACTTTAGTATCAGTGCTTCTGAAAATACATATGATATTAACTTTATCTGGTGTGTATATCCACCACTTGATTGCTCACTCATTTTCAGCTGTATATCTGAAATCAATTGCCAAAACAACCCTCCCCCTCCCCCATACTAGCAGGCAAAAGATACCTCAGTGCTCACTTGTAGATTGAGGGGAAACTTTCACAGCTCCTTACTGTCAAAATATTAAATTTGTTTGAAAGTAGCTCAGCCAGAAAAAGTGAGATTAGCAAGTTGAAAATATTTCAGACTCACAGATTCAAACTCCACATCTTTGGCAGATGGACCATTGCATTGTCACAATCTGAATGTGTTAGGAATCCATGATGAGCACCTAACATTGACTCGTCTATTGGCATTTGTAAAATGAGTTCACTGGGTTTTTTTTACCGGCTGGATGTCACTGATGTAGCTTTCCTCTCTGCCTGTCTGTCTGTCTGTCTGTCTGTCTGTATTACTGTCTGTTTGACTCTGTCTGTCTGACTGTCTGTCTGCAGGTGACATGATGGCATGGCGCCTCTCAGTTCTCCGGGAGGTCTTGAAGTACCACCGGGCGGAGAGGGAGATCCTTCTGAGCATCATGATGGACACGGGGAGCGATGACCTGCGAGATGCAGCCAAACAGATGACTCAGGAGGAGAGAGAGCAGAGATTGATGGAACTGAGGAAGAAAGCAGAAAGTTTAAACTTGGATGTCAAAGGTAACTTTTTTATCACATATTCAAGCCTAGAGAAATAAATGTGGCACTTGTTAACAAAAGTAATTGGACACTGGTAGAAGTGGCAAAAATGTGACAATGTAACTTGTTTGTAACATATGTAACATTAATCTCCATCTTTTCACACTGCATGTGTATTTTGTTTTATGGAACATTAAAAACAAGTCATCTGTGGGACAATTGATATGGTTGGGGTTCAAGGTAAGCAGAATGTCACCAAAACACTGTTTGCTTGATGATTTAGAAATTGTCACAAATCGATGGTGGTGATACAAATTTATTTGGATTGAATGCAAAGGATAAGGCCTTCCAACCATATTTTAGCCATGGCATTTAGGTCATTTTATTGTGTCGACTATATCGATGCTAACCCTTACACTGGGACTGGCTACTTTAAGGATTCTTGGTGTTGACTGCATATTGTATCTATGGAGAATATTTATCTGTCTTTCTTTCACACTCAGAGGTTGTTAGTTTTGAATTTGTCGTAAAAAGGGCCGTTGGAACAAATATCGTATCTGATTCCAGTTTATCTCGACGTTCACAAAGTCATTATGCGGTTGTTTGTCTTGAAGGTGAGAACGAAGCCAACCAGGATATCCTGGAAGAGGTCGGGGCCATCAAGTGTGTCTTACGCAAGCAGAGCCTGGAGACGATGTCCGAGACGGTGGTCACCCAGGAGGACGTCAGCATCTCGTTGTTGGTGGACCTCCAGGAGATTCAGGACAAGGAAATCGAGAGGATTATCGAGAAGATGCATGGAATGGTAAAAAGAAAATTAAAGAAATAAAATGATAGAAATGGGAGCAGGATAAATAATCACTATTTCAATTTTTGCAGGTTTCACTGTTGACAAAGTGTTTCTTCTTTACCTGCGTTACACCGATTCTTTACGATCGCCTCTTGAGCTCTTAGCTTAAACTGCCTGATCATCTCAAAATATCTTTTTCTGAACACTTATTGTGTCAAATGTCAGATACACACACTACGTTTGATCAAAGTGGGGATCTGTACCATCCAGAGTGTTCCTTGGTTTCCCTGTTAGTTTGGCACTATTTATTGAAGAAGCTTTATCATATTTGGTCAATGAGCCAGATATATAACCCGTTCTCTCCTCAAACCTCAACCATCTCTGCATTTTCATGATGTCGTTGTCAGGTCATGTGACAATCATTCATTACTTTGAAGGATAAATATCTCTCTTTCAATACTTTGTTTCTTTTCTTAACTTCAATGTCTTTCAAATCAAAATCCCTTTACGTCCACCGTCTCATGTGATGTTATATACTTTTTATCTATAATTGTAGTCCATCTGTTAAATTCCAAACAAACAAGTTCAACTCACTTAAATTAAACGAAACGCCTCTCTTCAGACCGATGACCGTCTATCGAGGTTGAGAATGGAATACATCAGGAACAGACAACTCCACACCGGCAGGAATACCCTCATAGCCTTCACTCGCTACGACGGTGTCGCCGATGAAGACAGCCTCTTGAAGGTGATGTTACACTGCCAGTCTATTTTTATCCATGGTCACCTGACCTATCAAAACATCCCAGGATTTATAAAGAAAAAGTAAACTAAAAGGTGGTGGGGGTCATTAGTATGCATATGCGTATGAATATGCATATAATTGGCATGCATACCTCAGATGATGCCATACAACATGAAAATGTAGACAATTATGATATTTCAAAAGCTTGTTTTGAATATTCATGAATGTACATCTCCGTTACATTGTCAGTTGTACACTGTAAACTGAGTTTCCTTTTTTCAACTCAAAAACAGTGGTCTGCCCTGCTACGACTGGGTTTGTCCCCTGGTTGCTGGACATGTTTTCTTAGCCATGTTGATAGGTATGCGCACCATTACGTGTTCAATAAACAAAGAAAACAAAGAGCAGTCAACGAGGCTTCGTTTGACTCCTAGGTCTCCATCCCAGCAGCCATCTAATATCGGTCAAGAGAGAACACATCGATCATCCGCAATAATGCCCCTATCATTTTCCGTCTCCAGGCATTACGCAAGAAGTACGACTTCCTGCAGGACAAGTGTCTGCTGGATTTGCTGAAGAAGCAATGCGGAGAGGCGGAGTGGGCCAAAATATCTGAGAGAGAAAGACAAAGGAGGTTGATGAAACTAAAACTGGAAGAAAAAAGACTCAGGAGAGAAGGTAGACATATACGTTTACACATTCCAAAATGTTGTGGATGTAATCACCATGTCCTCAATTGTGAGAGTTCCCATGGAAACGTATATTGTTTTGCATCTCCTTTTGCAACTTGTGGAACAAATCAAGTAGGGAAGTAATGATTTGAAAAACTTCTTCCACATCCTCTGAGATACCTCTTCTGACAGACGCAAGGACAATGGAAGTAAAAGTGTCACATCAAGAGGATGTTAAAACACAACCATTTAATTTGAGGAATGTAGCTCTTACAAGCTTTCAGTCATATTTTTCTTTTGTCAAAAGTTTACCATTTCATACAATTTAATGTCATGCGATTTCTCATGGGACTTTACGGATCGACCAATTTTATTAAATTGCAATGAATTTTTGGAAATATTAAGTTGATACTAAATTTAAACATTACTTTTTTATTTCTGGTACAAACAGGGAAACTTGATGAGCTTCAGATTCTGTTGGGAGGTTTCATCGATCTGGACTTGCAGATGCACAAACTGATGGGAGACAGCCGGGCAGAGTATGAAGAGAAACTCAAAAGAAAGCTGCAGGCTCGGCAGAGGAGGGAACAAATGGGTGAGCCTTCACAGACATGTTTTGATACGTGTCATCCCATATTTGGATGGCCATGTAAATTTGGGATGGTGGGCAGATTCAACTATGACTTGTCAATGTAATGTTGATGTCGCATTACGTGATGTGTATCTAGTTATATTCAAGAAAAATACTTGGAGGGATGGGAGGTGTGTAATATTTATCTAAGTACTGACTATGTTAACTATCGGTCATAATCAAGCAAAGCTGATGCTTTGTCGGACCTCAGTAATACTGTCTCAGTTATTTTGCACAATCCTAATTTTGATGTTGTCCATCAGGTCTTGATTACATCGACGAAGGTCTGTCCGAAGACGAGGAGGTGCTGGACGTCTCTTCTAAGAATCCTCTCGACGACCTGCAGAGGCGGTTTGACCAGGAGAAAGACGCCCTGCTGGCCAGGCTGAGAGGAGCGGAGAATCAGTATCTCAGTGAGAGGGAGAGGCAGGCAGAGCTGGCAAGGCTGAAGAGAGAGTTACGGAAAGCACAGAAGGAGGATGACTTTGAGGCAGCGGCTCTGGTCTTAGGATTAGCAGAGAGAAACCAAGCTGCTGCAGAAGAGAGGTAGACATCTTCTCCTCTTGTCATCTCGAAGACCTTTCCACTCAGAGCAAGGAACTGATGATTTCTTCCCCCCTGTCTTTTTTTTTCTGTCCTGCTGCTTTTATTTTTGAAGTAATTTTGGTATACTTGGGAGCAGACCTGCTTGGGTGATCAGTAGCATTTTCATTACAAAAATATATCAAAATGCTATTTATATTTCTAAGCCTTTCGTGTCCATTTATGTAGGTTGTAATTTTTCTTTAAAAGTTTTATTGTTTTTTTTTAATAATAGAATAAGTATCAAAAATTACTGTCTAAAATGTTTCGTACGTGGGAGAATTTTTTTATAGCAATGGCAGACCTCTTTTGTTTTAACATTTGCAAGCACAGAGTTCACATTATTAGTTTTCCCTCTTCTTGCTATCAAAGGATTATAAATAGCGTCACAAAATACTCGATGGGAGGGAGTCAATTGTAGTAGTTTTGTAATATGTGTCCACTTGGCATGTGGCTTGTATTCAGATTTAGGTCATTAGGTGCCAGCGGTGTGTCGCCATTGCTGTTTACTGACGACAATGTAAACTAACGATCTCCATCTGTTGCCTTTCTTGCTTGAAGGTTGAAGAAGGACCGTCAGAGGCAGGAGGAGCTAGCCAGGAAAAGACTCCAGGCAGCTCGAGACAAGAAGAGGAGAACCCTGGAATCAATTCAGGAGGAAGTAGATGAAACGGTGGTTAGCAACGGTGACAGAGCTGCAATGCAAGTGCGGATGGAGTGTCATTTCTGACTCTTTTCAAAAGCAGGGAACTCTGTGTTTATCGGTCTCAAAAAAAAAAAAATGATTCTAAAAAAATGAAAAGGGGGATTAAAACATGTTTATGTGAGACAAAGAGCAGATCTGTGACAGAAATAAACACAGCTGGTGTTACTGTGAATGTGCAGATTCTGAAATAATAATACATTTATTTGTATCATGTGTTCTATATACATTTCAAAGTGGACTCACTAAATCACTGGAACTGAAAGATGAAGAGAATAGAAGCACAAAACAATGAAAACCAAAATGAATAGGAAAGGAGAAAGTTTAAGTTGAAAAAGTAGTTTGTTATGGTGAGATAATTTTGGGTTAAAAAGAATGTTACATGTATCAAGTAAAACACTTTTTCAGATTTGTTATATTATTTGTATCATTGCTCAAAAAAGAGTATTTCTTATTTGAGTGGTTCATTACTTATGATACTTTGATACTCACCCAATTAATACCTAACAAAGAAAAAAAATCCATGTGGCAATGTATCCGTCTACCTGTATTTCCTGGATGTGATTTTTGTGTGTGTTCCATATGTAGCTGATGCTGATTGGCTCATTCCGTATTTTTCTCGGCTTGTCCCAGGATGGAGTGCTGAAAGCCCTCGAGCAGAAACACTTCAAAGAAAGAGAGACCCTGCTGGTACTCCTCCAGACCGAATGCTCCGAAGACGAGAGGCTGGTCGCGGACAACATGAGCGGAGAGCACAGAGCAGAGACCATGCAAGGACTTTTGCAAAGCATCACAGTTCTGAACAGAAGTTAGTAAAAACAATGACTTAGTTCAGGCCTTAGTGAATTTACTTTTGTTGTTGGTATTTATCATTCTGGAGCATCAGCTGTGGTATCATCTACTCGTTCAATCATGCTTGTATGAAAAATGTTGCAAGTATCAAAGATATCTCTTGTATCAGGGATATCTTATGTATCAAGAGTGTTGCATGTTTCAAGGATTTTTATTGATAGTGCCTGAATCAATAATGTTCTATGTATCAAATGTTACATGTATCATATTGCATCATATAGTGTATGAAAGTTGTTGTATGTATAAGAATGTGGTATGTTCTGAGAATGTTCAGTGTATCAAGGATGTTGCATGTATCAAAGATGTTGGATGTATCAAAAATGTTCTGTGTATCAGATATGTTACCTGTGTGGAGGATATTGCATGTATCAAGGGTGACACAATGTAAGGATTTCCTGTGTGTTAAAGGTGTTGCATTTGTGAAGGATGTTGTGTATATCAAGGATGTTGTATACATTCTTCATGACGGTGAGCACTCAGCCAAGTAGGAGTCAACATCTTTCTAAGGTTGCGTGGTGAAAGACTGTGACCTGGGAAAAAGAGTAATTAACTGACATTCTTTCCAAGAAGCACACACTTGAAGAACAGAGATAGTTCCAATGTACTCTTTAGAATTTCTAAACATGCTGTTTTGATTTTCAGGGTTAATAGGAACACACCACAGTTATTCTCATACAGCTCTGGTGGTTGAAATGTTGATGATTAGGATTCTCTGATTAGGTTGAAATTCTGATCATTAGGATGTAAAATACTGTGTTTTTGTTTTCCATGTAACATGTTCAAATAATATATTGATTTGAATAAACAAATGCTGCAAGTATTAAGTGAAGTATTTGTTGTTCACCCAGGTCATCATCTTAGCAATCACTTATTTATCTATGAAAGTACATTACTTGTGAATGTCGCAAACAGAGGGTCTGTTGTATATTTTCTGCCACCTGTCTCGATCACAAAGTCTTGCAATTGTATCAACCACTTGGAAATGGTAATGAAATACCCACTAGCAGGTTTGGTCAAGTGTTGATTGAACGTTGCTTATGAGTTTAAAGCACAATTTGATAATTACTTTGTGTATTACTGTGCTGATTGCAGAGAAGAAAAATTCAAATAAAAGGTGAAAAAAGTATTGACTGAGTGTTACCAGGAGCGACGGGAGTGGACTGAACCACCATTTGCCCCAACCCTGTTCGCCATATCTTTGCAGATCAAACAGAGCAGCGTTTTCAGCTTCTCTTAGAAGCCACCGTGTTGAAGGTCACCTCCAGGATGACCTATTTGACAAAGGAAAGAGGGTCAAAGGTCACCACGGATGAGATGATGGTGACCATCATGGCTGATCTGCAGAACCAGCAGGACAAAGAGAGTGAAGCTCTGATGAAGAAATTGGTGGACAAGGTTATTATAACAAACTCCCATCTGATTTTAAGAGTTTAACATTCCCTCCCACCCATTCTGCCTCTCAAAAACAAAAGAAAAAAAAGAAATAGATCCTGCAAAAATTCTGCTTTAAATTTTATAAGGTTATTTGATCTGAATATTGCCAGGTGGTTCAGCTGTATTATTCGACTGATTGGCCAGTACAGATGAAATTTCAATAATTTTGCCCGTCACAAATATTCAATTGCTCTATGTAACTGCCTGTAAGTCCAACTGCAATGTGCTTCAAGCAAACATGTTAGGAGGACAAAATTCCCATGTTTTTTTCCTATTTGAAACGGTAGAAGAGTACAAAAAGTCAAACCATTTACCAAAGGTTTGTGTTGTCAATCAATGGTCCTCTTGGTCTCCATTTGTCTTCCATTTTTCTAACTTCAGTGATGCTCTCTTTTAAGGATAACTCCTACCTGGTGAAGATTCAGAAAGACCTGATCGAAGAGACAAAGTGCGGCGTCAACGCAAACGTCGTGGTCGTCGTGACGACGCCAGACGTCGTCGCGAAGACGAACGATGAAGAGTTGGTGGAGGCACTGGAGGACAAATATGATGCCCTGAGAGACAAAGTCTTGGCAGATGCTCTCATGAAACAGGTTAAATACAGAAAACTTTTTAATTTCATGATTTGCCAAAGGTAAATCAGGCATAGCCAGTGTGACAACGTAGAAATTAGTGTCAAGAAGCATCAGCACTGTTTTTGGAATAAAGACAGCACCAGCACTGTTTTTGGAACCTTCATTGTCTTTACAATAATTTCTGCTCAAAGTATATTGTTGTATATGTGTATATTGAGTTATAATGATCAATGAAATCAGTGCTGGGTAGGAGGAGTCGGGACGGGACTAGATTCAGAATCACAACTGTTCCTGACACAATTATGCAAATTCAAAAATATCTGAGCATGATTCTTTTCCTTCTTAACATATCCAGCTGGGAGCTAAGGAATGGGCCAACCTCTCAGAGAAGGAGAGGCAAGCAAAACTGATCAAGTTGAGGCTCCAAGAGAGGAAGCTACGACAGGAGGGGAAGTTTGACGAAGCTGCCGCTCTCCTCGGAGACGCTGCCAAGAACCAGGCTGCTCTCGCTGCTCTGATGGGGAAGACCAGAAAATCCCAAGAGGAGCAGCTGAAAGAGAGGCTGGAGAAAAGGAGGCAAAGAATAGCTGCTGGTAAAATGCCTGGGTTTTATTCAACTGTCCTTGTTTTCAAACTTTAGCCTCTTGCCCTGCCATTTTAAAAGTCCCCTATTCATTGAAAACCACAAAAGTTGGTAAACGTCATGTCTACAGATAGAACGCAACACACACAATTGGAAAATGTCACTTTCCACGTGATATATAGGTTTGGAAAAGAAGGAAAATACAATTTTAACCCATCTGTGGAAATACCCTGGTGAACGAAAAATACTGTGAAACTCACACCCGATTTGATGACGTCACAGAATGGAGAGCGTGTACAAAAGAGCTTTATCGAACTATGTCGTGTACATATGCTTATCATTTGTATGACAATCTAATTGAACTGTCTGCTGGTCTGAAAAAAAAAACATAGAATTCACTAGTCAGATGTCACATATGGCGGCTGGATAGGACCATGGGAAAAATGAAAACAACGTTTTTCTTACCTTTTTTTTTTGTTTTTCCAGCATTTATTTGCCTTCTGAATTTTTTTTTTTTTAAGTATTTGATATCAAGCAAAGTTCTGTCCAGAGCTTTACACACAAATGAGGCTAGGCCCAGGTACATATAGTATGAAAAGTGTAGTAGGGTTTATCTTGCGGTGTTATTTTCGTTTTGTCTTTGTTAAAAAAAAGGAATGTCTGAGGAAGAGGCCCAGAAGCTTGAGGAGGATGAAATACAAAAAGAGGAAGAAGAGATGAAGAAAAAATCAGAAAATATCCTGGAAGAATTAGAGAACAGAAAACAGGAGGTAAATAATTTGTGCTGAAGTGTGTGCAAGGTTTGACCACAACCACGTATGCACAATCATATTTCAACAGTCATAGCTGCAGAACCTTGTTTGCACAATCATGTCTGCAAAACCAGTGTCTGCTAAACCAATGCTGCACAACCATATCTGCCCAGCCGTGTCTTCACAACTGTGTCTGCACCACCATGTCTGCACGAACGTGTCTGTACCGCCATGTCTGCACAACCATGCATGTAACTGTTTTCAATGAAGTAGGTGTACCTCTGATTTCTGCAATATTTGAGCCGATACATCTGTAAAACCTGCCACTCAATGTGGCTCATTTTCTTGAATGTGTAACATTGAATCTCTAAAAATGTTGAAAACTGGTGTCTGCAAAATCATTCTAAAAAATGGAAGAACAGCGTTTGGAAACCTTTCAGTTGAATCTAAGGTTTTTGTGTGATGCTCTGTATCACAACTGTCTTCATTATCTGATTCTCTTCAAAATTTTTTTCCCCACAGTTGTGATGGTTTGGCACACTCCTTTCAGTTGAAATGTTCACTTGGTTTCTTTTTTTGCATCCACAGGAGAAGGCAGAGCTGTTGTCATCATTGCAAAGGGAAGTGACCGAAGTGAAAGACTCACAGGTGGAGAATAAGTATGATGCCTTGAGAGACAAAGTATTGGCTGATGCTCTTTTGAAACAGGTGAGCTCGAGGACAGTAGCAGTGATGATCACTGGTGGACATCACATCGTAAACAAATTAAATGACCTGGCCCAAAATGAATTGTGACATTGACCATCCTAGGTAAAAACTGCAAAAAAAGTATATGCTTTGGAGACGTCACTGAAAGGGCCTCATCTCCTTATCAAAATGTCATCACCCTGTAATTGGTGAAGGTAACAAATTCTACTCCAATCAGTAAAAATGTCAAAAGATATCTCCAGAGAGAGAGAGAGGTGATAGCTCTGTAATTCTGACAGATTCTGACATACCTTTTTTCATCCTCAGATGGGAGATGCAGATTGGGCTAAACTATCAGAGAGAGAAAGGCAGCAAAAGATAATGGAACTGAGACTGAAAGAGAGAAAGCTTAGGAAAGAGGGCAAGATCGACGAAGCTGCATCATTGCTGGGAGATGCAATGAAGGCGGACGCTGCCCTCGCTCTGATGAAGGAAGAGGAGCGAAGAGAAAGGGAGAGGCGGTTGAGAGAACGACTGGCCAAAAGGAAGCAAAGATCAGAGCAAGGTACTTTTTGTCAAAAACTTTTGGCTCTCTGAGTGTGATTTATTAAAGGTGATTATGATGGTGATGATAATAATGATGATGATGATGGTAATGATGATAGTGATGATGATTATAATGTGAGTAGCAGCTATGACCATAATGATGTACTGATGTTGTTGATGTGTTGCTGGTTGTTCCATCAGGTATGTCAGAGGATGAGATTGCAAAACTGGAGGCGGAAGAGGCCTTAAGAGATGAAGAGGAGATAAAACAGAGACAAGTGAACATCATGGAAGCCATTGAAAATATAGAAACAGAAGTAAGTTATCAAATGAGATAAAATTCTTTGCAAAGATGTTAACAGGGTACCACCTACTATCGCTTTTCCCTCAACCTCTTTTCTCTCTGCAAATCATGTACAGATGCAGGGCAACATCTACAACACCTTTTTATATTTCCTCTCATTTACTTTACAGGATAAAGAGATAGAAGTGACGAAAAAGGGAGAATTGGAGAAAGAAATTGAGGAGAAATACGATGACCTGAAGGACAGATTACTGGCTGAGCTGTTGTTAAAACAGGTTTAGATTTTAAACCTCTTTGGATTTACAAAAGATGAAAATTGAAACTATTTATGCAACCTCAGATCTTCATTCTCTTTATTGCTGATTCTGATGATGTTTTGTAGGGCAGAGTATTATCTCCATGGAAACCAGAGATGTCCTGAGTTGTAAAGATTCCCAGCATGGTTACCACTTGTGTTAAGTCATCACAGATTTTTATCATGTTGATAACGTGTGGAGGTCGGGGATTGTGCTGGGCTGAAATACCTCAGTGAGAGCTTCACTAAAGTTGGCAAGACTCTGTCTTAGCATGAAGCAATTTGTTTACTTCAAGACAATTGTCATGAAGGTATGAACTATCCATCAGGCTACCATGAATGGTCTTTAATATGAAGTAAATCCTACCAAAAATAATACATGTAGAAATATGGATTTTAAAAACAGTAAATCATCACCCCAAACTATATTTTTGGCTTCTGGAGAGCAGAATTCTCAGCTGTTTCTACTCTCGTGATTGACAGAAAATTCGAAAGATGCAGAGTAGTTCATATTACACAGCATATACAGGTGTATTGTTTTGATTACACATGTGGAGGAATTTTAGACAGTCTGTGGGAGGGACTTAGACATAAGTGGGTAGCAGAATTGAAATTGCCTGGGGTGATGAGTTTTTGTCTAATATATAATTAGATATGATAGTATATATAATTACAACCTAGTAAATATAATATGAATTGTTTATGACAGAAATTATCCATTAACATTATGCATTATCATGGAGCTAATTACCTTGGGGGAAGCAACTATGGTTAAACAGAAGATAAATTGAATATGCTGATTGCACAAGCTGTTCTTTCATCTTCCTTGGGAAACTTTTTGACTTCATTTGTAAAAATAATTGAACTTTTCAGCAAGTCATTCATATCATCATAGCCCCTCTGCAATGACTCCCTCTCCTTTTGAGTCTATTAGGAAAAGATTGTTTTATTTAGGACTTAAGTTTGAATAAAAAAAGACACAATAAGCACCATGTATGCCAATAAAAATCACAGATATTCTCGATTATCCGGTTATCGTCCATCCTAGCTGGGTGCTGCCGAGTGGGCCAAGCTCTCTGAAAAAGAAAGACAGGCAAGACTCCTGAAACTGAGGCTCATGGAGCGCAGGCTCAGGATGGAAGGAAAGTATGACGAAGCTGCAGCCCTCCTGGGAGAACTTGCTAACTCTCAGAAAGCCTTGGAACTCCTCCGAGAGGCGGCCCGCCAGGAGAGAGAGCGTCGGCTCAGAGAACGATTGGCAAAGAGGAAGCAGAGAATGGCGGCTGGTATGTTGTTTTATTAATACGATTTTGTAGACTGGGAGCATTTTCATAGAGCAATTTAACATCGCCTCGAAGGTTAAATCCAGACCAGTACTTAAATGATTTTATTTAAGCCAAACCAAGATATTTTTCAATCTTATTATAACCAGTGTCAATTTTGTCAAAGTTCTGCATGTCTGTTATTGAGGATACTTCACAATAAAATCCATGCAACATTTTGTGCCAAAAAGCAAAATGAAATACAAAGAAAGAATGAGAAAAAGCAACCGAAAAAGCAAAATTGAAAAGAAAATGATGTGATGTCATGGTTGATCATTTGCAAATTGAAGCAATGTGTTTTTTTTTTGTTTTTTTTTCAGGTATGACTCTGGAGGAGGCCTTAAAGCTGGAAGAGGAAGAGGCAAGACTGGAAGATAGAAACAAGCAGGAGAAACCAGATAACGTGATGGAGGCAATTGATACCCTCATGTCGGAGGTAGTTTCTCAAAGATGCCAGAAATAATCTTATAATTTAAGAATTATTGATGAATTCAAAGTAAAAGTTTAATTAAAGGTTAGCCAGATTGATTGAACTTAAAGCTATGAGTAGAACTGAATTTTAAAATCTGTGAATTAATTTTTAAGTGTCATTTGAGGTTGATTGTAAAGCTGCAAAAGAGTTTCATTTAGAACTGCAAGTAGTGGTACAACAGAGATAACATTCAAAGTTGTGGATAGCTTGAATTCAAAGCTATGAACATGCATGAATTAAAAATTGTTCCTGGGGTAAATTTTAAAGCTACAGATATGTTGCATGTAAATTTGAAAATATAGTGTGTATTGCTTATAAAGCTGAATTCAGAGTGAAGAAAAAGGTTGAATTCAAAGGTTATAAAACAGAAATTGAGTCACAAAGTTGTGTTTAAGTATGAATTTAAAGCTACCAACGGGTTCCATGTATAGACTGCAAATTGAGGTTTATTGTGATGTGACTAGCAGCATCACATTAAGCTTAAAGAGAATTTAATTCAAAGTTAGAAAGTAAAACTGAACTCAAAAGTTGTCACTAAATTTAAAATTACAGCTAGGAATGAAGTTGATTTTGAAGCTAAAAAAGATTTGTTTAAATCTTCACCTGGCGTTAAATTCAAAATTACAGGAACGCTTGAGCAAAATCGACAAACACGTTGAATTCAAAGTTGTAAGTAGAGCTTACAAGTAGAGAAAGCTACAGATAGATCAGAAATTCAAGAATGAAGAGAAATATTTAATGCTTACATTAGTTTCAGACTAATGGTTTCAATATCTTAATGCGAAAAAAGAAACCTTGCTCCCAGTTTAAAATTTGTAGATCATTCCAAAAGGAGAGAGAAGTCAGAATCTGTGATATTTCATTTGATGGTGGAGTTGCAAGTCTCAGTAAATACGATTTACTTTAATAATGTTCAGTCTGCCTTCCAAGGCGGCTCTCGGGAGCAATCACCTCTCGTCATGACTTTCTTGAATTGTCAAAGATGAGGTTCCTCTCAGGTTTGAAGTCGTTATTCTCTCTTATCACTCTTCAGGAAAAAAATGCAGTCTTGCAGAAGTTCATCAAAGCAGAGAATGAAGAGATCGAAAAGAAATATGATGCCGCCAGAGACAAGATGCTGACTGATGCCCTAATACAACAGGTCGGATACGCACCTGGGACCACTGATTTTTTTTCTGTCATTTTCTGCACACAAAAACAAAGAATCCAGGACAGTTACAAAACTGAACGACAACAAATTTGATTCTGATATGCCTGTGTCATTCATCACATTCTTTTTATTTCTTGCTCTTAGTTTATTGCTAAGTGAAAGATGACAAACATATTACTAAAGTCACTTGAACACAAACATGGGACATGGATGGAACTGATTGGATGTTTACAACGCAGTTAGACCTAACGGTAGTCCAAGCCAACATGTGCTGAGCTCTAGTATCTTATTCATACAAATCATTGTTACCATCTAATACAACAGATAATCTTACAATTTGGCATCGCAAGAAGAACAATTCTAAGGATAAATAAACCATTTCTTTACGTCAAGCCCAAATGTGTACCTATCTACCAGTTCTGTGAAAAGTCTTTTGATAAAAGTTTGCAGTCATATATCTGTGGTTCAATGCCAATTTATGGGGGAAATTTATGATCTGGAAGACTAGGGCAGTTTTTTTGTTCCTTTTAGGGGGATACATATGGAAGAAGCTTTCATTTGAACAAAGAACATGTAGGGAATTATTACTTTAAATCGTTCATAAAAATCCAAGGCTAGTTGTCCTCTCCTTGTTATTCTTGCAGTATTCAGTCGCGTTTTTTTTTCAATCCTATTTTTGCTTCTTTCAGCAATGTGAAAATCAGTTTGATGCTCAATTTTTTATTTGCTCTGTCATTGATTTTTTGACTGTTGAACGTTATCTTGCGTTCGTTTACCCAGATGAGTGCCTCCAAGTGGGCGAAGCTCTCGGAGGCCGAGAGGCAACAAAAGAAGATGCAGCTTAGACTGAAAGAGAGACAGCTGAGAAGGGAGGGCAAGTACGATGAAGCGGATGCCCTGATGGGAGATGCAATCAAGAACCAAGCAGCTCTGGAGATCCTCATGGAATCGTCTCGCAAGAGGCAGGCCCAGAGACTAAGGGAACAGCTTGAACTCAGGAAGAAGAGAATAGCTGCAGGTAACCCCTGAAGCTCTAAGTCTCAGCATCAGAGGATGAAGTGTCCTTGATGAGACACAGTTTGTGCCAAAATGTGTGATATCTCCCAAAATGCATTTGCACCAAACAATGTTGGCAGGTTGCCAAACCTATAGTCAAGGATGGAGCAGGGAGTGCCACCCCTTCTACCTAAACACCTTTTGGTACGCTGGAGTAGTTTGGGGTGAAAATGTTTATTATCATTATGCCACATGTGCTGATGGCTCCATATCTCTATTTTGCCCCATCCCCCTCACTTCGGGGAGACTGACACGGCTGCAGGCCTGATGATTTGATACACATAACATCCAAACGTTGTAATTAGTTTGTTATCTTTGTGCTGAACTTCTGTTTGTGTAACCTGTTGATTGTGCATGAGTTAAACTGTCTTATCGCTGTTTAACATGTTGATCGTTGATGATCTTTGTGATGTAATCTCTTGTTAACGTCAGATGTTTTGCTTTAACATACAGTGTTTAAGTTTCTATGCACATTCATAATGTTAATCCATAGCTATGTGATGTAATCTTGTTCTGATGTGTCAAAATGAAATATGCAATTCACTGCAGTTGTATTGTTATCTTTGTGCTGTACTTTTGAACAGTATTATGTAGTGTTTGTGTAATCTGTTGATTGTGTAATAACTATATTGTATTTTCTCTGTTTATTATTTTGATTGTTCTTGAATCTTGTAATGTAATCTTTCATAGCACGTGACATTTTAGTAATTCATGTATTGTGTTTAGTGTAGCATTACGGAACCATGTACTGTAATCTTATGTCATTTTGACGCTCTCTTACATGTGCAAACCAATCTACCATACATCTCTGAAATTACGACATGTGTTTGCCATTTCAGGATTCACCGAAGAAGAAATTGTCGTAATGGAGACGGAGGACAGACTCCACGAGGAGGAGTTGGAGAAAGGGAGGAAGCAGAACATAATGGAAGCAATAGAGCAAGCCATGGAAGGGGTAAGAATCTGTCCAATGATGACACGATAGGGTTGATTGACGCATTACGTACACGGTTTGCAAATAGAGGTCACATTCAGGATAGTTATCCCCTGATCACAGAACGAGAGGACAAGTGTAGCTACTATCTAAGTGATGTGCCGCCACAAGCTGACGTATGGTATACGAGGAACTATTTGGCTTCACAAACTTCCCAGATATCCTGAAACAGCTCTTCACTACTTGTTTGACTGATGTGGACAGTGATAAATGCACTCTGGTTGTGCATGTAGTCCAGGAGTCTATGCTCTGTGCTGGTGTGAAGAAGTTTGTTTTTGAGTCTGATGCTGGGTATTGTTGAGAAGCTTCGCATAAGAGTGGTGGAACATTTGACTTCGGTTACCGTGTTAAACGGAAGGGAAGGCAGGGTGCTAAAAAAGTGAAGTGTCTGGCAAAAAGCTGGACAAATAGCCTGATTGATGGAGAGACCATAAACATCAATTCTTTTGAAAAATGAGCAGACTTCATAACAAGATCTTGATCCTATCAGTGTAGTGCAAGACCGTGTAAGTCTGAACCAATGACCATCCTGTAAGACTTTGTTGAACAGAGGGAGCACATGGCTGTAAGATAGCATACCTGACATGCGAGAAAACTATGTGAGACCATTTTTAGTCTAATCAGTGATCACACTGTAAGACTTTTTGACTGATGGGCAAACTGTACAAAGATTGAACCTGGTTGGTCAGGTTTGGGGTAAGGTGTAAGACCAGTTGCAGTCTGGCAGATGGGACATATTCCACCACCATAAATGAAACAAAATGTGAAGTCCAGTTTTTATTGTCTGAGTAGTAAGTAGGTAATGAGACCATTTTATGGGTAGAAGATAGAGAAAAACAAAATTCAGAGTGGATGCAGTGTCAGGTTTGTTGTTTTAGTTTTACCAACTATGTGAACATTTGATCTGATCTAACTCTATGGGACTAACATATAAAACTGCTCATTCCAAAACTTCCACAGGGGGTACCTAAAGAGCCCGTTTTTTTGCCACATCATACAAACACCCCTTGACTACCCCCACCAAGCCTTTCCTCCTCCCCATCATACTTGTACCATTGGTCTTTAGTTGTAACTGTGTCACTGATTGATTAGATCTTTCCTCCCTCTGTCATGTTTGCTTTTTGTAAATGATCAAATGGAATAATGTTTAATTACTTAAAATGTTACTGTTATTAGCTTGTGATTAATTTTACCCTGTCTTTGATACATGTTAAACGCAATTGTGAAATGTATGTTAAACATTAATGAATCTCCTCAGCTACATGGGAAGTCATATTTAAAGTGAAAGTCAGACCTGACAAAGCCAATGATCGAATAGCTATGAAACTATGAACATTTTGATTCCTTTGGAGATACCTCAGAAATAGGAAGTTTGGTTGGTTGGATCGACAGAAACATGATAGCAAATAAGGTGCTAAAAAATAGGATGATTAAAAGAACAATCATATGGGGACATATTCACTGCCACAGAAGATCGAGTGCTTATTCCATTTTTGTCACTTTCACAGGAAAAGGCCGACATTCTTTCAACCGTAAAGAAACCAGACCAAGCAGAAATCTTGAAAGAAGTTGACAGAAAATATGAAGAGATTAGAGACAAAATTCTAACAGATGCTTTGATGAAACAGGTAAAGTGGGAAATGTGTCATTTTGCTAGAAGAAGACTTTTAGAAAAGTGAAACAACCATTATAACACTCCCTGATGATCCATAGAGAGACACATGTCCAATGTAAAGAACAAAGTTTCTCAATTTATTCATTATGCTTACCAGGACCAGTTAAAACTTACTAAAACTTTTTAAAACAGGACCACTTAAAACTTTAAGTCAACAATGCTGTCCTCCTTAAAGTCAGTCAAGCATTGCTTCTGTTAGAGTTTTCACAATGTACATTTTACAATTTTTTTTCAAAAAATTTTTAAATTTTTCAACATTTTTCACAATGTACAAATTTTTTTCACTATTTTCATTCAGTTCTTTAAATTTCTTTTGTTCTTTTTGTATTTATTTCTATCACAGACAAATGTATACATTTGCAAAAGAATGTTGCACAAAGAAAAAGAAAAAGCATTGATCTTGGTATCAGATTTCTTCATGGCCATTTGAAAACCTTTTTCATCTGCTTTATAACTTGCAATAAATTTTGCTGGTATGCTTTGGTTGAGCTTTGGTATAGCAATGACCACACGTCGCACCTACGAGTTTTTTTATGTGCATGATGCAAGTCAGTGGCCGATTTTCGTTCAACCTTTAGATGACTGACGCAGAATGGGCCAAGCTCTCTGAATCTGAGAGGCAGGCTGCAAAAGTGGATCTTAAACTGAAGGAACGAGAACTGAGGAGGCTCGGAAAGTGGGAAGAGGTGTCGCTACTCTTAGGAGGAGCTGCTAAGAGTGAAATTGCCCTGCAAGTGATCCAAGAGGCAACAAGGAGGTCACAGGAGCAGAAGATGAAGCAAAGATTGGAAAAGAGGCGGCAGAGGTTGGGAGCAGGTAAATAAATTGTCAGTTTTGACTTCACTTTAAAACCTTGCATTTTAGGGTTGTTCTCGAGTAAACAAAAAATACTGTCTTGTTTGGGTAGTTCTCTCAAAATGTTTATCTCTTTACGAGTGGTCCAAATATGAGTATTTTAAGGCCTATTTAAGTTTCAAAATTCAGATTTAAAAAAAAAATCCTTCCAAAAAGTGTACATAAAATCTGTATTTTCCTTAATGTGTTCTCTCTCAAAGATAAAGTTTGCAAGTGAGGACAATACCACACATCGCTCATCATGAGGATGAATGTGCATGGTCCAGATGTGTTAGGCAAAGCAGCCTAACCAAACCAAAATGAAGTCAGACACACACTTATTAGCATTCTAGAGTGGTGGGTTGTACTCTCTCAATCACAAGAACACTAATTAACCAAAAGTGCACTCAGTGGAAAGATTGAAATGCAAAGATGAGATCAGTGTTTGGTCGCATAAAATTCCAGAATTGGTATCCATGGCAATGTTCTCTCTCCCTTGGTAATCCACTTGCTTACTGTAGCCTACTGAAGGAAATCTAATGACTAAGATATCTTCACAAGCTTGTATTAAAAACAGACTTGCAGTGAGGGAGGGAAAGGGAGCCAGACCAGTCTCAAGGAGGGTGCACTAAGTTTGAGTTAGATAGTGGAGTTAATGCATAATTAACTTTCGTCACTTTACCTGTTAAGGGGTTGAGGGAAGTGTCAAATTTGAAAGTATGCTATTGTAAGTATTCATGGCCCCAAAATGCCTCCTCTTCATCACTGACTTGTTTCTTGGTCTACGTCTATGGTAAGGTTTCACCTGTGTTTCACTCAGAGAACTGTAACGAATAAAACCACTTCTGGTTTCCTCACTTTGCATTGATAGAGGTCTCATCCTCCAGTGGCATGTTTTTTTTTTTTTTTGTTCACATGTGTCTCATGGTTTGTCCAGTCTTATTTAACAGTCAATGCGTTTCTGCCGATCACTTTGACCTTTTTTGGGATCTGTGAAAATTTAGCTGCATTACGACAATATGGCTTCACTAAGTTTCATGACGTGATCAAATGTGATTTTCAAATATGTTTTAAGGTTTGAGCGAAGAAGAGATCGAAGAACTGGAAGAGCAAGAGAAACGAGAGGAAGAAGAGGAAGAAGATGCATGGAAGAAGGAAAGTGTCATGGAAGCCATCGAAACTCTTCTGCAAGAGGTATGTGTACGATAGTTCCATAGTTAGTGCCAATCAGCTCCGCACCTCATTCTCATAGAAGCGTTCATAATGTATCAAAACCATGTCTCAAGAAGTCCTTTCCTGCATTATACAATTTGATGTCATTTTGAAATGTGCTGTCTGGTTTAATTGTGATGTCTTGAGAGAGACTTTTTGCATGATACGGTACAATGTTCATGATAAGCAGACTTACAATCAGGGTCAGGATTTGATGCCTCGAGAATACTTTTCCTCCATGATACAGTGTGACAGGCTATTGCAGATGCATTGTCACGTTTAGGGTTTGATCTCCTGAGAGGACTTTCTCCATGACACAGTATATTATTGATAATAAACAGACATAAAGTCAGGGTCAGCGTTTGATATCTCGAGAAACCATTGTCTGCATGATAGGATGTGACGTGATAACGAGACATACCCTCAGGTTTAGGGTTTGTCCTCTCAGGAAGACATAAACCTGTATGACATCACATGAGCATTGGCTGCCAATCACATTGCTCAGTATTTGATCATAGATAATGAATATTCATATTTGATACCTCTTAATTGTATAGTTTCATCACACACTAGTTAGCATCTCTAACGTGATGTTCACTTCACTCTCAACCAAAGAACAAACAAGAACACAAAAACATTAAAATGTTTGCAGATGAAAACTTGAATTTTTAATTTGGAAATATGTTCCTAAAGAATATTGATTGAGAGACTCCCATACACGTACATCTTGCTAATGACATTATGAATAGCATTTCCAGTTAACACTCTCTTGCAGGGAAGATAACTTTCATTGATTATCTGAATAAATATTTATGAACATTCATGTAAGTCAAGCCTCTATGGCAGATCTATCAACCATGATATGGGGCACCTCCATATCACTATTATATCCGGGTCTTCTGCACGAAATAAAATATGTTTCCATTGGCGCAACTTTCTTTTGAATAGCATCAGTGTTTTTATGGTAACCTCTCTTGTAAACGTTACGATTTTGTTCTGACTGTTGCATGTTAACAAGAAGGAAAGTCAGTTCTATCCTTTTTCTTTTGTTTTGTAACATGTGCAACATCACTTTATATTGCTATTTTTTTTTAACTTCCTTGTGGTCTAAAGTCAGCGTCCAACTTTTACTTTTAGGAAAAGAATGATATTCTTGCACAATTCAAGAAGCCATCACAAGAAGAAGAAACTAGAGAAATGCAGAAGAATTATGAAAATTTAGCCGACCAGATTCTGGCAAAGTCCCTGATGAATCAGGTATTTTGTCGTTAAGAGAAAAGATTGAATGTATCAGTAAGCCTTCAGTTTTGTACACATCTTTAGCATGACCTGACCATTGAAACACTTTTCAGTGGTCAGGTCTTTCCCACGCCAGGAGACCAAACATATCAATAGAGTCTTTGTAATTTTTTCATAACATAACCAACTAAAAGAATATGTCGGAAATTGAAAGCTTATCCCTTACCATGAGTACGTAGTTGCTAACCTTTTCATCGCCTTAAAATGCCACCATCGTCTTTTTCTACTGGGCCACAGCAGTGGATCTTATGTTAGGTAGTGGACAAGTTTGTACTCTGAAGATAGCCTAAGGAATTACATTAAAAAATGGACTCACAAAAGGTGTCAGTTGCAGTGAAGTCTTCTGATCTACCTGTTAACTGAATTCTGTAAAAATTTGATAACATTCAAAATATTAAGATCGTTTCAATAAGAAGTATACAATTTCTAATTAAAAGAAGTTACATTAGGCAGCTGCTCTCACATCATAGTAAGAATCCACCTCTGACTCTTACCCTGTCGTCAGATGGGAAAGTCGGAATGGACAAAGCTCTCGGAGCAGGAACGCCAGGCAGAGATGTTGAAACTCCGGATGAAGGAGAGGCAGCTGAGAAAGGAAGGTAAACTCGATGAGGCAGCGGCTCTGCTCAGCATTGCGGCGCAGAGCCAAGCTGCTATTGAAGCATTTCTGGGAGCCACGCAAAAGTCACAGGAGGAGAGAATGAGAGAGAGGTTGCAAAAAAGAAAGGAGAGGATTGCCTGGGGTGAGTAATTTGTCATGCTAATTTATTCAGTGAGTAATTTTCATACTAATTTATTTATTGAGTGATTGTCATGCTAATTTATTTAGTACGGGCAAGATGCTAAACTGATTGGTTCAAAGGAAATGTCGATGGGTAAGTTTGTGTAAATGTGTGATGAGCATTGCATGGTTGCAATGTACATCAGCAAAGTTTGTTTTCAATGATTGAAAGTCGTGATGAGAAAAAAATTTTATGACTTTTCTTGTGTTTTTGGTTGATTTCTTGCTTGTGAAATACTGTTGCTGAGCAATATTAGATAAATTAGGAAAATGAAAAGGGGAGAAATTGAAAACACACAGCTATGAGATCCCTGGCTGGTATGAGGTATGGCATGCAGAGGCCTAGAACACATGTGTACATTATTATGTGAGCCAAACGTGACTCTCAAACATCTAAGTGTTGTTTCTTATATTTATATGGGATTAATTTAAACGGGTTGTAAACCGTTTCGTCTTCATCGTGTATTTGTCGGTTGATGATCACTGTAGGCATGACGACCAAGGAGGTGATCGCTCTGGAGGCAGAAGAGATCAGGGAGGAAGATGAAATGATCCAAAAGATTGAAAAGCCAAAAAACATTCTTGAAGCTTTGGACTTCAAAATTGAAGAGGTAGGTTAATTATGTAACCCTGCCAAATTCTGTGTCGCCTCTTCCTAGTGCAACATTTTAAGTTCCTGTGGATTTCCTTGTAGGTTGTGGTATAGGTATTGTGGCTGTGTCCCTTTGTGGGTGTTTAGTCCTGAAGTTGTCACAAAACGTTTTGTTATTTTTTGGCAACTTTGCAACTCTTAAATGGTGCTTGTGGCCAAGTGGATGACGGTGGTGGCATTTGAAGCAATGAAGCTTAGCATAATTTAGAAGGTTTGCACTCCATCCCAAACTGGCTCCCATCCGAGCTGACCTTGGCGAAAGAAAAAAAATATGCCAAATTTGATTTTAAATTGTTGTGTCAGTAGTCACCTGATGTGAAGTTGTAATATATAAGCCACAGGCTTCCTCCACACTTGTGTTTTTACTGAACATTTAAAAATAACTGCCCCTCAAGATCTAAATTATTGTTATTTATAAATGATAAAAAAAAACAAATTTAGAGAGGTGATGAGTAAGTGCAGTTTCTCGACGGAAAATTTACTCATTCAGGAAAAGGCCGCTCTGATGGCGAGTCTCAGAAATCAAGACGAACGGCTGATGGAGGAGAGGAAACGTCAAGCTGCCTTGGCCAAACTGAGAAGAGAACAGCGCAAAGCCAGACAAGAAGAGAACTTTGATGCTGCTGCTCTGGTGATCGGTCTCGCTCAGAAGGGTGATGAAGTGTAAGTCTTGGTGTCGTTTTAGTTATCTTCATCTCAGCTGCAAAGGCCTGTAATGTAAAGTGACAAATTTTCTGTGTTCAAAGACAAAAAAAAAGGGGGGGGGGGAAAAGACAGAATTTGAGAGAAAAAAACACAAAACTTTACGTAAAATAGGTTCTCCTTGACAAAATAGAATTGAAAGAAAGATGAATGAAATGTGAGGGGAAAAAAAATAAAATCTGTCTTTGAAAATAAGGACCAATTGGATTTAGTGGGAATGTTGAAAGGTGCATGGAGCTTTAAATTGGTAAGTAGGCACACTTATTTAATTGTGGTATGGGAACATGTGATTTGTGATCACGGAATGTGATCATGGAACTGAAAGTACATCACAAAAAAACATAGAGTTTCGTACTTGCAAGCACGCACAGAAAATTCGTTGGTTTTAAGAACAGAAAAATCATCACTTCACCGTGATGTCAATGAAAAAAAAAAGACGTTTCTTGATGGAGGCATTGCCAGATGTATAGGCATTATTTGACAGAGGCATCATTTTAGGAGGCATCTGATGGTATCAAGAAAGAACATTGACAGAACACATGGTATTCAAAAGACTTTTCACAAATTTGTGAAGGCGATATTAACTAACACTTCGATAGGTGTTAAATGTTCTTCGTAAAGATACGTGTGGTTTTGCAGTTTCCTCATGTTATCACCATTCTGGTATGTAAAGCATATCAACTTTATCACAGGGAAGAATGTAGGAGAGAACAGCAGATCGGGCATTGGTGTTCGAAGTAGGTGATCTGGCATTGCAGAATGCGACACGCTCTCTTGCACATGTGATGTACTTCTCAAAATACGTAGTGATGACTGCAGTGCACAGCATTGTTTGCTACATTACAAAAAAAATGCAAAAAAATGAAGTAGCATAACACACACCACGTGGGTTTGTAAGAAACGGACAACTTTTTCAGCAATATTGGAGAAAAATAGTAATAACCGCAGAGTTCAAAGCCATTCGTGTTTCCATCTGAATCACACATACCAGGAGCTTGAAGAATTGTGCATTACCAGTTGAAAATTTGGGGGGTACATTGTCAGAGAAAACTGCTACACTAAAATGAAAAATTGATGTACAGAATCTATTATTGCAGTGATTAAAACACCATTGGGCACTGCTCTCTTTTGGTTCATTTGGCAACAGCATACTCACTGCAGTTTGCTTTTAGACCTAGAAATTCATGTCTGAGGTGTTTGCTCTTGCATATGTGATAAGCTGTCTGAAAGCACAAGATATCAAAAGAACTTATCCTTACCGTCCTTGGGAATGCAAAATACAATTTTAATCTCAAAAAGACTCCTTTTCATGTGATTCTGGTACAGACGAGAACAGGACCGTAAGAGGCAGGAGAAATTGGCCAAAGAACGTTTGGAACAAAGAAAGAAGCAGATCGCTGCCAGGAAATTAGCTAAGGAGGCAGGTCAGGTGCCCGCAGCCCAGGAAGAGAATGCGACCCCTCCCGGTCCTGTTCCCCTTCCAGAGGATGAGAACAACAAACAAGCAATGCAGGATGCGGTTGTCAAGGAGATGGAGATAAGGTATCAAGAGGAGAGAGATTTGATGGTCCAGGTAAGTCAAGATGTCTCGGTTTACGTCGGAAGTAAAACTTGGATGCATTTCACAGTGGCAGAGGTTCATGTAATGGTGCATGGCATCAGAAGCCATCACTTCAACGATTACTGTGCAATGTTGCAATTGTATTTGCGAGTGTCCATTCCATGAGTAATTCCCGACTTTGTCCATAGGCAGTGCTGGACCTAGGGGATCCTTAAGCGCGACTATAGTGCTTTGTGTGTGTGGTGTGTGTGAATGCCCTCCTGGTGGAGTGGTTGGCAAAGAACATCGCAGGGTCGTTGCCATCCCTCACCATCCCTCCTAGCCGAAACCATCATGACATGGAAATGCCCGTAAGCCTCCACTCCCGACTTGACCCCTCACAATCTGGAAAGATTAATGTAATAATGATGGTCACAGAATTTAGTATTCTGTGGTTTCTTCCTGACAGGAAAGAAAAACAAACAATTTTACAAACATATGCACAAAGTTAGATATACTATACAGGAGACCTGTGTGCACAAACACCCTGGGGTACTGCATTCATGCACCACAACTTATTACTTACTTGAACAGAGATATTGCTGAGATTGTGTTGACACAAGAGATCAGCTCTGCTCAGTTCTGTGATAGTGTTTGTTCAACTTCGGCTAAAATGTGTTTCATACCATCCCACTTGCAGATTTATTCTTCTTTTGAAAGAGAAGTGTCGATTAAATTTGACATACATTATTATGTTTATCATCATCTATTTCTCATATTTTTATGGCCTCACCGCAGATTTTGTCCGAAGAGGAATCCAGCGAGAAGAGAGAACAAGCCAAGCAGATGTCGGAGGGAATGCGACAGAGAAAGTTATCTGAACTGAAGGAGCAGAGGCAGCAGTGGAGAGACAGTGGACCAACCAAAGAGGATGAAGAAGAGCATCTCAGCATACTCAGTGTGAGTCTTAAAGAATGCTTACGCCATCTTAGGGTGCGTCATCAACAAGGTGAAAGACCAAGAAACGTGACTGATGCAGCCTTCTGTATATTCCTAACCTTACAATTTCTTTATCATGGAACAGGTGCTATAATCTTGTAGTAGCATCACTCATTCATGTACACATTCTGTACTACATACCTCTGAATCTCGCTCTCTATTTACAGATAGTATTATGAAATCATTTTTCGTTTTTTTTTTTTCCATTCAGAGGGCAGCAGCCCTGAAACTGGAGAGCCGTAGTCAAGACCTGAAACAGCAGACCCAGGAGGAGAACGTGACCGAAGAGGATGTACAGGTTGCCATCTTGGCAGACCTCCAACAGAAACAAGATGAAGAAGCTAGCATCTTGATGCAAGATCTGGAAGCAAAGGTATTACTTTTCTTACAAACATCACAAGTTTGCATATTTTATGTGTTTCCTGCAAATATTAGTTCGTGAGATCTATGAAGTCATATCACATCATAAATGATTCCAAAAGCAAACCTTCGTTGTAACTTAGAAAAAAAAGTTTTGTAAGCACAGTTTGTCAGCATTCATACACGGTACCTGTATCAGTACACTGTGCAGTAGGGTATGCACTACAGTTTAGAGTTGCATTCCATGTAATATTTCCAATTTAGTGTTGTCAACAAAGCGATGCACTGTTTATCAAACCGAGTTTCACTTTATACTTTCGAGAGTGAGTTTGTTTTTATAGTCAGACTTGAGGAGACAATTCTTTTGTTTCCCAAGTTTACTCCAAAACTTCAGCAGTTTTACTTCAGACATTTAGACAACTTTCCCTTCCAAGCATGTATGGAACTAGTCGCCCTCTAAATAGATCCAGCATCTGAGTTGACTTCCATATAGTGAAAGAGATTAATCAGTGTCTTTTGTCTTTTATCTTTGTCACTTTTTTTCCAGGCCATTAATACTCTGAAGCAGTTAAAGCTTGTTCAGTTCATATCGAGGTCCAACGGCTGGTGCGACACAGTGGCAGCGACGCTGCTCGAAACCAAATCCAACGAGGACATCGTCACCGAGGAAACGCTCGTGAAAGCACTGGAAGGAAAATATGATGCCCTTAGAGATAAATTACTTTTGGAGGTAATTTAGTGACCCAAATTATTCTAATTTTTTGAAACATTAGCTGCACTAAATTTGTCAGACTAGAAAACAAAAGACAAAAGCATCTCATCCAGTTGCATTATTTATTAAAAGGCTGCCGGTTTGATTAGTTATTCCGTTCTTGAAGAGATTTAGTAGATTTAACAGATATGAACACATCTCTTGTACTGTTGCCGTAGTAAAGAAATGTTTCCCTGGCTTAATTTTTTTTTGGTCCTTTTTATTTTGGGTAACAAAGTGATTATCGGTTATTGTTGCTTTTAGTCATATCTAGATAACTTTTGATTGGTAGTTGTTAATTGATGATTTGCAGTTTTGTTTGTACCTTGGTAATGGTTAATGTGATTTGGTAATTTGTGTATTTGAGAGTATGTAGGTCATTGACACTTGATAGCTTGTGCTTACTGGTACTGTGGGTCTTGTTTTTTCAGTAGTACAGCTAGAAAGACATGTATACTTCTTTTGCTTCTCATACCAATTAACAATACCACAAGGTATCTCATATCAATATGATGTAATTAAACCTCTCCAGGCACTCATGAGGCAGATTGGAGCTGATGAGTGGCTCAGACTTTCAGAGAAAGAACGTCAAGCCAGATTGGTCAAAATAAAACTGCAGGAGAAAAGACTCAGGCAAGAAGGAAAGTTTGAAGAAGCAAATGCTCTCTTAGGACAAGCCATACAAAATCAAGAAGGTTTGTATATCTGTACCTTGCATAACTTATCATATAACATAATATAATATAACATAACATAATATACGACAGTGTTTAAATGTCCAATAATATTACAACAGTACCGGTGATGTGGTTGTGTTTATCTGCAGTGTTTTGTTATAGTTCCTTATCATGAGGGCTCCCATTTGTCCTGGTGAAAATGTCATACAATTTATCAAATGGATGTGACGGAGGAGGTTGCTATATGAAAGTTCCATCATTTTCTTGTTTACATTATGAAATGACAGGGCTACAATAAAGATGGTTTTGTCTTTTGCAGAGGTCTGCAAAAAGTTGAAGTTCCCCCCCCCCCCTCCGACATGTTCCATCTTTCAAGCATATTTTCTGCACAAGCAGGCCAACATCTGACCTTGTTTGCAATCTACAGCAGTGACCCTATGGCCTGGAAATTTCCTCAAAAGTCAAAACAGACATTAACTGCTTTTTTGGGCATACAACGGTTCTGATTTTTGCAGATATGGTTAGGTTGCTGGGAGAATCTAAGATGAAACAGGAGGAACGATTGAAGAGACGTTTGGAGATGAGGGCTCAGATCAAAGCCCAGAGAGAGGCAGAGGGCCTTGATATCAGTGATGAAGCCCTGGATAAAGAGGTGCTGGCCCAGGAAGAGAGGATGGATGCACTAGAAGAGAAGAGGGCGAAAAAGGTACGCCAAGAAAATTAAAACCTTTAAATAAAGCGTCATTCCCACAAAGCAGTTAGTATGTCTGCCGACTTGATAGGATGCAGTTTTTATGCAATGGGTTGCTGAACTGATGAACTGGTGTTCAACTGTAATAACCTGATTTTTCCTAGTTATTGAGATTATTTTAATGTTATAGAAAATGACCAAGTTCTACCAGAATGTAAGGCCATCTAAATTTCAGTGTCATGGTTTTTGAATTAAACTTGTGGAGTGGTGAATATCATTAATGTAACTTGTGTCAAGCCTTGCGTACATGCCACCAGGAATCCCAAAGATTTCAGAGGTTCCAAAGCCCACTTAGGGCAAAAACAGAAACACTTGTATCATCTATATTCTTGGAAGCTGTTTTGATGGCTCTTTTGTTCCTTAATGACACCTATTGATGACTCTGTTAATGACACTATTAATGACTTTTTAACAACTTAGTTAATCTATCTTTGGGTCGTTTTTGTTTGTCATCTGAGAACTCACAGGCAGAAGTTAGTATCAGATAATTTTTTATGTACTGCGTGTATCATTTTATTACCTTTAAAATATGCCATATTACTATTTATAGGATCACCTTTGCTAAGAACGTTAAGTCTACCTTTGTACACTATTGCACTTACGAAATATTTAATTTTATTTTCTGTCTGTCTGAGAAATATTTGAAGGATACAGATATGCTAAAAGTACCCCTTAAAAACTTCTAGCAACTTTTTTTTTTCTTGCCTGCTGCAATCCCAATCCTACTTACAGATGATCTTAAATACTTTACTAAAATTGCATAAACTCAGTAACTGTTGTCAGTTGTAAGGATGCTTCCTAGAGCTTTGCCCTGTTTTTGTTTTGAAAACAAATGTCCTCACAGTGTTTTTTTACTCTGAAAATTGCAGAACATTTTAGAAGAATTGAACAGCCATTTTGAAGACGAGAAGGCAGCCCTCCTCGCTTACCTTCAAGCGCAGGAGGATGTGTACCGAAACGAACGAGAAAGGCAGCTAGCTTTAGCCAAGCTTCGAAGAGAGCAGCGTATGCTCCAGGAGGAAGGAAAATTTGATGCAGCTGCAGCTCTCTTTGGTCTCTCTCAGGAACATGAAAAAGCCAGAGAAATCAGGTGAGGAGAGATGTGCAAGTTTACTCTCAGTAATTTCATCTAAAAATTGAGCTGGTAGTGAAGCAGAGAAGGGAGGGTGGAGGCATTCTGCAGCTTTAGAAAGTTCTGGCCGTTTGCACTTTGCTCATGTTATAGAATCTTCTTAGTTCATTGTTTGAAGCAACCTTTGCTCCTTCGCTCTATTAGAATCCAGATATTTATGCTGTCTTTAATCTTAATTTCACGTCATTCATTCCTCTAATCACCCTAATGTATCTATGTGTCTCCTGCCCATAACCTCCCAACTCTTTTACATATTTAATTTAATGTTACTGTTACATTACAAATGTTTTTTTTTGCCTTAGTAAAAAGCATTGACTTGGGCAACCATGTATGGATTACAATGTAAGTATGTGATAAATCATAGCTGTTCATTCAATTGCCTTTTATGTACCATTCAACATGTGTCAGAAGGTTACAACGTGTTCCACTGGTGTTGTTGTGATACAGAACTTTGGCATTTTGTGCATTTAAGTCATATGTCACTGGTGTACAAAGTAGTGTCGCTGAAGGGCAGCTGGCACGTGATAACTCAGTAGGTTGAATCGTAGGAGAGAATAGGAGATTTGTGTGTGGATAGGTTGGAGGGCTGTTTGGATGAATATTTGCTTTCGATTTGATTTGCAGCATAATGAAGGACCGCGAACGTCAGATGCAGTTAGCGAGAAACAGACTTGAGGCAATGAGAGCAAAGAGAGAAAGTGAAGGGGAGGAGTCCATGCAGAGAGACTCGTTTTCTCAGAGGGAAATTTTAGAGAGGCTACGACAAGATGAGATGGAGAACCAACAAATGGATGCAGCGATGGCCACGACAGGAGCAGGTTAGACTTTGATGGCTAATGAGGAACTCATGTCGAGCCAGAGATTAAGTTTCAATTATGAAAAGTAAAAAAAGGTAGAAAAGTAAATAAAAAATATTTATAGGATATATATTAATGTGAGTAAACCTGACATTTTTAGATTAGTTGAGAAGGGGAAAATAAATAAATAAAAAAAAAATCAGTAATTAAAACTAATTATGTAAATAATGATCAATGCCAGAAAAAAGAGATTGAAAGAAGTCTGATGCAGAGATAGTCAACAAGAGGAGGAGACATTAGAGGAGTCATTTTTTCTAATTTTATTTTGTTTTATGCTGACATGACATGCGGAGTGTGAGGTGTAAAGTACACACAGGTGTTGAAACCTTTGACATACACTCTACTTTATTTCTATACTCCTGTATTGCGTGACTGGCACCCTCTTTCAAAGTCACAAACGATGAGCAGAAAAATCAACTATGTAATTTTTCTGCAGCATTCGTGAATTTTAAAGTAAGTTACCACTTTCTCGGGACAATTTATTATCTTGGGACGTTAAGTTAAGCTGCCATTTGCAGCATTGTCTTTAGAACATCATCAGTTGCACTTACACCAAGAAACAGTAAAACTTCTGTACAAGCACACACAGGTGACTGAACTTGTTATAATTTTGATCAGACAGCAGATACATCTTTGGGTGTCTCACCATGTCTCGTCTCTCATACAGGGTTGGTTGGTTATCAGGTGTCAATCCTGGAGGAGGTTGAGAGGAAGCACGTGGTGGAGAGAGAAACCCTCCATCAACTGATGCAAATAGGGAATGAGGACCAAAAGATGAAGACTCACGTCCAGAATATGTCAGCCGAGGTAAGAGATGTTTCTCTTTGTGGTCACATTGCATCCAAGATTTTCCTCAGATCATGCTGAATATATGAAGTACGTAAAGTTGATAATGTAATGAACATGTAGAGTATGTCAGGAAATAGCTTTTGTACCAGTTCAAACGTTTTCTTTTAATCACTTCTACATCTTAATTGTTACTATCAGAGAGTACTTACATGCTGGTTAACCACTATTTATTTAATCTTTAAAACTCTAGGAACTAGCAGCAGAGTTAGATGCCCTGAAGTACCAGCGGGATTCTTGGATGGCTGGCACGATGGCGGCTCTCTCGTATGTCAACGGCATGAATTTGACGGGCGACCAGCTTGAGCAATACCTGCTCCTAGTCTCGTCCAAACGCGAGGAACACATTACCTTTCTCAAGAGGTCCCTCATGATAAAATCAGAAAGTAAGTTTCATCCTTGCCTTTAAAGGACATTTTGCCACCTGAGAACCTGAAATTGGCTGTGAATACCGAGCAATTCCACGTTGATGTAGTACCAGTTACATGGGGATGAAATTTTTGCGATCTGTCAAGTATGTAGAGATAATGTTTTTGATGGGACACTTACTTCTATTCTTCATGGAAGGGGATCACCAAAGCAACCATTAATGTGAAGAAAAAAGCTACTCTGAGATCGACACTACTGAGACACTGGTTGACAAATCGCAAGTTTTTACTTGTTGCTGCTATAATTTTCTTTTTTGTTTCAAAAGATAATTGTTCATTTTCAGACCAGTTAAAACCAACAATTGTTCTGTGATTATTAATTTTGACAATTAGCAAATCAGTGCTTCAGCCTCTTTTCTTCAGGCCAGTTGTGAATTTCCCAACGGTGAATGGGAAATCCTTTGCAATATTTTGACTCTTGACTCTATTCTTGGTTTACATGAATCTCCATGTAATTAATCAAGGGTGTGTCATTCATGCGCCTCTTTATGATGCAACAGAAGTGACATCGTTTGGACAAACTATCGGTACCTCCAAATCATATCATGGAATGCAGGTATTCTTTATGAATGAATGAATGAATGAATGAATGAATGAATGAATGAATGAATGAATGAATGAGAAGAATCGATTCATAAATATCTTAGCCTCTATTTTAATTTAGAGTGATTCACAGTTTTATGAATCAATTGTAAATGATGGAAACTTTAATGGCAGGCATTAATAGGAGGGGGTGCTACCTGAAAGGTTTACGTGAGTGATACCAGGGTCTGTCATTGATTGGCTAGACAGGAGAGAGAATTGGAGCTATATTTAGAAAACTTAAAAATGTTCCATCAGTCAAGTCATTGAGTGTCACAGCCTTAACGGTGAGTTTGTAACAACCCAAGTCCCCTTTTTCCTTAACTTGAGCGCTGCCTCTTGGGTTGAGCCTGCCACTTTTCATGTGTTCACACTTTTTCCTAACTTTATTGCAGTTCTGCTACGAGAAATAAAGAAGAAAGGGACAGTCGCTCCCGATAAGTTACATGACGAGGTAGCAGTGGCAATGTTAGCAGATTTACAACAAAAACAGACCTCCGAGAACAGCGCCCTCTCTACTGTACTCTCTACCAGTGCAGATAAGGTACATTACAAGTGTACATGACATAAGATGTACCTTTAATTTCACTTGGACTTGCTATTGATATCAATTGTTTAATACACAAAATGACCCAAACTTGAGTTAGGTTTTAGGACATGGAAAGTACTTCGTATTTTAAGATTCTTGTTGTAGGTTTTTTTTCCATCTGATGATGGGCTTACGCTGTTGTAATGCAAATTTAATTTTCCAGTTTATCCAGTTATTATTTGATCAGTTTTTGTCTTTATTTAGGGTGATGAGTTTTTGGTGCAATTGAGGGAAAGCCAGAGGAGAGCTCGGAGAGAAGGATGGATGGAGAACTTGGCCGCATCCCTCTTCAGTCAAACCGATGTAACAGTGACGATAGATGAAGTGGTGCAACAAGGAGAAGAAAAATTAGCTAGTCTTGATGCTCAGCTAGAAAAGGAAAAAGAAGAGGCTTTAAATAATGGTAGGTGCATCTTCACCCCTCCCTCATCCCTTACCTCTATCCTTGCTCATTATTCCCCTCCCGCATCACTTTTTCCCTCTCCCCCTTCAAACCCTTCCCTTTGCCGTTTGTGCTTAACATTGATAAGATGCCAAATGATTCAACATGAAGTCACACAATAGATTTGCAAACTGGGATATTAATCAGTAACTTCCCTGGCATTTCTTTTTATTTATCATTGCAACTGGCTGAAAGTGAATATGAATACCAAACCCTTGTTTAATCGTCTTCATCTTTATAATCCATCCAGAGAAAGAGAAGAAGAAGAAGCTGGGGGAGGACTATGATGCAGATGCAATGCTAGCCCAACTGGAGAAGCAGTATGCTGCTAAGAGAAAGGTAAGAGCAAAACATGGAAAGGGAAATAACAGATATAAAATTACTTCCTGTGAATTGGCCATCGTATACAGACTCAGTAGAAAGCAACATTCTTCCTAGCACTGGATACTGAATGCAAGATGCAAAAGCCAACTTGATACCACCACTGTGGAATCAGCTTACTTCATTGAACACTCATTATTTTGTTTAAATGCAGATCTCCGAAATTTGTTGTGGATTTGTAGCATACAATCAGACATTTCTCAGATTTTATATGAGCTTGCAATGGTTGATGGATTTAAACTGCTATGCCTTGCTAAGTAATATCATATTTTTCACTTGTGTAGCTAAAATAACACGTTGGAATGTTTTGTTCCTTTTTGGTTTTTTTTTTCCACTACTTAACCACAAAACCAGGCCATGATGGACCAACTGGAGAGGCAGCGGTCGGCCGCCTTGAAGAAACTGGCCGCAAGGAAGGCCCGCCAGGAGGACAAGCTCTACGAGGACCAAGCGGCGATGGCGATGCTGCAAAATGCGGAGAAGCAGCGAGCCAGATTGGAGGAGTCCACCAAGGAACAGAAATCAAAGCACAGTGCTTTGGTGAGACAAATAATAAGGATTAAATCTTTGTCATGTTCTTAAAACCTCTAAACTTGATGTCGCGTCTATTGAACGATTTTTCCAATCAAATCTGCGTCGTGTGGATGAAATGTCAATGCAGCCTCTTTTGGTGGTATGATCCACAGATGCAAGAACGCCTGGCAGCCCGTAGAGAGCAGAGGCGGCTGGAGGAAGAGAAGAGGATAGAGGAGGAGAAGAAAAGAGAGGAAGAGCAAAAGAAGCAGGAGGCGGAGAGAGCTTCGCAGAGGAGCAAGGATGAAGACGAATCATCTTCATCTTCTTCGGGGAGACCTACATCGTCATCTTCATCGTCATCCAAACCAGATCTGGTAGGTGGCAAGATTACATGTTGGGCTATATGATTACAATACGTGACTGGATTACATAAGTAAGGACTTCAGTACTGGGAGAACTTCATTTAATGCCAATACAACATGATGTGTCTGCCAATGTTACAGTTTTCGTCATGAGGGTAACGGTTGCTTTAAGACCACATATCACGCCCATTCGGAGATTTTGACGGTGACCCTGGACAGGATCAATTACCACCTGCACGCTATGTAGTCTTCAAAGATAAAACAAAAGTATCACATGTCTAGCTAGCTAGCTGTTACATGTTCTGGTCTGACTGCTCCCTTAAGGGTAGCAGTCTTGGAGCAGAGAGCTGCTGCCTTGTGGCATAGTTAAGTGTAAACACTTACAGTCTGGAGCACTGTTCACTGAACTTCTTCTTCTGACCATGTGGAAATCATTGCTCTGCTAGCTAATACAAACAGTGTTGGGGCTCACTTGGGAGAAAGTCAGGATTACAGGGGACTTTTATTTGGATTGTGGCTTTGGGAAAGATAAAAGTTCTCTAAAAGACTTGTCTGACTAATGTCTGCTGTGAACATCTGTGAAGTGCCCCCAATACCCTCATTTCTGACAATAAACATTTAATTGCAACATTTGTGTGATGAATTTGAAACATTTGATGCATTTAAAACTCTGCATTCAGTTGGTTAGGCTTGTACTAAAATTTAGTTCATTACTGCTACAAATCCCCTGTGAATGATGTCCAATGTATAGCACACAGTTGAATGCTGAAAAAATATCACACTTGTGATAATAATAGGAACAGACCAGGGGTAAATTCAACACTCTTTCCACCCCCTCCCACCCTCAGTGTACTTAAGAACAATATCTCTTTGGAACAAATTAAAATATCACCTTTGTTTTAATATTCAGTATGTGATTATGTTTACTACTGTTTTCTTACCAAAATATTATTCTCAATTTACAAAACAAAGTAGGTACAAAATTTAGGTGGGGTTGCCAGAAATATTCAACATGTCAAATGTTGATCCATTTTATACCTAGTTTACCAACAACCAAATCATGTGTAAGTGTTGATGTACCTGTTTTGACTACTTGTGAATGTTGCAAACTTCCTGGTGTACGAAAGACATACAATGGAGCCACATTCACTGATGCACCTCCCACTTAACTTTTCCCCTCCCCCGTGTTTTTCTCTGGCACCATCCCCTGCCTAAGTTTATTTGTCCACCCTCGTCTATTCAGCCGTTCGGTGGCATGCAACGGGAGAAGACGGTGGTGGACGTAGACATGTCTGAACAACAGAAGAAGGCCCTCTTCACTGCGCTGGTTCGCGACCATACCAGGGCCCAGCTGAAGAAAGATAAGGAACAGCAAAGGCACTCTGAGGCTGTGAGTAAATTTAACAATTATTCCCTATAATCTAGAAAATGTTGGAGTCAGTTACTAGATTGCTGTTGAGGTGTTTATCACAGAGACAGCTAATAGCTGAAAGTACTCCAAAAAGCAGTACTAATATTTGATTATCATGCAAAATGCACATTTACTGTCAGGTTTTTATGTTAGAACTAACTGTTGTACTAACTTTGGATTACAAACATTTGCCTTTAAAATGGCGTATTTGTCAAAGAAGAGAAAACCTTAAGCCTTCTCACATTGAGATTAATCTTTGCATAAAGTTTTTTGATGAGCCAGCCTTTTTTCTTTTTTCCATCCATTCTTTGGCATCATTGGCATCATTAAAATTGTAGGTAACGAGACTTCCCAGTTTACTGCTTGTGACTGGCCACTTTATGATTTATATTGAATGATTATTCAACATTATAACACTGTTTGTGATTGGCTACACAAAATGAGTTGATATATATTGGATGAATATTCAACATAACCCGTGAAGTGCTGAGTACACTCCCCAGTCTTGTGCATTTGCAAATAATCAGTGTTTGCAGTGAGGAACAGAGACACACCCTCTGTCCTCTCTAAATGATACAAACTCCATTTCAATTGCATAAAATGTGTCCCTGTAACCAAACACCCTGTGTCTGTGCTCAGTTTTAACATTGTGCCGAGTATGCATTCACGTCTCTTTTTTCATTCACTCGCAGCTGAAGAAACGTCTGGAGAGCCGCAAGAACAAGCAATACGACACCGCGATGAACTTGATAGGCATCGGAGAACGACAGAAAACGAAACTTGAACTCACCAAGAAGGTAAATGAACTAAGATTTATAAAGAGGTAAGGTCAGAAGTCTGGGATTTTGGCCCGTGGATTGCCGGTCAGAGGTCTGTCACCATCATGGTGGTTATGTCCTGGGACGTGATGCTTTCATCCGGGTGCTCCTCTCATACTAATTATATAAATTAACACCTGGGAGGTGATTTGTGGCAACACCTGTGGGAATTCCCCCTTCCTGCATCCCCATGGGGCTTGTATTTGTGGTACACTTCCATGTCCCAGGAACATTAACACTAGAGGAAAGTCTAAAAAAAATTTCAGACCAGTAACTGTAAGGTTAGAAAGGAGAAACTCATTTTTAGAAGAATTTGGAAAACCAGGGAGGAGTAACCAAACGATGTTGTTACAGCACCAATGCTTAATGTTTTCAAGAGCAAGTGGAATGAACGGTGGTATCTTTGAGGGTCATTAGACCTTTCTATCCCAATTAGTTCCATTCTCTCATGCCAAAGATGAAAGAGAGAGCGCAGTCATCTCGGTGAATCCGACAAATCATCAAATAATGGTCTGCCAAGGATGAACATGATAGAGAGGCAAGCATGCACAAAGAAAATCCTAGTATCATTATCCAATCACGGCAGGCTCATCACTTAAACGGTAAATTTTTCCAGCTACAAAATGACATAATTCTGGTCGCTGCAGTAGATCTGTCATTTTTTTCAATTTTTTTGGCTTTTGCTCCTTGCAGGAGGAGCGAGAGAAGCAGATGACGATGGTCAGAGAAAGGATACAGAAAGTCAAGTTTGAGAGGACACAGACGATGATGAGAAAAGGAAACAGAAATTCTAAGGCATTCGTGGGTGTCCTCGATGAAAAGGAGGCAGAGAGCTTATCTAAGGATGAGCAGATGTCCAGAGCCGCAGAGAAAATGCAAGAGAACTTTCTGAGAGAGCAAATTTTGTACAAATCTGGAGAAATTCCGGTGAGCACCATCTACTGATGTGATGTTGTTCCAGATGTGGGAAGGGGGAAGGGGGTTATCGGAATACTTAATTGTCCGTCCAATGCTCCTGAAAATCTTGTTCTCAAATGGTATTCATGAAAGTAAGATTGGAGAAAATGAAGAAATCCTGTTTAACTGCATCTTGCATCAGTCATTTGAAATATTCATTTTTGATCCCATATTGAAATATAAACAGACAGCTCAATCCAGTTGGAGTATTGTCAGTAAAGTCAGGATCCATATAGATCCATATAGATTGTAACATAGCAAAATGGTTTGTAATGGTACACTAAGTGTACTTAAGCATAGTTCACATTCTGAAACCTACTCAACAGAGTAAGGCTTACACAACTTCTGAAATTCCTGAAGAATATTATTGTGAAAAGGCACATCTGCCACTTCTCGAATAACTGGTACATTTCCGTTCGTAAATCTGTGAAATAGGCCATCTTGATAATATGGAAGATACTCCTGCTGTGACTGCCCTATGTTCAGACACCCCTATGTTCAGACACACACATATTCCGACAGCAGCAGCAGCTAAGCTAGAACCTTTGGTTCCCACGATAAAGGAGCCAGTGGTATCGCAATCTTAATTGTACGAGCTCTCTCCAGCCATTAGCACTCTCATTTGCAAATTAAAATAATGCGTATGGTACTGTATGTGATGATATTTCATGCTGGTGTCTGACACTATTAACACTGAAGTCTTTTAGCCATGTGTTTAAATTTAAAGTAAGCCCTTCATAATATGATCAATGCATCCCAACTACAAGAAACATCATAGCCGAGCCCCCTAATTGTGTCTGACGTTATGGATTCGGAGCAAAATATGAGTGTCGGAACGTAGGGACGTCAGAACAAGGGGCTTTAACCATTCCTCCTAAGTTGACATGTTTTGACATTTTCTGGTGGAGAATGCTTTGCCCTCATAGTGTCAAGTATGACATAGGTCATGCCCACCTTTTGCTGTTGAACCAATAGACTTATTTCTACTTTCTCTTGTAGGATGAATAACAGGATAAGAGCGAAATATAGTCATCTGCATCAATTCAAGAATTACAGTTAATCTTAGACAGTCTTTTCTTTCTTTTCCTTCTTTATTTACATTTTTCAAATTTCTTCCCATAGTAACTAACCATTACTGAGGAGGAAATACCTTTACAGGTATCATGTTTGTGTTCTCTGCATGCTGCTTGACCTGTTGTTGTATTCCTTTTAGAGTGTTAAGAGCAGGGTTCTAGCCATGCTGGCCAGGGACAACTGGCCGAAAAGCCAACACCAACACTTGACCAGCATGAATATCAAGTCGTCAGCCTAACATCCGGCTGAAAATTTACAGAATGTTAAACAAGTGCAGGTCCAGTTGTGAAACCTTTGTTAAGTACTCAATTAAATGCTATTAAAGAGAAGAAAAACCTTTGCAAAAACAAAGTTGCCAAAAAATCATTTTCAGACACAAATACAGAGGTTTATCCTTGACACAAAGGTAGCTCAAAGCTAGGAACAAAGATTTCATCATTTGCAATCTCAGCATTTTCTATCTGCAAAACATATTCAAAATGGGAGGGGGAGCCCTCTCCATTTAGACATTTTTTTTCCCCTGTGAAGGCATTCACACTACATTCACCAAGCACCACAGATACCACTTGAAATGTATTAGCAAGAACCCTGATTAAGACTTTGCTGGTATCTATGTCGAAATCCTTCCATTTTGTCTTTTTCTTTTTTATTTCTCTTGTCTCAATGTTGGAGATAAAACGAAAGCTCTGATTTACGGGGATGTTCATAAAAAGGGTCATGTGATCTTGAACTGCAAACTGCCATTCATTGTGTAACTGTAAAATTTGGACCCGTTCTTGTGAGTAAAATGCTCTTAAAGGTGGTGTGACATGCTTCTAGAAAAGAGCACCCTTCATTCAGAAGCTGCAAAGAAAAGCCTAGAGTGAAAATTTGTTGGAATTGTGTTTACATATTTTACCGTTTTTGAGATATGACTTTTCAAAGTTTGAGAAAAATGCAAAGCAGTTGATGTGGAGTGTTGCAGTGTCAGTACTTTTTTATTAAGCCTATAAATTTTGCGATTTAATTACTGAGTTTCACATTGGTAAATGATATTGATATTTTTGAAGAAGAAAATGCAGGCTTCCAAAATAAAACCCTCCAGGCATATAATCTCAAATGTCCTTGAAATAAAGGTTACATAAACAAAGGATTAACGAACGACATATCATAGGAGTCCATCTATTGACGTCATAAATTTGCATACTTAGCAAATTTTTATTCATGATACAGCTGTGAGACACTAATTTGCCTGTAAATTTGTCAATCTTTGACAGATTTTGTTGAAATTAGTGTTTTTTTTTTAATATTTTCAATGCTGAATGCACCCAATATTCCAAAATGTCATTTTCATGTCACAAGACCTTTAACTGCACAATCAATATTCGATCTCTTTCTTGAGCAGTCAGCTTTGTGTGTCAACCTTTGAGGAACAGTTCAGTTACCAGCCTCAAGTCAGAATGTAGCTCACCACAGGTGTAAATGACTTCTTCAATTGTCAGGCAGACAATTTCATCAAGGTTGCCATTGTAACCCAAAAGAACGATTTCTTTAAAACTAAGTGTTGGGCTGATTTACCTTCACACCTGACTGACAAGTTTCTACAGATTCATAGTAAAGTGTGTCCTCAATCTCAACAGATGTTTTTAGGAAAATTGGCTGTTCAGGTTTTTTTTTTTTCTTATTTTTTACTTTGTGATATATGGCAGAAAAGCTTGGTGTATCATCGGTAAAAAAAATTGATTTCTCAATGAGTTGAAATCAACAAAAGTACAGCATACCTCCTTTCATATGCTTTACTATCAATGAACATTTTCAAAGAAAATTGCAGAAAGCAAACAATGTGCCAATTTCTTGTATGACTGATGTTTCTTAATGTCTGTGTTCTGTTCACAAGAAGGATAAATGTAGTTTCTACAAGTTGGTTCTATCTTTCAACTTTTGAAAAATGTCGCTTCTTTTTTTGCGCATACTTTTCTTTCCATGCCACATTCTACAAGTGAAACTCAAATGAGTCGTGTCTCATAAACATTCTGGTCTTATTCCTAATCCTTGTACATGTTGATTATTCTTGAACATTTCTCTGTAATAGTCAACTTCATTTTCTGAAGTTCTATGTTCCAACTATAAGTAAAAGTTCCAGTTTCATAGCCAGGTCAGATTCCGGGGTGGGAGGGGGGGGGGGAAGAGAAATGAGGAGTGGATCCTGTAACACATTTTACGTGTGTATCAATTTTTTTCGCCCAGAACATCGTCGGAGGGAGGCAAAAAGGAAACTATATGAGTAGAGAACAACACTGTAATTCTCATAATGTAATGACTTCTTTGCAAAAAATGTCTCACTTGGAAAACTGTTGTTGGAGAGAAATTCATCTATGAAACTAAGCAATTTCATTTGTTTGTTTCAGGGACAACCAATGTGCACATTGTGGTTGTCCTTTCAAAATTAAGTCATTCTACCAAAAATCATATCATTAAATGCAATGAATAAGATAATTTTACAGGATACCATGCCATGACTACCCTTGTATTATGTCAAATTTAATCCATTTTTGTAATTATTCTGAATAAAATCTGAATTTGGTTTAAAACACTAATTTATTAGGTTGCCTCTGAAGGGCAGCCTTGGTACAAACTCTGATTGCATCTTAGAAAATTGTTCGTCATCCTGGACTGACATTAGCACTATCACTGAAATTCTTCACTGAAATTCAATTTTTTCCCACTCTGTTATCTCCATTTTTTTGATCGTCTATAATGTTTCTGCATATTTTATTTTTCCAATATGTTCACACATCTCCTTCACCATGCTTCTCTCTGCTAAGTTTTCCTCCTAGTGTGACACTGAAAGGCAATTTGTGTACCTCATTATCTAAAATCGTCCTTCTGTATCCCTGTTTTGTCAGGCTCTTCGACCGGATAGCGACGATGCCATGTCAGTTTCTAGTGCTGGCTCCAAACCGTCCACCCCGAACACCACCGTCAGACCGAAGTCCTCTCGCATCCTCAACACCAAAGATAGAGAGCGCCTCCTCAAGGAAAAACGGGTGAAGAAGAAACAGCTGAAGGAACAAGCGTCGAGCGCGTCTGCTGCCCCCGATATGGAATCCCTGGCCTTGATGTTAGAAGAACGTAAAAGCGCCGCCATGGAGGCAACATCTACATTTACTGTCCAGATGAAAAAATAGATGAAAGGCCCAGTCTCGTAGAGCTAGTTAGCCTGGTAATTATCGTTCGATACACTATATTGCTTAAGACCTGATTTACCTCAGTGTAAAGAGGATAGTAAAATGAAGAGGATAGTAAAAGGAATTTAGAGGATATGCATAATCTCTAGAGGATATGGAAGTCACATATATTTCATTACGCGTACAGCTGGGGCGCACTTCCTCCTCATATTTCACTGACCCTGAAATTCAACCCTGAGGATCCTCACTTCCACAGATCATGGTAATAAAAATAATTACTGACTGTCCATCCAGCATAAACAGCTGCAGTGGAAAATCTTGCAACAGGTCGGGACAGTTGTCCTTCACTGCTACAGTACTTCCTCTTTAAGGACAGACCACCTGCGAGGCCAAAGGGTATAAGAAAAACAATTCTTGATAGCCAAGCATTTGTTACCTCACATGAGGTCAAAAGGCAGTCATGTGACAACCAAAAAATTCAGAGTTTCGCCGGGGAGGGGTGGTGGGTGGGGGCAAGGGGAAGACACTCACAATTTCCCTGGGAGTAACTCATAATGCTTGCTTTGAGGCCACTTACCATTTCAAAGGACATCCAATTCCATACTGTTGGTGGTTCAGAAAAATGAATCCTGTATAACTACATAGAAAAAATGTCAATTTTGTTGGAACTTGTCCTTCGTTTCAGGTACCAAGAAAATAGTATTTTGAGGTGTCAGGTGGAAATTTTAAAATATTTCTATTATGTAGGAAAAGTCGATAGAAAGATTTAGTTGATGTACGTAGACAATCTGTGGTGGAAAAAGGGTTGATAATACAGTAGATATTCCATGCATTTTATGGGGTTTTTTTTATTCCATTTTATGTTTTAATACTTCGTATAATAACACCATTCCTAAATCACCTTGAGAACTCATAATACATTATCATTCCTTTCATGAAAGTAAATATTCCTTATAACATTTGTCAAGTACTGGCTTTGAGTAGTTCTGATATAGTGATATATATCAATGCATATTGTAGTATTTTGTAGTTTTTTTTTAGAATTTGCTTCCCCTCATTTCAGTAAGAAATGCAAAGTGGAAAAATCATCTTCCAATACATTTTTTTTCTTTAAATATCAATCATATGTAGTACATCCGTCCGCTTAACAGTTTGTTGTACTTTTTTTCATCATGTTTCAGAAAATTATCTATGAAAGATTGATTACCTCGACAGATTACTTTGTAAAATAATATTTTCTAGATAGATATTATAACTGTTTGCAACTATTCATAAAGAAATTTTCTTCATTATTCAGGGCAGTCTTGTCACAAGTATCTCATCAGTCCATTCCAAATTTTATCATTCCGTCCTCATTATTATTCGTGCTCATTAGTTTCCACAATAAACTGATTTAATTGTCTTTCATGGGAACAATAAAAAATCTAAATAAATGTAGGATTTAGAAGAATAAGCTACTAGTATTTCTCTATCTCTTTTCATTGTTCATTATGCAATCGTAGTTGGGAGAATGGGAACATTCAACCCAAATATGAAAGACATTTTTGCAGAACAAGTATGCGTTGGACAAGAATATTACGATAGAGTTTTTCTCACAAGTCATGTCAGAGGGCTTAATATGTCATGCCCATGGTAGGAGGCATTGGAGAATGGGTCTCTTAAAGTATACCATAGACCCACTTTGCATGTCAGTCACAATGATACAGTGATGCACCCTCCGTAAGGCTAAGCCACAAAATTGAACATGTGGATGGCTGCACATGCAGCGTGTTTACACGTGTCTAGTGTTACACTATGTATACTGTTTGTTTGTTTGCTTCAAGGAGGGTGCCCTGTTTTGTTGTTGCACATTTGATATCAATGCAGGGGGTTTATTATGAATAGCAGAATGGTCCTGGGTGGTCTTTCATCTACACCAATGGTTTTTAGTAGATCAGCTTGATTATAAGTTTCAATAAACAGTATTCCTGCCTGGCTCATCCCTTCTCCATGTTTGATATATGCTGGGAGTCCCATGAGGGTAGAAGGGGGAGCATGGGGATGGTGATTCCAATGTAAAAGAACCCCTCCCCCACCCACCTGAATGGACATAAATCATATGAATTTGAAAAATATTCCACATATGGCAGGATAAACTGATAGTATTATTCCAACTCCCCCTCACCTCCATTTAATCCCTGAAAGGAGAAAATCAACCGTGAGAAACTCTTTTCGTCTGTCTGATACCTGTTAGCACAATGTGATGTAGTGACATAAATGTTAACAGACCAACACATGTCTTACCAGAAAGCGATATTTCTCCAACAAGTTTGCCAAAAAACACCGTCAGAGCAAATAATTTGCATTTAACAGATACATTGATCTTTCAGTTTAAACAACTGTGAAAAAAAGTCCACATGGAAATCCCGTGTACAAATATATGGGTAAATATTTACCAGAATTGTGGTCTAGTAGCTAAGATCTACTACGATTGAATAAAAATATGTATTTCTATAAAAGAACGCAAGCACATCGTATGAAAATATTCCCAAACTGATCGGCAGACAGAATTTAGCCAGTGAATTCATTGAGTGCTGCACAGCTGTGAAGTCAATGTACACAGTCACGTCAAACATTTTGAAGAAAAACATAAAAGCAGAGGCACTTTATGAATACATAAACAGTTTCATGTTGATGATCATCTATTGAAAATTATTTTATGATGTAAATGAGTTAAATTTATGGAGAGAAAGAAAACAAAAGCTGTGCTTTGATTTATCAGTGAAAAGAAAAGCATATTTTATTTTCGAGATATTGAATACTGGATTTGACACTGCAAAAGATGTACCCTAATTTTACCACGAGATAAACTATGGTAAATGTGTGGTGTAAAGAGTACTAAGTGTGTGTTAAATTGCGGTAAAGTCCACTGTGGAATATTAACAGTAGTTTTACCCTGGTATTATTTTAGTAAACCTAGTGTAAAACTGCCGGACATTTACCATGGCCCGGTAAATTTACCATGGTTGGAACACCATGATACAACCGCAGTTTAAATCTAGCCTGGAATGAAGCATTTGGGTACGGTAAATGCACCACAAATGTACTAGGATTTGATCCCAGTGAAACCAGAGTATTTTTTTTTTATACGTGACTAACTTTAATATCGGTCGTCGATGTGTGACGTCATGTCCTGGTCACCGTGTCATCGAGTTTACAAACAACGGTCAATATAAAATATGTATCCCTGTGAAATGTACATACAAAACTGATGACGCCTATTCTGTCAAAATGGCGCAAGTTAAAGTGACGGAACTAGAGGAGATGTGTCGCAATTTTTCACAATGGCTAGCACTTGGCTTGTTAATGCCTCGGTAGTGACGCTGAGTCTTGTTCAAGTGCTTTATCTTATCATTGCGTTGTACTGAGTGTAATTACTGTCCTAATAAAAGGATATAGTGTACCTTTGTATTTCACGTCACACTGTACCAAGCTGGTGAAACCAGGGAGGGGCCCTAAGGAGCTTAGCGTCTCTTATAAAATAGTGTGGGGGTAATGGTATATACGCCCCCCTCCCCCTCATATTTGTCAAGGGCCGAGAACAAATGAAAGAGGATGCGTAATTCATATTGTAGTCTATACATGAGATTCCTATTCACTGACTGGGTAAATACCGGCAGCTTAGAACACTCGAAAAATGCGGTTGCCGGCCATCTGGGTGGGTTAAGAGGCCAAAAATATTCTTGCACGCTTCGAGCCAACCGATGGTGGAGCTCCACTTGAACACTACACCTATCGACTTTCATTCCCCCCCCCCCATTTTTTTTTTTTTTTGTCGCCCCTGGCAAGCTTTGTTTAAGGGTCGACCCCACAACAAGGACAAATTTTGCCCCTCTTTTGCTTCATACATCAAAACAGCATAGCTACATGCGGTCGCACATATCTTACAGGTTAGTCATTGACACCCCCTCCCCCCTCTTTTTTTAGCTTGAGAATCTAGAAACCGTGACAAAAACATTCTCAGAGACACACATGCGTTAAAGGCCAGAACATAAAATCAAAATTAACTACATAATCTTCAAGTGGAAACGGTGGCCATGTCATCTGCTTGCAAAGTATGAAAATAGAATTTATCCTACCCATACTTGTGGGATCAAGTTTCAGGGCGTTGTGTTCAGTCATCCGCCATCAGCGTTGCCTACTTCGTTTGATCCAACTAAGTTGACAGCAGATGCGATGTACAGCTGTGTTATGCGTATGCACCCGAAACACTGAAGAGTGCCAACGAATTCATCAGCTAACTCTACACAAGCACAGTGCCCACACGGCACGGTATGCAAATTTCTTTTCCCAAACTAGAATGAAAAGGCGGAGAAATATGCTGGTAGGAATTTTAAACGTGCCTCATGAAAAGAATATCATGACTGAAGTGTATATGAACAATGAGTTGGTGTGCGTGTTTTTCAACCATTAATAAGCGTCAGGTCGGCTCTACGTAACACTGTCTATGTTGAAAGAATACTTGACAGTGCCACACAGCTGGTATCGGACAGTAGTGCTGGGTCTGTAATCAACAAAGAAGAAGCTGGACTTTCATCGTCCGCAATTTCAATATGTCTGATTATTCTGCCTAAATTTCCTAGCTTTGGTTATGTTTTAGTACTTCTGGTGACGTTATAAGCAGCGAGACGATCTTCTCAGAGAAACGGATAAGTCTAATCTACAAAGCAGTGGGCCTACTTTGTTCAAGGATCACACACATGGTAAGTTTATTTAATTTCAAAACATTAAAAAAACTTGTTAACTAACCGTTTAGTTCTTCCAAGAGAAATTTTGATGGAAATGTCATTGTTGGTGCATCTTTCAATATAACTACATTTAACCATAAAAGAAAGTAGCATTTGCCACGATATACATTTGATCCATCAAAGAATAGCCTCATAAAATAGTGAACTTTCAAAGTTTACCAAGTATTTATCCATTAAGTTTTTCTTCATTAATTTTCTCAACAAAGAGGGTTATAAAGTAATGGAGGTTTCTTAGTAGTGTACGTTGATCGTCTTTTATACTTCTAAAATCATTGGTATATGGATCCCATATATGAACCCCATGAAAATCCCACATATGCCCCATTTGGACTTCCTACATGAGTCACACAAAAAACCCACATCTGCCACATCTGGAACCCATATACTAGAACCCATATAGACCCCATATGTGTCCCACATGTCCCATATAAGAAGTATGGAAGCTTTTGTTCGTAATATATAGGACCCACATGGGCCCCATATCCAGCCCATATAGGCCCCACGTTTCTCCCACCTACACATAATAGTTGGGTCCCAGATGGGAATCCCACCTTGGCCCCATATAGGCACCTTGGCACAATATTTGTCCCATACAGTGCCCACATGGCATTGTTGGCTGGGAAGATGAAATACCAATCGATCAGTGTAATATTTCTATATATATTAATAGAGTAATGATGAAATTGCTGTAAGTTCAAAACAAGGGTCTTTCAGAATCGCTCTGTCCATGACTGCAGTGGGAGCAACTATCATCATAGTTGACATACGGTGTGACTTTTCATCGTCATTCATTTGAACGAGTTTGCAAAGATAGTGTAGATGCCTACCTGATGAGTGAGCCTATACTGGTGATATCTCTCCATTCTTATTTGTGCCCATGTTCTATTCACTTCCCCGTGCCCTATTCAAGATGCGGCCGTTCCCTTCCGTTGAGTCTCCAAAGGCCCACTCTTCTATTGTTTGCGTGCAAGAGCGTGTGCTCCGACAAGCATTCCTTACGTCAGTTCCGGTCACTGATCCCATATTAGAGCCATAACAAATTTAGTTGGATGAGAATCACTAATTAGGCCTAAGCCTGAAATTATCATTGTTATTCAGAGAACAGACAAAACCACTTTCAAGTATACATAGCCTACTTTTATCTCATCGTCAAACTTTTAATTGAGCTTATATCATAGTTTTACAGTGACTTTCAAGTTACATTTCATGAAGCTGCACTGAGTAAAATAATGTATAGAATCCCGTTTGCGCCATCAGAGATATTTTAGTAGAGTAACACAAAGCTTTAATTTTTCTCGATGCAGGGGTTAAATCGACACTAGTCTGCGCATCAACAGTGTTGTTCGTGTTTTTGTATTCAGTCTAGTTCCCAATAACGATATTCAACGATATAAACTTAATAAATAAATGTGCATAAGTGACTGAAAGCATCTACACGCGACACAGGTTTAAAGATCGGTTCTCGATATTTAGTCATAAACGTAGTAAAAAGAGGGGGGAGTGGAAAGGACTGCCATCTTATTGGTCACATCTCAAATCTTAGGCAAAAAAATAAAATGATTTTGTGAATGAAAAATTATTTTCATGCAGATTTATTTTTTATTTCATCCAAAATTATTTTTATGCAGAAAATTATTTTATGGAGATTTATCGAATTTTCTAGTATTTTTTTTTTCATTTGCATTTTTTTAGTGTTAACATCCTCGCTCTCCAATCTAACCTTCCGTTGCATTCACAAAAGTGAATCTTCGTAAATTACGTGATTTGTAAATTACGTTGCTACCCTAACCCCTAACCACGAATCTCTTCATGTCAAGTCGAAAAAAAATTCTTGGTTGGTCTAATTATAAAAGTTAGTGGGAATACGACTTCCCTACAATGATACATGCTCTCTTCTACTATGCTCTTCGAAGACTGGACTTTGATATGAGTTTTTTTTTTTTGGGGGGGGGGGGAGCGGGACAGGTATTGTCAACGGAAGTTGAAAGGCAATATTGAAAGGTTTGTATACTTGCATCTTTCAAAGTTTTGAGATAAAAAAGGATCATTTTCTAGTGTTATTTTCATACCCAAGTGCTCATAAAATCAATTCCATTTCATACACAGATTGCTGCAACCATGACTACCAACATACCAGATTGGTTGGAGGCCGATGAAGGTGTTGAATATTCAAATAACTACACGTCATTTTTTCCACCCTTCATAGCATGGGACGGAACATTGGATGATATGGAAGGATTTTCATGTAAGCCCTGTGCGATATTGTGTAAAGTATATATAAATAAATATATGAATATTCAAATAAGGTACATGCAAGTAACCATGTACGACATGGCATCTTTTCACTTTTCATCTATTGGATTATTTTCAGTTATGTTTGATGAGGTATATGTAATATACTGTTCCAACATTCGGACTCGGCCTAGCTTAGGCTTGGAGTTAGTTGTTAAGTTGAACACGGCATTTTGCTTGGCATGTTAATATAGCACCATGTAGCCTATCTTACGTACTGGCAAGTTGTTTTTAGTAGACATATTCTGAATTTTGTTACACATACACTGTACTCTGCTGAAACTTTGGATTCGGGTACCAATTTCAGAACCGGGTCCCGACATCGTCGGTCAGGTACCCGCAGCAAACATTTATATACGCAACTGACAAAAAAAATAGTAATAGACATTGGTCCCCTTTAATATTTCAAGCGCTTTTAAAAAAGTATAAGTAGGTAAAAGAGTATACGGTATCTTCCAGTTTCCATCAAAACCATACATGTTATAACATCAAAATTCTTCTACCAACGAAACTTTGAACAACAAAATTTCGCTGTATTGATAGAAAAACGGTGTTAGTATTTATTTCTTAAAGTTTTTGTGACGTTAAATTTATTTTTCGTTCGATTTTTGCTGCAAATATAAACAGTCGGCTCACATTAATATTTTTGTTGGGACGAGGGAGAGGGGATCAAAACAAACCTGCCAAGGAACTGCACGTCCATGGCATTTGCTTATGTAGGATAATCACCTTGTACCTCATAAAATTACTACGTTTATTACCTAGTACTGCATCATGTATAGTCTATTTAACGTGATTCGACACAGTCCGAGGTAAGAAAAAAAATTATTGCTTTGTCAAATGAGCGCGGTACACACAATGGTATGATAATCCTCACAGAAGCATATAATGAGCGTCTGCTCTACAGGATGTGATCCGCGGGCCTATAATGCGCGCGGAGACGCTTTTATACTCCGGCGGTCATGCGTTGATACCGAGGCTAATCAACAGAACTTGCAATAAGCCCGATCAATTAGTAATCGTGTAATTACGACAAGACTGGCTGGTGATTTTTATATTTGATCTCCAAGATGATTTACGAGGCGGTTGTTTTCATTCGGACACTTGTGTAATAAACTCGGCATGCCTTGCAAAGATGACGATCTGTTGAAGAATAATTGGCATTTCAGGTTTCTGAACATTCCATGCAAAGGAGTGTTCATTGGTTACGTTCATCGTTGACTTTCATGTGACGCAGACATCAACATTAGACTGCGAATATATATATCTAGCTGTTATTAAGATAAACCAAACCACCACACTAACAATGACATGTTCTACATTAGCCAATTATTTTAAATGAATTCTTCACCGACACAGAAACGTACCGTAATATGTGAGACGTTTTACCGTTCCATCAGATAGTTAAAACGGTTTCGCCAGTGGGAGCTTCCTAAGATGTAAAATAACGCTTTGAAAGTACGAGCCTGAAATTACGAGCCTGAAAATGTGTGAAATAGGACCCCTTAAAATACTGTTTTCCAATTTTTGTTGCACTCCTTTTGTTTCTGGCAAGGTCTTGCGACCCAAAAACTCTTTAGTTCAGCTTCAAAACCTACTGAGTCCTAGCATCATGCACGTCATTCGAAAATTTACGAAAATCATTTATGACTTGCATACAAAACTTGTTTGGATCTTTTTAAGCGACAGGAGAAGCGATGGTGGAGGGTTCCTTTTAGGTAACACTCTGTCGTTGTAACCTTGCCTAACAGTGAGGGAAAATATGTGCAAAAACAATACGGCCGTTTGGTTCAACTCTCGTTGCATTGCAGTACGATATTAATTATTGAGGAACACAGTTTTGCTCTGGGCTCTGATCACTCGAGTGTCGCTTTTGGCGTTCGATAGTCCATGGCGATAGGTCTAACAATCCGAGAAACTTCTGAGTTGGGATTTATACAAGAAAATCATATACACACGCATTTTGATGTAGTCCAATAATATATTGCAACGCTCTGCAGGCCAGCACCTGGAATAGAAATGCATACCTGTTAGTGCACATTGAACCTCTAAAGCATGCTCTGCTTCTGAACTCTCTTACAGAAAAAGAGTGAAATTCACTAACAACAAAAGGTGTTCAGGGCCCACTCGTAGTGTAAAAGTGAATTTTAAAGCGATATTTGCAGCGATATTTCACCCAAATTGAATGAAATATCGTCTTTTCGGGGTGAATTTTCACTCCATATTGTTGAAATTCACTGTTACTGCGAGTGGACCCTGTGCACACTCTTATTGAGTTAATTCACTCTTTTTTGAGAGAGAAAATATTTTTATAAAATTTTCTTTTCCTTATTAGTACATTGCATTACCTGTTATGTCATACCGACCATACTAATTAAAAATCTTTCGTATTTTGTGGCATAAATGTCAACTGCCTTTACAGTCTGTCTATAAGAAACCTGACCTACTTTATCACTGGCGACATGATGTCAAGGTTTAATGCGCACTTCACATTTTTAAAGGAAACTTTTTTGTAGTAAGATACCGCTGTGACGTGTTTTTGTAACGATTGGAAATCATTTCTTGATCAGAGCAGCCTCTCTTTCATCGTGTGGGGTTCGAAGTGTTTACTAAAAAAATGTTATTCTACTTACAATATCCCCTTAAAGACAAATACTCATCACCCCAGACAGTTTCAATTCTCCCAACCACCAACGTCTACTCCCTCCCTCAGCCTGTCTTAAATTGATCCCCATGTGTAATCAGAACAATGGATCCCTATTTACGCTGTGTAATACGAGCTGCTCTGCATCTTTCGACTTTGCTGTCAGTCAAAGAGTACTGTAACTTAGAACCAGTTGAGAATTTTGCTTTCCGGGAAGTAAAAATACAGCTTAGGGTGATGCAATACAGCCTTTAATTTGCTAGCTATCTAAGTCGCGGTGGAGGTTCGGGGGAACGTAAAAGGATTCGGTAGGGGATGGTAATGTAGGGATGAAGCGGGATCATTGCACTACCCGAGTTTTAAGGGATTTATTGCATTCGTGACAAATATATCTCATGCATGCAAACATACAGAATTAAACCTTAGAGCGATAGTCGATTACAAATATTAAATGGCTAGGTCATCTTCTCCATTCTTGGAAGATACGACTCTCTGCGATCGTGATGTCTAAGGTGGATTAATTGTTGGAACTGCCAAAGAACTGTTCCACTTTTTTCTTGACGTATTGAGGTTTTTGAATTGTATTGTCACTCTTAGATATTTACCTCCCTCTATCTTCTACTGCCCAGAAAACGAAAATCAGAAAATAACACCAACCAATTTCGTAACAAATGAATAATATCCCTGAACCTCTTTGATGTATTCAAACAGTGCAGTATTGAAACATATGTATTGTAATGTTAGATGCCCCAGTGGTTAAACAAACACCATTTACACGGTTTAACACGAAATGATGAAAGTGTAACATTACAAACATTAAACATTACACTATCATAATAAGACAAAAATGCTGGTAAGATAGGCAGTGGTACGCATCAAAGAACACAACTCCCCCCCCCCCCCCCCTCTCCCTTTAATTCCTAGGACACCAGGACAAAAATCGTCTATTATGTGCTTCTAAGTATGTCAATTGTACCATCTTGTCAACAATTATAAATTTTTTTTGCCTCTCTTTCTGCCATATAGTTTGGGATTGATCACCGGGACATCACATCTATGTGGCCGGGGTGAGTGGGGTACATATCGGTCCAATTTTCAAAAAGTTTAAAATTGTTTCCTAATGAGTAATAGGTCCGTGATTAGGGTTACGGTAATGTGGACCAGAGTTGTTTGGTGTGCTCTTTCATAATATTCAGTCAGCATTACGAAGAAGTAAAAAAGATCATTTTGGAATTAGGGGGGGGGGGGGGGGGATTAGGGGTGTGGCCTAAGAAGCTGATTCGTCCATTGGCTTCATTCCGTCCTTTATTCGTCCGGGAAAAACAATTACACTTCCGGGGCGTCTGGGGTCACCGTGCTGCAACTTGCACCATGTAAGTTTGCAATGTCATGTAAGAACCAGACATGATAGAAGGCTTACTTATTACCACGAACAGACACAGACACAAAATGGAAAGGGAGGGGGGGGGGTTAAAAGACAGTGTTAACAATTAGCAGGTGTTTTCCGGTTTCTTAAATAACTACGAGAAAAATCAGGAAGTACAATCTGTCTAAGATAACAAGTAAATGTATGTATGGTCGACAAGTGCTTTGCTGGCCATGACGACTCTTGTTTCTGCGCATGCCCATGACCGCCATTAGAAATCACCTTTCAGTCATATCACTTTTGACTTAAAGGAAAAAGTTTGCTCTGACAGCAGTTTTTTTTTTAAATGTGTAAAATTTCGTCATACTCTGGTAGAGGGAACATGTAATTATAAAATATATGTTTTCTATGAACTCTTGTGACGCACGCAATGTAGGATGAAAGTCAGACAACCGATTCATAGTTTCTTTTATTTGCAGTTGTCTGCGGGGTAATTATGGCGATGACGTCAGCTACGATCAATCTCGCGATTGGTTCACTTTTGAGTCGCGAGGAGATCAAACGCCAGTACAAGTTTCCCGGATGTCTCGCAGTCGGATGCCTGTCACAGTTTGTGTTATTCCCTCTGGTGGTGTTGGGCTTGGTGCAAGCATTGAAATTAAAATATTCGTACGCCGTAGGTGTGTTGATGACGTCAGTGGTACCGACCAGCCCTGTTGCCAATTTGCTTACATTCTTCATGGATGGTAATATCTATGTCAGGTTAGTATTCTGTAAACGCATTCATTTACTGTGAAAGAAATATTCCATTGACAAGTACCGTGTGCGCATAAGATCAGATGTAAATGATTGCTTGTATCACGATAGCCGGGTTTTGGAAGTGGGAAGGTGGCATCGGAAACAATTGTGTTGTGGTTGTATCATTTTTTCCCTGTGACGTCAGCGTGAATCAAAAATGGTGAAAATATAAATTTGTAAAAAGGTAAAGTGAAACATCTCTTCTTATCATGAAAGTGGACTTGACGCTTGTAAGTAAACAGGCAAAGAACAAACTGTTTACCTGAACTGTTCGCAAAGGTGAAAAGGCATTAAAATGTTATGACTTAAATCCGGGCTATTCCATCTAAGTTTAGCAAGTGCGTACCAAGAGGCGCTGGTCCACGGTTTTTGCTTGCTGGAGGGAGATTTATGCATTGTGAGAGAGCGCCTCCTATATGAATTCTGCACATAAAAAATAGTGCTCTCAAAATGGAGTACGAGGTTGTGTACCAATCCCGTGATGAGTAGAAAAAAAGTGAGATGTCGATTAAAGCGTACAGTTTGGGAATTTTTGGGGGTGTAAACATGCACCTAGTCCAGTCTGGAATCCGGCACTGTTTGGACATGTCGGATGTTGGTACGCACGGGTGCAAACAGGGTTTGGAGGAAATTGCACCCCAATTGCATTTAAGTCCTTACCAATATAGGTCGACCTCTTGAAACAATTTATTTTCGACACATAAGGGAACAAAATTCAAGATTTTCTTTTAAGTTCTTTTCTTTGTTCAAGGGCGTCTTGCCCATTTGGGTCAGCACTTGAAACCCAATTCGGAATCAAGGGCACGGTATGATAAATTGAACACTGTAATATAAGACAGCAGAGTGTAATTACAGACATAAAAAAGAGAGCGTATGTAACCGAACACAAGGGAATATGTGGGTAAGCTAGGATCAGTCCACTTGAACTGTGGGTGAGTAGGGGTTTCCTGTCTGTTCTTGAAATTTTAAACGGAAATTTACAGGTCGGGTCGGACATGCATTTAGAAAAACCCTAGCTTCATTCAAAAGTTGCAGAAAGCAACCGTGAATGAAAATCCGTTGTTTTTGTGTTTATATCTATTACCGTTTCTGAGATACGGCTTCTCAGTTGATGAAATGTAACTATGATGACGTGCATTATTGCAGAGTGTCAGTATTTCTTCTGTTAGGACCTATATTTAGTATCTCTTAATTGTTTAATGTCTGGGTTTCACATTAGTGTTAGTAATATTTGTAATGAAGAAAATTCACGCTTCCAAAACAAAGCCCTCGGGCCATATGAAATTCTCAATTGTCCTAAATAAAAATAAAGGATAACATAAGACATATCAAAAGTGAGTCCCTCTTTTGACGTAGTAAATTTGCATACTTAGGTAATGTTTATTCATGGCTGCAGGTATAAGACAGGCATTCGCTTGTAAAATTTTCAATATCAGATGAATTTTGACGGAAATTGTGGCTGTATTTAACATTTTTAATGATTAATACGGTCAGTATTCCAAAATGTCATTTTCATGTCACACAACCTTTAAGAGAATGCAGGCAAAATTGCATCCACATCATATGTACAGTTGTATTGCCAGAGATGACTGCGCATTAAAACAATTGTTACTGCCGCTTCTACCTTAACTTGGTTAAGGTATGTGCATGGATATATTTAATTCTGTTTTTACCTGAATCGTAGATAGCTTAGTCGTTTCTGCAGCTTGAGGTTAGAGTTCATTCTGTATCCACATTGATTAAACCATGAATCAAACTATGGATCAAATCATGGATCAAACCATGATATTTAAGAAGAGACGTTTGGTGGACATTGAGCTGGGAGGGATCGCGCCACCAGAGTTTATGGTGGCTGTTGTTGGTAAACAGGCCCAATGAACTTTTAATACCTGCTGTAAGCATGGTCCATGAGTTTGACTTTGAAAAAGTGACTTAACGAAGTAAACTTGAACACTGATAGTAGGAGTGTAGTAAATTGAATAAATTAGAAGTACTAAAATTAAAGCAACATATAAACTAAAAGAGTTTCTTAATGTTGCTGATAACAGAAGGGAATCCCAAGTATACAGCTAGATTATGTAGGGTCTTCCCTTGGACAAATGTAAAACAGAAAACCAGCAACGAAAAGAGAAAGAACTGAAATTTACTACCTGGAAGGAGCAGACCTCTGGTCACTTGTTTTTCAGTGGCCAGTCCTAACGGAAGTCAAGGGTCATTGAGGGGTCAACATGGTCGAAGTTTTCAATTAAAATTGTGACCAGATTCTGTGGGAATGCTTTTAAGGTCAAGCATGCAGTGGTTTCTCAGTATAACATAATCATGAATAAAGTGCTCATGTTACTGACAGGCGCACATCATCGGAACCACTTCGCAATGAAATGGAGAATTTAATACATCTTCAGCTACACGGAAATACCAAAACTTGTCGAGTGCGTCGTCGATTCAGACTATTTTGGATAAAAATGAATTGTTGTTCTGCAAAAAGTGAAGCATTTCAAATGTCAATAATATCTCTAAAACGGCGGAAGAGATGGCCGCAAATTCACCATAAAGCCAAGATCGTATGCTCCGAACAACGGAGTTTTAACTGACAGTGGACCGGACCTGCCAATGTGAAACCAGCTACTGCTTCGCCAGCCGTTTTCAATTAAGGCTGTCTTTACCTATACCATTATCGGTTACTATTACGCACTAACATAATATGACAAGACAGGGAATTACATAAAATCATATTTTCTTAATGTATGATGATTATTCATTTGTCCTCCTTTCCTTTTTTAGTGTAACGATGACTATTATCAGCACAGTTATGTCCGTCGGGATGATTCCGATCCTCTTTTTCTTTGTGACGGAAGACGTCTCCATGGAAACCGTAGAACAGCCTACATACGCCCTCATCGTTGCTCTCCTTCATATCACAGTGCCACTCTTGATTGGAATGCTCTGCCGAAAATTGTTGACACCGATTTGGAACAGAATTATTATAGTGGTGAGTCGACAGCTGATCCCGGTATATCGTCCTGTTGAGTCGACACTCTGATATACACTGTATGTTATTACGGTGAGTCAATATACCGATCACCGTGTCAGGGGCGAATTTAGGGGGCCCAGGGGGCGTCCATTCCTCCTCCCTTCCCACTCAATAAAACAGTACACAGCCCAATCCAATCAATCAAAGTACTAAGCCTTTGTAATGTGTCAGTGAAACTTTGTTCATTATTTTCAACCTCAAAATACTACTGCTCTCCTGCAGAGTTACTTAATTCTGTTACTCAGAATTTTGGCACCCCGATAATATTATGGCTCATATGGACCACAGTATAACTTCATCCTGCTACGAGGAACCATTAGTTTGAAACCTATTGAAGGACTTCAACATAGAATGACTGAAGTTGAAACACATAAAGTGAGAGAAAAACATATCATATACCTTTGTTACAAAATAAAACTGTCCAATAGATTTCACTCTCTATAGATTGCTTTATTTGCGACAAACTCAGTGACAGAGACGCCACTGTTTGAAGAGCAGCCCTTACAACACTGGTGTCACTTCCACTGTTTTCATGTACTATTGAACGTCTAAAGTTTTAAGTTGTTTTCAATAATACACTAATTGCATGCATTATCAACGTCTCTATACCCTCTGATAGCAGCATAACCAGGAATAAATGTAAGGACAAAAGTGAGACAAGTTACATTTTTGATCAGTCATCTCATATGAAAAGGCACAAAAAATTGCAGCATTTTGTAGGAAGTGAGCCCTAAAGGGGAAGGGAAACCCCCTCGGCTTAGAAACCTCCGCCAAGGTCAGTCGTTTATTCAAATCACTGTGACCTAGGCAGGGCTGTAGGCGGGGATGCGCAGTATGTGCCAGTTAAAAAAATACCTGCAAGGCTCGAAAAATGCCTGAATCACCAAAGAAGATTAAAAAAAAAATCCCGAAGATTCAATTCAGTTTACTTATTCTAGCAATGAACAATACAAGCTAAGGTATACAATGACATACACAATATGATAGTAATAAAACGTTGAATAATATCATTACATGGAAAAAGATAAAAGGAGTGTAAATACTTATTGATCATTTTTCCCCTACCTACCGGAAATAGTCGAAAAAACAACAAAACAATTACAAACAAAACAATACAATAACAACTGAAATAATAGGCAACAATTCATGACAACACTGTAGTAGGAGTCTTGTAACTATATTATGAGCAGGATGTAAACAGTTGCTCTTTTAGTTTTGTTTTAAATTTCTTAATGTTTTTGCATCCTGTTAAAAGTGGAGAAAAGGAATTCCATAACTTTACCCCTGAGAACGACTTACAAAATTGCTTTTTCTTAGTTCTGGCAAATCTTTGATGGAAATAATGTTTACTTCTAGCATTGATACAATGTGAGGTAGTAAAATAAAGTTGCAAGCTTGGTGCCAGAAACTTGTGGTATGCTCTATACATGAAAATCCTAGTGTTGAATTGAACTAATTTTTCTAACGGGAGTACACCCAAAAATTATAAAAGAGAGGGGAAGTATGTTCTAAATAATTACCATTAGCCAAAACCCGAAACCCTTTTGCATTATGAATAATGGATTAAGGTTGGATTTGTATGTGTTACCCCATACTTCAATACAATAACTCAATGATGGATGGAAAAGCCCATAACATAATTTCAGGAGTGCCTGCTTATCTAGCATCTTACTAGCTCTTTATAGAGCAGCATTACATTTTGATAATTTCTTTGTCAAATGACTAATATGGGGCTTCCAGTTTAATTTATCATCTATGAGGACACCTAAAAATTTCGTATTAGCCACCTTGTCGATGCATCTACCATTTATGTGGATCTGTACATTCAAATTTAATACAGAGTTAAAAAAGATCATAACATGGGTTTTGTCAAGATTAAGTGAAAGCTTGTTTACATGGAACCAGATACTTAGCCTCTGAAGTTCAGCACTTACTAATGTACATAGCGTACTTATATCAGAATGAGAACAAAATATGTTGGTGTCGTCTGCAAAAAGAACAAATTTCATAATCTTTGAAAGACATATTCACTGTAGCTCACCCTACGCTAGCCTGTGATCCCTCCCCGGCCAAAGATCAGTTTTTAATACAAATTACTATGACTTGGGCTGAGTTTCCGGCTGAGGTGCAAGGGCTATGCCAGGTGAAAAAAAAAATCTGAACTACCCAGAAAAGTTTTAAGAATGACTATTTCACCGAACAAGATAAACAAATTAAAATCATTACTTAAAAAGAAAGAATTCCTGAAGATATATTTAATTCAAATTTAGCATCACATGCAATACCATTTTGCTTCTAGTCCACTCTATGTTGGCAAAAATTTTCCTTTGACGCCATCCCAGGACGGTGATCAGCCATCGTTCTGTCCCCCCCCCCCCCCTCTCTGCCAATTATGGATCCGCCACTGCGTATATCGTAACGGTGAGCCGACATCTACATATTACTGTATGCTATCCTCAGACGGGTGAGTGGGCATACATCACGGTTTGCTATTGTGGTCGGTCCATCGACGTATCCTAATTACTGTAAACTTACGGATTACTTATTATGGCAAAAGAAACAGTGAAAACCACGATAACAAAATGTTACCACTTGATTACTGTTGAATTGGTCGAGTGAATAAAGGTGGTGGCATCTGAGTCGTTGGAGCTTAGCAATCGGGAGGCTCGATGCTCGGATTGCTGGCCGTGTCACAGTAAGATGACTTTTTTCGAAATGAAAGGTCTTCCCATCTGAACTGGCCTTCTGAAAAATAAACCAAATTTGTTAAAACAATGTGAAGTTGTTAGTCACTCGACATTGTAATGCAAAAGTCACAGGCTTTCTCCACACTTGTGTGGTCGTTGGCACTGAAAAATAACTGCCCTTCGACGCCTGAATTAAAGAATTATATCTTTTTCTTATATCTTTTTCCACCGTATTAAACACTGAGACCAAATCTATCAAGATGATTACTTTAATGAATTATAACGTTTGGGGCAAAAATTTGTTTATAAGGCAAGAGAAACTTAGAGGCAATAAAAATCAACATTTTACACCAGACTGCCAAGTCTATTTTCATGGCTGACTCTAGTTGCGAAAAAGGACTACGCATGTGGGTTGAATTACCATGAAAGAGAAGGAAAAGCTCGTTGCGATACTCCACTCCCCGGTCTATTGTTGTTTTGGTTGCAAAATTTTACTTAAACGGTATGTTGAAATCCACTCTTCTTCCATGATTTGGAAGGGGACCGGGGATTGAAGATAGTTTGAAGATCAGAGATGAAGACACAAAAGTGTGTCTCAACAGTAGTGGTGGCGTGGTTGAGTCCTTCCTTGGACCGGGCCGAGGGTCAAGTAACGTCCATCATCACTTATATACATGATAGTTAAAACTGAGGAAAGACTAAGCGGAAAGCCACCATCAGTTCTCGGGAACGGGGGAAGCATTTTGGACAAAAGTATCCCCTAAATCGAGGGGAATCGCCTTTTCAAATTCCGCAGTTGCCCTTCCACCCCCCCCCCCCCCCGAAAAAGCCACTGCTGGGAGGTCAAGATCCTCGATCCCCTAACATAGATCAATTTAGACCTCAATTTTGTTCTTATTGCCTCATTGAACAGTTTGGACTTTCTTTTGGTCTGATGGGGTTTGCGAGCAACATCATCTTACAATTCGCTTTAAATAAAACTCTCCTCGGAGCCCCTGTGAACGTCTACTACGCCCTCTCGCTGTTACCGATCATCTCGTTCGTAATGGGGTACGGGATGGGCTACATAGGAGGACAAGACCCGGCAGCGAGGAAGGCATTTGGAGTATCTTTGGTAAGTTAAAAACACAGGCATGTTACATTTACTTGAGGTGGGGAAGGATATACCACCATCGAAGGAAAAAGCAGGGGCAGGACTGGCGTAATCTGACAGGGTATGTGTGCGTCAGCTCCATGGTTGCTGTTATTTCACTCTATTTATGTATGCTGCCGTAATTTAATTCGCCGGGTGTGCACGGTACTGCAGTATAAATCCCCCATAATACATTGCAAAGAAATACATAAATACGGGAGATATTCATTCGAGTTGATTAGTATTCTCAAATTCATATATTATACAAAGATTCTTTAGATCCCTCGTGATATTAGCATACAAGTCTATGCATCCCCTTGTTTAGACAAAAGAATAGTTCTGAAATGGTTCCATTATCTTCCGCGTCGTGTGCACTAATAACACTGACAGAGATTTTTCAGGTTAGCAATTATTTCCTTGTCCTTGATCCGTTGAAAGAATATATAAATGAAGACAAGTAGAGGTGGAAAAGCATTTTTACACAGATTTTGCTGACCAATTGCTCTCCAGATGACAGGTAAATTGAAAACTGTCCTGATCTTTTGATTATTTTTCCCACTTTGTATAAATATAATTGATTAGTCATCTTTTGCAGAGTTTCTCTCGGGAACATGTAATTTAGAGAGACTAATGCAAGCAATAAAACAACGTAGTTTTGAGAAAAAAAAGCCGGGAGGCCCTGTTTAACATTTGTGGGCAGAAATTTTTTACCTCTGAAAATTGCCCAACTTTAATTTAATTGCACTGACTATCACATGACGAGCTTTCTAAATTAGTACTATGACGTCATTGACTAGAATTTTTCACAGGCAAGCCGCGTGACATGATTTTTTTTTCATGAAAAACGATATGAATTTCAAAAATTAAGATATTCCTCTCAGGAATCCTAGTCACCTTCACATTTTAGCGTGTAAAACGAAGTAGAAAATGGCAAGTATTTGATTCTTGTTTTGAATCTCTTTTCCACCAAACAACTGATATTTTCTGTTTTACTTTGTTCTTCACTTACCTGTCTCCACACAACTAGTGCACGTCAGATTATACCATACCAGAAACAGCTGGTAACCTCTGCCAGTAATACCCCACTAATTTCGCCCAACTTGACCCGATGTTTATCAACCTCTTTCGTAGATCCATCATTGTCAATGTCTTATTTGCGCTGATTTCACGTTTTTCTTTTTAGGTTTATCACAACATGGCCATAAGTGTGCTCAGCCTGTCTTCTCCTGACGTGCGGGGTCAGAACTGGGAAGAACTGACCACTTTTCCCTCTCTTTACTCTCCCGTGATCGGCATTTACGGATTGGTCGCGGTCATTCTCTACTTGGTCTGTTTCTCGAGAGATCGCGACGCAATGCTGATGAGAGGACATATCATAAGATCAGATTATCAGCTCGTCAGTGATGAAGATTATCCGGAACCGAACCGGAACGTGATTTTAGTGAAAAGCGATAAGAAATTTGAAGAAGAAGAAGATCTGAATAATTTAGGTTTGGTCGGCAGAGGTGGGGAGATTATGCGCATTGACTCTATCACCATGCCAACGGTTGCCGAGGAATACACAAGTTAGCGGTCAAGAACGACTGAGCTTCACTTGGACTTCTCTTGCCATTGGTCTTCACTTGCCATTGGTTTGGCTTAAGATGCACAGAGACGTTGGGTATTGAGACGAATGAGAGATAAACTATGACAGGGATATGGGCTTGGGAGACTGAAATGGTAACTGGTAAAAGAGACAAATTTAATATGAACCTCCTTGGTTGTTTCCTCCTGTTTTGTTTGAGAAAGGAATTTAGTACTATACAGGCTGCATTTACTAAATGAGTATGTGGTCAGTATCAAATGTCAAATTGTCATGATTAAAACCATGACAGAGGGGGAGGGGGGGGCAGGGTGTCCGTCTCCTTTCCGTTTTTGGTCACTTCCTAAACTCACGAGTTGACAAATTTAAATTGAGAACGACAATTGTAACACACAATTTGTGATACCGGGTTACTGATAACTGGAGGTGAAAATTTTCAGATTCCCATAGACGGTAGAGTGAAAAATATAAGGAAGAAAGGTGGGAATGATCGATATGAGAAAAGTAATCGTGAGTGACAGGCCTCGGACAGTAAACGGCCTTATTGTCTTCCGTAATATAAATTTTGACGAGAAAACTATAAATTTTGTACATGAATTGAAATTTGCCAGTAATGAGACGAACTGAAATTGTATATTACGTTCTACTGTACAGATGTAATTGATACACGTCTTTGATATGGATCGGGCCACACAGTCTCTCGTACATTACCGTCACTTCCCCAAGTGTCCATTTCGAAATGTGCCGGTGACTGATCGTCATTTGATAATACACTGATGTGGTACACTACACCTAGTCAAATTTAGCCATCTCGACTTACGTATTATGTCAAGTTGAACAAGGTTTCCATTTGGAAGTTGCGAGGAAAAACGTAGTCTAAACTCTCGGGTGACAAATTTTGGCTCCCTATTTAGAGATGTCTACTCAATCATAGTTTGGAGATTACAGCTGTCGCATCCTGTTGATAGGAGACTTGAGGCAAACAAGTGATGTCACACGTAAAATACAAAACTTTGCTTGTATTGATCTGGATTTCAATATTGTTACTTTGAATACGAGGTAAACAATCAACCCTGGTCAATACAAGATCAAACCAATAATGTTAAATGTGTAAAAAAAAGAGCAAAATTCAAGTTGGTCACTTTGCACAAGTTCATGTATAACAGTACCTTGGCCTCAACTTGTCTCTTAATTTGAGTAACAATTAATTTGAAGAGTGTAGCTTCCACCTGCCAATACACAATAATGACATAATAACAATGGTGTTCATAAAGAAATGTTCATATTACACTTAAGAGCTCTCGATCCCTATGTATTTCGTTCTTCTCTTCTCAGTGAAGAAAAAATGTTGAAGCGTTTTTATTTACTTTGTCAGTAATGGTAAGTTTGCATGAAGCTATGACTCTTCGCTGCTCTTTTACTATGTTTCTATACGTGGTATATGAGTTGGATTCGTATGTCGCTTGTGAAACATTTCATGTCAATATTCCAAACTGACAATATTCCAAAATGTTTTTCTTTTCCGTGTCACACAACCTTTAACTCTAAATAAATAAAGTGGCCGGTTGTTTTTCTTATTCGGCTATTACTGGATTTGTTGCGGGAGTCTTGGAAGGACACCTTACTCCCGAATGCGGCAGAATATTTTTCTGTTGATATCAATGATATTACTTACATGATAGTAGAGAGCCATTTTGGCCATTTACCCTCCACCCCCATTGTAAGAAGGTTTAGCTCCAACTGTAAGATGGTCGCACCGGCTCCTGAGAACAGAACATTTCAGAGTCAAACTTGAACATGTCTTAGCAATGGATTGTCTGTCTTTTTTTTCATACTAGGGAGGGAATTGGGTCGGGAAGGGGTGGATGAGAGCAGCTGACGTCATACTATCTTCAGTCTAGGACTGTGCTTCCAAGTGCATCACAGTAAACAGAACGTGGCTGTGTTGGTCTCAGTTGCACCTCCCTAGTCAATCATATTACTGTAAAATAAGATGACTTGAAAAAAAGAGGAAAATTTATTTGTAAAAACATTTGTTCTAGATGTGAGGTAATTGTGGTGATGGATTTTACTATTTCTTGTTACTTAAGGTTGTTGGGTTTATAGGTCTACAAAAAGAACGTTCCTCTCCAGACTAAACTTGCTCAATTTTCTCGTTTTGATTTGTATTGCACGTGTACTCCACAACCTTGGTATTCCTTGTCAGAGACGAACACGAAAAGATTGTTAGTTATGCAAAAGCCTTTACCAAAACCTTTCCATAGAGATCGAAGCAGTCGATTTCCTGCCTTCGAAGAAAAGTAATTCGCAATGATACTTGCGACGTGGATACACGGTCAGCTTGGTACAGAATGCACGTAGGACGTGGAGAAACCATACCGTGTATAAACTCACCCACCCTTGCAACCGAAATAGCTTGAAATAAAACACTTGAAAGGTTGCAGATGGTTTTACCACGAACACCCTCCACTGACTTACACAATCAACAGGACCCTTCTTGAGCGCTTCGCAACATACAAGGTACGTACCAGCAATTTTTCTATACCGTACCTAACATGTGATAGCTGACGCTGTGTAGGTTACTGTCAGTTCCACCTGAAGAAAATGTCTCCAGGTGTCACGTGACAAAACTTTGTCCAATCATTTCCTTGCTTGTTTCGAGATTGTTTGGAGGGCACACTGTTGCCCGAAAACCGCAGATGTTACGGTAGCTCACATATTACCGCACTAGAGCAACAAGGGTGCAGAGGCTCAAACCTGAACATCATATCATTATGTCAAATCACAGGAACCACTATCATAATACCAAATCATCAACATTGTACAAGAGAAACTGTAGGACTGCACAATTTGGAGAATTTCATAAACAAGAATACCAATAGTGCAGAAGTTCGAACTTTACCAATAAAGTTTGATGGGTACTGCGAAATAGTACTGCTTATAATGAGCATCACTATCCACATAGATAGACAGACAGACAGACAGACAGACAGACAGACAGACAGACAGACAGACAGACAGACGAGAGACAGTAGACAGAAAGACGACAGATGAATAGGTAGATACTAACCATGTACACGTAGGCCTTAAAATATGAACATTATTGGACATAAGTTCGTTGGTGACACCTTTTATTTCAGAAGTTTTGGGGACTTGACATTTGGATTAATCTTTTCCTTTTTGGTATCATTGACTTTACGAATATATTTCCAACCTATTTCAAATGAAATTAATAAAATTCTAATGATTTTTTTTTTTTTGGTTTTATTATATTTGACATTTATCGCGTGGACACTGCACCCTGGGCCTATACCTCAAAAACCTGCCGACCAAGTTTGAAGCATATTTGACATATCGTCAGGAGGTCGTGACATTCTTTGACTTCCTGAATTGATGATTTCTTACCTCTTCTCTTATTATGTACGTTCGAATAATGCTACAAACAGATTTTGTCGTCATGACCTTTGAGAAATGACGTCACCAATTAAGAGGACACTGCGTTTCTTACATATGCACCCTCCCACTTTGTTTCAACTTGAACTTGCTCTCTAGTTTGAAGCATATTTTCGAACACACATCCTCGCATATTAATACATCCCTTTTCACTCCACCCCCAGGGTTACCTCTACCCATGCAATTTGAATACCATAAGGTGGCTCTGATAAAACCCAGTCACCCACCAAGTTTCAGTTGAATACCACAAAGAGTGTAAGGTGGACTACACATTTTTGGTAGTTAAAGCAACTGGATGTAGTGTTAATATCTCCTCCCGTGTACCACGTGTAGGGATGAGATAACAATTGAAAAACCGATGACATATGCAGGACACCCGAAAACAGTAAATTTATCGGGGCTAGTCACATTAAAAAAAAAAAAACGAAAAAAAAAAAAAAGTATTGGAGTGTTTTAAAAGACACAGGAGTAATATGCTACAGTACATGTACTCTGTACGAAATCAATGAAGGATTCTATGGAGAAACCGTCTATGCAGAAACCGTGCTCAAAACCGTCAACTCCTGACCATAAAGAGTGAACTTAACTCCTTCAGTTGGTACCTCTTAGCCACTAGTTATCAAACTTATAACCCCTTTGGGGGGAAACTGGTAAAATTCCCGTCATCCTTTGCCAATATTACTTAAATGTTTTCTGAATAGGAAACTATGTTGCTAACACAACCAACAGGTTCACACTTGCCTCGATGGCAAAATATCATGGTCTCGTCATGTATTTGAACAGAAATAAAAAAAAAACAGCAGTCTCCGAAACTTGGTTTAAGTGTACACAGACACACACCCTCGAATGCACCACTAGGCTCGCTTCCAGTCGACAATGAGAGTAACACAAACTAGAATCAGACACTCAGGACTGAGACTTTGGAATATGGCTTCACCTAGCTCAGAGCCCTTAAAAAAAAAGGTGCCTTACATTCACACGCACGGAATTTCTGACTTGCCTCAAAGTCCTTTAAGGGAGCACCTTGTTTTGGAAATTCAGTGAATTATTCCAAACCCGTTAAGTTTCCTTCACACATTTGTCAGAAAATCGTCAAACTAAGAGGATAATCCTTGTCACATACAAACGTACATGACTTATTTGCGACTGGACACATGTCACACTCGTAATTAATTCATATTCACACATCCAATACAAGTCAGGGTCAAATTTCAAAACTCAGTTTTACTGTTCGTAACTTCTAGATATGACACTTGGGGGAAATGCTTTTGCTCCTAATTTACACTAATTACATATTCACACACACTGGACTCTAAGCTCAGATCCCTTGCAAAGTTCACCTCAGTATACTTCACCCAAACACATGAAAAATGAGAAAACAAAGAGTATTTGTGCTGTTTCGATGTTTATTAAGGTAATTTTTCATTTTTTTTAAATGTTTGTTTTGCATTATGAAGCATTTAAACAAAAATCTGGGAGAAACTGAAAATACCGATATATATAACAAAGGATCTCCCGACTTTCACTGATTCGTTCATTCAGTCTTCATCATCGTCTTAAGCCCTCGGACAGGGGGAGAGAAACGGAGAGAGAGAGAAAAAAACAGTAACTGGTAGTAGTAATAATAATATATCGATAATAATATAAATAAATAGACGGTAGAAGGGTTAACTCTCCTTTACTCTCTTTTATCTTTTAAAACTCGATGAAATAACACAAAAATTGTATGTAGTCCGACTTCAATAACACATCTATACCGATGATTAACCAGCAGGGATGGGGGAGGGGGGGGGGGCAATAGTAAACTGGCATAACAGCATTTCATCACATACACCTCACTCAAAAAAAAAATTAAAATTAAGATTATGGTAATGTTAGTATGAAAGTGCAAGTGCAACAGGATATTTTAACAAACTGATCCTCTTCTGTGACACAGAACCTCGCATTCAAAGACTTGCAACTACAACTTTATAAGTACAAATTTTATTTATAATGTGCTGTTGTTATTGACAGAAAACATGATACAACTTGCCACAATTTTAACAACTTTGTCTTTTTTTTTTTGACATATTTTCTTCTTTTGGCAGGGGAGGGAGGGGAGTATCTCTTCGGTGCTGTGCATGCAAGCCGGACGTCCATCCATCTGAATGCAATGGTAGAGACTTCATTCCCTCATCAGCCTCAGAGACCCCACTCACTATCTGACTCAAAAGGAAACAGCCAGCGTCACGTACTGAGGAGTGACCACAGAGATTGACTGAGAGGTACAAATTCGAGAAAGGTCGTCCAAGGGCAACTTTAAGTCTACAGAGACATACCAAACCAATGGTAATATCCATGCATCATTGACGGACGTTCTAGCAGCACCTCCATCTTAGTAGTGACTGAGGAGGGCAGAGGGCCTTCCAAACACAGAGTGACTTTTCCCTCTCATACCTTAAGTCAACAAGTTAACTCTTTTAAGTTCCACAGGAACAAGTATCCATATACCATCTAGAAATTTGATTGACTTCAGTAATACACACGACCGAAAATATTCTCGACGTCTCAATTGGTCAAGGGTCAATGACAACATCCCATAGCATCACAGCTTGGGATTAGCGAGTGGCACACCAAGACGGATAAAATGTTGACGGTCTGACCAAAGTGATACATGCAACTTCAAGCTGGTTATAACTTCATGATATTATTCAACCTATTTGAAGACAATTGTAAATGATACACAACAATTTGGGCTTTCCATACATGCCTCTCTTGGATTTTCATGTCAAGGCGGCTTGGTTGTCTCACTTGAGATCAAAAGCAAAAGCATGAGGTATTCCTTTTTTTTATTCCCCCATCACAGATGGCTAAAATGCTGGAAATTCACTCAGTGATGGTCCATTAGCAAGTCACTATCAAATGAAACAGGAGTGGGTTGCTGTAAAATGGTGTGTGACATGTAACAAAGATGTCTAGTTTTGTTAATGTCCTGAACGTTCACTACTATGAACTTCGCTACAAAACTCATGTATACTTGTGTCACAGTACTGTGGAAGCCACATAATCACAACTGTCACAACTTACTTTCATACTTAATATTGATAATATTATGGTCGCTTTTATACTTGTTTCCATCTGCTCTTACCCACCATAAAAAGGAAAAGAACAAGGAAGGAATGCACGGGCAGTAATCTTGAAAGGGTAGCAGGTCGAGTCGCTGTGCGACAGTTATGGCACGGCACAGAATTGACGACCGTGCATGGTTTGGATTTTGGAGCAATTTGCCCCAGACCAGTTCACGCACGCAATATGTCAATTATTTATCGTTGGAGTGAATGCACTTGGTAACAAGTGTTAACATAAATAATTTATATAAAATAGAAAACCAAAAAACAAAACAGAAAAAAAAAAAAAAAACACGGATATAGCAAACTTGATACATCATGGAATACGAGGCAGAATGTTTGGAAGGTGATTAATCATGTTTTAAGGTCACACCCTCAGAAACGAGATGCATTTGTGAAACAACTCAAAACATCACTCATAAATCACATATATGATAAACCTCTGTGCATCTTCCAACCCACCTCAAGAATGAATTGGACGGGATGTTTGTAAACACTGACCTGTTTCCTAGGGTAGTTTGAAAAAAAAAAGGAAGGTGGAAATTTATGCCACCAGCTAGAAATGATCCCAGACCTCAAACTTCAAACAAGTACAAAGATTTAGAAAGGATGGAACCATTTTTCAAACTGGAAAATTCATTTCAAGAAACATTTTGTTTTCTAGGATCATACGTTTGATTCATATCAATTGACTAATAAAATTATATTCATGAAATGTAGGATGCAGGTGGGTTTAATCGCCACGGCAACCTTGAAAAATGTGTCTGTGCTTCTTCGTCCCACTGTATGGTTGTTGAAAACCTAAAAGCCTAACACAAGACTTGCGACAAGCCGTGAGACTAGCCACTTTGTTTTATTTTAAAGCCAAACAATTTCAGCAGAGCTGAGTCCTGCGGTAAATGTAAAGGACTTCAGTGTGGATGACCAGTATGTAAGGTTTGATTACATATAGACAAAAGGAATTTGGTATCTCTGATAAATCACCCATTCCTCCCATCCTAATCCCTGCCCTGTCTCCCTTTTCCCTCCTTTACCCACATTGCCCCTTACCACCGAAGCTAGACAACAAAATTTAGAGGGAAATTAGATGGAAAACAAAAAACATCCATTTTGGTGTACAACAGGATCACCACGATGACATGTGTAAGTCTATGTTTTCCGTCAACACTTCCAGAATTCTGCACACCTTGGGTTACCATCCATCTTGATTAATTGGGATTGTCCTGTTGCTTAAAGAAACAGTCAGCATCCTAGCTGGAACAAAACATCCTGATCGTGAGGAATTTACATCTAGCTGATAGCCTATATTATGTGTGGTGTTCGTGTGTGCAGTAGCAATTAATATACTTTAATATGGTATCAGCATCACAAAATGAGCACTTCCCTTTATTGGACATGGCCTATACAAGGTCCCCCAAATTTAAGAACTAAGCAAGTGAGACCTGTATCCCTGATTAATCTCCCAAAGTTATGTCCCATCTTCAGCCTAGAGAAATACAGCATCCATATTTGCACCTTAAGAAGGGTTCCTCCTGACCTACCAACTTTTAAAAGAAACCAGGAGCAACTATAAAAGTCACAACAGAACTACAATAGAGGGCTTAAAAATCAAGTTGTCTATAAGAAATGGATGGATAGCTGCAGTAACCTTAGATTTATTTCTACATCTTGGACAATGAAGCGCACAGCTCGACATGCAAGCCTAATGATTACACTGCCACCGAAGAATGTGTGTGTGTTTAGATCTATGTTTGTGACATTAAACAGTATTTGAGTGCATAGAAGGTACAAAAGCGAAAACACCCTCATAATTGGAAGCGAAAAAAAAAGACGAGAAAAAAAAAACAGCTTGAGCAAAAATGTGAAGAAAAAAATGTAATTAGGCATCAAAACTTAGAAATATAACAACGTACTTGAATGGAAGCTTTTCACATTTTTTTTTTTTTTTTTATGGTGACTGACATTTTCGAGCAACAGGTACAAGGCGAATATGCTCGGACATGCCGACAGCTATGCATTGCAACATCTGATTCAATGAAAGTCTTACGTTCTAAGTTTGTGTTCCCTTCAAAGTAATTGGCACATTTCCTCATTCAACGGCTGTTGCATGCACCTAGTTGCCAGCCACAGAAAAACAGGCTTTAAAATATCAAATTCCTTTTGAAAAAATTTTCATTTTAACTCATTTTCTTCGTAGATATCATTTGAGGTCAATTTTGTCCTACTTTGCAAATACCACTGCCATTTAGATGAACAAAATCCAATAAATGAAATCTACTCAACCTGTAACTTCTGAATCTGACAAATATGCGACATTCCAACGTCTTACCTCGTAGGAACTCGCCCACCCTTTTTCGTCACAGTTTTCAGGAGACATTGGGCTGGAAAGGGAAATTATTTACTTCTGTTGAGTTGTTTATTGTCCTTTGCAACTTGACATCATAACCACGAAACGCTACTTACTACTGCCCTTGGTATCACATCATCTCTGTGTTTACAACTTGTATGTCTGCCTGTCATCCACCCACATGGAACATTCTACATCATTTATATTCTTACGATCATGTACATGAAAGCCAATCTGTATCATTTACATCTCTTGGAAATTATCTTCCTGCAAAACACTTCTGCAAAAGCACACCGTACATGTTCCTCTTTCAACTGCACTGCCCTCTTAATTTATCCACACAAATTATCCCCACCATCCAAAGACGTCTCGTCTTCTACATATTTATGATTTTGTCGTCTTTGACACTACACATCTGCAAATTTTCTGCATCTGTTCCGGTGTTACACCTTTTTTCTTAGATGCTTATTTTTTAATGCCCACAAAGTATAACTGAATATGCCATGGGAAGGAAGTCCCAACAACTTTCTTCATGGTGTGTGTGTGTGTGTGTGTTATATAATGAGACAAATTCCATCCACACATTTAAGGAGTTACATGATGCAAAGTTCAAAGTTTATCATGTCCAGAATGGAAGGGGGGGGGGGGTAAAGTCGAAGGGGTATGCAAAGAGTTGCTTGTCCACCACTGACTGCACACTGTAGGCCTACTGCAACTGCAAATACGAACGGTATGAATCTTCCATTGCTACAGTCAATGATTACGTTTGCTTGGTAAATACTCTCACAGGTACATCTATTATACTTCAACGATTTGTCATGTTATATCTAAAGCTTGAACTCTGCCCTGGTGAATTTTGAATGCTGCCGCTTCTTGGCTTCATCCACAAACAGGCCGACATATGATATTCTGGAGCCAAATTGTGCTAGTGGTGTCAATTGTCTCGCTAAAACTTATTCTCCCCAGAATAAAAACTACTAGTTTTGATACCAGTATGAGAGAATTCAATCCACTCCAAAGGTCGGCTTTGTCCATCCAGTGTGGGAAAGCGAAACACCACCTACATGAGTGGTACTTGTTTGCATGAGTCACTCTCGCAGAGGATTTTTCCCTGTTACATTTTAATAGTACTTGCAGCATGGTGGTCTCTGTCCTGGCCATTTCTTACATGTGGTGTATGGTCACTCGGAGGATCCAGCTCCACATTAGCAATTTGGCCACTAGCCTCTAATGAGTCCCTCTGTTGATTTTTCAAACTACCTTCTTGGAGTACATTCACTTCCACTACAACACCTTGCTGAACTCCTACTTTGGCCCCTGATTCCCCCACAGAGGGAACTTTGCTTGGTGGCTGCACACTACCACTGATGATGCTATGGTCCTGTGTCTCATCAGTTAACCTCGGCCCACTGTGCTTGGGATCCCTCCTTACAGTCTGACCAGCACCTTCAACCTGTGCAATGGGCGGTTCCTGCATAACCATCCTAGCCTGCTGGTTGCTAGGGTACGTGCTAAGCTCTACAATTCCTTGATATGGATCACTTTGTATAGCATTCAGTTCTTTCTTATTCCAGGCTGCCATGGCAGCTTCCACGTGTTGCACCTCGATGTTAGACTGAGAACGCTGGGGGATGTAATTCCTGCCTGCAACCTGCCCATCTGACAAGTTCCTGGTGTGAGCTGAAACCGTGGGCTGCATGGCCATGTTCTGGTTGTTGGTACTGCTGTGTGCTAAAACTACTTGCTGGGATTGGGAGGGAAAGCTGACTGTGCGGTGGACTGGGTGACCCAGCCCTACCATGGCACCATCTGGTGAAGGCTGCTGCTGAGAGGCTGCTACTGCCACTGCAGCTGCTGCTGGAGGAGGCACAGACGATGAAGATGATGAGGACGATGATAAAGATATAGCAGTAGATGTGGTCGTCTGGGTAACCCCTGACGATATTCCATATTGGGCTGCTGCCGCTGGTGGTGGCAATGTACCATACATATAGCTCATGCCTATATTAGGTGGTATACCCATAGCATTGAAGGGCAGGGACCCGGGAAACTGTGACGTGTTGTAAGGTAACATACTGCCCATAGTGGTGCCATGCTGTCCAAACACACCTTGCTGTGCTGCTGCGATCGGGAGGTTTCCATCCGAAGGAATGTAGTTGGATAAGCTCGGCTGGAATGATGGGAGCATGCCACTTAGCTGCATTAAGTTGTGGAAGGCAGGACTTTGTGGTGGTGTCAGTGTCAGGTATGGGTTGGCTGGCAGGTTGTACTGGCCGCATAAATTCTGCATTTCCTCTGCTTGTTTACGCCACAGTTCTAGCCTCTCCTTATCGTGCCTGGAAAGATGGAAAGAGACAAAGATAAAAATATTGGCAGGCCTGGCATGCTTAAGAAATGATAGTGTTGCAATTATGAACAACCTCAGGCTAGGGGAAGCATTTCATTTTCACAATCATTAATCTCTCCCCACTGCCCCCCCCCCCAACAGAATGTTTTTACTTTTGCATGATGTAATCATCCAGTCACTGATTAATCACATAAGAGGCCAGTTAACACTAGAGAAAAAAAAATCATTAAAGTTACAAACCTCTGACGGAGTTCTTCGAACTCTTTTTGTTTGTCCTGGGGTGGCACAAGAACTCCAGATAACTAGGAAAGTAAAGAAAAACAGTTCCGTGTTGATTCACTTATGTTTGCTTTTTTGAGTGACATGAAAATGCACCATCTAAAATGTTTTCAATCGGATCGGCATATGCTGATGTTTCAATGGAAGTGCAACAAACTTAAGGGACAATTTTTAACAGGCTCTTTACAAGTACAGGCACAACAGCCACACTATATGAAAAGCGAAGCGATCGCTAAAGTTCAATGTATATTAATTAAGTCCCTTATGTTTCCATCCTACATAAGAGACCAAATAAGAGACTACTGAGCAAATGAAATTCCTCTATGTTGCATCCATTCAAAGGCATAATTAAGTTGCTCCTATATCAGAAAAAAACATGGAAGGAATGCTAAATATTCATGCAATGGTATCAGACCTCGAACTTTGGTCCATTTCACTTAAAAAAGCCAATTTCAACAAAAAGTATTGACTTACGGTAGAGTTTGGTGAAGAGTTGGTTCGCTCCAAGACTGGTGGGGTGTGCATGGTTGTTCCTGGCAGAGAAGTCTGTGAGGTGGTACTTTTGACACTTTGGGCACTGTCTGGACGAGGCACTGTGTTGACATTTTCCACCCCCTGGAGTGCCGTTAAGTCGCTCACTGGCGCTGGTATGGAACTACCCTCTGAAGTGAAGCTGTCTGGAGTACCTCTGTCACTTCCTTGTACGCTGCTTTTACTATCAGCGAACAAACCTTGGTTGGTCCCTACCTGTGGTTGGGGAACAACACTTTCGATGGTCTCCTCCTTCGACAGTTCCGGAACAAGATCTTCCGGCAGTTGACGCTTCTCTGTGAAGCTCTCCTTTCTCTTCAGTTCTTCTGTCTTTTCCTCTACTTTGGACACCTGGAATCGACCCTTCGCAACGTTCACCGTCTCTGCTTCCACTTTGATCTGCTCCTTCTTAGCTGCTTCAGCCTCATGTTTGGGTTTTGATACTTCACCTTCTGCTGCATCATGTGCCAACACCACCTGTTTGCTCACCTGGAAACGTCCAATCTTCTGCTCTTTCTCGGGTGCTTTGACACCACTCACACTGGAAGACATTTTCTCTTCAGACTCAGAGCCTGCTGTAACTGCCTCTTGGTCTTTCTGTGACTGATCATCCGGAACCTTCTGGACGGTAAACCTAGAGGGAGCCGCCGAATCTTTCCCGTCCTGTTTTGCAGGAGGGATGTACACCTTCAACGGTGGAGCTTCATCCTTTTGTACACCTGCTCCTCCTGTTGCTGCTGCAGGTTTAGATGGCTGATGGCTTGGAGAATCCTTTCCTTCCAGTACTGTCTCTCCAATATTTACATCTGATGCTTCGGTGCTCTGATTTGGCATCAAGTGAGGAGGATCACCCTGCTTCGTTTGTTGCGGAGCATTATGCTGATGAGAGACAACTCCTCCAGCTGCTGATGGTGCTGGTTGGTGTAATCCACTTGATGGTAGCTGATTCTGCTGTTGGTGTATACTCATTTGTTGAGGAGGCATACCAGTCTGTTGTTGTTGTTGTAGACTTTGTTGTTGTTGTTGTTGCATATTTAATGATGGCATGATACCACTGGTCTGTGGCATACCTTGCTGCTGCTGCTGCTGCTGCTGTTGAGGGAGCATGAACCCTTGGTTGTAAGCTTGCTGCTGCTGCTGCTGCTGATGCTGCTGTTGTTGTTGCTGTTGCATAAACTGCTGCATGCTCGGTGACTGGCCGTAAAACACGACGTTATCGACACCTTGAGGGAGAGGATAGTAAGCTCCCATCGGTATACCAGGCTGCTGCAGGTACAACAGCTGCATCTGTTTGGCCATCTGAAGGTTAAAGACCGCCTGGCCTGCTTGGTTGGGCATAGCTTGTGGAACTTGTGCACCTATCATACCACCAGCTAAAGGAGGCTGTGCTTGCTGAATGAACTGCTGTTGTGGAGCAGGAGGCTGGCTGAACGCTGACTTCTGTGGCTGTGGTTGTTTCTTGTTGTGGAGCTTTGAGAGTTTCTGATCAAGGTCCACCAGTGTTTGACGATTGTGGGCATGTTTCATTTTTGAGGTTTGTTGGACACCTTGCAGGGGCTGCGACGCCTGTTGACTAGACGCTGCCTGTTGCTGCTGCTGACCTGCCAAGAGTTGTTGCTTAGCTGTAATGGCCTGTGTCACAGGTACTGACGATGGGTGGGTAGGGTCCAGTACCGGTACCGCACCCTGCTGGGTGGGCTGTTTCATGTACGTTGTTTGCTGACCTGTTGCAGAGTCTTGACTGGGTTGAACATCTGGTCCTTCAGCGGTATAAGTAACAGGCACAGGTGCATCTGCCTGGACTGGTGCAGCAGCACCTTGTCCTCCTGACAACTGCCTCATGACAGTTGTCTGAGAAGTGGTGGTGACAGGCATGCTCGTGGTCGTTGGGTAAACAGGCTGAGGAGCGACCACGACTCCACCCGATTCGCAAGTTGCAGGTACTGGCATCTTGGGCTGCTCAAGAAGATTGACTGGAGACTGCACAGCTCTTGTCAGTTCATCTGTTGTCATGGGAACAGAACTCTGCATGAGCGAATGACCAGCAGGAGGATGGCTACCAGAGGCTGTTGATGCTGTGGTAGTGGGAGGGATGTTCTGAGGGCTCACTACTTTCTCAAGCCTATCCATTGGTTGGGGGATTTCCTCTCTAGGGGAGACCGGTGCTTCTGGTGGAGATTCTAGTCCAGCAACACCCGACTCCTTCAAAGTACTTTGTTCCTGCAAGATGAACGAAGAAATGCCTTAATGGACATTGTCTACATCAATTTATAAAGGCGTGCTAAACAATTAATTCCACAGAATTAAAAAAACACAGCAGCAAAAATTGAGGGCAAAATACCCTCTAACCTATTAAAAACTAATGGGCATGTGTCCTGTAGTTTCGATACTTGAGCACAAACCTCCAAACAGAAGAAATTTGATAGACCTCGAATAAGATATATTTTACAGCTTACAAAGGCATACTTCCAACCATTGTGATTTGAAGAGAGAAGGTTAAGAGCAAGCAACCAACAAACCAGGACGAGTTTGGTGCATGATTTATTGTTGAAATGTTAATCTGCAGTTCTAGACTGTGAGCTATATAAGTAGTTAATGTCCACAGTTCATATAAAATTCCTCTCCACGTTTAAAGTTTGCATAATGTTGCACAACTAATTCTTGACAACTAACCAGAAAATAACTTTCTTTCTTAACTATCTTTCTGACCTTAAAATATCTTATTAGTCACAATGCAGCATGGATTCAGATCTATACAGGCTAATGAAAAAGCCGGAGACATCTGCTTATGTTACTCATAACTTATATTCTGTGGGGGCTCCTTAAATATTTCCATGACAAGACCAGGCCATTACTTTTTCTATGAAGACAATACCAAGCGACGGATTAGAGTAAGCAAATTGAAAAACAGTTCTTCTAATCACTGTGTGAATACAGTGGCAGCCAACCCATTTTATAGATAAGCAAATTTTCAACAAACGAAGTGTTTTACGTCTCCAAATTAAAACCTTTCAACGTCTAATCCCTTGAATATCTGCGACTGCTTGTTTGACTGACACATGTAATGAATAAAAAAAGGAAAAAAGACACCGACCTTTTCCTCTTTCTCTTGCTCAGGCGAGGAGACAGACTTGGCATCGCTGCTGGTCACTTCCACGACACTGGAAGTTCCATCGTCCTTTGATTTTTGGGTTTTTATCGGCGGCTGCCAGTGCTTGGCGTCCTCGCAGGTTTTGCGGAGTTGGTCCTAAGAAGTGTTCACTGAATTGTGGCGCAATGAGACCACTTTCCATCTACGGGGCACAGAAAAAAAAAAGAGCGAAACGTGATTATACAACAGGAGTGTTTTAATGGGTCATCGACGTCAGTGGACAGATATGAAAGTGATATCCCGTGCAAAGTTACAATGGACTCCCATTCCAAAAATGATCACCGTGGTTTCAAAAAAGGACAGCAAAAATGTTATGCACCTGCTATACATGTGTTCAGTCAGACCATTTCATTACAATCATGAAAATTAAAATAATCTGTCCATAAATGTTTCTTTGGAATAAACATTTCTTCGTCTACAAGAAAGTAACTTCCTGTGTTGAGGTGCATTCATATTTCATGTTTATGAAGTTGTTGACAGTTTCACATACAAATCAAACCGTGTGAGTAACATTCCTTTTTTTTTTTCACTTTTACGTTTTTCTACCTGAAAACAGAGACTACACACTTCATTCATCAATAATTAAATTTTGCATTAATCTGGTTTATGATAAAGTTGCGTGTTCCCTGGCAGAAGTGATTCCTGAGAAATTTGTGTGGTTTCTGACAAAAGGGTAAGTGTTCATGAGAAACTGTACTATTCCTGACTGAGAGTGTGCAATTCCACACTCACATTTGCAAGGGGTGTGGTTTCTGACTTTTGTCTCTGGTAAAGGAGTGTGGTTCCTGTCTGAGGTATGTGTGTGCCATGACTAAGGTGCATGTGTCCTGACTGATGTATGTAATTTCTGACTGAATTGGGTGTAAGCCCTGATTTTAAACTGCTTTCAACAGAACAATTTTACAGAAATAATGTGCAGCATTACAATCTTTGATTGACCAAAATTCACCTTGTATTATAATATGATAATGGCGTGTCCATGAAAACAAAGCTACCCGGAGACAGATACCCAGCCTGAAGTTGGAAATCAGAATGACTGCTTTGGGGGGGAAGCCTTGAAAATAAATTTAAGTCCTTCAGACTCTTGACTGTGGTATATTTCAATACATTGAGCACATTTATCCTTTTAGTTGCATGATAACTTTTCCAGAATGCCTTCTGAAGATAACACTCAAGTAAAGAATACCCCACACACATGACATTGACAGAGAAAGCAAGTTAAGGAGATTACGAGATTGTCCAATATGTCCTGCGGCAGATCATCTTCGTAGCTGAATTTGAAAGTCACTCTGTCCCCTTTGACTGTCTCAAACGAGCACTCCACGACCTGCTGTTCGTCCACAGATTTTATTGAGAGCTTCGGTGGACGTTCAGACTTTTTCTTCGCTGCTCGCTTTCTCTTCCGCTCCTTGTCGCTTTTGTCCCCCGGGAGCGTGCTGTCTGTGGAGCTGTAACATTAGACAGACACACAGATGTACTCACTAACAGAATGACATTTAAATTCCGCATCACGAAAGACTCCCCTGGGTTGGCCATAAACTGGCGTGAAGTCGGTAGAGTGAAGTGGGAAGTCTCTTCATGAGGGTGCAGCCTATGACGCTGATCGGTAGCACGTCTGACATGTGACAGTGGCTGTAATAGTGACAAGACCTAGCCAATTGGAAAGACTCTTGATACTGACATTTGGCAATCGGCTTAATTCCCCATTACAAACATGCACAGTATCTTGTCATAACTAATGTTGACAAATAAGAGCATGATCACTTCTGCTTGGTTGTTTTAATGTCAGAGTGTAAAATCTTAAAGGTTCCTAACGCTTCACTGGAAGCTCATGTAATTCCATGAATACATCAAAGCAGCCTTTTACTCTCCATGCTCAGAGGTAAGTCAAAATTACCATTATATTTCTTTAAAGTTTCTTGTGGAAATAGACATACTGATGTTACAACTCCAAGACCTTTACCTATGCAAAAACTATTTTCATCTTCTCTATAGATTGTGCAGAACATTCAGTAGGTTGTGCGTGTGTAGCAGTAATGCCTCACACAATATACAGAACTGGAAACTCATTCAAACAATATATTGCATGGGAAAGTCAAGTCTTGGAGGTGTTATGCCAGTTAACATGTATCCAAACAGAATGAAAACAATTCGACTGCATAAAAACAGGCGATTACATTTTTTTGTGACACAAGGAATTTTGCAGCTTTATTCTCTGAAGAAGGGGGTGGGGTAGAAGAGGCGCACACGAAAATAGCCATACATGGTAAGGGATGTACCTTTGTCAATGTAAAGGTAGAAATTTTGCAGAGGGATAACATGTGACAAAAGTAGATACATGGTCCCTTGAAAATCACTCGCCTGTCATATCCAAGTGATGCATCTGTGGTAGGTTCCTTTCTTTCTGTCCCTGGTGATGCTTTAGCTACTTGCTGGGAATCCTAGACATGGACAGAGGGGAGAGAGGGGATAAAATATTACATCTTTCTTGTAACGATGTCTTTCGTGTGGTTTTTGAAGTAATAAAACCCTTTGACAAAGCACATTCGGGCATTCATGTAACACTGCTCCTATGGAACATGAACTCAAACATCGTGGTGGTGTTGAAAAGGCACCCATATGACGATGATGACCATAATTCGCATTCATCACCGAATCTTGAATTTCAAGACAACCTTAATTACATTTTGCTTTGTTAGTTGGCTGTGACAAGTTGCTGTAAGAGAAATCGATACATACGACCTACAAAAGAAAACCAAATGGCTTGGAGATGATTCCTTGTAAATATGACGGGCGAAAGGTTACATTGGATAAACCGACGAGCAGAAATGCATTATTGTGAATCTTGTACTTTTCTGAACAGGTATAGTAGGATTAGAAACTAATTCTTTTCTTAACTTGGCATTATGTTGCAAACCCTAAGGCACTGACACTGTGATCAACATGGTGCTTGCATTCATTAAGGAAATTTGTGCAATTTTTTCAATTTTGTTTTTTGGACAAATTTTTACATCTTGTGGTATTTCCCAAGAAAGTGTATAAATGCTGTCAATGCAAAAGAAGGCTGATGCCAAGCAATGGCAGGTGTGCAATCATCTTTTAATCTCTACCATTAACTCCATTAGACACTGCTGTGACTGACAGTTTTAACTTCTAAAGGGGTAAGCATTGTTTTGACCTCTTTTAACCTCTAAACAATCTTTGGCTTTCACAACAAGATGGTGACTGGAATTTAAAAACAATTCCAGCAGCACTTGCTGTTTCAGCTATTGTGTTTAAAATTTTGTTGGACTTGACCTATGATACTTTCTGACCACTCATGCCAAACAGTGCACAATCAGTCAGTAACTTAGGACAATGAACACACCAACTGTAAAATTCTTACAGTATTTTTTTTGTCAGATACAACCATTATATTAACAAGATAGAGTTTGCCCACTGACCACCAAAAATGATCTTTGACCCTCACAAAAAGCCCAATAGGTTCACTTTTGACGGATACCTACCACAGCTATTCACTCAATTACAATCAAGATGCTAAGATATGAAGTCTGAGTGACTTCACTATGTTGAAGTAATCTCTCTTGGAAGCAAGAAACAAACATACACACCAATCCACTCACATACATACTGACAAACACACACACAGTCCATCCCACCATCTTCTCAATTTCTCCCCCCCCCCCCCTCACTCTCTCTCTCTTCTAACCATTTCACAACAACAACAAAACAAAAGAAGAGCACCAACTGTGCAGAGGCTCATACCTGAATTGCCTGAGGGTAACATCAGTATCATCAGTATTATGTTTATGTCATATCATAATCATAGGAACCGCCAGAAGTGCATAATATTGAATCAGCAACATATTACATGGACAAAAGAATCTGTAGCACTGCATAATGACCTGCATACAGTACAAAAGTTGGATCTTTGTCAATAAATTTGTGATACATTTAAGTGGCACTACCAAATTACAATGCTCATAACTGCATCACTCTGCAACTGCATCTACTAGCTCATTAATGTTCATTTGCATGTGTCACATGTGGACTATAGTAGCTTGACCATTGATCTGTCAGTAGAACCCAGTATAAGGAAACTTGACAAAAAGTTGACAGGCTTGGGAAGACTAACTGACTAGACCTACATGTATACATCACACTACAGGTAGATTGAGTTTCAGTTACGACACAATCTGATTCATTGCCCTATTACTCAGTCATTATTCTTGCACATACGGATATCTGAGATGTTGTATGACATTAAAGGGGCACCCTTAAAGTAGGAGAAAACTTTCGCAGGATTTCACATGATGGGCCGTTGGGCCCACATAGATCCCTGGACTACACATTCATGAACACCTTAAGATAGATCACTAACAGAGTATCATTATGACAAACCATCAACACTGTACAAGAGAATCTGTAAGAGGAGCAGAATTTGCAGAATTTCATAAATAGGGCCATATGGTAAACATGGGACCTTGGACAAAGCAGTTTTGAATACCCCAAATTTGTCTACCAATCAGGGAACATTGTGTCAAAGTTACAAACAAATCCATCAAAGCATGTGTAAAAAGCAGCATTTAGAACAGAATTTCATAAAATGGGAAGTAGGGCCCACAAGGGGCCTTGGACTAAAAATCCCTGATAGGCCTAAAGGTACCACTAACAGAATATAATTGTGAGAAACCATCAACACTGTAAAAGAGAATCTGTGGGAGGAGAAACATTTTGCAGCATTTCATAAAATGGGCCATAGGGCCCACATGGGAACTCAGACAAAAACTTTTTTAACACTCCAAATGGTCCACTACCTATGGAACATTGTGTCCATGTTTCATACAAATACATGAAAGCATGACTGAAGAGGAGCATTTTGAACAATTGTGAACAGATAGAGAGACAGAGAGACAGATAGAGAGACAGATGGACAGACAAAGACAGAAAGAAAGATAAATAGATAGATTGATCGATCGATAGAGTGATGCCACACCATTACAATAACTCACATCAGCTGGCTGGTATGAGCTAAAAATGATGTTGAACACACTGCTGCTAGTCTACTAATCATACAGTATTTCACATACAGCTACATGCATCAAGTGGGTGAGCGTAATTGTACATGTGATACGATAAGGTTGTCACCAATACTTCTGTCTGCTTTTACTGAGCTGTTTACCTTCAACTTTTTTCTATTTACTTTTCTTGGTAGTAGGTGCCAACTTTACAAGCCAGTATATATGGTGTGTTATTATAAAAATGTCTTGTGATCTGTGTCTACAAAAGAAAAGCCGAAACTTCTCCTCAGGGGAAAAATCCTAAATTTAGAAGTCGACCCTCACATTTAACAGATTAGGAAAGAAAAAACCTTGTGCAATGCAAGCCATTAACATTTTCAAGTTCTCCATTTCTTTTAGCATTAGCTTTTCCTTTTAAAGTATTCAAATTTACAGGACACAGAATGCATACATAATTGAGGGGCTGGTGAAGAACAATATAGTTGAATTAAGAAAAGAAACAGGGTTTACTTCTATGAAAACATGTCCAAAAAAAAAATTAACATGTTTCTACAGCAGTCAAGCTTCATAAGTATATTTCACCTTTCATAATGCTACATATGTTATGATTAATTGACTGAAGAATTAAGTACACAGTAGGTTTGAGACTAATATCACCTTGCAGTCTTGATTTCACACACCACTCTACAAAACCTTGCTTTCTTATGGCACATTTGTTATAGAAAACACCAAACTTGAGAATATTTCCTATAACTGTCTGCTTGATGGCAAAGAATTCTAAACTTTATTCCATCTTTCAGTAGAGAAATCTCACACATTGATGAGAATGGATACAGCAATGAATGTATCCAGTGGAAGGCACAATAGGTCAGGGTTTGAAGTGAACGAAAAGTGATCACCAACGCCCCTGGTAATTCCAAATTATGCGAATGTGATAACACCTCAGTCACACTGATATACCAAAAAAACATGATCACTCTTTCTATGAACTACTCCTGCGTGTACTATACTGGAACGTAATGAGGTATACGGTGTTGGCATGAGTATTCACATGTATGATAAAACACTTAGGCTCAGGCATGTTGTGAAAATGAGGCCTACTGAAGCTACACTATGAGTGTACTTTCCCCATACACATTAGAGATCACCTCCTGTACTTTTACATATGTCACAGGTCATGAGCTTGCTCCTTATTTTCAAAAATTTCAGACATAGTCTCTTAGGCCTTTCCTGCAACTAATCATATGTTGCAAGTATTCTAAATACTGGTTCACGATACTGTTGACATGGTAGATGAGAGTGCATTTGTGTTGTTGAGACAGGTAAGTAAAGAGTGCAGTATATTATATTACGCAGTGAAAGCGATAGCCTATGACCGATGACAAAATCATCCCTCTATTTAGAAATGAACCCTGACCCTGTATTACCTCATATCAAAGTCCCCTCTCTCTGATTAATCAGTTCTCGTGACTTACGGCCATATTACATTTTCTCACAAGCAAGTATATATATATGTGATATTTCTGTACAAAAAATTTACACCTCACATGCAGGTGTCTCACCACAGAGTCTTTCTTTTTTGTATTAAGCAAAATGTTAAAGATACTGAGGTTGAAACAGAGACCTTATCTCTAGTAACCCCTCTGTGTGGTTAATATATGTGTACATGATCTATGGTCTTCCTAGATCATAAGTGATGTAAACCGGTTAATTCAACCTTCACTGCTATCTTCGGTATCCTGCTGACTGAGATTCTTGTTTCAATACAACCTTCGAGGTCTATCTTTGTGATAAAGGATAAATTGCCAGGCCTTTTGTTTTCTCAGCCATATTTCAAAGGAAGATAATAGGGCTGTAAATCATTAAACTTTCCTTGACTCAATGTACGCATTGTTCGAAGTCACAAAATATTCCATCATTGTTCAAATCAAGCCAACATGCACACATATACATACAAACAAAGTCAGACACGGCGGTACTGTGCAACAAACTTGACAATTTGCCCAACTATTGTAAGGTCGGTGATGCAATTCAGGAAGAGGCAAAATGACAAATTTGCTCTGGGAGTACCAATATATCCCAGACTGAAAGATAGATGAAAAAAAAAAAGAAAAAGAAACTGAATATCTCTTGTACTCTGATGAAAGAGAGATCTGATGTAACCAAATCTAATCTCGTCACCCTTTTGACATTTATGAATGGTTTCCCTGTGAATTAGGTTGCAGGCTTCCATCTTGTGTCAGAGAAGGGGAAAAAAAAGTCCCATATTTTGAGTCTGAACTAATCAACCGATGGCCAGGCGGACAGGAAGGAAGGACGACTTATCTGGACTTTTAACGCAGAGCGGAGATGATCAAAACTAATCTGAATCACCTCCCCCCTCCATCTGAGCGGATGGACGGACGGACGAATGGAGCCACCTAATAACATTGGTATCTTTTTATGGATGCCTCTACCAGAATTGGGTTAAACAACAGAAGAAATACAGATTGAGTGCACATTGAATTATCACGGACTGAGGTCACCCCACAAGTGGTATATTTTTGCATTTTGTCCACAGCCAGATATTGTTACAGTGGCAGCTAACTGACTCAAGTACACAGGGGTATTGCAGTCATTGCAGAAAGAGCTTGTCTGGTGAGCAGTGACATTAGATGTTTAATTCTCTCATTTGAAAGAGAGAGAAAGAGAAAAGGAACTTCTGTGAAAATTGTTCTGACAAGTGCACAGAGGACTGCCATAAAATTTGGGAAGCTTGTGCAAAAGAGCATGTGTGTCAGGGGAGGCAGAAAAATTTTAGGACCAATTGAAGACAATCCCCCAAACGCTGCCTCTGAACTGAAGAAAACTCTGTCTAAGCAGGACTGGTTGTCACCATGGACTAAACATCACAAACATTACATTTTCCATTGCTCCCAGTAATGTGAATACTTGTTATTACACTGGCAGTCCATTGTGATAACAGCCAATGTCCAAAATAATTCCCACTAACAATAATGTTCCATGAAACTTTCAACAGTCGATGAAAGTAAAGAAACCTGCATCAAAAAGATCCAAATCCTTCAAAGGGTGTTTCCATGTTCCTTAACCCACCCACCATTGTTTCCCTTCTGATGTTTGCTCCGTCTTTCACCTTGAAAGATATAACAAATATGTTAGTCTTTAACTTGCATCAAAAAGGAAGCATTCCTGAAAAAAATATTTAAAAAAAAAAAGAAGCAAAACGATAACGTGAAGGAGGAGGTGAAGATGTGTTTGAATTCCGATCTGGAAATGAACTTTTTATCACCGATTAGCACTTATATCGAGATCACATTCTTTGGTAGGTTTAACTATGTCAACTAGACACGTAAACGAAAGCACAAAGATGTTGCATTACCTTTATGGCCTCAGTAGAAGGGACAACTTCTGAGGATTGCTGTCCAGGTTGTTGCTGTTGCACAGGAACACCGGCAGTGGTAGTCACAGCCGTCGTTGAAACAGTGGCCACAACAGATGCCGGAGGCGGCATCGAAGATGTGGCCGAGGGTGCCTGTGCCATGGCACTGACGACTTGGCTGCTCGGCTGCGGCTGAGTTGCGATAACACCAACATTCTGTGCGACTGGGAACTGAGAGCCACCTTGCTGGACAAACTATGGGGTAAAACAGTACAAAATAGATTTATATATATTTAGTGACTACATTGTGATGGAGATGAAAGGACTACTGACAAATCAAGAAGTTCTAACAAACAGGTTAAATAAGCTCAATATGATAATGATTATGGACTGCAGGTGCCCTGGAAAAGGTAGGGAGACATCCAAGACAGAATGATGAAAAAAAAAAATGGGTTTACACACTACATGGATGACATTGGTTCTCAGAGTTCTGAAATTTGTTTAAAATATCCATCCCAACATACATTTGTTCACATACAGCCGACATGCCAGCAAGAAATAAATGCATTTCACTATTGTAGATTCATTATTTTTTAAACATCTTGGCTGGCTGCCAATTACTTTTAGTTTTACAGTCAAACTGTAAAGTCATTTGAAACAAATGATCTAAACCTGGATGTTTTTTTTTTTAATGTTCCCACATAACAAGGGTGCAGCTACAGTGCCTGCTAATGAACCACAAGGAAAAAGGTAATGTTATATGGTTAAAACACAACCCACGACCAGCTCACGTAAATATAGGAACATATAGCATACACAGGTAAGATGCATAATATTTCAAAAAGATGCTGTTGGAGGAGGTAATTATCCTAACAGAAGTGTTATCTTCTGCTCACGTTAGATGGTCATGCATAAGTGATCAATGCAATCTTCAGTATCACAACTACCATCCATAACTCTGAAAGCAGAAATATTCTGCATCAATGCTGTGCTCAGATTGCATGTCTAGAAATTTCTCCATTGGCTCGATTTATATTCGGATATTGGAGGGATGGGCTGCCCAGTGCTAGTGCACGACAGTGAAGAGGCCTTGGCTTGGCGAATGTCATCAATGTTAAATTATGAGGAAACATTCTATTCCGCAAGAGAATACTATCGTTACATTTGTTTTTGTAGACAACAGCAATTAAACAATTTATCTAGGATAGTGGTCATGATGTATAATTTAATATATCCATCAATGATAAGGTTTGTGCGACTAAATATCAACATTTGAAATCAGCAGAGATGGATTTCGGGAAAAGAGTTTATATTCGCCACTAACATTGACTTTGTCATACTAAACAGTGAAGCATACCAAGCCACTATATACCACAGTAGCAGCTGTTTGCCTTTTTATGAATTACACATCACTGGATCAATATCGAGAGACAATTTTTCTGCTCTTCGTCATGTTTCTGCTCAATGATTTTGCCATCGCCAGTTAGCTTTAAAATGCAAAAAATACAGATGAGTCACATCGTTTTTAAAAATTCAATGCCGTGGCTCTTTTTCTCTCTCTCATTCAAACACCCTGTGGGATGACTGCGCAGAGTGTTTCCATTGTAACAACAGACTCCCATTCCCGACGAAAAGGAGGACGACGACGGCGACACGGGCATTCGGTAGAGGGTTAGTAAACAAACGAATACAAACCCACACTATTAAAACATACATAACGTGACAATGTTAGTGCAACACTGCTTGCACAACAGGTTAATCAATTAAGGAAAAAAAATAGCATTGTTAGTAAACTCAGGAAGGAAATGGAAAAGTCTAAATCATGCAATGTCCGGTCAATGCTCTAAAGCAGTGCACTTTCAGTTTTGATTATCAATCTCTTCAGATTTGTTCCAAAGCAACAGGATCTAACTCATGTAGACACTCAAAACTGACCAAACCGAGACGCAAATTACCTCAGATACCTTCGCACCCCAGTTTGTTTCTGGAGATGGGCCCGAAAAATACATGTCAATGACAACATTTGGCGTTTTTTTTGTTTTGCTGTTGTGGACCTCTTAGTTCAGGGATGATTGTACAATTTCTACATCATTAGTTAAATACAGACACAATCTTTCTCCTTCCAAGGGAAGCAAATTTATTTCATTTGTTTTCAATCTGTCATTTTTCTATTCCAAGAAACGCGATTTCCCTAAATTTCTGCAACATGTTTGAGCATCTGCACAAAAATCTATCCTTGGTATTTTGGGGGCAAAGAAGGCTGTCGGTGCCTCTTTCCGGGATTATTTTTTGCCATGCCTAAGGTTTCTTTCAAGCCCTGTGAAATGTCAATGTCCAAATTTGACAGGAAACTTTTCTGCATCCGAATTACAAGCCTGCTCTACCACTGCAAGACTCTGTCCGGAAGATTTGCAAATTTTGCATGTCTTTCATAATCACTGAATGTGAAACACAATCACTCAAGCAGTAATGTTAAAAAATCACAGCAGCGATAAAATATTTAAGATTTCATTCTGTCGGATAATACACATGGCTTTACGTAAAGACTTGGAATTTATGATTTGTAAGTCTCATGAATTTATAAAAGATGGCATGTGAGCTTAGACAAAAGAAATGTCTCGAGAAATACAAAAGTACGCACAAAGGAGAAAAAGAGAAAAAAGACCTGAAAATCGTCAAGTACAAGTATTTCCTACCAAATGTCAGAAACAGAGGTTGACATGACTAACACACTGACACACTGAGAAGGACGCCTTAACTAGGATTATCCCATCTGTTTTTTTTTTCTTTTTTCCATGGAAATTTCTACAGGACTGTACTTGTGATGTGAATGTCTGACTGTCATGATCATGTTATGTGACATTAGACTGTAATAAGCCTAATGAAATATAATTTAAATGAGGAAATGAAAGGAATTCATGAATAAAGTTGTGAACCAGAGTATCTTCTAAGCAACTTGAAAGAATCACAAAAAAGGGTTAACGGGATTCACATTGTGAACACTGAGTTAAGTCTTGAACATTTGTGTCCTACAGTGAATATCGTCTAGGTAAATTTACATGAGAAAATTTAACAGCAGGTTTATACATGTTTAATATTTCACTTTACACATCCTTCTGATGGACCATATGCATATGGGCATGGTATCACTATGTCACAGGTTACGAATGCCTGCAGTAGCATTCGAGAAGGTCGTTGTCGTGTGCGAACATTTCATCGTTTGGGTTCACAAGTCATCGTCGGCAGAGTAGAACAACTCCAACCGTATGGATGGTTGGAGGACCGGATTAGTTAACGATACATTCATTCTGAGGATACAGAGTCAGATCAGAGACATCTAAATAAACATTCCAGACAATGACCTGATACGCGTACTACCAAAGTGAACATACAGATGTGTTAGCAAAGGGTTATGGTATATTATCAACTACTTCCCATTAAATTACATTATCCCAAACTGCGCATGTTTGAAAAAGTGCCGTCTTGGAGTCTTCCTCCACAAGACCAAGAAAACTTGACGGACTATCTAACTGACAGAATACCTAACTGATGGACAGAATGCTGATAGACATCAAACACAATCAAATGGTTCCGACTACACTCTCCGAGGGTGGAGGGATTTGCAGTGAAATTTGCAAAAACGAACAAGCTGATCCATCTGGCAAATAGACTTACTCCTTGATTGAAACAATGTTGCCGATTCCCCGGAGGGAGGGGGGGCAATTCCTCATGGGTGCAAGTTACGTACGGATTGACACATTCAATGTTAAATCATCTCCTCTTTTGTTCTCTGTGACATCGGTGACCGACAAAACGACGCACCAGGAGAAATCTAACTAAACCTCTCTTTAACTGACTTCAGAGAGACAACAATGTAAACCAACGTTCCCTAATGTCTATGTGACGAATGCGAACTCATGTTCTGAATCACAGAATGAACACAAAAGAGAAAGCGACAACTGCAATTTGCTTAGGTGAATGCAATCCATGCGGATCGCTGCTTGGCATTTCAAGAACGACAACAAGAAGCGGCCGTTGAACGACTTTGATAGGAGACTGGATGACTGTCGTCATTCGGGTCACGCAGGGCTTGGACAACAAAGGCATGACATTTTTAAATTTCTCTTCAGTGTGAAATTAAAGACAAGTGAAATGAGTGACAGGGAAACTCAAAAACTCAGAAAAAATTATCTTCATGGAGGTACGTGGTAAATCATTAATTGGGAGACAATTTAAAGCAGTACAGAATACCATGACAGTACAGTGACCAAGTGATGGTGTGGTTGGTGTGTTTTGTTCATTTTATCTTGCCTAATCAAGATATTCTCTTAGTAACATCTTAAATGACTTTGAACACGTTTTACACGAACTAACTCAATTATAAGGTGTTTGCATTTGTTTTTTCAATGGAGTGATATCACTGATATCTTCTTCCATAAAATCCCCACAACTCACTGGTGTGGGTATTCACCATTGACTATATTTAACCCTTGCTTTATACTCATGCATTAAGTTTCACCTAGCTCAAAGTGCAATCAAAATCAATTCTGACACCACGCCCTCTTTGCCTTTCGCTCTGGCTGTAACAACATGTCATAATATAAGTGCTTGGAATTCTACCAAAAAAAAAACACTCCTTCAAGACACAATAAGATCTTAGTCTAGATCGCTTCTCCGACCAGCCATCTCATAAATAACATTCAGCTCAAAAGAAAAACAACTATAGATTCAATTCCTCCATTCACCAACCAACCTATGTCACACGTTCTGTTTACATCCATGGTCAAAAGGAGTCACCAATGTGTGTGTGTGTGTGTAAACATTGCCAATGAGACCCTAGCATAGCTAATTTACACAGGCGCGCTATACCAACAGGCCTGGCAGTCTGAACACATTCAAGCTGCAAAGTACTTCCTGATGTCAAACACAACAAAGGCATGTCTAAAGGACTCTATCATCTCAATGAAGTCTGAATTTACAAGTAGGCTCCAATATATTCTAGCTTAATGATTATCATCCCATCTGAGTTAAACTGAAAGGGTCTGGCACAGAGAAGAAGAGCTAAAAATCACAAATGAAATCTCCTGCAATTCTGACTCATGTCCAATAAGTATATATAGCTCAACTGCAGTTTCCAATGATTACATACACAGACCAGAATAGCTTTGTGCATCATTCCGTTACCACACACCGGTCAAACCAATGCATACATTTACTACAGTACTCCTATAGTAAAGTACTTTTGATAAGTTCAACAGTGAAGGAGCTGTACAGAAGGTGGCTTTCTGTAGGATATGAAGTATGGCTTCTGGTGCTGCAAAACTGTATTCAGACATATGAACTGGCGAGAAGTTTACAGTCACAAGCAGCAGTAAGGGCACTGGCATTGTTCAATTTCATTTTGGTTGCACATTTTGTTTTATACTTCTAATGAGGTATGATGGGGCTCAAATGAGAGGATTGTGACTGCGGCACTGTACACGATGGACGATAGATGATCACCTTCGAGAAAGAACAGTTCATCACTACCTGGTAAGCATCGCACAGAGCGAAACGTCTGCCATCAAACTAACATTCATCTGACATCACCACAAATGAATATTCACAGGAATTCAACACAAGTAAAAAAAGAAACAATCAAACGAAACTAGTTTCGGTATGAGAGTCGCTATAACTGTCTACAAATCTCGACTGTTCTTCTTTTTTCTATTGCAGTCCTCAAAACTGCTGAGAAGCTGTTCCCCAATGTGGCAATATGCATGTTGAATGCCGTGAAACAAGGACAGTGTCTATCGTTAATCTTTTCCTTCTTCCTCTTTTGTCTATTTATATTTTCTGTTTAACGGAGTACCAGCCAACCACTGTCATGGAATAGAACCCTGTACAACCACGCAATGCATCGTACCCACCTCCTCGAGGAAACGACAGACTTGAAGAAGCCCTCTGCAGGTTTTCCACTTCATATTTTTTGGAGTGTTGCCAAGTTTTACGAGTTTTGATACCCCCAAAGGTTCTCAGAAACTCAACAAAGTTTTTGACACAACTAGTTTTAAATCAAATGGCAGACTCAGCACAAATTTAAAAAAAAGTTTGTAAGAAACTCCACTGAAAAAAAAAATTAAAAATGGCGGTACAGAAGAAATTATAAGTGAGACCCAAGTCAGGGAAATCTGAAAAGCCTTCTGCCAAATATGTTAAGAACTCCTCTGTGAATGAATTTACTTACTAATTATAAACTCCCCACATCTTTTTTTTTAAAAAAAAAGTGAGGAAACAAAAACAAGCGCCTGGTGAAAAACAATGGACGGAAATGGTATGTGAAATTACTCGAATAAAAAAAGAACCTTCAAATGCTGAACAAAAGGACAGTCCTCCAGATGGATTAAGAGAAAGAGAGAGAGAGAGACATACAAGGCAAGAAAACAAAAATGAAAGAAAAAAAAAAAAGAAAGCAGTGTACCAAATCAGGTGACGTATTGAGAGATTACAATTGATAGAATAAAGTTTTGAAACAAGAAAACAAACATGCCTGCTGTGAATGATGATAGACCGCAGGACTCATGAAACCTTGGGAGTACGTCTGATGCGGGCCACTGGTAACACCATAGCTCTGTAAAAACATGATACAATAAGGGGGGTTGCTCTGGAAGGGACACACACCACCTATGTACTCCTTGAAGTCTAGAGAGAACACTGGAGAGAGGGGGGTTAGAGAGAAACCATGTACCAAGTTAATATGGTTCTCTTTCTCTACCTCCTCCCAACCTGCGACCTTCTCCTATGTGTTGCCCACAAGTACAATGGAACTGGGAGAAACTGGAAAGGGGGGAGGGAGGGGAGGGGTGAGGAGTGTTGGCAAGAAATCTGGATAAACTTTTCTTATTCAATTATATCTTACTTCCACATAGGATGCAGATTTTAATTCCTTTGATGTACATCACTTTCTGGCAAAGGCCTTTTGGAAAGTTTTGTTGGATTGATGAGGGCAAACTCATCTAAAGAGAAGTCACTGACTTCATTTTATCTACCTGCTGCACCTCCCAAACTATGACCTCTTTCCTACCTGATATTCACAAATACACCAAGATGGGAAACTGGAAGAAGGAGGGGGGAGAGTCAACAAGTAAATGTGGGTTAACTTTTCTTCTTTTAAGAGAGAGTTGTGGGTGAGCTCATACAAAACATCAGCGGCTTAGACTTAACATACTGACATGCTTTTCAACCCTCAAAACAAACCGGTTCAAACTTGTCTTTTGATGACCTCTCATTTCCTTATATGTGTCTCAATTGAACATAAAGAGAAAGCGAATCAGATTTTGTACTTCCCTTTGGCAAATAACAGTCTGCTTGCTTTCTGTTACAGTTAGTAATAGTAAAGTGAAAGTATTCATACAAACTATGCTCACCTTCTAAAATGATACAGAATGCAACTCTGGGCAGAGCAGTTCCACTACTTCTTGGCACATATAGAACCCAACAACTTAAAAACAAATTGCTGTGACCATGACGGCTTTCCAACATTACACTTAATAGCCGTGTTCCAAGTATAAAATGGCATGTTTAAATTTCCAAGTTGGGATGTCCTTATTTCACTTCCTATTCCAGTTATCTAAATTTCCAATAGGTTGGTACATGTAGCCCTACCAGTGTCACTTTAGTATGCTTGCCTAGAGGAATTAATCCATGTCTACATACATATTCAATGCCAAACGACTATGTTTTCCACTGTCTGTTGTGGACTTCAGACTATGCTTTGATCAACTTCCTAATTCCTTGCATATTAAGTTAGCTGCTGATTAGCTTGCAGACAAACCTGTACTCAAATATACATCTGTGGTTCATATCTACAGACTTAAGCTATAACGACATGGCAAAATGTGGAAAAACATTTAACAACTTTAGAGAAAAACTATGCCAATAGCACTTTTTAAGAGTACTTAGCAGTTCTCTACATTTGATCTCGGACATTATCTCGACAAGAAGCTTGTGACGCTCACAGGCTCGCTCGCCATCAACTATCAAAAGTCTCAATCCAGATCTCTGAAATCTGGAGCAGACGAAATGTCAAACTCTACAAAATACGTCAGTGCTACGTTTCTGGCGGTGGTTTAAGTGTTATATGTACAGTTCATTAGGGTAGCAAATCTTCATCTTTTCTTTTGAAATTTGTTGCAAATTTGATTGGATAATGGAGAGCAGTTAAAGGTGACATTTTAGTTTACCAAATCACAACAACTCACAGCAAAAGAAACAAAATGTGTATCAATTATCCAGACCGTTACTCTACTCCTACTAGACACGGCAAAGGAAGCGACAAAATGCCACAGCAACATTCCTGTGTGTCAAAAGGATAAAGACCAACCTGCTGACTCTGGTATGTGTTGGACTGGGACTGGAATTGTTGTTGTTGACCAGAAGACTGAGACGAGCCCGCCTGGGTGAAGCTCTGCTGCGTTACCTGCGGAAACACCTGCTGTCCAGCTGGCGGGAAATTCTGAAATTTGAGAAGGGGTACTTATTGTGAGACACGACATTTATTTACAACATGGCCAGGCATTCGTAACATTTTGAATTGACATTTTAAGATAGGGAGGAAAAATGTTCATCTCGCAAAGATGGATAAAACAAAGAAACGTGCTGATTGAAATCATTTTCGTTTAATACGCTGGGACAGATGCTCACAGTAGTACTTGGAGTATACAAGTAACAAATATTGTGCTGTTAAAAGAGACTGCATTCACCAGCCGTGTGTCTGATGCACAGGGTCACCAGGGAGCTGAAGTTTTTTTAAGTGTAACTAACTTTTGCATAGTCTCACAGTTTTAACATGGCGCCTTCCACAGACTATTCTTGTGTTGCAGCAAATTGATTTTTGAGTTTACATTACGAATAAAGTAAATGCAATGTAGACAATGAAACAAACTAGAATACTGATATGAGCCAGGGAAGGGGAAACAAAACTAAGAGGCAAGAAGTCTAGCGGATTATAATTCAAAATTATGGATACATAACCCACCAAGCAGAAAATACTTTCACACGCTGCACAAAAAATGATTAAAACTTGATAAAGGAAAAAGGAAGCTACGTTTTAGGGTACCCTGGAGCAACTGTCACAGGATAAACCAACAGGATTATTTAAAGCATTCTGGATCATGGAACAGTTCCACTGACGATTATATGTTTACCAGGAATAAAAAGAGAATGAGAAACTTATGCATATTAAATGTTAAACCCAAATTTTCGGTGATCAGCAACTTATTGCATTTTGATGTATTTGTCACATAATTGTAAACATGAAAGTGCCACAGTAAGGCAGTCATGATATTCATAAAGTGTGTATGTAAAGTATGCACATCAACTTCATATGTATGCAGTGGCTGAAAGCTACTCATGTACAGAGTCCCCTCCTGTGCAAACCTTCACTGAGTGAGTACTGTAATTGCTCTTACTACGTTAATGTCAGCTTGCACTTTCATAGCGGGTGGCTTTGACAGACATTGATCCAGTAAAAGAACTTCCAAACTGATATTCTACAAAGGTCCTTGTATTAATAAAATATCCATCACCAATAATGACATGGGAACTAAGTACCAAGATTTTAAAACCTCTTGAAACAAAAGATGAAAGGCATCTTCGACTGATGATGAAAGCTTCTGAGAAGAAGTAAAATATTCATGTATGTTGTATATTGTACCTTTATCACAGCTGATGTAGTAAATAACATTTACTTTTAGTTCCTATGGCTATAGCTACACTAAGCTATGAAAATCAACGCAGTGCAGTAATGTTCTGCTTTGATGTCATTTGAACACCCAATAATAATTCATTATGTGATTAGTATTAAAGCTTGTGTCACAATGCATTGGTATGAGCATGCAGTAAGTATAGTGACTTCTGAATACTCACACCGGTACTAATGGCATAATCAAGAATACCTATTATTGGGTATTGATATAGACAGCAAGATCACTAAAACATTAGTTGGAAGGGTAATGTAAATGGTGTATGACAAACAAAAACCCAGGGGAATCCCGCATCACAATCAAGACTTGTTGACAAATTTTAAGAGTAATTTTGTGAAAAGGGCCTTGAAAATGACAGACGTTTGACTTGAACAGTTAAGCATAAAGCATTTATTTTCAAAAGATCCCATTCCAGGTGATTTTCAATCAGAACAACTGCACACTGTCAGTGCTCTACAAATGTCTGCAGAGCTGACTCAACTAAACAAGGCAGCAAAATTTAGATGTTAGATAATTTTCACTGTACTAATTTTTGATTTAAATTATCCACAATGACTTGTAAGTTAAATCAGCACCTCCAATCTTTTGAGGGAAATCTATGAATGGAAATGAAATTGAAATCAAAATTATGGGTAATCAAGTGATACAAGAAAGGGGACATGTATGTAATAACACACTTCTCTTTGAATACAGATACTGTACCATTTGACCATCCTAAAGGGATGAAGGGGGCATCCTTCTGAATCAACAACTCGGTGTCACTCACAGAGTTTCTTTACACCATCAACTCTTTCATCAAGTAATCACGTGAAACAAGAGAAGCCACTGTTTACCCGTCTGGCTGCCCCCAAAAGATGCACATCAAATACCGTCGTTGTTTTCTTCTTTCATTTCTGCTGCTGTTGTGAACCGAATCACCCTCAGCACTTTGCGTCGAAACGCTCTTACTTAGCAAGTCTAATTAAATGTCACCTCATCTCAAATTTCTTTCAATAGCGTCACGAGAGCGAGTGGACAGGTTCAATATGTACATATATATGTATATATCTGTATGTACATAGGTGAAAACAATCATGAATGTTTTCAGTTTTAGAGATCTGATCCTCCAGCAATTCCTCTTTAGAACATATCAATTGATATGGCATAGAATTCATCACAGGGTTCACATAACCTCCTTTCAGTGGCTAAGAACCAAATTTTGGCCAACCCCTGAGAAGAAACCGAATACAGTCTGCAACTAGAGCATACCTTACCACAAAGAACTACACACAAATACACAGACAAACAACATTTCAAGTATACCACAGGGTACAAGGAACTTGAGAATCATCATACAATCTTCTTGCAGGGAGTATCACAGAGCGACAAAACTGATCCTAAACTTAACACACCACACTTCAAGTGATTACGGAATGATCTCAAACTGGATCATTGATGTCTGATCTGATCCATGTGTGATTAACCAATCAAATTCTCTGAGTGAAAGTTTGCGGAGTCATCACCAGACCTCGACACACTGAATCACAGACAGGGAGGTTCCAATCTAGAGAAGTTTATCGTAATTCTGCACGTACGCGTAAGAGCGTGGCGTATCAACATGAGTCCCTAGACCATAGTGGGACTCTAAAAGTTGTAGTAGTACTTCTGTGCATTGCAAGGCAGAGTTGGTTGTCATGACAACTGGGTTTGTATCCTTTCTTGTTTGTTGATCACCTGCACAAGGTCTGATACTTGGCGTGAATAAAGTGCAGTAGCAAAATACTTGTTAGCAACTGATCAGACCCAAATCAGATAAACTGATCATAATCCACAACATAAAAGATTGATCTCCTACAGGTTATAAGAAATCCTCTGACAAAACATGACCCACTTGCAATGTGCAAACAGAGCACAGCTCAGGTCAGTGTGATCAGCGGTCACCTACATACACCAAGCTCGTAAAGAATACAACTACAAAGACAACTGCACCAAATCTGGTTTAACTGTTGGTGAATCAACAACTTGAGATTTGACTGAGGCCCAGGGAGCTTTCACACACACACACACATACTGTACACACACACACACACACACAAGTTGATATCTAGTCGTTGATTCACTGAGCAACAAGTTTCATTGCTACAACTGAGGTAAATATGACACTTCTTTGAGGATGTATAAAGTCCCAAGCTCTCAATAGTCAAGCTTTATAAAGATTGAGCACCATCAACACCAAACATGAGAGTTCAGATCCACTGAAAAATCTTAACTTGTTTGCAAAATAAATCATATCTTCAACTTCACTGTGGACAGGAATGATGCAAGCTTGTAGAACTTGCTCCTGTTTATGTCACAGGAACAATAAGCAATATTTGGTATCTTTTTCTGACAAAGATAGTCTGTATGTTAGTTTACATGGTTATCAAGAAGACGATCTATGTTCTCAGTTTCACATGTGTTCAGTTACTTTTTAGGTGGACTTTTCTCAAAATTATCCTTCCCCCCTTTTAACAATACATGTTCTGGTGCAAGCATTCAGGGCACGCTATCAGGGATGATTGATCACATAAAGTTTTGTACAATGTGCGGACATTTGGAGCGATCCAACTGAAGAGACCTAAAATTTATGAAACGTCCCCATGCGCATATTCAAGGTGATCGATCCCATGAATAAATCCCTTATGATGTGTTCACATGCAGGTATTCAGAGTGATCGATCGATGCCATCTTACGATTCTGATGACTTCTCTGCTAGTGACCTAAGAGCACAAATGATGATGACTATTTCTTTGAAAAAATCTGGCATCTTGTCTGATGGAAATGGAACTACCATGTGTGGATGAATTTTTTACTGGATGCAAAGACAGCATACGTACTGAAGTTAAAACTCTCCACTGCAAAAAAATTCAAACCTGTTATAATTCTCTCAGATTAACATAATGATTATGCCATTAACAGCTTCCTTAGTTATGAAATATTGCTTTGAAGGTTGGGGTTGAGTACGAGCCTGAAAATTTGTCAGCCACAGTAGGTGGTTATGTGTAACATGGGATTGACAAATACTTTTTCCCTTTTTTACACTTTTTGTGTTCACCGTTATATCAACACACCTAATTTCCAATACTTTATCACAACTGACTGATTTCTAGCACCAGGCTTGCACTTCTAGCTGCTACGTACTCCAACTGACGTAGTTAATTTTCCAAATTTTGTGAGATATCCCCTGGAAGTAGAAAGGTTAATTGTACAAAAAAGTTTTGTCAGGTCTTTTTAAAAGACATGAGAAGTGCTGGTGGTATTTAAACTTCTACTGGGTTGGAAATTTAAGAAGTAGTTCCAAGGTGACCATATGCTCCAAGTTTATTCTTCTTTGATGCAAGATGATATTGTAAGATGATGAAATATAATTACTACCCTCAGATTAAAAATTGCGCAGGGACACAAAATTTCACCAAAGTTGAAGAAGTTTGTCGCTAACCAGTTACAAGAAATTTTAGGGAGATAATAGATCTATTTTAGTGCTAAGGGAATGAATCTAGATGCAAGCAAAACACAAGTTTTGTGTCTGAAATTAACAAACTCCACGCTCAGAGCGAGGGAAAAATGAAGAGTTTTCCACCTGTTACAATCCACTTCTTTCTGTCATTGAATGCATCAGAGGCGAGCGGCAGACGCGAGCGTTGCATCCGACACCCTCAGCGGCTCTGTTTCTCACTCCAAAGGAATTATTTGCACCAGACGAAATGCCAAGAGCAAGCCAGGCAGAAAATAATATGAAGTAGAGGATCAATTTTCCTCCCAGATGCAATTCCTCCTAGACGAGGCATTTCCAAGTGACCTCATGTTCTTTCACAGCAGAGCTGACGGTAGGCTCCTTGGATAATTTTTTTTTTCCCCCTCAACTTTCTCTCCCTCTTTAACTCATTAATTTGGAATTGATCAATGACGAAAACAAGACCGATGTGTACGCAGACCAACACAGCGAGCGAAATGACGTCAAGAGATTAAGCACTTCTGTAGTGAACGAAAGTCCACAATCCCCCCCAGTATCACATGTTATTTATCCATTTAACCTATAATAAGCATACAACAATATTGCCACCGTGAAAAGTTAAGACATCACGTCTACCAAGAGTGGACTCAAAGCATGTTTCCTCTGAACTCTGTCCTATCACATAGCTTTGAGATGTGGTAGTCTTCTAGAATATCTGCAGCAACGGGTACTAGGGAAATGACAGAGGTTAAAAAAGACTTAACTCGGGGCAATCACGCAACCTAGCAGGCTTTCAAATGGACCCAGGCAAAAAATGCAGGATGACAATTCTCAATAAATATGAGAAAGTAAGGATTTATGTGGATCATTAGTAGGGAAAGAAGTGGGTCTTATTCAGTCATACAGAAGTATGACTGAATAAGACCCATTCATATGACTGAATAAGACCATATGCATCAATTAACGCCATCAGAGCGGATGTGTCAAGGCACTTTTCAATTTTTCCTTCTTGCCATCTTGATCATCAATGGTCATTCTTCGTAAGTTTCACCATCTCTATTAAACCTTTTTTTTTTTTTAAAATATTGTAAATTCAAGCATAGTACAGTCCCACCTGATCAAACTTTCACCATGTTTATGGCAACTCTGATTCATCTTCTAACTGAACTACATATGAAATTGGGAAAATGTTAGGAAATACACTTATTTGAAAGGGTCAAAACCCTCTGAAAAACTTACTGAACCTACAGGACACTTGAAACTAGTAACAGACTCATTTCTAATACTGGCCTGCACTAACCAACCTCCTAAAGACAAGAACTCTATTTGATTTACCTTGGTATCAAGTCACCTTGCCAATAATGTTCTAAAATCATCATCTTGGAAGAAACTTTGCACTAAGCTTTGGCAGGATTTGGATTATCAGTATTAATGAACAGATCTGTGCATTGTATTCATGGACTAATTGATCAAAATGTCTCAAACTATGAGTCTGACTGGTTATGGTACAGTGGCCGGAACATGATGTAGGGGATAACATGACTGTTACTTACCTATTAAGCAAAAGCCTCTTTCGATTCATTCGCAATCATAAGCAGAGAGACACGACGCTCGCTACGATGACTGAACCATTGTGACAAGCCTCATTACACAAAAACTCTCTGAAAGTGACACCAACTGTCACAAGGATACACATTTGTCCAGAAGTTGACAAACCAGAACTCTGGAAACCCAAAAGGGAGAAATCCGTTACAACCGCACGATCGCAGCAGTTGGAAGATGCTGAGTCTACGGCAGGAAATTTGCAGACCATCTGCCAAGGAAATCGTTCAAAAAGTTGCCAAGATTATGCCCAGATAAATTTACAACTAACATATACCAAGGTAGACTGCCTGCTTTGACATGAGCTCTGGAAGAGCTTAATGGAAGCGCCATAATCTCCCTCAAGCTGTAGGTAGCAAGAAAGTCATGGGCACTGACAGCTCCAGATTGGTATGTACATACGGAGACTTGGCAAAGATCGAAGAAGGGTCAACAGAATTATTTTTGTTTCTTGGGGTCATTCTTCTCAGATGAGCTGATCTGAAATGCCATGGGGCATTCTGACACTTAGAAATGAATTATACAGGTGCAAAGTGTAGGTGTGTGTGTGTGTGTGGGGGGGGGGGATTTTCCCATTTTGGTCAATTTGTGGCCCAAATGTATCTTCAAATTGACACTGGAGTAAAGGGCTTTATATTCTGGTTTATTGATCGCTTAAGTAGATCACTTCCAATTTGAAGGGATGAAAAAGCAAGACTAAAAGATCCAGAAATACACTACCAAAGTTGTACACTGTAGGTTAAAAGGAAATGCTTTTAACATTATTATAACTGGACTGTCACACAACTAGCCGACACATCACAGATCTCTTTGTTAAGACTTTTTCCAACATATTAAAATTATGCCTACTGTCAAAACCTTTTAAAACAGTTTCTGAAGTCTTTTTCACCTCAACACACTCCAACTAATAACAGAGTACTGCAGCTTCTGATGTGCACAATAATCTAAAACCCATTCTAATTCATAAATGTAACTCACAGATAACTCACTATTAGGTCATTCTCTGTTTCTCAATCAAATACCTGAAATATCCTAGACATTTTGCTCCATCACTTATTTTGGTACTTGACATTTAATATCAAACAGACTTTAAATATTCATATCAATTTTCCCTTTCCGCTTGCTACACTCCCAAGATAAAAATTCAATATCTCCATTCCCAAATTCGTTTTGCTGGAGCGACGACAACCCAATCACCTTTGGTAACTCAAGCAATCAAGAGTTCCAAAATCTTCTGCACTTTTTCTTGCAGGAAGTCAGATTTCGCCCGAGGCTACACACGCATTAATATCACAACAAAAACTTGTTCCGCGCCGGAGTCTCTGTTTCAAAACAGAGTTATAAAGATCTGGCCGGCTTGAAAGGAAGACGGAGAGCAAGATAGAGAGCGATATGGAGAATACTGGTACTTTATGTGAGCGCTTCCAGAGGACAACTTTTCAATATCTGCTTCTGACTGGAAAGAATCTGTTCGGTGATTAACGGGATGGTGTGCTGACTCATAGTCATAAAAAAAACTTTGACTCATCCTAAGAATATCAGATAATACCAATAATAAGAGATGAAAATGACAAAGAAAGCAGAAAATGATCCATTACCTCTTCTCAAAAACAAACTGCTCGAGACCTCAGAATATTCAGTGGTAATATTTTACTTTATACGATGATATTCTAATCATTTCCTGTATCCAGACTGAAACAGGGGATCTCCCAAGAATCCCCATAACATGGGTGAGGTGAGACAAGTTACACATAGTTTGTTCACAGTCAAATTTGTCTGCCAGGTAACAGCAGGTGCATACCCTGACGATGGAAGAATGACTTAGGGACCGTTTTTTTTAATGCATCAGACAGTCTTTACAGAAACGCCTCTGACACGGTAGATGGGCGTGCATTTCTTATGCTGAGACAGGTAAGTGAGGAACGAAGTAAGTGCCGCACAACTAAAATGAGGTGATGAGACAAGGGCTGAATTTCAAACAAAATATTAGAATGGAATTAATATCACTAAAACTGGTGACTGAAAAGTGAGCAAATAGCAGTTAGAATCTCAGGAGAGATGCCAGCCACATGTCTGGCATCAACAAAGCAAACGATACCACACCTGTGGTAACTGAAGAATTTAAGGACACATGTGTCTGGAAAATCCACATCTACCAATACTGTATCTGTGGTAGGTTTAGAATTAAAGGACACACATTAGAGGTCAGACATGAGTGTGGCTATTCCAAATCAACCAATGCTGTACCTGTGTTACCTCCCACAATCAAGTGCCCAACACTACACTGTGAGGTACACATATCTGACAAAGAGTCTGGACTGGGAGGATTTTGTACACCAGCACTAAAATTGAAGCAAAATATCTAGGACACCATCTGTAACCAGATCTACCCATGTCACAGAACAAAACAACAAAACAATGCCAGACAGGGAGAATGTGACTTCTTTTGCAAATTATGAACTTGTTCAATATAAAAATATGAAAGTAATCATCTTGCTGACATAATTACGTTGTCATGGACAAAACAACCATTAAGTTTTAAAAATTTCCTCCATGGAGAAGTCCTTTGGGAAAGATTAGAAGAAAGAAAAGAAGAAGCATTGGCTGGACAAGAGAGAGAAAGACAGCCAAACGAATAAAAGAAGAGTAAGATAAAAATACCTGGTTAAAGTGTATCAAGATCAAGTTTGGGGGGGTTGATTTGTTTTACAGTGGAGGCAGATCACGATGCTGATGCTGCTCCTTTAATGCCTCGAGATCATGACTAACAAGAAGGGAAGGAAACAAGAACCCATCACACAAGTGTTGATGATATGTATCAGCCAGATCATCTAGTATTTCATGTTTTCAGTTACAGTGGAGTACTGTTTCAGTTCAGGTACGGTAAAGACAGAACTGTCACTAATTTAGTGACAGAGGCTGCAAGAAAACTCGACAGGATCCCTTCAGAAAGGAATCTCTGTGGGTTGAAACTGGAAATCTGAACGCAGACGAAAAGCTCACAAAATCCTTTAGAAATTTTTTCTTTCTGCAAGATATTTTGCATCCAAAATTTTTCAAACTATGGAGGCACCAGGCAAGGGAAGAGACAAGCAGTGTCGATTTCATCTCGCAAAAAGAGCAGAGAGAATGCTGATGAGGTAACAGAAACTAAATCCGTGATGTCTCTTCCTATTCTGTGAGCTGCTAGCGAGAAGCATTTTAATATAGTTCAAAGGATGTAAAATTCTGTTAAAAAGATAACTACAGAGTGACAATTCATAAGTTATCTTTATGCACAATGATGCGATATTGGATGTTGCCGTTCATGTATCCTTTTACTTTTAACACCTTTTTGCGATGTAGAAGAATTTATGGCACATATCAACATAGGATCTGAGAATGCAACAGAATGTATAGTTGTATACATCTTGTTAAAAGGTTATGTTCCTACAACTCCATGAACTTCTAGTGGGCAATGTGCCTCACAATGTGACTTGATACTCTGGTGGCTTCAAGCAGAATGAATCCTAAACTTGCTAGTTGATGTTTCTCATTAACAGTCTATCTTACATTCTCTCTCTAAAGAGGGACTTTTTTGAGATTTTGCAATTTTTGAATTACCCTTTAAGAAACACAAGCAACTCTTTGACAGTAGCGTTGGAAGTAGCATTCTGAGGCACTCAAGCGAAAGGCAAACGAGAGCGGGCTTGGTCTTAGGGGGCGCAGTGCTGGAATTAGTTTTGAGGACAATTTTAGCATGGGTCAAATGTATGCATAAGCGTTGCAAGGGGTAAGTATATGTCTACGATGTGAATCTAGGGTGTTTGAACACGTTGTTAAAGGAATTCTCCACCATCGCTTCTTACGTCTTTTAGAAAGATGCAAACATTATTGTAGACAAAGTCCTCGTTCTCATTTCCAGGAAATATCTCAAAAAATTCGCAAAATGAATTATTAAGTAAATATTCCAGGTACGAGCCTTTTGCTAGAAATCAATCGGCTGTGACATAGTACCGGCAAATCTAGATTTAACATTGCCCTTGATTTTTAGCTCAAGCTGTGGGTTACAGTACTGTTCTGATCTCTTATTTGTTGATAAAACCTTCCTTTCACCAGGGAGTTAACTACTACTACATAGAACTTCCTTTGAAAGCATTGTTCGGAGCTATCTAATTGTTTAAGGATTAGTTGACTTAAATGACCTAGGTCTGTGAATGATATTGAACTGGTACTGAGGAATAAAGGATAGAAATACCTTTGAGCTAATTACGTAGCTTACCTTCCCTTGGTTTGGCGGGTCTTAAAGTATAAGAAGCAATTAAATTTTATGTCCATCACAATAACTTCTCCGCTCATTTCATGCGCTTAGTAGATAAGTATCTTACGGAATGTATCTTACTGAAAGTATCTTACTAAATGTAGACATTCATAGGGCTTTCGTTATCTCTGAACGAAAGAGTTGTGCAGTTCAAGACCTTGCCAGAAACGGGAAGAGTGCAAAAAATGGAAAACGGTTTTTGTCGATTCTACGTTACACATTTTCAGGCTTGTGCTGAAGCCCAACTTTCAAAGTGCATCACTTCACATCTAAGGAAGCTTCCTCTGATAAAATAGTTATGTGTAACTGATAGAACCGTAAAGAATCTCATATACTATGTGAAGTTTTTTTGTAGGTGGAGAATTCCTTTAACTCCAGAGTTATGACAATGTAATTGTTTAAGAACTACCGGACCTCTTGCCACCCTAAACATAAAACTTTCCAATTTTTCAATGGCTTTGAATTATGTTATTCGTAGCAAATCAATCAAAACTATAATAGCTGCTAAGGTGCCTCTTGACCTGCACCAATGACCTGCACCAATGCCCTGCACCAATGCCCTTTCAGTATGCTTTAAGGCCAATCAATCACCAAGAAGCACCACCTAATACCATTTACAGGTACAGCATTACATGATGTTCACCCTTAAGATCTGGCCCAATTGTGGAATGCTACTTGAAAACCAACACTAAAGACACATGCAGCTTGACCTCGTTGTAAATGTCAATACACAGCGACGTTCCGATGTAACTAGGAGCAAATACAGAAAGTCATGTTTCTTGGTGTTTGAACGAGGCTTCCACGATGAATTTTCAATAGGGGGTTTACGTCACATGCGGAGGGCCTCGTAAGCAATGTCGCGACATCTTTAAGCATGATAGGCAGATCCCATTCTTGCTGAAGAGGAAAGTCCACTTCAGCAGACCAGCCCAAGGATGTTGATGATTATTATCAGGTGTCAGACAGGACAACGTTACAGGCAACGTCACACATACACTCCTGACACAGAAGATGGTAGGGGTGCACCGGATATCCGGTCTGGCTGGACTTCCTGGCATGATGGTGAAATAAAACTTGATTCCAGTTCCGGCCAGATTTTTGCCAGAGTCCAGCCGGATTTTTTCCTGCAGTTTGTTGCAATTTTCAGAAGTTAGTATGAAATGTCCGAGCACTGGTCTCTTGCAGAATTAAGACTTCAAGGAATAACAACAGTGTAGAACACAATTCAATGTTCTGACCATTTAACTGACTTGTTATAGAAATGAAATGAATTGATTTTAGAATACATCACACAACTATGAACTTTTTTTTCACACATGTGTGTACATTTCATTATTGTTGGTTTAGAGCTAACGTGCATGATTAAGTTCGAACTTGGCTGAAGTCAAAACAGTTCACTATTTGAAGGGACTTCCATTTGGCCTGGACTCAGACTGCAGCTAGGATTTTTTTTCAGGGGGAGGGTTTTTTTCAGAGGGAGGGGAGCACTGGATGCGAGGTTAACGCTTTCAATATGGGATAGGCTTACAACTTTTAATGAGGACTTTGAGTCCAGTGAGCTCAAAAGTCTCATTTTGGTAGAAACAGTAGGCAGTGATTTGAGAAACAGGTGCAATTGCCAGGCCCCACAGAGAAGATACACCCTAAGCTTGGATCAAGCGACTAAACAATGTTTAATTCAGTACACCACTTTAATTTCTAGCTTTCGAAAGATGTCTGTAAAGGGTATCTACACGGCAAATCACAATTCTGAAGTGACCAAATGGTAATGTCATCTACAGAATGGCTGTAAAACATTCTACTACACAACATTCTAACCATTAGTTATAATATGAATGTCAGCACACAGCAGGACTAGCTAGTTGAAATTGTTAAAGTTAATGGTGAAATAATAAGTTGTATATTGATTGAAGCATGATTTTTCATGCACCTACTTCATTTGTCCTGTGCATCAAAAAAATGTTGCATTTGAAAGTCAGAACCTGTGTTCCATACTAATTTTCAAAAGCATTGTAAAAATCTGGTCTGGCCAGATTTTATCAAGTTGGATTTCAACTAAGATCTAGCCAAATCCGGTCCGCTTGGATGTTAAAATTAAAATCAGGTGCACCCCTAGTAGATGGTAGTGCAGTACTTGTGCTGACACGAGTAAGTGAGCCATGATATAGAAGCCAAGTTACGACATCAACAAATGGGGTTCTTTTCAACACTGTCCTTTAGAAGCAACATCCCCATTTTCAGTGAGGGCATCTCACCCCTAGACATCTGCCACTTCATATGCACAAATCAGAATACTTATTTTACCACATACAAGTAAAATGAGGAATAGTCCAGATAGGTAGGGCCTCATACATTCATCCTGTTGGTTTCACTGGAAATAAACCTGTTCAGTCTGTTGTATGAGATCAAATCAGCAACGAGATACACAAACACTGATAACAGAGAGATGCTCAAAACCAAGTCAATAATAATGAGTCATCACATCTCCCCATAGCAGCCAGTAGTAGTATAATACTACTATTAGGAAGCTTCCTCCATACCAGACTCTGGGGAAATTTCATTTCATTCGGTTTGATGCATTACAAGGCATCACAGTCCTTATCATCTTATACTTTTAAAGGTCAGTCTCTATCCCTCTGCCTTCTCTTCCAAATCCCGTTACGGCAATTCTGCCGGCTCGGAGAGAGAAATCTCTCTTCTCCCAATCTCCCTCAGTCTGTCTCTTTCTCTTCTCCATCTCTGTCTCATGGTGTTTTTTCATACATTTTTTTTATTTTATTCCTGTTTTACCCACTAAAATGTGGGGCAGATGGTTGACAGTAAATTATCCTCTCTCTTGGAATAGCTTCTTTTTTTTTTAACAGCAGAACATATGAAGATACCAAATCGGCTGTGAAGGACACAAACAAGAGGCAAGTTGTCACCACTTGAGTAGCCACTTCTTCGTACAGGGGAAAACATGATCTGATAGAAAAGATTAGTATCCTCACTGATTGCTTCAAAACTGAATAAATATTGTAGACCTTAATTTTTTTTTTTCTTGAAATATGAATTTACTTCTTGTGAGACTATGGCCAATTTCTACAGTCTTCTCAGAACATCAAAATGCGTTCCCCAGTCTAGGAGGCACAGCTGGGAAGTTTTTTTTTTTTTTTTTGAGAAATAAAATGGTGGATTTCTGCCATCTTCCACTAAGCATCATATCAGTGAACAGAAACTACAGTGTTTAAAAGTTTGTAGCGGTCAATTTTTCTTTTTCCATTGCTGCACGATTGCATGACGAATAACAACATGACGTTAATGCAGTGCAAAGTACAAGGCCTACCTGTGGGGCAGCGAACTGACTGTTGAATTGTTGCGGCTGGGATGCTGGTTGCTGTTGTTGGGAAGGCTGCTGTGACTGCGACGATGGCTGTTGCGTGATAGACTGTGACACATTCTGTTGTGACTGAGGCTGTGACTGTGACTGCTGCTGCTGTTGTTGTTGCTGCTGCTGTTGCTGCTGCTGTTGGACACCGGACTGACCTGCCTGCTGGGAACCCTGCGATGCTGATGACGTACCAGACAATGCAACGCCGCTATCCAGTGTGGCAGTGTCTGAAGCTACAGGAGCATTATCAAACAAAAAGGAAATGTAGACATAACATAAAGTGATATTTATGCAGGACTGAAAGGTTCAAAATTTGGAAGTTAGAATTTTTTAATGAATCTTGATGTAATGTAAGACCTTTATTTTTTTTTACCTTATTTTTCAACCAAATCAAGACAAATACACATTTTGCAAATCAATTCTGTAAATTCTCGATTAAGCAAACCTAATCAGTGGCAAACAAGTGTAGATTTCAGTTCTCATGGGTTTACCACTTAAATGCAAATAAATGTTAACCTGGTTTTAGATGTGCAAACAATGGAACTGGTTTTATTTACATTCAACAGTTTCCTGAATACAGGTATAGGGGAGCACTGTGCCACCAGTGGCCTTGATTGGGTTATTAAACCCATACTGCTTCCCTGTGGATCTAGCATTTAAGAGTACTAGCCATTTTCTTGTTGTTGCTCAGTACTTGATGAAATTTCTTGCTACCAGTTTTTTAAAACTGCTGTCAAAGGACTCTACAGAATAGGGTTGGGCAGTATTTCGGTACTCAAGTTGGTACCGGTATTTTTGGACCTGGTTCTACTTGGTACCAATTTAAATCATCAATTACTACTACCTGCAGTAGCCGGTACCTTTACAAATCTGTCTGGTACTGACTTAATTTATAGAAACCGATACCACTTCCACAAAATTAACAATTATTATCATGGAAATGTGCTGTTGATTCTCACATTTCTAATCTCAAAATTGTCTAAACATATGATGCTGCCAACAAGTAGCAAACAAATCCAAAAAGACATTGTTGTTTTGATGTATCCTAAACATTCTCTGAGCCTATCACAAATAATGTCAGCTAAAGAATCTTACTAACACTTGGCTATTTCGCACATGAAACTTCAAGACATCATTCTACCGGATGTAACATGTATTTCAGGCTCACTAAAATCCAAAACACCTGTTCCTGGTAATATTACATGGATCACAAAGATCCAAGGTATGCGTCCAACAAATGTTTTGTTGCCCTATAGCATGATAGTAGAAGAAATAGTATCCTTGCAAACTACTACGCTTCTACATCAAAACAGAAATAGGTAAACTAGAAGCTAGCAATTCACACACTGATGAAGCCAAACACAACTGGCTGTGCCCTTGCTCTGTACTGAAAGCAAAACACTTACGCTCCTTCCCATACATATGTACCAAATGTGTCCTCCACTGTGTTGCTCCTGGCAATGTCATTCTGGTGTATTTATTTCTATGGCTTCAAACTATTGTAGTTTCAAGTGAGAGGTGAGACTAAATAGGGCCTTCCTTTACAACAGGTATATAAATGGTGCCAGAATTTTACAAAATTACTTTATTATCACAAATATGCAGTATATTTATGTAAAGCAATGAGTTTTCAGCTATTTTTAGGCGTTAGGATTTTACTCTGTATCAATCGTGTTGAGTTTTGCAGTATATTTCAAGACCCTGTTCTGTAGCTTTTCTACCTAGCATAGTAACGTTAGACGGTCTTAAAGTACCTAAAGTTAGTTGGCCTTCATAATTTTGTCAACTTTTCACAAAAACAGCTTGATACACGCTGTACAGTTTTGGCTAAAAATTTGTTTCTCAGGATTCCTCTGCTTTTATGAGTTAATATTTGTAGTAATTGTAGAAATGCAAGCTACTTGTGTGATCCAAAGTCACATTGCAGACAGCTTGTAGTTGCAGGCCTAAGCTTACATTTTTCCAATTGATATTGATCGCAGGATAGGCAAAATCTGGAATCTTGTGGAAACATGTTAACCTTTCTTTCAACTTGGAAAATATCTAATGCGCATAAGAACTAAGACCAGGTGTAGGCAACATGAATAATTTTACTTAAACTTATGCTAAAGATTGAAGGTAGATGGGTGTTTTGGACACATATTTGAGTGGATCAATATGTGATTTATTTTCCAAGTGAACATTTCAGAAATGCACATGTGCAAGGAGGACAATACTGGTACTAGAAGCGATACCACCCAACCCTACAACAGAAAAGCAATAACGCTCTGAATATAGACTGTAACTGTGCTTTGGTGGACAATTTGAGATAAGGGAACAATTTTTGAGTTACTTCGTTCACAAGCAAGCCTTGAAAAGTAGGTTGCAGACATCTTGCAAGATTGATAAATGCCAACGACATGCAGCATTACCTTATTGTAATTACCAGACTTAACACGGCCATCATCCAAAACTGATCAGGGTGGTACGTAGCCTTACTCAGTCGAGAATATCTCGACAGTCGAAATAGCAATCAATTTAATTACTTCTCTGTTCTCATATACCTACAAAATGCGATGCCATAACCTTTTCATAGTGACTGTTGAATACATGACACTGAGGCTACATGTGCTTGGTAATGAAGCTGTGTGATCAGGGATCGACGTAGCAACGGTCGAAAAATCTATTGCTCTTTTATTCTATATTACTTCCCTCCATGCTCAAAGTATGTTTATTAAATGAACGTATTGTCTGGAAGACGGTGACAACATAAACTGTTAGTCATACTACTGCTTGCAGTACAGTAACCTTCACTACCAAGGGCATTCCTACCTGCACTGTTATTGTAAAAAAATGCAACCTATGCCTTTGATACATGACAAAATTACAGAGGCTTTTTTATGAATCATGACTTTTGTTGCAAACAATGGACAACACCTCGGTGGGAAGTTATTTAGAGCCTAGACATGTCATCGAACGACATCACGACGAAGGCGAAAATGCAAGTTTCATTTGCTTTGTATGCATTTCTGCAGAGGTGAACAAGAATAACTGTTGCAGTGAGCTACTTGCAAAAGTTCTACCAATTCATCTTCAACCTTAACAACAAGGCCGTATTTTAAATACATTTGAAGCACACCATCGGTGAGGTGTGTTTAGGGGTGGGAAAAACAACTAGATGTCACTGCAAACATTATGAAAACCAGAAACTGTCATCACCACCACTGTCACTCTAACTTCAACTGACATGAGCATAGTTTTCGATTTACGGGAAATCCTGCTTAGTGCTCTGTCTCATTTAATTCATTTTCCACTTTCATTTCAGCTAACAAATTGTCAGGCGGGATTGATTATGAAAGAACAAAATTAAGTTTGACCAAGTGGTGTTTTAGTTCCAACTTCGTCTTGAAACCACCAAAATTAAATTAAATATTAAATCCTCAAAATTGAATATCGTAAAACATCTTGCGGGCGATGTTAGTCTGGCAAGATATGGCAACCTAAGCACCTGTCTTGTAAAATTTTGTTTCGCTATTTATGCACAGGTGTGGAAAATGTTCACAAAAGATAGAATCGCAACACCTTCGCAGACAGAGGCCTTTAACTTTGCTACATCGCAGATAAACCCTTTAACTCTCGAAAGCAAGGAAACTGAAAATGATAGGTGGCTAGGTCTGGCTTCCTCATTGACAACTGCTTTTAAATTATTTACAGCACCTTCCTTGTTCCACATATCAATTGTCTCTAAGCCAAAGAAGCTTCCACAGCGGATATGCAGTAATTTGATGAGCAATATTTTATAAATTGTCCTAACACCTCCACACCTCCTTCCAATTCCTCTACTTGAGCTTAACAGAACTGACACCCTCCGATGGCTTTCGACGAGATTTCGAGCCCGCTGCGATTGAAGCATGTACCGCAGAGAGCCATGTGATACAGGGAGGTATTCATCTTCTCTCCAACCTGGTAGAGATTGACTTTCACGTAGGACGCAGGTGGATGGTTTGCAAAGCAATTTTAATCTGAGCATGAGAGTATAGAGAACAGAGTGTCCTGGGGATCAAGTGAATGAGCACTGCAAATGAGTTAACACTTGAGATAAACAGTACAACTGAGTGTCGCCAGTGGAATTAGGCATTGTTGTGACCCAGAAGTTAGTGTTCATCCTCTCTCTTGTGTGTCAATCATCTACCTATAAACATCACTCAAAGCCCCCATCTTCTCCCTCCAACCCAATCCTGTCTCCTTTACTGTCCCATCTTTCCATCTTCATCGATGTCTCCCCAACCTCTCCCCTCACTCTCCCCAACCTCTCCCTTCACACGAGTTCAACTTCCTCTGATTACATCACAATAACAAAGACACTTCTTTTTGTTTGTTCACGTTCTCTCTTTTCTTTCTCACAAGTAGAGTCTCTCCTCATCTAGCTTCATTGGTCCATCTGCAACACCGCCCCTCCATTCTTCCCCTATCCTCACCCAAGCCCAGCTTCCCCGATAACATCTCAATCAGAATTCTCTTTGCTTGTTCACTAACTCTCTTCTTGCTGAGTCTCCTTATCTAGTCTCATTGGTCTATCTTCACCGATGATTCCCCCCTTTCTCTCTCCTGCCCTTCATCTGGGCTCAACTTCTGTGATTACATCACAATAACAAATGGTGTTTTCTTTGCTTGTTTACCTTCTCCTTCTTTCTCCTTATCGAAAGTCTCTTTATCCAGCCTCTCTTTTTCTTGTTTCTCTCTGTCCTGTTTTTCTTTACTGTCCTGCTGTCTCTTCTTCACAACAGCTATTCTGTCTCGAATGCTTTTGGCTACAATCTTCTGATCCTCTTCATTAAGAAGGCTTGATCGCACCTGAAGGATACACAGAAGGAATCGAAGCAAATGAGATGTACTGCATGCAGACACACACAAACACGTGACGCATGCACACACACACACCCATATGTGAGACATTGAAAGTGCAATATCAATGTGTCTGTCTGCAGACAGTCTTCAGTGCCTGTTAATGTAATTGAAGGAATCAACGTGAACCGACAACAACGAAAGGAGGAAAGTTTAACAAATGAGACGTATGAATTGCTGGCACAAATGGACGCTTGATAGAATTTGCACTTGTATCTTGCTTAAAAAAAGTAAGTAAAAAGGAAAATGTTTGGATAAACAACTGTGACACAAGTTTCCATCATGTTAGTGAAGACTCCGTACCAGCACAGGTTGTGCAGGAAATTCCTTCCTGATATTAACAAAGCAGCAAGGTTAAATGAACAAACCAATTTAGGTAAACTGCAAAGATCCTCACAACTCAATGGTGTGGGTACTTACCCCTTGCTTCACTTGGTGGGGTGGCTTTTCAGGGAGGGGTGTCGACCGTCCTAATTTCAATGGTAACCTTCGATTACCACTTAGTATTTAGTGAAGCAAAGGGTAGGTATATGTCTACGATGTGAATATCTGCTGTTTTAGCTCATTTAACAACAATGTCATCTTTCCTTGCATTAAGATGGAGATGTTATCTTGCAATCTTACATGAACTCCCCTCTCCAAACATCTCCCTCATTCCACTTCAAAACATCCCCTCACCCATCAGTACTATTTATAATAATGCAGGGCTTGGAAATAGGCCTGAAGAAGGTCACAGCCAAAATGAGCAAACTGGATGTAGGTACACAGACCTTTACTATGATGAGTAGTTTTCTCTGTCATGATATTGGGACATAAGGAACTTACATTATCTACCATCTTCTGACAATTGCAACCTTGAAAACCGAACCTTTGCAAATCATAAAACCACCATCAGCAATGATACAGTATTTACTTAAACACTGTATACACTCATGCAACCCTCACATATGCCTAAGTGTGCCAACAGTACAGACACCAATAAAAGCACTAACCTTGCACGCCTATACCTCATAAACACAGCGGGGAGGGTGAAGGATTATCTAGACCATGGTATTCAACAGACAGGACAGACATTTAATCATCCCAAGGCATGTTGAAATGAACACTACAAACAGTAATCCCCTGGTGTCATCCAATAACATTGTATGCCTAACAGCTGGTCTCTGTGATTAACGAGGTACACTGGTAAGATTTTACCAAGTGCCAAACTGGCCCTTACTTAGAAAAAGTATACATTGTTTAACTGCTGGGCCAGTCTGAACACTGAGAGAAAGTTGTGGAGCCGAGTTATATTGAACAAATGTTTACATGAGGCAAACACTAAGGTGAAGCAAAAGGAATGTCTTCCTTTAAATTGCGCTGAATATCGGAATCAAGATGAAACAACTCTAACACACAAGACAACATTCAGAATTCAAGGATTATTTGTAATCAACTATACAACTACCTGAAGAAATATGTGCAAAATTGTCAGAGAAACCCAACAAAAGAAGTGTTTTAAGATCTCAGGGAACTGTTTTATACATATCTAGCACTTTAGAGAACACATATGGACCCAATTTCATTCAGCAGCCAGGGTTCTTACTGCAAGGGTAATGTGAACTGTGCTCTTGAGATGCCCACAGTACAAGCACAACATGCTAACAAAAAACTTCAACAACTGGTGCATTTTGAGGTGAGTGGAATTTTGGCATGTTGAACTAGCTGCCTTTTATTATGTCACATCTGGGCAAAACCTTAAATACTTTTTCGAAAATCTCCAGCCATCAATACCTTAAATGCAGCCAAGCCCTCCCTCCCCCCAGGGAAATTCTCTACACTTGAATTTAAGTGCTGCTTAAAACTGCAACATCAAGTTTCATTACACACAAAGTAGGTGACTAAAGAATTTTAATTATCTTCTCCTTGATTTCCTGATACGTAAACACCTACAACATATATGCTCATAATCTTTCAGATTCTTCAACTTTTGATCACTGAGTGGAAAAACCTTCCACTTCCATTTTGCAAATGCTTAACTCTGTCCCAAAATTAAAAGAGTTGGTATTTTGCATGACATTCCACTAAGCTCTCTGGTGTCCTGCTTTCATCAAATTATCTTTGTCATCTTTCTAAGATGAATCTTTTCATGAATTGCAAATCTTCTTCACCTCCAGCAAACTTTCCTCACACTGCTGTTTGCTTTATCGCACCATCGCGACATCCTCCACTACGTGGACTGGCAAACCGTTTACTACGGAGATGTTGTGAGCACTCGCTGTTTATGTCACGGCTTTAACCCTCACTCTGGTTAAGATATCGGATATGACGGTAACATCTGCTACAGTGGGTGACTCTTCAGTTCGAGTTAAAATCTCAAATCAATTAATAACAACATTAGTTTATACAACATCCATTAGAGTGATGTTCATTAAGAAGCGCAGCCTGTTAATCAATTCCGACACACTTTTTCTTGAACGCAACCTAACTCGTCTCAAATCTGATATTAGAAACCACCCACATGGTACTATGGATACACTAGGAAACTCATGCTCAGTCAAGTCACCACTGTTCAGCATATGTTGTAAACAGTTGCATACAAACAGGGCAGAAAACAACTTGTCCAAATTAATGACTGAAAACCTTATCATTAAATGGAAACAGACATTCTTCTTCTTTTTTCTCCTTTGAACCAAAATGTGAAAGACCCACTAAGCCACAACACACGTACACTTATTCACCTGGATTGGATATTTTACGAATGACTTTAACCTGTGTTAATGGTAAAACTTCTTAGAAAGCTGCCTCATTCGATAGACCCAAGAGTTGAAGCAATTGTATAGAGACAGATAAGCAATTAAGAGGGAAGTTCATCTAAGACTTTCACGTTTATCTAGAAACTCTATGTCAGGGTTTGAGAAAAATCCCATCGATTCACTGGTGTGGGTATTCACGAGTGACTACACATACCCCTTGCTGCCTCCCATTAGTGAAGCAAGAGGTAAGTATATGTTTACGATGAGAATCCAAAGTTTGAATACATGAAGAAAACAAGTGTCAGATGCAATAACTCTGCAATAAGTCTACAGCTTGGGTCCCAAACAAAGTTCTTAAAATTTTCTGAAAAAAAGAGACCTGCTGCAAACACACCAATGTGTTATGGAGTAGGGTATATCTTCTACAAACTAAAATGACCATTTGTAAATGAATATTTATGTTTGATACTATTCAAGCAGTGAAGTTTACTTTCAGTTTTAACTAAATAAAGACCTTGACTTTAAGCCTAGCTAGTTTATTACCTGCTAAATTTATCTTTCTGATGTACATACCATTTTAACACGAGCAGTTGGCTAATATTGCCTAATATTGCTGCTAGATTGTTACACTTGAACAGCACCAAAAGTAAGTGTCACTAATGAAACAGAACCATCTGTTTTTAATATCAAGATTATCCTGAGTTCTTTATACACTGAAATTTGAAGCTGTTAGGAAGAACAAGTAGTGAGCTTTACTGTATGAGTGAAAACACGTACATGTATACCACTTTATCCTGCAGTGTGAGTGGAGAGTACCAGTCCATCATCAAAAATTCACTTTAAACTCACATGTGACAGATATTGGAACTGAAAATTTCATTCTCCATGTCAAAGATTTGGAAAGCCATTAAAGCTGTGTCAGTGTCCTACCATACATGTTCTGGTATGTAACTGAACTGAAACGAAAATGGTCACCAGCTAATTCTGAATGTTGGACGAACGGTGTCCCAAAAAATAAACACTCCTCTTCTGCGATGCAATTTTAACTGATATTCTTTCAGTTACACTGACACAAACCCCAAGTCTACATTTACAGGCTAATGTCATCAAGGACGAGACAGCGGCGCTGACTTTCTTCGTTCACATGTAAGCCGCTGAGAGTTAGTTAGGTAGGAAGCCTGGGAATTAACGACCGGCTTCGTCACCAGTAGTCACATATTAATTAGCTTTGTGCACTTAAGAGACAGCTCTCGGTGACAAGTAGACCTAGATCAATCAACTGAATATCACATTCATGTCATCTGGCAAAGATTTACTATGCTACCTGTTAATGCTGTTAACATCAGTTGACTGGCTTTAAGCTCTCACAGTTTCACAATGTTGACAAGGTCTCTTTCCCTAAAAAACCCCATTTTTCTCTAATCATCAACAGAACATCTTTTGCATCATTTCAGTCTCGCATTCAAAGTGCAATACATTGCTGCATTTGCAGACAATGCGTTAGTGTTATTTCACAAGCCCTTTTCATTTTCATTTTTGACTTTGTTCATTACATATACGCAAAACCAATCGGCAGTTGGATACATTGGTGTTACGTCGAAGTTCTTAGCGCCCGACTATACCGACTATAGGTTACTATAATTCGAGAGCGCGACGATAAGATCGACAAAAATCTCAAGGACGATATCCCGACGATAAAGTGACAAACTCTCCTCAGAATTTTTCAAAAATTCGACGATAGCCTCGATGATACCATTGTGTTACTTACTAACCACAGATAGGTGGATTATATCGATCGCTATTGTTGTATTATAGTCGGGATTATCCGACGATGCGACTATACAGAGTGGGTTTAAAAGAGGAAAGAAAACTACTGCGTACAGAGGGTTGTAGAAGGCGAAAGACAACTTAAAAATTTGCAGACCGTTTGTAAAATGATTTGAAATTCTTAGATCCTATTCGTAGGCCTATAGAGTGCTGCATTATGTTTTGAGGCACGTGTGCTGGTTAGGCTTTTATCTACTGTACGTACGTATTTGGATGTTAAAGTCAACGACAAAAGTCAAAAGCTGTCGTGGTGGAAAATGCTCTGTTAGAGAAAGCCTTTAGATTCAAGTTTGTTTGTATTGCGGATTGTTTGTTTAGGCTTTTTTGCACATGGAATATTAATGTTTTTGACATTCTTGACAGACTGGGGTATTTTGGAAACTCTCGACGATGAAGGTTGCTTCATTGACGTTTCCAACAGGGGATAGCATCTACAGTATCAAATATATACACAAACTTACGTTAGCGCAGGAGTCTGATTTTGTTTGATGCCACAGACATCGTGTGCAGAGATAGGCAACTTGGCCTTGCGTTACTGATACCTTACGTGACATCTCCTTTCTGGTAATGTTTGGCTGATGTGTATTTGTGCTAGCCTAGCTTTATCTTTGAAACTAAAATGGACTGACAAGCAAGACAACCAAATGATCTACACATACTGATATCTGTGATTTCTTTTCCCACCTACGCACGTGCTGTAATTGCCCATTTATTGGCGAATTTTCTGCATCTTCATTAGGCTTTTAAAATAAAATGTGCGTCAATAAACCGGTCATTGAAATCACTGCAGGGTGTACAGTATTACAGTTAGGCCAGACTAAATGCTGCACTTAAGTCAACAACAGTATACCTAATGTATGGTGTATGGTCATTCTACTTTATTGTTGTTGGTCTTTTCTATCTTCATTGTATATTAGTACTTTTGGAACTGGGAAAGGATTAAGTGTCCTGCCACCAACATTTTAACAATGGAGATCAATGTAATCTGTTTAGTCACGTAACCACAACCGATGATGCAGTAAAAAGAGAGAGAGAGAGAGAGAGAAGGAAAAACATAGGTTTGTTTATTGCACCAACAATGAATACCAATGGACTATCCGACATTTTCCTTCACGCATGTATTATCGCTCTCCTTTTTTTGTTATTGTCCGAGGTGTTCAGCAGAATTTTTCTTGAAGCAAAGAAAGAAAAATACTTTGACAACATTGAGAGATTTCTTTAAAACATTTTATGGAAGAGAACAAATGACCCACTTTTGTGACTGGAACAAAACATCCTCTTGTGTAACCGCTGTTGGAGTTAGTGAAATAATTCTAAAATGTAAACCAAACCCTTTCACACCAAAAATAAACAATGCTGATGGGATTTTTGTACATGTCATATGAATCGCTACATCAGATTGTGCTGAGAAAATTGTGACAGACGCATGATTTAGCCCCACCGTTCCTAATGTCTTTATGTTAGTTAATTGGTCTTTTCTTTCAACATGGTCTTTTTTTTCTTTTGCAGAATAGTAGCAGCTCACCGCCTGATTGTTTGTCTGTTTGCTTTTTGTCTTTGTTACTTAATCAGTTTTAGTGTTTGTTCCGGTAGTGCAAGTTTTTGTTCTAAACGTCACATCCCGGTCCTGGGCGGACACTCTGTTAAGGTGCTATTGCCTCAGACACAAGAGCTTTAAAAAAAAAAAGGGGGGGTTGAGGGTGATAGGAAATGAAAAGACTAATGTAGTCTTTGTAGCATGTCCTCTTTGATTGCTTTTCTGTGAACGGAGATTTTCCAAACTATTGTCGACCGATTTGTTACTTGCTTGAGTTCCCACTACCTCTGTCATTATTTTCTCATGTTTTATGGTTGTTCTGTGTTACTCAGCTGCTGTTTCATTTGCACTAACCATCTGACCCGAAATGACATGAGCTGGATTATTTTTTCCCCTTTGTGTTTGCTTGTATGCCAAGATTTGAATTTCACATATTTGTTCGAGATATACACATCATTGCATTACTTTGAAATGCAATTTCATTCTTATTTCATTTCAAACCATGCATGCTTATTTACTAGAACATCGGAAAAACATATTCCCACCCTCATTTCACGTCCTTCACTCGTCAGACCTGCTATAAAGAACATGATGGCGGGGGGGGGAAGCCTTCAGTAATCAGAATGCATTTAAAGCAATGGTACCCCCCTAGCCTCCCACCCCTTGACTACGAGTTTGCCGCTCGTTCATTCACTGGCATCACGATCAATTGTGTTAATGCATATGTCATCTTGCTACACAGGTTTGTTTACTCATCAGGTAGGTATATCCAGGGTAAGTGAATATTAACCAGAAAAGAACAAGATGATGTCTTACAATTCCAACTGTGTAAATGGTACCAAACAGTCCCCACTAAACCCTCCAAAGAAAAAAGGAGTACGACTTTTCACCCCCCACTCCTTCTCCCCCCCCACAAAAAACCCCCACAAAAAAAAAGAAGAAAGTAGTCTGATGACACCGTCAATAAACTATCAGAAGCTTTAGGCTTATCTAAGTTCAAGCACAAAATGAGAACAATAGACTTACCCACTTCAGAGTGATTACTAGGGAAAATTTGATCATTGAAAAGGCTGCATTATAATACCCTGTTCCTGTGCTCTTGCTAAGTCTTTGTAAGAACAAGGAGTTGGACAGAATGTGTCATTTAAGGTCATAAGGTGAAAGTCATTAATTTCCTTGCAGATCCTGTCCGTCACAAAACTCAGTTATTGTCGTAATCATCGGTCAACGGCCCGCCTCAAGTCTGAATCTCCGTACTCCAGATTTTACATTATTAATCATCAGAGTCCACCATTATATACGAGCATCGCTTTTGTACGTTTATGTTTGTATGTTTGTTAAACCACTAGAAGAAACAGGTAAAAGAAAGTAGGCCTAAATATTGTTTTGGTCCAAGTTTTCATCAGTTGCACCCTGTGGATGAGTTTTGTCTCCGTTATTTACCTCTCTTTAAAAAAAATCCGTGCTTTGTAAACCGTAAGCAATGTAATCTGCACAAAGGAAATGGATGGGAAAATTAATAAACAATAAGTTTCGCCCGACAACGCCGTATATAATGATTTTCGAACACCACCTCCCGTTCACCCATGAACAAGTGAAGCTGAACGAAAGAACACAGGGGGTGTAGTGCCAGCATATTACTAGGCCTACCTAAGGCGAGTGCTACCCCAAGTAAGTTGCCCCGACGCGTAAAAAAAAATCATGGCTTTAACCCCCCCCCCTCGAGATGATTGTAGACAGCACTGTAGGGCTGGTCTATAGTGACTGTATTTACAAATGTGATCCTTCTTTTAATGTTTACAAACAGGAATAGTTTATAATGAAAAAAAAAGGAAAAAACAAAAACGCATCACAATTGCCACAAACCCCACTAGCAACATATCATAGCACCCGTAAGGGTAGAGTTGGCGCTCTATCCCCTCTGCCACAGCACCACAGTGGACACAGATTGGGCCAAGTCCGGGGTAGCATATGGCGGGGCCACTCCATGAACGTTACAAATAAGGGTCCAAGGAACCATTAACTGACATCCATGCACCAATATTCCATTTTCAATGGTACATAGTCGGGCCGAAGCCGCAGTCGGGAGAATGGCAGTGACAAGTTAAAATATCTGTCATTATGCAGATAGATAGGCTAGCGTGCCTAACTTACGTAGGAGGGGGAAAATATTGCTACCACAAATCTAGCTTGTTTTGTTTCTTCCCACGTAACAGCAACCAATGTTTTTTTTCAGAAATCATCTAATACTTGAAACAGGAAGTAGAGTTTAGGGTTTCTTCTTTTGTTTTTCTTCTCTTCTCAAGGACCTATTAGGCCCTCCTCTAATATTTTTTTTCAACGAAACAAAACGCAATATTTCGACGCAGCAGCTCGGCTATTTCAAATCCTACTTTGTGCAACCTACAACACAGTCTAAAGACTATGCCTACACGAAAAATGGGGATAGGCTCACACATGTTTCTATAGGCCTAGTCGATCTGATAACTTATGCCTAGGCCTACACACATACGAGCACGGTGCACATTTGCGGTTAACACTTAAAGAAATAACTTTCAAAGGTTCTATTCTTCTGCTCATATCAGTGTTGTCACCAGCAAAACCACAGTCCTATTGTCTTTTATCAATGGGTATTCACTTAGGCCTCGACGATACTGCAGATTATCAGACGATAATAGCCGACTATAAGACGATATTTTGGCCGACCTGAAGTGCTAGATTTTGTCCCGACGATAAAAGCTCTGCTCGACGATCCGACGATAAGCCGACTATACCGACTATAACCGACTATAACCCGCCGACGATACGGCGAACTTCGACGTAACACCACTGTATAAAGCAAGTTTCTTTCTAATGTTCTGATGAGGTGCTGTGAATCAACTTTATTGATGTAAATCAATAATATCCAAATGGGAGGAAGAAAGAAAGAGGGTGAGGAGGCTGGATCTGACTGGTTGGCTGCTGCATGTTGCAAGCATTTAACTGACTTTGTTGCGTGTATTGAGTATTTCAAAGGGAAATGACGTAAGCATTCTTTACCATTTCAGCTGCCACTTCTTCGGGTTCATCCGTCTTGAGATTGAAGGAAAACTGGAGAGCTTCATTGTCACGGTGTTTATCCCTTCGTTTCTTGGGATCCTCCACTCGGAGCTGAAGCTGGATGATATCCGTGTTGTTGTCTTCCACAAGTTCAACTCTGAAGCCCGTATCTTCGAAGTAGTCATGCTTCAACAGTTCTTGAATCGAGAATCTGTGAATAAGGACATTTCATGTACATTTAACTGAGCTCTGATAGAGTGCAGTTCATAAATTCAGCAAAGGAATCAAAAAGCATTGTCATCCAACTTGCGGGAAAGAGAAAGTTGAAAAGGGCAATGTTTAGGTTAAAGGACTCTGATGAGGTATGAAAAGGGCAAACTTTCCTTTTAGTTGCAGATACGAAAAGAACACTTGATCGATTAAAGAAGAGTCTCTAAATTTCCTTTTTCTATCATCAATCGAGACAACATAACCGTTATTTTTATCTGCTCACAGTAAAGATGAAAAAGAGAAGTGGAACATCAACCAGAATATGCAATACACACACATACACAATGTAGGCTACCTTTTAGTCAAACTTAATTGGCCTAAATAGTTGTCCAAACTGACGCAGACGTGCCCTTCCGTCAATGTTTGCCTCAAAGTTTCAATCCATTCCCAACCACAGAATGACTCAAAGGCAATAATTTCCTCTCTGGTGTCTCTCCAGATTAGATCAATGAAACTATTTCTAATGCACAAGAATGTATTTCCTTCTGCGCTCAACCACAATAATAAGTCCTGTGAATGACCTGAGGCAAATCATGGATTTTTGTAGAGTAAACCTCTTTTTAGGAGCTCTGTTGTTTGGTTTCGAGCAGCCATTGAGATGGAATGGTGTGCTGACCTACAGTACACTTTGTATGTAGTAAAGCTTGCTATGTTTTGTTTCAAAACTTATAGCACTTCTATTGTAACAGTCACAAAGGCTTTTGTCACCCATTGAAATGAATCAATGTTCCATACAAACACATGGTGACATACAAATCTCACTAAAGTTTAAGAAAAAAAGGAAATACATCATTCAATCTAAAACAATTTCAGTTGCAGCTGTGGGACAAAAAGTTAGTGTTTTCATGGGTATAAACCTGGATACATGACCAACATTGACCACCTGGTTCCAAAGTTACTACCTGGTTCCTGAATAGAGTAAAACAGCACAACTGCTGCGTGAATGCATTGTGTCGGGTTGCTGAGTGGCGCACACTGTGTACCGAAAATCATGCGCAGTTTACCACTCCCTATTTGTGGACAACATAAAAAATGCTACGAAATTCAACCAGGTCGCTTGAACACGCTAAAACAGAAAGCAAAATGTTTATTATGGAATTTGGTTCTTTTTCTCACTGAGAATCGGTCTTATTAATGAGTAGTTAAGTGAAGGCAGGTGTACTGCATGTACAGCAGTAGTAAGATCCCTCCACACCAATGCTAACAATGCAGTCAACATTTTGATCAGGCACTTGGGTACCCAACTGGTAGGAGTAGAAATTACCCGATTCCAATTTACACGAATCTATGAAAACACTATGGAAAGTGCACAGAAATTCAATGTCAAAGAGAACGAAGGAATGTGGTATTGGGCGCTTCCAGGGAACCAGGAACCAACAGAGTAAATGCAACCAAAGTAAACAATTTGTCTGAAAGCTTACTTAGCATTGGCACAAACATGACTGCTGAGAGCTTTAAAAACAATGTTCAGATTCTTGGTTGACAGGATATGGGTCCATGATCCAGTGAAGGGTGTCAGGAAGATTCACTGGGAGGAGAGAGACATGGGAAGGGGTAAGAGAAAGGAGAACAAGAAGAAAGCAGGAGATGAGCAGGGGAAAAGAGAAAGGAGAAGGTAAGAGAGGGGGAAATGCAAGCAGAAAATGAGAGGGGAAAATGAGAACAGGAAATGAAAGGGGCAAATGATGGGGCAAATGATGGGGCAAATGATGGGGCAAATGAGGGGGAGAGAAGGACAGAAGGATACAGAGTAAGCACTTTACCAATGGTTGGAACAGATGTGCAACGGGAAGCAAGCATTGGAATCATTCCTAGTGTAATGGTTGATCTTGAAAACCAGCCCTACAAACAAGCTAAGATACGCTTAGGAAAAGCTAATTGGTATTCTGAGTCACTTGTCACCATTTCCGATTTAATATGCATTGATCTATTTCTGTTCAAATATCGTGCAATCACAGCAGAGCCGTAGATACATATAGAAATGCTGACCTTCACATGGACAAACCTCACCTGAATTTGACTTCTCACACATTCACAATGCCATGGTGCACAGTAAAAATCTCAATGAAATCAAATTGCAAGTCTTGAACCAAACCTGAAATTACTTCATAATGAAGAAAAACTAAAATGTAAACAAAGATGACCAATCTAGTATGGATTTCTTTTTTTTTCTTCTTCTTCTTTTTGGTCTGACTTTCAGATTACAACTATCTTTGTAATATTGGGATAAGGATATTTGTGCATGGTGACATTATTGAGAAGGTAGTGGCTGCATTTTATGAAATTTTGCGCAAACTAAACCACTTCATAGATTCAGTGGAACAGTTGCATGGCACTTGCCAAATTAGCCTTCAAATTTTTTGAAATTTTTAATATCTGACAACTCTACCAAGCAACTAATTTAAGTAATAATGATAGAAATAAGAATTGACTGAACTGCCATTTTCAGTTTAAATTATGGCAGTGCTCAAAGTCATTTGACTTACAACTAAATAGAGCTTTCTTCATTCAGAACTTGCAGAGTGAAATCCTGATAATTCATTGGAATTGTGTTTATATTTATTACTGTTTTTGAGACGGCTTTTCAAAGATTGATAAAAAAGCAACATGACGATGTAGAGTGGTTCAGAGTCTGAGTTTCTTTTTGTTGATAGGCTTGTATATGCTGTCTCCTAATTACCGAGTTTCACATTGGTGAGAGATACCAATATTTTTAAAGAAACAAAACCCTCCAGGCATCTAAATTCTCTATTGTAATTGAAATAAAGTTTAAGTAAACAAAGAAAAACATAAGGCATATCATGCGAGTTCCTCTTTTATGTCATCAATTTGCATAGTTAGCCAATGTTTGTTCATGATGCAGGAATTGTTTCTGTAAAATTGTCAATATTTCATGGCTTTTGATGAAATTTGTGGCTTTTTACAACGCTTTAAAGTTAATACAGCCAATATTCCAAAATGTCGTTTTCATGTCGCATAACTTTCGATATCACCACATTTCAAACTTCATCAAACTTCATTGTGACATACAGTACCAGCTAAACTCCCAAAATAATACCATTTAAACCAAATAAACCCTACACATCATCCATCTCATGAAAAGGGACTTTAGTGCATTTGACAGACAGTAGTGAACTTAAAGACACTTTTTTCCTGTTTACCAAATCTATCTTTTCAAATTGATAAGAAATATTAGCTTTAAGTGATCCATTCTCTTTTTGTATAAACACATCATAACAGTAGTAGACCCTGTTGGGTTGGGTCACCTATATCACAAACCATGCAAGGTGTCTCGTACATTCTCCTTCACGCATCACGGTTTCTCCGACCCTGGGAGAAGCAGTAATATGTTCACACTCGTTCAAAGTATAACTTTGAATTTTGCTACGGAATTTGTAGCAAAAAGTGACAACCAATTACAGTACAATGCACTTTTCAGATCAAAGTGGAACTGACCAAAGTGGGAATGGATGTAACATTAGGATATTCTTTAGACAAAATTTAAAATCGATAAACCCGTCTTTTAGACATATGATGAACATGAAAAAAAAAAATAATAGTGGCTTTTGATGGCAACCTTGTGACTATATAATGTCCATATCAGTTAAAAATATTCCAAAAGCACTCGAAGTGAATGAAACTTGTACCCTTTTGTAGAGCATACCATTCAGTCAAGCGAGGGGGGAAAATATGTTCATTGTGACTGGATGACCATGGTAAAATTTTAATATGCATTACCTAACACATCCATGTGTAGGTATTCAGTTGAACACAATGAACTCTCTTCTTCCAAGGGCTATTCTTGTGAATGGCAATCCAGCGTCCAACAGATACAGGGAATGATAGAATAGAAAACAGGTAAAGCGTAAAGGACAGCTTTATGCAGGGAGCTGTATGTGGGTTGTATGGACAATCAGAGAAATTATAAAGGAGAGAAAAGCTGGTAAGCAAAAGGGTAACTGCATGTAATGGGCTTAAATGGCAGAACAGCCCTTAGCAAGGGCTATAACAGCAGCAGCATGAACCAAATCACCTGTCTGTGTTGGTCTACAAATGTGTGCTCTTAGTTCTATGATGTACCTCCCCTGCCCTCCCCCTCCCCCCGCCCTTTGTATAAACACATGACAACAGCAGCAGCACCAATATGAACCAAATCACCTCTCTGTGTTGCAGTCTACAAGTATGTGGTCTTCTGATCTTTGTTCAATGATGTAAGGTCCGTCGGTATATCGATATATCAGGTATACCTGGTATTTTCCTCATACCCATACCGACGGTATGGAAATCTATCATAAACGAATATATCGAAAATACCAGGTATACCTGAAAAGATGCCGAAATACCTCGTAAAAAATATACACAATAGAAATACCGAACCAGATACGCACACAAATTCTTTCCAATAATTGCTTGTCACTGTTTTCACGTAGCGTTGCAGGGTAGATTCAGCCACAAAACTCTGTACACAATCTTAGCATGCCGCTTGCACACTGTGTGGCACTCATACGTACATAGCACATACCATGCTATAGCCTAACAAGAACTACATCACAAGAGATCAGCGGAGGGACGAACAGATGGTTCTTTCATTGCAACCGTGCAAAATGGTTTAAGCCTAATTGACCAATCACGAGGACAAACAACATTCACTTACTAACGATAACTTGGAACAGTCAACTTATTGATAGTGGGTTGATATACCGAAGAGATCGTTTTCTCACACGTGTTTCACTAGAGCGCGGTTGGGTCTGTTTGCAACAGTAGAAATGAAATGATTTGAAGTTGAAACAAATGCGTTGTGTACTTCTGTTTTACGTACTGTGCTCTGAACCAACTGTTACTGAATGATACCACTCAAAAGTTGAGGTTCCTGGTATGCGGCTCAACGGGCCGCAAGGAATGGAGTAATGCAGGTTAAAAACAGACAAGATACGCCCTTGAAAAGTACCGTGATGAGTGCTCAAAGAATTCAGGAATGCTAGATTTCTGTCAGCGCTGTCAATACGTGTAGAAAAATAAGGACTGTGAGACTTAATTTCCAAGGATTATAGAACAATGAGTCAATGTTGTTTTATTGATTTCTTTCAAAATAAAAAGAAAGAAAGAAAAAGAAATAAAAACTTCCGGGGTACATATGAATGAATACTATTAATTAAGGTTACTATTAATGAATACCATCATTAACAAAGTGAGAAAATTATTAAGAACGGCATGACATAAACATCACATTTGTAAATAAACCCGCAATGCGGCTTCCGGGATGACAAACGGATGGGCAGACTAAACAAAGTAGTGATTAAATAATCACAAGTTCTGGGCCAAAAAAACAAGCATGCTGGCCTTTTCAGGATTTAGCTGAGCTCTCAGGGGGGTAATGATTTGTCCAGCTTTACTGAAAAGTCGCTCGGAGGGGGAAGATGTCGCCTGGACTGATAAGTATCGTCTAGCAAAAGGTGCAAGGTGGGGGAAGTTTTTTTCTTGATCTTTCCACCACTCCAAAGGGTCATCCTCACAGTCGGCACAAGGGATGGCAACGTACAAGTCGTACTCCCTTAGAAACTTTTCGCGGGGAGAACTTTGAACAGGGGATGAAGACTGTTCCTTTGATTTTCCTAGCCAAGAGCCGAGAGTACGTTGCTTTTTCCGTGGTGGGGAGTCTGGGGTGGGTGTGGGAACTGGGTCTGGATCATTGACTGTGTCACTGGAGCTGGAGGATGTTGAGGGCTGTGGTTCAGAAACATCAGTTGTTTGCGGGGAAGATTCATCCATAAATAGAGTGAGGAGGCTTGTTTTCACCAATGTAGTTTGAATTTCATCCAGATGAGTGACCTGTAAACAAATGGTATGAAGGGGTTGGCTTACAACTGTTGTAATAACATGAGTTTCAGTATTCATTGAAAGGGTTATAAAAAAAAAACTTAGCTTTTCAAACATTAGAAACATGTTTGTGCGCGTTACAAAAATTTCTCCTTTAAATGATCAAAAACATGCACATGGGCATTCAACAGACCTTAAAACGTGGATCCAGAAACGATGTTATGTTAATCAGCTTTTGCCTGTCATCATCAGCATAACGGGGCAGGATATCATCTAGAATATTTTGCCGCAGTTTGTTCACGAGCAGCTCGTCTGGATTGGGCTCATCTTCAGGTGCCTCAGGTGCTAAAACCTCCCCTTCTAATTTCTCCAGCATGGGTTTAAGGCATGAGATGGTGACGTATTTGCTTCCTGACATTATGTCAGTAAGCTCCGCCAGAGGTTCCATCACCTTGTTCAAGGCTTCAAAAACGGCCACATCTTGCCACTTCGGTACAAGGTGAACGGTCTTCCGATCGTTAACAAGCACATGCTTTATTTCTTCCTCGTTTTCGAGGATGCGTTTTAGCATGGCTTGTGTCGATCCCCACCTTGTGATACAATCCTAAATTAAAAGGATAAGGAAAAATTCGGCTTAGGCAAAAGGGATAGTCGCATCGGAAATGCACAAAGTTTGGGGGCTACCCGCGTGTCTACCCGCCTTAAAAGCTTGTAGTCCCTATAGTTCATCGGTTGTTATAATAATGTATCGATGATATAGCGTTAATTTTGTAATTTAGATTCGAAGGCACAAAACAAGTTGAAAAAGACCAACCACTTAGGAAAACAAATCAGCCACACTTTAGGTATGCTTTCACATTTTTAATATCAGTTGTTAGGAACTAAATGCTTAATCACATTGATGGATTCGGGATATCCCCCCAAAAAAAATATTTATCCGCAAAAATAAAATAAACACTTACCGAAATCAGGCACTTGGGTTCTTTCCCGTTTTGGACCTGGGCCGTTTGTAAATCCCTTTTCTTTTTCCAGCTGGTGTTAAATTTAGCCACTAAACCGTGAGCCACACCCAAAGATCGGCTAACTCTCTGATGGATGTCGGGATGCGTAGTCTGGGAATACGACTTTGTTATCCCAAGATGTAAACCATGCCCAAAGCAGCACATGTGCCCCCAACCCAAGTCTTTTATGGCTTTCACTATATTTGCGCCATTGTCAGAGGTAACACATACCAGTTTTGAAGGAGTCAACCCCCACTGATCTAGCATGTCCTTGCATGTTTCAGCAAGAGTCTCTGCAGTGTGGTCTTCCGGGACAAATCTTGTTCCCAGGTCAATGTGCTCTAATTTCCACTGGGAATCAATGAAGTGAATGGTCATCCCCATGTATGGCGTCATTCCGTGCGAAGACCACATGTCTGTAGTTGCGGAAAAGAAGTCGGCATCCTTCAGACGGGCAATCACCTTTTCCCTAATTTCATTATACAGTTTCGGAATGTGTGTCTTTGACAACGCACGTTCACTTGGCGCTTCAAACCTTGGGTCCAACTTTTTTAGCAAATGGCGAAACCCGGGCTTCCCAACAGTTCGCATGGGCATAGAATCTTTTGCAACGCAAAATGTGACAGCACGAGTAAGCTCCTCCCATCGCCTATCAGTTCTGTTGTAGGGAGTGTTTTTTGCAAACATGTCTGCAATGCGTCCCTTTGAAGAACTGGCTGAATGAGTAGACTGGGAACTTGGCGTATCCGTCCCTGTGCCCTTTGAACCAGAGCTGGATGGATACAGACTTGCATGTTCTTGAGGATGGTACGTACGCAGATGGTGACGCAAATTGGAGGTACTAGAATCCGATGATTTGACAACTTTTTTACAAATGCTGCATGAAAACTCCCCAGAGCTCTCGGTACTTTTGAAGTAGTTCCATACTAGACTTGTTTTGCCCATAATTATTTCACTTGAACCTTGCTCTTTGTGTAGAATAAACTTGTTTAGTGTGTATAATAAACTTGTTTAGGAAAACGTTGCCTTTTATCTACGATACTCTTCCGAATTAATACGCGCTATGTTAACTTCAGCAAAGAAATGACAGTCAGAGTTGAATCTCCATCTACTGTTACAGAGATCGACAAAGGAGATTTACTACCCCATTACTTACCAGATATTTAGATTTCAAAGAAATTGTTACTAAACTAATTAATGGGATAATCTGGTCTTTGTTTCATGTTTCGTATGTGGAGTGCCATCAAGCTTTCGTGGTCACTTTTCCTTTCCATCTGAGACTAAGATGTTAACCAACAAAACCCCCCAACATCGTTAAAACAGACCACAACTTCATACATTTTAAGCCATTTCCCGAAATTCCCCGTTTTTGGTTTAATAAATTACAACAACGCTCGCACCATGCCATGACTAATAGCTTAAAAACTTTGCCGTAAGTACAGTCAAGTTTTACGCTCAAGTAATTTCCTTCACACACACCCACGTGCGTGCTTGTCAACTTATCTGAGATCTAGAATTGATTCTGCGCAGTACACATGTGTATCTGTTTCACCTGTTGCTCGCTCTCATACCGATTGCCGAAGTCATACCTGGTATGACATACCTGAATACTTTAGCAGGTACGGTAAATCATGTACAGACTACAAAGCTACTGTAGTAGTGTGTACACGTACAGCTAGCAATGACGACACAAGCTAGCTACGCTGTATACATTTCGCACTCGAATGCAGTGGTTCATGGTGTTTCCTTCCGTTAATAAGCAGGCCTTACACGGGTTTGGAATAGAATGATCAAGGTCGAGGAATCACAAGGTCCACGAGTTATAAATTTTACACAATCAAAACTGAAAAATTACTTGGTGTTGTTGAGAGGAGAATCGCTGGGGAGTGTTGGATTGTAAGACTTACAGGCATAACGTTAAATATATGGGCTATTAGTAGTACTTTCATGGGGCTTAACTCGAAAAGAAAAACACACAAACACTTAAGTTTTTTTACCATTCTTTTCGTTTAATCAAAACTTTATTTAAATCTTCAAAATGTTTTGTTGCAAAGAAGAGAAAAGAGATTGGAAAAAATTCGTGTTCATAAAATTGTTGGGTCGTAAGTATCGGGTAGCAATGGGAATGGATCATACTGTAGAGTATGGTACAATTACTGTGTGATGTACTGGTTTTGCGAAATTTTCCGGTATACCTGGTAATACCAGGTATGTGTCAGTCGGTATACCGATACCTGTTTTGGCTCATACCGACGGACCTTACAATGATGTACTTCTCCTACCCCCCCCAACATCTGACACAACAACAACAAGGATGAAAAACATGGCACACTGTTTACAAACACAGAGCAGACTGGAAAGTGGCTTGCATGCCCACAGGTGATGTACTGTAAAAGTATCTCAACATACCCACAACTATGTCTTTGTATTTGGTTAACTTTTTCAACTTCCCTATCAAAATTTTGCACGACAGCCAGTCACGTGAATGGAACAACCACATCAGTGTGTACGTAGGTGTTATTGTGTGCACTGCTACCTATGGTTAATGGTGGACATGACACAATTTATGGATCTAGTAATTAAATATCAAACTATAACCAACATTACACCACATTAAGCCATGATGAGACTTTACTGAGTTCTTTCAATGCTTTGCCATCTCATGCAGGTTCTTCATGCAGTTGTCAAAATATGCTAGGTTTCTACTGAAAATGGTTACATCTTACAAAGATCGTTAAACCATTTCAGAGAGCCACTGCAGTGGAATTCTTGCTCACTTAAGCCTTTGACTCCTTGTCAGTATCTGACAATAATCGAGAAACTTGAATCCCTTTTACACCGACTTCAGCATGGTACAAAAGTAGGGCAAATGAGGAAAAACTAAAAATAAATTAACATCTGGTAGGGACTGAAAGCGAAACATATAGAGTGGTCTTTTGTTGGTCAGAATTCTTGAAAATGTACACAGAATTCTTACTAATGTATAAGGTGGCTGTTAAATTTTGGGAAAACACCAAGGAAAGTACAACATTTTCTATTTTACCCCTAGGATCAACTTAGTAAACAAACTTATATTCTTTCAATTTGGGATATACACACAGAAGCTATTTGTAACTGCATGGAAGACTGGGCCGTCAGTCATCACCATTCGTTCTACATTCTACAGGTGGAGAGCAATGGCCTGCACACTGAACACACATACCAAGTACCTTGCTGTGTTAGCCGAGTTCACACCTGTCCTTTATGTACAGAGAGAGGGTATTCTCACTTCACAACTAGGTCACATCACAGGTGTCTAAATTACCAGAATCGGATGACAGTCACGATTATTATGAGCAAATTTCCTAGTGTCCGAAGCAAAAAACCTGCTGGCTGCTAAACACATTTAGCATCCACACTCCACATATCTCCTGATGAAAAGATTAAAACCATCCTGATCTGTTTTCCTCTTTCTTTATTTACATCTCATGTCAGGAGGGTGAAGGAATTTGTCTGTAATATTTTCGTAAATACACTCCAAGTTATGTCCCCTGGGAGTAACAATTTAGTGAACTGACATGGAAGGGTGTGTTCATTGATGTTGTTGCAAAATGTAGAGTGAAATACTGCAACAACAATCAGTTGTTGGATCAATGCATAATTGACATTAATCTAATGATGATTCTTAACAGTCATATCGACACTCACTTGTACACAAACAGTACAGTCACTGAGTGACATGTAAAACAACAACTTACACAAAACTGAGGTTCCTTCTAGGCTATTTTTCCCACAGTGAAATTTTCCGTCGGCAGTTGACAAATGTGTACATGTCTACCTCCTGGGGAATACTGTGGTTGGTTCTTTCAAGCCAGTGTTCGTTACAATTGTTAATTATGAGGAAACTTTATGGGAAACTAAACACGTAAAGATAATTTTCAGCAGCTGTGTAATGAGCTTGAACAGCAAAATTCTATGTAGCAGGGTATTTTCCCTGCACCATATTGCTCTAAGTTTTTTTTTTCTTTCCTTTTCCCTTTTCTATTTAGAATGCCCTGTGTGGAACCAGTTCTGGGTCATGCAAACCTTGGCTACCTCGTCAGCAGGCATCAAGTCATCTGAGGACTCAATAACCGTAGTTTCCCCATGGCTGAGATCTTTACTGTTCGTGGGACCTTTGGGACCGAATCCTTTGTAAACCATTAAGCTTCCCTTCCCACTTTCCCAGCCTTCAAGTGGTAAACAACCTACAGGCTGGGTATGTCTCCAAGCCTCTGAACATCTTGTGGTTTGTAGTGTCCATGGGCAGGTGCTCAAGCTATCAGAGTGCGTAACTAAATGGCCCCACTGTTTAGCCAGTTTTCCTTTGTCTATAGTCACTGATTCTTCTACAACACCAGGATGAGTTAAAAGCAGCTAGGTACTTTGGATATCCACCATTCATCCAAATTGTAACTACATAAACACACATCTGAAGTTTGTGCATCAAAGTATTATTTTCTGAGTTGGATTTCTCTCTGAAACCCACCAGGTAAGAGTATTACATTTTATAAGTACTGATGTAAACCATCTGACTGCCATGAATATGACATGCGGTCTTTTTTGGATTCCTTCTGAGAATCCTGCGTACTTAGTAAAATTTGTGGGCAACATCTGGCAGCTTGCAAAAGTTTCAAAGGTTGCCCTACTTTTGTGCTTTGCATTATTACTACTTTGTCTCTTGTCCATTATCTCTCCCAAGATTATTAGTCAAAGACCATGGTGGTCAGACAGTATTCTCTAGGTGTTACACACTATGTATGTATGATGTGCAGTATATTTGCTTGTATTTATCTTAAGTGCAAATTATTTTTGGTAGGTCCTCCAGAAGTTCTGAACTGTTTAATTCAATGTGGCCATACCTCCACTATGGTTCTATGCTAGAATATCTGCTCATATTTTACTGACATAATGGTTTCATTAGGTAGCTACAATGGGTTTGTGTACATGATGTTCCCAATTACCATGATAGCTAATCTATGTGTTGGTAAGGTATATATAATTGTACACAATATGGAGTGAATGTAAGAGTCCCTGTTACTTGGTCTGGTAGACAATTAGGTTGAACTGTTTGTGTACCCCTCTGCCCTACTGACTCCAGATTTCATTGAACTCATTTCAGGGTTAGTCATTGGTTATAGCATATTAAGGTGAACCCATGGGTGGCATGTTTAGAGTGCATTTACGTCTTGAGTTATGGCTAGATCCCATTAATACTGTCACTCCCCATATGTACATAATCCACTTTACCGTACATCTTTTATCTTTTATTTTATTTGTAACCATTGTGTACGTGGAATTAACTGCTATGGCAAGGCTAAAATGACCTTTTGCACTTGCTATTGACATTGCTATAAGTACGAAAGGGGTTCGGTTGAAGTGGGTTACATTGTTACATCTACAAGGTTGGTCACATAGTTCTAGAACCTATCTTGCCTATCTGTTATGGTCATGTGTATGATTACTTCAAATGGTGTAGTCATAGGCATTACCTACCCCATGTACTTTAGTGTCTCACCCCCTAAATGATATCTAAGGTGCTAGAACCTGTGACCTTGAACGGGTATCACCTACCTTTGTTATTGTGCATATTCAAGAGAAGGCATGGCAACTAATAATTGGTTCCAAGTTGACATCATATGCTATTTAAGATGCTAGACCCTGTGACCTCAAGAGGGTACCTCCTATTTGTGGTATTGTGTATATACATGAGGGGGTGTACTTGATAATGATTCCATACTCAATGTACATGTTATTTCATTGTTTTTAGTTATTAATAGTATTAGTGTTAAAAAATGGGTTGATAGCAGAGGGCTTGATTGGCCAAGTGCTTGTTTGCTGATTAGCTGACTACCATTCATCCACTCCATACTGGCCTGAGCACACATCTGAAGTTTCTGCATCAAAGTATTATTTTCTTAGTTGGATTTCTCTCTGACATCGACCAGATTACACACATTGTGATGGGGGCTATTGCCTAGCTGGGCCTTCTATTCCAACTGTTGGATCTCAACTATTACACATACTGGGGGTAATATTTCTGCCTGCCAGCATCCCACTAAGGGTGGGTCATCTTTACCCACGATTTATAATCCTTTCATCCATCAAGGGATGGTTGCATACTGCAGTGGTTGCCAGCGCTACTGAGATAGAGTTGTGTACCTAAACTATGACTCTGTGATCATGGTACCAACAGAGAGGCCTGCTATACTATAAGTGAGCCTGGATGCCACCAAAGTTGCTTGCGTCATGCCATCGAGGGACCAACTTAAGAGGCATCCTACTTGGCAACAGTCGCAATAGTATGCACCCTTGAATATCGTTACATATTGGAACCTTAGTTCAATTCACTGAGGGTATTGTATAATGTATGATGTTTATGTACTGACCCCATGTTTTACAAACTGATCCCATGTATATGTAACTGATCCCAGGTTTATGTTTTGATCCCATGTTTACCATTAGTTGCAACTACTTATACTATTCACTACAGTCAGCACTCAGTATATTCACTTGCTGATCAACCCAAATTATGCTTTCTGTGTCATTTTTATACTTTATAGCCCTATCAATGTATATTTAACGGTCAGGTCAGTCTGTACAAACCCCGCTGCTCCATGACTACGTGTTGTGTAGTAACATCACACTCTACATCGTTTTAATAAATGCGTATTTTCGCAAATGAAACTCACATCTTACACATGTCAGCAACTCATTTTCCACTCCTATAGGTAGGTTAGCTTAATCCTTACAACCATTCATTTTGCAGGCCCAAATGTGTGGAACTATCTGTCACTTCGTATTCACAGGTTGCAATACATTGCTTTCATTTAAGAGCTTGTAGAAAAAGTACTTCATTCATCATCATAGGTTATAATTTGCTGCTCTCTCGGTTTCTTTTTATTCTTTTTGTTGTACATACTATTTTCATGTTTCAAGGAGGGCTTGTACCATAAGCGCTTCAGAGCTTCTTTTGGCGTTCTCCTGAGTCACTTTCCGTCTCATATTTTTTTCTTATAATTTTTTTCTCTACATTTATAGATGAACTGTATCATACTTTGTTCTGAAAGAATGACTCAAATAAATGTTCAAGAAATGAAAAAAATATCGCAAAACTTGCTTTTGGTTCAGATTTATGAACATCTCACCCTGCCTCACACTAACAAAAAATTTCCTAGCCAGAAATTTGATGACTTGGTAACCCAATGATTGCTCTCTGTTTTTCATCACAGTTTGCAACTTGTCCACTTGAGCGGGAGAGTTTGTTCAACACATGGTAACATTAACTCAATACTGAGATATTCTTTACTTATTTTTCCAACCATTGAAATCTTAATTAGGAAGCGACTTACAGGTCCACAAACTACTTATTTTATATTCATACTTGCACATAACAACTCATGTGCTAAGAATGAACAGTAGACTTTTCCTTCAAGCACTTGGAAGCCATATTCGGATAGCTTCATTGTAAATGCTCTACAATTATGGTCTCAAAGGATGTTTGGGGGTCATAACTTTGGGGGTCATAACTTTGGGGGTCAAAGTCTTTGGGGGTCAAAAGTCTGTTGTCAGGCCTGTATACAGCTTTTTCAGTTGGTAGGTGGGGGGGTTGATTTCACCACAAGTGGAACATTTTACCTGACAATTATGAACATGCTGGTAATGTTGCTAAAATGCTAAACAATAAAACTAACTGACAACTAGAGTCATGAAAGTATACTTATAAAGGCAAGATCCATCTTCTTTGTAAACCTAAACTTGTAATATACAGCACTCAATCATCACCGCACAGGTTCCTAGTCTTCTTGGGTACACAAAAACCCTATTAATCATTCAACAATTTTTTTTTTTCCCATGCCTCCATGCAATCACATGATCAGAATCTGGAGAAAAGCTTATCATGCGAGGGGGGCAATGTGCTTAAATTGCTCGGTTTGCCAATCATGCCTCCACTGCAGTTTACACTTTCTGATGATAGCAAGGCTAGTATTATCAACATCACACAGAGAGAAGGCTTCCTTTGAATTGTACTATGCCAGTCACTTGTTAGCCTCCACTCCAAAAGTTATGTTTACACAGCAATAACAGGAGATAGTGGAACACTGGAGTGAGATAGGAACCTCCAACAAGTTTATCTTGTATGTGGAGAGATACCTGTTCAAAGCAGTTTAGATTAAAAAGATGTGTGCGCATTGATACCAACCACTTCCAACAAGGGTCACACTAAGTATTGCCAATGAGGTAATATCATGCCACTTTTAAAGAAGGAAATGGCCATCAAGTACCATATGGTTTCTAGGCTCTCTGCCAGAAATACTAAATAGCAAAAGAAAAAAAAGAGGGGGGACAGAGGGGAATACAAAAAGGACAATGGGGATGACCAAATATTTTGACTGAAAAATGTCAGTGACACCATGAAACATCCTCAATGAGTACATTTGCGTGGGTTCACATCTTCACGTGAACCAGAATTTGAAGTCTCACAAAAAGCTGGCATCTCTACTTCTCTAGGATCAAAAATATTTAGTTATACAAAATATCCCCTGAAACTAATCTCAATCCAATCCATCAAGAATTTTTCTAAAGCAAAGTTTCTCAAAGCAGAATTGAACGGTACTTTGGTTTTTCAATTGGGACAACAGGATGACAAATTATGCATCATGGAAAACCAGGAAAGATGGAGAACATACATCAAAACCACAACATGGATCCATTCATTTTTGCAGACTTTCTTCATCCTTAGATCCAAATTCTCACAATGCGAGTCAACCAGGACCCTCTCAGACAAAATACTTTTAGCACTTTAAATGTATCCTAAAAGTTGTCATTCACAAAGTTTCACATAGGAATAAGCAATTGCATTTGACAAAAATATTTTTGAATCTGAATTTCAACAGAATATTGATCCTACCCTTGAGGACCCTGCTTTCCTCTTCCAGTTACAACTAGTCCTGACCTGTCAACTAGGACCAATCAATAACACATGGATTGCCTATTGAAAATGCTACAAAAGAAACTTTGCCGCTTGAATACTGGCCGATGGTGTATGAGTTTATTGCAGACTTGGTCATGTTCTTTAACAGGGTTACCTTGGAATAAATCCAAGGGCCTTTAGCAAGCGCTTACTTAAGATCTTATCACTGGCAACACCACTTTAGCACAGGGATATTAACCTAGCCTATGTAATTAGTTGCACAATTGTGAGCTACATGATGAATATCTACAGTGCTGTTATTTGCTGTACAAGCAGCTCAGTTGGCCATTAAATCTTCCCACATCACTCTTCATCAGAGAAACAGTTAAAGCTTTTACTTTGTTGACCAAATTATAACCATGTCTGTACAACAAATGATGAACATGCCACAATCATAACAACCTCAGACTTAATATCCTGAATAATTGCCACATCAAAATTTTGTGGACAACCTGGGTAGATAGGCAACTACAAGTCCAAGTAGACCTAGATGGAATAGGAAAACTTTGGACAAATCTTTCAAGAACTTCCACACTCCTAGCATACAAGGAGAGTAGAATGGGGAAGGCTCTAACCCGGTAAAGGTCTCCACTGCGTTAGAGGCAGTTTTTAAGGTTACCAGTACTCTTGACATGGTAGATGGGAGTGCATTTGTTGTGTTGATGCAGGAAAGTGAGTAGTATTTAAAGTGAATTATAGATTATCAGTCTGGATTGTTCCTCATTCAAACTATTGCCTACAAACACACCTTGGAAGAGAGGGCTGAATCCCAGCGCACAGTTTGGGTGGACATTTTGAAAAATGGATTTGCTAACAAATATTTAAAAAATCTTGTGAACTTAATAATAGTCAGATAAATTTCTACAATTCAGGCAAGCATGGTAACATTTTAGGTCCAATCCAAGGCAGCAGAACTTTTCAGGATGTTTTCTGAGTGAAGGATGAGTCAATTTGTGCACTGTTTACGTTAAAACTTTCCAAAATACCCATAGAAATACCCTGTCATAGCATCTGTACAAAACTCTCTGCTGTACAAGAGGACAAAATGACATAAGGGCGGGAAATTGCATTTCACTATCGAACAGCTGTTACTTTCAGCAACATTGACTGTCTGATACGATATACCGCAGACTGTCCTTATTAGATTGTGGGGTGGGCAATATCTACTGTTGGCAAGTTTATCTAATAGAATCTGCCCCAATGTGGAACAAACAAATTCTTATGGAAAGTGCCTACGGGTCATTCCATGGAGAGAGAGAAAGAACACATGATACGCTGGTCATCCATATCGAACAAGATACTAAGTTGGGCTTTGATGTCTTGATGACCTAGGTGGTGAGGCACACATTGAAGTAATACACACAAAGTCAAAAACTGTGTCAATAAAAAAAAGTGTTTTACTTTTAGGAGATTGTTACTCAAAGATGCATTCCAGCAAACATACAGTACAGCTCACAAACTAATGGTTGTTGTCTGTTGCATGTATTAAGGGTTGAGCCTAACGACACGAACCCTACTTCAGCATCGATTGTTCCTTTCTGTTTGATGTCTGTCATTCAGACACGAACATCACAGACTTTAATTGCAGACTTAACACTTTCCCTACTGTCATATATCCTTGTTTCAAGCAGAAAGAAAAGGACATGAACTCTACTCTACACACTATGACAATATTGTGCCATTCATGTACACATACAGTAACTTTCTCAAATGCAAACAGAATGCTAAACCTGTAGTGACAGAATGCTACACAGCATAGCATTAAATTGCATCTTCCTCAGATAAGAAACAGTGCCAGATATTTAAAATTGCAACAGACGGGAGGCCACAGTTTCAATGATGCACATTATGCAAAGGCAATTCTAGTCTGAATGATTTTAACTAGTACATGGATTCAGGGGCCTACGTGAAGGGTCCGAATACATCGAGAGTGTACACGGACTCTCGTGCTCATGATCACCGACGATTGACTGTGGATTTTCAGAGAGCACGCTCCTGGTAGCAGTTTCCACTACAATAAATTTTTGAAACTGAACAAAGGTAAGCTCCACAATTTGCAAATACTATGAAATAAAATATACGCGTACACAGAGACAGCGAGTACCTGTAGAAATGCAAATTTCTCTTATTGGTTGGCATATATACTACAGTATTTCAATGATGATGGCTACTGCGACAATCCTGTACACTGGAAGTACACAGCATATAATACAAAAAACACACATGATACATAACCAAAATCACAGGTTTTTGAAGAGTTCTCATGAAGTCCTACCAAATAAATATTTGGAACAAACATTCCTAGAGTCATTGGCTCTAAAATTAAGAAAAAGTGCACTTGATAACATAGTTATCCCAAAACTCCAAAACTGGTTTTACTGTTTACAAATGATCTCACTTACCTGTCTCAACAGAATAAATGCACTTCCCTTTACCACACCAACAGTGCTTTGTAACCTCTAACACTACCTTTGTACCAGTCCAGTCTAATGCCGGACTAGTAGGTGCCCTCCCATGAAGTTGGGACAGCTTGCAAAAAGTTGGGACAGCAGTAATCTTGCAGGAAAAGTGACACAACACGCAATGTAGCAAGACAAAAAAAACCAGATGAAGTCACAAAGAGACACTTCCGAAGAATAGAATTTGTTGAGATTTTCACACTCCTAGCACATAGGACGGCAGAAAGGGAAGGAGGTGGGTCTGCTTTGACACAGGACCGTGCCAAAGGCAGAACTAAAATTTACCAGCACTCTTGGCATGGTCAATGGGAGAGTCGTCGTTGTGTTGAAACAAGTAAATGAGGAAGTAAATTCCTTTCTTTATTTGGTGGTGATGCATGTGCACAAAATCTATGATAAATCAATGATATTTGACTCTTGTGAGGCTACTCCTTAACCCATGTTTTGAACCCCTGACACTTACTATCATCTCTCTTGGTCAGACATTCTGATCAACTGGCGCTGTTCGTGGATATATCTGTAAGCATATCCATTTTATGAACTTTTTTATTCATAGTTTATGTCTTAACGTGACTACCTTGTTTTGCTATACTTAAGTACCACCTCCGGCAATGCCACAGCAGCGGTCTGTTGTCAGTTTTATTTTCCTTCTACCTTAATTAACTATAAAAGAAGTACCCCATCCTCAGGTGTTAATTTCAATTCTTTCTGCGTCTTAAAATTCAGCAGGACACTACAATCCCAAGTATCACACACATGACCGCCAAGTTCCGAGAAAGAAGACAACCAGAAAAAAAGTGAAAAAAAATCACATCAATCCGATCCCCAAGGGTCACTAATAATTGGGCCAAAGTTTGGCATTGCTATTTGTTCTCTTTCTAAGACTCTCGCCCTAGCAGCAAACCACATCACACAAGCTTGCATGACGGGGATGGTTGACTGGCGAGGCGGAACGAAGAACAGGTGTGCCTGAATGTGTCAAGAGTGGTGCCATAAACTGGAGACCGTCCTGTGGGTGGATATCATCCCACTCTCACAAAGTGTCCAAAGCCTTCTCTAAAGGCAGGAGATATACAGGGGAGAAGGGAGGGGGTAAAGACGGAATGAAGGAACAACTGACCAAGTATTGCAGCTCTTTTAAGTTGGCAAAATGCTACAGGGGTATACTACATTATTCACTTCCTTGGCAACTAAAATCAATCATTTACTTATTGATGCGCAAAAGGCAGTGCACTTTTGTCGTATTTTCGGAGTGCTTGGAGAATGCTATGTAGTATGTACCTGGATGGGTCGAATGAAAAACAATGTCTTTCCTTCCGTACTGACTCATCGCATATTTGACCTTAACTTTTTGTTAAATTTATCAATACTGCCTTCAGGTACAGAAGTACCATTGCAGCTTTCTTAAATACTACACAGTGTATTTCAGCAAGAGCCTATTTTTACCCTTCGTAACACTGCAACAAAACTTCTACTACCAAACATAAATTATTGAAGCTATTTTAAAGTCAAGAGGAACGCTTTGTCCTTGGGGGTTAAGAAAACATACTGAATCATGTTGAAGAATCCCGTAAGGCCTGACGAAGACAGAAGACAAATATTACAAGCAAAGAAGTGTTATGAACTCCACAGATATTGGAGACATGCATTTTTGCAAATTGGCAGTCTTTCCTACAGACATGTAATTCTAGGTTTGTTCACAGTGCTAGAGTGATGTGTAATGGAAAGTCTGGAGGCACTAAGAAGGTCAAAACAAAGGGAACAAAATGTTCTGGATACAATCTGATAGCCTTTTGCAAGTTTGAACATTGGCAGTTGCAAGGGATTCTTGTGTAGTATATGTTTGCTAAAGTGCTTGATCACCAGATACCAAACATGCTGTAGATCCAAGCTGCTTTAACTGGAACTGCTGAAGTTCATTGTTCTGCTCGAAGGAGCTTAGCTGATCGATCTTAATTTAGTTTTCTTCACTATCATAAACACATCAGCAAATAAATTAAACTGAGCAGCAAATCTGACAAACATACCTTACAAACAGCATGAACTGTTTTCATTGGTCCTACTGTGCGTACTGTCCACTACATTGTGCACTCCACATTGTAGGCACATATTGGTGAAAACTTGCAATGAAGTATGCTGACTTGGCGCAACAGCTGTGTGTGTTAATCAAGTGAAGTCAAGAAAAAGGGGGAGGGTGCTTCAGATGGATGGCAAAAGCTGAAAAATATGTGCACCTTCATACTTTAAGAGGTGTGTGTCTAAAGTTGAACTTGACTTAAAATTGCTCTGCATCTGCTGTCAATATTAAATGTCATCTGAAAACATTGTCTATTTGTTACATCGTTTAGCAATTCTTACAAGAAAGTTAAGCATGCAACAATACCATTTTGGAACTACTTTATGTTCACATAGGATGTGTGAAGGCGGGCCACTCTTGAGATAATAACAGCTGAATGGGTAACTTCAGTGCAGGTCGCATGATGAAATTCTCCTTTAAACGATGCTTTTGTTTCTTTGGGCAAGGAGTAATGTAGTCTGTCGAAAGGATGTGGTCGCAGGCAATTGAATGGACTTTTCTTTACATACATGGAAGCGGGGGAGGGGCTGGTATATGGTAAGTTCCACATGGACATCCTGTTACCACTGCATATACACTGAAGCATTTCCACAGGTAAACATGGCCAGAGAAATAAAAAAGAAACTATTTCAGCATTAGATAAAACAAATACCTGATCATGACAACTTCCTGCAGGTATAAAGTATAGTCCTTCCATGCATTTAAAAGGAAGTTGAACCTTGTAGCGGGCACTGTTTATCAGTGACAGACTTTTAAATATGACTTCTGAATTACACAATAAACGATGGAACTATCTGGTTTGACATTCAATTATGATCAACATATATCAGCTGTACGGGTACTTTAAGTGGGGCAATAAACGTGAATTATTCTTTCAGTCTGTCAGATGATTGCTACTCACACAATCATAAAACAGACACAGGCTTATTGAAAGTTACTGGCAATGGTCAGTGGATATCAACCAGCCAGCAACTGCACTTGACCGCCTGATCTCAATAACGATATCAAGAGAATAGCAGTACGAGTGTGGGACGTTTATATACTTCGAAAGCGATGGCGAAACGAGACAAGTCTTAACAAAGAATGGAGTATCAATATATCTGAGCCAACCATAACGGGCTTAGCTTGAGATTTCACTTTCTTATTCCTTTAGAAAGTCTATGAAGTCACTGCAGCTATTGACCTGTCAAAGGTACGATCCAAACAAGAGGCAAAACTAAACGGTATTGTTATATGCATGACGTGCTAATGAAAAACAGTTTCTACAATGGTGAAGAAAGAGACTCCAGGGTATGGGGATGACTTATTGATGGCATACTTAGGATGTACTACTGAGAAATGAAGGAATGACTTTGAAACTGAGATGCTCAAGTTTTTTTTTTTACCCATGCCAACCTTCTGTGATCTACCAGACCAGTGTCAACATCACAAACACATACATACATTGTGTCAAAACATACAATGTCACATAGATACACGTAAAAAAAACTTTTTTTCACTTTTACCTACACCCCATTCGACTTGGGATCAGTTTGCGGTATAGCCGTAGACCACAATCAACTGGTTGCATAGGCACCCCTGTCTAAAATGACTCCTTGGAAGGAGCAGGTCTACATAATTTCTAGGTTTATCTCTTCATCAAAACTCTCAAATGTCAGGGGCTGAATGCTGACAAAGCATTACCATGGTAACAACTATAACTGGGAGGGACTGTTGCAAGTTGCATTTCAATGTTTGCAGCTACAATTAGACACATCAGTAAGAAAACTTACAAAAGCAAGCTATCCCCCTTCCGTCTGATCAATACATTGTCACAACTAAAACAAGGATCCCATACAGCTATGAAAAATAAGGTGACAAAAATTCAGTGCTGCTTTGATTGACACTACTTTCTCACACCAGATCGTTCTTTCAAACGTCGGTTTTGAAGTTTGGCTGAAATCACTTTGCGCAGAAAAACAGGCATACAAATATCTATAGATCCATAATGAGGAGAAGTTCATCTTCTACTTAAGACTCAAAATTTGGTCATGGTCAAAAGAGCTTAGGACCTCCCACCTTTCTAGGAATTTACAAAAGCCAAGCAACATCCCTGAAAGAATACCACCATTGTATACGACCATTTGAGCAAATCAAGTAACCAGACAGTTTCTTTGCGTGGAGGATTAGTCCCTTTCACAATCGAGTCTGGGCCTTAATGATGGCTTAACAATCAGGAATATCATGATTGCTTCGATGGGTCTCACTTTGCACATATGCTAAATTCACAGAGGCTTCTAACTCTGAAGACCTCTTTTACTGCGGGGGCATTATTATTTCACTTTGACTAATTTATTGAAAGGATATCTCACTGAGTCAATTTCCAAAGTTATAATTAGAAGGAGATTCCTTAATGAATAAGTTCCAAATGACAGCAACATTGCCTTCATTGCTTCTGACAACTTAATCAGCATATTCGATACACCTGACACAGAGATGTTGAGCATAGGATGTGACGACGCACAATTACCAGTCACTGACTGTAGTATGATGGTAAATTAGTAACGTGCCTGGAGAGATTTCATTCTGTGCCTATGTCTCCTCAAACAAGTTGTGACCCCATTAGATGTGACAGGGAGCCACAAAATGGCAAGACTGGATCACAACTATAGCAAGAAAAAGGGAAAAAAACAAAAGAGAGAGGGAAAATTATTGTTTATGTGTCTTTTCATGATGAAGGATAGAGTCTGCAGTGATCACTGTACTATTACGACTTCCTTTGACCAATGTTATGTCAGTATAAAATGACAACTCATGCCTCAGTTTGCCTGACACTGATGTAAGAAGTTACCAACAGTGTGGTTATGCAATGTGCAACAGATAAAAGTCTTACGCAAATTGCCAACAAATGCAATTATGGGGGTATACATGTGCATTTACCTGTGTCAAGTGATGTGAAAAGGCAACTTGAAAATGCTGTGTGGGTATCTAAAAGCTATGGTTTTGGTGTATTGACTTACAGGTATCAGTTTCACTGTACTGTATGAGACTGTGGGCCTGGACCGCCAAAGAAGTGTGGGACAGAGGTTGACGGCTTATATGTTACATCATAACTTACATTTTTCTCGTCCTGTGCCCTCAGCAGATTGAATGTATCTCAAAGACTCAGATTTGGGTGTTGGAATCAGAAGGATGTACAGTTTCAGTGAGAGAGGAAGGTGTGTCTCATTACACACAGGAAGGCCTATATATCAACCAACATAGAGTACCCTACGTGCTGTGAAGATACAAATGTCCTAAATTTAAAATCCGTGACTGCATAGCCTGACTGCATTCTAAAAATTGCTCTGCCTTAATCTCACACTGACGTGATAATTGCCACCAATAACCTTTGTTATTTATATGTATCAACAGTCCCATAGCAAGTGTAATGGTAATACCATTTGCCCATTTTTTTTTTTTTTCTTGCTTATAGAGGAGGATGTAGGACCAAAAGTTAATGAGGAAATCTTGCACCTAGAGTTGCTCCAAGGTTACTGAAAAAGTTTACAACACCTGTTTCTTTAATCGAAAAAAAAAAGAGAAAGTTGTGATAGGTGACAAACTCTTTATCAAAACAAAGTCCATGCCAAGGAAGTTCAACACCACAGAAATGAATGAGTAGTGCCTATACTTAAAGAGTTGATGGATCCTACGACACATACAAATGGGAAACTAGCTACATGCTGCTCAAGGGGATATAGGGCATTTGTTCTACAGAAGAAAAATAATATCATAACCAATATTTGTGGACACAGAATGACAGACTACTGAAAATAAGGCAGGGCAGTGTCCTTCTTTTCCATAAATATCTTTCCCACAGACAGATATACATTTGTTTGTTGGTCAAGACTAATTTGTTCACCCAACCTTTCAAAAATTTAAGTGATGCATCTTCCGTAACTCATCTTGTGAATAATATCTTGAGAAGATGAAACTTTTACACATGTTTATTTATGCTAAAATATGCTCTCTTCATGTTAAATACTTTAACAGTGTTAAGAGCTATTTCGTTCATATGCGAAATTTAGGCATTCTAAATGCCCCATTTCCCTTTAAAGCAGAGTAACTTCACTTCCCCTCAATTAATGGCAGTTCTTTGCAACACACAAAACATAATGATGTGGTATGCACATAATGCCTGGAAATACCAAACTAAATATCAAACTATTTATGTCTGGGATCACATACGACTGACTGTTAAGAACCACTGATTTACTTTTGCGTTTCAACAAATAGACCAACCAGCGTTCACACTAAGGAATTAAAACTGGGGAGGAAAGCCCTCTCAAAGAAAAATTTTGGGAGGGATTTTCAAAATCAAGGGGAGAGTTGTCACTTAGTAAAGATTTTATTGCAATTTATTGTGGGTGTTTATAATTTTAACTACAACCTCAGATGTGGACATGTGCAGAATTTTCAAGGATGAGACTCATCTTTGTGAGGGATTCAAGAGACATATGCGGGATTGCCTTAGCGAGAACACAGAGACCAAAGATGAAACTACCAGTATTGACTGCAACGCACCTAGCACAGCGTCTGCACAGTGAGAGTGGCTCTGCCGCGGCAAATGTTTCCTGGTGTTCTGGCAATCCATTCTGGTGGACTTTGTTGAAATTAGCGAGGATTATTTCCTGCATCTGTACATACAAATCAACAAACACCATATCATCACAGGACACTCTTTGCAGTGACACGGTGCAGAATTTGATCCTGTGTTTCAGTTACTATAATATACACAGCAGCAGATTATAACTGAAGACACATGCACAATTTAATGGGATTGCGTCTGATGCCATCGACCATATTTTGGTCACAAAAAAAATGGTGAGGGATTTAATATTTGTAAGCACTGGGCATTCAAAGAGTGGTAGACATGTAGATTAATGTCTGCACTGGGTCCAACATTTGAGCACAGACAACCACAGTCCATAGTCTGGCACCCAAAAAATATAAGGTCATTTGTGAACTCACAATACGATCATTTGCTTTGCAGCAACATAACACCGTGTAATCTTACGTATGGGCATGACATTTGGACTGTTCTTTGTTTTAGGCATACATGCTGAATTTTGATATACATTTAGTCAAAACTTTCAATGCGAGTAGCACTTTGTCAGAACCGAGTTTTTGCCATTGTCAGTCAGGCACCAGGTGCAAACACTGCTGTGGATGCATTGCTATCTTATTCACTCCCATTCACCTTTCTCCAAATTGAAATGACATGTGGCACATAACCCAAGCAAAAAAGTTGCTGGTAATTTACACCTGCTAACACCAGTTTAGGGCATCAGAATAATAACTGTAAGTCACCTACAATTCATTTTCTTTACCACAAACACTGTGTCAAAATGTGTGTGTGTGGTTACTGGCAAGTAAACATGTAGGACTTACAATTCATCCAGAGTAAGTTTTACATGCTGTGGCTGCATGGCAGAGGAAAGTTTTTCCACTACATATTCTACCCATATTTAAAAGCTTTCTTTCATTCACATTATGTGTGCATCTTCATTGTACCCCGAAATAGAAGAGGCACAAAATCCACAGCCTCTGAGGCAGATTCAAAGATTACACTTTAACAGGAGGCGCGTCACATCACCTGCCAGTTTTTGGTCACATCCACCTTGTGAGAAAGTTAATTATTACACACAGATCTCATCTCACTGTCCAACTACGGGAAAGATAACTACCCATGTGCTTCATATTTTTGTTTCTGTCAGCAAACACTGCAAAAAAACAAACAAGTTTTTAATATCTTCACCATGTATGTATTGTCTTCACAGTTTTTCAAGACCTTTGACCTTCCATAAATACCCCGAATCAAACATGGTGATAAAGCTGGAAGTTCAGTTACATATAAGGGGACACTCTTCAACAAAAATGACCCCAAAACAAGCTTCAAGAGGATAGCTAATTGTAAAAAATTTGTGTTTTATGGAAATTTTTCTCCAATACAGGCAATGTAACACAATCACCATCGAATAAGATAAAAGTAGAAACTGACTACAATCAGCCGATATTTTGGCATACTATTATTCCCTCTGTTGATTGACAAATGGTTTTACATCAGTTTCAACACAAACTTTCAAGTTTTAAGCTTCCTTTTCTGTCGGTTGAGGACATTCTTAGTCCAAACTTCATCCGATCAGTTGGTTTCTTTTCCGTAATCTTTGAAAAGTGCACATTTTTTTTTTTTATTACGGTCTACCTAGAGGAACGACATGGGGAGAGACGTTTCATCGGTCTGCACCCCACGTACAGTATTCTCCTTTAACACTGACAGAGATATATGAGGGATGATCTTTGGCAAACCATCAATGACTGATATTCCCCCCCATTTGATTGATTCATGGCAAAGGTTCACTGTCAGTGTGCCAGAGTTTGAAACACGATAAACTCAAGTTTACATTATAACCCCCTAAATATTGCATACCTAGTGCAACAGAATCTGACAGGAATTTGACTGTTGAATTTCAAAAATAACCATTCTCCTCTTCTTCAAGTAGGAAGGGGTTATCTTGCAAGGTATTGTCTGCTCTTAGTTAGTTTGCAATTCTAAATATTTTGAGCAAGAGGTTATGGGGGGTGGGGAGATGCACAGGTAACTTGAAACTACCACAAGGCAAGCCATGATTGTTTTCAGTTCAAATATATCCTTTATCTCAAATTTACTGGTGAGCCTAAGGCATTTTTGTTCTCTACAAACAATGTACACCCTTCAATTTGACTGGCAGAAGAATATGTTTATTTAAATATTTGCATTGGTTATCCTATTAAGAAGTTGAAACTCATCTAAGCCAGGAAATCAAAATTACCTTCTGCTTAAAGCCAACCTCACAATAGAAAGCAAAATATGTTCATTAATTGATGAAAAGGAAAACTGCATGAAATACAGTATAAGAATAAAATCAAATTTGCTATCATATCCCTTTTGTCCCTAAGTTACAGCTGAAAGGAGGAAGTTAAATGTTGATCATTTTGCAGCAATTAACGACGTGCAAAAGATCATACATATTTCTTGTACCTGCATGTTTTGTTTCATTTTTTTTCTCTATTCCTAGGGTACTCGGTACTTTGAAAAATCAGGCCTGGGGGACGATAACCTTCACTGAACTGTAATTCGGTTGTCTTTTGTTCATCTTGTGGAGGTCAGATTCTTCACAAACTCCACTTTGGGAAAAGAAATGTCTGCCTTTCAATTTTGGAAGTTAAATCATCACAGGATTTATAAACAACATATAAAGAACACTGACTTACTTGAAATTTGCTTACAGGACAAAGTGCATAATGGATATTGTTTCAGTCTTGACAAAGGTGAGACCTTGAGACCCTATTCTCCCCCCTCCCCAACCCCCCGGAAAAAAAAGGAAAAGAAGGGTGCAGGGCAATATGGAAGTAATTACGACACTCGGCGAACTTCAAGATGATTGTTCTATGAACCACTGTTGGTTAAAGAAACACACTCTTGAACAACAACATCTCTACAACTGTGAAATTTTCAACATGTCGGATATTATGAGATGACACGACACCAAGTCTAGTGACACCAGACAGGAAGGAAGGTCGAATGGAATGTTCAGAACACACAAATAGTTATACACCAGTCAATAACGGAAAGGTCAATGTTGCAATTGAAAGCAAACATACCTGAGCATATCCTTTCGATGGATAAACATTCAATAGACAGACATGATGTAAAACACAAATAAATGCAGCCATTTGGCAAAGTGAAATCTCTCATTTTGAAATTGGAAGAAACTTGTATTGTAGTACTTCACATGTAACCCCCCACAACAATAAAAATTCCACAGAAGTGCCACTACAATGAAGTAGGCTATTGACATATCCAAAATATATCATACAGCGATAGGGTGAAATGGGTACAAGAATTACCAAAAACTTGGATTAACTGAATTTCCTGAATGACTTAATCTACCTGCCATTCATGCAGAGGATTAATTTGGAAATGACTTCAAAATCATTCGGTTTAAGTCAAGAAATGCACAAATTTCAAGTTCGAAGACGGTAACTTGCCAATTAGCCAATAGAAATAAGAATATGTCATCTCCGTCTGCCTAACAGCTGTCATATTTTCATAAAAGCTGTGCAGGTTTGGTAGGGCATCCAGAATTCCGAAACAATGCATGGAAAGCCAGTCTCAAGTCACTTGCCACACCAGAAACACACCGGTTGGCACAAACTTTATATTTGTTGAGCTACCCTTCAAAATGAAAGTTGTTAACATACCAGGAATTTTATCAACCATCAACACTTTCAAGTCTGATGCATACATCCATGCCAACAATTCCATTCACTGCATGTGAACCCACAACTAGGTCAAGAAGCTACATGTCTCTCATTACCAGGTGATGATGACGCTCTTCCCGTGAGTTGAGGTGCTTATTTAAAGTCTTAAATCTTGGTTACTTCCACCGAGACAAACAATCAGAGGGGGGGAGGGGGGTGAAGATCAGTCAATGACAATACTATGGAGATCTGTTGAAGCCAGCTGTTTACCAATAAATAACAAAAAAAAAAAAAAAAGCCAAAGTCTCCAAGGTTTCCTTTCATACCCACAATTACTATTTGTGCTTACCTATCTTCTCTCTTGGTGCAGATACAGCCATTGATAATCTGCTTGATTTTAGGGTCAGTGACCTTCTCAAAACTGGCTGGAGGCACACCCTGTGGGGATAAAAAGAAAGCATTGATATCATTTTTTTACTAAATCTTTGTTCTGATCAAGACAATACATGGCTTGTCTGATGTAACACCAAAATATAACCACAAGGAACAACATCACCATTCATGACATCATAGGGAAGACCATGTACAGTATCAGTCTGTGTCACTGGGTCAAGGTGTCAGGTCAACACACTAAGGGTGCATTTGATGTTTATGGCGCTGATCCTAAGTTATTGCTGGGCTTCTCCCTCCACAGACTTTGCCAGTGGTTGCAAAAGGTGAGCAATACTGGGTAATCCTTATCTATGTTACTGCAAATTCAAGCCCTTGACAAGTAACACACAGAGTTCACTGAAATGGTATTTACTACAACATACCTGAGCAGATTAAATATTCCAGAATTTTCTGCAATATCCTGAATATTAATGCCCAAACCTTTCGGGCAATTTTGTTACACAACATGATGAACTTACAATCATATACATTGTAGATCTTACATTGATAGAACTACTGCTGATGCATACTGCAGAAGAGGCCTCTCTTTGAAAATCTGCGGCAATCTCCCGCAGCAAAGCGATACAGCGCTTCTCTTACCAGCAAAAAGAACATACTTTTTGCTCTCCTGGAGATACTGTTACTTTAGTGGAGAGAGAAGCAAACCACCTCTTCAAACTTGAACTAGGGACAGTACAACACATCATCTACTTGAACTAACTTATGGCCAAGGTCCAGAGGCTGTGAACTGCAGGCCAATAAACTTTTCAGACCAGCAAATTCAAGCCGATCGGTTTTGTAAGAAGTAGGGCTGTAAAGCTAAGCTCATTCTTGAAACTACTTATCTGACTGAGATGCATCTCCACAGGTATGTTCTTTTAAAACAATAACAAGTAGTGAGTGGTGACCCTGAAACACAATACTGTAACTTTAGTATAAACTATATGAACCTAGTCGTCAGACTAGATCAGGATCCTCAGTTTGATTTGCTGAGGCACAACATCGCGAAATGTTTTTGATATACTATAATGTGCCACTGATCACTGTCCTGAGAGAGGGGTATAAAGAAGGGAACACCCCCCTTTTTGAAAATTTCATGTTTTAGAAGGGGCTCAGGTGCAAAATGGTGCAAAGTTTGTTAAATGCGTCTGTGGGAAGAAACAGATTTACCTATTTATGGGACAAAATCATTTTTGTCAAGATGATTAAAAAATGTTCAACCTTTAATATTCTTCCAGTACTTTTTGCATGCCAGTGGCACGCGCACCGCCATTCAAGGAAGCCTGGACCAGATGAATATCACACATAAAACCATTACTGCAATTTAATACTGTCACTGTTAAACTTGAAACACTCATTTTATCAACACTGGAGCAAAAACCCAAACCTACAAAAAATACATAGGCTAAACACAATACATGTATCACATGTGTGTACATAAAGACTAATGACTTTAAAGGTTGTGTGACATGAAAATACCATTTTGGAGTATTGGGTGCATTAAGCATTGAAAAAAGCCACAAATTCCATCAAAGATTGACCAATTTACAGGAAAATTAGTGTCTAACAGCTGTATCATGAATAAACATTGGATAAGTATGCAAATTTGTGACGTCAAGAGATGGACTCCTATGATATGTCTTATCTTAACCCTTTGTTTATTCTTTATTTCAAGGACATTTAAGGATTTTATATGCCCAAAGGGTTTTATTTTGAAAGCATGTACTTTTTTCTTAAAAAATATCGATGTCACATATCAATGTGAAACTCAGTAATTAAGTAATTAAGAGGCAAATATACACATTTAACAAAAGAAACACTGACACTGTGCAACACTACGCATCATCTGTTTTGCATTTCACTCAAACTTTGAAAAGTCATATCTCAAAAACAGTAAAAGATAAACAAAACTCCAACGGATTTTCATTCAGGGTTTTACTTTGCAGCTTCTGAATGAAGGGTGCTCTTTTCAGAAGCATGTCACACCACCTTTCATGAATACAGTTCTGTAGGAACAAATGCCTCACCCAAGGGAGATACACAAGCCGCTTGATTCCTACCTTTCTGATGCAATGGATTCTAAAAACCACAGAAACTGCACCCTTTCTGAACTATTCAAGAATGTTCCATACCAAATGTGGCAAATGATTGTGGGTGCTGTCTGTCTGGCAACTCCATTTTTCACATCCACATCAACTGTTGCTTGACAATCAAGGGAGTACAAAGTAAGTCGTCTTTGCGATGCAGATTCCAGTTACACACACAACCCTCATGAACAGTTTCACATTCTTTCGGGAGGATGCACAAAGCAGACTAACATTTAACGCATGTATGCACAATAAGAAAGACACAGAGCACCTTCTAAATTAACACCCATTACATTCACTCACTGACAAAGGAAGAATAAGTGAATCAGGGAAAACTCTCAACCAATGGCTCAAATGCTTCAATGGCATAACTGAACAACATCCATAAATTTTTTTTTTTTTTTTAGATTCCCCCTTTGTGCACAGTGGAGCTGCAAACATTCCCCATGGAGAGTGTACTGTTGATTTACACACAGCGAGACTTTCACCTGGCTGCCGGTGAAAGCAAGAAAAGCCAGGCCAACCGAGACCGACAGGCAATGACAAAAATCACAGCAGTGTGTGGCGACTTCAGGAGACGGTTTCAATTGATGGTAGAGACCAACAAGATAAATCAATAACCTTCCAAAGTACTGCGCCTAATTTTGTTTTGTCTTCGTCAGAGCTGCAAGTAATAGGTGGATGGGTAGCGGTAACTTCTGTAATTTAACGCTGTTATGGGAGATCAGACTGTAACGCTGTCAACCAGCACAGACTGGATAGAACACAAGACAGCTCCATAACATAAGACAGCTCCATAACACAAGCAAACTGTACTAAACTGGAATAACCACAATAATGATGTAATTGCCAAGTTTTTTCACATGATTCCCGAATTGAAAAGGATGAGGCAAACAACACTTTTCCTATCTTGAGATGTTGACGCCTTCCAGCTTTACAACTGTACATTGCGCTTTTATTGCCATGTGGTGAATCACTGAGATGTCCTGGCATTCAGCCATTGGTAAAATTTTGAGCGATTCTCAGCTCAATTTCATTGCAGGTGCTGCAGTTTCCCTCTTCATTTAGACATAGTCTCCAGTCCTTATGGTAATAGATTCAGGGTACATTTCCAATTTCATTCTGCATTTTACTGAGCAGTGCTGAGTTACCCGCATTTCACTTCAACTGCATGCACTTGGTGAACTCCTCTTTTCCCTGTCTCTTCAGTGTTACTCTCCACAAGACTAATAAATTTCAATTACTCTTTACTAAGGGCTTGGATTTCATGTAATCAAAACCTTTCCCCTTGCTTACTGATGCCTATTTATAAATGATGTTTAGTTTGCTACTCAATTTACATTCGCTAATCAAATCACCTCCCTTATGAAAATAAACACACAATATCAGCGATCTCAATGGTAGTTTCAGGGGGTACTTATCCCAAGTGAAAATTGCTCAGTTGAAGTAGCAAAAATCACCTAGAAAAATCCCATCTCACCCTTGCAAATGATCCACTAGGTTGATAAAAAGTTGACAACATGCTAAGCGCCATTTCAAATAGAGCAAAAAATCATCCTTAAGTGGCACCACTGGGCGTCATTCAGCTTCTCAATCATCAAAAGTTTCTCCAGGTGAGCAGGAGCAGAACCCCCCTCAAGCTCCCCCCTCAAGCTTCTCCCCTCAAGTCCCGCATAGGCAATCCCTTTGCAATCGCATACCCCCTTCTTGCATGGTTGACCCCCTTCTGTTAACAATCTCTTGAAAACATGATGGCAGCAAGACCTGAAACCTTTCAAAACGGAATTTTGCGATTTGCAAAACAGATTATCTGTGGACTGGCACGCTTGCATACATGTTTGTATGGAAATAGATAAACATACAAAACACAAAAAAAAACAAACAAACAAATTGCTCATGCTGCCTCCAATAGCTAGCAATGGAATTAAACAATCAAATTACATGTTGCTAAATGTTGTCCAAGCTAATGATCTAAGATGCAAATGATACAGACACTACCAGTGCCTTCAAGATGAAATATCAGGTTCAGTTCAAAGAAAGTGCATAACCACTCCATGCATACGCTGCCTTTGACCGTCATTATGGGTCATACATGAGTATATATGCCGTATACAATTACACTCTCTTTCTAAGAAAGTTATACCAAGTACCAGAGTGAGATATCACTTGAAGGCTGTGTGCCTCTACCAACCTGATAAATCATGCAATGCAACCAATTTCCTCAGGCATGATTCATTCTTGCACAAAGACCTACCGTACCTATTCAACAGAGTCATAACAACACCAAACATATATCAGTGCAGAAATATTAAATAAAGCCACCATGAATGATATGAATTGAGCAATGTTGAAAACAGTGCAGATCCTCCACCCCCTCCCCTTGCCCAACCACATCACTACCTTGGAGACGACCTCAGACGGCTGCCGTAGGTAACCGCTGTCAACCGCCTATTGAAATTCACCAAAAGGGACTTTGACAACTCTTGACTACTTACTGATGTGACCTTCTTGTAGATCTGGGCAGGATTTAAACATTCCGAGTATGGATACTCCGATGTAGCCATTTCTAGCATACACATTCCAAAGGCATAAACATCCACAGACTCATCGTAGTGTTCCTCGTACATCTCGGGAGCCATGAATTCAGGAGTTCCTAGGGGAGGGGATAAACACAAAAGTAACAATAAAGAGACATCTACACACACACAAAAAAATCACCATTTTAAAAACAAAGTATGAAAATGAAGTTTTCACTCATTTAATCAATCATTAAAGTGATTGCGTGTGTACTGAAAAACCAAAAAGATAAAGATTATGTTTGATCTTAACTTTTTCCTTATTTTTAAATGTACACGCGAGGTTGTACATGAACAGGACTACGTCTTTCAATGAAGGAAAATGACAGTAACTACTTCGAAAAGCAGCGGGATTGGCATGAAAACAGTACAAAACAGGAACCATATTTGAAAATTAACGGTTCTCACTATAACTGCCCACATAATGAATATGCAACAGTACAGGTCTCACTAGTGTATCAAAAACATACTACTCAAGTCATCTCTCCTTGGTAGGTATCGGAAATTGTAGTATTTGGTGAAAGGAAACACTGTCTCTACAAATAACCTACGAACTGAACACAACCTTGCCCGCGGCGTCAGTGATCCTGAGTTGTTAACTGAATATTCAATACTAGTATACTTCCCATTGGCTTGCTCAAAGAAGCACACCATTGATATGAATGAAAACTGTCAACCACTACATTATCATATTCTACACTTTTTGTCCTTAAGTTAGAAGAATTTGAAATCATATGGCAAAATACACCAACTGAAACCTATTTATTTTCCCAGATTGTCTGAATGGTGTAATTAAAAGCCTTACCAAACTTTTGGAGATGAAATTTCAATGTTTTTACTTTTTGCCTACGTAAGTGATCACTTTGAACTGATCCAAATTCATTTCATAAATTACTGAGCTTATAAATGTCCCATGCTTCACCTGTGTACTGTGGTATGGTAATCACTGAATGCGTAAGTCAGAAGGCCAGGAAAGTGGCCTTGTCTGACACATTACCATAACAACAAACCACATATTTTTTTTCCCAAGTTCCTCTACCAGGATGTCTAAAGAACACAGATCCTGTCTCTGGAAAACTGATGATAGGTACTTCCAAAAAGCAACATCGTGCTGTGATATTTCTGGAACATCTCTTAAAGTTTGAGGATGTCGTTCATCCTTGTATTCTATCTTAGGTTGCAACTTTTAGTTACACTGTACTTTAAAGGAACAGTGATTTGATACCTCATGGTGAGACTGAAAGGAGTCAACTCACCAAACAAAACATGTCGTTCATTAACATGACATTTCGTTTGACATTAATGTAATTAACATCGCAAACGATGCAGAGAACATCGGCTAGTCAAAGTGCACAATATTCAGATCAAAGTGTGCAACCCATCTAGCTAGAACTGTATGTTTGCTTTCTTCTAGAAAACTATTTTAAGACCACAAGCTCATTAGCAGCGTGCTAGTTATATCTCTGAGGCCTGCATGAAGAGGCATGCCTACTGTTGCCAGGGACTAACGACTGCCGACATCACTGTAGAGGATAAAAAATGTGCCAAGAAGGAAAATGAGAGCAACCTCAATCAACAATCTAGCTCAACCATCAACATGAACTGCTTGGCGATAAGACATTTAAGCTCACAAGTTCTGACATTATTCAGATGCATTCTGCTTCATTGCTCATGTTCATCATATATCCTTATTTCCAAGCTGCGACAAGTTAGGTATTGACACACATGCAGCGAGAATTCACGAGGAGCTTTCAGGAGTCTTACTACGCAGAAGAGATAACCATCACAGGAAGGAGATTCGGTGGAAGTTAAAAATCTTTTCTGAATCTGATGGAAACATATAGTAACGATGTGACTAAAATGTGCAGAGTGTGGATGTGATTATTTGGTGCCAAGTAAATGGCGCAGTTCAAACCTGGTACATTAAATTACGGTACGTAATGTCTCAAAGTAACTTAGGCTTAGTCACTGGCTTGAGCGCTTGAAACATTGTGCAAATTCTGTAACTGGCTTCCCATGAAATTGACACTACCTTCAAAAATTACCAGCTAACACTGTGGTCATGTTACTGAAGTGAGTCTAAATTCAATTTGAACCAAACCACACTTACATATTTCAAGATTATGACATTCCTTCTGAATACTGTGTCATTTAATGGTAGAATTAATTGCACCAATAACAGGACCCCTCATGTGTCTACAGGTATGTTTCGGAAGTCACTTGTGGTGCTTACTATACACCGACTGAAAATTAAATCAGCCAATATTTGCTTCGAGGAAATCAATCTGTCTTGAAGTCATTATAAATGCCAACAAAATAAACAAAGTCAAACTTGTCCTTTCTTATGTATAATGGTCAGGGTAAGTATGAATGTTACATGTGTAATGCATTAACATCACACCGAACCTTGCAAAGCACTGTATCCAGTTGACAGCCTCGATTACCTACATTCTGACAGTGGTTACAGATTTGTTTTCACATTTTCGGACACAGGGTTAAGCATTTAGTCTGGTAAGTTTGAAAAAACAAAAACAAAGAAAGAAACAGAGGGAAACACACCCAAACGTTATTTCTGCAAGCAATCAAATTCTGATTTGATAATGGTAAACACATGCATGGCATTCCAAGAGAGAGACCACAACACTGAGTGGTTCCATAGATGATTCACAACAATGACAGGGCTCCATCTAAGATTTATCACACCTAACACTGCGCCAACTCTTACTTTCAAAAATAATGTCACCGAACTTATTCTTTCACTGAACAGGTCCTCAAGAATACAGACTACACTGCAGTACAAACAATGAAAGCAATGCAGCAAATTGAGCATCGTTTTGAATGAATGCAGACAGCTGCATGCATGGTTGCTAGTCATTAAGCCCGAAACCACTGAAAGAGATACCGTAATTAAGTCTGCATGCCTATAGATACACAGTAACACAATTTTGCAATCATGGAAGCATTACCCAGGAGGGCACTTGAAGAAAAGTTTATTAAACCTAGAGAAATGGACAATCCCTTTCAGTCAGTAAAGACCACAGACAGTGGAACTATGAAAGATACTTGGTTTATTGTTGTGTGCTTATCTACTAATTAAAGGGAAATTTGTTTCTGTTACAGGAAAAAAAATGAAGTTTTAAAAATGATACATGTCATAAAATGGACCTAATACTACTATACAACCTGAATGAACCACAACCATAAGTTACATGACATACCTTCTACTTAGTATCATACAATCTGTGTAAGTTTGCATTTTCCATGATTTCATAAAATGGGCCATATGGTCTATTTAGATCTTGGACCCTGAAATATTGAACAAGCCTAAGGTGCCACAACCATGGTAGCAATGTGACACAACCTGAACTAAATTGTAAAATCTGATGAGAAGCAATTGGAGCATTTTCAAACAATGGGCCCTTTGGGCCACCAATGGCCGACATGTGACATCTCAGACCCACATTCTGTACACTCACAAAGGGCTCATAACCCAAGCATTATAGCCCCAAAGTTTCAATAAAATGCATCAAACATTGTTTGTGAACAGATAAGGCCTGTATGTGTAGAGAGCTAAAATCCTCATCCACAATTACAGCTCACACGAGGGTAGGTATTGAAAGTCACAAATATGTTTACCTTTATTCTGTACACTATATAGAACCCCCACTTGTTCTTGTACACTAAAGCAAACTCACTGATTACATAAGTGGACCCCATGTGCATCCATAGCATGAGAGGGAAGAAAAATCGCTTGTCTGACAATCACCTCCATATATACATTGTACTGAAGGATCAAATTTCCCCTACACTGATGATACACAATGTAGCAAACAGGACACAAGTGGTAAGGTAGCCCAAGAGTGCCATGATACAACTGCTTAGGGCTAAAATGGGCCCCTATCCTTCGCCTCTTGCTTGATCTCCATCAAAATGGACCAAATTTATCTTCTCACTATAATGCATCCTTGTACCAAGTACACAATCTCTCCAAGCTTTCTAATTTGAGATATTGAATTAAAATTTTTTTCAGTTTTGCCCCCAGTGTCCACAGATGACCTTTGACCTCCAAGGAACCAAAAACTGATTAAAATCAGCCTGTCCAATGTAATACAATAAGAATTCCCATGCTCTGCTTGTATGTGCGCAATGTTACTGCTGAGGGAATAAGAAGCCACTCCACACTGATTGGTTACTTGTTATTCACATTTCTTTGACTAGAAATAAACATCAAAAGCATAACATTTTAAGCCCAAACCTTCACCAGGGATATTTCACACTTGATTCAGTTATAACAACCTCACAACAAGAAGTCCATGACATGTTTTCTTAGTTGAACCTTGAGCAGTTTCACATTCAATGTTTTTTACTTGATCATTGCAGCTGAAGAGATAGTAGACCTCCTTCGAAAGTTTTGTTCTTTTTTTTTTTTTTGGTTTCCTTCTTGTGTATTTCTCAGTCGAGCTGAAGCTTCTGCAGCATACTATTCACGCCCTGTGCATTCTGCATACGTGCGTCTTGGATAATGTTCCTTAAGTTCCTTCATAATGAATGAAACAAACTATGCTCCTGCCATGCCAAACAGAAACTATGATGTTGAAGCAACCCATGTCACGGATATCATGGATGCCCCAACTACAGTTAGTTTTAAACTGAGACTGGTTGTACTAATCCATTTAATGGAAAATTGTATCTAATAAGATCTCCTCAAGGAGAAAGTAATACCACTTGCAGTGCAGGATCAGACTGGCGGCAACCAAGATGAAACCTATCGTCATGGAGAGTAATTTGATTTACCAGTAGGAGTTTCTGCATGTATTTACCAACAAAACCACAAACACATCACTTTTCAGGAGATAAACAGTGACATATTTATATCTTAATTTAAAGGATATGGAAACTTTACCTATGACACTTTTAGCGAAGGAACTTTTCTTTAGCGTAGCCAGACCTAAATCGCCAATCTTAACTGAGCCTGATGTCCCTGTGATGAAAATGTTGTCGCATTTGAGATCTCGATGAATGATGGGTGGTCCCCTTGTGTGAAGAAACAAGAGTCCTTTCAATATTTGTCTACACCAGCTTCTGAGCACCTTTACTTTCAGTCCCTTGAATCTTCTCAAGTACCTGCAGACCAATTAAAAGTGCAATCAGAAATCTGAGAGTTTACTCTTTTTGATAACAAATGATAAATATGGATCTTACCTTTCTCCATATTACACTCTAACTTCAAATGCACCAAGCAAGTTATCTGGTACTTTTACCAGTGTACCAGACTTATCGGGGAGTTACCCCCTCTATCACAATAACATAGGCTTGCCACCCCTTTATTCTCTAAACCTCAACAGCTCACAGTGTGTCTTTGGAAGAGCTTTAAAATGACATGTTCACATTAGATCAATTTTCTTCCACTTGGAGTGACTGCTCTTTAAGACGGAAAACTTCCAGAACACAAATATTTCCAAATTGCAATCGTAAATGCTACATCTTTTCTCACATCAGCTAGGTGCTCTCTCCACGTGACCCACCTATTCATTCCCCAACCCCAAATACCAGGTTAGATACCAGAGACATACTGTACATACACTTGACTCCCAGTTAATCAAATGCATGTCTGGAGCAAACTGCGGTGTCAAAAACATGTAGATATCAATTCCAGAGTCGGTCAGACACGGCTGAATGCATTTTGTTACATGCACCCATTTATCATTTACAATGATGCATAATACTATGTATGTTTATTCCATTCGAATCGTCTCAGAGTGTCTATGAGAAAACAGTGTAACTCAAGGAACCTACGACGACGTGACATGAGAGAACAGTATGGCTCGTCACATCCCAGACATTCTCCAGAATAAAAGAAAAAAAAGTTTGTGTTGAAACTGGAGAGAAACTTTATACATACGTTTTCAAGGTACCAGATGTCATGAGTTCTGTGACGAGTACTATGTGTTTTCTTCTCATTCCTACATGTGCTTCCCAATAGTCATAGAAGCTCACTATGTTTGGGTGACTCAGACCTTTCAGCATTTCAGCCTCCTCTTTAAAACGAATTCTCTCCGTCTTACTGAGCTTCTTTTCCTGAAAAGACAAATCACAAAACACGAAAATATAAAAGACTTGAGTTAAAAAAAAAAAAAAACCTTCAGAGCAACATGAACAGTCAACCACTTCACATTTAATACATGCCACTAATGAAGTTTCATAAATGAGTCTCATCGTGACAGCATTTAACCTTCGCATTATGACGAAGTGATATTTTAGATATGGCAGAAAAGTAATAAATTCTCTCATGGTCGAACAACTTACAGTAGTTACTGGTTACTGTATAGGTTGTTATGTTGTTTTTCTATAGATTGCTGATCAGCAATGCACAGTACATGTCAAGCACAGTAGGACTCTGTCATTGCTCTTAATCGAAATGGCTTGATTCAAAAGCAAGCCATCCCATCTTATTTCTTATTTGATCACATATTCAGAATACATTTTTTACACACTAACGGACTTAAATCATACCTTTCATTTATTTTTGTGTTACCCTACAGTACAATACCTTTTGACAATTAGCATACTGTAGCTACTACCAACTTTACTTGCAACATACTTTGCATCACAACCATTCTGCCAGTAATGCTTGCATGAATACGTACATACATACATACACACACACATACACGTACATACATACATACATACATACAAACTATACAGTACATACATACAAAGGCAGTTTATCCAAGAGAGGTTCCCATGTACATGAAAGGTTGCATTATTTTATGCATACTCATCTATACTCTAAACAAAAAACTAAACATGAGGGATGTTCAATGTTATTCTTTGGAACTTGAAGCTGCTGGAATACTTCAAAAACATCCATTCCATACCTTAGATCTTTACCATGAGAGGGCATGATAAGATGGACATAGTCAAACTAAAAGGTGGCACACATGCTGTACCATGATCAGAAGAGGGAGGAGGGATGCAACTGCTACAGAGATCTTTCAGACAAAAGACAACATAGAATTTGACAAAGCACAAACTGGAGTTCTCACAAAGGGATAAACTCTATCTGCAATGTGAAGAGCAGTGTTTCCTCTAAAAAAATATCACTTGGATCAAAATAATGAATTACGAGACAAATTTATCAATTGCCAATTTGAACAGCATGTACTGTAACTGTGGGCACATTCATCAGCTGCACCAAAACCATGTCATACAGTAAGGCTTTTTGGAAACACTGGTGAAGAGGATTAACTGAAAGAGAGGTTCTACTACCTTTCACAGATGACTTGAAGATGCATATCATTCCCATCTTAATTAGTCCCTAACTCCCAAAGCTACATTCCCAACATGTTTAACAGGATGAGTATGTAGTGTCATTCCATTCAAATTAATGTTGGTTACAGTATACTGCATGACATCCCTTCCACTGATCACCTAATTATTGTAGTGCGCCGCACTACAATCTTGTCATTACTGGTCGACCAGCAATTTCTTTTGTTGAGCCTTGTATGGCTCATAACGCCTCACCTACGCGTGATGTAACTTAGTTCACACAGATATGCATGTGCGATCTTTTAGTAATAGCAGTAAGTGCGAGCTATGGCCATCTTTAAATCAAACTCTACTAAGGAAAAGCAAATGCCACGACTACAAGAACGATTTAAGGAGTTAAAGTGATGGGAGAGCCCTGCGGATAAATTTCCAGAAAACGTCATGGAATGTGGTTCGGCCTTTTCCCAATGAGGTGATAAACGTGGAGTGTCAATGTTGTTTCAAAATTGGTGTGCAATACACCGCCATTGTGTTTAAATATGATGTCGCAGAATCGTGTGCTGCTTCAATGCTTTTTAGTGGTTACAACATGGCATCCTTCTACAGAATCATGTAGGCCTACTGCTCTCATGTTCTATTTCAGTGGTGAAACAGAAAGACAGTTCTGACATATATACAGCTAGTACTAGAGTACTCGTTAAAACTCAGAGCAGTATAGGCTTGTACGACATACGGTATGTAGTAATGATAAGCGTCGGCAACTTTACCACATTATGAGAGAGATCCAACGGAATTTTTGTTTCGTCCAGCGTGATACAAATAAAAAGAATGGATTGGGAAAGGGTTCGACAGGCTCCTATGAGGAGTGGGTCCACAGAGACTGGCTTATTCCCAACAACAAGGACTTAGCCTACCACGCACTACAATTATGCGTATTTGTGGGCAAATGCAGTTCTAGTTTCAATTGGGACTGCAGTGATCTCTGTGTGTGCAATCAAGATACATGGTACTGCACAGTAAAGCGCATGGAATTCAAACAAAAATAACTTCTGAGCTGCTCCTTTAATGGAACACAAATTTGAGAATAGCATTAAAAGTTGACCAGAGATTTACTTTGTTGCAAGCCGATGAAAGTATGGTGCATGCTCAACTGCACTATTTCCAATGGCTTTAACACATTCAAGGGGAAAACAATTATCAATCCTGGCAAATTCACCCGGTGGTGAGAACTATTTTTAGCAGCGCTAAGCGTGCATCGTGCATACATAAGTACACAAAATTTTTTGATGCCTCACAGCTGAGAGCTGCAACGTGCTGTGCCATACAAAATCAAGGGCAATGTAGCAGTGGAACTTGGAAGGGGAGCATAAACTTTATGATGACTGGCATATATTGCCAAACAGATCTGCACGCATGGCATCGCATGCATGATAATCTATGACGAGAACAGCTTGAAAAATACAGTAGCAGTCAAAAGCAGCTTATCTACAGCAGGATCATTCCACGTTCAGAATTTTGCGTAAAAGTCCTGAGCATTACAAGCTAACGATTCTCTGACATCAAGGTCGCATCACTTTAACTTGTTCTTACCAATGAATTTTGGAAGGAATGCTTTAAGGAGGAGAAGCAATATTTCAGATGTTCTCTGTCAATGATCTTAATGAAGAAAAGTGGCCACAAATGAGAAAAGCCAACTTGGTTTTTCTGGTGGCATGAAGATTCACTGTAGAATCTCAATTCAAGATCTTGTGCACTGGTAGTACAGCAGCTGCAACATGTGAGGGCACTCTACACAGTGGTGTTGTGATGAATGGAAGTATACTGTAGTAATCCATATCGAGAGCTCACTTGTCCTTCACTTGCCAAACTACCAGGCGCGAACTAAGTAGCACACCTGACCAAATTACGCGTAAAAGCTGTGGAATGTGTGCAACGTAGTTTACATTGTACACCCTATCACATCTTCTGACATGGCATACTACGGATCATACTAATAAAACTTTGATTTAAGTTGATTGCAGCTGTAAGGTCTGATTTAATTTTTCCCTATATCTTATTTGCTAGGAAACTTATTTTACTCCATAAGAGTATAGACAATATCGTTTGGGTCAATTCACAACAATAGAAACGATATCAGGGGCAAAGTCTCAAATCGATACTGTTTGCCGATATTGCAACAACAATACTTGTTTTATGCAAATCACACAAAAAAGTATGTCACCTTAGATACATCTGAAATGCAATACACTCTGTTTGGTGGGGCTTGCAGGCACTGAATGATGTTTGGAGAATGTGCAGTGTCTATCAAGAACGTGAACAATAAAATACATCCAACAAGGTACGTAGAAATTCGTCATTTTTACAATATTCCTACTACAAACATCCTGAGTTGAAGTCCACTGCACAACCTCAGGAAGGAGGCATAAACACTGACAGTGTTGATATCGGTACGATCCCATGGTACAATGCATACTAAAATAGCTTATTTGTGCACTCTCAACATATTAAAGTTTGCTGATTTTGCATAAGAATTGGGAGTGTAATGATGTAAAGTATGTAGGCTTACAGTATTGCATTTTGCCCTAGATTCAAACAGTCACAATCTGGGCTGAACAAAACAAACTGTGACTCATTCTCAGATTTGCTAGCCTACATTGACACAGACGTGCAAGAACTAGATGCAAAAGTTGCGTGGAAACGACTCATTGGAAAGCGAACCGGCTGAAATTGATCCCAATCATTTTATGTACACATGGGCAAGACATAAAATTTTCAAGAGTGCCTCATTCTAGGAGTGGATCACAAACTAATGTGAGCAAAGGGCACTTGAGTCATGCACTCACAGTGTGATCCTGCCATGTCAGGTAATTTACTTTTTTGGGAAAACAGTATTATGACTTCAGTTGGCACATATCAATAGCAAGAGCTGTTCTTCAATTTGTCTCTCAGTAAATGACACTTCCACCTGCATCTAGTGTGAAACTGTTGAAAGTACACTGTGATGTTAACCAAACAATCCTAGGAACTGTGTACAGCATTGGAACTCCCTGGTACTCCTTAACTTTACTCATTACCCACATCCAGCTATCAACAGCTATCAAGTGGTCTCATTTGATGACATTACGGTACGACTGTGAGAAACAGTGAAACACTCCATCTACTGTAACACTGATGTTAGGAGTCAGACCAAACCTGCCAAAATGCAAGTGTCAGTGATACTGTATGAATTTAGAATTGGTCTTGAATGTACAGTGATCCAGAATAACTATTTAATATTTACCATTTATTCCAGAGCAGCATCACTATGAGGAGGACCCCACAGACAGTTTTTGAAGCATCCAACATAAATTTAATGAACCTAAACTTGTCGTTTTTTTTATGGCTACTTTTTTCTTACATCTTTACAGTCTGTTTGTATTCATAGTTGCATACATATCTATACATGAACAGACAATATTTACTGCTCTCTTATGCCCCATGTTCTACTGTTCTCCATATGTCCGTTTCACTATAACTCCTTCCACCACCCCCTGTTTTACTGTGATCATCTTTTATACACTACATGGCAACCACGTTGTGGCATACTGTACAAAACACACATACCATACTCATTGTGTTAGTGATGTCATAATACACACATTCCTCCTTCAGCAACAATAGTTCAGCTATCATATTGAGTCAATCATCCATTACATGACACAGCACACCATCAGCTGTGCCCACTACTGTACAGGGCAATACAGTATAGTTCACTGTACCTTACTCAGAGTGAATCATTGTTTCCCCCCCCCCCATAATATGTGGGATACTTCAAAGTGTGTGTGTATGTGTACTGTATGTGTGTGTGCATGAGAGGGTGCATGCTTAATTTGGGATGACTTGTCAGTAATTGTCACATACTGACAGATGGGCAACATAGCATTATCTTCACTTATTTGCATGGTACTTATTCTACAGTGCAATGTGAGAGTAGACAAGAAACAAAGAATTAACGTGCTTACTATGAACAAGTCAAATTTTTCATATATTAATGAAATCTAAACCAAGATAAACTGTGAAAGGATTCATTGATATTTTCAAATAGACAACTTGTAATCGAAATAAGTCCAAACATTGAAATAACAAAAGCAACATTCTCCAAATTATGTAAACTGGAACACAAAGGTTTTCTCTTTTAAAACAAAAATACTTACTCCTAAATTTACAGGCACCAATTGAGTGGGGTTTGTGTGTCTGATTCAACAGTAAACTTTACATCAAAGAAAAGCTTTGCCACTAATACCAATAACAGCATAATTACAGGAAAAACCAGTTTTAACTGTGCATCGTTAATTGCATTGTAAACAAGCAGAACCAGCACTGGAGTTCTCTGAGTCCTACACAGTCAACAGGAAACACAAAGTGCTGTACCATATGACAAAACCGGATAAACAGGGAGCAGATCCATTGATGACAGAATACATAATGAAGGTGTACATTCAACTTTGTTGTGGAAAGCCAGAGAGATTTAAGGCCAACTGAACACAAGTATGGGAGGAATGCAAAGCTGTCCCACATCGCATAAAAGGTGTGCTGAGGCCATCCCAACGAAGGGGGTAAAAAAGACAGTGACAGCTCTCAAAAGAACCTTCTACCTGAGTGACTGTCACTGGTTAATGGTTAATTGTGTAAAACACAACACAGTGGCTGCCACTGATAAACAAAAGACTGATCATGCAGTCTCATAAGTCAGAGTAGCAATTTGTCCTAAAATATATCGCAAACTGGCTGACATAACAGTCCAGAAATTTGAGGAATTTTCCTATTTTTCCTGCCTTTCCTTATAGCCTCAGACGAAAATGAAAGAAAATACAAGCAATAGACTATAGCACAACACACAAAATGGAATATGTTGCAGTTATGCAGAAAGATCCACAGCATTACTCAAAGCACCTTGGACAACCACTAAATACAGTAGTGTGTATTATGTACTATGTAGGCCTAGAGCTGTACAATGTACTGTAGTGCCTGTCCATGGTGAACAACACCTGTGGAGTCTGTGACAAGTGTCTATGTATATATGGAAAGGTGTAGAAGCAAATTACTGATCAATGCTGTAAGTCCTGTACATCATCAGCAAGAGGTCTTGTAAATCCTGATAACTGTAGAAAACAACTGCAAACGGCTTCAACTGAGCACTACAGAATGCAACACTTCTTTTGCACAAGCTTAATGTCAAACTTTTTGCCACACACAATACTAATCTATGTTTGAAGCAACACGAAAACCAAGCAAAAGTTTCCTACAGTAGGCCTGTCCTAACTGCTGAAATTTAACTATGATTTGGCACATTATATGCATGCACACACACACCCTTAATGACAAGAACAAAATGCAAATACATAAACTTTTGCCCAGAGTAAGTGAATAATCAAGTACTATGCTGGCAAGATTTATAACACTGGCTGGACACACATAATTATTGTACCTCACACTGTGGTATGGCACACACATCAATAGGGTACACACGACACAGTACTACAGCGCTTGCAACTTCGCAGTTATGTGTTACTGAATCACTGTTCGTGACTCAATGTGTTTTGATTCATTGTCATGGTTTTTTTTATAGCTATGTACAATATATTCAATGAAAGACCATGGAACAATGACATGTGAGTCAATGCCATTGTACTGTACATGTTAACTACTTTCCTTAGCATATTACTGCCTGGGTGTAAATGACTTGTTAATCTGAACAAGGTTTTGCATTCAAGTGAGTAATTTATGCATATCTTGCGTAATGGCAGCACGTTTGGGAGAGCTCGTTTAAAGCTCAGTATCTTGATTTCACAGAGGGACACTGTTGTCAGGGTGCAGAATTTTCACACATGAGGCAATAATTCATGAAACTAGCACTAATACCAGGTGGTCTGTTTATTACCACAGAATATGTTCATTTCCATAGGTCTTATGAATAACATGGCTAAGATTAATACAACGATGACAATACATTGAACTAACAGTATTTACAAAGCACCAAATCAAAGATGGGACTTTGCACAGAGTACTTTGCACCAAGGAATGCACAAGTGAAATTAACTACTGAAAGCAGTTTTGAAATAATGAGTTACGGTGTAAAAGTTTCTGAAAAGCAGGAGGCCTGCTTCACAGGCCGCCATCTGTGTGGCAATATGCCCCCCAACCAACCACCCTGTATAAAAACCCACCACAACCCACCACCCTGTATAAAGTACACATATTTAACCTATTATGTCACCCAAGTACTGCAATATGCCAGTATCTGATGGTTTCCTTAAGTATGGCTATGCAAATGGTAGATGGTCAATTCCCTGAAAACAATTTGTGGTGGATCTAATGATTGTGCAGTCCATGTCTGAAAAGTTTTACGGGTGTTTGTCAAACTGTACGACACCATAGTAATGCCAAACAGTCCCCTCTCAGCCCTTCACATCCTGCAGGAGGCAATTAAAATTGTGTACTGTTTATCATTTCCTGCATGCTAACTATTTTGCACTACTTCTGAATCATGGCTGACATCTTTCTACGACCTACAAGCAGTGCACGTCTCCTGCACAAACGCAACACACAGTTTTCATTCTACAAGTCTACGACCAACTGCGCTCTCTTTCTGCACATCAATAAAGAGATCACCTTAATCGTCCTTAGGAATGTAGGATCATATAATTACGCATCATACTTGACAGTGTGGCATAAACATGGCAGTTCAAAACTAAAACAACATGAAGTCTGTCCTGGCCCCCAAGGTAAACATAATTTGTTTGAATAATCCATTCACATCTGTACTATTCTTTGCAGCATTACATGTTAACGTCAATAGGAACTGTTTCTGGAATGACGGCTTTTCTGCATACCCTCCCCCAAACTATTTATAAGAATTTTGTAATTTTTGTTTGCTTGAACAGTTCACCTCCAAACTTTATCCTGCCCTTTTAACATACCTGGAGTTCGCACCATGCAACAGCCACCCCAGTCTCGGTGTCCAGTCCCTTGTAGACAGTCTTGAAAGAACCTCGGCCTACTTCTACGTCAAACTTCATGAAACGTCCATTCGGTGATCTGGCGATAGCATTCTCGGCCGTCTCCAGATCCCCGTCCTCTCCTTGGTCTTCAGGGGGTTTCAGGGTATTCTCCGGCTTGGCGGCCAAGCCATCCGATGGCTCCCTCACTACCTCCTTATCTGGCTCCACTATCTTCACCTGTTTCTTCTTGCCACTACCCTGGGAACTTGTTTTTCTAATTGATTGCACACTTGCAGGTACACCAGCTTTTCGGTCACTTCTGCCGTCTACTGCGAAATGACCTCCATCCTGTACAGGTGAAGTTTTAACTACGGAACTATGTACAGTGTTTCCATTGAAACTATTTACAAGTTCAGGCACTTGATCCTGACTAACATTGATGACAGGTTTGTGACTTCCTGCGTCACATTTATCCACCCTGTCATCGTCCACTTCACCCGCCACATCATCTGACAGAGCACTCTCTCCGTTAACATGAACATTTCCGGGAGTCGGGATTGCTTGCTGGCTCTCTCCTGTGGGGTGGGGTTGTTCTGACTTCCCCCTACTGCCCAGCTTCTGGGCATCTGTGTTTCCATGCACCATAGTTCTGTTAGGATATTCTTTCTCCTTTGATGGGTCAGAACTACTGAATGTTACTACTTTTTTCCCTTCCCTATTAGATGTTTTGGGAATGTCCTTCCTGCTCATGTTTCCATTCTAGTCTGGAGGGAATTTTACTTTCCTGTGAAAAGAAAAGACATTACAGCGATGAAACATGTCATGTGCATTTGCCTGAATCCTGAGACAAAGCGGGGCAAAGGTACATCATGTTTGCACTAGCCACATCCACCTACATCCAAAATCCATACGGCAGCCAGTAATCCCACACTGTCACGGCCAATGAAACCTACATAATTGACTGAATTCACTTTGTAGACATTACAATCACCGACCCCTTGCTCTTGCTTTTACATACATTGTAAGGGGTAAGTGTCACTCATGAATACCCACACCCAGTGAGTTGTGGAAATTTATTTCTTCTCTAGTACCTGTTCTACTCTACCATCTTGCCAACAACATGACACTTAACTGCTCCATTGATTCCACTGTGACTTACAGCTATCAACAAGATGACTGAAGTACAAGTGCATCAATTGAGTCATTGTTGCCTTGACTGGCCTTGACTACCGTACTGTACAGGACATACTGTATGTACGATAAACACATATGCTGATGTGGGTGCTGACTGAGGAAGTGAGAGACAGTTACTAGATAACCTTGATACTTACTGAGGAACATGACACAGTCGCAATAAAGATGTCAATAAATTCAACCGCCCGAACATCCATTGTTACTATTTGAAAATCTACGTATGTACTGAGTTTTGAATGCCATACAACCAAGAAATGGAAACTTGACAAGTGATGCTACAAAACACTTCAGTCTACTGTTTGAACTTTGAAATGGCAGAAAAAAAAGGTGAAGGGCAGAGAAAAAAATGTATGCCATGCATTTCCTTTGTTCAATGTATCCTGTTGCACACGTTTTTCATACTCAAGACAGAAACTGAAGACTTTTGACTGGACTTCCTCTAGACATGTGACTTTAACCCTGGGACAAAGCCAACTGCATCATTTTGTGACCAGACGGAATTTGCAATACGCTTCCCTATGCAATTAATGTATGTTACATTTACAAAACCTTTATGTCTATGCAAAGAAGTGACCAATTGACTTTGTTTACATCTGACAATAACATAGAAAATTACTAGTGGTTGCCATGGTAACCAAAAAAAATCATCTCCACTACAGGATGGATTGATACAACACATGCATTTTTACAAGAAGTACATATTACAGATTTCTATTGAAGGAAAATTATTGCCAGTACAACTATAACTTCCAAAATTATACATGTACATGTGACAGGAAATGGCTTAGTCTTGGGAACTTGCTCTTTACAATTCTAGGATGAATAGCATGAATAAAGAAATGTATCAACACAGAACCTCTTTTGTCCTTTTTTTTTTCTTTCTGCCTTCTGTAAGTAACGGACTAATTTAGAGAGAAATGGATGAAACATCTCTCATCCAAGCAATAGTCACAGTTGAATTTTAAGGGCAGACAGCTATTGTAACTGAGCGGTTCTTTGTTGACTGTCTGTCTGCCTGCATAAAAAAACAACAACTGTGGCAGCTACGATCTGATAATTAATTGAAGTTCTAGTGAGCTACAAAATGTTAATTCAAAGAGAAAAACTGTAAGCTCCAAGTTCATGATATTATTATTGACAGAATCAATTGGAATAACTAGAACAAATAGTAGCAATCAAGAGGAAGTACTGTTAGTGCATGGAACTGCTCTAACTTCTATCTTGTTCATGGGTACAACATACAATACCTACCAGAGGGTATCCATACTACTGTAGAGTACAATGTCTACATGGTAAACTGGCATCCTTGTCTTTTAGAAGATGAAGGTTGCAATCTGGTTGCAAAACAAATAAAAAGAATGTAACAGACGTGTAAACTTCATCAAATTTGAGCGTCTGTGGTTTAAGTGATGATGTGAGTTTGAAAAAACTTGCAAACATAGAAAATTCATCTCCAACTACATTGTCAATCGTTTGAGTGCACCAAGTAAATAATAAACTACTGAGGTTCAAAACGTCAATTCCATCCAAAGTCTCTGTGTTTTAGTATAAATATCAACCAAACAGTTGGGAAATCTAAAATTTGCTGCAGGCAAAACTTATTCGGTCTCACAACGAACCTTGCTTAGACAGGCCAATGAAAATGAAGCACTAGGGCCTTATGCATATTCACTACACAACATCTGATCGCAGTTGTACAGTACACGCACACATGTGAAGGGCAGTAGCACACGTGTTGTACAGTATATTGTGTGCTATTATACATACACATCGTGCTGTATCGAGTAATGCCGTAACATGCATGAATGTACACTGAACGAAACTTGATAGTTGCAACGTTACTGCTTTTCATTGTTAGTTCATTTCTTCAACTATGGAAGCAACAAGTTCCCATCAAGCAAGTGACCAGATAAGAGAGAATTGAAGGCTTGAATACTCAAACGTTCTGCAGCGGAGATAATGCAATAAATCATGCAAGGTTTTTCTCAGAGCAGAACACACAAAATACATACAGTAAGTGTGCAAGACCGTACTGAAGACGTGGCCTAACGTTCATAATAAGGACTTATTATCATTTTCAAAACGGGAGGTCAAATTTTCACCGATTTACGCTGTTAAGGTAAGTTTTAAGAACTTTCAGCATCATTTTTGGTTATTGCATAGTTCAAGGCAACTATGCAAAGCACTAGTGGGGTACTGAGGAATAAAGAAAAACATAAGAAGAAGTAAAATTGCTGTTTGCCTTCAAACTCATGCCATCACTTAAATAATAACTACACACTAAGAAATGTGTGCCTATGGCTGAATGTCCTTCATCTGTCCTGCTGTACGCTTTGATGCCACAGAACTACACTGTAGAACTTCATGAAACTACATTTGCATTAGACCTCAACTGCAGAGTATCAATTACTGAAAGCCGTAGGATACAGTAAGAAGCTAGAAAATTACCACTGGTACAACATCAGTCACAGTTACCCTTCTGGAGATACTGTGTTTACAACGTTTTTACATTCTGACCTCTGGTGACCTCAAATGACCTTTGACCTTGACCAAAAACAATAGGGACCTATATCATATGGGCATTCCACATGCCACGTATGAAATCCCTCAGAGTTACCCTTCTTGAGATATCGTGTTTACAAGCAAAGGCGTCACATACACACGCACATACGCACACACACACACAACATCACCATCGCATCAAAAAGTGCCAAAAGTGACGCCTCCAGATATGTTGACCACAGCATGCAATGTATACCGTAGCTGGCAATTCTGGCACTAGCAGAATTTTACATAAGTTCAATGTGTACATGCATGCTACATTCACAATTGGTAAGTCACTGTTAGCTATAGAGGTAGTGCACGTGACGTCATCCCATTGTCAAACCATGCTGTACCTCGTAATCAATGGACAGCAAGATTCTCATTGCGGTCATACATACACTACAGAGAATGATTTTCATGTCTCGGTTACTCAATAAGAATGAGCTTTTTACTTATGCTGCTATCATAATATGTGTCTTGAAGAAGTTTCCTCACTGATGAAAAGCGTTGAACGGATATTGTGATGAAATGAATGATTGGGAATTAAAAACAAAAGCCCTATCGTAAGCCTTGTACGAGAGTTTGCCGTTCAACATGGCGTATGTTGTGACGTCAGTGCACGACCTCTATACACACACACAGCATACAGTAAACGCCCCAATCTGGTCAATCACTCTGGTTTGATATCAACCTCTGAAAAATTCATGCACCATAACCTTCTGAAGATACCATGTCTACATGGTTTTCAAAGTATGATTTTGGCTAACCTCATGTGACCTTTGACCATCATAAAAAAAATGACAGAAATCATCTACTCATCAAGAGCAGCCAATGTTATCAGTGGGAAGTTCTGGCACAACATCAGCCGCTGATATATCTTCCTTACAATGTCTTCAAACTTCCACTTGACTCTAGTGGCCTCAAATGACCTTTGATCTCCATGAAAAACAATAGGGATCATCCACTCATAACGGACAACGTACACACTAAGTTTGAAGTTCCAACAACTTTTCCTTCTAGGGATAAGGTGTTTACAAGGTTTCTTACCTATAACCTTCACTGACCTTGTCTGACCTTTGATCTCCCTGAAACATGACAGACATCATCTACTCATTAAGGGAAACCAGGATGAAAATTTGAAGTTCTGGCAACTTTCAATAGCTAAGACAGCTTATTTAATAGGCTTTCAGTTTCTCCTCTGGTGACCTCAAATGACCTTTGACCTACCTAAAGAATAGGGATCACCTACTTACAATGGACAACCTATATACCAACTTTCAAGTTCAAGTAAGTTTCCCTCATTGAGATACTGTGTTTGCAAGGTTTTCAATATATATCTTCCACTGACTCCATGTGACCTTTGACCTAATCAAAACTTAAAATAATTCATCTATTCATCAAGGGCTACCAATGGTTCATGTTTGGAGTTCCAGCAACTTTCAGTTGCTGAGATATCCTCCTTAATAGGTTTTCAAACTTTCCCCTTTAATGACCTCAAATGACCTTTAACCTACCTGAAAAAGAATAGGGACCATCTACTCTTTATGGACTACCTACAAACCAAGTTAAGAGTGCAAACAACTTTTGCTTCTTGAGTTATCCTGTTTACAAATCAAGGTGTCACACACACAGCCACACGCACACAGACACACCATCACCGTCCCATATAGATTACTTGCCCGCCTTCAGCAAGGAATCAATGCGATTTAAGTTGAGTTATTTTCATTTGAGATTTAAGCTCACTTTGTTTGGCTACATTTTAAAATTTTTATTTTAAATAAACAAATCACCAACCCTTCTGGGATTTTGCATCCAACTGTAAGTTGTAACTGTATGTATGGTTACAGAACACTGGTCATGTGACTTATTCATTGTTGTGATTATTTGATAATATCAGAGAAATTCTGCACATATGCCCAATGTGGTCTACCAAAAGTATCATACATATTTACTGTAGGAGGCCAGCTGTGAATTTTTTCTTCTATATTTTCTCAAATCATGGACAAACCTTCAGAAAATGGCATGGCAGCTGAAGAGTGGGTGGATATACATTTCTTCTGCATTTTGCACAGGGAGAATATTGTTGGCTACATCAGGAATTATCATCAGTAGGCCTGCTACACACACAACAATAATTTTCTTGGTACTGTAGTAGGCCTAGATTGCACAGAAAATGGAAGATTTTGGTAAACTTGCACAGATGATCATCGTTTTTCCTAATTTGTGCATGGCTCAAGAATCTTTGTTCTTATTTCTGCACGAGAATTTCTCCCCTGCACTAGCAAACTTTCCAATCTGGTGGATTGATGCATGTGGCAGTTTGGGGCAATTGGATTTTACTCTGTCATTTCTCAGGAGTGATGATGAATTCTGCACGATTCATCGTTCACACCACCCACGCTGATGTTCAGTTATGATTTGACTAAAATTTCATAAGACTAAGCAAGGTCACAGCTATGGTGGTCAGCTTGAGTCATTACTCACCCTTAGTTGACCACCACCAAAATACAAATAACGACCATGACTAGAACATCTTGGGGACGACCACCATCCTTGTCAAAATCCAATCAAAAATTCACTCATGGTTTTTCTTCCCAAGCCAGGGTCCATAAATTAGCCACTGTCTTTTTTTAAAACAACTACCACTCCATTCTGTCAGCTTCAACCCTGAGCTTAAGTAATAAGCTTGATCATTAATCATTGTTTTAGACTCAAATTTGTTCTTCATCAACACCATCATCAGTAGGATGTTGGCCATAGGACACTTAAATATAAATGACTCACTGGATGTTATCTCCCTATGCAAGGTTAAAGATTTCCAGATGATTCTAAACTTCACCCAGAAATTGGCTCATTGGCTCAGAACAATAATATTGTTGTCAGCTATTGACAAGATCAGTAATTTGGCAATTCAGCTTTCACCCCAGATGAGTGCCGTTTTTTTTTTTTTTTTTCAGATTAATGTGGATTTACTTTGACATTTGTTCATTTCAGATTATTATGGATCTACTTTGACATTTGTTTACTACATAATGACAAGACAGAGCATTATTGCTGGTATTGTTGCCAAGGATAATGATGTTTTGGGTAACTTCCTCCTACTTTTTTTTTTTGCATACTAAATGGTAAATCCTAGGGGGGTATCAGATTTGGAATTTTAAAATGTGACAGGAACTGGATTTGCAGGGTTTACACAAAAATTCTGGCCGGATTTGCTAGATTTAGTCAAATGGAATAAACAGAACCTTACAGGTGCGGTTAAAATTCATTTCTAACTATGGAGAATTTTGGCAATTTTATGAATAACAACCAGAAAGCCCACTGCATAAAATTTTTAATCTTTCCTTCAAGTCTATTTTGGGTTGTTTGTCTTTTTTTTTATTGAATGGTGTATAATGATAACAAATTTATACAGTTCCCACCAGAGGTTTAAAGTTAAGGGGGACTGTTGTGTTCCTGAAGATGAAGCTTGCAAAGCCTCCAACATGCGGTTGAAAATTAGCAATTGATTTTCCTTGTGAAAATTATAGTATGCAAAGTGGAGGTAACCATGCTAAGTAAAGGGGTCCAGAATTTGCTGATATGCAACTTCACTGGCAGAAAGTACCTTACCTGTGGGACATTATCCAGTTGTAGAAGAACCATACAATAAAGAAATGACTATGACTGTATGCTATATAGCCTAATGTAAAATTTTCTGAAATATTTCTCCATGTACAGTATCCATCAGTGACACTATTTCTAATCTGCTTTGAATCCTTGATTTGAAACGCTGAATTTACGAGTCAACTCACCACTAAGAATCGTTCCTTCTGGTTACTTTTTCTTTTACCAATTTCAGTTTCAAGAAACAGTACTACTTTCACTACTACTAATATGGCTTGGTAACATGTTTTAAAGTTTAAGCAGTTGCACTAACATGTATTTTGCATATTCACCTTTATATTTGTATGTGTATCTGAACATACTTTATGCCCTGAAGCTGAAAAAGTACCAGAACAATTTTCATCCTTTGTGTGATACTACTTTTCTAGACTTCAAGATACCTTATTTTTTACAGTACTCACTAGTCACTACTATTCAAGCCCTGTGTAACCCGGTGGTATGTTTGGACAAACAGAATTTCAGTATTTTCCTATTTAGTAAACACTTTGATTTGACAAGCTTCGGGTTGATCCATTGGTCAACTAATTCAACTGTTTAACAAAGTAAATCACTTCCACTCGTAACTTCATACAGTATCTATGTCGACCTCTCTTTCCTGTATAGTATTTCAGCATGTTGAAATTTGTAACCAGGAATAAAACCTGTCATTAAATTATTAATAGCACATTGCTATTCTAGTCTATGCATCTAATTTATACTTGCAGTAAATTAAGTTTGTGCTGAATAGCCTACTACTGGCCGGATTTCAGAAAAAAAATTAGGCCAGATACAAGATTTGGAAAAATCCTCAAATCTGGCAGGATTTGAAATCCGGTGCACCCATACATAATGCTACAGCGGGGGTACTGTTAGAAATGATTAGTTAAGTGTTTCCCAACATAAAAATGTGGTAGAAAAGCAATATGACCTAGCAGTATCAATATTAGTAGTCTTTTAGAGGCACTAACAGGTACATAAAGGTAGCTCCTGCATTGGCAGGATTTTGAAAGGTTTTTTACATAATCATTTTTTACATTAAATGTTTCCAATCGCACAGGTTAAGAATCTTTGTTTTATCACCTCATCCCAAACAGTGATTAATTACAGCCTTGTTTCACAAACTTTACATTTTACATGACTGCAGGCACCTACATTACTAGTTTTTAGCTTTCGTCTTGCACTGTCACACACTGACAAAGGCTGCCTCATAATTCTATTTTAAAAGTTTGTAACATTTAAGGAACTAAATTACTTCATTCAGACAGAACAAGTTGTTGAATATTTCAAAAACACTGCAGTATTGAACTTTTTACTGAAAGCCACTCATTCCGAAAATGAGATGTTTCTTCTGGAAAGTTCTGAGAGTGATTTGTGAAAAAATAGTGTAGCCTACATGTTCAAGATGAAGATGGGGGTGTGTTGGTAACATAGACTATCACTGGCTGAGCATTATAAAAAGTGCATGCGAACAGCTGTTCAGCATTGCAATTTGTAGTAGGCTGCATGCTAACTAGCCTTCATGAAAATTTGTTGTGCTCTGTTCAATGTACATAATGTGAAATGGACAATGTCACCTGGACAGTTGAAACATAGCATTGTACACACAAAATTATCACAGCCTTTTGTTCAATGATAATTGATATACATGATTTTTTTTTTCAGCTTCTTTTACCCGGTATTTTATCATGCTATACATACACCTATTTGAATATGAACTATGTTTCTACTTTTTTAGTGTGGACAGTCTAACTTAGGGAAGGCCATATTCCCATAGCCACGGAATGGCTGATCTTATTCTTAACCACCACACACAGGACACATGACTCACACAGGCTGTTGTGTTGGTAATGGTACTGACAATTTTTAGAAAAGAACATTAATTAAAAATAAGAGAACATAATTACCATTTGAATGAGTTGTAATCCAACAAAATATCCACTGGCAAGCCTAGTGTAATGGTGAAATGGTAATACTACTGCTGAAACACAGTAAAACCATCGACATTGACAGTATACGTATACTATATACTGTACAGTACAGCCTTCAACTAGGCTAGTAATGGTGATATATACTGCCCAGCGTACATATTACCAGTACGCACAACGTTAGGCTAGCAAACACTACAACTTTACAAGTATAATGTAATGTAGTTAGTAAAACTACAGCTGCCCAACGGAAAGAATGAAAAAATGTGTTGTCCCCTGTCACATTTCTCACTGTCTTTCTTCTGTGAACTTTCCACACGACGATAATAAAATCCAATGAATCAAAAAGGCTCGACGGAGGCAAAGAGGACGCTGAGTCCGTGCCTAAAAACCGGCAGACGGTAAGCTGTCGGGAGTGTTTTAGCAGCAGTTCATCTTGGAGCCATATTGGACTTTACAATGAAACTAAAAAACGCTTAGTATAACTTTGTGCACACATAACAATATGGTGCTACAAACGCTGTAATCGAGTGTTGGTGCATTAACGACTTTTCGTATACATGTACGTGTAGGATGTCTTCGGCTTCGTACGTACATTAGAGGGCGACAAAGTGGTGACAACATCGTAATGTGGCTCTGGTGGGCTACTCATCACGCGCCACGCTGCGGTCGGTTTGCATTTTTAAACACACACATTCTTTGGAAAACCGGATGAAACTGGTAAGCAGCCTAACCATCTATAGTGAAGTGAGTTTCAAAGGTACGGTTCTTGTTTTTCTCTCAATTCAAAGACGGTAGACCTACAGTTGACCTACACCGGTTGGTTGACCATGCTTGCCCCAAACTTTGCAAACGATGGATATGAATCAATCAGTCAAACAGGACTATGCCGGATGTAAGGAAGAGGGATACGTTACACTGGCGGTTACAGGTCCTTCACTGGAGTAACGAAGGGGAACTTGTGGAATCAGACTCCAGTGAAACAAGAACAGAGATATGAGGGGGGGGGGGGGTTTGAACGCAATGGTATTCCCCTCGAGATTTTTTATCATTACTTTTATTTTTTAGTTATACCTCAATGTGACAGGAAGACAGTCCGGAAACAGGAAAAGTAGCGGCGAGGGTGCATGGCATTCCTCGGGGGGGGGGGGGTATATCTTAGGCACCATCACTTACTAGTCATGAGAAGGCTTAGAAGACGGCCACCATAGGGTGGCGCGGAGCACACCTCGAGAGTTTGGATAAAAATACCCCCCCCCCAACGGATCGCAGGGGGTCTGGTGTTCTGCCCAAGCTATGTTGCCCCTCCGTCGCCGAGGTCAGCACTCACTGGCAGATGGATTTGATGAAACAAATGTGTGATTGCGAAGTGAATTCTCTTCTAAAAAATGCATGCACTGAGTTTATTCTTCAACTATTTTCGGAGATCCACCTTTGGGGGTATGGCATCCGCCATGAGAATGTCGAATGTATATGGCAGCGGTTGATCTGTTATTCCTCGGGATGATGGTCTTAAAATAAAGCATTAGCACACGATATGCATATGACCTTTTCATAATTGATTTTCCTAACATTTCAGGTCATTTTACCAACCAAAAAAAAAGCCAGTCTCCCTTTTTCACTTAATGAGTCACAAAAACTCTTCTACGGCCCGCTGAACATAGTACCATGGGCCAATTAACTTGGCAACATATTAACATCCTTCTTATTAATCTAAGAATGAATGTTAATTAAAGGTGACGATTCATGATGCATGATATACCCTATATATATACCTAAATGATGATCTGGACAGGAATATCCTTGGGAGATTGGCTTCTTTTTATGGCAGGTTATTTTACACATACACGGCACTGAAGATGGTCCTGAAGTATTGAACTTACCAGCATTACTGAGTCTTTGAACTCCAAGGTGGTGTGGACTCATTTTAGTACTTAAATTTCGATTTCGATGAATAATTCCGAGTAAGATTTTCTTGCTCCTGTTTCTGGGTGAAACATTCCTGGGTGGACCTCCTCCCGTCTTCGGTTTATGCAGTGGGGAATTTCTTTACAACTTTGAAAATAAAAATGTTCCTCTCCGAACCGGTCGTGAGAGTTCAGTTGATCGAATATTATAATCTTTGTATTCAATTTGAGAATGAAAACAAAACAATAAAAACTTCTTCATGGCAATCTAAATTGAGACGGAATAGAATAGTCCAACTCAGTGCCAATGCCACCGGGACCAGGCTAAAAAAGGGACTTACAATGTAAGTTAAGAAAGTGCACAGTTGTTTGTTTTATTTGCTTTACTCTGCCTAATAGAAAAAAAAAAACAGGGATGTAACGTTAAAGGGATTTCTGCACCACTCCCCCCCCCCCTCCCCTCCATTTGAATCTAACAGGCTAACCTGAGTCTCAGTGTTGGTTTCAATGTTGGTCCTCCTGCGGTTTCCCCACATGCACTATAAAGGTTGGTCAACGGCGGGAGCACACCCAGTGCCCCCTTGCAAATGCACACTGTGACCACATGCCTGGGACTGTACACAGTAATGTAGTCTCGTAAATTAGTCAATCAAATGTTACCGACGGTTGCATTGAGGAAATCCTGATGTGTGCTTTCTACTATTGTGCAATGTTTATCATATCATTGATGTATTACTTTATGTTCAGTTGTTTACACATAATGATAACATTGATAAGTAATACCAACATAAGTAGGGCATTACTAACTCTACCCCCTGGAAATCGCTTCCCGCCATCATCCACAGTCGGTGGTTGCAATCCCACAACCTGGCAGGCAATTGATTATAGACTATATTATTTAATGAAGGTGTTATCAATATCATTGAATATGTATATAGGCGTAGATGACTTTGAAAATATGTCCGTTCATATCTTCATCAACCGCATTCATCGAAATCTTATACTGTAGCTATTAGGATTCCAGTTTCTAAGGTACGATATAAGACACCGTATTGTATAATACTGCTCCAATGTGAAGACAACAAAGAATACACTCAAAGCTTTAGAGGGAGTTGTATACTATTGTGCTTCAATACAAGACTTCAACAGTTTGTTAACCTCAATTCGACAGTCTTCCATTCAAAAGTTTCTTTTTCAGACTCCAGCACTACTACGGCAGGTGTATGTGTCTGGAGAGTGTATTGGAACAAACAAACGGCCTGGTAACTAGTCTGAACTGACAAATTATTGATGTCACTTTTTTACTGAAATTCCCATTATAAAGGAAATGAATTAGCTAATGTGGACGTTTCACCAAAGGGCTCCTCTTCTCTTCCGTACTTGCTGGTTTGCGGAGACTCTGTCGCGCTTTCTTTTTTTCTTTTTTTTAGGTGAGACATTAAGTAATATTCTAAAAATAGAACTCTGTATTACACTGTAATCGCATCCGTCGGCGTTGTTTCTGTGTGCAGTATATTGTCATTCTTGTTCCTTTGTGGTTGCTCCTGTGTTTGAATACGTGCTCTTTACCTCGATCTTATGGCCAGCCGTTCAAGTTTTAGCAAAGATTTACAAAATTTAAAATTTTTCATTGAAGATAAAGAATTAACGATTATTCAAATAATTAAAGACATCTTTAATAGAAATACAGATATCTCTGAATAATTGTAGATATCGTCAAATAATTTAAGACGTATTTAATTCCATTAGAGATATCTTAATTATTTCAAGCTATCTTAAATTCCATTAAATACATTAATGCTACATGAATTTCAGATATCTATAAATGAATTTCATTTATCTAAATTTATAGCCCATGGACCCGTCGCACCCCCGTGCACCCCCCCCCCCCCCCATCACAGTATGACACCCTTTTTATTTTGTTCCTAGAAGTGTCCTCAACACAAAAAAGGGATGCCACCATCATCGAATTGGGATGTTCCCCCTGTATGGCGCCATTTTTATAATGACGAAAATGACGTGCAACCATATTTCAACAGTTTTGCCTGTCCATGGGCCTGATTCACCCCCACTTGCATCACATGGACAGAATGACCCTTTTTTTATTTTGTTCTTAGAAGCGTCTTCAACACGAAAAAGGGATTCCATGGTCACCAAATTGGGATGTTCCCCCTGTATGGCTGTATGGCGCCATTGTTAAAATGGCAGACGTGCAACCATATTACACCTTTTTTATTTTGTTCTTAGAAGCGTGCCCAACACGAAAACGGATGCCAAGATTACCAAAGGAGGATAGTCCCCCTGTAAATGGCGGACGTGCAACATTATTTTAACATTATTTTAATACGCAGTTTTGCCTATATGTCAGCTTTTCAGATAGATACAGACAAGATTTTGGTCTCTACACCCATGTTTGATGATATTTTTTGATATACACAAATACCTGTTAAGTGTCAATGGAACGAGCAAAACTTTTGAGACGACCTCTGCCGTACATGCAGACAATTTTTTTTCAAAGTTTTTTCAAAGTTTTTTTCATAATTTTAAGTTTGAAAAAAAATGCAAAACAGATGACGTGGAGTGTTGCTCAGTGTTAGTTTTTCTTTAGTTAAAGCTAAATATTTTGCCTCTTAATTACTTAAGTACAAAGTTTTTCATTGGTAAGCGATATCGATATTTCTGAAGGAAAAAATAAAACCCTCTGGTCATGTAAAATTCTTAAATGTCCTTGAAATAAAGGTTACATAAACAAAGGATTAACATAAGACAAATCATACGAGTATATCTCTTAAATGGAAATAGGGCGTTTAGAATATACCAACATGGCATACGAAGAAAATAGCTTTAATCATTCAGTCACACCAATAAACACCTGCCAGACCTTCATCTCCTCAAAACATTAGGCATGTCGTGAGTAACGGAAGATGCATCATTTGAATTTTGAAAAGTTTGGATGAACAAATTATTGTTGAGCAACAAATAACTGAATTTCTATCTATGAGAAACTTATTTCTTGAAAAGAAGGCTACGGTCCTTCCTTATTTTGAATAATCTGTCATTCTATGTCCATACACACTGGTTTTAAATCCATGGTTGTTTTCTGTCAAACAAACGCCTTATTACCCTTTAACGTCACAAGTATGCATACTCAGCCAATTGTTTATTCATGACACATCTGTGTCATGCCTGTGAATTTGTCAATCTTTGACGGATTTGGATGGAATTTGAGACTATTTTCAACATTTTCAAAGCACCCATTACTCCCATTAATGCACCAATTAATTAAAGCACCCATTAATGCACCCATTACTCCAAAGTGTCATTTTCATGTCACATGCACGGCCTTTAACAGCCTGAGCAGCCTGCATTATGAAATTCATTTTACTTTAGTTCTTAGCAGGGATGTGCGATATAGAAAGATATGGAAACTCCTTTCTTTTTAAATAACCTACTTTCTGCTAAGATCACCTGTTTCACCTGCTCACCATGGAACTAACATATTCAATGGGTTAAAAATTTATTAGTAACTTAAAGGCTGTAATGCATCACCCCAGACAGTTTCAGTTCTCCCAACCACCAACCTCTAGTCCCTCCCTCAGCCTGTCTTACATTCCTCCACATGTGTAATCAAAGCAATGGATCCCTGTGTACGCTGTGTAATACGAGCTGCTCTGCATCTTTCGAATTTGCTGACAATCTAAGAGTACTATAACTTAGAACCAGTTGAGAATTTTCCTTTCAGGGAGGTAAAAATATAGCTTAGGGTGATGCAATACAGCCTTTAAGTGCTGTATATCCTGGCAATTCACTGAGGAACATGACTGCGGGTGGGGGTGGGGTCCAGGGGCCCGCCTTAGGGCCCCTGTTGGGGTCCAGGGGCAAAGTCCTGGTGGGGATCCAAGGTCCAATCTCTGGGTGGAAAATTAAGTACCAAGAGAGGTATATTATTTATTTTTATATTATTTATTTTTTCGGTGACCGTACTCCAAGGTTCCCAACTCTTTTCTTTGGGAGTACTATTTCGCATTTAAGCGTTGCCACTGAGTACACACACACACACATATATAGGCTACATACACTTCCATTCCAGTCACTTTATTCTATAAAAATGTGCAGTACTTACCAATATTCTTTGACAGTTCAATACAACAACGACATTCCTATATTTAGGAAAACATCCACCTACCCTCCCTTCCCTTATGCTAGACGGTAAACATTCCAGAGAAAATTGGTCTGGCTACGGGCATGACATGAAAACTGGTAGCCTGTGTAACATAAATTAGGCATTTATCAATCATGGTTCCCCGGAAGCTTTTCTTACTCAGTCCAATGCCAATACATAGTTTTGTGATTAAATTAATTTTGGATGAGTACAAGATCTGATTGGGAAGGGTGAGAGCAACTGGGGGGGGGGGGGGAACTGGGGGCAAGGAAACAATCTGGAGGGGCAAATGCCCCCTCATCCCCCCCCCCCCCCCCCCGTAGCGCCGCCACTGGCGACGTCGGACCGACGTAGACGCCGTCTTAAAACCGACATCGAACCCACGACAAAATGTTTATAGGGACAGTCCCTTAAAAGAAACACTGTCTTGGTCACCTCAACCCCTGTCAGGCAGCCTAGTTCCTAATTATTATATTGAGGTATGAACGATCAAGTCTGGTGTGCGATCCAACTACCCAAAGTTAGGCTCCTTTAAGGAAAGGAATTACAACGTTTACTATCGTTTCAGACTATCATCAACCATTTTTGGTTTCGATGATAATGGTAACCTTTGTAACCACGCGGAGTGTGTGTATGTATGTGTATGTGTGTATGTATGTGTATGTATGTATGTATGTATGTATGTATGTATGTATGTATGTATGTATGTATGTATGTATGTGTATGTATGTATGTATGTATGTTTGTGACACCTACATTGTAAACACAATATCTCAAAAGGAAAAACTTTGACCAAGCTAATATTTGGTATGTAACTGCACCACCTTAAGTTCAGGAAAAGCATTGATTTTTTTCCGTCCGTCAAATGTCATTGGGGTATACAGATGTCAAATTGTGGAAACCTTCTAAACATGATATCTCAAAAAGGGAAGCTTGACCAATTGTCACATTTAGTATGAGGGTGTACAACATTGATTACAGGAACGCCACTGATTTAGGTGGAGGTCAAATTTCACTGGTCTCAGGAGGAGTCAAATTGTGAAAAGCTTGTAAACATGATATCTCAAGAAGGGAAGCTTGGACAGTTCTCACATTTAGTATGTAGGTGATTGATTTTGGTGGAGCTAAAAGGTCACTTGGGATCTAGAGGGTTCAAAATGTGAGAACCTTGTAAACACGATATCTCAAGAAGGAGAGCTTGGACAAATGTCGTATTTGGCGTGCACCACATTAAGTACAAGACGTTTACAGTTTTCATGGAGGTAAAATGCCATTTGGAGGCAACAGGGGTCAAATTGTCAACACCTTGTACACATGATATCTCAAGTAGGGAAACTTGGACAATTCTTACATTTATTCTGTAAGTGTACCCCATTGAGTACAGGAATTTCTATGATTCTTGGCGGAGGTCTCAAGTCTTTTTGTATGTTCAACAAAGGTCACATTGTGTAAACATTGCAAACACGATATCTCAAGAAGGGAAGCATGGACATATGTTGTATTTAGTATGTAGATGTATCTCATTAAAATACAATACATCTTCTGTTGTTGTGGTCAAAGGTCATTTTGGGTCAACATGGGCCAACTTGCGAAAACCTTGCAAACACGAATCTCAAAGAGGGAAGCTACCGTAGCACCAATCTCATATTTGTTTTGTAGGTGTGGTGAGTGTGACATTTTGACCACAGAAACCTATAATATCTGAAGGAGGCCATTGTGGGCAACAAAGGTCACATCGTGCAAAACATGTGGCATGTGCACATGACATCCGAAGACAGCAAGTTATTGGATTAGTTGTGCGTGTTGAGACGTGATATCCTGTCAGCCATAAACGTAATCCAGGAGATGTCACTGTGTTAACAGGGGTTGTTACATCTATAATAAGTGACATGATAGATCGCTGTGATATCACAAAAAAAAAAAAATCAAGCATGTTACACATATACTCGCCACATGCAATAGGTCAGTTTCATAACGAAGTAATCGGTGCCACAATTGTGCATTCTCGTTACAATACAGCTCGATGCCTACTACCCAAAAAACATATCGAATGCAGTTTCTGTCACAAATATCCACCTTTTTCTTCTTTTACTATTCTCGAACCTATACAAACAGAAATATGTCACTATGTTAACTCCCACACCCCCCCCCCCCCCAAAAAAAGAGAAAAGAAATGTACATATTTTCATGAAAAGGAACAATTTTCAATTTCCCCAAAAGGCACTTTAGTCAGTGCTGTACAGGTGAAATAAACATGTTTGCCACTATGCGTACGGTATATATCGGCCGCCGAGTTGTTTGTAACCCATATTTTTGTATTGACCACAGATTTTTTTTTCGAGTAATGTAATTAACTTACCGTCTGCTGGGCGACCGAACAACATTGACGTAAACCAATTTCTGATTTGTGTGTGTGTGTGTGTAAAACGGAACAAGGGCAGACATACTTCGAGCTACACCGCGATAAAAAACAAAAATAGGCTCCCAAGCATGCATAACCTCAGCCGATAGACCGCAAAACGTAGTATCTTATATAGTTGCCGTAATAATAGTTTACAACATAAATGTCGTTCACATATAAAATTAATTGGATGTTCTAAGCGATCAAAGGGGATTTATAATGAGCAGTACAAACATAATTATTCGTATTTAGGTCTACGTGTTAGATTCATTCGAAGCATCCATTTACCTTCTCATCTGCAGAAATTTAGAGATCAAAATAGAAGTCAGTAGAATATCAGACTTGCGGAATGGGGAACGATATTGCTCTTTATTCCATCATGTACTCATCACCGGCGTGTCCAGGATCTTAGTTTGGCTTGGGCCAAACAGGTGGTACAGAAATAGTGGAGAAAGCCCTCTTGAAATAAATAGCATTTGCACCCCTTTGGATTTGTCTTTCTGTAACTAAATACCCTCAGAGAGTGGCGCCGTGGATGCCTCTCTCGGGGGAGGGAGGGGCGTGGCACCCATCCTCCTGGGGATCGACTCACTCAAATCTTCCGGTTGCTAAGCTTCATTGCTTAAAGTGCCATCACCTCTACCCACTGCCCCCACAATGTTTAGGAATGAACAAGAGAATTAGTGTAAACATAAACATATACAGCAAAATGTAGTCCCCTATTTGAAAATCCGAAAACGACATCGTTGCTCTTATGACTCATTTACTGAACTCTTCTGATGTTTTAATGAGTTTTCAAGATGACATCAAAACGGATGTTAGACAGTATAACCGCAACCCATTGCATTGATGAAATAGCCTTGTTGACGACAACGAATTAAGGTAATGCCATTTTTAGCCCTTTGTTGATATTTCCGTACACAGCACATAGTTACGAAAATGTAGGCCTATTTCAAGAATGCATGCTCACTGCAGCCAGTTCTTATTTTCCAGATGGAAACAGCTGAACCACACCAATCTGCAGTAAAAAAAAGGCAACGGAAAGTCAAAATCATTACAACATCTACGAAAATAGGTCAAGCCTACACCGTCTGTAAATGTGAGACCTACTAAAACGGTATCTCGTAGACGGTGGGATATTACAGTACGTTATATTATTACTGGCTTAGAAGTTACCAACTTACATATCCGAGGCTATATGATGTATTAAGAATCTAATACATGCTCAACACCTTTAAGGGTTTTTCATCACCTCTTGCACCGTCGTTATGTTGCACCGTCGTTATGTAGACGGACAACATGAAGTGGGCAAAAAAAAAAAAAAGTATTTAGAATAGTAATAGTATTAAGTAGGCAATGCCAACGCAGTCGAAAGTGTATGAAAGGCGTGCTATAGGTTAGAGCCAGAGGCATGCAGGGATAGCTCTGCTGGTTGCAGACATGCCACCATGATGCACATTAAAAAGATATACATCGAGTTTCAAAGGAATAGTTCACCCTCGATGGTGACAGTCCCTAAGTTGAGCCACGGGGTCTCTTTTTCGTCATGTTTTTCAGTAATCATCGCTACATTTATATATATATATATATATATATATATATATATATATATATATGCCTGAACAAAATGCGGAGGAATCTCCAATGTCTGTATAGGGTATGCTACCATATGAGCTTCAATTCTGGACATTTTAGGTGTACGAGTTTGATATCTACCCAAAGGAATTATCTTAGGTATCTAAAGGGTTCCTATACAGAGACCCTAGGTATCAATATGGTTCCTATATATAGGAACCTTAGGTATCAACAGACAAATGCACCTTTCCTAAGGCCAACAAACGAACAGTACATATGGCTACGAGTCATGTAGATAGAACAGTAGAGATGCAACGTGCAACATCATATGCAAAGGGTCTAATAGAAACACCATTGTCTTTCCACCTCCATACGCAGTCTTATACCTATCTAAACTTATCGCTTCGACACAGCTTAGGACACTACTTCACATACTGTTGTATCAGGTTAGATAAGCGCCTCATGCATGATATTCGAGTCAAACACTGAGCATTTACGTAATCTAGTTTGCATAATCTAACGTTTACGACCACCACAAGTAATCAGGAAACATTAAGGTCCTGTGCATACAATTATAGAACGATACAACTTGGATTCAATTGTATTTTTTTTTTTACTTGAAGGAAGGCCGCATGCAGGCCATACTAGTAAAAATATTCTTCCAATTAACCAGAAAGGGTCATGGAAGTTTGATCTACGTGACTGTCTCCTAATTTTTGTCTCTTTATCTCTCATGCTACAGGCTATTGGTGATCTAGTCATTATTACAAAAGAAATTGCAATCAAGTCTTTATATGACGGATTGCATGCACAGTTTACTGTCAACATAGCTCAAAGACGGGGATGTAGGAAATAAACAATGCAAGATTACGTCCAGATGGTCCTTTGAGAATAGTGAGTGCAGCCGTATCTTATATGTCGCTATGTGACGTCACTATCATTCTCAATCCTATCCCTTATGTTTCCGGTGACGTTGAACGACATTAATTATACATATAGCTACGTTGAGAACGTGCTAAAATTAATGTCATCAGTTTGAATATTCTTGAACTTGTCTGATATACAACATTGACTTTCCACCTTCATTCGGGCTTTTAAATCGATTTTCGATTATAACGCCTCAATGTAAAGTGAGACGTCTCTGCCCTGTCACCTGGATTTCAGAATGAGGAACAGGTACTCCGAACAGACGGACGAAAAGAACTTTTAAACGATAACAACTGTTGTCTTATCTACACAGGTTTCTTCTTTTATCAACTTAACAACAGGCCCTTATGCAGCTTTTTCAGGGGGGGGGGGGGTTCGATTTTACCACAAGTGGAACATTTTACCCGACAATTATGACCGACAAATTAAAACCCATTAAACTTGCTGCTAACGTAGTCCAACTATCATAGGCTGAGCGGAACTCCAGATCTTGGGGGGGGGGCTCGTCTGAAACCCCCCCCCCCCACCCTTCTGGATACGGGCCTGAACAAATATCGATGAATTTCACTCTCCCTATCAACTGCTTCACCTTTCCGTGGCAGGACTTTATCACACCTCCTTCCATGTGACTTCGCCGCACATAGTGCGCGGTATATCTGGTGCACGTCATAAAGTGTGTTTATATACATATACATGGTCTGAGTGTAGTAAACATCAAGGCCCGAAAGAAAAAGAAGAAAACCAAAAAACTTGGCAAACAACCAGCTACTCCAGGTGACCGTATCTCAAAATACCTTCACTTTATTCTCCTTTGCAGGCTCTCAAAGCACTCTTAAATTAGTCATGCATGACATTAAAAGATAAACGGTGCAGGTTGAACAAGATCCATGTACATGCATTAGTCCCCAACTAAGAGATTTTCGATAGTTGAAAAATTCGCGGGCATCCCCGTGAGTACAAACGTGCTCAGGAAACTTAAATATATCACTGCATACCACGCTCTATCCAGTCAAAACAACCTCTTTGAAAAGTGGTCCGTTATGTTCAGGAATTTCTTCTTTTAACAAAATCTTCCACTTTCGTTGTCAGATACACTGGTTAATTCCCACTGTATTGTACTTCTATGCCAACTGTACTGTATTTGTTGTACTTTTATAACAAACGCCAAAAGAGGTTTCTTTTTCTTCTTATGACAAAAGAAAGTAGGCTTAAAGGGAAGAGAATACCACAAACAATTTGCCAACACTATTATCTTTACTGGAGCTCCAAGGCCCTCATCTGACATCAAACCACATACGTGAAAAGTGTGAGGAGTGAAGGGTTTTACAAATCATCCACCAATGGTGTACAGTCGATATACTAATTGAGTCCACGTCTGAGATCGAGTCTTATGGATCAATTCAGGTAGAGATAATGTCTTTTGAGTCGAGTCAGAGTTAAGACCGAGTCTAACAAATCTGAGTCCCAGGAAAAAGTAAAACACACACACACACACACACACACAAATCTTTCTACTAATTATGTTACACCGCGTAGAGCGTATATACTGTTTTCGCTAAAACAAACTTACAGTTCGATATTGACAAACAAATATGATCGAACTAAAAGACATTTTCCAATCCAAGTGACATGCACTAAGCGTATGTGACAAATTCAGTTGGCTGTTATCATGAAATTGTTACATTAAAGGTAAATCAACGCTGGAGCTTGCATTAACTGAAGTATGATGCACGGTAGGGGGTTAATGCGAGCGCCCGGTTGCATAACCCCCAATCGTGCGTAATCCTTCCGTATACACAGGCCTAGCGTTAATTAGCCTAACCTTCCCAGCAGATGTTGGTATGTGCTGCCGTTAAACGTAGGTATTACGAATGCAGTCAGAACGGATGCACGAGTAACACACATCCGTTATGAGGGCAATGATTAGCCTTGTTCATTCATACACAGCGAGATTTTGATGGGAAAAAAAAACGAAAACAAAGTTTGTGAATAACCACATTGTCATTGAAAACAAACCTCGAGAAAAGGTAAAACAGATTCACAAGATGTCAACGATGTTTTTCTTGGGGTAGACAAAGTACCACAATTGTTTTGTCTAAGATAGCGGACGACAAAACACGTTTCTATTGTTTTCATCCTATTTCACTCTAAAATTTACCATTTTATCATTATGAAGCAAATGCACTGTCAAGTGGCAGTAATGGGCCAATATGAGTTGAGGATTCTTACCAAGTGTGAATGAAAAGGTGGTGATGCATTAAAATGGTTGATGAATATATCTCAGAGCTATATATCAAAATTGCAGAAGGATTATTAATAAGAGTGTTCTTAAATTGTGGATTTCTACAACATTTGATGGAAACGTTCTTATCTCTCTGAACGTAGTATCTCTGCTACATATTTCCTCAAAATTAAAGACAACAGGTCGTCTCAATCGAGCGGCTCAGACTTTCGTTACGTCATTTCCGCATTTTAGTTTGCCGTTTTGGTAACCGATTAAGTTGTCACTGGCAGTTGAGTTGTAGGCCTACACACAATCAATCATGTATCTTGAAACTGTACGGTACATACAGTACAACGCTAAGCACATGGGCCCATGCAATTCAGTTAAAAGACTATCCGTTGTCTTTAAAGGAGGATAGGGAGTTGTAAAATACATCATCGTAACTTTTTGCTCCTGCTTTCTCGAAATTGGGTAGGAGCGTAACTGTTTAACAGTTACGTTTTAATTTTTAGTAAAGAATAATCTGTCAATGACCCATTTTATTAGAGACCACCCCAGTAAAAAGAAAAAAAAACCTTAATTTTTAAAATTTTTCCTTATGTTGTGATCGGCAAGATAGTATTCATGAGTATATGTTTTATGCTTCTCCTTAACTCTGCAGGAGGAATATTGTTGATTGAAGGCCATCAGTGTCTACCTGCCGAGTCCAGGTAAACATCGATAACCTTCGACCAAACAACATTCCATGGTCAAGTTAGGGGGAGGCATAAAAGTCATACTCATGAATACTATTTTGCGGGCCACAACATAAGAAAAATTTAAAAAAATAAGCTTTTTTTCTTCCTAGTGGGGCGCTCTCTATGAAAGGTGGTCATCAACAGATCATTTTTTTTACCCTCAAGTCTCTTAAATAGGTAAGCTTGTACTCGATATTTTAGAAAGAAAGTGCAAAAAGTTATGTGAGATGCATTTTACAACTCCCTGTCTTCCTTTAAACGGAAATAACCGCCTTGCAAATAATAATAAAATGATTTCTTATTGATGTTGATTCAGAACAAATCCATCCCTTCAGAAACTTCTAAAGGCGCGTTCGCACTACAACCAATTCGGGTCGGATTACGATCCGAATTTTTTTATTTTTAGTAAATATCTTCTCCATCTCTGATCGGAAAGAACCAAAAATTTGTCAACTTGTTTAAATATATTATTTGTACCAGAGGACAACGAAAATGAAATGTTGTCTAGTTATTTCGTGACGTCACACCGACAGAGAGGTTTTATCGGACACTCGTAGTCCGATAAAAGCTGTCTGTTGGTGTGACGTCACGAAATAATTAGTATAAATTTGATTTTGTCAGTCATGCGATACAAATCATTTATTTACACAAGTTGGCAAATTTTTGGTTCTTTCCGATCAGAGATGGAGAAGATATTTACTAAAAATAAAAAAATTCGGATCGTAATCCGACCCGAATTGGTTGTAGTGTGAACGCGTCTTAAGCGTAGATAACGGAACAAAATGGTCACGGATATCTTGTCCCTTGTGAAGTCAGGGTGTTAACTCCCTGATGAGACTTAGATAGTATTGCGAGACTACACTCAGGGTAGCGACCGGCCTGTCGGTGACTGCAGCACCAGTCGTCGATAGTGACGAAATGCATTAAAAGAAACTTTTTTTACGGTATATATATCATACAGTCAGTTGTTGCCAAAGGCGTAACGGGGTGTCAGCGGTGGGATGGAATTTTCGTATAGGCAAGAGCGGTTCCTAGGGACATTTTTTCCGGGGGTTCGTAGGGTTTATTCACGTTTTATCATCTATTCAGATCGCCACCATCAGTCGGCGTATGGCGCACCCAGAATTTTTTGCGACCTAAAAGGTCTCCCACATTGCAGGAAATGCAGGAAACTTCTAACGCCACGTTGAATGCATGCAAATATTCTGTAGCCCGTTTTGATCTCTAGTGTTTCGCAAACTTACTTTTCCGGAAAATAAAAGGCGAATCAACATATTCGAAAAAAAAATATGCGTCTTTATTACTGTCAAGTTTATGTGAATCATTTGCGGAATATTTTCAATTTTTTATTGTCTTCTCTTCTTCTTCTTCTTCTTCGGTGTTTTCATTTAGGTTGCTGACAGATCAACACAAAGATGCCGTTGATTTTTGAAGCATTTCTCTGATTGCCAAAATACCGGTTAGAGGGCGTTGTCCCCCTGGCCCTTTCCCACTTAAGTTATGGTAACCTAACATGTAACGCAGATCAATCTTACACACCTCCCCGAGGCACTCAATGCTCTCTGGTTCTGTGTTTACATACATACTCGAGGAGCTGGATGCTCTCCCGTTGGGTTAACAAATGCTCCTTCATACAAGGGTGAAACAGTGCAGGCTAATTTAGAGCATAGCGTTATACAACAAATACGCCATGCCGATGACGTCATTTTTCTAACCTATAACATTCAACTTAAATTGCAGCAAAGAAGATCCTTAGGGACTCTTCGTGTGCAAGATCTACGTCTGGAGAGTTAATGAATTCTCTATCGCTTTATTATGTAATCAGTTCAATACATAGCCTTGTTTTCACCCGATAAAAGTGGTGTTTATTGACACCCACGCCGATTGTATTATTCAGGCTCTTCTTGTTATCGACCCGGACGTAATTTCAGTACTAATTGAAAATTGAAACTCTGTCATTAGTGTAACGATAGCCTGTACCAAGGGTTGGAAACCTTTCGGAGGTGCAGGCCAATTTGTTATTTGGTGAATTGGGCCGACCCAAAGGGGTAGTTGAAACAGGGAGCCGGTTGAAATGGAGGCAAGGGGTGCACGGAAAATTGATAGTTAAAATAAGTATTACAGACATGCGTGGCTAGGCTTTCCTTGTGTTTTTTGTACGCAATTTTGACTGCTCCCTGCGGGGAGGATCATTGACACCGACGGGCCGGACTTGGCCGGTGGGCCATAGGTTGCCGACCCCTGGCCTAAACAATGGATACAAAATTAATGGGAAGCAAGTTGAATTTAGCAAGCTTATTCAGATGGTACGACTTCTAGAATATCTTAATTGTGGCGTAACTTCTAATTTTCTAGTTGGGCTCCATGTATAAATGTAGATTTGAGACTGTTGCCCCGGAAGCCGACTCTATTGTCTGAACTCCTTTTATTGGCCCGGACGCAACTTCTGTGTTCGAATGGCGCCGTAAGTAGTGGGACTTGAGCCAATTGACTCAGAATTCGAAGCCGACTTTAATGCAGGCTACACCCGTAGATCTCTTTCTTAATATGCAAATCGATCCGTGGGCTAAATTTGGCTCTCCTATATCTCGTGCCGCTGTCCACGGTTACACTATGTATTATCTATCTGAGTCCGGGTGAATAGTGTTTGATACTGCGTTATTCAACCGGCGTGCGAGTCAATAGACACAACGCCTGATAAATAGTCCAAACTTCTTACAGAACGGGGCGTTGGATATATCGAGTAAACACTCGAGAAGTTGCAAGTCAGAGGACCCCATACCACGCTGCAGATGGCGACAGCTTTCAGGTGATGGCAGCAGCCCAAAATGATAACTCACTGCAACCGCCAAGCGGTCGGTGATAATTTGTGTTATTTGTGCTTGCTGCCCTCGCTATGTTGAAAGTTGCATTTACGCTATATTGCTACTATTATGATCATTGCAGGGGCAAAGTAGACAAAGGTATGAATATTCTTTAATTAGAACACTGATTGTTAAGAACTTAAACAGCTTTGTTGAGAAGTTATATACTGTAACTCTGTTTTACATGTTTCAATCGCATAAATCAGCAGACAGTAGAAGAGTCAATCTGAAACGATGACTGGTGTGACATTTAAATGCTGAGGTAAATAAGTCCTTGTGGGTCAATTATGTTATCCTTTTCGTATCGGACACCATGCTGAGATCAAAACAGTGAGGTAAAATGTTCGTCAATTGCACCATCGGTAATATATGTGCCATGATTTCCTAGTCATCACATGATCACAGCACAGTCACCTGTCGTGCGGATGTCTGAATTTGTGAATCAGATGGGAACTTACGCATCATAAAACATACAATTAATTGAAATCTGCATGCGGGTGTATTTTTTCAAACGAGGACTACATTTTATAGACATTTTAAGGGTGCCATGGAGGGGGTGTCGTTAACTTTTTGAGGAATAGTTTAATGTTTCATTGACTGTTTTAAACATAAACGCCACCTTTTTTATGAGGTAGCAAGTAATGGAGTGACAATTGATCTTAACGTGGGCTTGGAAGGGGGTCTGGGGCATAGAAAAGGGTTCTGAAACTTCTGTTTCAAATTTTCTTCAAGTGAGATATTGGATGATTGGAAAGTTTAGAAATTTCGAACCTACAAAAATCCTAGCTGTCGAATCCGTCTGTTCCGTTAGTCCAAGTGTTGGTAGCTTTATCCAGTGGCGCTCTTCTGAAACATCTACCAGATACACGGCTATTACATCTACCAACAAACATTCAACGTTACTGACATGTTATGAGGTGACGATCGAATTTCGGAACGCAATTGCAACAACTGGTCGTGCGCTCGCTCAGCTGTCAGCATACACACATGGTACAGGTGCACATACCACACAATACACATATGCATGTATATGTGCATGCTGTTGTAACGCAAGGACACACGTACGGCTATCATCGGTGTGACGAGAGCATCTCCCTCTGACGGGAAATAAATCGATTTCAACTAGAATCGCCAAACGAGTGGTTCATGCGTGAACGTGAGATATGCATGTTCATCGTCTTCTGCATGAAATTATTCGGATTTTTTTCCTTACCGAATGACTATTTGCATGTGCATTTAAGGAATTGCCTGACGGCACTGACAAGATGTGCGTAACACTGTAATTTACGTGGTTACCAAGAACGCTGGACTCCATGCATGGTTCGGAATGAATGTAAGTTTACTATTATGATTTTGTGATCAGCAAAGTGCACCCCAGCTTTTAACGTCATTTGTTCGTCAGGTGCAATAAGTTAAGGTACTTCTGGTGCCGACAATGTGTGAATTCGATGTAGTGGTTGAGGCGTACACCTGTTTAAGTCATCGACGCTTATCATGTAGAATTAGAAACATAGAATGGAGTATGTCATGCTTGTCGTCTGCTGTCAGGCTATCCAGGGTTAAGCGTTGCGCATAGTCGTACAGCATGAACTCTGTCACAACGTAGAGTTAGGCCGTTAGGTCATTACGACAGTGCTTTTTAAGTTACACTGGATGTGTAAAACTTCGCGCATCAAACGTGAAAACCTTAGAATTTCAAGCCCCTTGAAATTCAGATCGCGGTACTAATTTAGAATCAGTGACCGGAAGTGACGTATTCTTCTTAAAATCCTTGTTTTTGTCTAATTTCACCCTAAACTGAACCCTAACTCTCAATTCTAACAATTATTGGTGGTTATTTAGGTGTAAGCTAGGCCTAAATAGCTTTTCACACCTTCAACTTGGTTTATTCTCATCAAATACCTAATTCTAACCATTGTTAATAACCTTGACTAGCGGTCATTGATTCTAAATTAGAGCCCAGATGGCTATGAATCTATCGGTCTTAAGAGTCTTAGCAAGTTAAAGTTCCTCTTAAGTATAATTTCACCTAATCTAGTAAGAATTTTGATTTTTGTGTCTTTTTTTTTCAGGGTCCTTGATGGGGACATAACTGTCCCTCCTGATCCTTTTTTAAACTAAACTAAACTAAGAATTGTATGCCTACCTTGGCCTAAATTGGCATGAGTAAGACTGGCATTGAATCATGGAGTTATAGTGGCAGCTCCATGATTGAATGGTCAAAATCATGATTTGGAAATTTGTAACATTATGTCAATACGTGCCCTTACAGCAAATAGGGCGATTTTGGCCTTACGTTAGCCTACCTCTCCTGTGTAAATGCAGTTCTGTAAAGCTGACTCAGGCAAGGACAATTAAACAAACAGTGTTTTGAACAGCTTTCTTTCAGTCATTGAAAGGTATGATACTTAAAACTTTGTCAAGCTACTTACTGTAGATCATTGCATTTTTGGACCTATTTTTTTGGATCCACAAGTTTTTGCAGTGTGCAAAGTTATGTGGCATGGATATATAAAACTTCACGCATCTAACGTAAGAACATTGAAATTTCTAGCTGCTGGAAATGCAATCATGTATGAATCCAATAATCTTGTTTTACAAAGTGTTTAGTTTTATATAATATTATTAATTTTATAATTTGACTCAATCTGGGAGGAATTGTAGCCTCAAAGTATGTAATTTTAACCAACATTTGCTTCAGTTAACAATACGATTAACTATGCCAAACTTTGCCCACCTTCCTAATGTTTGCATGACAATAATTGCATGAAGAGTGTCCTTTTGAGCAAATCCTGTGCGTACACCTACAGCAATTGCCCGTGAACAAGCTAGCAACAAAAACGTTCAAAGTGATCATAAACAAGTCCAGTGAATGGTCAAAATCATGATTTGGAAAATTTGTAACATTAGGCAGCAACTAAGAATCGGATACCTCAGGCCTAGGCTTCCTCTCCTGCGCAAATGCAGCTTCGTAAAGTTAGCATCACGCAAGGGCGATGAACTAAACAGTGTTTCAGCTTTCTTGTAAGTCATTGCAAAGTATGACAGTCAAAAATTTGTCAGGCTGCTTAGACCATTGCTTTTTCGGGCAAATTTTTGGGGGATGCGAACTTGAAGTTTGGCAGTGCGCAAAGTTTGGTGTATGGACCATACTATACTCAGACTCAAACACACTAGCCTATACTGTAGGTCTGCGTGCTGTTGGTATATGGCTCTGGTTTGGAGGCATACGGAAGTAAGCAATGTCATGTGAGTGCGATCTACCATTGGATTGGTCTTTGGTTTGAAATGCTACAGCTCCAATCTGTCAATTATATTTGATGTTCATCAAATCAGAAATTTCGGTAGTACACTACCGAAATTTGTTTTGGGGGGACTGCATAATCCCTTTAAATGCACACTGTCATCATTGAAAATGTCAGAAATTAAAAGAAAAAAAAAAGATTTTGTATTGTATCGCTTTAATCAAGATTATGTCTACCTTTTGTTGATGGAATTGTCAGATTTTCTTTCAACTAAAATTTGGTAACTCCCATATATTCAGACACCCCAAATGTATGTTCTGATACCCCTATGTTCTGCCACACTTATATTTTGACAGCATCAGTTTAGTAAGACCCTAGCACCAAAGCCAATGGCATCACAAGCTCAATTGTACAGGCCCTCTCTGGCCATAAGCTCACACATTTACAGATTAACAAATTACTTATGGTACTAGGCCTATGTGTGATAATGCTGTTTAGTGATGGTGTTAACACTTAAGCTTGTGTGTTGAAACTTAAAAGTTAGCCATGGATAATATGATCAATGCACCATAACTATGTCGAAGATTGATGGTGTTGGCTTTAATGTATCTGCAGCAACATATGAGTGTCAGAACATAAGGGTGTCGTAACACAGATCTGTAACAGTAAAATCACTAATTAATTGACACTGCTCTTGAGATAGTTTTAATGAAGATGCATGTAGCCCTAATAATACATGATGGGTTTGAAAATTCCAATTTGTCATGCTCCTACTGTGTTAGAAAATGCATGGTTTTCACTATTTTACCAACTCTAATTAGTATCCGTTTACTTAAATCATTGGTAACTAATTAAAGCCTAATAGGCCTACTAGTGAATTGTAAAATGTGTATGATGTTTCACATGTTTACAGTAGCCTAGTTTAAGTCATTCAGTAAGTGCATGCAGTGTTGAAGTATTTAAAGACAAATGAACCTATTTTTGGCCATCTGATCAAATTTGAATTTATTTTACATCATTGTACACCTATGTGATTTTGCTAATGGACAGAGTCTTTTCACCCTAGACAGTTTCAATTCTCCCTATCACTTAGTTCATTAGGCCTGTTCATCCCACCCAAAGCCTGTCTAAAATTCCTCCACATGTGTAATCAAAACAATTGTTTATGCTGTGTAATATATCAGTGCATCTTTTAAATTTACTCTCAATCAAAGAACACAACCAATTGAGAATTTTGCTTTTCCCCAGCAAAAAATGTAGTATGGGATGATGAGTGACTACCTGTAAAATTCAGTATAAATCTACAGTGTTCCTTTACTCCCAGATGGTTGCACACTTGTTTCTTTCATCAAAATTGTATCTAAAATTATTATTACTGTATATCAAAAAATCAACAAATGGTCACACTGTTCTTACGACTGTGTCAATTTTCAGTCTGGTGGGGGAAGTATATGGTCCACTCCATTGCAGTAACAAATTATGTTAGTTTTCAGTTAATTGATCCTTGCAGTGGCCCTTGGACATACAGTAATATGCAGTTCAAACTTCATGGACCTTTCACCTTTGTCTTGTTCTCAAGCTTAGTTTAGCCATGTGCAGGTCTGCAAATTATTGTTACAGATATATGCTGCACTCAATTTCTTCATTTCACAAATTTCAAATATTTTCCAATCCATATTCCCAAGTTACTCTAATTGACACAGTTCACATCAACTGGTAATGCATGTAAATGTATGGCATAAAAATGCTATCCTATTTATGCTACATGGGACGTTACATTCAAATCAAACAAATTATTGAAAATGAGATACAACATATGCCATGATTATTTTTTGAAAACCACCAAATTTATTCTTTGAGCGAATGTACAACAAACAGATGTTATCTGGAAAACCGTCCAATTCAGAGATTATTTAGGTCAAGTTTGTACCTTGTTCTAAAAAGAGGGAATGTTGTAGTGAGAAATGCATTAATCTTTTTATTATTTAAAGGAAAAATGCAGTCACCCCAAACCATACCCCCATAGATGCTAATACATGAATGGCTCTTTTAAATTATGTGGTATCATCTTTGCTCTTGAATTTCTTAGTTTTACAGCATAGCACCTTGCACACAGCACTGATAAGTGATATTCAGCAACGTCATGAAAATACTTGTAAGGGAATAGGAGAAATGAATTGCAAATTTGCAAAATTGCAATTTTGATGATATTCAAAGTAAAGTACTATGGTATGATAGGTTTTTCCCTTGAAGGGGACAATTTTGTGTAATTTAGTTTCTTGGCCTTAAAATTGATCAAAATTGATCAATCATGGTTTGTGTTACCTGTCTGTCTTTGGTTCTACTGGAAAGCCTTTCCTCAATGAAATAAAAATGTCTGAAGGTTTTTCTTTTACTAGGCCTACATTGCATCTCAAGGACATTAAAGCAAATTCAGCAAATTGGAACAAAATCAAATAACCAAAATAAGTTCATTTCTATTTGATTCTACCAAATATCCCATAGACCAGCACTAATATGAAAAGAACTTTGATATTTTATATGTAAAGCTCTTTGCTCTGCAGGCATATGACAATTATCCTTTAAAGACTATTGATCAGTTAGAAACCTCAAATTTCAATTTTTCACTCAGATAGCAAAAAGTGTGACACATGCAGACGGAATTTTATGACTTAAGACTGCCTTTTCTGGGCTCTGATTTAAAGAATATTTTGTTTAATTTTCCTGTGGCCATTGTAGCATTCTTTGTAGTAAGCTACCCTTTGGCTCATTGGGAAGATGGCAACACAGAAGAGTATGTTAAAGGGATTGGCCACTGAAAGAAGATTGAAATGCTATAGAAATTAGGAAAAGTTTTAGCCGTTCTTCCTCTTTGTTTGTAAATACCATAAAGTATCAGCATGTTCTTTTTTCAATTTCTGGATTCTTACAGAAATAGCTATGTCATAGTTGAATGTTGCATTAAAGGAAAATCTGTGATGTCACACTGATGCAATTAATTGAATAAACTTTGCATGTCTTTATAATCTTGACTGTCTTATAAAGTACAAAAGCATTTCTGAAAAAAAAAACACACATGTACTATATGTAACAGATTTCAGGTTCATGTAATTCAAGTGATAGCCTCAGAAGAAATTGACTTAGAGGACACACTTTAAGAGAATTGGATGTCTTGAAAAGAACATTTCGGAGTAACATCAGAATAAAAATGTCTCATGATCTAGTTACAATGATCTTTACACATAACCTATGAAGCCATGGGTAGGTTATTACTCTGAAAGTATTGTAGAATGTGAATTTCAACAACATTCTCATTTTAGCATCATGACTTACAAACCAATGGAATTCATAAGGCCAGTGCCCACAGTAAATCCTTTTAAAAAGAAAATAGCATCTCATCTTCAAACTAAGCAAACATAACTGTGCAAATATGTCATCTCTCCTGTCCATAGCATTCCGGCAGTGAAGAACTTTCAGAGTTGTGTCCAGAAAACGAAGGGAGTACTTTGGAGCACATTGCAGACAGACCAAGCACGAGCGGGACTAATATCACCCGTAACATCACAGCGCACGAGGAGGCCTTAGAGTCGCATCCGTTGCTGGACGGATCCTCCCAGGATCATTCCACCTGCGACCCCAACCGAAGTACCTTGAGGGTCGACAGCAAACCCCAGAAGCGGCGGTCCTTGTCGCTGCTGGTGCACTCAGGTAGCATCCACACCCTGAAAGTCAGCCCCAAAAAACGAAGAGTGCCAAAGGAAAATATAGAAATGGCTGCACTACCTCCTCCTGTACCGTTGGTAAGCATCTGTCACTTTGTTTGTTACGATTCAGTCTTAAAACTCTTTTTGCTCAACAACTTTGCACACAGTTGAGCAAAGCATGCATTACGGCTTGTGGAATATTGACGCTTATGGACGCACCGGTAATTCCATGTCTGTGACCTAATTCTTGCAGTGTGAATGGCTGTGTACTAAGACTTGGATGTAGTGGTCCATGTGTCTTTGTGTCCATGTGCATTCTTAGTTTGCATGTATCCTTGCTAATGATACCCCCTTTTCAGGTCACTCTCTAGTAATTGTGTTCTTCATGTGAACATGTGCAGACTAACTGATGACCCATGATAGGCTAGCTTACGTACGTGCAAAAAGCTAATAGGACCTTTCCACACCTGCGCAGTGTATTAATCCTGCAAGCATACTTATTATGAGACTCTTTTCTGAGGGGTGACCATGCCTGGTTCTTAGATAATCCTCCTTGTGGACTTCTATCTGTAATTGTGTTCTTAAATGTGGACATGGTCTTAGTGACCACTTTTGAAAGCTTGTACACTAAGTCCAAATGTTTATCAATATGTTGCTAGGCAAGGCTTTTTTATATCTCGTCCCTATGATTGTAATCCCCATGGAATGAAATATTGTAGTTGCTTGATTGTTTGAGGGTATTGTGGCTCTCTCAATTGCCATTGCAAGTGTTGCCATTGTGACATTGTGCGTGGTTGATTTCTGATACATGGGGTTCTAACCTTGTATGGTGCCTCTAAGGTGGCCCAGAAGTTCAGAACTCCATCTCACAGGAAACAGCCAAAAACGTGTCTGAAATTGTGTATGTGTGTGTTTCTTATGTGAAAGAAAATTCCAATGTCAAAAGTTTGCATCCACAACTCCTTCAAGACTGCAATGCTGATGAAGGTAAAATATGTTAGGTAGCCCATGGTCTGAAGTTGTGTCTTGTGTCAAAATCTAAGATCAAAAAAGTTAAGCAATAATATTTTGACATGTATTGACACTGTGCAACATTCCATATCATCTGTTTGGCATTTTCATCAAACTTTTAAAGCCATCTCAAAAACAGTAAGTCATAGAGCCAATGGATTATCATTCAGGGTTTTGCTCTGCAACTTCAGAATGAAGCCAGCTCTTTTTTAGATGCATGTCTCTTGTTCTTTTGATTGGACAGCTTTATATACAGTCTGTAAATTGGTGTATCATACTTAGTAAAGAATTTTGTTGTTTTTGGAGAGGACAAAGGTTATGTGAGAAAAACTGGAGTTAAAGTGATTGCATGTGTACTGAAAAACCAAAAAGATATGTAAAAAAAAAAAGAGTATGTTTGATCTTAACTTTTTGTGTATTTTTAAATGTACACGCGAGGTTGTACATGAACGGACTATGTCTTTCAATGAAGGAAAATGGCAGTAACTACTTCGAAAAGCAACGGGATTTGCATAAAAACAGTAAAAAACAGAAATCATATTTGAAAATTAATGGTTTCTATTATGACCGCCTACGTTATGAATACGCAATGGCACAGATCTTGCTGGTGCATCAAAAACATACTACTAAAGTCATCGCTCCTTGGTAGGTATCGGGAATTGTAGTATTTGGTGAAAGGAAACACTGTATTTACAAACAAACCTATGAATTGAACACAACCTTGCCCGTGGCATCAGTGATTCTGAGTTCTTAACTGAATATTCAATACAAGTATACTTCCCATTGGCTTGCTCAAAGAAGCACACCGTTGATTTGAATGAAAACTGTCAACCACTGCATTATTGTATTCTACACTTTTTGTCGTTATGTTAGAAGAATTTGAAATCAGATGGCAAAAGTAACCAATTGAAACCTAATTATTTTCCCAGCTTGTCTGAACGATGTAATTAAAAGCCTTACCAAACTTTTGGAGATGAAATTTCAATGTTTTTACTTTTTGCCTACACACGTAATCACTTTAATCGTAAATTATATAAGCTGATGCATTCAAGCACAAGCAGCTTGCCAACTCAGTAATTCAGTTCAACAGCTGTTATTGGGAGAAGTTTTTTACTGCATCATCGAAACCCATACTGCATTATTCTTGCATTCTGGTTGTCATCTTTTTTTAACGGATTTTGAAGTGCCGTTCAGTGGTTTTTCCTTGAATAATTCAGCACATGTGGTCATGAAAGTCAACAAGCAAGAATTACACTTTTCTTGCATTCATACTGAATGCATCATAAATTGTCTTTGTAGTTGAAGGTTGTGAATGCAATCTTTGCATGCACAGTATTTTCACTAGAGTGAAGGGAACTTTTTCATTTAGCGTTGGGCCAAGACTCATTTAGGCCTACCTGTTGATATTCAGCTTCTTATGCAAAGTGTGAATGCATTTAAAAAATGAATTAGTGAATGCAACCTTTTGCATTCTACTTTGTGTTTCTTGAATGCAGTTTTGAACGCAAACTGAATCCAAAGCGGTGAATGCATTCTTGGGCGGTGAGCATCTCATTGCACAGTGCCCTCTATGGTTGAGGTCTTTGCTGATTTGGCCTGTAACAACTGCAGAGATGAATGTTTACTAGAGAGCTTTCAGTTGTAAAATGAAGCAAAATCTATTTATTTTCAGGTTGGCACTGAAATTTATTATGTATCAGCAGGCCATCCTTATGCTTGTGTAGCTTGTTCATCAATACATTATACTTGGTAATACTGCAGAGAATGTTCTTTTTCTCTCTTTTTCCTTCTAAGTATAATGCATGCATTATTAGCTTTCATTACACTGCATATGGGACTATATGTGAAATTACTTACCATACAAAGATTGCTCATGCAAAGTATTACGTTTAGCAGCTAATATCACACAAATCGATTTACTGCACACACATTTCAGTTAAGCTGAATACATTTGTCAAGGTGCAGTTGATGCCTGCTTCAATTAGTATATCGAACTTTGTTCTTTTATTTCGATTATTTAAATGCTTTGCATTTGAAGTCGAAAAATGAAACCTCTCATTTGTTTTTAATATAAAACTATATGGAATCCAACAATTTGATAATTGATGTAAATCACATTCTTTCATTTGAGTTTCGTTTGCCCAACTGTTGTCACTTTTTCAAATATATATAGGGGAACAAAATACTTTGCTAAGAAATTTAAGGTAAAATTGAAGATCAGGCAGTTCAAGCTTTGAAAATCACTTGATACATTGAATGTGCCCATCACAAAGTGAGTGTGCATCCTGACTGTACATGCACACTGATGACTACAATATACATGTACAGTGTTCCACAGTGACTTGATTGAAATAAACATGAACACAAGTTTTATCCGATAGACTGACAAGTACAGAGTTCTTACAGTATATCTCTCAAATGCCCACAGCTGGGATTACCAGTGACTACATAGGGCTTAGACAAATCAAATCTGTGTATGAAATCACAAATGAAGTGGAAGACCCAAAAATGTGTAAAGAATTCTCTGGTCTTCCATTGACTGGTGAAGTTTCCTAGTCAGTTATGTCATGGCCGATGCGGTATCACTGAGAGCAAAAATTTAATTAATAGTCAATGCGCTGTGGTTACATTGATGCCAGGCCGTAGAGCTCTCAGCACCATTGATGGTAGATGCCTAAGCAGGAGGCCCTTAGGCGTATTTTGAACGGAGGAGAAACTGTCTCTCTGGTGAATTAGCACCACAGATGCTTACACACCCTTAAAGGTGATGATAGATAATACTCAGAGAGCATCGTGGCTCAGAGGCAAGCCGTACACAAATTCGATGAAATCGAAATCGTCTGTTTCTCGGGGAAAGTGTAGGTGATCCACTCGTCTGAGGATGACTAAGAGACTGAGAACGAGGAGGGTGTTGAAGAACATATGACAAGCATTGCCAGTGTATAGTCAGTGAACATAGCATGATCAGTGTGATATTTATAGCTTATAACAATGTAGTCAGTTATGGGGTGACAAGTCACAGAAATGTCCTGAATAGTAGTAGCTGTGCATGGAATACATCAGGGCTGAATTTATAGGGGGATGTGGTACCCCCTATTTTTTTTTTTTTTTTGCTGAACATTGTATTTATTATGTAATGGTATTACACAGCACTCCAGTCCTTTCAAACTTAATAATTGTTCTCAAATGCTGTGAAAACATCAAAGAACCTGTATCTAAACTCGCTGCGATAACAAGTTTTGTATCAAAATATAGCTCTTAAAACATTTCTGTGCCAGCTTCAATTTGTATGAACTAGTGCTACTAAAGAGGAGAGTTTTCTCTGTCATTAACACACAATACATGTAGAACCAAGCATAAAAAATGTTTCTCCAAATACTTTCAATATTTTTTTTTTCTTTGTGAAAAAGAAAGGGAAGAGTAAGAAAATTAGCATGATCATCAAATCAGCAACTGAAAAAAAAATAAAAAAATTATCTAAATTTCCCACTTCATCTCCAATTTTGGCCTTGATGCATGAATATTATCACACCATGTACCAGGACATGTATACTGCTTCCCTATGGTTTGAAATTTTAAATCATTCATTAATCGTAAGACGTCTCAGGGGCCATCTGTTGGGTAAAATTAGCCACGTGTAGTCACAGTCAAGAAGTATTGATCCAGCCCCTACATATGGAAACTTTCAATTAAAGAATTTCCCTCGACATTACATCAACAGTGACATTACATCACCGGTGAACATTGCTGTTCATTTTTGTACACGTTTCCCTGCATGAAGGATGTGAGCCCTCAGTTACTGACTTTTTCATCCTGGTCAGATCTATTTAAAAGGAACCTCAAGGTTGGACAAGGTGCAATTTAAGTCTTTGCCCTTCTTTGAATATACCTTGAAATTTGACTCTAACTGTGAAAATTTAGACTGTCTTTATGGTAGATTGACCTTAAAATGTTGTGAAAATCGAAGGTGATATCTCTAGATATCTCTAAGTAAACTTTCATAACATTTACCATTCAGATAGTCAAAATCATTTAGAATACAAAGCATCTTACTGGTGCATTGTATATGTGCCCTATTCTGATATCCCGAAATTATGCAAGTTTGAATGCATGACTGTGAAATAGATATTTTGCTAAAAAATTCAGCCATGGCATGATGCTATTGACATAAGTTTTTCACAATCAAAGAGAGAAAAATTCTCTACTTTAGTGAAATTTGAATTTTCTTTAGTGGCCAACTCCCTTTAAGATTCCTTGGTCTAGTTATAATGAGACAGGGATTACTGTGCCCTGACAGATCATGGAAGTACCTGGCAGTATGGACAGATCTCTCTCCTGATTTTGCAGCACAGGGTGGTGGTCAGTGAGTGTGTAGCCTAGAAACACAACGTGGGGTCTCCGAGGCCAAAAGGCACATCACTTTCCCTGGGGGATACCTTTCAGACATTACAGTTGGCAAATCATGAGGGAATCAATCTTGCAACAGAAATGTGCCATTTTAACTTGCAAATACACAGTAATACACATTTGTGGACGCATGAAATACTGATTCTATATCAATTTTTAAATTTTTAACTTTGAAATTATAGCACATAGAATTGGAGTGTTTTAGAAAATGTCATTGTTAATTATTTCACACTACCTGCATCTGTCAGTGGACGTGTCACAAATCTTTGTGTATGTAGATCAACTACAGAATTTGTCAGATCATCTTCTCGTAAATTGTGCAGCACAGACCTCTAGTATATATACCACCTGGATATGGTTGTATTGCTTTAAGCAGCCGACTAAGATACCTTCTCCATTCCACCATATGAGAGAAATAGCTAGACTACACTGCCTCGTTGTCAATTTTACACAGACCCCAAAAAGAGATAGCTTCTGCATGACCATTTCTGTCGTTTTGAATGCACATGTCATATCTCTCATCGACTACGCACAATCTACTTAATGCCCACCACTCACGCGGAAGTGTAAAAAGGTTACCTGAATTATCACCCGATAGCATGTAGAATACATAGAACTGTACGATACCGCCATGGCCGTCAATAAAACAAGCGGGGAGAAAACGTGCATCTCAATTGCTGTGAGTGAGAACCTAGCGGATCAATTAAAGAATGTTGAACGAGAATTCACGATGCAATGTGTGGTAGCATCGTGATAAAATGTAGCCTTTGTGACCGTGACATCAATAAGAAGACCCCCCAAAAATGATAATCGTAATTTTGTAAGAGCTGAAAACATTTGTTGTAATGTTGAGCCTTTTTTGCTTCTGTGTAGTTGCTCCTGCAACTTACTGTATTTTCAATGTAGTTTCTGTTTTCTTGTGTGTAAAATGACTGACAATGCACCACATCAGGTCAGGGATATCAAAAAGTGACAGCATAATTGCAATTCTGGGCCTTACTCTGTCCTGCATAATATGCAAAAGGCAGCAGTCAGCTAAATAGAGATACCGAAAAGGTCATCGATACAAAGAAGAGTGCTTGAGCTTTTAAATGTGCTCCATGGTGAATAATTTATTATTGATGTATTTATACATACAGTTTCAAGGTTCCAATCATTGCTAGAAGCAAGTTTTAACTGACAGTTGGCAGATAGGAAAACCATCACCTAGAATCTCCGCTCCTTGTGGTGACTTCAGTACTCTCTGGCGGCATCAGTCATGATATGAAACACATCCGATCTCTTGGCTTTGACTTTGTTCCTGCTGGTTGTTGAGATATCTGTACCTGACAGTTAAAAAGGGAAAACTTAGGGCACCCTGAGGCTTCTGAGAAATCATGTAGCAGAAACATTTGAAGAGTATCAGACCATATCATCTCTCCATATATAGTCCGTGCATGTTCTCTATGCTGTCACAGATGTTGGAGTGTTTTAGTCCTTTCTCTCAAGACCATCTTTGATGTATATTCCCATCATCAATTGGCAACAGATTAGATGAGCCAATAATGTGCAACATCATGCTCAAGATGCAGTAATTAGTGACGTAGGACTAATAAGGAGAGCTGCGTTTCCTAATCCTAACTCTCATATCATAGAGATTGGTTTGATATATCGTAGTGGGTTTAATTTGGGATAAAACTAAGCCTAGTTTACAAACTTGGTCAGTAAATTAGTCTGTGCAATACAATACATAGCTCTAGTAAATGAGGACATCTGCAATGCCACTGCTAGCAGATAGAGATGCCTTTTTAGTTTTAACACGAGAACGTATGAATTTTTTGAATGGTCATTGATAGCCTAAATAGAAACCTGAAGAGAAGGGACAGGGAGGTGGTCTAAACAATGAATATTGACATACTAGTGATAGTGGTGCACTAGGCACTGACGTATTGTTGATAGTGAATGATGCACTAGCTACTGACATGCTGTTGATACCGATACACTACTGACGTGCTGTTGGCAAAGAATAGTTGCGTATTCAGTCCTTTGAACAACTACATTGTTGTTAACTGTGATGGGGGAGGAGAGGGTGATGGGGATGGTGGTCAAGTTTGTGAATATGGAAAAATTGAAGAGTGACAAAGCACTTTGTTAGTACTGGTTAAAGGTAACTAAGTATTGAAGAAAAGTACTCCTGTAAGCCCAAATACTTTTGTTCTACTTTGATCGACCTGCATCATCTTGATTTTCTCCTATTTTATGGAAAATAATCACATTACTTTTGTCACTCTTTTGTTGCCAGGGTCCACTTGAAAACCTGTTGTTCAGGCTCAAGAATATTATAATGCTTGCTTGAATCCCTCCATAAACTACGATAGGTACAGATGTTGTGACATTATCTTACACGTAACATTTTTTGCACTTCTGTTAAATGGGGTATTTAAGCATATCCCCACAAGATTGTTTTGGTGTAAAATGATCTGGCGAAAACAGTCAGAAAGTGCCCCCATGTATAGAAAATAGCTGTTCATTTTTTAATCCTTCGTATGTTGACATTTCGTAGATAATATTCATGAGTATTTTATGCCTCTCCCTGGCTTGTACTTGGATTGTTGTTGGGCAGTCATCAATATTTACTTGAACTCTGCAGATAGCCATAGGCAGATCATGTTTTAACACCAAACTGTTCAAGGTTGTTTGATGTTTATCTAGAAAAGAGCTGGTTTCATTCAAAAGCTAACAGAGTGAAACCCTGAATGAAAACCGTTGGAATCGTGCTTCTCACAATTACCGTTTTTTTTTAGTTACAGCTTTTCAAAGTTTGATGAAAATGCAAATATGATGACATGTAGTGTTCCAGTGTCAGTATCTCTTGTTATACATTATCTCCTACTTACAGTACTTAGTTATTGGGTTTCATCTAGGTAAATGATACCAATATTTGTAAAGAAGAAAATACTTGCCTCCAATTGATACAAAACCCTTAGGGCGTATGAAATTCTCAATTGCCCTTGAAATGAAGGTTAAGTAAACAAAGGATAGCATAAAATGCATCATGCGAGTCCCTCTCTTGACGTCATAAATTTGCACATTTAACCACTGTTCATTCACGATGCAGGTATAAGACAGGAATTTGCCTGTAAAACCACTAAAAATGGATGGATTTTGATGGAATCTATGGCTATTTTCAACATTTTAAAAGATAAATACAGCCAATGTTCCAAAATGTCCTTGTTATGTCACAAATCATTCAAGGTGATATGCTTACAGCTTATGTATCAGAAGAAGAGAGTGCCAAAGGTTAAGTAAGATGTGTTCCACAACTAGCTCTCCTCCTGTTATCTCATCTTTGTATACTTCTTTTGCCTAGAAAAATAAGCTAAGTACGAAGTGGCTCATCCATTCACTCTAGCAGGTCTGTAATGTTGATGTCCCTGCTCTTTTTTGTTAAACGTATTGGTATGAAAACCCTTGCTCAATTTCCTAGTAGCCACAAACCCCATCCCTATTTTGCTGGCTATAACTGAGTCTGTATCAATTAATGATAATGATCATGGAGTAACAAAAAGAAAAACAACAACAAAGATAAAAACAAAAACAAAGATAAAGATAAAGTGATTTTTCTGGCAGCTGCCCTTTGTTTTACTCAACTTGACATTTTTTATGACCTTGAAATGGATCATGACTATGAATTGCCATTGGGGATGCATATAATGATGTTTTTTATCGCATGTAGGCTCTAGCCATTCGGTGTGCAATTTTCGTTTTTACCTACAAATTAGGCCTTGAGTTTTAGATTTTCCAGGTGTGCTTTAAATCACACTCCTCAGGAAATTTAGGAGTGTGGTAGGTGTACTGTTTTATCGAACTTCAATAGATTTATCATAGTTCCCATTCTCTATCAAGGTGTGTAACAAATCACACTCCTCACAGTGATTTGAGGTGAGTGGTGGTGTGCAAATCCCACTTGCATGCCTCAAAATTCAAGGTCTGTACAAACGGAAAACTGAAGCAAACCATATTTGCCAATTTGCATTTAAAATGCCACAACTGGCAACCCTTTCTACAGCAATAGGCATGCCGGCACACTCGGTGGAAGAAAAGACTTCCTGTGCTAAATCTGCAATGGATTGCGACAAACACAGGGGCTTTTACATCACTGAATTGATGCCATTAATAATGAAAATTTCATTCACATATACTGATGTGCTGCATCATCTCATCAAGGTTTGAACCCTCTCAACAGGGCATTCACATTCGCACCAGGGTAGGTATCTTCCACGCAGGGTGAATACCATCCCAGGGTGAATACCATCCCATCACTGTCTCATTTGGGTAGGTGCTATAACCACTCATGGCTGTAAATATCCTTCCATAAGAGAATATGCACAGTTAGAGCACATTTTTCTTTTTTGGTCCTTTTCTCAGAATCCCCATCCTCCAACCCTGGACTACAACCTCTTCACCACAAAGCAGACTATCGGACAGGGCCTGCTTCTGGCCTCTCTACTAATGTGCAATGTCTCTCAACTCAAGACGCTGGTCATCAACGGCTACCATTATCAGTTCTTCAGGTTTGTCACCACGTTCATCATCTTCTCCATCATATTGGAGGTCATCCTGGGTATCGTCCTTTTGTTTCTAGGCAAAGATGACCTGACGGACGTTTACGAACAGAGGCGGCTCGACAAGTTGAACAATGTGGCAGTCTTTCTAGCATTCCTGATCATCATCATCAATGTGTTTGTGGCTGCTTTCGGCCTGATGGCAGCCTAGCAATTTTGCCACCTCATATTCTCATCTTCATCTCCCGTGGTGTGAGATGAACAAGCACTCGAAGGATTTTGGGGTGAGTGCCAAACTGGAGAATGCAGGTTATGATCACGACCAAATTTCTCCCATGATCCCAGATGAAGCGAAATCTGCCCAGAGTAAATTCTCGCATCACCAATTATGGACAGTGGTCAGCTACAGAATTTGAGTCAAGAAAGGCATTCTGAGAAGATTTTACAGTCACTGTGCGAAATTACGAGAGCTACATTGGATGACGCCATACAAAACCACACACACAAATATGATGGTGATGTAATCATTTAGTCATTCTTTATCTTTTATCGAATTCATTCCTGATGCCATTACATCAATTTTGAGTGAGTGTAACTATTTTTTAATTTGGAAAAAAGGAAAAAAAAACAAAAAGAATGATCATAAAATGCTTTGGGGATGTGCCCTCAATTTTGTGTGACGTAGTTGTGAGTAAAGGTATGTCTTTGCCTGGTTTGTGTGCCAAAATTAGTTTGTACAAGTTACTTTTTGAAATAGTTGAGTGTTCATTATGTTAGCTCTGTTGAGTAACTATGTTCCGTTGACTTCTGTAACTGTTTTTAAGGTTCAGGTTATCTTGATTTGGTTGATTGTCTTTCTGTTTGCAATTTTCTGGATTCACTCTCTCTATTAGAACTTGCACTTAAAAATCCAGGCTTTCTTTTGACAAAACTGTAGAAATAAGACGTTGTTACCATGTCTGTAGCAAATCCTCTTACAGAGGATGCTAAGAGTGCTGTAGATGGTGGATGGTGGGGAAGCTTGGGTCCTAAACTACTACACAAGATTCTAGGTTGTGGTATGAATAGTTTTGACATTAAGGGAAAACACCAGCAGTGCTCAAAAATAAAACGGAACTGTGTATGATAGTAGCATGGATTGAGGCAGAGGAAGCGTTTTGGAGAACTTGATGTTTGTGGATAATGTCACGTCTCTTAAGTTTGTAACAAAATGGATCAACCCCAATTCAGGGTTCTATTATGCATATAATTTGGGGATTTTGGCTTTGTGTGGATGGGAGGCTGAGTGGAGTCATGGACTGAAAGGAGGGTCAGGGCTTTAGAAATACATCCTTGTTTTGAAGACTGGACCTGAGAAAATTCCACTCGCATGACTTGTTTTAGCATATAGCAAGTGCTGACGAAGAAACCGCAAAGCTGGTATCATTCTCTAAGTGGTGGTCTCTGTTGCTAATAAGGTCAAGTACATTCTCTGTTGAGGCTCTACTCATTAAAGAGCTAGTACAGTTGGAATTGATCCCAATTTTATTTCCCAGTTGAAGACCTCATCTTCTGAAGATGACCTCTCACAGTATTGAGGGATGCCCATTGAGTTAGGAGGTACTCTCCCTATATCAAGTTACGTTTTAGCCTCCTCGCTCATTTCATTTCTAGTGGAGGAAGGCATCGCTGTGGCTCGGTGACCTTTAAGTTTAAGTATGGGTATTTCATTGAAATGCTCTGTTGTATCCTCTTGGGATTGGGAGCCTCAGAAAATTTCAGATAATGTCATGATTTTCTCACAGAAATTCACCATCTGATTAATACAGACCTCAGGTTTCACTTTAAGTGGGATTTTCCCTGAGCCAGTGCAATGCATGAAAGCAATTAGTATTAGGATATTTCACATTTTTTGCATGGTATTTAAAATTACAACTTTCTCACCTGTCTACACTGTAAAGTACAGCAATACTGCAAGAAATGCACTGAGCTGAACACTTTTTAAGTTCTGTAGTATCTGGAATCATGGTACAATGTAACCTATTTGCATGCTATTAAACAGTGCAGTGATGTAATCAGCCATTTCCCAGCTTACCTGTCTCCACACAATTCTTTTGGCTCTTTTACTGTTTCTCTATAGTCACCTCAGTTATCAGGTTAAATCTAGACTTCCTTCTTTCTACTTTTCCAGTCAGAAGTGCTTGTCTTCACGTACTTTGTCTCCTTTACTGAGAAGTCCTTTTCTTTCAGATAGTGTTTCAATAATTCTTGCATGTTTAATGTGGTGTCTCAAGTTGCTGTAGGAGAGTTTACACCAACTGGTGATTTGAGCAAATGAAACGGTAAACCTAAATTTAATTAATTTTGCTTGGAGATGAGGTGATGACCATAGGTACTTAAAAACCGGGACTCATTGGCCTAGACAGTTCCAATTTTCCCAAGCAATTACTTCTAGTCCCTCCCACAGCCTCTTCACAGCTCCTCTCCATGTATAGTCATAACAATAGGCCCCTGTGTATACTGTGTAATATGAGCCACTCTGCATCTTTCAATTTTTCTGTCAATCAAATGAGCAGAACCATTTGAGAATTTTGATTCCCTCCTAGCCTAAAATGTTTTTGTGGTGCGACGAGTGACTGCTGTTACTTGCAACCCTCATATTGTTTCCTCTGCATTGTAGGTTGTTATGTTGATCTACTTAGACTTAACCAGTAATGTATTTCATACTGGTCACATAATCATAATTTCATCATAGAACTAGCTCTTCTTTTGCTCGGACCTTCGAGGATGTAACTTTATAACGTCATAAAATGACACTTCTTGGCAACTTTAGTTTGTCATTTTTTTCTGTTTTTTTTAATTTGACACCATTTAATCTTTTTCTTAAATCTATTTAAGTTACACTGCATTAATTATCAATCCAGTGCATGTTATTTACACTGCATGTTTTTTTTTTTTTTTGAAAGGTTTTTGTGATTGCTGCTCTCTTTCCTCCATAAAGTCATATTTATCTGATCCAGTGGCCTCTTTTATTAGTGAACTTTGCCATGTCAACCGTGAGTCATGTGTTCTAAAGAAGCCAACTGCACCGGATGAAAAGTTAATTAAAAGTACTCAAAGACAAATTTTGGGCTGCAATTATATGCACGAGTGGGTGAAGGAGTTTCATCATCGTAATCATCGTCGTGGTGATCCTCACGTTTTGGTGTAAGGTGCGAGGATGAATGGAGTAAATAAAAGGTAGGACCAAGATAAATATAAAAACAAAACCACTTTGGGAGGGAGTTGAAGATTGCCAGCCAGGCGATAACCAGCTTGAATGTCTGCCTCGAGAGACTTGGAACAGATCAAGAGGGCTCGATATCGAATTAAAACTTTAGAAAGAGTGAAGGGTCACACTTGGTAGCTTATACGCAACTAGAAAGATTCGTTACTGGCTTAGGAAATGAACAAACTTCTGAAAAACAAGGAAGACCATTCCAACAGATGGACCGACTATGATGAAAGTTACAAGAGTGAAGTTGGTTTGATCGTTTGTTGTTTCTTTTAACCGAGGTCTGTTTAAGTGAGCATGTACGTGTGTGTTAGAGCAGGCATGTGCATTGCTGCACGCATGCAAGTACATTAGATGGCCAGAGAGCATTTTCTACATCAGCTGGCCCCCAAGTGGGTATCAAACCTTTACTACTGGGAAATGCTAATGACATCCTAGCTGTCACCTTGGTATTCCATTTACTTTTTTTTTAAGTTAAAACCTGAACTTTTCTGGACATGAAACATTTTAGTGCAGGTGAAATTATCAGATTGCATAGGTTCAATTGATGTAACTGAGATGTAGTTGGAGGAATATAGTTTCTTTACTGAGAACAATTACTTCAAGACCAGACTGGACGCAAATTGGCTAGAGAAGCTGCCATATCTATTTGAGCAATGGCTAGTTAATTTTGTAAGAATTGGAAGAGGTTTCTTGCCTTTCAGTTGACATAGTAATATCTATGACATTATTTTGAAATGCAGAATGGAGTTTTCCTGCCTTGTCAGGTCATTAAATTCAAGTGAAGGACAGGGGAGGACACATCACCATGCCTCCAGCTGTATGCACATGCTAATCAGTTTACCTCATGCTGACTTGGTGATAAAGTCGACCAGGCCGATCACAGATGACCTTTATGTCACACATCTCAGTAACATTCCGTGGGGTCCGTATTGTGGCACATTTATTCTGCTGTACGCAATATTACTCTGCGATATTTGTGGAGGATGTTTGAACCTCAAGAAATAGAATGCACAGGAGTAAAGTTGCTGCCTGCATTGAGGCAGTCACACTAAAGACTGATTAATTAATGAAAAAGTAAATGCAGTGAAATGCAATCATTGAGCATTGCAGCAAATTTCCGAGCAGAGATCTGTGAAATTCCCGCCATAGTCCCCCCCCCCTTCTACCTGTTGTTTGGTTATTAGAATCTACTTTCAATATGAGACATGTAAGTGAAATACCTGAAAGCAAAAAAAAAATCAATAAATTCTCCCTGGAGACTGTGTGGCTTTTAATGTACAAGTTAATTAAACAGTAGCTGCTCCTTTGCAATTGCTTCAATGTAGCCAGCAGAATAAGGCAAGTAATTTGGGCATGGGATTATCAGGGAGCTCTTCATTTTTCTTTCCTCCAATTCTGAGGTAGAGTAGTTTATCGCACAGATGCAACCACATATCTCTAAGTACATACCACACACAGACAGAACTTTGTCCAGGTTCGTAGTCACAGATACCTTGTCATTGGCTTCTTGCACTGTAAAGACTTGCAGTTCACAGGCAGCTTCTGTGCGCTTATGCATGGTGGGACTGGGTAAATCTGTATAATTGTCCACTCTTAACATTTTATCCCTAATTGTAGGAGTGTAATCCATAGCTACCAAATGTCTGCAGTAACTGAGCATTTAGTGAGACATCAGTTCAAAGAATAAGGTTCATAATTTCTTTTTCATCGTGTTCATCGGAAGCTGCATGTATCGCCATGCTCTGAAGATGAACTACTGTTCTTTGTTGAATTGTCTGTAGTAGCTCCACTGGATACCAGTGTATATTGACCTCCATACACCCAGATGAGTAGGAATTATCACTTTGTCAGCATACTTTCACTGTGGTTGCTCTTAGGTGTGTGGACTGCTTGATTTGCACTTTGTTTTGACGTTTGCTTCCATCTCTCACACTTTTGTTTGTCAACTGAACGTAGTATTCTGAACCCCACCCTGAGGGTAATCCAGGAGCTGAAAAGATGCTCTGAATTTACATTGCTCGCACTCTGTACCGATATATAGTCCTACTTTTTAGTTTCATCCCAGCTTCTTTTCTCATCAGCTGGCTTAACACGTATTAATTTTATGAAGTTCCTTAATGCCGTACCCGTTCATGCCAAAGGCCATCAAAATTCTTTTCTTTGAAAAAGATCTGAAAATTTTGTGTCCTAAATTTGCATCCTCTTGACAAGTCACCTGGGAGAAATAAGCTATGCAGTAGTAGGCAAACTTGGTCAGTGGAAATGTCTTGCAGCAAATTTAAAGCGATGATATTCATGAAAGTGCAGTTAAAGGGGATCAGTAGAGGCATATGCATTACACAGAGGGGGGTATCAGTAGTTTTAATCTCTTCTGCATGTTGATGAGTAAAACTAGAGTCACTATCGTCAGGGTGCCGCATAACTTATCATAACAAGGCAAAGTTTGAAACCCCAAAACATGTATTTTGTTGCTGTTGGGCTTTCTTTCTATTTGCAATAACAGTGATTTATTTTTAGACATGCTCGAGGTATGCACTCTCCGTGCTTGTGTTACTATCATAGATTTATTTTGCATTAATTTTTAACAACTTGGAGAGATTTTGAAACAGGGTCAACACGTCGGACATGGCTGCATGGCTGGACTGACATTTTACGGATCTCATTTTGTAGCATGACGTTTGATTGGAATGATTCACTTGAGCGACAGACTGCACCTTTTTGATATCTGTGATGGTCACAAGACTTGATCATGTAGAAAGGCTTTGTTTATATGAACATTTGTGTGCACTCTTTTAATTTTCTTTGCCGTCTGTCATTTATGACCGAGGAATTACTCCACTGTGTTCTTTGAAAATTATCCTGTCCCATTTGTTTTCATTTAAGAAAAGATTTAACCCCTTTTACACTATAATTTGGTGTAATCAAGGAGAATTCATACCATAAGTGTGCTTATTTCAAATGCGATCCTCTGACTTTTTTACAGAACTGGTATATTTAAGGAATTGTTTTGACCCAGCAGAAAGGTTCATTTCCTCAATGTTTGAGTTTTGTAAAAATTATCAGTAACTTTCTGGAAATTATGAATCTGTCATACATTATTACATTACATATTGCATTGCGATGACAAGGTACTCCCAAAGTAAAAAAAAAAAAGAGGAGAAAAATGTTACAAGCAAGCATATATTTCTGCTTTTGGAAGTTTCCTGCGAACAAACTCCACTACTCCTCAAATACCTCCTGTCAGTGTCATGACACTGAAACACATAATATGGAACAAATTAGTAATGTCGTGATGTCGAAATATCGGCAAATGCTGTCCTTGTGAGGCTTTGCACCTGATATCATTTGTGAAATATCTGAACGATATTGGCTCTACACTGAAGGAAAAACATGATATTTCTTGGAACTGATTTGGATGACACACTAAATAACATATTTTTATACATGGAAACAAGAAATCAGACCTTAAGACCTTACTTTGTGCTAAATTTTAATTAGTTTATCCAAAGTGTCATGTCAGAAGTAATGTTAGACTCAGGCTGTGCAATGTAACTTCTGTACAGAGTCCATACTTTTACACGTATTTCACTCAGGTGTGCTTTGGTTCAAAGGTATCCCTATGATATGGTGATATCATTTGGCAATTGAGGGAAAAGTGCTCCCAATATCATTTTTGAAAATTTCATATGGCAACAATATTACAAGAAATTATCACAAAGTATCTGCTTTAGTTTTAGAGGCACTCTTAATTTCATTCTCTGCACTAGTTTATGTAAATTTTAGTTTGACTTTCATTTTCAAGACCCTCTCTTGGTTGTCACAAATAACTATTGCACTTTTACAACTTTCCCTCTCATGTAACCATTTCCTCTCAACATTACCAGGGCTTATTTGCCTATCTAATTGCCCACCCTACTTTCCCTCATCGTGACCAAAATTCAGAAATGCAATCTAGTCAAAAAGATTTTTTTTTCTCAATCATTGAGTGCAAATAACCCTTTTAATTATTTACCAAACGTGTAATCTATTTTGTGGACCAAATCAAAATTTCTCCCAATAATTATCGATATGTCATTGTTGTAAAATATTTTTTGACTCTCAGGATCATTTTCAGAAACAGTAATTTCATTTTAAATATTTGGTACAGTATTCAGCAGGTTTCATTGTCTTTATTTCCTCTAAAGTCCATGCTTTGTTGCCATTTTACCGCATATTAAATCACTGATTTAAGAACTTTTTTCTTTAAATCCCTCAATTGCCTCAATTGCTCAGTGAATGGATGCAGGTAGTCCTCGATTGATTAAGAGACATGAGTAGCTGTACAATCCTACCATCTATCCTGTGAAATTAAATTGCAAAAGAAAGAAAAAAAAAATATGGCAGCAAGTGGTAATATTTTATTATGTTATACTGGCTTCTGAGGAGTGATTTCTTTGAATTTCCACAGAATTGATTTGATGCCTAACTTTGAAAATATTGGGTCTAATTGAATCAACAGAAGTGAAAGTAGACCTATGTTCGAAATTGAAGGAAACTTGGAAAGTTCCTGACAGAAAATATTGTTGGAAATTTTCTGCAAACTCTCTCTCTGAAGTGACAACTTCTATTATTCTGTGGTTTCTACATCACTTACATTTGTGCGGTATTTTTACTGACAGTGGAGTGGAGACTCAAGGCGTTTATGAAGAGGACTTGTCAAAATAAATAACTGGTGTTCATTTAGAGGTGAAGCCTTTGGCCCAAGTCTGACTGGCGTCCGCCCAGAGTTTGGAATGGCCTGCAGTCTTTCTATTCATTAACTTTCAAAGATGATGAAAGCAACAGTATCCAGTTCAAAGGCTAAGAGTCAATGCATGTTGTCATGGTAACTAGCTACAGTGGTATTTATTTCAGAGTTTGGTCTTCCTTTTCATCTTCAAAGAATGTATTTTCGTAAAATGAACTGTGTTCCTTCTTTCATTTGTCTGGTAGTGCAGGCTATGTGGTGGATGTAACACAATGGTTATGTACAGAGTACATGTTGACTAGCTGTGAACATCAATGGAATTTTAATTTTTCATAATTTATAGAAATGCACAAAATTACCTGACAATGCTAAGCTAAAGTATATTTGCAAACAATGAGTCCTTTTCTTGAATCAGTCATATAGAATCAAACATTCATTAAGATCAAATTCTGTGATTATGAATGGATGTTAGCAAAATGAAAAAAAAATAAGATACTTTTTAGTTTTTGTTCTGTTTTATATCAACTGGTATCGTAACTCCTACTTTCGTAAGTACTGTACAGCTGCTCTGTGTGAATCAAATGTGATTATGGAGCACTTGTTAAAAAAGTAGTAATTGGTAACCTATATTTTTAGCATGTAGAAGATCAGCCTGAGGGAGGGGGAACCCTAATTGATCACGGTATTGCTATCCCTTGGAGGAGCAGAGCAAAATTACTGTGGTGAGTGCGACATTCGCTGATGAATTGCCCTACATTTGGGCATGTTTAGACCACACTATGACAGTACATGGCCCTGTTTTTACAAATCAAAGTTACGATGTCTCTTCAAGTTCAGGAGGGGCCGATTGACGTTTAAATCAGGGTGTCTGTGACGCTCCGTTGTTCGTGCAGATTACCTGGTGCATTTTGCTCTAAGTGTTGTTCCTAGCTAATGCACATAACAATTGCTTCAGGAGGATTAACTAATTTTTCCCTTGCCTGTCAGACGGTCATTGCATTCTTTGTCCTTACGTCGACAAGAGCACCGGTCAGATCCATGTATACGATGTTATCCAAACGTTCATCTTCTTTTACCTGGTAGATAGACCCATTCCTACTACAGTATGTGCAGGCCTACATCATATTTTATGACTCTTCATCTATTGCTGTCCATCGGTGACTCATACCTGTATTCAAGGTATGTTATGGTACATCTCAGGATGCCATCAATTTCCATTCCACTGTTATCTTAAAGTGTATCAAGGACACACCCATCAGGCCTCTACAAATCTCATCACTCTACCTCTGCAATACTTTAATGAGCCGACAAATGTGTGCAGAGCACCTTGGCTGAAGAACTGTTGCTCTACCCCCATACCAAAAGGATGCAAGAAAATTGGCTCATAATTAAGGGTGGTAATTGTACTGATTGATGGCCATAACTTTCTTTCAAGACTAGGCACTTCCTTGCATGATTTAATAAAGGATTGTTTATTGGTATGATTGAGAGCTCTCACTTTGACATGTCTGTCAACGATAGTGGGATTCGTGTATTCATTTCAGTTAGGTATGACTGTGTTTTCATTACTGTGAGTTGAAAAGCTTTAATGACGCATATCCAGCGGCAGCAGAGGGGGAGTAGAGGGCAAAACAGGGTGCAAAAAGAATATCATGACTGGTGGGTCTTGTAATTTATTCTGTATTTACAGTCCACCTGTGCTAACGGTGTCTGACTTATAACATTGATGGAACAGGGAGCTGACCAAGTGTTGCACACGTTTCTGGTAGAATCGGGTACAGATACATTAGCAATGAAAGAGTATACAGCACATGAACATGGGCTTACTTCTGGAAATTGAAATTTGTGGTTTGGATATAGCTCAGTTATTTGGATAACTGTAGCAAACATATGCAACTGGCATTTAATGAATTAAGGCCATTATTTATAAACTCAGTGAATATGCTTGCAGCATCTATGGAGATGAGTACCAGCAGCAGTAAGGTGGAACAATAAGACAGAGAGAGAGAGATCAAACATATTGAGCACCAAATTTTCAATGAAACTGTTCACTAGTTAATTGATATTTCTAGATTCAAAAGCAGAAGAGGATAATGTAAACAGCAAACCATAGCAGTAGCTGGTACAGTAAGTGGCTTTGTTTCGGGGAATGAAAATTGTACACTCGGACGGATGATAAGGCTTAATTATATTATGAGAGCTGCCTGGAATTCAGAAAGTGATAGATAAATTACGAACTGAGAGGTCTTGTACTGTACTTAGTTTGATATTACATGGATGGCAGTGGGTGCACGCCAGCAGGAACCTGAAAGCAATAACTGACAGGCTGCGAAACGTCTCCACATGGTCTGACATAAGACAGTTGAAATATTGAGACAAATTGATAATTATGAGATGTCATTTGAAACATAGTCAGTTGGTACTGCATGGTTACGTCGTCATATCCGACGTCTGGGTCTTCTTTTTTTGTTTGAATCGCTACCTAAGTGCGTATCGTCAAAATCGAAATTATGAATTAAAGCTACATGAGACAAATGAGTGACTGTAAGTAGAAACAAAACTATGAACATAATGAAGAAAATAAGTTGTACTAAATGCTTATAGCAATACCGAACTGCCATTTTCTTTTAATGGTTGTGTGTAAGTTGGAGATGATAAGCCAGGGCAAGTTGATTCACCTTAAATGAAATATCGTAGTCCTATTCTTGTGTCACTACAGACATGAATTTCAATGCATTTCGAATATTCAGTTAATTTCTCAATGCATACATTGTTAGTGACTCCCAGCAAATGCCCCAGTGTAGGTTTTCTTCATGTGATGGGCCATTTTAGGATATAAGGTTGCATAAGGTACAACCCTCCTTCTAGGTCCTTTCTGAAAAGTTCTTTATCTGTAAGTTTGTGAATATAAATATACCAGAACTTAGGGGTGAAACGATAGGCGATTATGAGAGCATGCAAGATGTGAACACGAGGATCGAACAGGGCAGAAAGATTGCAGACGTTATTGTATGCTGTAGGTGTAATTTAATTACTACTATGAGATGGGAAAAGGAAGTTGAAGCAGTGTTTAGCTGGAACCAGTGAGATTAATGAGGAAGCTGTAAGTAAATTAAGTCAAAGGCTCGTCATTCCAGAAGAACTGTTTGCTGTACTTTCTATTAAATAGTGTTTGTTTATGGTAGTGGGTAACAAGTTTTACATCAGATTTGTTCTGTATTATTTGTGGAGTGGGTTTTAACAAGTCAGAAAAAGTTTCACATCAAAGGAAAGTTAAGATCATCACTATGTCAGTCACACACAGCAAAGTTGACCACCACGAATCATCTGGGAGAACGATATATATACGGTCAGCATACATACACATGGACTGTTAGAATTTGGTAGTGATTTTTGTGGACCAAAGTGGACACTTGTGATGGGATTATTTTCTTGCCAGTGTACATGAACAAATTACTGAACCAGTTTTCAAGCCTCGACCTGAGTGTGCCACAAAATTAATTTTTAATAGACTTGACTGTTTTGTATCATAAGTTTTTATTTATATTTATATCATTTCATTATTTCTAGTGTATGATGGTACTCAGATTTGATTCTTGGCTTAAATCTGGTGTACGGAATTCTTGCCCTTTTCTTGAGTGCAATAATATATATATCCCCATTATGTTAAAAATTTCTCTTGAAGAAGTTACGTGATATTTTGTATTAATGGATTGCATCTTTGTCATACAGTTCTTGTGTAAACTGCATCCGAAAATGCATGAATGCATGCTGGTCGTTATTTTTTCTGCAGTTGTTCTTGCTTTTCTGGGGTGACCCACGACATTTGCGGCCATGTATTTGGTGATGGCCTGAACAACTGGAAAAAAGTGATTCTGACAAAATGTACAATGAAATGATCACTATAGTATAATATATGATTTCAGAGTCAAGGACTGCCCAGTGACACACATAGAACTGGTTTCTCTGTGATTTTTGTTGCATACTTATTACTGTCTCTGAATATGGCCTTGAACTGATAATTCTGAGCAGAGTAAACTGTGTGCGACAGCTTTGAGCAATGAAATCATCAGAATTTGGAATATATCTGCAGAGCAGGAGACATTTTAACTTCTGAGGTGTTAGTGTACCCACTCGCAGAGCCATGGCAGTACCACACACATTATTTTATGCTACAACTGCATGCTCAGGAAAAAAAAAGCATGACCTAGTTGTACCATCAACACACTTATTGTCATGATTGCTTCTTTGTTGTTAAATTCTACTTTTTCAAGTATTATTGTGTGGTCTTTTTGACACTTTTTGTATAGTTTAACACACATGAGTAGGCATACGTGGTAATTTGAGTACTTCAGTTTTATTATATCGTATCATGTACCAGATATTGAATTCTTAGTTTAACATTCAAAACAATCGTGTCTTCAAAATAGTGACATATATTTTGTGAAAAAAAAAAAAAAAAAAGGGTTGAGATGGAAGGTTTTTCTGTGTCGGTGGGTGTGAAAGTTGTTTTCTATTCATCTCAGTACAGTGGTATTAATACACAAGGTATTCTGTTATGCACAAAGTAGTTTTTCTTTATCTTAGTTGTTTTGAAAGGATGTATGCTTGGAACCGATCTAATTTCAAGAGAATGATCTCTCATTAACACCTACGTCAACGTTCGAGCAGAGCGTTGAAGATGCTCGGCGACGGCAGTAATCATCCCGGTAGATTTATATGGGATCAAACTTTCTTTCGAAATTTATCCAGGCTCAAGTTACCCAGTATTATTTTACAGTCAAGTTCTGATGTTCTTTCCTTTATAATGGAAGATGCCAGGTGGAGGAAATTACTGAGCTAAATTAACTTCATTAACCTACAAAGTTACAGAAAAAAGCTAGCATGACAAGAAAAACTGGCTTTCGTGCTGGTCATTAAATATAGGGTAGGCCTACGAACATCAGACAAAAACAAAGAATTGTATGCCTTCACTTAAACTGTCCATTATAACAATTGATATTAGTTATGGAATCATAATCAAATCCTGCATAGTTAAAATAATTATCATTTACAAAACTGCAGCAGAAATGGCATCCACAGATAATCTGAAAGATGTCAATATAATCGTAGTTCATGACTGTGTTTGTTATGTGTATGGTGCTTTGAAATTCCAAACTGGCGTATGCCATGTTTGCCTCAAGTGGAGGCCTTCACCAGTTGTCCATTGATGATGCATATTTTTTTTTTTCGTTATGAAATGATGACTTTAATATCCTCCATGTATGTGCACAACTTCAAAGATTCCAAATGAGGAAATGTTTCTTCAAAGTAACGTCCAAAGGAATGTACCGAACCACGCTCGACTCGACGTCTGGATTAGTTTCTCGTGCAAAACATTTTGTGCTAATAGAACAACGGTTTGTCATTGTTCATGTGTTGTACACATTTCAAGAGGACTGAGAAAAATTTCACCAAAGAATTCATCTTGTTTTTAACCCTATGCACAAATATTGATCCTGGTTGTGACTATTCAGGCCAGAGGTTGAACTGTCTTCTAAGTATTTCCTTTTAATTACTCAATTTTTCATCTATTTTGGTAAAATCTGTGATGTTTCAGTTTTAATCTATATTCTATACTATTTTGTGATAAATCTTCAAAATGAAAAAAAGAATAGTGAATCGTGAATTTGATGACTCTAGTTCTGTTTTCATTCTGGCACTTTCCCATTTCTTAGAGTAATATATCCGCCCCCTTTCCTTGAGTTGTAGACTGTTGACCCCTCATGATGTGTGACCTCTACAGAAGACAGAGTTTGCTACTTCTGTACACAAAAAAGGTGAAGCCACTACACCAAAGGTATGACTTTTGCTGAAGTTACCTCCTTAGTAAGGTAATCCTGTTCATGAGTTAGAACACCACTCAACACCCCACACATGCCCTTGAGGGACACATGCATGTACCACAGACCAGGTGTCTGTTACCAGTTGTCCAGGAGGTGTATATATACTTAACAGGATCTTCTAAGTGGGTGCCAAACTGCACTTAGAAACTAATCAAAACAAAATTTGCCACAGAAGAGTGATAAATTTTAGCCAGTATTTAATTAAGGTCAGTCACTGTGGTGCACTGCCATGGGTTGAGGATACAGTGAGAGATGACCTTTTATTTACCTCAATTTTATGGAAAGACTGTTACTTGGGCCTGCAATCAAATGTGCGTGTAATAATAAATCAGCTCTCAGTGTGGGTCTGGAGGAAGAGACCACCTAACAGGTTGTGGTTAAAAAGTAGTGGCCAGTTTCCTTGATATTGTATCCAGAAACCAGGAGACGATTCAAGGTGAGGGTCGGTCACTAATTTCAAGTTACTTGAAGACACCTTTAAGAACGTTTTCATACACGTGACATAAAAATGCCCTTGCCAAAAAATGTGGGACCTAGAGTGCATTATATTTGCAGATAAAAACTTGTGAGCAATTTTGCCATCAAGTATGCATCATGCCAACCACAAGGTTCTTCAAGGAATCTATGGTGATTGCAGCATTGTCATTTAGTGTGCCATCTCCCAACGGTAAAACAATCGTTCATCTGGGACAACAGATCGCACATAGGCAACAGCTGTGCGTCGTTGCCACGTGGTCGTGTTGTGGCAAGCTGTGTGAATACAGTAATTTGCACTTTATGTAAGAGATAACAAATTTAACCATTTCTGGTGGTAGTTCAGGCATGCTCTGTGAGAACTGGCTCAACAAGCTATTCGCTGACAGCAGTGTATCATTCAAAGTGAAAAAATCTACTAGAACATATAAAAAATTCTTTCACAATAATGTCCAGATCTAGACAACGCAGTGACACGTACAATTTACCATTTCCTGAGTAACAGCCAGACTTTGTCAGCAGGGGCCATGCCGGTACGCAATTTAATTATCTATTTTGACCCATCTTACCCTTCCATCTGATATGGACCACAGTTCCTTTTCTGTACTAAAGTATAACAAATTTATTGAAACGCAAACAATACAATCCAAGGACGGATCACTTAATTATCATTTCAAAACGTCACCTTTCATCACTTGTCAAGCCGCTTAGGAGAACGATATCCTTTTCAAGTACCAGGAGGGTACTTTCTCTCATGGATGAAAAGAGAAAAAAAGCATAATTTTCCTGACGGATGTGACGAAATAGACAACTACTTTAAGATCCTAAACAAAGTTGGCATGAAATTATCTCACCTACGACAATGATGACCACTCGATAAGTTTAGCGATATTAAAATTGAAATTTCAAAGGTCCTCTCTGGAGAGGTAACTTCAACTTGGCTGACTTCTTCTGAGGAAGATGAATTTACAAGGTGTAACATGTAACTGATGCGCTTCAATGGTTCACGGGATGATGTTACACTTCCCAAGATGCTCAAACCTTTCCATCTGGGATGAAATCGAGAAAACACTTTTGAAACAATAACCGCCAATTTGAATTTAATAAAGTTCTCCATCGGGGGCAGTAGAGGGTGGTGATTTATTCAAGGAGGTAATTTGCAATGTATGACAGGGTCGGTTCACAAGATGATTGCATCGGAGAAACAACGGAACACAAGGATTATGTCAATCGTAACATGTCATCGTAACCAAGGTGCAAATTTTAAGCTGTCATTGTGTCCACTCCAGGATCTTTCCTAAGTTTCATTGCACGAAAATAAAAAGAGAGCTTTACCACAAATGCTTTTTAGGCATTAATTTGCACGGAACCGAATCACCACACCAGCTTTGTACACAAATTGAAATTTGCATCAGTCAACATGATGTTGCTTGAAATGTTTTCAAACTGAATAAACTCTTTTTTAAAATAACTGTCCATTGCAATCAGATCTGCAGACTTGTGTCCATTTCTTTTCAGCACAAACAAAAGAAAAGCAGAAAAATGAAACTTTCTTTTGAAACACTTGGAGCCCCTTGAGATAATGAGGTGAATAAGAAATCTTCTGTGTCTTTGTTCTGAGTTTGCCACACACTCAATGCTCATACTTGAGCGTGCTGGGCAAATCGATATTTTCATTGCCTCGGAGGGAGATTTTCACTTCCGTTCTGGTACCTGATTGGACAGGGGACCTAGTTGTGAACAGGAAAGGTCATGACATGCAGAAACTAGGAATGTCCAAACCACTCACAGTGCAGCGTTGTGCAGCACGTTGCAAATAAGAGTAAGACCGAGGTAGGGAGACGATTAACCAGGACCAAGTAATGCAACAGTAGGAAATATTAAATCGCTTTCTTGGCCAATTTATGCATACTCAAAGCAGCATCTCAATGACCACATTAACTTGTACACTCAAAGGACTATCATGATTTTTCCGGAAATGAAAATGTCACACGAACTTATGATTCAGTCTTTGTAACAAGGTTATCTGAGACATTCTGGCCGTCCCCTACCTACGCATCTTTCACAAGACGATAAAGACCATCTTTTGACATAATTTAGTTTGGCATCTTGTTCAAATACTTTTCCTATGCATGATGCTTTGCAGCACTACGTATTATATATGCACTAGGATTTTCTCAAATTCATTTCACTTCTGTATGCAAGTGCTTAGTGAACACATACCAACTGGTCAAGTGCTCCAATGAACACACACACTGACTGGTTAAGAGTTCTACTGAACAGACGCAATCTGGTCAAGTTCGCTGATGAACATAACACTTACTGTGCAAGTGTTTGCATGAACATGTGCTATCTGTTCAAGTGTTAAAATGAACACTAATTATTCAAGTGCTTCAATGAAAACACAAGCATCATGCCAAGTGCTCTAATGAACAGATGCTAGCTGGTCAGGTGCTCCAATGGAAAAAGTACAATGCCTTGAGTCAGTGAGTCAGTTACATTAAAAGTAGTAAATGACTTGATAGCAAAATTGGGTAACTCATTACAACTCTGGAACATACACTTACTGTGCAAGTGCTCGAAAGAACACATGCTGACTGTAGGGGTCTAATGAACACACATTAACTGTTCCAGTGCTCTAATGTACACTAACTACCCAAGTGCTCCAACGAACACACACTATACTGGTCAAGTGCTTCAATGAACGTACATCAACGGGTCAAGTGCTCAAATAAACATAAGTTAGCTGGTCAAGTGCTCTGATAAACATACACTAACTGTTCAAGTACTCGCATGAACATGTGCTAACTGCTCACATGCTCTTATGAACACACATTAAATGTTCAAGTGTTCTAAAGAACACATACTAATTGTTCAAGTGTTCCACTCATGGTTTCTGGCATTGTCTCACGGTGAAAACTGCAGATGACACTGTGAAAATCACTATGATGCAGTGTGAGAAGTTTCCATATTTAGACCAATATAAATGCTACCCATTGTCCGTTTAAGTTAACCATTGAATTGCCAATGTATAACTGTCAGAAAAGCCACTAAGCAAAAGATGTTCTCCTGGGAACAATATATATGTACGTGAAGAATACAATCAAAATCTTTGACATTAGAAGAGATTATTGTCACCTTCTTAAAAGTGAAACTTCTCTCAACCAATAGGCCTTAATTTCTTTTTGGGTTTCATTTAGATATGCGACAACAATATGGAAACTATTTACATATTTTACCTCCTAAATTTTGGTGCCAATTGGAAAACACTCTCCAAAAGACGACATGTACATACCAATCCATTTCTTTCTGATGATCCACTCTATAGTTTGTGGACAAGAATCAGACATATGTAAAATTATCGATACATGTGAGTATTTACCTGTACCACGAGGATTATTGCATAGTTACAATACTACAGACTGTCAAACTGCTTTTTATGCCAGTGGCAGAAATAACTTCTAAGTTACAGGACACAATCAAAGGCAGATACTGGGGCGGTGTTCTTACAAAGTTCTGGAACAGAAAATCAGGCAGAAATGATGACGTTAATCTCTGGGTTTTCTTTAATAATATAAATACTGATTTATTGCTTCAATTTGTAGACTGTTTATGCTCTACCAGTCTTTGGATATTTCCAAGCAAAGTAAACAACTAAATAACCTGCAAAAATAAATTATAAATAGTGTTGATAAAGCTTGGTATTCTCTGCATTCCTCAGTTCTCGAGGGATGCAGCTAAAATGGACGCATTTCATCTCTCGCTTTTACCAGACGAAAAATATTATTGAGAAGAGTCAAGATAACCTAAAAATGAATATGATAAAAATCACAGTATAACAGGAAATTATTCAATTGTACATAACCTTCTGTGGAGAATTAGCTAGAGTTATTGATATAGTGCAAATGAAAACCCAGCACAGTGATAGTACCAACAGACCTGCGGCACTGACACCGGAAACCCCCTCCACAAGTATAGCATACTCAAGATGTAGCACCAACACAGCTCTGACTGACACACTGTTAACACCGACACAGGTTAAGCATACACAGTGTAGCACCAACACTCCTGTAACACTGACACACTGGTAACACCTACACAGGTTTAGCATACACAGTGTAGCACCAACACTTCTGTAACACAGACACACTGGTAGCACCCACAGAAATATAGCATATATACACAGTGTGGCACAAACACAGCTGTAAATCTGACACACCTGTAGCCACCGCCACAAGTTCAGTATATGTACAGTGTGGCACCAACACAGATGTAACACTGGCACTGATATATTTCTCTTGCGTATGCATCAAATTTGCAAAAATCATCTTCTATGGATCACACGGATAGTGTACCATTAAATTCTGTCAACGATTAAAATTTCATAATTTGCCTCCAGGGATGCTGATCTATCGTGTGTGATCTTTGATTATTATCCATTTCACCCTGAAACACGCCCCATTCACCAAACAACCTAGCAAAGATAATGGTCTGTAGCTATGATCACATGAATATAGAAAAAATATCTCAAATAATGATTGTAACATAACGCCAAATATTCTGCGAAGAAATTAACGACTTAATGAACTGCCACTGTAAAATTTACACATCCACTGAAGCTTGCACTAGAAACTCAAGTAACGAGGGAAGGACTTCAAATAAAATGCAGCATATTTTATGAAAGTTGATTTCGATAACAGATGTTTTGCATATTCCTGATGTAAAAAACAAATTTAAGCTCAAACATCACTTTCTTCTTTGAACCTTTGATTTGCTTAACAAATTTTTAAGCACAGACAATATTTAATACTGTAAGGCTTTTAGAAAGAGCAGAGTAGTCCCAATCAATCACTTAAGGTTTATCCAAACTAATTTAATTTCCGCAGCTTGTGAAACTGTTATGACATTTTGTAGATTTACCTGTAACATACTGTTTTATTCAGAAAGTGTCCAGAAGAACCTCAATCCATTTGTTGTTACTTTTCGCTTTCCGTCAAAACAAATCGATACATACCTGAGGAACCCATACATATTGCAGTGCTGAAGAGGACAGAACGCCCTTCCCAGAAATAAAATGAAACCGTTTCAACTACAGTAAGTTGATTGATGAACCATCATTAGTTGTGTGAAACAAACTATGGGTTTCAAGTACTAAAAATTCAGGGAACTAAATTAAAATTTGGAGTATCTGGTTTGGTGAGTGTTGAAGGATCTAGGTAACGACCCACAAGACGCACAAAATGTACCTCAGCTGCAACTTCATTGCATCCATTGGGGGCTACGGTCACATGTAGGACTTGAATGTGCATAATAATATCGCTGTTGCAGCAACGTTGCAAACTATGTGGCTATGAGAATTAAATTTTCAGATAAGGCCTTTTCTGAGGACCAAAAGTTAACACCAAATACCTAAAACACTGCACAAGTATGCAAGGTACATTAGACTTCAATATCCCTGCATATCCACTTTCAACCCCTCTCTCCCACCTGGTGATTAACCCCTCAACTGACACCCACCCACTCCCTGACTAACCCACTCCCCTGACTAAAACAACCCCTTGACCAAATCCATTCTTTCAGTTCCGATCCCTCTTTCACAAAATTACATGAAAGAATTTGCGAGGAAAGGACAGTATAATATTTTTTTTTCACTTACACTTATATAGTTTGAAAAATCCAAAATATCTTAAGTTGCATAGATATGAAAAATAAAGGCAGGATATATGTATTTCATACAAAATGTAAAGGCCTGAAAAGTTTATGAGAGAAATAAAGAGAACCCAAACAATCTTTGGGTGAACAGGGTGTATCCACCAAGAACAAAGAACTTCTTGGCACTGAACACAGCTGGGAAATTCCATACAACCCTTTCACCTGCTTGTATTTATCAGGTGGATATGTATTACTAATGTCCAAAATTTGATATTTTAAGTTATTAATGGCTAAACTGTACATTATTTACAAAGAGAAAAAACAAAAACATGCATAATACTTTAGATTGCATAATAGCATCTGTAACTTTACAAGCAAAAAGTGCTTGTAACTTCTGCCTCTTTCACAAGAAAAACCATTCTCTTGATGACAGTAACCAACAACAGAGTTCCCCTTCCTTGCCAATGAGGAGAAAGAAATTAAGATCTAAACTTTGGTGTCGATTCGATGTTCATTTTATCAGATTTCAGTGTCTTTGTTTCTCGGTTTTGTAGACAAGAATACAGGGGAATGTCTTTCAACACGTAAATGAAAGAACCTAAATCGCGATGCTGCATCTAGTCACAGGTATCTGGCAGGACTGATTAATGGAATTCTGCCAACATTGATAATAAAGTAAGTACAGCCCGTTTGGACAATTTATGTTATTAAACACTTAGAAAGTCCACCCCATACAGTGCCTCAAAACAATAAAACCAACAATACAAACACTTTGTAACCTTCATCTGATAAAAACATGAATAAACATGTAATGCTATCACTGCTTGCCACCCGATCCATAACATGACATCATGCATTTTGGCAAGTCTGAAGACTTGTATCCCCTTCCCTTTCCTGATGTCTCTAACATGACCTACCCTTGTCAGTCTCTATCATGTATGACATACATCTCGAGACAAAAATGTGAAACGTAACAAATGCTATGGATTTGGTACTGCTTGTACTGACTTTACAAGTTGCTATGAAGTGGAACATGAAAGCACACTAGACGAAAATATAGAAAACATTGTCCCAACTGAATGGTAAGAAACCTCCATTGATTCATATGCAAGACTAACTTCTTTCCAGAGCAGCTGCATGTGAAGAGCTGACATTTACAGAGAGTAGAAAATTGACAGTTATTGTCCCCTAAAATAGGAACATTTGATCATTAATAAATTGAGAAGAGGAACTACAGAAGTCCAGTTCTACCAATATTAAGCATGCACTTTTTAACTTTCCTGTGTCTGATACTTACATCTATGGTTTGGACATTTGGCAGGATGAGATTTTGGGAAAGTACAACCAAATTCCAAATTTCGTTAAAAATATTCAGTGCATGTTTTATCCATCTCTGATGTTGCTTGCGGAAGTCTCATGGAAATTGTCACGGTAACCATCCACAACTGCAACTAACACCAGTACTCTTTTATACAGCAAGTGTAAATGATATGCTGGCAAAGTTTACTTTTGAAAATTAAAAGTCATAAACAACGATCTGGTTTGTAATACCTCGTTTTTAAATACCAGGCATTTTTTGGGTCGAAATTATGAACTGTTCCTTGTAGTGGATTAATATGTCAAATTGTGTTTTGTTGCTACGGCTTAGGAAAGTTTCATGCACAGAATATGAATACTCTGCTATGGTGATTAAGGACCAATATCAGCTGCCGATTAGCTATACGGGGACATCGGAAGGACAATCCAGGCATCAAAATGTAATAAATTGTTTCTCTTTGTTCCAGTTGTTTTGATCTTATCATGGACAAAGAAGCTACCATGGCCTGATGGAATTTTGAAAAACAAAAACCACAATTATCCCTCAATCAATTCACTATGTCAGTTGTAAACAAATCTTGGGATAGAAAATTGATGAGCAGCACAAAATATTGTCTTGCAGGTGTCCCAATAATGACATCACAATCGTTTGCTTCAGGTTCACTTTGCTGATGGAAGTGTTAAGACTTCCACAGTCAAAGCGAAACCTCAAAGCAAAATGAAGGAATCGAATCCCAATTCAACAACAATGTCCCTATTTCACGTTTCTCATTAACAGGTGGACTGGTTGTGATGGAATGGATTATTTCTTTAAGTACTTTTAAATTAACTTGAGAACAAAGGCACTGATGGTTTAACATGATCGAGGGACAATATTCACTTGTTGTCAATAACTCAACAGCAGATACTTATCTTGAATTTCTGCTTGCTTAAATGCCATCCTAATTCAGAACAGGTATTTCAAACAGATTGGTAGCGCTTAATTGGTGAAAACTGAAAAGACATGTAAACTGCTGCTGATCGATGAAACATCCAATTTGAACAGGAAATGGCTTCGTAAAAACTCGGAGGTAAACACTAGCGCCGTGTAATCGCTTAGACTGGTTGCTCAGCTTTGATGTAATTTATCCAGCACCTTTGGTCCAAATGACAGGTTTTTGATCTAACATCACCTTGTTTCTCTAGCCCAATGATGCCGAAATAAAACTGGACATTGATAAAGCACGATGATACACAAAGTCGGAATATTAATAAATATCGAGACAAAATGGACATCAGATTCATCGAATGAAAGAGAACAAAAAACGTAAATATACGCATGCACAAGTCCAAGGAATTTTCTTTGTTCTGTCCTTTTGATTGACTGATTTTGGGATGAAACTAAAACGCGAAAAGTGGTTTGTGCAGTTACCAATGATATCAAACCAATTGTGCAGGGACTTTTAAACGTGTTCTCTTCTGTCAATACCAAACACATAAAACAAAAGAGCGGTTGATTAATAAAACCTCATACATCACATGCTGACTTGGGACCCATCGTTGCTATCCTGGTGACCATTCTCCGATAACTTCGACGGACTGGCACCCAGCCCATCTGATGGAGGGCCCAGCTGCATCTGGGCCACCGGGTTTCGACTCAAGACCAGGTCAAGCTTGTTACCTGACGAAGACATTAATGGCACTACCATGCAACAGTCAAAGTTCCTGGTTCTTGTTTGGTTAACCTGAGGTAGGGAATAAAAAGAACGAGGAACAAGTCAGCCTAAAAACTTTACTGTCAAACTGTAACACACTTTGAGGCAGGACATTTTTGGTATTGCAAGTTTCCCCTTCCATGAACATGATAGACTGTTTAAGCTAATGTTCATTACCATTTTCATCTTGTCAATTGTCCATGAGAGAAGACGAGGTAAAAGTCAGCTTAAACAAGAAAATTCTGTATTGGCAATTCCTAACACACATAGCTCACCTGCAAGACTCGATCAAATGGTCGGATGGTGCCCTGCTTTGCAGCCGGACCGCCGGGTCTGATGGTGTTTACAAACACTCCTTTTTCTGTTATACCATCAGACACACTGAAGCCAAAGTCCTCCACATCACTATCCTTGTAAAGGGTCACTCTCAGCAGCTCTACCGGGGCAGGTGCTCCATCGCCGTCGCTGAGTTGTTTGCCGTCCTCCAGGCTGTGCATGGATATGGCGTCCATCCTGGCAAGTCAATCCATCTGTCCTGCCTCCAACTGCAGGAGGAGTGGACACGTCCCTGGATTCGGGATCTGAATAGCTAGGCTTGCCAGAGTGGTGTGGGTGATCATCTAATGTTGAGGGAGGAGTGACAGCTTTGTGTCTAGGCATTGATCCCTCTCTTCGATCCATCGATCGGTCCCTCCTCTTGATGTAACGGCCAAAGCTACCGTTGCTGGATAAGTCTTGACTAGAGCTGCCACCATTTAAGTTCATGCTACCATGGTTTGACGAGATGTGGGTTCCTGTCCGAGGATGGTCGGTGTAACCATTGTCCTGGTAGTAGTCGCCGTACCTGTCCATCCTGTCTTCAGGTGGCAATCTCCCGTTCCTCCTCGACGAGGGCACGTACCCGTCGTCATATTCCCTGCTGCCATCGGGATGGCGGTACTGTTCACGGTAATCGATGGCCAACAAGGGATGGTCCAGCTCATCGTCGCTCATGTCGAAGGGTGAACCGGAGTAAGACGGTCGACGGGAATGTCGTCCTCTGTTGCTCCGTCTGGAGGGGGACACGCTGGCATGCCGCCTACTTCTGTTGCTCCGTGTGGGAGACATGCTGCTGGCACGAGATCGCGACCTGGCAGTGGCGGGAGACATTGACCTGGAATGGTGGGTGTAATGACTTTGGTAGCCAGTGTCTAAGCCAGATTCTTCCCAGTTATCGTACCTGACCCTTTCACCGGAGATGATAGGAGTACCTGGCTGATCCGTGCTGTAGCTCCTGAACATTGATGGCAAGGTCCCGGACCGGGTCGGGCTGACCCCTCGGGATCGACGACCGTCATGCTTCATTAATCAAAAAGAAAGTTTCAGCCAATTGTTAATAGATTTCACAGTAATGTGAAGCATATGAAAATAATATCAGTCTTAAGTTGAACAATATCACTGAATTATTCAAAATGTGCTTGATCTTTTCAAAATAAAGTCGTTCTATCAAAAAATTATGTCCCTAATGCAACTTAGGGACTTCTCTAGCTTGTAGTACCATAAACATACTTGGATGAGGTTGCTTACAATTTCGATTCTTTATTATATTCTAAATAAAATCTGAATTTGATTTGAAAAAGACTAATTTGCTTGTCTCAAGGAAAATCTGGGAACAAAATCCGGCTGCCCTTTGGAAATTTTGTCTGTCTTGGAAGGATGAGACTACCCTTCTTCATTGACTTCTGCTGTTATTCCACCAATTTGTTTTGGCATTACTATACAACAGTACATTGAAAATTTACTTAAATTTGATGACAATGCCATATAAGACTGCAACAGACTGCAGTAGTAGGGGGTGGGGAGAAGGGGTGGTAAGAGGTGGGCTGACATCCACGAAGAGGCAGGCCAAGAGAGGCAACCAATGATGGAAGATGGGGACTGTTTCCACAATGAGGTCAAGAAACCACTGATGCTGCCTTCAAGGGAGTGAGGGGTTATTTCCATAATACTCCAAAGAGACCACCAATGCTGTTTTTGTGGGTAGGGAAGGGGGTTGCTTTCACAATGAGGCCAAGAAATCCATGATGCTGTTCTCTGGGGGGGAGGGGGTAAGAAGTGCCTCCATAATGAATGGTAGACTGAATCGCCTTATTCACTTTAACATTTTAAACAGTGATTTAGGAATAGATGATAAGCTGTGCATACCTCAGGTCTTTCTGTCAAACCCAGTTCATTGAAGGAACCTCGTCTCGGTCTCTCTTGTTTGCTGACCTTAAGGATGACAACGTCCCCAGCATTCTGAAGCAGCCGGATGGCTTCTGATAGAGTCTTACCTCGCAGTGATACTGAATTAATGGCAAGAAGACGGTCTCCGAGGTGAATAGCACCGGTTCTGAAATCAATCAGTCAAATCAATATTGCCTTGCAATGAAGAAAAATTAATCTGCATTCACAACGAGAATAAGCTATTCCAGAAACCTTTATGGAGTTATGAGTGGCCTACGTTGCAGACCTTCAGGAAAACGAGCAAACGAGCAAAACGAGGAAAACGAGCAAACGAGCAAAACGAGAAAACGAGCAAACTGAGCAAATGTGTTGTGACCAGAAACAGCATGAGGGGGGGGGGGGGGAATACGGCTATCAGTTAAAAGGAAAGACATGCTGAAAAGCCATCAGTAATGCTCCATTTACAACTGACTTTATACAAATTTTTTTTTACCTCTCTGCTAAGCCTCCCTCTGTTAACCCGGATATTACTACCGGGTCAAAGCGTTCTTCAGTCCCTGATATGGTAATACCTAAGGGACCGCCATGTCTGATCAGCTCCACAGAGTATGAAATTGCACCACTGACGGACGGCTCATCTGTAGATAAAATACAAACATGAAACCGGCATTTCACGATCAATCAATCAATCAGTAATTCAATCAATTGATTGATCGATCAATCAATTAAAAGTGTCAAATCTGCCAAATTAAGTTTTGCGGAAGAGATTTTTGTAATAATTTAGAAATACTACTGCTAACATGACACACATTGATGGTCATACATGTGAAGGAGAAGGTAAAGGAATGTTACCAGGAACATACAAGAATGTGGAGCTTGTTGTGGTAACCTATGGGCTAGGCCTTGCAACACAATGCTACACAAATTAGATGCAACTGAAGAGCAACACCGTGGGTTCAGTCACCTGGCTAGTACTAAACTGTACTTACAAGGCAACAAATGTATTGAAGATGACATATTAAGCCACATAATGTGCAAATAAGCAGGTTATGTAAGTCAAATAACATGGAAATAAGGAAGGCACCAACAAGTGGAGGCACACCCTATGAATAAAAATCTCAATATACTACAGAGTTCTCAAAAAGTGCTACATCTACAAAGAAACCTCCCTTTAAAAGTTGAGTAACAACAAAATGCTGATACCATTATTTGCAGGGGGAAAAAATGTTATCTTTACGCATGAAATATTTGTAAACATGTTGAGCGCTAATGTCCTGTTTGCTGAAGCTTGGAAAGCAAGTTTATGGAACAGAACAAAAATTTTTTTTTTCCAAATGTTCTGTGATAAGTTAATCAAAGAATACAGCCATCAGAATTAAGAAAAGCAATTTCTTCCTTCCTTTCACGTGTGTGGGCATTATTATGATCACACATTCCAACACATTCATAAAACAGCCATCAGTTGCTGCTCTTCATCATTTTGTAAATAATAGATTTGATTGGCATATATCCCATGGAGCAGGAAGGAGGGACTTGCAGGATTTTGAATGATACATATTAAAGAATCTACTGAGTCTATACATAATTTTGGCACATTTTTATTCAGCCGACGTATAGAACCATGGACATCTTCAAAGTGAAATGAATGCTGGCGTAAAAAAATTCACAAAAAAAGAAGTCATTTCGACCAAAATGTTCTGTCTCACATTATCATTCCAAGCTATTGCAATTTCTAGGGGTCAAGCCAGAAATCACTGTTTAAATCCTTGCATACATTAAAACATGACTTGGAATTGTGTATATGCATGGGTTATTTTTACATGGCTGCCCAAATTTAAGGAACCTTGTGGCCTTCCCTTCACTAAGGAACTATTCAAAATTAACTTATTTGGTTGCTTGTTTCTGACCAACTTCCAACTTACTGAGAATTACGGGTCTTGGGATGTGAAAGTCTAATCACTAAAAATCTTTAGCACCTTGCTTTTCATTTAGCAGAAAACAACAACAAAAGCAGAGACTAACACGATTAGTAGTTGATGTAAAATGGGACACCAAAACGCCATCAGTCAGAACGTTGGTAGAAACAGTAACCCAAATGCATATGTATTTACGTTTCTGCAGTGACAGTGGTCATTCCTTTTTCGTGGTTGATACAAAGTTGTTTTTCCTCACCTGAATAAGCCTCATCTTTTTTAACTCTCAGTTTGACAACATCATCAGCCTGCCGCAGGAGATGCAGAGCCTCGTCCACCGTGAAGGTGTCCACGTGAATGTCGTCGATGGCCAGCAGCCGATCTCCGGGTTCCATGGTACCAGACCTGGAAGATTGTAAAAATCAGGTTTCGATGAGATAGGTAACACATCACTGTAGGTACTTTGACACTTTAAGGATGCAAAAACAGCTAGGACATTAACACACACTGTGACAGGTTCTCGGTAAGCTATGTCATGAAAGAAATTTACACTGAACCAAATACTTGAAGGTTCAGTATTGTCGGGACAAACCAACACGCAGGCAACAAAATTCAAGAAATCAAACCCCATAACAATTAAGAAAACTTTTATATTAAGCACAATTTGAGTCAAGGCACAATCTTACAGGAGGGACCTTTCAGTCTGGTTTACTAACGACAAATTGAAACCATGGAAAAGAAACTTAATTTGAGTTTTGAGTTAGCAAACTCCTTCACAACAACCAGCAAGAGAACAAGGGGGTTTTTACACAATTTTAATCCAAAAATTTGCAAAAGTGGGGCACAACTCAAAACTTCATGATCAAAGGCTTTGTAAAAAAGGAAAACAGTATGTACACGGTGTAGGGAGGTTTAAAAACAAATGTATTACACATGGTGATAATTTGCCACTGATGAAAATAAAACTAACTAATTGTAATGCAAGCCTGGGAGCCACGACAGGGCATATGTTCTAAGATGTCCTACTAGACAGTTTGGAAGGCCGATGAGACGGAGTTGGCTTACCGATGGGCGATGCTTCCTTTCTTCACCTGAGAAATCACCAGACCCTCTCCTAACATCCTCCCTCTTACGGCTGTGAAAAGAAAGGACCCTTCTTGTTAATGATCGAACGTTTCTCTCAGGTTCAAAGCTACATTCAAAGACTGAAGATTCTCAATAATCCAACTTAGAGAGGTGCGTCTGTTAATTTTTCAGGCATTCTTTGGAATGCACCGACATGTCGGTCTCTGATTGCATATGCAGCACATATGAAAATTGTAAAACCACAAACAACTATTCACTCTGAAAAAAAGCAATGAATCCGAAAATGGACCCTGAGTATTACTGCACAAGCAGCTCTGTTCAATGAGAGCAGCAGTCTACAATGCCCTATCAGGACAAAAACAATGGTGGCATTTCACCATTTGTAGACCAAACTGTGGTTAAAAATTTCCTGAGTCTGGCCTAAAAGCAGCCCAAACATCATTAGCAACAATCACTTTTTCAAAACCAAGTGCATCATTTTTCTTGCCCATCCCCCCATCAAAGTACTCTGAAGAGTTTGAAAGAAATGATTCTCAAATTAAATCACTGAAATTATTTCTGAGAAAAGTTACACCAAATGCTGACAGAAATGTTTTTCGGAGCTTCAAATAATTAATCGATGATAACTGTTTTTGAATTTCAGATTTGGCTGCACCTATGTCTTGTGTTTGTTTTCCCTTTTTTAGGGGGGAGGGGAACAGGAAGAGTATTAGCCTGGAGAAATCTTTCAGAATCAAGTCTATGGCAGGAACCAAAAGTAAACAACAGCCTAATAAACAAATTTTCAGCCCGTCAGATTTCAAATATTTGAGATTATCAGGTTTAACTCACCACTCAAACTTAAACCAAGTCCTGCTTCCCCTACTGGTAACTTTATGTTGAAGGTTCCACTACTTGGTACCACAGTTTCTGATGAAAGAAAATAAGGAGAAACTGATTCAATACACTCACTTCCAATCTCACTTCAGGGTGATGCTTGGAATACGTAAGAGTTATGTGCAGCGACCAGCTGTGAAACAGGTGCCCATCTGGAAATACTAACAGACAAGTTTCTGAACTATTTACAGAAGGCTGAGATACTGGACTTGCATATGTCTCCAAGGAATCATCATCAGTGTTTGAGGTAAACCTACATTGCCCGGCCAATTTGAGCATTTGTTCTGAAGATAACCATCTTTGCAGCAAGAAGCACGCTATGTGCTCTTATCCAGAGGACAACAGCAAATTCACTTTCATGTTTGCAAAATGAATAGGACTGCCCATCTCATAACCCCCAAAATTGAACCATTTTTCACTGATGAGCTCATTTGGGACTAATCTAAATAAGACCATCCAAAAGAAACATGAAACCTTGAATGGTTGCCACCATCTCCACGACAACTTAAGAATTATATAGATCATGCTGCATTGTTTAATTGCATTGTTTTAATTTGACACCTTACCATTTATAGACCACCTTGTATCCTTCTACTCTAGAGACTGAATGGAACATTCCATTTCGAATGCCAGAAATGAAAATATTACAATAACTCACAACAATGTGACTAGATGAATATATTAAACAAAGTTTTACACTGACAAGATTTGTCAACAAGGCAGCTTGTAAACTGTGGTGAAGTACAGTCACAGAGATTATTTTAAGATGGAACCTTTTCATATCTTCTGCTTTTACAAATAAGGTTTCTATGATAATACCAATTGAAAACACTATTTAAAACGTTTTAAGTATCTTCAGAATGTGAAAAATTTGGATCACAAGAAATAAAACTCCTTTGTTAATTACAGAAAAGCGAAAATACTTTGATAGAAACAAGCAGATTTACCGGCAATGTCGAACTCGACATCTAGCACACACTGTTGGCCGCTCTCACGTAACAGGTTACTGACCTCGTCCGAGGTCATCTCCTCCGTGTAACGGCCGTTGATGGCAAGGATACGATCTCCGGGTTGCAACACCCCACACCTACATGAGGTGAAATAAAGAACATGATGACATAGACTGTCACTCAAAGCCGCAACACATTTAAGACCCATCCTGATAGATGTGAGAACCAAAATGCAGAAATAGTTATTAGTTGATCACAAAATGCAAGATGGTTCTTACATCTGTAATTCAAACTACCTTGCTAGTGGTAACAAGACAACCCAATGTTGCATGTGAAAACTTTTAGACAAGATTCCATTTGTGTACCAATTCGATCATTTTGTGTAGCAAATTGATATGTAATAGCAGACAAATTATTCCTTGTTCTGTTCTCCAGATATGCCACAATTAACCACATATTATGGCATTTTAGTCAAATTCACTCCATCCCATTTATCACTGCCCTAAGATTGTTTCGTTACTGACCGTTACTGACCATCATTGTCCGACAATTTTCCGTCAATTTTTAAACTCAGGTCAAAAATATACAAAAAACCTCTAATGGTGATTTCTAAACATTTCTAGCATCAGTCCTGCATCATGTCAGGTCCAATGGACAAACACTTTTAATGATGCAAATCTTATTATTCATAATTTCAAGGCTTTAAAGCATTGCAGAGTTAAGATAGCCTTCCTCAAATGACACAGTGCATGCACCATTTGTGGATCATGATTTGGTTTGGTACAATATTTAAAATAAAAAACTATTTTTGAACAGTTTTAGCTTGTTTGATTATTTGACTGGACAGTTAGGAAAAAATCTGGCTTGGAATAATGGACAAAATTTGCACCACGCATCTAAGGCCCTTCTGAAACAAAAAAAATTCAAGGGAATGGGACACCTGTACCCCCTACCCAGGATGGGGATCAGTGGTGCACTAATCAATGTATTTCACCATCAGGCACTTCACCAAACTTGATTGGGGAAGCCTGGTAAAGACTGATACCCCAATTACATAATTCCATCGCTATATCATCTTCAGTTTATTTTACCTGTCTGCCTTCCCTCCGGGGTCTATGTGGCTTATCACAGCCGGCGAACCGAGGGCCTCCGTGGCGAAGATGCTGTTCTGCAGCATGATGCCGAAGTCTCCCGTCCTGGAGTAGAGTACCACTTGCATGGAGTCCATATGCGACAGCTGCGCAGCATTCAAACCATTGATGGTTGATGCCAGGGACACTGGAACAGATTAAAACATACAAGCTCTGTCTCTAGGTCAACATCACATGCCATTGACTCCTTTCTTGGCTCACTACCATCCATTGGATGGTAGAATAAACAAAACTTGGCAGAGGAGAAAGAGGATGCGAGTCCAAAATGGGAATGGAATTTGGTATAATATTGGAAGTGTCAACGGTTGACAGACACTATGTTAGCATGTTGGCTGTGGTGCAGGTAAGACAAGTTAGAGAGATAACTAGATAAATTATATTCAATTATCTGTCTTTATGTTTTCATAAAATATTTCACACAAAGGGACATTAGATGATTTAAAGTAAAAATTGCATCAATGAAGGCAAGAATACAAGCAACATAAACTATGATTCAAACATTCTTGTCTCTGATGCTGGCAAACAGCTGCTATCATTATTCAAAGTGGCCAAAATTTCTAAAACAAAACAATGAATAATTCTACTTAAAAGAAGCTAGACTAGAAGCTCACACCAAGGTCAGCACTACCAAGAGATTTCTGGTGGAAGATGATGTTGGTGGTTCAGAAGAAGTGCACAAGAGCAGGGGCAGGAGGAAAGAAGAGGCAAGCTGAGGGAAGACCACTCATGGATTTGATGATGATTTGAAAGACACACCATCTGGAAGTAGGAACTCCATTCACTGATTAAATCAACTCACATTGTGACCCGCTCTTCTTGTTTTTCATTTTCCTTGAGAGGGTGGAACTGCCTGGCATACTGGGCGGTTGCATTATCGCCCTGGGGTTTATCATCAGGCTATTATTGGACAACAAGTTTCCCGACATGCTCCGGTTGACCAGGCCCCCCGCATATCCGGGCATACTATGGTAGCCTTGTATGTTACCAGTGCTGGGAAAGTTGTAGGGAGATAGACCCATAGACTGAGAAAGTGATTCTGAAAGGAAAAGAAAAATGAAGAAAAGAAACTCATCACAGACAAATGAAGGATGAAGGAAGTAAATGTTAGTTGTTAATAAGGTAGTTACTCACTAAACTGATCCATGCCATTTCATGGATAAACCAGAATGCACACATGCATTATGGTTTCGATGACTTCATAATGAGGAATTCAATGAATCTGATATGATGACTGATATGTATCATGTCTCAACATGTGAGATCTGTCCAAGCATACCTCCTTCAGATATCATGTTTACAAGGTTTTCACAATTTGACCCCTGTTGACCCCAAATGACCTTTTACCTCCATCCATAACAAGGTTCTTCTGCTCAATGTAGAACACCTACACATTACATAAGAGATCTGTTCAAGCTTCCCTACTTGGGATATTGTGTTCACAAGATTTTCACACCTGTTGACCCCAGATGACCTCTGACCTCCATAACAAAATGATACGGTTCTTGTAATTAATGTGGTGCACCTACATACCAAATGTGAGATCTATCCAAGCTTCCCTCCTTGAGATATTGTGTTTACTGGGTTTTCACAATCTGAACCCTGTTGACCCCAAATGACCTTTGATCTCCACCAAAAACAATAGACTTCTTCTACTCAATGTGGTGCACCTACAGACTTAATGTGAGATCCGTCCAAGCTTCCCTTCTTGACATACCCTGTTTACAAGGTTTTCACAATTTGATGCCTATAGAACCCAAATCATCTTTGACCTCCACCAACATCAATAGGCCTCTTCTACTCAATGTGGTACACCTACATCTCAAACATGAGATCTGTCAAAGTTTCCCTTTTTGAAATGTTGTGTTTACATGGTTTTCACATTCAAAATTTGACTTCTGTTGACCCCAAATGACTTTTGACCTCTACCAAACTTAATCTGGTACACCTACATACCAAAAGTAAGAATTGTTCAAGTTTCCCTTCTTGAGATATTTTGTTTACAAGGTTTTCACAATTTGACCCGTGTTGACCCCAAATGACCTTTGATATCCACCACAAACGATAGGGTTCTTCTACTCAGTGTAGTACACCTACAGACCACATATGAGATCTGTCCAAGCTTCTCTTCTTGAGATATCAATTTTACCAGCTAGGGTGTCACAGACATACATACACACACGCCCATACACAAACGAATGCATGATTACAAAGGATACGATAATCATCGAAACTAAAAAGGGTAGGTCACACAGAGAGAGTAATCCTGTCATTTAAGTTATGATAACCTCAGTAAAGGAGAACACAATGAGATGACTGTGATTCCTGTTATCACTTTGAAGATATCTAAAGTACTGTGTTCAGGGTTCCCACAAAATTTTAAAACCAATTTCAAGGACTTTTCCAGGATTTTTCAAGGACAAAGAGCCTTTATTCAAGGTCTATCTTAAGCATTCTTTAAGTTTGAAATAGGAAAACAGTATGTTATACTGTCAATACCCAATTAAGGATATCAATAATATGGCCTCCTCCACCCTTACAGTCATTCAATCCTCCCACATGTTCATTAATAAATATGAGTAGAAGAACTACTGTAAACAAAGGTTGTACAAAACTGTTAGTGTAGATCAGGCTTCCTCAATTAAATTTTCTGAAGCACCACATTACAAAATGTTGCTGGCATAATGGGCCACTGACTGCCATCCCTTTTGAAAATTTTTGCATTTCAAAAGGGGTTTAGATGCAAAATGGTGCAAAGTTTGTTCAATTTTCCCGGCCAAAATTTTTTCCAAACTTAACAATTTTCTTGATAAATCATCTTATCGAATGTGGGAACTTTGCATCAGATTAAGAAACCAACAAGGAAACATGCTCCAACCACCTAGTTGCTGAAATGACATTTAGATGATCTGGCAAGGATTGAAAAATCTGGAACAAATGTGGTTGTAGATATTGTCATTATGTCCTGCAGGTGGTTGTGAGACAGTCATGTTCGAAACTTGTTCTTGATAAAGTTCATGTTGCTGAAGGAACTTTCGCAGATATAGGAGGATCCCAATATCCCCACCACTTTCAAGGACAATGATTTCAGCTCACTGCAAGCTTGAAGAACACTTATCCAGAAATGTGCTGATGTTTTGTGACCGTGCAAAAATTTCAATTCATCAGCACTTTGCAGATCGATTAGCTGAGATATTCCCCCAGTAATTTTTGCACCAATCCAAACCACACTGCTTTTTGAGGAAGCCTAGTGTAGATGCAACAAAGTTACAAAAAAAATATATATATATCATGTGCATGGCTTTTATTTAAGGTAGCTGTGAGATACTGCCATACATGAATATAGCCCTCTAACACAATGTGTAGAAGTTGTTGGTTGGTTGATTGTTGTTGGTTGGTGATTGGCATGGTATAATATCAGCTTAATCAGTACAAAGTTTAATCTTCACCCAAATTTAGAAATAAGGGGTCATTTATACATTTTGGGTGCCAGATGCTATATTATGACAGAAATTTGAATCAATTGGCTGAATCTGCTGTAGTTTCTGGAAATCTATTGATGAGATGCAGGCCTAACAGCCACTTCAAATTTAATGTAACATTTACCCAACTTACAAATAATGAAATATAAATAAGTTTTGGGTGTCAGGTAGTGACAAAAGTTTGCCTAACTGCTTGAGTTTTCAAGGACTTTTCAAGGACTTTCTCTTGTTCAAGGACTTTTTGGAAAATATCAAAATTTAAGGGAATTTCCAAGGACTTTCAAGGACAACAATATTTTTCAAGGATTTCAAGGACCTGTGGGAACTCTGTGTGTTATCCTTTTTGATATCAGCACAGAGCCTTTGAGACATTACACTGGGAGATTAAAGTACATACCTCTAAAAATGACAACAAACAAAGAACACCATTCTCTTCCCTACAGTGTTGTCAATGTTTGTAATTCACATTTTCTTGATTAAATATTTTGCCCAGATATGTTAAAATACTGAGAATGTTTAAGTCCTTTTTCAGTTATTGCATGACAATACTGCACTTTGTTAACAGATATGTTCTGAACAAGAACACTTAATTATGTTGGGAGGGAATAGTGCAATTTGTTAAACAATTTTCAAGGAAATTTGGGTAGCCTTTCCGATACTGGGCTGGAATGCTGCTTTTTGCAGACAGATACCCCGAATTGCCCATCTCCATTGTCACCATGTCGTCAAAAACGGTGACAAATCAACCAAAACTGAGAAACACTTTAGACACAGTGATCCTGTTATTGGTTGATTTCTATTCATTGTAACTAAATTTGTCATGTCAGGCATTCTCATTTTCATGCTCTCCAGGTAAAATCTGTTGGATGATGCAATTTGTCACAGTTCATTTGCATATTCATGACTCACCATTCATCATCAGTTTAGGTTCGTTGTGATAGGTCAGTCTAGGTGTCATTTGACTCAGAGGCATTATCTCCAGTTTCACCTGCTCTGATGCGGATCCCAACAGCTGCGTGGCTTCGGGTACAGTCATGTGACCTGTGCTTGAACCGTCGATGGTCAATATTTCGTCGCCGACATGCAAAGCACCACACCTGGAAACAAACATAAAAGGAGAAAAGGTCAAGTAGGCTAAACATTTTGTATCTTATGATATCTTTTACGAAGGAACTGTAATGGCCAATCCTACAAGGCCAGTGGCCTCTTTTGCATTCAAAATGTTGCAAAAAATTAAGGGGAAAAATGTTTCCTCATTGAAATAGAAGGAAGTGTTTCCAGTCCTGGTCAGTAACTTAAGTTTGATTATGTTTTCCTGTACAATGTACCATGTATGCACAAGCACAAATGGTTTCTCACCAAACAAATATCTCATAAAGACCAGGAGACACTTTTGATCCTTCAGTGCATATCATACTTTGTTAACAATCCAAACAACATACATGAAACTGTTACTTTGAAATGTTGCAGCACAATCTAGACAACTAGCACTGTTGTAAAAAAAGAAAAGCTCATCCAGGTGTAAATTTGTGACCACCTACACTACATAAATTATTTGAACAAGAAATACACCACTAGCAGGGGCTTCATGGCTCAGGTAATGAGTTTCCAAAGTAAAACCAGAATGTACAAATGCATTGTGGTTTTGATGAATTCCTTAAGCGGTTCATTTTTCATGAATGTGGCATATTGTATAAGGCAAGTAAGTTTAACATGCTTGGTTATCGAAATATTACAGTAATGTATCACATCGCCGATTGGGATACTGTGTTTACAGGATTCTCTTGACTTGACCCCTGTTGACCTCAAATGAGCTTTGACCTCCATCAAAAACAATACGCTATTTGAACTTAATGAAAACCCACTTTCCACACTTATGGCATATGTGCAAGTTTCCCCCCTCCCAGATATTGTATTTAAAAAGTTTTCACTATTTGACCATTATTGACCCATAAATGACCTTTGACCTCCACCAAAAACAACAGGCTTCTTTCACTCAATCAGGTGCACCCACCTACATAATATGAAATCTGTACAACTTTCCCTTCTTGAGATATTGTGTTCACAAGGTTTTCACTATTTGACCCCTTTTGACTCCAAATGGCCTTTGACCTTTTCTTGTACTCAATGTGGTACACCTACATACCAAATACGAGATTTGTATGAGCTTCCGATCTTGTGTTTACAAGGTAGGCATTACAAACATACACAAACACACATACATACATCGGCATGATAACAAAGGTTACGACTTTATAGAAACCAAAAAAGAAGGTTCTGTGTTTCATTCCTGGTTGAGTCCATTACTTTGCACCATACCAGATTTCATTAAGACCACATTTGTATGTACATTTAGTACTCATTGTATATGATTAAAACTGTAAAGTACCATACAAACAGGCCCCTATGTGACAAACTGTAAAGCAGAATACTGTTCCAACAAGCAAAATTACCCCCATCCCACTCCAGCTCTACCTTTTAACCGGAAAACAAAGAGGTCATCCTAAATCTTTGCCAACAAAGAGAATTGCATTTTATGAAGGGAAGTGAGCAATGCATTTAATCAGCCGTGGCTCAGAACATCCGAACCGAACGCTGGTTTATCCAGGCCAGTCAAGGATGTCGCAGGTGAGCAATTTAAATTGATTTAATATGGGAGCCAATGTGTCAACAGGTCATCAAAGAAATCAGTGATGTGTCAATTTAAAAGTCATCTTTTAAGGAATCTGGGATAAATCCCTGTGACTTGGAAAGCTGGCTGTGGCATCCTGAACTGCAGGGAACACAAAAACAAGACCACATTGAAAGCATGGTGAAGATTTTAAAGGACTTACAGATATCAGTTTAACCATCTCTCCTAACTATCACAAATTGAACAATGTCTGGATTACAGAAGATGTTCTTGATCTTGACAAAAAAAGGGTTAACCTTAAAAAAAGGGGTTAACCTTACAGAAAGTGGTTAACCTTAAAGAAAGGAGTTAACCCTAAAGAAAGGGGTTAATCTAGAGAGATGAAATCACACCATGCAGTAGACAATGGAACATAATTCTTGGCGTATGTTATAAAGATGCTGCCTGCCGCCTGTCTTATTTTCATTGATAATTGGTAATCGTGATCAAGAAGCTGCTAAGTGTGTTTTCTGAATCACAAGAAAATTAAGTCTCTTTCCTCAAAATCAAGAGATCATGGTTGGTGACCAACAACCAGTTATGACTGCCAAGAGATCAAAACTGATTTAAGGATTTGTTCAGTTAGTTAAATGATCCAAAGAGATACATTTAATTGGATGTTGTCAAAGCAGACAAAGAATTATATTGCCAGCAAAACAATCAAATCAGATCCATAACTTGATACATTTGTTCAGTGATCAAGCTAGAGTTCAAACATCCATGTTGCTTGTGAAGGGGATCAAAGCAGATCAAGTATCTGTTCTCTCGGTTCAGAGATCAGTTACAGAATGAATAAGTTACTTGTTGATAAAAGATTAAAACAAAATAAAAATCTGCACCGTTTGTTAAATGACCAAAACAGGTCAATAAACCTGATAATTTGCTCAGGAAATTTGTTAAGATTGTGGAGAGATAAGGACAGATTAAGGACCTGTTCTGCAACTCATAGAGATCAAAAAGTCTTAATGATTGCTCCAAGATCAAATTAGAGATCAAGAACTATGATTCCTTTGGGATCAACTGAGTGATAATGAGGCATTCACTGAGCCTGTTGTGTGAAAACAAGTGTTTCAAGGAGAACAGCAAACTACCTGTCTGCTATACTGCCTGGTTTGATGGCGTCGATCATCACGGCCAGTTTGCCATTGTTGACCACCGAATTGAGGGTGATACCCAAATGAGCCCCTGGAGTTTTTGACACTTCAACCAACAATGGACCGGTGGCATTCTTCACAGCCTCTGAATAGGTGAAGAAAAGAAAACAATTATTCATATTATCACAACTTTGAGATTCTTGAAAATAGTGTGCTTCAGAACAATGAAGGACTTCACAAATATTTCCCAATTGCTGGAAATGAGTGACGCAAAAACTTTTTCCGTTTTTCATGGGTCTGAAATTTCAGTGGTCGGATCATACTCTGAGGAAGAAAATGCACCATGATAAAAAGGAAATCGCCATGAAAATACCTGCTGAAAGAAAGCCATCATGTGGATAACACATTTTATAAATTACTAACATGTCATACTATGTGGGGTTACTTGTGGAAAGGTGAAGTTTTACATCCATAGCTGATTATCCCTTGATCCTTTTCCACTACATACTGTTGTTCCCATTTCGTTATCTACTGGTCCCTCTAAATCCACTCTGGTCCACTTACATCTCTCATAAGTTCTTCACTTCATCTGCATCTGTTCTGTGTATTGTCAGCTCCGCCTCTGAATAACATCCAGCTACGATCAAAATTCTGGCCCACTTACTCAAAACAGTCCTCAAAAGGCATACAAGTGGATGGGAAATGGGCTCTTTGAAAACCTTTTTCCCCTTTCCAATGTCACAATCTTTTTTACTTAAAAAATTTACCTAGGAGTGCCTTACTGTGTGTAATCAACAAAGCCACCATACAGTAGTGACTATCACACTTGGACTAGTAATCAATACATCATGAGTTTGAGTTTCCACAGATTCAGTTTTTACTAATACAGATACTCACTACACAGCCTGCAATTACAAAAAAAAAATGAAAAAAAAAAAATAAACAAAAGTATGTCAGATTTCTCCAACCCTCACAGGCAAAAACATCACAGTCACCTTGTCACAAACATTGTTATGATTGATGTCTAGCCCACATCCCATGACCTTCACCTTCCTTCTTTTAAGCCGACAAAAATTCTGTATCATTCCACTGATCTGTTGCATGTTCTGCCAAACTATCAGCGTCAGCCATCCGTAGAAACGTCCTTCCTCAGATCTGATCTCTACCAGAATTATGACGCTCCGACAGAAATAGCACGATAACCCGATACATCGACATTAAAAGCGGGTTCCATTCCACGACCTCTGTACGAACTGAGGAACTTGCACTTTCTACCTGGTTCATACTGATCGTGGGCACTTTCATTGCCATGGCAACGTAATTTCAAACAAACCTATGTTACAGTGGGTGCTATCAAAATTTTGGTTTCAAAACTTGTTTTCTCATCAATTCATGGGCAATAGGATAAATGGCAGATTGTGAGAAGGAAGAAATATAGGAAGAAATAACAAACAGGAAATATGTAAACGATCTTAAAACAAGGGAAGGGTATAAAAATTCACTTCCAAGTTATTGGTAGTTAGACTTGATAGATACTTCAGTTTCCTTAAGATGTAAGTTTTATGTTTACTTTTCTGTAATCAAGTTCTGTCTATGGTACCACTGAAGAAAATGTACTTCAAAATATTTTACAAGTTGAACACCACAAGAGAAAAAATGCTTCACCAAAGCTCCAGCTAAAAGTATGTAAAATTTATACATAAAAAAAACAAAAGCAATGTTTCCTTTCTGAGTTAAAGATAAACACAGCCCTTATGCTGTTTTGTGAGAGAATTCAAAATGCTTCATGGAAGAATATGTATTACTTGTCAAAGTAAACGACGAATTTCTTGTCATTGGAAAATGCAACTTAAAGGGGAAATCAGGGTTTGACTGAAAAAATTCACCTTTAGTTGATTTTTCTCTCTAAACTGATTGTTCACCAAAATATAGAGACGTTGGGGAGGTGTTTGAATGTAGAAGAAACAGTACTTATTGCGTTAATTACTGTTGAATGAGAACTCTTAATATTTGTCGGGCACGAAAAATAAACATTCATGTACAAGACAGCCTCCTCTACACGATGACCAATCACGGCATAAGACTGAGATGACATTATATGAATAAACATAACCAAATGTTTACGGTTCCCATGCTGTTCATGCATTGCACAATGCTAAGTAAACAAGATTTTAGTGATAATTGATACATACAGCACACATAGACTACGTATGAAAGTGTTCAGCCACACCTCCTCATACCTCGAAAAGGCGATAGTATTGAATATTCATATTTGATTTGATGAATATGGATGTCACAGACTTTTGGAGTTATTCACCAATTTTTTGCGAATTTGACTTGTTTCTCCAAATTGTCCACATGTTTTGAGATAATCTTGATCATATTTGTTAGTTGTAAGCCATTGAACGATACCCGTGGGGAATTGTAGTGAAATAAATTGTGAAAATAAACCCTGACTTCCCCTTTAAGTACTGTAAATTGTAACAGTTTTCAAAAGTCACAAACTGTACATACATACATACATGAAGGGCAGAAGAAGCGGAATGGAAGTTGGACGACGACTGAACTTCAAATAAATACCTGTTGGCATGTTAGTATACATTCAACAATACACCCTGATTACTGAGGCCCCTTCGTCCTCTGTATCATGAATACAATAATTATTCCCCCTCATGCACTGAATAAATTAAAATGTGCACTACTAACACTACCGGCAGCCTCCTATTGGAAATTTGTTGTGTAAACGGTTACATACACAGACAGTTAACTCTTCTTTGTTTCATACTACTGTCTGTATGCATTGCATTTTGCAGTATATACTTTCTTTGTCATTGTTTTGATTTCACAGCAATCTGTTTACAAATACAAAGAAAAAAGTAAAAACAAATAGAACTAATCAGAAATACAAAGCAAGAAACCAGCTAATCCATCCATTGGACGACTAAGCACCAGAATTTCCTTCAATTTCCGATGACCCATTTAATCCTCCTTTAAAAGAACATATATTCGGTGAAGACTTATTGTAATTTTGGGGTCTCAGATATTAACCTGGAATCCTAAAAGCTACCACATGCTCAATCTTTGTATCAACCTCATGAAATAGCACTTGATGATTAAATCAGATCGCAAGAATCCCAGTTTTTTATGGTCCCAGCTTTCCTGTTCGGATTAGATACTCTGGGAAGGAGGGTTTCAGACGCCAATCAAAAGTACCCTTCAATTGTGTATTGGATACTCAAGATAATGACAGAGCAGTCAGTGAACTGCACCTTGATTTAAAAGCCATTCCACTCAATGAGAGTGACCTCCTGACATCTTTTCTTTATTCATCTTCTCACAGACCTACAAATGTTAAACGGCAATAGCAATTGGACTATTTCCACCTATTACTGAAAGTGATGAGAAAGCCTTGCAAGTCTCACCTACTTTCGAACCTCCGACTTGGCTATTGACGAGTAAAAAAAGATAGAAAGACAAAGAAACAGACCTTTGTTGGGGTTTTGTTCGCTGACTATAACATCTGTTCAAGTTACATCAGAGAACGATTTACAAATTTGATATTAGGCCAATAGAGGGCTATGATGTGTTCATTTCTGATAGAAAAACCTTTCATGAGTGAATTGTGGAATAAATGGGAGGATCTCAATGGCTCCACTTGATCAGAGTAGACATACTGTACAGAATCTACCCTGTTTTCTGGACAAGCAAGAAGGTGATGGCACAGTCCTTGACTTTTAATGCAGTATAAATGGAGAGAACCTCTGGATGTATTAGTTCAGCACCAATAATGATAGAGGAAAGGCTTGACTCATCTTTCATCAATTCATTAGTATGAAAATAAAAATAAAAGTAATCGCATAGCTTCTTATCTATGATACAAAACTTGGTGGTAATGTACACCACTACCAACCCAATAAACTATTGGCAGTGATGTACATACACCCTCCACCTCACTCACAGATGGCTTGATTCGCAATTGTTTCAAACTGATTATGATAGCAGGCAAAGACTAAATACTTGACCAAGCAAAAGGAAAGTGAGAGTGTATTCATGAAGGAAACATTAGGCAAACAAATCTTGAATGGGGAAAACATGTGGATGCAGTTCCACTGTCAGATGGGTGTGCCACAATGACTGATATGTTCTAGCTAATGTAAACCCACATTCCTGATTGGTTGTGTGTTATTACTGATATCCAGTATTTCCCCAACTCATAGAGTGGTTGTGAGACATCTGGATGCGTGGGATCCACAAACCCTAATAGCTCAAGGTGTGTCCTCATGACTCGTTACCGAGCAGACAAACCCCACCTTCTATGCAAAACAAAAGGAAGCCACTGCGGTTTACGACAAGGCGATGACTTTCATGGATTCTACACAGTTCTACAAGTTGAACAAAAAGAATGCCATTATTGAGACTATCAATGGACAACAACCACAAAATTGTTTGCTACAAAGTGAAAAATGAAGTTGTGGTTATGCCTCACTGAATCTTGCTAATAGCTTTGAAAGTACTCAGCATGAGTGTAAGTTACAAAGTACGGCATATATTGTACTATACTGTGCAATGCAAAACAAAATTTGACAATTCACAGGTTTGTTTAAATGGAAATTGACAGTCTCCTCCATTCAGGAAACTTTTTAAAGTGCACCCACCGATGAAAAAAAAGTCTGGTGGCATATGATAATCTATTTTCCAATAATCTCAACTAACTATCCATGAAACAAAATTTGGCACTTTTCATTGAGAGACATCATTGTTCTAATTTTACCAAAGTGATGGTGACAGCACTGTTGTTGTCTGGTTTCAACTTTTGCGACCATACCAACCAGCCCAATACCTGAAGATTGCAAGGTTGGTAACCGTGCAGTTATCACTACTAACATAAATTTTCCCCATGTTTATCATGGTTTCAAGTTTTGCTCCATACTGGTCTCAGTGATTGCTGGTTAACCTGTAAATCATTTTTCTCTGGATACGTTCCTCATGTGAAAGTTACGTTTGGAAATATGAGCACTAGTTCGACTGTTGCTCGACCTAGAAGCATAACCTGTTGAGGATGCACAAATCTCCGGCCTATTGGTCGTCTCCTCACCACAGATGTTATTTTGAATTTAAAAAGTTTGAGCATCAGGAAGTTCAAATGGGCTTGTCAAGGACTGATGTTGTTGATGGTGGATGAACACTGATGAGATTTGCCCGATCTTTTCGATAACTGTCCACAAGGTGACGAGGCAGACGTGAAACCAGACAATCACGATGCAAACACAAACCTGCTCCCAGCATCGCGATTAAATGTTTCCCCCCCCCGATAAACGAGAGTGTATCCCCCAGTCTTCGGCGACTTTCCCAAAGGCTGGGAAGGGTGGAGGACTTGCCCACCTTAGTGGTCCATCAGCTGTACTGAGCGACCTACTGCACAGAGGACTAGACCTAAATCGGATGAAAGGGACCCAAAAATCAGGTGTAAACAGCTTTGCTAAACAAACCAAATTTGAGTCCACGGAAAATTTTCCTGGTGGTTACACCAGGCTTTGATCCAGGGACTTAAAGACTGCAAGACAGCAGACACTTTGTAATTTGGGAAGAGTCGAAACAATGGCATTTAGACCATTAGCAATATTTGCCAAAACACTATAAGTGATATTTATTCTTCATAATTCAGACTTCATTATCAATACACTGTTTCATTTTTCCTGATGAGGAAGAAGTGAAATTCTCAAAAACATTAATCTTTTTGGTGCATTGGGGTATCATTTTCCTCTTTTATCTGGTTCATTCAGACTGACAAGCCGAACCTCTGGTCTAATGCAAAGAGGAAGCAGAGTTGGTCAGTGTCTATAGCCAGAGGTCACTTTATGGCTGTGGGAGGTCAACTGAATAATAACCAGGAACCTTTCCCCCATTACAGGTGATAGAATCATTGACAATATAGCAGACATTTCAACTAATTTATAATAATTTATCAAATAATTCAATTTACATTTTGTGGGGACATTGCCAATATCCAGGAAACACACTCTTGCTCCAGGAGTGTCAAGTTTTTAAGAATGCCCCTTTCAGCAGACGTTTTTTGGCTCATGAATTTTGGGCAACAAATAGTATTCATCAGTTTCCTTTTGCTGAAGGCATTATTTGCAGTTACTTCTGCACCATTTATAAATGAGAAATAAGTCAAACATTCTCTGAGTATGCAAGGTACAGCAACAGACTCAGATTGCTAACACAAACCAACTTCAAGTCCAATACATGGACCTGTTTTCACTTTACAAAGACCAAGAAAGAAATAATCAGAGTATCTTACGATACTCTAAACCATACAGAAATAAGTTATCATGACTTTGCAAGGAGAGGTTTATCAAAGTTAAAAAAAACTTTGACTACTTTAACACAAACACAACTTTTTGACAATCCAGAGCTGGTTCAACTATTTCGCCAGAGAGCACGTCTTCGCCAACGTTTTTAGCTCCATTTCAACAAGGTGCTCTAAATCTGATAGCGACTTAAATTCTCACGTTTGAAGGAAGTGGAATTATCAGTAAAAACAAAGCCTAATGTTGAATATTTTAAAACAAAATACACAGCATACTATGTGTTGACAATAATCAAGTATTTCCCCAGAGATACAGTTTATCAAATGTTTCATCCAGGCCTAGATTTTTTTTGGACTCTCTGACCTCATCTCACCCAAGAAAATGTTATGATTATTCTCCAACCTGTTTTGGCCGTCCTAGTCAATATTTTCCTAACTGCAGGCGGCTGAATGTTTTCCTGACTTCATTTTTATGGGTGTTCGATATTGATCGTTTGCATCGTTTTGGTGGAGATGCTTTTCGTGGTCTTGACATTTTACAACACAATCTGTCAAGTTTCATCTACATACATCCTGTAATACTTGCTACTTGTTGAGTCCAGCTTAAAGACCCAGATATATCGACTTTAGGGACTTAAATGTCCTATTTTTATTTCTATGTCTTACCATTTCTTCTTCAAACTGTCAGGACCATTTCGCTAATCTAATTTCCTTCCCGTTATTAGCAATCTGAGTTCATTTACCATCCACCAAGGGCATTTAACAAGCTAGCAATAATAAAAGCATTAGGCAGGGAAGGAAAAATAGAAGCATTAATGAAGCTCAAACAGCGTCTGATAGTGGCACTTAAAGACAAAACAACCCCTCACATCCTCCCCTTTGAGAGAGAAAAAGAGAAAGAGGTTTGAAGACAAGTTGGAAGAGAGGTTTGAAGCAGTCGATATCATTTCCATATTTTCAGTTTCTAAAATATTGAACACATTTCTGAGTATCAAAATCAAGCACTTTTCAAGTAATACTTTTGTTCTTCAAGGACATCATACCACACTGAAAACATTCTGGAAATATCAATTCCAGGGTTTCCCCTGGTACTTAATTCCGGAGGTGGCCGCCTCGCAACTTTTTAAGACCGCCTCGCCCAAAAATACCGTAATTACCGCCTAACGTGTTTATATGACAGGGCTGTAAAAAGTCGGGAAGCGGGAGGCTCCTTCCCGGGAAATTTTGTGTCTCGTGGGAAATCCGCTTCTGTACTTCTGGCCGTGTCTATCTCGTACATATCATGCATAACTTGTTTTGAACATTCGATCACAGAATGGTAGAGATCACACATGTGGTTTCCTAAATAGTTACGTCCGAAATAACTGGTAAATAAATCCATTCAAATGTGTATCCGAAATGCCCCATCCACGTTCAATCTTCAACAAAAATTGAAGTAAATTACTATCTTGTAAAAGAATGCCCCTATCTTTTACTCATGATCAATATTTTTCAAGTTATATATATATGTGAAAAAACAACGTTGGCAAATGTTTCCAGAGGATTCTACATATACCTCCTTTACTACATTCAATGTCAATTAAAAAGCATAATCTTAGGCCTGCCTTAGGCCTGCATGCATACGCAAATTATCTGCAGAATGACAGCTAGCGGACATATCGCAACCCATAGAAATACAAAAATGAACGTATATTTCTATATTCAAAACCCTTCACGAAACCAATAGTCTGCTTCTTCAAACCTTTAGTCTAAACATTTTAAAGTGACTATGATCAATGAACAAAACAATAAAACTCTGAGACCTGCAACTTACAAAATGTCGGTTGTTCCCTGTTATACAGAAATATGAATTGCCAGGGTGGTTAGGCTATTCAGTATACACCCACCTGTATTAGGATATGATTACCTAAAATTTTCGGAAGGCTGCACATGATCTTACGTGATTCTTTTCACGGAACTTTTAGGGACATTTCAACTTCATAAAAGTATATTACACAGTTTACACGACATGTGCAACATTGCACAGAACGTTTTGATTTTGAAGCAATATCAATGATTTTTTCCTGATAGGACTATCCTGTTTTCACCCGTTACAACTTAAAGAGTTGAAATTGAGCATGTATTTCAAATGATTCGTACACGTCTAAAAACGCTAAATTCACTGAGTTTCCGGGTGCTGTGCACCCTGAACCCCTACCGGGATCGTCCATGGACCCCCCAAGGGGCCCTATGGCAGGCCCATTGACCCCACGCTGGTATGACAATCGTTTTGCTATCGAATGATGCCTACTGCGCCATGTAAGTGGCGCAAAACCTGACTATATTGTGACTACCCTCCTGGAGATTTACACTCTTTCTAGCGCTGTTTATATCATGGTCAAAATTCTAGAATCACCCACTCTTCGAGAACTTACTAAGTACGGATTTGAACCCAAAATTCATGGCGGCGTCAAGTAATTCACCCTCACCGCCTCACACTCTGAAAAACCCAGGGGAAACCCTGAATTCTTTCGAAAACTTGAGTTTGGCAGGGAACAAATTTGGTCCTGGTCGAAGCACTTGTTGACGATAATAATTAAGTAAAAATGTATCACAATATTTCAAATCATTAGAATTCCAACACTCTGCAAGGACTTTGATGCAAAGAACAAAATTCAAGGCCTTCAAAATGGCAGCTTTCAATTCAAGAACTGTCAAGGTAATTAAGGCCCTGTATGAACCCTGAACATATTACCAATTTAGTTGACAAACCTTACAACAAAACTTACCGCTATTTGGCTGATACACTAGTTTCACTTCTAAGTGTGGGGTTAGCATGGCCAATGTATTATTTCCATTCAACATCACCAAAGATTTGTTTTTAAGTTTTGAGTTAACATTTTGTAGACGAAGGTTTTTGCATATGATACAGACACACCTGTGGCTTCACAATATTAAAGTCTCTTCAGCACTTCACGATCAGGTACTTTCTGAAGTTTTACAATTTAAAAACACACTAACAATGTCTCAGAATTGTTTAAAATGTTCGCTTTCTGACATTCCCCAATGTGTCTGTCCATATGTCTAGTGGGAAAAAAAGTCAATTTCAGATAAGAAGTTTTCAAAGTCCGGACGTTCTTTTTGCAAACAACAAAATGGAAGGGGTACTGACGATACAAGCTACGACCAGAAACAAAGAACTGCTGTCACGTGACAAGTCCACCATTAATGAGTCAAGTTCCGCCCTTTTCTAATTATACCAAACGTTCTGGTAAGCATGTACTAATTGTACTTGGACCTTCATCAAAGGCCTACTTAACAAGAAAGCCAAGAGGTTTAGTGATTCCTTGCTGCTAATACACCTGGATTAATTCTTTCCAAGTAGCAATATACTGTAGAAACCACAGGCTACCAGATAAAGCCATTAACAATGTATACATCATTTTCCAACAACTACTTTACATATGTAATGTCAGTTAATATTGGAGGCCAAGAATTCTCCAGTCTGCACAGTGATATCACTGGTACAGTACACATTCTCCAGGAACAAGAGATATACTCATATTACAGTTGAAATCATTGCCAATTATTATGTAATCTACATAAATTCCTCCATCTACCCAATCTACACAACCAAGTAATAACATATACATCTCTATTGCATAATAAGACTTTTCCGCATAAAAAAATCTTTGACACAGCTACTACTTTCCACTTCAGAAAACAAAGTGTATTCCACATTGTTTGATGACAGAACAAGGGCTTTATCTCAGATACTGATTCCTCTCTGAAAGATAAGCAGGTCAAACCTTACTCATCACCATTTTCAGACAAACAAATGTCTCAGTTGAAACAAAAAGCCAATTATGGCTTTGAAACCTGGGTGAGCACTTTTAACTGTCAAACCAACAGTGATAAATAAAAGAAGCATGATACCAATTACTGTACTGCTGATTTGTGGACTAAATAGAAACTCCAAGGTGTATGGTGCTGAATTTAATCAACCAAGTTGGGCTTTCAGACACTTTTCCACAGTATTTCTTTGTTATGAGGTCAGCAAATAACCATAGCATAATACTCACAAACGCAGACATATTTTATCGGAAACCAGCATCATGCCAGCTGAGGATGCATAGAAGAAGTTTCATGATTACAAGTCAAAGTCTTGTGAAATTAGTACACTTTATAACCTAAATGACAGGTACAAATTTTCAAATAGGAACTTCCTAAATGGGCAAGCATTGCCAGTCTTTGCTTGGAAGAGAGCTCAAATACCTTCTACCCATAAGAAAAGACAGAAAAGTGAAACAACACCAGCAAAGGTCTTAACATTTTGTACTCAGTGGTTGTGATGACTCCAGAGTTCTGACGAGGACTTAGCTATTGAATTTGTGATTTTACTCACCCATGACTGAAACGTCATATTCCACTTTAAAGCAAGCTTCTCCTAGCAACTGTTTCAAGATCATGAGGGCATCACTGTGAGTGATGTGATTAAGAGGTGTGGAATTCACCGCCACGATTCGATCCCCGATCTTCAACGTGCCCTCCCTGGAAATGATGAAAGGTAAAAAAGGTCGAAAGCAGTTCACACCATGTAGAGGACACTACAAATGGCAGGCAAAGCTCGGTGGAAAGAACCACTGCTCATTAACTAAACTGACTCTTACCATGAAAAACGATTGCTAGGTACAAAAGGCATCTAAAATCAGGCAATCATATCTTAACTTGTGAGGTTGGACACATATCATCACATTGAATTTTTCAGAAATGTTTCAGAAATTTTTATTGCTACATAAGTTTGAAAAATTACAAGATGAGGGCACAAAGACGGCCTGCATTTTTGTTTACATATGACTGTATTGTCACTTCGAAACATTTTATGTTTACACTCAACTTGTTTTGCAAAGCTTCATGAATTCTTAACAAGCTTAAATAAGACAAATGCACAACTTGATATTGCCTGTATTCCCAGCTTACTTACAAAGCAATGCTTCTCATATTTTACTGAAAAGAAGTCTCCCATGTAGGCATGGACTGAAAGTCACACTGTCAGCAAAGAGCTACATATATAGAGGCAAGTGGGAATCAGCAAGTTGATGTACCTTTCTTCACTTGCTGGTACCTCAACAGTAGGCCAAACTTTAAGGAAAAAGTACATCACTGGAAAGGTATGTTTGAAGACAGTTACTAAGTAAAGGAAAAGTTTGATCTGGTATATATACACTTCCACCTCTTCCCCTCTCTCTGACCCACTACGTCCTCATGGACACTAAAGAAAAGAAAATTTACTAGCATTGCAATAATCCTGTTACAACTAGTTGTGTTGGCTTATGACTGGTGAAGGTCAGTTTGACATTAAATCTCGAGACAGTTTTAAAGGTTATGATAAAGCATGCAAAGGGAAACTGTAGTGAACTAGAGTGTGAAAGTGAATAACATGATCTCATATCCCAGCAACATTGTTTGATCCATTGCACGTCCTCCTTGCCAAACAAAATTGATTCAAGCTGACAGGTGAAGAGAAGGGGGTACACGATGATGACGGTCAATTTAGAGGGGTGCTTCCAAACATCAAATACTCTGCTTCTTTCTCTGATTAAAATGACCAGAAAGTGAGTCCAAAAGTTCATCTTCTTTTGTTTGGGAATCGTTACTCCTATAGAGTTTCTTTCCTCTACTGTTGGTGGCAGCTTTGTCACAGTATTTTTGATGGGTGGAGGCCTCTAAAATACGATTCACCGTATTGCACTTGACCAGCATCAAAGACGTACTTCACGTGGCATGCATTGTAAACTTGTTCAAGAGTCCATATGTACTTTAGTGAAGAGTGTTCCAGGGTAACGCATCTTCCAGACGCTTTTACTGTCGATTACCTAGTTTTGTGATTCGTACGTGACCTTGTGCCATAACTTGCTTGGCACAGACCTACTTTAAACCCGAGCCATCGATGGAGCCAACATACAGTCACCTGGCTTTAATTTGCATCCAATTTTAAGCCTTAAATATCTGATGTTAAAGCTAGTGCTACATCACCATAACTCATTATCTTGTAACCTTCGTAATATTTGGATGCGTTGTTTTTACAAGCACAGACAGATGAAATTGATTACAAATGTGCTACCAGATGTATTCTGAGAGGAATCTTACCACCCCCCCTTCAAATTCTGGTAGTTGTAACATAGTTGACGACATCACAATATCATTGACAGTACTCAACAGCAACAAGAATGACGACCTTGTCCCAATTCTGCTGCTACAAATATATTTATACAAAAAAAATGTAAATATAATGCAGCACAGCAGTTCTAGGGTTGGCTATGCTCACAGCTGAGGAGACTGCCCCCGTTCATTGCAACATCGCACAACCTGACATAGCAGCCTGATGGAATAGGGGGCAAACAAGACGGGACACCAGGTAGTACACATAAGGCATTTTAAATGAATGATTCACGCTTTTAACAGAACTTTGACGAAGCCTCGAAAAGAAGATCGAGGAATGTGGATAATGAAAAGCAATATCTGAATTGAATTACCTATCAGCTGGTCCTCCCGGTCTGATGTGGGTAACCGTCAGTGGTCTAGACTTGCTGTGTAAAGGTTTCATGCCGCCTCTGACGGTGAATCCGAAACTCATCTCCTCTCTGACCAGACGCAGCTCCAGCACCTTTGATATTGCACTTGTTCCATTTGCCGCAGCTGCAAGCAAAGGGTGCGGTAGTGTAAGAGAGTGGACACAGACAAAGAGTGATCGGGGTAGAGGAGAATTGAGGCATATGCTCTCTATGGCTGTTTCCATACATCCCACAGCTTGTTACTGTAGGTTCACGGCAGATGCCCTCTACAGGAGAAAACTGCAAAACTCTTTCTGCCATGGCAAATGATCCCATGATGAACAGCAAACCTGAGATTTACAAATATTTCAAGTATTGCCTATCCTCTTCTTCACCCTCCATAACTGGCCTAGGAGAAAATTTCGTTTGATGTCTCATAGTTTCTATGTAACCCCTACTAGTCCCCTGCTTCACCCAAAACCCCTCCCCTTTATTTGATGATAGATGCTATCATACGGTAATGATACTTAAAATGTGGACGAAAATTTCTTGACTATCTTTACATGGGTAATGGTAGTGAATACACGTTGTGAAACTTAAAAGGTACATGAAGCTGAATCCAGACAAAGTTCAGGAATATAGAGTATGCAGTCGAATGAGAAATATTTGGGCACCTAAATGAAGGCTTAAAATCAACTTTAAACTTTGTGACCATAAGAGTTTTGGTAACCAAGAATGCAAGCTGTGACAAAGATGTTTACCAGAAACTAAGATGCTTAAAAGACTTTGTTGAGATAGGCCTATAGCATATTAACCCCCCCTGCCAAAAAAAAAGATCTAGCCTGGTTTGGATTTAGAAATGCCATTGGGTGGTATACTGGCACAATATGGATGACAGAGGGTAAAGACTAAAGTGGGTTTGCACGATGGAGGTGACAGAGGTAGAATATGTTTAGAAGCAACTATAGGGATACTTTTTATGTGAACAACGGAAATTCTACAACTTTGCATCGATCCTTTGATGAAATTTCAGTTCACCCATATCAGAAGTTGATTTTCCTTTTTTGTTTACCATGTGATACAGATGAAAACACTCAGGACTACAGTAGCATATACAGATGGAAGAATGAAAGGAGGTGCTAATCCTGCATGACAACAGATGGTGTGAGAGGTGGTGTCAAAAGGTTGCCTGTACTCTTGAAACGGTACATGGGAGTGCAGTTTGTTGACACAGGTAAGTGAGCAGTGAGGTAGATGTAGTTTAACCATGTTACAATTCGAGGTATTTCACATACAACACTTCTTTGACATGAAATATGTTAGGTAATGTATCAAACAAGATACATAACAAACACTCACAATATTAAACTTGAAGATCAAAGTTTACATCTAGTGAGTGTAAACATTAACTACCTCCCATCAAAAGCAAAGTCACAAATCCTCCTGTCAAACAATTGCTGCAATCGATACAATAAAACAACTAGGTCAATAACCCACCATATTGTCACTCACTGGCATAATTGTTCCAGACTATTTTTATGGCTTTCAATTGTTTCTTAAACTCAGATAACTCAAATAATATTGACTTTTTGATATTGATAAAATCTTCTATAAGCAACCATTAGTCTGTCAACCTTACATGAACTTCCTTGACAACAGAGAACTAAGATGAGATTTATCGTGAATATTCCATTGAACTTTCAATCAAAGGTTCTTCATTGTTTTCTAAAACTGGGAGTATCAGTCAGGATGAAACTTGCAGACCTGAAAACCAGCGTAGGCTGTGTCAATAATTCCATGGAACTCTAGCAGGCAAAAGGCAAACGAGGGCAAGCCTAGGCAAACAGGGCACAATGCTAGGTCTTAAATCAGACGGGTAGACGGTGAGATGCTATGGTCTTTAACAGAACATGTTGCATAGGTTAAAAAAAAATGCATTAATGGGCACAAGAAGTGAGTATATACAAGTACAATGAGACCTACCCATCAAGCTACAATTGATACTGAAAGTTAGCAGTTACAGGAAACAATTTACAACGTTACAATTTACAAAGTTACACTTCACAGTTTGATGAGAGGGTACTTTCAAGACTGTTTGACACAGAACTCCTTCCTCCAAATATCAAGTGGAATGGATCAGTGTATAAAGGTATTAAATAAACACACCAATAACTCTGTGCATTGATTTTAATAAATGATTTAAGTGTCACACTGTGGAGGCTTTCTTTTGTGTAACTAATACAGTAGCTTAGTGTTTATCTCATTTATGGAAGTGACAGAGCTCTTCTATTGTATAAAGGATACTGTAGCTTTGCCCAGTGTGGTCAGGTCCCCTGAGTAATTTGTACGACATACAAACGGGATGGTGGTGTATTGTGGGTAGCATTATTATACATTCAGCATGATAGGGTGCAATTAAGCAAGCAAGTTGATTCCTTCTTTACAATGTAAGTGATTCGTCACCCTCACTAGCTAAGGCTACCTTACATAATTGTTGTCAGCGTCAAATCTGAAACAGCAAACTAACCAACCTTTTACTGAGTGCACTTGCCACGAAAGTACAGTCTGACTAGTTCAACATAACATAAGCTTATGAATGGTCAATCATCCATACAGCAAAGTATTTATTCTTCCTTGTTCCTCTACCCTTTCAATGAGTCTGCAATTGTTTCCACTTGATTTCGATCTACAGTGAAGCTTTAAGTTTTTACTTTGATGGTTCTGACAAAAATCCTCTATTTTCACAATCTGTCCTCTGGTGACCTTTATCAACAAAAGGTTTCTTGTACTTGATTTACTGTGACAGGCTGGAAGTGCTTTGGAATGTAGTAAATTCAAAGGACCAATACCTGATTACCTGTCCAGACATGTTACTTCCACGACTACTGAAACAATCATTCCAATAATCAAACCAGAATGCACAAACGTGTTGAGTTTTCGATGAATTCATCATGAGGAATTTTCATCATGAATCTCACATATTGCATAAGTAAAGGAAGCGTACCATACTTGGTTATTGTAATATAACAGTAATGTATCATATCACCAATTGAGATGAACAATGATATCCGCTGACCTAAGTTGATGACATACTGTTGGTATCCATCTGAATATGCACAACTGCATACTACAGAGCTATCCAAGAGCTTCACTGCATACCAAATATCAAATCTGTGCAAGCTTCCCCTCTTTAGATATCATGTTTACAAGGTTTGTCTTGACTCGGCTCTTGTTGATCTCAAACTCTGACCCCCAATCAAAATCAATAGGCTAGCTGCACTCAATTAGATATGTCCTCATATCAGAAATACTGTAAGCTCAACAAGATACACCCACATACCAAAAATGCGATCTATTCAAACTTCCCTTCTTTAAATAGTGTGTGTACAAAGTTTTCACTATTTGATTCATGTTGACCCTAAATGAACTTTGACCCACAAATGACCTTTGACCTACACAAAAAACAATTGGCTTCTTGTCTTTAATAAGGTTCTCCCACACAGTAAATAGGAGATCCGCACAAGTTTCCAATCTTGAGATTCGTGTTTACAAGATTTTACCTGAGCCATGTTGACCACAAAATGACCTTTGACCTCCACCAAACACAATAGGCTTCTTGTACTCAATATGGTACACCCACAACGAATACGAGCTCTGTACAAGTTTTCCATCTTGAGATATTGTGTTTACAAGGTTTTCACTATTTGAGCCCTCAGTATGGTACACCCACATACCAAATATGAGATCTGTAAAAGCTTCCCTAATTGAGATATCATGTTTGCAAGGTAGGTGTCACAAATACACACACACACATGCACATACCCACGCACATACACCGCATGAGTACAAAGGTTACGATTTCATCCAACCAAAAACTCAAGATAATCAGTCAGCAAAGCAACAGTATGCTCACCACATTGCGTGGATTACAGGATTCAACAGTTTTATTTCTTAAAACTGCATTGCTCTGGCTAATGAACTATTTTACAAAAATCTTTGCACCTCTTCGGTCAAGTGGTCAAGTGGTGGAATGCGATCAATGTGGGCAATAAATGGTTGAGCACTTTCCTCTTAGGAGAACACTTACGAACTGGCGGCACTTCGTGTTCCAATTCCAACTTGACTCGATTTCCAGCGCTCTTGAGGAGACCGATCACCTCGTCGTGCCTCAGGTTGGCTGTCTGCACGCCGCTGACAGACGTGATGAAATCACCGACTTGCAGCAGGTCACTCCTCTGAGCGATGCCTCCAGGCCGCATGTTAGATACCCTAATACGGCCATCTTTGTCTATGCCACCTGCACAGAAATTGCAAAAAAATGACGGTCTGTTCACAGTAAATCTGCAACTGATGTCCAATGTCACAGGCTCCATTACAGTAAAATTGACAAGATGGAGAAACTGAAAGGAGGGAGAATTGTAGCAAAAAGTAAAAGAGTCCCCAAACCTCACTGCTGGAGGTACTCACAAGCGACTATACATACGCCTTGCTTACACTTTTCCATTCTTCTCCTTGCAAGACATGCTCCCAAATCAAGTTCTAGCAATGAGTCCTCTATCCACAGAATAGACTTCAATTATGCTATGCTATTGAGGCATACAAGTTGCAAAGTGTTTTTAAAAAAATGCATCACAGTCCAAAAGCCACCAAAGTACGGTAAAACCTTGAGTTTCTCATGCTTTTCTTCTTCTTTTTGAGTACCAATTACTACTTTGTTGTTCTTCAAGAAAATTCTCTTCTCTCGGTAGCATGGTGTGGGGGCTGAATGATGCATTAGTATACAATAACGGGGTGCTTGTATGTCTATGATGTGAATTATGCAATCTTTAGAATGCTGAAAGGTAATGCATTGCATACAGTAGTTGCATTAGTGTGCCAGAAAATGAATAAATTTCTTTGCTATCTACTCAGTAAACTTTATTCCTTCTCATTGTCCTCTATTCTCCTCTCTTCTTCCCACTTCCTGCCTTTCTTATCCTCTCCTCTCCCTTCTCACTTCACTTCATCAACCCCACACTCACAAGCTCAGAAGGTTTGGTGCTCAACCAGCAACCATAACAGGTTAGTGTCTTTTTTTCCTCGTGTACTTTTTTTCTTCTACCAGTCGAATATATTCTCTCTACAGTTTCTACACCGACACAGTTCACAGAAGGAATTCTTGAAAGCACGACCTTGAATCGATACACAAAATGACCGCAAAATAGATTACGTGCCTTACACATTGACATACAGTACAACAAAACCAAATAACAACAACACTTCAACCTGACAACGTCTCTCAAATCAACGAGGAATGTCACGGGGTTGCGATAAAGTCTTCTTGACCTTTTTCATTTTTTGAAAACTTTCTCCTTCTGAGTGACAAATTCAAATCCTGCTGGTCCTGCTGGGGTGGAAAGCAGGATCCCACAAAGGCAACTGTGAAGGGAGACTGGTCACACACACTGCTGGTCACACAGTCAACACAGAATTGTCAGTTGCTATGGAGTAATGGTTACTACGGTAAATGCATCTCTATGGGTTACCGGACAAGAGGTGAGGGAGCACATGCTTCAAATTTCAAATCATACTCACCAGATATTGTTAAACCAAATCCAGCACCGGGAGGTTTTTCAAGCTCCACTATGGTCACTGTTCTACATTCATCTGTGTTGAAAAGAAGAAAATAAAAAGCATATCAGGTAACGACCATCATTAATGTGTCTGATTGTGACAGTCAGACCGGTTGATCATCTTTTTGAGACTTGGCCTAGATGCCGTTGGAGGGTTAGATGCCACTTGGGCGACAGGAAGATGGGTTTTTCATTCAAGAGCAATCTAGTTTTCCGAACAGGGCTGACCTTGCGACAATCTAAAGTTATCAAGTTGCTGGTCAAGCCATGCAAGCTCTCTCTACACCTGAGTGGTTGCTACAGTGTTTAGCATGATCTTCTAATGACTGCCCTCCAAGGCCTCCATTACTGACCAACAAATGTAGCCATCATCACTGCAGTTACCACAGACAAACATCTGGGAACTATTGCAAGAGTCCCCACTTTACAAATCATGAATAACACCTACCGCTTGAAAATAGATTACTGCCTTATACATGACAGAGGAATACATTACGGGGAATGATCTGACATCATTTGTCATCGTAAGTTTGTTTTTCAAGCCAGCCCATCTCCTCATAAGTGCACTGAAAGTGTTAACAAACAACAAAATATTAACTGCCATCGAACTAAAGAGTATCTTTACTGATTTGTCAACATTGGTATCATTCTCCAGTAAACATTACCTTGCACAAGACTCTCTGGGTACTTAAATCTCTCCTCTTGTACCATTTCATAGAGGGACCGGTTTGTTTTGCCATGTGGGTATTTCCGCCGTAATCGGCCCACTGTCTGTAAACATAGCATACCTGTGCCTCAGGTGTTTTCACAACAAACTTTGTCCACACGATAAATGGTGTATCACTCCGCTATAGCATCCAAACCTCCATTGAAAAGCAAAATAAAGTCTTCATGATTCCTCCGATAAGCCATGAAGCACTTTTCTGTTTTCTTATCCCTTCTGATTCATTGATTAGAGTGCAAGCATATCTCTCAGCACTTAATTAAACTGCCATCTGAGCCACTGAATAGACTGATACATTCAGTCATTGACCACAGATAACCCCTATGACTGGTACAGTGCAGTACAGTACAGAGGTAGCATTAGTACTGTAGAGGGAAGCAAGGCCTCACGGTACTTTAGCTCCCTGCACCTTTGGCAAGATGTAACCGACACTGTCTAATTAGTCTATTCCTGTAATTTTCCAATGTAAGAATTATGAAAGCAATATCGATTTATAATATCTGCACATCTCTCAAAATATGTCTGTGATCGATGGCTAGGCCGTCAGCAAATGTAGTGAATTGCTGTATTAACCGTTGCAGTTTCAGAAAGTTTCAACAACTAAAACCTTAAAGTACTACGCGAAGTACAAACTGAGGTCCAGAAAGGCCGTCACTGGCAAAAGGAAATATTTCACACGATAATGGTATTACTGTACCATTGACCAAAATGAAACAACCATTACAAAAGTACTTGGCGAAGTAGTCAGCAGCTGTATTACCTCAAGTTCAACTGGCAGAAATGAACCGAGGTATAATGTGGTAGATTGACATGCACAAACCAAAAACACTGGGATATCAAAGTAACGTAAACAAATACTTTCAGTAAGTCAGAAGGAACACATAAACCATCCTGACAGGATCAAACTATCAACTCCAAATAAAAAACCAGACTGTTTATCTGATATGAAGAGAGGTTTCCAAGTCTTTGGAGTTTACTTAAATAATTTCTCTCTAAATTCCAGAATTTAGAAGCACTTGGCAAACTTCATGAGCTCATATCACTGCACAAGAGTCTCTACGCAATCAGCAAACATGACAAAACAGATATATCCAGACCGCATTCATGAAGCATTTCGAAGTCCAGTTGATCACAACAACCTTTGGTGTAGTACAGTAGCTCATAGCTAAGTGCACCTACTTAAAACACATTTCTTACAGTGTACACTTTCTGGCATGTCCTCAGCTGTACCCCAATGGGGGTCCAACCTTGTGGTTGACCCTAAGTTCCAGAACACAGTTCATGCATGAAATAAAGTGATGCCAGTCATAATCCAGCTGTCATTCATGAATTAATCAATCTATCTTCAGTAGCGTGCACTCCCTGCAGCTGATTTGGCTTAATAGCTATGCACAGCACAGCATTGCCTGGAAGAAAGAGAATGCCAAACAAAAAAAAGAAAAAAACAAACCTAAACAGTAAGAATGTCAAGCATGCTTTCCTTTTTGAGTATCAGATCGGATGTTTAAAATGCACAGCACACGGTACACTTCTCACACCAACTTACTCCACGTGTATTACGTAAAGCTGGTTGTCGAAATTCTGAACTGCAAATTCTGTCAGATGCGCGCATGTACGGCCTCAACTCAACTGAGGAATTTACGGTCGCTCCGGAACGTCACAAATAATGTAAACTGCATTTCTGATTGTAGCACAGAATTGCCATAGAGACATACTGTATCCTCATTCACAAGTGCTGCAGAGCTGCAAACTTTCGAACAGAACACAGAGCATGGAATGAGATCACTGATGCTCACAACAGGTCACTTAGACATGAAGTGCATGTTTCTGCATGTCCAGCCGCTTGTAATTCTAATTCCATTCTGGTTGTACTTGTTTAAAAACAGTCCTGTGACCACCAGTTAAATGTCCTTGCATACTGTACACCAAAGTGTAAATCTTCTCTTTAAATAACAGGCCATGACAAACCCCCAAAATTCCTATATATGCATATATATATCCAACCTCGTTACAGAAATGATAAGCTTCAGCGACTAACAATAAAATTTTTGTTTGCTGAGGCTGCACCTTCAGCTGTGGCCATACCTTGGCTTTCAATAGTGTTAATATTACCAAGGGTCTTTGATGCAACTTACAAACATGATGAAATCCCTTCTGGTGGCATTTTACCAGCTTTGAAAGTAAATAATGTAACACTGCTACTTTGTATTAATGAGGTTTTAACAGGTTTGTAAAGATTTTACTGGAATTCTAAGTGCCCTTAAGTCCTGGGTATTGACCCTAAATGTACTTGCTTGGATATTTACAGAAGGATTTTACACATGCATATTAAAGGTTGCAACAAAAAGAGCCTCCAAAAGAACAAAACAAAATTCCAAGATTAAGAAACTTTGTTTAGTGTTAGTTAGAGACCATGCAACTTAAACTTAACTTGAATTGTGTTGGCAAAATCAAGGAAAAAAGGTGGCTCACAGAATGTGATACTAACTAACAGAAATGAATATTTATTTCTCTTTTCATTTGAGAGACAGAAATAAATTCAGCATGGTATAAAATACTGAGAAACTATTTAGTTATCAAAACACACTCATTATTTTCAGTTTTAATGTCTTACTGTGAATTTAAGACCAATTGCTCCAGTGTAACAAGTTTTGATATTCACTTCACAACCACATACGTAAATGCAAATTATAAGAAAATTTCAGACTTTTGCTGATTCAACCTATGGAACATTTTCAGACAATTTGAAGTCACCAACAGGTTTCAATGACAAAATTAAAACTTATTTTCCAGATTTGATTCATCAAATTGTTGGACACAAGCTTAAAATCCCAGAGACCTCACAGGATAATTCAGTTACTTCACCAAGCTATTCATCCATCCAAATAAAGGATGCCTAAAAAAATTCCAAGGCATCCCCAATTCAAAACCTGGTTAGCCACTACAGTACTTTGGGAATCCAACTTCGGACAGAAAGTCAAGAATTCAGTATAAACACAAAAACCTTGAAAAAGACTGTCTTGCAGACCAGCATCACAAGTGTGGTAAAATTATAGCAGAAGATAGCAAGACGTTACAAAGAAGCACTAAGTGTAGAGAATATGTAAAAGGTATAAATATTCCTAGAAGAAAGAAAAAAGGCAGGCCGGCTGATCATATCCAAACACAGCGAAACCAATGTATAAGACACAGATCGGTAGTTCGCCAGCAGAAAATTCATCAAGAAACTTGCCACACCCCAACACAAGTGGTTTCATCTGTTCTGTGAGAGGCTTTGTACACGATCTCTCCTGCTCTTCCTCCCTTACAATGTCAGGAGCAAGTAGATCCAGGTTAACTTGACAAAAAATCAGACTACAACTGGAATAGAACTATGTACATAAGATGACAAGAAATGACCCTGACCATGCCTGGAGGGTTGAACAAACAGGGATGAACAAAACCACCCATTGATGAACACTTTCCTTGAGGGCAAATGACAATCTTTTAAGCAGACTCTCTTTTATAGCTGTTGCACTTATAAAACAGCTATAATGAGAGATTCATCCAAGCATGAAAAATTACCAGCATCATGTAAGGAAGTGATGTGGTGCATTCCCAGATGTGAAAGGACAGACACCATGAGCGCCAAAATAAGCGACGATGAAAGATGCCTATGGACAACATGATCATACTTGGTAGTGTCCAGCTTAAAAGATCAAGAACATTTCATGTTGGGTATATATCAGTTTACATTTATTTGAGAAGCTTTGTTAGCCTTCATAATAATGATTAACCAGCTTAGATACTGTTAAATTCACCAACAACTTTGTAGCGATGTGCTGCATAATCTGTTTGCCAGATATGCATACAACTACATACTGTACATCTTCAATATAGCTGGGAAGAAAACATGCTACTGTACATCATAAAAAAAATATACTAATAATGGAAAGACTGGCCTATTCAAAATGTGGGGGTGAATACAAAGGCCTCATAGAAGTAATAAAAACAACATTGGTAAAAACTGACAATCGTCTGGGAAACTTCCACAAAATAAAATGTTTCCCCACAACTCACTGGTGTGGGTATTTACAAGTGACTATACCAACCTTGCTTCACATTTAAATGTAAGTGAAGCAATGGGTATAGTATGTATGACATGAATTTGGGATCCAACCATTTCGTGTTATCTTCCTTAAACAACAGAAAATACACAAGTATGTAGACCCTTAACACTGCACGATTCATACTGAACAGAGATGAGTGAAAATACCTCAGTGAGAATGAGGACTCTTCAAAGATTCCATGGTTAGGAATAGGGGTGTGGTGTGGTGTGGTGTGGTGGGGTGTGTGGGGGGTAGCTGTTTCAACAATGCAACGGTTTATGCAGACAGGGTTGTAGCTAGACAGAATGGACTAGCTGTTGATTAAAAATAGGTAATAGCTTATTTTTGGACCGTGGCAAGCGAAGCAAGCCCGTTCATTAAATTGAATTCTTACTGCATGACAATAAAAATCATTGAGATATTCTAATAGTGGTCATTATTTGTATTTTGTCTCTTTCCAGTTGTAATTATTTGTATTTTGTCTCTTTCCAGGGGGTGGGCTTAGAGTACGATGGCTAAATGGCTCTTCTGTCTGGTTAAAGATCATCAATGTTTACTTTAACTCTGCAGGCAAACATTGATGACCCTCAACCATCAACATTCCACCTGCAAAGCTAGGAGAGGCATAGAATACGTAGCCATGAATATTATAGATGGGACATTAACAAAAGAAATAAATATTAGAAATTATGCAAAGTAACATTTTTTTTTGTGTCTACTAGGGCACTTTCTGACTGAACTTACCATTGGCAAATCATCTTTTACTAATTTGTTAAGGATATGCGTAAACCTGATTTTGAAGGAACGAAGGCAAACTGTTTATGCACAACTACCTGTATTCTCTGTCTAAGCTCCTTTAATGCTTGGAACAAGTGTCAAACTGATAGGACACTGTACCTTTCAGTGCAGTGTGAGTGCTAACACTTACTGTAGGTTGGAACAACTGAGCAGTAGCACAACTGTAGATCATAAACAAGAATCTCACCTGGTATAACATCTCTGGTAGAGTTGTTTGGTATTTCCTGTGGGGGAGCATCTCCATTCACATGGCCAGGTGGTACACCTTCTTCTGAAAAATAAAACACAAATTAAAACAATATGAAATGAAATTGTTTCCTGAAGACATTAAGTACATCGTTTCCAGAGTTACCAGTTTGCAGGTTGGTAACATGTACATTAGGGCTGGACAGCTGCTTGCTGATCACTGAAGATTCCTGCAAAGCATGTACAGTATATTATTGTCCCCAACTTGATGTGACCTAACGTAGTAAATGTTCTTATACGTTTGGGCTCTAACTTAGAATCAGTGTCCACAGGTCAAGGTTAATAATGATGGTTAGGGGTGAAAATTGACCAAATTAAGGGTCTAAAATGGAATGAAGGCGTGGGTGCAGCCGGAACATAAGTGACCACAAATCACACTTAAAATTTAGAGTTAGGGTTAAGTTTACACCAAGATTATCCAAAGAGTTTAGAGAGAGTCATGTCGTCTCAGATCAGTGATTTTAAATTAAAACCCACTTTCACACAGCTCACCTTCTATTCTTCAAAATCACAATGTCGTTAAAAATATATTTTAAAGTTGAATAGAGAGGAAATTGTGAGCGCAAGGAAGTGATGTTCTGGTACAACTACATACCTTCCCTTCTGCTAGGTACCATGCCTTTCCCACCTCTTTCCCAGTGGATGCAGGGGACCTGTCCCTCCGTTACTCTTTCAAAAGTCCTTAAAAGCTAATTTACCATCCAATACTCACCTTGTACTTTGGGCAAGCCGTGTCGCGACAGGAATCGCGGCTTGTGGGCCACTTTTCCACAAACTTCAGTGACGCGTTTGAAGTTTCTCTTCATTTTGTCACTGCAAAGGCTACATACTATGAGGTACGACCTAACAGCTTCTAGTGCGACACAAAACCAGGACGAACCATGACAAGTGACAATATAAATTGAAACATGAGAACCAAGCCTTAAATCAAAGTAAATCCAAATGGAAGTTTGTACTTGAGTCCACCAGCCAGACACATCACCCACTGAATGAAAAGTGCACTTCACATTTACTTGTAATTCTCCCAGAAGCACTACATGGACTACACATTAACCCATGTCACCACCATTTCACCATTTAAGTATGAAATCAGGTTAACCAAATGGAGTGAACCCACTCAAGGAACGTACAAATGCTCCATGATCCAACAAAATAATTACTTTGGTTTCCTAGAGTTAACGCAGTACACCACAAGGATCTGATTCCAAATAAAAATTCCGTTAAAATTTTCCAGTGTAAATTGCTTTCTGACATGCAATGACTGAACAAGCTGACTGTGAACAGATACTGCTACAATCCACATTATCATTACACATACTTTTTACAGCAGGGTTTCTCTTCAACCTCATCTTGTTTCTAAAGCCACCAGGTTAACTCTTAATAGAGGTCCTGTTCTGAGTATACCACTGAGGGATAGTCTCCTTTCAATAGCCAAGTAATTGCTGGAAAGATCCATTAAATCCCACTGAACCGTATCTATACCAAAGAATTTCACTTTAAAGATCAAGCCTCTCTCTTCTTGAGGATGACTTTTTCTTTAAGATGACCTGCCTCTGGCAGGTGAAGTATGATATAAACAATTGTCAGGGCTAAGAGTCAAGCCGAGACAAAGACTAATTCTACTCCCACCAATGCTTAGGTAAGACCAGCAACAGTGTCAAGAATTTCTAGCACTGTCCAAGTTCACAGAAACCAGCTTGGTTGGTGGGGTTGCTCATAATCAAATCATTAAACTGACCAAGTTCTGAGTATGCCAGGCCTGTTTATATTGAAGTCTATGGCAGGAAATTCAACTTTTCAGAAACGATGGACATTCCTGAATTTTTTAGATGAAACCATCCTTTAATACTGTAATGATCAACCTTGAACTCAATAAAGGAAACTATCTTCTCTTGGGAATATTGTTTTAGTTTGTCATTTTTAAGATGCAATTTGTCTATTCTTTTTTTTAATAACTGTTAATCCCCCCAAAATATTCATTTCTTAATCAGCTTATTCCTTAATGATCACACCATCAACAAAAATCAAACTACGTTTCACGGAAAACCCAGTATCCCACAGTCTCAGGTGAGACCATGAAACTTGCATGCTGCCAAATTTGCTCCAATTTCACAGTGTGACAGCTTCACACTCCAAAATTCTCAACTAGCTCTCTGCATTGCATCCTGAAGTAAAAATCCAGTTGTGCGGTCCTTGTCAAATTATAACGTCCATTGGAATGATCCAAAAGACTGTGGTATATCCCAGAAAATATGCGAAAACTCCTGTTTAAACAAAGATGTAGGCCTGATTAATTCCGCAGATGTGACAGACTCTTCAAGAGACATCTAACTTCCTATTAATGCCTATCCCTCGAAAACAAATGGGACAGGTCAATAAGTCGAGGCTTACATCCAATATTTCTATTGGCTGGTGAAGATAATTCTCCAGTGCATCCTTGGATGGAATATTAACTGAATAATAGTGGTCGGACACATGCAGACATGCACACCACCAACAGCGACCAGTTAATATGGTGATATGCCTGTCCAATGAATTCCCAGGAACAGAATGCAAATTTGCATTAGAGGAAAACATCACCTCTCCACTTGAAAATGTACCTTTGAACGGATGGAGGGTCCTTGAAGCTTTCCATGTTTATTTATTGAATCCCACAAAAGAGCTGTGTTGGGATTTAGTGTTTATGTACTGCATATTCATTGAGAGGGATTATGGTAGTTCACATGGGTAAATCAAACAACATTTGTAAAATCTTTCAACTTCCGTCTCTAATGCCATTGAGACCAACTGTCTCTGCAACACATCTCTGCAGATAGAGTGCCAACAATTACAGACAGGGTACAGTATGTACTTAACGAACAATGCCTCCGACTGCCTCCTCAGCCCGAGGTTTAATCTCGTAATCCTTATACAGCATCCTCCTTATTTGCCTTGCCTATTGTCATAGTTTCCAAGGCTGTGGATTGGCAGGCCATAATAATAGCGTCTGCCATTGTCAACGTTCAGACACTTCCAACGACAAATACACCCATTCTGTGGCATTTTCAGGAAGACCATCAGGAAAGAGCTATTTTAACAGATCAAGTTATCTACCATACCTACAAGCAAAAAGCATAACATGTGTCATGGCTAGCCATGTAGCCAGGTTTGCTACAAAGACCTTACTTACGGTTTTTCACAAAAATGTGAAAGTCATGCATTTCCTTCCTCAGCATGAACTGTGATGAGTTTTGCACATAACATGACTTTCACACTGTCTGTTAAGTTACAGTCCTGCTCCAATAGATGCAAGATTTTGTTCACTACCATGGCCAAAGATCTTCCCAATGAGTCATTGATTAGGTAAATGACTGCAAAAAACAATGTTGTTTTTTACATGTGATAAACTTTTGTTGTTTTTCAAATTAGAGTTGCTATGTACAGTTAAACTACACATGGACTTACTTGTGTCTACGATGTGAATCACATGATATTTTTCACTGCCATAAGTGCTTGAAACATGAATTCCAAGCAGGGAGCAAAAAACAAACTAGGGAATTTGTAAGAGAGTCTCCTTTTATGACCACGCAGTAAAATTATATAATCACATAGAACAGTCAAACTTGTCTTTGTGGGCACAACCCACCTTCTCAGTTTGGGAAAGGCAGAGTACTGTAGGTGAGATAGAACTGTTTTAGGTTTGACAGGACAAGCACTGGAATGAAACATAATTACAATTAATTGTTATGTATGCAGTATCACCACTGATATAAAATATGAAAATCACAGTTTTAAACCATAGTTGGTACAATCTCGGCACTTGAAACAATCCTTGCCTTGGATAAGAATTTACAAACAATTACATAATAGGCTACAGTGGCTTCTCTAGATAGGGTCATTCATAATAGGCTACAACAAGAGCATTCCCATCCAGAGAAAGATAACACAAGATCAGGCACAGGAAGTGGACTGCTTGCTGAGAAAGTTGGTGATAGGCTAGGAGTAAAACAGATGACTGCAGGATATATGGAGACAGAAGGTAGTTGAACATTATTTTCTGGGGTATCTTCAAATTATTTGCGAGCAAACTTCTGTCCTTTTGGACAATTCAACTGAAAAAAATCAAGTGTAGCAATCTACACCAACTTTGCTTTGTTACTCTGTCATGCTCGAGGACACTGTTTGTGACTGGAGTGATAAACTGTAAAATGGAAAGTAACGGGAGCCCTCATATTCAATGGAACCAATACACTACAGTGATAAGTATAGCTTAGCGTGACTGCGTGCATAGGCAAAAAGTGAAAATTTTCATCTCCAAAAGTTTCGTAAGGCTTTTAATTACACCATTCAGACAATCTGGGAAAATAAATAGGTTTTAGTTGGTTAATTCTGCCATATGATTTCAAATTCTTCTAACATAACGACAAAACTGTAGAATACGATAATGTAGTGGTTGACAGTTTTCTTTCAAATCAACCGTGTGCTTCTTTGAACAAGCCAATGGGAAGTATACTAGTGTTGAATATTCAATTAGTCAAAACAAAACAGGATCACTGAGGCGGCAATGTTGTGATTTGTTCCTAGGTTATTTGTTAATTTGTTTCCTTTCACCAAATACTTCAATTTCCAATACCGGCCAAGGAGCGATGACTTGAGTAGCATGTTTTTGTTACACCAGTGAGACCAGTACTGTTGCATATTCATTATGTAGGTGCTTATAGTAAGAACCATTAATTTTCAAATATGATGTCTGTTTTTTACTGTTTTTATTCCAATCCTGTTGCTTTTCAAAGTAGTTACTGTCATTTTCCTTCATTGAAAGATGTAGTCTGTCCATGCACAACCTAGCATGTACATTTAAAAATAAAGAAAAAGTTTAAAGATCAAACACAATCTTATCCTTCTGTTTTCTCAGTACATATTCAATCACTAAAAGAGCCTTAGTCTGTCCTTTAAAAGATTGACATTTCTCTTTTCACGATAGAAGTGCCTATGTTACTTCTTGTTATTTATTAAGTTAAACAGTATCAGTTTAGTTTCCTTCAGTATTATTGAAGGCACAGCACCTCAAAGTACTTTGATAATTCAATTTCAATAACTAGCACTAATAGGTAACAGTAAGGCTAGACAGAATTGCACTTGTTGGTGCCATTACTGTTAACTTTCTATTGAATGGTGACATTGTCCACTTGAAGCACAATGAAAGCGATGCAGAACATGCAGCTCATTAGAGTGGCAACTTCAGGAGGGCTATAACTGTACTACATTAGCAATTTTCAGAGATTTGGGGCATCTATGCTGTGGAGGGAATTGCATGTTTTATGAAGATGAGTTAATTTGGAAAGAGTAGAACCTACTCAATGGCAAATTCTTGGCAAGATCCTCACAGGATAAAAAAAATACAATCTCTGAACTTGAGATTAACCTGTGTCATCCATGTATATATTTATTTTAAATGTATGACATAAGGATAGAAAGAACAATGAAAACATAGACGTCTCAATAGCTATCTCTGCCACGTATTGTCTCCTAGATGTAAGTACATGAGCTAAAAGAGTATACATGATAAGACATTTTTGACTTGGCCAAATTTCTTATAAATTTTAATTCAGGACATTATTCTTAACAGAACTTTACAATTCAATTTCGCTCGAGGATGTGGAGTTCTCGGTGGCTGACGGTATCTATCAGACCAAGATTCCTTCAAATCCTTGAATTGCAAAGTTCCTAAGAGAACTTTACAATTCAATTTCCTTGGAGAATGAGGAGTTCTCAGTGGTTGACAGTATTTATCAGACCAAGATTCCTTCAAAAATCCTTGAATTGTAAAGTTCATAACAGAACTTAAAACTTAAATTTACTTGGAGAATGAGGAGTTCTCAGTGGTTGACAACATCTATAAGACCAAGATTCTTTCTAATCCTTAGCAGGAAGAGAGTTCCAATCGATGTCATCGACAATGCATGCAAAACTGATTGTTACATGGTAACACAATTTATACACTTGAGTAGCTTCACAGGTGTCCTGAACTTTCTATGGCCTTAATTTTCATGACTTTCCCATGACTTACCAAGGACCTAACAAAGGATTTCCATGACATCTTGCATGAAGTTTTCAAGTATAACAGCAAAAACTAAAGCAATATGAGATGAAGGGAATAATGAATTTTGATATTTCTAGTGAGAATATATATTTTGATACAAGTCAGAAAAGAACAGTCACTTAGTGAAAATTTCCATGACTTCTCCAGGAATTCATGCATTTTCCAGACCTTGAAATAATATTCTAAATTTTTCATGACTTTTCCAGTTTTACCACGACTACAGGAACCCTGGTTTAGTGCATTTATAAGAACTGCGGGATTGTTCACAAGATGACTGGTGATACAAAGGCACCTGAATGGACCAATGAGAGATATGATTAATATTCAACGTTGGTGACAGTTTTAAAACAAAGCATTTTGATGGCTTGTGTATATTTTAGAGCTACAGTATGTTTATTGCTAAAGAGTTGCAAAAGTCTCCATGTTTCTGTTGTAAAAAAAAACACTTGTATTAACCTACGAGGGAGCTTATTTTATTCACACAAGTCGGTGAAATAAATGATAACTTGATAAGACAGCCATTCCTAATTGACTACGTTTTTGTTTAGAACAATAGCAACCAAAGTCATGGACACAATAAACTGTTTTGTCCTTCAGTGGTGTAAATATCTATGAAATAATGCAAAGATCAAGGTAATGCAGATTAAGCATAATAGATCTACCATCTAGTTGGCCTTTTAACAACTTCCAGGAGGGAAAAATAATAACATAAGAACAAAATAAAAAGGAATTTTTGTTGTCTACGAAGTAACTTTTACTGGCAGCATGCCACAGCTAGCAACATTAGAGTTGATGGATTTACCAAACCAAATGAGAAAATAAAATCATGGCAACATTGAACAAAGTGCCTGTAAAATGTTTCTGTTATTTTGGCTTTGAAAATTTTTCACATTAATACTGAGTTCTTTTATCAAATATTAAGTCACTGCTTTGATATTCTTGTTGTATTTAATACCAATAAACAACACTAACTGTTGTTCCAACGTACAGTACATATAGCATACTGTAATATTGTACAAGGTACCCAAATGGGTACCGACAATATCAGGACCTGGTTCTGAAATTGCTACCCAAATCCAAAGTATCAACTAATGTATGTTGCATGTACACATCATTAAAATTCAGCAAGCAACTGAGGACACAAACATTGTCGTGCCCATACCTACTGCAAGGTACATGGTGTCATTATTAAAATACAAAGCAAGATCTACTGTACCATGACTTCACAACAAATTTGTAGCCTAATGGAATTTTCAGATACCCAGGTACCCTATCAACTATGGACTGTGGGTACCTGCACTCAAATTTAGGACCCAGTGGAAACACTATCCTATATTACGCAAAGGTGCCTAAAAACAGATCTGCAAGGACTGAGACAACACTAAACAGTGTGCACTTGAAGTATCTGTTGTCATTCTGCAGATCAAAAGTAGGAGGCAAGAAATTTTCTTAGCTATACTGCAGCAAGCTACAAAACAAGCCAACATCCGATCGGGTCTGACCTGGTGCTATGACTAGGAGTGACATTTGAAGTTATGAAGCTTGATCAACTCTGATTTTTTGACTGTCCACAGTTCAATCTCTAGCCACATCTCAGTGTGATGGGCTTTTCATTCAAGAGGAGTCCACAGTTTTCCTATCAGCTTTCCAGCTTTGACAAAACTAGAAAGCCAAAAGGCTTAGTGATTCCTTGCCTCATGATACATATTGTAACAAACATGAATCACCCACATGACAAGCATGAGATCCCACACAGTTATCCTACCTGAGATACCATCTTAGTACGGTCAAAACCTTTTGAAATCTCGTGACCCAAAATGATCTTTCACCTCCACTTAAAACAATAGGGATCACCTACCCTTTATGGCCATCAACATGCTAAATATGAACAATTCACAAACTAAGTATAAGATCCCTCTTATTTATCACCCTTAAAATATCATGCATACAAGGTTTTGACCTTTTGTCACCCCAAATAACCTTTGACCTACACAAACATGAGAAAACTCCCAAACGGATATGATGCTGCAGGGGAACAAATTATATTTTGTCATGTCTAATAACTTGATAAAAAGGTAAGCATGTTTATTTAATCAAAATTATAGCACTTTATTTTGTCGAGTTACAGCTATTGGTGGCAGCTCTTTCATATTTGATTTTTTGGCATGATGCCCTTCCCAATGGCTATGAGGTCCTTGAAAATTAGCAAAAACTGATATTCCTATTAAACAAGAATCTAGCATGACTTGCAATTTTGCCTTTAGTCTACTTAAAGACACAACACACAGTACAAGTTTCCCTGGTTTGATACACAGTAGTCATTTGTTTAAAGCTTACCTGAACTACTGTAAAGTGAAATAGGGCGTTTAGAATACACCAACATGGCATACAAAGAAATTCGCCTTAACCATTGTTAAACCATTCAGTCTCATCAATAAATATCTGTCAAAGCTTCATCTCCTCAAAACATGTATGCATGTGATGAATAACGGATGCATCATTTGAATTTTAAAAAGTTTGGGTGAACAAATTATTGTTGAGCAACAAATAGCTAAATTTCTGATCTGTAAGAATCCTATTCCTTGAAAATAAGGCTACTGTAATTCGTTATTTTGAATAATCTATCATTCTATGTCCACAAATAATGGTTTTAAAAATATGGTTGTTTTCTGTAAAACAAACGCCCTATTTCCCTTTAAGGGCTAAACAGAGACACTGTTTATACAGTCAATGGTTAAGTCCATTGAGCACCTGGCTCAACAGACTGTATGATTTATTCTGGACATTGTGGTTTCTACTGGCAGTCAACTGTGATAAATTATGTCAGATAACAGTGACCAATTTGAACAGAGGGGGGTCAGTTACAATTTGATTCATTCAATTAAGCAATCACAGTTCATGCACGCTCAAGGGTATTTGATCCAAATGATCAGTAATTTAGTTCTTTTTATAAAGCTAATAACCCGTGGTATATTTAACCAATTCCAATTTACAATTCATGCATGCTCACATGTCCTTATGAGGATAGTGGCATAAGGTTTGCAAAATAATAATCTTTGATACCAAATTTAATGTTGTCTTCATCTTTTCTTTATGGTTATCGAAGAGACTATGTTGGTATGTCCTAAAAGAAGTTCTCAAATCAACAAGAGGATTCTACATTACAAGTATAAAATTCACTAGAAGGACCATTCTTTAAATATTGTAGATTCAAGTTTTTCACATTTTGACCTCCCATGACCCCAAATGACCTTTCACCTCTGCCAAAAAAAATAAGGATCATCTACTTGATATGGGAAATCCACACGCTAACTATGAGATCTCTCACATTTACCGTTCTGGAGATATCGTGTTTACAAGCAATTTTCAAGTTATTTACCTTTTGACCTCTGGTGACCCTTGTACTCAATAAGATACACCTACCCACTTCATATGACATCTGCTCAAGCTTCTCTTCTTGAGATATCGTGTTTACATGGTTTTCACAATTTGACCCCTGTTGACCCCAAATGACCTTTGACCTCCACTGAAAACGATAGCGTTCCTTTACTCAACATGGTGCAACTACATACTAAACATGAGATTTCTACAAGCTTCCTGTCTTGAGATATCGTGTTTACAAGGTTTTCACAATTTGACCCCTGTTGACCCCAAATGACCTTTGACCTCCACCACAAACAATAGGGATCATCTACTCAATAAGGGCAACCTTCATGCCAAGTATGAGATCACTCAGAGTTACTCTTCTGGAGGTATCGTGTTTACAAGCAATTTTCAAGGTATTTACCTTTTGACCTCTAGTGACCCCAAATGACCTTTGACCTCCACCAAAAACAATAGGGATCATCTACTCAATATGGGCAATCTACATGCCAAGTATGAGATCACTCAGAGTTACCCTTCTTGAGATATCGTGTTTACAAGCAGGCGTCACACACGCACATACATACATACACACACACACAACATCACCATCGCATAGATTCCTCTGCCTTCGGCAAGGAATCAAAAAAGTGCCAATTTGTCTGTCTTGAACTACAGGCCTATCACTTGTCCAGAGCACAGCATATCAGTAATATCAATAAACCTGGCACACTGTATGCTACTAAACTATGTAAACTGTGATGTTTGTTCCAATTCTCTCAACCATTTACTTCTAGCCTTTCCCACAGCCTGTCTAAAACTCCTCATTGGTGCAAGTTATACACAATCCTAACTTTAAGTGATGTATATTCTGGCAATTCACTAAGGAACATGACTGTAAACTAATCAAAGCCCTCTGCCCAAGTGCATGCTGTGTAATTGTGAGCCACTCAGCATCTTTGAACTTACTGTCAATCAAACAGCAGAACCAACTGAGAATTTTGAGTACCCCTGGCCAAAAATGTAACTTGGGATGATGAGTGGCTGTCTTCAATGGTTCTTACACACTCAAAAAAAAAAAAAAATAGTTTCAGGACTTTTTTCACGACTACTTCAGGACATTGACACGGCCATTTCATGACCAAATTTGATCGATGAATAATGGTGCAATGATCATGATAGAAACATAATTTTTTCTAACTAAAAAAAAAATCAGCAGTCTGTTCTAAATTTCATGACTTTCGAGTGACTGCCATCATTAACCAAAAAAGTGCATCTTTTTGCCAGGCCTGGAAAGTGAAAACAAAATTTCACGAATCTCCTACAGCATGGGCACCCCTGTGTGTTTTTGATGCTGGAGTTGCCATGATCCATTTCTGCATCTCTGATTAACCTATTCCTAGATTTGTCTTTGTTTTTATCCGGAACACTTACATTCTGAAGCTTTGCTAGCTGACAATTTTCATTGAGTCTGATTGAGACTGACAAAATAAATAGTTACATGCAGCACAAACCCTCTCATGAATGAAAGAAGCTTAGCTACCAGGTTCTTAATCTTTTTTTTTTATTATCTCCTTGCTAAATCCCAGTGCAGACATACATCATCCACAAGCTATTTTATACAGAATACTGTCAGCTCAATGAGGTTGCTTTGTGGTGATAACACCAGTGATACTGTAGCTAACTCTTAATCCCAATGCTCCTTGCACTGTGCCTTTGAAAACATCTTGAGGCAATTAATCACTACGGGACTGTATGCAAGAGACCAAAGACCTTAATCCAATGGATTGTTGGCATATCGTTAGAATGCCAGGGAGTTGTCTGACAACTCGCCTAGAATACAAACTAACAGTCAGTATTCTCTAATAGTACACAAAGGCTGTCAGTGCAGTGTGCTAAGGATGGACCCACTTCACTAACTTGGCTTGAAGGCCAGCTGCACGCATTTGCTCTGCTACTGTATCTGTAAGATGACTGATGTCTTTGGGTAGAAAGACCGCTTTATGTCAGCACTCACTTTACAATCACAACCCAGACATTTTTCTTTTTATACTGTACATCTTCACTGATTAGATGACATACCACTATTCAATGTATTACTCACAGCAGGGTGGTAGTTAACTGTCTCCTTGGAGCATTTAGAGCCAATTTATTGTCCTTTGAATGTTGACAAAGTCAGGCCTTAAATTCACACCATCACTTGCCTAAAATCACTGTGACAAGTGCGACTTTTTGCACACCTAGAAGAAAAATGGGAATACAAGCAATCTACGAAAGTTTTATAAAACAGCACACCTGCCACACTCCTTAAATAAACTGAGAAGTGTGATTTGTAGCACACCTTGAAAATTTAAAACTCAAGGCCTGCAAAGTGGAACAGTCCCCCTTTCTAACATCTCATCCCAAGTCATTTCCCAAGGAATGATAAGTGGGAGAAGAAAGCCAGATAAGGGATGGAAGTCAAAGGCCACTTGCAAATTTAATTGTTCTCAACTTGACTGTCTCTCTGTCTGGTCTGGGTCTAAGTTGCAGTCCAGAGAGAAATGAACTTATCCTGATGTACCAAAAGCTCAGAACTGCTGAGACAAAGTTCTGTAATCACATTTGATGTGCCCTCAAACACTGCTATTATTTCCCCATCTTACAGTTTCACTGGACACTGCTACAAAATGCATGGTGCTGTTTTTCAATTTAACAGGATCAAGTGAAAAAAGGAATTTTGATGATTTTCTAGAAAGCTAACAAATGGAGTTACAAACAAAGAAATGCGAGAATACTTCAAGTCTGGCTTTGGAATTTCCTTTCTGGGAGCAAATGCTTGAGAGATTTTCCCACACACATTGTGGATCTCAGGGGGATAGTTGATCAAGGCTGATTCAGTGCAGGGACAGTGCAGTGCTAAAACTTCACTCTGGGACACACTGTACAGGTTGAAAAATGGATTGTGGTAGCATGGGATTTATTATTACTGTGCATAACAAAACAAGACTTCTAATGCACCAAACCCACCAGTGATCATGCCACTTGGCACTTTGCAAAAATGCAATTTAACAAGAAGGGAATTTTAGCAACAGTAAGAAATATCAACATAAAATGCAATAAGCATAAGGTATGTATTAATTTCTTTCTTGAAAGCATAAATTGACTCTCAAGAATGAGTACGAAAAGATATATGTTCCAAAGTTATGGAGCAGTCACAATGTACATATGGGTATACATACACTGTTTACCCTCCAGTTTCAGTGGACACTGCTACAAAATACGCAGTGCTTTATTCCAAGTACAGGATAAGAAACTAAGAGTTTTTTTTTTTTTCATTCTCGCAGGAAAAGGATTCCATACACTGCCTTCCTGAATGTTTGCTACCATGACAACATTGTGATTGCACTGACTGCACCATGGTTTATACAGTAACAAAATAAACCGGATAAACTGAACAGAATGTACAATCTTAAGATACAAAATAGTGCTATTCAATTTGGCCAATGAAAATGGACAAGTACAGTATTCTTAGTAATTTGTGATCAATTTTAGAGGACCATATTTGGTAACAAGATAGCATTGGCAGCATCAAGGGGGGTATGAGTGAATTTTCCCCATTAGACCCTTGTCCTGTCCCCCACCATCCCCCACTACGCTGAAATGACGTGACAGATACATGTTTCCATTCATGATGTTGCAGTCTGTCTTAAGAGGTCCTGAGATTTACTTTCACCCAGAGATATATTGACGCCTCACAGCTTCCAGGGGCTTTGCCCCTAGACCAATGAGGGGTGCTAAGTTTTCAGCTTGTCAACTTAAAGGAATAGCCAATTTAGTTAAAATCATTTGGAATTGACTCAAAATGTATCTATCCTGAGACTTAATTTTTTATCCACAGATATGCTTAAATTTCACAGCTTCAGGAGAATTTGCCAATGGCCCCCCACTAGGAATTTGTCCCTGAACCCCACAAGGGGTCCTAAGTTTTCTGATAATCACCTTACAGGAATAGTCAAATGAATTAAAATAATTTGGGATCTTTGCATTTCATGGTGCACTTTGAACCAAACATACCTATGCCGAGACTTATTTTTTCAAACACAGATATATACTAAACAAGCAACCGTTTTCTGGGGGCATTTGGGCTGTGGACTACTACCAGGGCTATTCTCCTAGACCCCACCAAGGACCTCAGTGCCCCTGAACCCACTAGCTGAGGTCATGATGGGCAGCCAATTTGATGCTACATGCCAATTTTTTTTGCCAATCCAAATGGTTCTTTTTGCCCTCCATTTGTCCCCTCCCAAATCTCAAATCCTGGTGCCACTACTGCCTGACAACTGAAGATCAATACTTCAAACCAGAGATGTCCAAGAGCAAATACTTCAGTAGTGTCTGAAATATTCATAGTGCAGGACATGATACTTTGACACTTGAGTGTTTTATTTAACATTAAACCGGACTTGAAACCATAGCATACAATGCTGTCGGCCCTACATGAATTAAGTACTGCACATCAGAACCTACAGCCCTCAGTACGCATGTCAGTAATTTGCAATTGAAACATCTGCGACCTTTCACAGTCTCATGGTATCTAGAAACTGAACAATTCACCACAACATGCACCGGTACTTCTTGCAGACCGGTGTTCATAAATACTGTATAATTATCAGTGCAGGATATGATGACATCTGGAATCTATATTACTATGGACCTTACCTTACTTGACTAATGCATGTCTGGCTGTATGTAATGCAGGATATGTACAGCTGAGCTATACTGCATAGTTAAATGTATCTGTGGTTCCAATTGCATCCTACATGCATGGTGACTATACCGTACATTGCCATTGCAGAATGTACACTATGATGTGTGTGCCATGTACTGTACATGCTTGCAACCCTGAGCCTATCAGGGGCGATCCTGCTCTAAACCCAAAATATTAGCGAGAAATGTTGGCAGTGGATGGATGTCTGAAACTGTGGAACTGATGCAGGTGTAATGCAAAAAAATTGTGGCTATTTGCACAAATTTGAGCAAATCAAACAATATTTTTGGCACTAATGAGATTTTAGCCAATCAGTGATTGTTATTAGGGTTATGTTTAGAGTCAGAGGTTAAGGTCAAAGTGGATAATAGAGGTTATTTGCTTTTGGCTTGAGTGAGCATCTTCCACCAATACAAAATTATATGCACAAATATGTAGGACAGAAAGAAAAATCCAGTGGAAGAGTTAAATTAACAGTACTCATTTATTGCTATTGGAGGTGTTTTGACACATTCACAGCCATGATATATCAGTACTCACTGTGCCACAACTATGAACACTGCAAGACAGTCAGAGTCAAATTACTATAAAAGGTGATAAACATCACATAAACTAAAGTCGAAAAGTCAAACTACAGTAGTGGCGTTTCATTTGTAACTCGTGGATGTGCATGGGACTCAAGACTAAATTATGCTAATTGTTAGCATTTTCATTATCCAGTAGTATACCTTCATACTCCTTGCATATTCATCAATGTCAACTTCAACAATATAAACTGTGTCACTTTAAAAAGACAAGTAAACTTCTCTGTTTGTTTTCTTCATGAGTCAATAGATTGTTTATGGCTTTCAATCATGTGATGAGTACTGTACATGAGCTAAACCTCAACGCCAGGTCTACACTGAAATTTGCATTTAGTTAGGCATTCATGAGTACTTTCCACTTCAGAACACACGCAGTTGAATCAATCACGAGGAAGAAATGAAAGGCGAGAGATGAAATTGCACAGTTAATAACAATAAAGCGAATATATAATCACAGCACAATGGATGGGGAATGGAAGTGTATTGTCAAAGACCATGAAATTTGGTGGACATTATCAACGATCAGCTAATGAAACTTTAAGTTATCAAAACACATCTGTTTCCTCTTTCAGCTGATGTGTTACTATGAGGTATCGGTTGACATTCAAAGGTTATACGTACCGTAGCACACAGGACGGCCCACCACTCTCCATTTCAGTTTCAAAATTTTGAAGCGCAACCTCCGAAATCTGCGACTGGGCATCCTGGAATTTACGTTCACTTCAATCTTACATAATTTCTCAGACTCTCTGGGGTGAAAATATCCTCATTCAGTCTCCAACATGGCAAATTTTCAGGAATCGTGATGAAATTTCTGTACGGACTCGGTTCAAAGAATTTCGAACCCTGGACTTGTTTTACAGTAGTGATTAATGAAACGTCAAAATGATCCTTGATTGGTTTACTGTGGGGCACAGTAAGCTCCTGAGATAACAAGGAACTGTGGTTTAATCCATCCAAAGTTCTTCATTGCAATACTTATCACCTTCAAACTTTCCTCAAAACTTTCTTTCTACACAATGAAAAACGAAACCATGACGCAGAGGGCTACTATCTGTCACAGAATTCAAACGTAATGTCATAGAAGCTGGAAATGGGTGCTGCATGATTGTGAGAAGAAACAAAAATACTACAAATAATACTTCACCCTCAATCACTTGAGCTTTTCAGTGCTGTTGCTACACAATAAGTTGATCACACAGAGCAAAGGAAAGGATTCCTGTGAACAGTGCATCAACAGAGATTATGTTGAGAGAGATGGCATAGACAATGGCATCCTTCTATCCTCCTAGCCTCCATTCTCAGACAACATCACTCAGACTGTACAGGCACCGTTAAAATAACGTTGGTTGATTAGAGGAGTCTCGAAGAGAGGTTACAGAAGTACAGTTAGTAATCCCAAAAGCATTTAGAGAGATTCCAGTCCGAGACTACGAGACTAGCTAATACAGATCGATGCATAAAACTCTCGCCCAAGTTATGCAGGCCACCAGGAAGACTAACAGATGTCAATTAATAGCGCTTTAGCTATCTGTGTTTCTGGCGCTAACTCAAGTAAATCCTATACTCGAAGGAGTCACATTTCTAGAAACCACATTAACATAGTCCATCAGCAACATGCAGTTCCAGTTCTGCAGACAAGTAGCCCATAAGGAGTCAGCGAATCTTTTTCATCTGTTCAATTATCGATGAAAAAAAAAACCAAAAGGTAAAACAGAAAAGAAGAGCTAATATTTCATCACTGTTCATACAGTAGGTGAGGAAACTCCCCTCACTACATCTGCCAAATAACCAAGTAAGTTTCTGACACATTGGCTGTTGCCATCTTCACCCTGTAATCTGTTCAAGTATATACATTCAGTACTTAGCAGCAACTGGTATGTCAGGTTGACTGTATCAAAATAGAACTGCTTCTTTCCATGTTTCCAGAAGTGACATGTGACTTTCTCAATAAAAGAAAAAAAGAGTACCATTCAATGGATTCTTTCAAAAATACTATTCTGTTGTTTCCGTGAGCACTTTGACCAACCGACCGATTAAATGTACGACCAATGTCTTCACCGTAGTATGATACTGTATAGCACATGAAGAACCATACAACTTTTGCCAGATGCAAGTCTGCCCGACTTTACAAGACAGTTTTCACAGGGGGAATACAACTCACTGACAGAAACAAGTTCCAACTTCCAAGTAAGCTCTATTTCTCATCTGTATCCAGGTACTTGAAGCTACAGAGCTATTGAATTTATTAAAGGGTGCATTCATTAGGATTCCTTCCTATCCCCTCTTCGTCTCTATCGCCCCCCCCCCCCCCCATTTTGTCATTTTTTAACACCCGATGAATTTGAGAGTGTTCCAATTCACTGAAACCTTTTGTGACAAAAACTTTAGGAAATAGCTGGAACTGCCTACTTTAGTTTGTACAAGGGCTATTCCCCTTTCTGCAGCTACCATCGCTCTGTTTGTGGGCATCAATTGTTCCACGGTGGAAGATTCTTAAGGGCTCAATTACCGAATCTTCTTGTAGTATTTCCGGAAGGAGGAGGGTTAAACATTCACAAAGGGAGACATTTCAATAAACCACATTTATTCACCTGTGGTCGAGGGTTGCTTAACGCACTTGAGGGTGTACTCTTTTTACACTTTTTTTGTACTCTTGTACACGTTTTTTACACACTTTTTACACTCTTTTTACACGCTTACACACTTTTTACACTCTTTTTACGCTCTTTTGCTTTCCTTTATAAGAATTTTATGAACTCGTGACGAAGATGGAAGAATTGAAAGTAACGACTCAAACATTGCACTGAGTAATCTATGCAAATGGAAGCTTCGCAACATGATCAACTGCCAAGAAGTCCAACAGCACATTAAAATTCAGTACATGGAACATTCTTTCTTCATAACTACTGTATTTTGCATTCACTTTTTCGTTGCCTGCATGTTGCTATGCAACCATGGAGGAAGTTTTGGGAACAGCACAAACTGAAAATGAGAAAAGTTTAAGGGATCTGCCACTTAAGTAAACTGTAAACTTAATTATTTTGTGCAGCGGGATGTTCAAATCCAGCCCGGTCTTCTCTGCCAAGAGCAAAATTAGCAAGACGGTAGGCGATTCATAACAGGAAATAACAAATTTACCCACAGCCTAGAAAATTAGTCTGGTTTCAAAGCACTCAATTAAATAAAACCATGAAGTGAATTAGAACCCCATGAAAAATTAAGCAGAGTACACAACGACAGGATGCACTCGGATAAACTGAAGTGGGGCACGTGCAGGCAGACCGGATCTGACGATCAGCTTTATCAGGTCTGTACACGGTTGACTTGAAATTGTGTACAAGTAATGGTTATTGCAACACATCCTTGGAACTTGTGTGCTGGTGCTCGTAAGAAAAGTGACAGTTTCTATGATATTTACCCCTCTGGTAAAAGAGTTTGCAAATGTTCTCCGAAGATCTGTGCATAATTACTCATGTGGCGACGGTTTGTAACGATACCATGGTCATGGCCATCGTTGCTGGGACTGTTTATTACATTAGCTTCAATCAAAATATCAATCCCTATCACTAAGACACACAACTTAACAACTTCCACCTCATGTTGGTAATGGTCTTATTTTTCTTTTCCTAACCATCATAAAGCTCTTCCTTTTTCGCTTCTCGTTTTGATCACTGAGCTCTTTGATTTACTTATCTAAACTAGCCTTGAGGACGAAAAAAAAGTGCAGAAGGGTATCGAACGATGCCCCCCTACCTATTGACACGTTGGACAATACAGTAACATAAAGAACAGTTTCAGATTAATGTGTGTGTCCACAAGTTTTCTAAATCTGGCCTTTCATTAGGATGTCTGGTGAAGGAAGCACAAGCCTAACATGTTAAGAGGGATATTTGTCTTCTATTTTCCTTTCAGGAGAGGTGATGGGATGAAAATGAGAAAATGAGAAAGTCAGGAGTTTTGACATTGAAGTTAAATGAGAGACTAACATGTAGTGAACACAATCACCAAAATTCATATAAATATGTTGTTCACTTTCCAAGATATTGCAATTTGAATGTTTATAAAAATTAATGAGGAAGCCACCATTCTCAGATTGTGATGACATAACCTGACCACATGTGATTGAAAAGCTTTTGTTTTCTTTATATTTCATTGTCAATATATGTTCAATTGTTATGCATAGATTCAAATCAGAGTATTAATGATTTGATTATTGCATGGCACACCTCAGTAATCCAACACAAAATGTGTAAAAGTGTACGCAGATTTATGGGAATTATAGGTATGAAAGAAACAAAGAAATATGATAAAATCAGTAGCTATGTGACATCATAAAGTGGATTTACAATCAAGTTCAGCAAAAAAGGCAGCACCCTCCACTGAATTTCAAAAGTGTGTAACTTGGATAGGAAACGATATTTCTGTGTGAAACTTTGGGATGATGTCTGTCAAACACTTGCTTCATTTTCATATTCCCAGGGTTTCCTTCTCCTTTAGAGTTACATTGTGTACCTTCCTAGCAAACTAGTTTGATAGCAAATTCCAAACTAATATGCAGGATGAGTTTCCCCACTCAAGATTTTGATTCAAGTGACTCGAACTTTTCCAGATGTACAATTCTTAAAATAAATCTGCACTGCACGAGATTTGTGTAATTCATTTGAAGTGTGTATCGTGAAGCGCAGCAAATAATCAATCTTTCTGGACTGCATGATAAAACTCTGAAAGACTGATGTGGTTCCAAAACACCACAGAGAGAGAGAGAGAACAAACAGGCAGTTGAGGTTTCAGCATGTGACAATTCCCATTAGCACTCAAGTACAGAGTTGGACACAAAAATGAAAGCTTGCACAAACTTGTGGGAGCATATTGAGATGAGTACTCTCAAGTGTTTCTTAGGGAGCTGGGGATCATTATTTGACAAAACATCCTTCAACATCATGACATAAACACAAGTCTATCAACAATCCTTGATGTTAACAGAAATGTGTGAATCAGGTCTGTAGCAATGTCAGATTTCCTAGTGGGTGGGGGGGGGGGGGGAATAGAGTTAGAGGGTGGGCCCAGTGGCACATGTGACATAAATAAAGCTAGTAATTTTTCGAAGCCCCCAAAATTCTAGCGGTGCAAATCATTTTTAGGGCCAGCAACCCCTAGTAGTGACTATACTGTAGGCCTGGTGTTTAGCACTGAAGATCACAGACCAGTGTGTATACGATGACTTTAAAAAAATCTTTCTTAATTGGTTGGTGTTTCCACAACAAAGCATACAATAGAACACAAAACCATTATTTTGCACAATTCACAAGATTAAAACTTGCTGAAATCTCCCAACAAAAGTAAGCTTTTACCATGGGGAAATTAAGGTATTGCAGACTGGATACATACTCTAGGTACTGTATGCAACATTTGTCTAGTATGGCAGAGAATTTCAATTTGTACCTTGGATACTAGTCTAACCTCCTATACACGTGTATGGTTCTTCCACATTAAATGAATAGGTTGCAAACGCAGAACTGAAGATTCAAAACAAGATTTTAAACTCAAACCTCAAGATTTACGGGGAGCTAAGCAGTTGTCCCCTTACTTTATTTTAGAAATCATCCAAATACTGCAATTCTCATCTCATTTCTCTAATATTTTTTTTTATGGTGTTACTGAATATGAGTGCTGCATAAGGATGGTGTTCTGCTACAAAAATAAACAATTCAACAACAAAACAGTGTATCACAATATGAAATAGAGCCATTCCCTAATTAGCATAGGGAGGTATACTAATTCTTTAGGTGACTGTATTTCACTTTAAAGGGGCTCATTGAGTTGATACCAATAAGTTTGTGATGACTTTGAAGGGTCATAAGCATGACAATACTTATAATTAGCATAATTTGTCAAGTTTCACATCCATAGTTATGAAAACTGTCAAAATTTATGAATGTTTGACCCTTTACTTGTACTGGCTGTGTTCACCTTGTGAATAAGCACTGATATGAAAAGTGTTTGGTCACAAATTTTCAAAAATTCAGACTCTTCATCTGCTGCACTGATCTAGTCTCCAAAGCATTGATTCCTTATCTACAGTCTTGATCCCCACTGTATGTTATGTTGACATACTCTGTGTCCACAGGACAGTACTTTTAGCATTGATCTCCACTATATTTGTGTGTAAATCTTTTATCTAGCACTGATCTGGTTCTACTGTATCAACAGTACTGATCCCTCATTTCTAAAGGACTGATTCCTTTAGCCTATACTATACAGTAATTCACCTACCAGGCATGCCTTGCTGCTTGGACTGCTTACAATGGAAATATCCTTTGTCAAGAGATTTGATCACCTCCATAAGGAGATATATCTCCTCTATACACACAGTGCAGGGTTGGTCTCAGCACCTCCTGTACTATGCACTGCTCATCAATCTCAATTCTGTACTCAACTAACCTCCTTTGTCTCCAGGTACAACTTTGACTTCCTCCATGTTGGTTTCATAATTTATAGTTTATAGATAATTTATAGACCCTGCTTCCAATATTGATATCAATATTTAGACTTTTGATCTACCACATGTCTACAATCTTGATCAGAATACAGACTTGATCTGTCTCTACATAGAATACAGCACAGCATGCAGTACAATGATCTTGATCTCGATAAGTTATGATCAATTGTTTGTGTCTACAGTCTAGACTACAGTACCATCAGGTCTCTCCTTACAGTGGTACTCTCAATAACCTCTTCTGCTTGTAAAAACAACTACAGTAATCTCCTACAACTGATCTCCTCCATGGCTGTGCCACTTATTGATCTCCTCTGTAGAGACCTCCATTGCTTACATCATTCATGTCTGCAGTACTGTTGACTTTAATATCTACAAAAATACGGTAGTTCTGATCCCCTTTGTATGCTTAGAGTGTTGTAACTTACAAAAACAGTTTTCTGCACTCTACTACTTTACATACAAAATGACAAGGGCTGCCAACTTGAGCTGTAAAGCAACATGTTATTTCCACATGTACCTGAAATAAGAGACCTTTTCAAATCTGACAGTTCAACTTGTAGACTGATACATTACACATGAAACTAGTCAAAGCAATTCAATAACACTACCAGTAAATCATGTGAACAACAGCAATCTGTCATATTGTTCTCAAACATCACACTAGAAACAACCACAATTATGGTCCCTTCATAGCAACTTAAAGGTGCAGGATTTTATAACTTTTCTTGTAACAATTCTCATTTGTCAAACTACGTATATAAACCTCTAAACAAGCTTTAGAGATGTCAGTAACTACCTCAAACAAAGTTATGAAACTTGACCATGACTACGAGCAAAGGTGTGAGCAAGTTATGATAGATTTTCTAAAATTGACTACACTCTTTTTGTAAGTTCTCATGAATGAGGTGGTAGACCTACTTTTCACAACAAATGAAAGCTTCCTACATGGCATATATTGTGAAAAACTGATTGCAATTTTGTGACAACTTTGAAGATCTATATGAAGCCTTTTAAACCTTCTGTAGTCTACTGGCTAAAAAATAGCAAAAAGTTATGTACTGTACTGTAAGATGTATTGCACAACACCCTATGCTCCTTTAAATGGAATGTAGAATGTGGGCCCATACTGTAATTTCCAATTTAGAACAAACTGAGTACAACGATATTATTGAAATATTCAGTGATAAGTCATAGTCAAGGTTAGCTGAGCAGTAACCTTTTCAAATCTGACTGAAAGCGAAACACTGAGCCCTATAAGTATAGCATCATCATAAAATGACAGAACATTGACCCGTTCAACAATTCTGGAGCATTACTAACATCACAAAAAAAATAGTCCAAGTATCATTTCACTGTTTTGATTGATACAAGAGTCAGAATTTTGATTGTTTCTAATTCTACATTGAATGAGGCCTAAACGAAACATTGCTTAGTATGCCTTTAAGATGGTCAGACTTTTGACATGGAAAGACCATGGGAACTACTAATCTTAATGAAAGGTGTCATCTAAATGCAATGAATCAAATAATAATGTTACTAAGAATTGCACAAAGGACAAAGAAAAAGTAAGACACTTTTGACAATCCATACATAATTTATCCACTTTTCCCACACTGTGAATTCTCACTGGAGCAGAGGTAGGCCTATTTACAGTGCCTTAACAAATAACATGAACATACATGTAAACTTAACTCAAAATTTACCATATATATACTGCAGTAACTTAACAATTGCAGTGTACAGTAGCATATTTGGGTAATCCAGTGAATGATTTTATTGCTTCTGGTTACCTAAAATATCAGTATAGATCAAATATCCAATTTGAGTGCTTTGAGATTTTAACACCACAAAACATTTTTGTCTGAGAGGGGCAAAAATGGATCACAGTGGAAGTGCACAAAGGTTTATTGATTGAGGATAGGGTATTAGATACATGACCTACCGATGTTCTTAATTAGCCAATGTGATCATTTATGGGCCTACTTTACAACAAAAATTAACTTACAAACGACTTCACAATAAAATGGGCCATTAAGATGGTAGTCTCCACGTTTAACAAAATAAAGTCTAAGTCATAAGAAATCAGTGGCGGCGCTACGAGGGGGCATGAGGGGGCATTTGCCCCCCAAATTTTTTCCTTGCCCCCCAGTTGCCCCCCAGTTGCTCTCACCCTTCCTAATCAGATCTTGTGCTCATCCAAAATTAATTTAATCACAAAACTATGTATTGGCAATGGACTGAATAAGAACAGCTTCCGGGGAACCATGATTGATAAATGAGCTAATTTACGTTACACAGGCTGCCAGTTTAATATCATGCCCATAGTCACTTCAACAGTAGGCCAGCCTGGTCAGACCAATTTTCTCTAGAATGTTTACCGTCCAGCATAAGGGAAGGGTGGGTAGGTGGTTGTTTTCCTAAATATAGGAATGTCGTTGTTTTCCTAAATATAGGAATGGAATGGAAGTGTATGTAGCCTATGTGTGTGTGGGTGTGTGTGTGTGTATGTACTCGGTGGCACCACGTAAATGTGAAATAGTACCCCCAAAGAAAAAAGATGGGAACCTTGGAGTACGGTCAACCGAAAAAATGAATAATATAAAAATAAATAATATACCTCTCTTGGGACTTAATTTTCCACCCAGAGATATGCTTAAACCTCAGAGCTTCCGGGGGCTTCGCCACCTGGACCCCAACCGGGGCTTTGCCCCTGGACCCCACTAGGGGTCCTTAGGCGGGCCCCTGGACCCCACCCGCAAGGCCTTGCACTTTGCGCAAAAATCTTTGCCCCCCAACATTTTCTTCTGCCTTCAGTTTGCCCCCCAAGTCTGACATTCTGGCCCCGCCACTGTAAGAAATGAAATTTTTATGTCAGTCACAATTTTTTTAAGTCCATTCCATACAAGTCATCCCCTGGGTGGATGTGCAGATGCAGGAATGCAGAGTCCACATTATTGATAATTGGTAGGACCCTAGTTTATAAAGTGTGCTATTTGAAACCTCTTCTCATTTTTTCCAAAGTCCATGGACTCCAAGCATCCACTGGGAGGATGCAGGGATGCAAAGTCAACATTTTGGGAAAACAGTTTATATTAAGTCCATTTACAAGCATAACCTGGGTGGTTCATCCCCTGTAAAACAACTGCTAGGCCACATGTTTAGTTAGTGGTGTAAAACAAAACGATCATTTGAAAGAGCTTGTACAACATATTAAAATCGAACTGCATCTATGGTGAAAGAAAATGACTGCCATCCAACATGACTGCGGTACAGCTATGCCTTCAGATATTACTAATTAATTAGCACCAGACGTGTCAACTCTCATGGTTTCACCACAAGTCTCACCGTTTCAGGCACCATCTCACAGGGAAGATGCCATATCTCATTGTAAAATTAATCATTTGATGCAATGCACGATGCTTACTTATTTAGACCAAGAATAATGCTTTCACTCACTAGTTCAAATTATTTTCTTAGTTATGATAAGGGGGTGAACAAAAAGTACAAATCTTTGCGACAAAATGGTTTTCATATACTAACAGGTTTTTGAAGACTGCAGGTTTACAGTGTGAACTCCAAGTTTTTGTGAGAATCTCAAGGTTTGTCAAGTTGAGGTTGGCAAGTCTGAGCCTATACACACAAACCAAACTATAGATAGTATTGTATTGGTGGGAATAATAGAAGCATTATGTACCTAGTAAGAAGGTGGTGCCTCATTTCTTGCACCCAAGTCCATGACAGATTGTTAGCATGAACTCGACTTCTTTAGACTACACGGTACACCTAGTACAACATCTATGCCAAACATTGGTACTCTATGCGGCCTAGCTAGTAATCTTTGCGGCCTACATCAATCAGTAACATACTTACTAAGCCTGACAATGGTATGCGTATTTACATCGCACAACAGGGACCATCACAATACAACTGTACGGTCTTCGTACACTAAAACAACACCGAAAAACTCGAGCGTAAAATATTTTGAGGCTTCTAGTCTAGAAAAAGTTATTCCACTTACCATCTTTCACCCCTCTGAAACAAGATAATTTCAATCCTGGCATTCCGATAATCTGTTTACTTCAAACTACGTCGGTTCATTTCGTTATTTCCATGTTTTTATCCTTCCGAAATATCACAGCGGTCTCCTATCACAATCATATACCGTTTCATACACGTACCACAAGTACAAGTACACTAGAAGTATCGAGGACTTTAAGACTTTTGATTGGATTAATACGGTCATGTGACTTTGTTGACGGAAATGTTAGAAAAGTTGGACTGGTGAGGGACAGGAAGCTCTATGATACTGGAATCGGTTGGCCATAACCACCCACTTCCTGGCAACGGATTATCTCCTTATAACAGAAACTTATCATTATTGGTGCCAGAAAATGATGAAATAACATAATGTGGCAGAGTATATGAATCAAGGAATGAATCGGTGAAGTGGGTAATTATTGAGGGTGTCCTGACAGGTGTATACCTCAAGATGGTAACAAGTCCCCAGCGAAGTGGGATTCTGTGACCGGGCATTGTTCATTCAGCTAAACTGGATCTCAGTAAGCCAACTTTCAGTCCACTGGAGAGAAGGGATATTATTTTGGTCAGTAGCTGTATTGTACCACTTTCTTACAAACATTGAATTGAATAGAACTTACTATTTCCTATAATTGCCATTAATAGCTGTCAACATCACAGAGAGACACCCCACGTCAATCATTGCAACCTTGCATTTGCTGACTTGATTAAATCTCAGATACTTGTTCATTTCATTTGTTAAGTTACACCTCCAACACATTCTAAAATACTATGCATGACCAAGTTGGTAGAAAATGGAAAATACCGTACAGCAAGTATTTATACATTTCATATGCATCACTTTGGAGGGAGGGAGCTTAACCTCTGGAATATTTTGCTTTGGAGTTCACTCAAATGACAGATAAAGAAACAAATCACCTAATTTTCTTCCACTCCCTCAACATTAGTAGTTCCAATTGTATGTTTTTCCATTTTGCCAACTGGTATATGGTTTGTGGAGGAAACGTCACACATTAGGGTTTTCTCTGGGATGGGGAGTTGATGTACACATCCTCACCAACACTCATGGGTGGTATGAAGCATCTAATTTCGTTACCCTTGACTTATTTCACTGTTTTCTGTTTACCAATGTGTGTATTCCCGATGTTGATCTTTCTTCTTTTTGGTAGCAACAAGTTCAATTCGGAAGTTTATTAGTTCAAATAAAGAAATGAAAAATGTCCCACTTACTCAGCCATGCCTCTTCTTTGTAAGCAAAATATTACAACAAAACAAAAGAAGTTTTTTAATGTTTTCTCATACATTTTTATTTATTGCAAGACTCCAATCTATGGCTAATTTACAACTGATTCTTTCACATGCTATACAATTTTCTGGTAGGCACGCTTGGTACATCTATCAATATGTATATACACATATGTGGCTGGTTGGGTGTTGCCACTGAGATTGAAAATATAATTAATGGTGACTAATTCCGAACTTAGTGAGATGACTAATTATGTTTCATTAGTCTCACCAAATATGTTACATTAAATTCATTAATGGTACTCTATTCTCAACTAATGCATACACCTATGACCCACTTTTCTCGACCACTATACATACATACCTTCTGTGTACAATTAAATAAAACAACTGAAATTGACCACATGGGCATTTCTTTGTTTCCTTTTTGAACTTTCCATGTCAGCACAGAATCACTGAAGGCTAAGTTGAGTCCAATAATTAGCTGTAATTTAACTGACTTGGAATCAAATCTCTGACCTCACTTGCCTACCTGTGTCTGTCAGGTGTGGATCCATGATTTTGAGAAAGTGATGGGTGGAGGAGGAGGGGGGCACACTCTGTCGGCCCAAGATCCACGAGCAAGCACCAAAAGCACGAAACTAATTCTAGATGCACTCAGATGCAATTTCCCAGCATCTGGGAAGCATTTTTTCTACATCTATTTCCTCATTTTGTTAAAAAAAAGAAACGGTGGTCACCGAAAAGGGGGAGGCGCCCCCTCCTGGATCTGTTCCTGTTTGTAGGAGAAAGTAAAGGCATTCATTTCACTGTCTGAATCAATTCCCCTTTTCAGACAGAAAGTTAAAAGGGACTAACCAAAAGATTAATGGAACAATTTGTGTGACAAATAAAATAGCATTTCTTGGAAAACGATGTTTGTGTTTTGCTCTTCCAAGTTGAAAAACCAAGCCTTTGAGATCCAACAATGTATTGAGTTTTACATCATTCATTTACCTATTTCACTCAATTTCACTGCAATAAAGTAATGCACATTTCTGCATCACTTCCTAGTCCCTTTAATAACTGGCATGAAAAGTTTTGACATTAACTGGAATGTGATGTCACATTATTAAAGTTCATATCAACAAGGAAATAACAACAGTTGATCTGTGACTACTTCCAACACACACAAGAGTTTCCAATCTGTTGATATACACTTAATCCGCTGACAATTACTGAAACCTGTAACAACTCGCCATCAGACAAAGCAAAACAAAAATTACTTGAAAGAAAATATTGACGATGAACAACATAGCAGAGAACAGTCTGCAGACTAATTACGGATAACTACTCGACTGAAAGGGGACCTTTGAGCGATGAAAAATTATAAAATGGTTTGTATTGGTGATATGAGGGTCTCTTCAGTTGAACCCTTATGCCTTATTAATCCATGCTCATATGGAAATTTGAGTTTTTAGCATTCTGGGCTGATTGACCATTGATCACTACTGAGCTGAAGAACAATGGGAATTTAAAACTGGTAACCAATGACAATTTAAAGCCATTGATGAAAAAGAATTTGATCTGATGTCCAGTGGTAACTGGAACTGAAGACCAATGAGTAACTGACACATATGACAAAGGAGTGTAAGCAGTCCATAATCATGACTAAAAACTCAACATATTTCCCAAAAGGAGTGACTTATCGAGCAGTTCCCCTTCTCTCCATCCCCACTGCCCTATGTAAATCCCTTCACTTCCTTCCATGAACCACCCTTCCCTTCCTAAAATATTGTTGTTAGAACAAACTTTGGTCTTGCTTAAAACATTTAGCATGTCTTAACTTAGAGGACAATTAGATATAAAAACATGCTAGTGTTGAGAAAAAAGGATGAAGGCTTCAAATTGACATTAACAATTTTGAAGATGTAATATCATAATGAGTGCCATTATTCAGAGTTTGAGTATTTGACTGAATGTGATCATCTGTAATGACTTTTCATCAACCTAAATATATTTTATTTACTACATGATAAATACAAAATATTACAGCATACTATAGATTTTATATATTATAGTACACTGTAGTATGCTATACTGTCATATACTGTTATATAGTACACAACAAGACAACATACTGTAATATACTACATTGCAGTAATCCGTACCATGCAATGTACCACATAATTTCAACTTTACTATTTACATACAGAGCGTGTCAAGGATAAATCAACATCGCCATAGATACCAATTAAAACTCTTGCAGCAAATGCAAAACATTTCTGGAATCGCCGCCATCAAAGTTTTTACGTATTCATATGTTGTGGGACATTCCTCAAACCTAGTGGACATTCATATAATAATTGCGATTTTATGCCTTACCAATAAGAACCCAGGTATGCCATCACTGATCTCTTAGTTTTCTGACTGGAATGTGGCAAAACACAATGAACAAAGATGAACATTTACACTTCAACAGAACTGATTTTTGTCCATATGCAACAGCTCCTGCGTGAGTGGTTTCGTGATTCACCAGAAGCTGTGTTTCATTTGAAAACATTAAGGAAATTCACTCATGTCAAACAATCAGTTTACCTTACGGACTCCTGCGACTGGTTGCATCGATTCTGCAGATGTGTTCATGAGTTCCTTTTATTAATTAATCACAATTTCCTCTTTTGTCTAGGCAGTTTTCCCACGCCCGTCGATTCAACACCTGATAATCACTGTTCAGGTTATCAAAATATAAAACTCTAAAGACAGCATGGCAAAAGTGGCTCAATATTACATCAGAATTAGATCAAACGTTCTGAACTTCTGTGCAGAAGTGATGCAGATGTAACAGCTGTGGATTCAGTCAGCTAATTCACACCAAGAGAAATTGATACCACTATCCCAAACCTAAGACATTCACTTTTCCTCTGGCTGGCTTTTACCATCATCAATGCAATAGGATCAGGGTGAACTGCTTTCATAAAGTTTCATCACTCGTATTGAAATATGTCCACTTACAATTTGACTCGTTTTTTACATTTGTTCCCTCCCGCCCCTCCTCAGGACAGTGGAAAATATATCCTTTGACTTTAAGGATGTTACTAAATTTAACATTCTCCCCCACCCCTCCCCATAGGATATTTTTCCATCCTGTGGAAAAATGGCCTATGTTCTTGATGGTATTATCATTAGGGTAGCATTTAGCTACAATTCTACCCTTAGTTGAACATGCCTAGTCACTAGTGGTACATAGAATTCCACTATTCTCTTGGGACTCCATGTTTGCATCAAGATTTATCACATGTTTACCTCTCTTGATCTTAAAAGGCCTTCACCTCCATGGTCAGTACTACTCATCTACTCAATAAGGATCAAATAGCACACCAAGTTTGAAGTTTAACAAAAACATTTAACTCTTAAAATTTTAAAGAAACATTTTTCTCGTGTTTTCAAAAGTGACCCACGTATGGATACCAATGTAAACCCCACTTTGTGTATTCATTACTTAGGATGAAATTATATAAAAACAAAGGTAGTATATCTAACCCCTGTCAACTCACAGTTTATCCTTGCAAAGCAAGATAATCAGTGAAATGCCCCATGCATTCATATACACTTGACATCACACATTTACCATTCCCTGTTTTGTGTTCTTCACAAGGTATTTGACAGAGGAAGCAGGCCCTTAGTGTAAATTGCCACCCGCTGAAAAAGCAACCATTCCCAAGAAAAAAACTCACTCCACCCCTTCTTCCCCTCCCCTCAAGAGCTCCACTCAGCAGCCAAGGATGCTGACAATAGGCAACACTTATTTAAAATGTAGGCCTACTGTAATTTTTGGATATGAGGAGAGGGGTTAAGCCTATCCTCTGGTGATCACTTGGCAATCATACATGTGTTTTGCTCATGGCTGCCCTCCTAGTCTGCGGAGAACCCTTTTGGCAAGGACAACTAATTACATGACAAATTTGACAGTATGCCACATTCCACTGGCACCCAATGGTCATGTGACTAAAAATGACTTAAAATACATAAATTGTTAACAAAAAGCAAGTAGCATGCCATTTTCACAGCATTATCTCTTGGTAACAACTGACCATTCCATAAAAAATCCAATTCTGGATCATCAAACACAATACCAGACAGGAGCAAGATGATCTTAAAGCATTCAAGGAGCAAAACTGTTTCATTCGTTGGTTTTGGACGGTCAAGGCTCTCCGATAATGACAGATTAATGCATAGATTTTACATACAATACATGTGAGACAGCTTGCAATTGTGTACACTGTACAGTAAATCACACTTATTTTTTATGTTGTTATGATACTAAACTACAAGGATGAGGTGGCTCATTAAACTCTCTCAACTTTTAGGAAATAGGTTCCTCTCAAAAATCTGGCAGACAGACATATAGGCATGAGTATAGTAGAAATGGTGGCTTAGCAACCAAGACTGAATAGTAACTGATTCTACTTACAGATGGTGGAAAGACATCTATCCATGCCAAAAATTGAGGTTACCAAGGACAATGCAACAAAAATTATCATCTTTGCAGCAAAATTGCTTTCAAAAAGGCTTTTTGCATAGGTACTTGACAGGTGTTCAAATCTTGATCACAAAGTTAAGTTGATCACAACAAAACATTGAAATGTGCAAAGGAAAAGGAAGCACCACAGTTGATATCCATGATATTACAATATGCACAATAGTCGCAAAAACAATATGTGCAAATTTATCTACCTGGGTAAAATTACATTGTCACAAAAACAAATTTGCACCTTTATTTTTTGCAACAACTGCATTTTTGAAAGCGATTGTCGCGAAAAATAAACGCACCAATTTAATATGTCTCATGTTAAGACAGCAACGCCAGCATTATGCCAGACGGTCACAAAATATTAGCACTAACTTCATACTAACTCATCACCAATGTCCTGAAACTAGACAAAACCAGAGGACATTTGGCCAAGGGCAAACTCTCCAAAACATGTGACATTAGTTCCAGCTTAGTGCTACATTAGTGAAAATGCTTCACTAAAACTTTGCTATCATTTGGCTTTAGATTTTGCAAAATTATCACAGAAAATTTTGAATATGTTCAAAACTGCTGGCGATGGTTTTACAATTCCTGCAAATTTAGGCAGCCGTCTTGTTTCTGTTTTACTGATACTTGGAGAATTTGCAAAATTCAGTCGCAGTCCACACGCTAGTTAAATTTTTCTTCATGAGATACTACCTTAAGAAGGAAAAAATATTTTTACATGATGGATCACAAATGTGCGATGTGAGGGTTCAGTGTCCATTCAACATCCTCTCACTTCTCCAGACGTTCAGTGGTGGTTGTTTTCACACCTTACCTTCCCTCCCCCCTCTACCTTTAAACAATTGCAGATATTGTAATATATGACCTCACCATGTAAAATTGAGATCATTCAAAAGATCTTTAACACTGATATAAATACCAGTAGAGCTTTAGTAAAGACTGGAAATACAATTTGTAATAAACTTGAAAATTTCTTCCCTCTAACGGATTACCACCTCAGTTCATCTCATTTGTCTGTCCTCTTCACAGAAGAATGGTCTACAAACAAATCCACAACCTGTTGCAAACTACAAAAGATCCTCAAACACACAATTGAATGGCTGAAATGGATTAATTTATGCCATCAAGCCCATCCTTGAGGTAAAATGATGAAATCATGCATATAGTGTTTACCATTTCATCCACATTTGACAATTTAGCATTTTACGCAATTCAACGTTGACATTCTAACACAGTCTTCTCTTCTTGGAGAGGACGCTAGGACGTGTCACATAAATATTTCCAACTCTTCAATACATAAATCTAATGGGAGATCTTTCATTCAAAGTGCATGCCTATTCAAGCTTAGGTCTATGGATGTTGTTGCTTGGCTATTTATCTCCTATGATGAAATTATGCTGAAAGTTGAAGATATGTAACCTACTGTAGAACAAACAAATACTTTTCATTGAGATCACTCCGCAAGAAAATTACAAACAATATCAAAGGCACATGTAGTTTATGACTTTTGCAAGCGTAACTTGTCACGAAAAAACATGTAGTATAAAACACCCTTTCTTGGCAATTAAAATTGAAGATACCAGTTCTTTGAGACAATATTTGCCATTGAAACCTTCTCTTCTTCAAGACCTATCTTTTGCATACTGAGGTTTAGCATTTGTTATGCCTCTAATGGCTACTTCACTTCAGGCACTTACGAGGAAACACTATGGTAAATTATTTACATTTTTCACCATCGGCACACCACAGACACTTGCTCCTGGTAATTCGTCTGACATTTGTGGAATGTACTCGGTTTACAATAACTACATGAGCAGATGGATTTTCGGCTCGTTTTTTTTTTCAAGATTGTATCCTCAAATTCAAGGAAGTTTGCTGCCAAGCATGACAATCCTCTTGATTTTTTTTTTTTTTTTCAATTTGTTGAAGTCAATTGATCAGTTGTGAAAGCACATGAATTGTTTCTATTGTCCAGAGGTTTTGATTAGATTTACATACACTTTATTAATTCAGTTGTAAGTATCACAAGGAGACATTTACAACACTAAAAAATTCAAACTCCTTTGCCTACCAGAGAAGTTGCATGCTTGCGCTACCTTGTGTGTAGCTGAACTAAATGAGATGCAAGCCAAGAGTACTGTGGGTATCGGTCTGGCACACTGTGATGAGTACATAACACTGAGACTACATGACATCCACACTAAGAAAACATTGGCATGTTATGATGTGTGTGGCATATGCTTAAGTTATTGACCAGTTGGTCTAAACTGTTAAATTTCTTAAAGTCTCCGCCTCCTCGACCCCCAAAGAAAAAAAATCAGAACTTAAGAATAAAAGGAATTCCAGATACAAAGAAACTATATTATTATTTCCAAAATATGCATCATGCAAGTTATGAAAACAAAGAAGCACCCTCTCTGAGTTCAACAGAATTCTCAGTAACCTGTCCAAGGGCTGTTTTTATGACTATACAATGTGCACTCATGTTTGGTCTTCTTTATAACTCATATGAACTTTCAAGTCTAATTAATTAATCATCCTAAATGGGTTTTCCATTGCAAAGTCTACCAAATCATGGGTCAAAGCTGTTAAGGAAACAAACCCATTTCTTCAGGGACCTTGGCAAGCATAATACATATGCATCTTGTAAAAATGAGAAGTGCTTTCAGATAGCTTCAAATAGCTTTACATTTACTCCAATCCCAAAAGCTTCGAGAGGATTACTAGTCAGACATTTCAAACAGCTATTTATAGGGCTGAGTATGATGGCTTCATGTAGTCTTCTTCCAGACACACCACTGATTAAACCCAGCATCTGTTAGCATCTGTTAGGATGCTGAATATGTCAAGTGGTCAACTTTCATAGGTACTGATGACAAGGAGAGGCAGTTGTCAGAAAGCTGGTTGGGTCTGGCAACTTCACAATAACTTCTTTCAGACATGTCAATGACTAATCACAGTAGCTACTAAGAGGCCGATTGAGTTTGTCTACTTCTAGAAGTCTGCAATCCAAAAAGCCAGTTACTAAACATAGTGGGTAAGAAGATGCCAAATGTGTTAACTTCCAGGAGTCTAGTTTTTAAACATGTCAATGACTTGTCACAGAAGCAGAGAAGAGTCTGACTGAGTTTGCGTACTTTCAGTTGTCTTCTGTTCAAACCTGCCGATGACTAATCACAGTAGCTGAGCACAGACTGGCTGAGTTTGTCTACTTCCAGTAGTCTGCTATTCAAACATGCCAATGACTAGACACAGTAGCTGCTAAGAGACTGATTGAGATTGTCTACTTCTAGTGGTCTACTCTTCACAGAAGTCAATGATTAAAAAACATATCTGAATGGTAAACAATGCAACTGTAACGAGCTCGTGTAGTTCCAGGACAATAAATTTATGTCATCAAGGACAACAAAACAGCTACTAAAAAAATAAACTGCAGGAGAAGTCTGTCGATACCAAGAAAACTTCCTTCAGTCATAGAAGGTCTCCAGGTCAATGTCCCACCTCTTAATTTCAGCCGGACTTCGGGTGAAGCTCGTGCACTGGCATCAATTCTACCAAACCATTCAACTGCACCCGCCAGGTGGTAGGTCACACACAGAGATGAACCATGACCCTAGCAAGTGAGTCCAGCAGTATGTTTAAAAGTGATCAAAATGTCGACTTCAGCCTCTTGTTTTCCTCTCGCAGTCTCTCAACCTCGGCCAAAAGTTCTTCATTCACAGAGTATTTCTTCAACAGCTGTGATATCTCATTCTGAAAGGAGAGAAACAAATACCTGTTTACCTGGTATGGACTAAACTTTAAAGGAGAAGCTGGAATGAATGCAGGAGACAGAGATACAGAGAAGGTATCTCCTTTCTGTTGAAAAAGTCTTCAAAACATTTAAGTGTCCTTCCCCTCTCAACACACTCATCATGCAGAATCAATATTTGCTACAGTGATATTCTAATCAAAATTCCTTTTGGCAGAAAATTTCAGGATCACTTAACCACACTTTTCCTGGCAGAAATCCGATGCTACGATGAGCAGCAAATTATCAGTTCCACAACTTACTTTTGTTGATATTGAACAAACAAAACAAATGAAAAAAGGTTCTTGGTAAAAGAGTGAGGTGAGAACACAGGGATAAAAACGAAAGACAAATTCTTTTTTCAAAACACTGTCAACATTACAAGGGATCCTACACACATGATGTAACGACTGTTACGTTGCTACAGCTTCTTGATGCCGTGCTTAACCTACATAAACATTGCAAATAATAACACTGACATTATGTAAGGTTAATAGGAACGTACGATGAATGATGATCACAATCTACCTATTACACCAACTAAAAAAGAAAAAACATATATTTTAGCAAACTGTAACCAAAAGCCATGGAATCCATAGGTACAGTTTGATTAGATGTTTGGCAAACAAACCTGTTGTATCTGAAACTGTCTCAACATTTCAACTTGTAAATTAGTAATATCTCGGTGAACATCGGCTCTGTGACAAAAAGAATGAACAAAATGTTTTGATAGAAACATCAAGGAAAAAGTACATGGCAGGCATCCTTTCATTTGCCATACAACAACAGCTTTATGGTAATGAAATTTGATGGACAATTCCTTATGAAAGTGAAGAAAAGACCAAACTGCAACAAGACCCAACTCTACCAGATCACCGGTCAGTATAAGCTACACCTGATTGGGTGATTTGAATCACTCTGAAGTGAGGTCACAGATTTACTGCACACTCGACAGAAGCTGGTGTGATCTACTGCTCCGGCAGTCCACGTGGAAGTTGGTATTTTAATTTCATACAAACATCACCTTAATTTGCAATCTTTCCCAGTACTCATGAGACTGTAGTAATTACACGGTGATAATCATGCTAAAGCAACTGAATCGTACAGGAGCAATGGCTTTGAAAGAGTTTCAGTAATTGTCTGTCTTTCCACATAGTCTTCAAAGCCACTTTACAGGCTTACTAAATATTCTTCACGTTGTTCTTTCTGTCTCTTCACCTCAACCAGTAGACCTATGATACACCTTAAAATACTAAACCTATCAACTTATTCGTAACTACCAAACAAAACAACTAATATAATTTTCAACTTCAACTCACTTAAAATCTTCCAGACAATCTTCAATCATATTCCTGATAAATTCTGCTTGGAACTGTTCAGGAGGATGATCATGTGACCTTTCTGTTCTTGACAGAGCACCACCTTTGACTTCCTGTTGTGGAACTGCTGCTGCTGCTGTTGTTGTAGAGTCACCATATGGCCCATCTTGGCTTGCTTGCGGCGAAGATCCATCTGCCACTCGTAACTGTGACGGACTGGTCTTGCCACGGATCTCTGCAAGAAAGTTTTATCAGAGGAATGAATAAGATTGGCAACATGTTGTTTCACAACATGCTGAAACACAAAAAACCTTGATATGAAGAATGACAACATCAAATCTTTCCGAACAGTGCATTTCAATAGTGAGAGAGTATTTCATAACCAGAACATACTCAACATCTACTTTCCTATTTTTTATCCTCAACATGTATTTTCTGACAAGTTTTCTTTCCCATCAGTACCATTTTTTCTACCCCCCAAAATACCCCCTCAGACTTCACCAGATTAGCAGTACTTCGTTGCACGGTATGTTGACAAACGGAAAAAACTCAGGGTCAGCCCAAATGCAGCAATTCATCATAAACAGTAACCTCTTCAAAAGCAAGACTGCATATCCTCTGTTCTTCAACAGATCATAGTTTCCATACTTATGTTTTTTCCTCCATCAGTACCATTCTTTTTCTTGATCTACCCCTCCTATACCCCTGGTACTTTGTTGCGAACCACTGAAAGCATGATTATAACCTGTGGACCAGACCTTTAAACAGACGTTCCTCAACATAATTTAATGCGGTGCCGCATGGTAAAATTGTATGATGCAAAGTGCCACTTATGGTGGGGGAGGAGTAAAAAAGGGTGTGTCCATCCATTACACCCCTTGCATTTTTCACACACCTCTACAAACCACGTCACATGACACGAGTGGCGTGCACTCCACCAGTTGAGAAAGCCTTTAAAACATTTTGTATTCAATAAAGTATGAGAGAGAAGAACTTTGAACACTATGCTTTGTTTTTCTCAAATTTCCGCATCCTCACCTAAATGTTCGGTCTTGTTGTCTGATGTTTCTTGTGAATCTGTCTGGTTGGTTCTAAATTTTGATAAATCTGGGATGGAATTTGAAGGAAGTTGGTAAGGGTCTGCAGGGAGCAACGGTGGGTAACCAGAGGATGCGATACGTGGTGGCTGATGGAGAAGAAAGAGAGGCCGTTGTAACCACATGAAGGACCAGTTGTACATAATCACAAAAAGTAACAATGTGAACGAAACTTCATGGCCGATTTAGCCCTTTTCATCTTGGTAAAGTGGAAGCCTTGTTGCTAGTGTTTGGTCAGATGCACATGACAACCATAAGAATAGAAATCAGGTGGTAACTAGTAGAAACCACCTACTGAACATTCCCTTCCCAAATTGTCTCCTGACAACCAACACAACAGAGACAGAAAGGAAAAAAAAAGTGAAAAAGAAAAAAAAACCTAATCCCAACTGATCTCCTCCCTGAGTTTCACATTTGTGAGAAACTAGAACTAGACTCCCACTAGGTAACACATGCAGTGACATTAATGAAGGGAAGGAAACATTTCTGAATGTGTTCCTACATTTCCTTGAGGAACACATTCATTAAAACACAGACAATTAGAAAAAAACTGTGTTGCAAAAAGCCACTGTGAAAAGGGACAAACATGAAAGTCGTATCACAGTTGTGCTGATTGCTATGATTGCTTCTACTTGTATGTTTGTATGTTATCTAGAATACAAGGATGACCAACAGAGCACAAAACTGACAAGTGCTGAGACAGGAAAAACACAGACTATAAAAAGAATACATCTATAACTTTAAAAAAAAGTAAATTACGAATAAAAAAAAAACATTTCCAGCAAAAGTCATCACTTTCATCACTGAGTAATAAACTGAAATGAGCTGGAATACCAGACTTCGTGGTTAAGGACTTCAAGGTCCAAGGTGGTTACATTTCTGTCACCAGTTTAGAGAAAGAGGTTACTGCTTAAGCCCTCCGTTTTGCTGTATCTTCCCTCGTTCTTGACAAAAACTTTTTAATACATAAAGATATTGCATAGGATATCTTCTCTTGATACAATCCGCCATTTGCAAGTATGTTCTTTGAGCGACTTATTGCAACAAAGAAGAAGCTAACAGAAGGACAGCATTTGCAGGAAAGTTTCATTCTCGGCAAAGTTTATGGCGCCAACACAAAAAAACGGTCTATTAAAAGGGAACCAGGTCACTCACCGAAATGACAGAAATCGGTGATGACGTGCTGTTATTTGCATTCAATGAAGGACCAGTCCTACTGTTGACATCGGTCTTGACTGGTGGCGTAACCGAATAAGGGCTAGAGCTTTGACTGACAGAGCCGATCGGTGCTATCCTGGTGTCTGTGGCGGTGGCTGTACCCGGCAAAGGGGAGAAAACGCCACCTGTTGCGAGAATTGCAGACAGAAACACATGGAAGCAGTTAATGTTTAAAGCGTTATTCAACTTTGAGGATTTCCCATATTGATAGTTGATTGATTTATTAATTTGGTCAGGAGACTTCTTTCCAGGGTTTGTACACTTTCTAATGATAACAGTCAAGCACTTTTCAAGGTTGAAGGTAGAACCAATATTTTTCAATGACGTCAAATCCCTTTTAAAACACTCCCAAAGTTTCTTCAGCAATTCTTACACACACTTGAGGTTTACAGGGAACAAAACTGGTCCTGGTCAGACACTTCTTGCAGATAATAATTAAGTAAAATTTGTATAGTTATATTTCAAATCACTTAACTTCAAGAACTTTTCAAGGACTTTGATGCAAAGAACAAAATTCAAGCACTCTTAAGACCTTGACAATGACATATTGAACTTCAAGTACTTTCAAGGTTTTTGGGGCCCTGTGCGAAACTTGTCTAGCTGACATCAACACACGATCGATGTTGATGAAAGCATCAGGTTTGATTACTCAGCTACAGGTGTAATTTGATGATGCAAGAAGGCATACATAGGGACACTGCGAGATAGATTACAGAACAAATAACATCACGATCAAAAATCACCTATCTTCCTTGTTTCACGAGTGTGCTATTATAGTAATGTACTTCTTCATTCCTTAGGGGTGCAATGTCACATGACTGAGCAATATGGTGGTCAAAATCAGTATCTACAAATACCATTTGATTTCACAGAGACAAAAAAAAGACTAACGAAATTATCTTGCCATGTATGCCAGGAATTTGGCAGAGTGCTATGCGATGGATATCATTTTGTTACCAGCAAGAGAAATTCGAAGTGCAGAGTTGCCATGGTGTCTCTTGGCATGGACAAAACAGGTTTTGTGTTTTTATAGGTGCACTCCTTTACTTATTGTGGGAGACCATTTGAATGTGGTAAAGCTCAAAAAAAAAAAAGGTTTCTTAAAAAAAAAAAGGTTTCTTTTTGAGAGACACTGACCAACCGGCAATAGGAAATCAAGTAAAAGTGATGTGCAGATTGCCTGTTGAATTGTAATAATTGCTAATAATGTAGTATGAACAACTCTACTAATATAATGGGTGAATGCAAGTACTTATCTGGTTCAATTATTTATGGGTATCTAAGTTACTTGCCTCAACAGTAATCCAATTTACCTTATCTACAGAACAACAAATCTTTCAATATCACCTTCACCCACGTTAGGAATTTCGTTGGTGCTTAAAAGTGGAGTAAAGTAAATAAAAGTGATCATAGGAGGGGGGCTCTTTCTAAAATACCACAACATTCTCACACATACATGGAACCCTTCAAAGATACAACCATAAAACCTGTCACCTGTCAGACTGTTATTGTAGCTCTCACTGTCGTTTCCGACTCCGTCGAGTCGACCGGAAGAATAGCCGGTTGAGGTGTCTGTCTTTTTGTCTGGACAAAAAAACAAAGAGAGATCATGACAACAAACAATCCCTGACCTTAAATTAATCATCTATCATTGGTTACACCTAATGTTTCATGGATGATTTGGGTAGCCACTTGAAATTTATTACTCGGTTCCAAAATATCTACCCGGTTCCAAAATTACTACGCAGGTTCCAAAATTACTAACTGGTTTCAAAATAACTACCCCGTTCTAAAGTTACTGCCAGGGTCCAAAATAACTACCTGGTTCCTTCGTAAAGTGAACAACAACACTTCTCTGAGTAAATATCCGACGTTACAATCGAAATATACGATAATTAAGCAAAACAATTCCATAAGAAGATAGGTGTGCATACTGCATTAGTGAGAACCCTCCACAGTGACAATGAGGAGCTGCACTGTTGTAAGTGCCAATGCTAACTATGGGTCCACATTGTCGATGGATACCCAAGTACCAGACGGGTATGAGTTACAAACAACCCAGTTTTCAGTTTAAGAGATCCATGAAAACATTAGCTACAAATCCAAGGTGTCATCTAAACACAAAATATGTCACCTTGATGCAGTGGAAGATGTAATCTAGATTAATGAAGTTGTGACTTAAGCCTCACCCCAAAGATAGTGTTGTATGGAAAGATATCATGAAAAGCTTTCAAGTGGACCCAGGTGAAAAAGTAGGATAAATCTAGGATGATAACTTTCAGTAACATTAGAGAAAGTTAGGTTTCATTCAGATCAAAAAGTAGGAGAAAACTAGATCTTATTCAGGCTTACAGGAGAAGTTTTCATGAATACCTGCCACTAGTGCAGTTGATGTGTTTTGGCACTTACTCACAAACTCAAGTACCATCCACCCCCCGGGGCATTATAGTTGACAATAAACAATAATGGATATCATTGTCTACGATTGTTCTGTTTTCTTCGTTTTAAGTTTTGACATTTCAAAAGTGTATGATAAAGTAGGATAACGTACGATTTTTCAGAAAAAAAAAGTTTAGAAGTAGGAGGAAGGTCCAAACAGTGTGAGCAAGAAGAGTAAGTAGGAGTATCTAGAAAGCCTTGATGAAAGTAGTTTGCTAACATCTGGTACACTTTATCTGTGACCGAGCTTTTGTTTGAGAGTCTAAAATTATGGTTCATTGCCTCTTATCAACCAAGCAAGGAGGCAAACACAAGATCAGTATGACAAAATTGTCCATAATCATGTATGGCCAGTGCAAAATGTTTGCTAGTTTTATTGACACAAAAAAATGAGTTCCATATCGATATTAGCAGATATCAAGTGGACCTTTGCCTGCACACACGCTGTAATTTTCTGTAGGTGTCCCGCTACATGTTTTGGTACGAAGAAACATTCAGCTTGGATGATTGTATTCCTATCATTATTTCTTTTGAAATGCAATGTTAAACATCGGGAAAGCAAAAACTGTTCCACATTTGGTGGGTGGGTGGTATGTGATGAAAATGTACACTGCCAATGTCCAAGTAGCTTTTGCAATCCTTTTGCAATTTTGTGGTGTGTGTGTTCTTTAAAATGATATGACTGTACTTTATTCCTTTAAAAGCTGGAAAGGTACAGCATACAGCATTGAAATGTAGTTCACATACCGAACATTGCACTTCTTTTGTGAATAAATAAACTTTACATCACAAAGGAAAACAGAGAATTTCAGACCATTTGGCCAGAAGTTGACGCAAGTCATAATTCCTCAGGAACCTTAACAAATTTTGAATAATTCACAATTTATTGTAAATATGCATGCAAGTGGTATACAATTTTCCACAAAGAGGTACATAAAAGTCACTGTTCGTTCTTTTAAACAATAGTCAAATTATGGGGGAGTTGGGACACCATTGTCTACAGGTGTGTCTGTTCCCCCTGAACCCCCATAGAGTCTTAACATGTTCCATGTCTTTGACATACCATCATTCAGTGGTGAGAAGACCGCCGTGCCGTAACTGTCTGGCCTGCTGCCACCCTCCCTGCTGAGAGGCTGTGGGACCTCTGCACCGATGACATCGTGCTTGTCTGCAGCAGACGGTGTGTCTTGTTTAGGATGATGGGCGGAGCCAGGATCTGGAGTACTGGCTTGTTGGATGCTCTTTTTAACTGAACTGTGGTGATGGTTCTGCGTCGCCGTTGGCTTCGATTTGCTTGAGCTACCCAAAGTTCCATTCACCTAGAATAAAAAAAAAATCATCCCGTCAACTCTGGTCATTACAATCCACTTCAAACTCGGCCGCTGATAATATCTCATTTCTGAATTCAGTACAAAACTGTTTCAAGCAATGCTTGATAACAAAGTTCATTCACTGACTTGTCTTGACGTGAACAGTTCATTCGCTACATGAATTACAAAAAAAAGAAGGAAAAGATGTAAAGCATGACCATGCCCAGAATGCAGGCTACGTATATGTATCGAGAGAGACAATTTTGTCTCTCAAGTTCAGTCAATCAGGGAGTTTGATATCAGAGATTTACAATGCATCATGGGCCATTTGTTGTATCAAGAAATGATTCTGCGAACATATCTGGTAAAACAAAAACAGAGCTCTCACTCATTGACTTCTTCCGTTTGTACAAAAAATTGTCGTTCTGCTCAAAACTTTCACTCTGGATTTGGGCATTTCATTTGAAAATAAACCATTTCATCATCACGAAGATAACTCTAACTTGAAACTGACATAAAGCAACGCGAGTCTCAAACAAATCTGTGCCTGTGTTACAGGTGAGCTTCCTATAATGCAATGCAAACAGCTAATGTCACAAATTGAGTCAAACTAAATAGCTTCATGTCATGGAAAACAATGATGAAGTTGAATCATTGGGTACATTCATTTCATTTAAACAACAGGTTATCAGTTCTCTCTGACCTTAGCAGCCGCAACATTATGCTGGAAAGAAAGGCACTGGATGGACGACTTATGGCCGAGTAATGTCTTGACAGGAGTGGCTCCTTTCCTCAGGTCGAAGATGAAAAGTTTGCCCCTAGACGATCCTGCCGCAAGAGTCGCACCGTCATGCATGAACGTCAGGGAGGTCAAAGGTGAATCTACCACCATGGTCTTGATTATTCTGAAGCAAAACAAAACAGAATGAAAATAAAAGCATAACTGCTGATATGAATTTCAGTTTTTCATGAGGCTTACAGGCAGCATTTCAGCATTGCACTAGCAGGTGATTAAATATTTACTTCATATTAGATATCATTTTCAATTACATTATTTTGCTTGCAGTATGTGATAAAAAGCTTCCAACACCTAAAAATGGTTTCAACTTGAAGGAAACTTTATCACAAACCTAAGAAAGTTGAAAGGTAATCTAGATGGAACAAAAACTCTTCCAAAAGTTTGAATGCAAATTCATCTTAAACTCTTCACTCTTAGGATTCAGGAACACAGAATGGGAAGGGGACAGTAGTCCAATTTAGTTTTGACAGTGTTCTTAGTGGTGTTCAGAAGTCACCAACACTATTGGAATGGATGATGGTGATCCAGTTGCAGTGCTGAGACAGGTAAAGGAGGTAGTGTTTCAAATTCAGGCACTTTTGCATGTACTATGGGATGAGTTTTATACAAACCTTTGTACCTGTACTTTGTTTTGTACAAAATTTTACAGTAGATATTGGACAAATTTGTGGGCACTGACCGGCATCTGAAATCATTCCATACGATGATACACTTTCATTCTAGTTAACACTAAACTGAAGTAGAGGCATAATTCAAAATTATTCAAAACATACCACCTTTGACTTCAGCTTAATTATACTTACAGCTAAGCACTATCCAATCTAATAGCCAGTGCTGTTGCATTTAAAGGATAAATTTTCTCTTGCAACAAAAAGCAGCGACCTCAACAAAGACGCCTAATACACAACACAATGCATGCAAAAATGGAGCACGTCTCACTTTTTGCCCATGACGTCATAACAGAGAATCTTTTTGTCCAGCCCGCAACTGGCGAGGAGCAAATTATTCAGTGGCGAGAAGGACAAATCCGTGGCAGGCGCTTTGTGGGCATTGCTGAAAGAGACCAACAACTTGGTGGAGTTCAGTATCCCAGAGGTAGAGGCCACCATCATCTGACACAGCAGCTAAATAGGATTTCTTGAAGAAAGAGTATTGGATGTTTCTGATCGCCTGTGAATGATGGAAGAAAACGACAATGAATCGAAAATAGAAATGATGCAGACACAAGTGAAAAGATACTGTCGCCATAAGGTCCAGAGAAACATTTTGGTATTTTTGTAAATGCAAATTTCCATATTCTATATTTTGAATTGATACGAATTTTGTCAAAGAAATTTTCCAGTTTGCAAAGCTAGAGTTCTGCAATGAAATCTGATGGAACACAAAGATAATGTTGACTGTTTACATTTTTGGTGGAGGTTACAGAGTCTTGGATCCCATATATCCATGACATGATACTACTTTGGCAATGGTGGGGAAAATACTCACAAATAGCTGCTTTGAAGGAAGTTAACAAGTGCATATCACACTTTTCAATTTACCTGTCCCTCTGGTGTGGTCAAAGCGGTACCCGATTGGCCGGTGACAACGTTATGGATGAGAATTTCACCACTGGAGGATCCAGAGGCGATGTGTGTGTCATTCCAGTTGAATGTGATGCAACAGACTGCATCTTTATGACCCTACAAGGAGGATGGAGGATTGAAACAACTCTGTGTACTGCATTCCCATAGGTTCATGCACTTGCTATTTGTAAGAAGACTATTGTTTGACCCATGTACATCTGGCAAAGAAGGTACACACCACAACATTAACATAAAGGAATTTCCAACACAAATGATTTCTGACGGAAATATGTCCTAAAACCATTCTGAAATGACTGAGTGTTTTAGGCACATCCTATATTATCTAAGTCACTCAAAGAAAACAGAAATGAAACTTAAAACTTTGTGTTGTTTTGCTTGGATCTGAGAAGCATCAGCATTGAAAGATCACAGTGAATGGCAACTTTCAATTAAATGCATCTGCATTCATTTTCTCCTTAGTGACATTTTGAAGAACGCAAAGTGAAATGATCAAAATAAGGGGTCATTTCAAACTCATGGTTTACAGCAGTGACTACGTCTCTCTCTCTCTCTTTGGACACAGTTCCGAATTAATTGGCTATAAAATTGTGCCAGATCTGCAGTCAAAGATTGTGCAAAAACATCTTGCCTCATCTGAAAGCTTGAAGCAAAGAATTCAAGAAGATATACAGTGCTATCAAATTTATGCCAATAGTTAAAAGAAATGAGGGATCACAATCATAAATCAATTTTCCCAGAACATTGCTGATTTCAAGAACAGCACAATTTGAACAATCTAATCACCTTCGTCTCTGACTTGCTTTACTTTCACGACAGAGTGAAGGTTTGGTGTTCACAGTGTAAAATCGCCTCTCCAAACCATATACTCCAAATATGGAAAAATCTGCTTGCGTGCTATCTTTAACATTCTTGGTGATGTGGGGGGCAGCACTACTCAAATGCAACAATCAGTCTGAGGCTGAAATGTTCACAGGGCATGCTTACTTGCTGATCTGAGTACATCTATGGATGTAACTGCCATCAACAATTTATTACAGAAATAGATTTCCTACAAAATAACACTAGTGAAAACAACATCTAAAGTCTAGTAAACGAGACAAACCTTCAGGTAAACAGACATCATAGGACATTTCTAAGGAGGTGTCAATACCGCAACAGCAAGTTTGGGCAAAATTCTGCCTCTGGGCACATGTCAGTTACCTTGTACTGTTTCTTCAGTTTCTTTGTTTTGAGATCCCAGACTGTCACAGTTTTATTCTTGCCACCACAGGCCAAGTAACGAGATGATGAGTTCAATGCCAAACAGGTCTGTTTGTCCTAAAAAAAAACAAAACAAAAGCAGTACAAGTCTAGAGGTTTATTGAAAGCAATCCTCGAAGAACGACGATTAGCATTTGAAGAAACTTTAATCTATACATATCCGAAACATAACTGACGAGAAATTGTTGGCAGCGTCTGTTAACGGCAGCATGGACATTTTTCAGCTTCACAGAGAAAACAAAGATTTTGCATTCAATTCCACAAACCACCAATGCCAATGTGAGTATTTTTAAAGAAATGGTCTATAATCAAACTTGGAAGTGTTTTGCATTTGTTTTTTTGTTTTTTTGTTTTTTTCATTGTGTAGTAAAAAATGCTTTAAATTATATTAAAGAAGTCTATACTCCTACATAATCCAGGTCTTTACAACAATATCACAAAGCTTGTGCAATACACTTCTTTCTACATCGAGAAAACCAATATCAAATAGGAATATCTAATGTCTGTGCAAACTGCATTATGTGCACATTTGGTTTTAAACAGATTTATGAAGATTTTGAAGGGAATGAAGAATACACTTTTCTCTTTGTAAAAGCTTATGCCTTAAATTTACTTCCATGATCAAAACCAAGTCTTTAGTTGGACAGACAACATAGCTCTATGACTGAAACAGTGACAGATTACCAGCCAAAAATCATAGGAATACTACATCATTCCAATCCATTTTCATGCAATAAAATGCAAAGTTAGGTGAATAGAGAAATCTATTCTTCTAGAAAACTACTACAGTAATTCACCCATTTTATTCCATGCTTTGGGATTGCAAAAATCTCTAAAGTTTCCTAACAAAAAGTAGCTGCAAAATGTAACTCTATTGTTAAAATCAAAACCTAGGATAGGAATATTTAAACAGCCATAGTAGGGAGGGGAATGGTATTGATGTGGTATGTAGGTGACTTAATCTCCTCTGTTTTGTCCTGGCTAGAAGATTTAGTCTAAACAAAATTTTACTAAGACCTGGAAGAATTCTAAATGTTCATACACAAATTATTGCACCAATAGTAGTGACATTTGGCTTACCCCTGCGGCCAGTTCTGTGATGCTAGTCGATGAACTTTTCACATAGTTCAGAACAATTTTATCTCCAACAGAAGACGAAGATGCAAGGTACTGATGTTGATAAAATTGTGTTAAGAAAAAAAATTGCAAAGTAGCTGCTGGCAATGACCATTCAAACTGTGTAAAAAGTGAAGATACACTAAGAGAACTACAGTACTATATTACACAAAACTATGCATGGGCTTGCTGTAGTACACAGAAAAATTAAGCATCAGTAGTGAGTCAAAAGGGAATGTAAACACATATTCTGAGCCTATGAAACACTTTGCTTGATTGCACCATTCAAAATGCTGCAACTTCCAAAAGGTTCACAATGAAATTCAATATGCAAAACCTGCTGTGCTACACATTGTGCTACAACTATGAACTTGTTGCCTTTGTTTCAAAGATCCTGCAAACTGGGACACAAGCCTGCAAACTAAAGAGCAGTACTTCAACAGCCCTTGTTTGGTGAATTCATACATTGGCATAAACCTCGATCTGTACAGTATATATCCACCAATTTCACTACAATTTCACAGATGGTCAATTGGATATGGTACAGCAGGCACACAATACCAACAACAAGCAACTGCAAGTACTGTCACAGTATGTAGAGATACTGAAGATGACAAGGTGTTCTACAGTGTACTGTGACAGTGTCACATTCACAACATTGAACACCTACATTGAAGTTATCAATTCATACACCGTATAGGTTTCAACTCTGTTCGCAAGCACTGATGGACATTGTGCAGATTCTACAAAGGTTCAAATGTTCCTAGGTTGCATCTCTCTACTGAAATCTCGGTGCTATTCATGACAAACCTAACAGCTGGAATAATTTACGAAAGGATATTGTTGTGACTCCAGGATAAATTGGACACTGTGTCCATGTGATGAGTGAAGTGTTGCAATGGTATGGTGCTACTCAGATCCCATATCTTGATATCTTCACCACCAGAGGCCAGCAGAGTTCTGCCGTCCACATCCTCCATTGACCTGCTGAGTTCGTCCTGTCAAGAACGCACTCCTGTCTATCACTGGGTGAGAGAAGTTTGAAATTTAATAGCTACTGTAAAGTTTTGCAGTTTACTTATGTTTTACAGGACTATATGCAACACAACAACAGTTCTAACTATCCTATTTCATTTCAATAAAACCCTGATTGCTAAAAAGTGATTTATCAAAGTCAAACTTAATTCAATGATGTCATATTACTAAATCTTTACTCTGAATAGGTACTACCCCTCTAGGCATACTGTATCCCCAGATTTAAGCACAGTAATTTGGATTTTGATCATAACTCACAAGAAGGAATATACAGAACGGGGTCAACATATCAGAAAGATAGCAAGGTGAACAGTCATTCAGAAACTTGTGCACAATAAAGTAAAATTTTGTATGCAATTCCCTGTGGTACAGGTAACCACTGCAAGTACAGGAAGAAGGGAGTTATATGACATGACTTTCTTGGAAAGTTACCATTCTTGCAGCAGTGTTCTGAATATTTTGAAGTTTTTGGAGTCATTCCTTTGGATGGCCCTACAGCAATCCATTGCCATGTCTATACAAGATGTAACAAAAGAATGAACAATCTGTTCAGTAGCACTAAAAGCAAGGTAACGACGCAACTTTGCAATATTCCGAAGATGAAATGTGCCAGTGCGTGTGACACTTACAATGTGATGTTTCAGTCATTTTTGCATAAAAAATAACACTTTTTCTCACATATTCTACTTCGCTGGCATACTGTAACTGTTTCTATGAAAAGGTTAGAAATATTGGGGGATGAATATGGCTGAACAAAAACGGAGAGTGACAGGTGAGTAACAATAAGTTTGTTCTGAAACCTGGGCTAGAAGGCTAGAAAGCATAAAAAATTTCTTCATGTGCTGACAATGGTGTTTTATGCTATGTGACCTTACTTTGGTTACTGCAACTAAAGCTCCATAAGGCCTACAAATGCAACTGCAAAAGTGGGACAAAAACTATGATGAATAACAAAATGATATCAACATGTTGCATTAAAATTAGGCAAATGACATAAGAAAAATGATACCATGCCCACCGTGAGTGATCACTGCGAATAAGTTATACTGTAGCACTGAACACACAGTTCAGCTGTACGGTGGGCCTACAAATGGTGAGTTCTTAAGGAAACAAATGTGTTGGACTGTAGAGACTTTGTTTGCGGAAAGGTGATGATTGGCCGACATAGAAACTGCATTGTTCCATTCTGTCAGTCCACATAGTTAGTGCACGGCACAAAAAGATGGGATCATGTACTTCCAGAACCTTACCAATTGTATGGCAAGGTGAGTCATACAGTAGTGTGAATTGAAACTAGGGGCCTAACCATCAATGTAGCATGTACTAACGGTAGCCAGACCTCCCGCCCTCCCGGTATCATATTCTAATCTCCCATTTTTTTAAGTCCATTTGCGACATTTCTGAAAATAGCCAAAACAGTTAGCACAAGGATTATTTGAATAATTGGCCAAAAAAAATGGACAGTATAGTGCATTGAAAATCAATTGTTGTTTACAAAATTTTCAACTGTCATATGGTAGATTACTAATTTCACCAATAGCAGGTTGCTTTTTAAGTTGTTAGTTTATGAGGGGCTGTGCATACAAAAGGGCATATACTTGTAGCTTCAATTGTACATGGAAATAGGCCTACAAGGGCAACTTTCACTAAGCATGTGTGTGACGATTCTCTCTGTGGTACTGTATTTTATTGAAAATTACCATTCTCCCTTTTTTCTTTTTTCTAATCTCCTGATTTTTTGCATCTGGAAAATGTAAATCTACCTATTTTTTGGAGAGATCGGCTGGCAGATCTGGGTAGCCTTGGCACTGAGTTACAATCAGAGGTGCTCATCGGCAAAATTATCTAATATTTTGAGATATTTTTGCAGAATTCTGAACAAAATTCACCATTTCTTGAGAAGTTCGAAAGTTGAAAGCTAGTGTTACTGGAGATCATTTTCAGAATCTACATCTAATTTTATATAAGACAGTGACTGACCTGTTCAGCATTTTTGTGCGGTGCAGGTAATCTTCCCTTGCTTAATCACATACATAGAATGTTATATATATGGGGAAATGCAGGGTCAAGTTTTGGCATGTTTGAGGTGGACATACAGGGAATTTCTGTGCTCTGAATTCATTCGTAAATATGCTAGAACATTGCTAGGACAGAAAGGGGAGTACATTAGAAAACAGAGGGGCAGTGTTCAGACCTATACTAGTGACAAAATAGCACATACTGTACTGGCCGGCCTCTTGTGTGACATGTGTGTCAAAATGAAATTTAATAATTTGTACAGTTGAGTGAGCACTAATTGCATACTTGGAATCACAACTATGGTATACACATATTGACATCAGCCTATATATATTGCTAATAATATGGAAGGATGGTAATGAAAGTAGTTGACACCCTTTATCCTTTTCAAAGTAGCATAACTTTTCATAGCAGGGGCATGGGGCTGAAATACCTGAAAATGATGCTGAGACAGAGCTTAAAAAAATTAAAAGTAACTCAGTATTTCATGTTTAATTTTTTATGTGCCTAAGACTAACATAGTGTTTGATTTACTTGTCGATAACTTAGATAACCTAGCTGTGTGGCTCCGTATATATTACATGCATGATGCATTCCAGGCCTACGTTGTGGTGTAAAATGCAAACAGAGTTAGGCCTACATTACTGTATGTGTATGGAATTTTAGCACCTCTGTCAGAAAAGTGTCGTATTAAACACTATTCCCAGTATGTTCTGCATACCAAGGTTACAAGGTAGGGATATTCTCATGTTATTTGCAGAAGAAGGATCCAAATCTTGTTAGGTTAGCATGATAAGGCCTACCAGATTACAGCTGTTCCTGGCACTGGCAGTGTATGTAAATAATATGACCGCAAGATGCAATATACAGTTATATACTAGTTACTACATATTATTAAATACTGTATTGGGTAACTACACCGCTACTTAACAATAACATTAGGCTAAGTAACGTTAATGAGGAATAGTGCATAGGCCTAGGCAATATTTATTAACACTAACACAGTGACACTGACAGAGAGTTCGAGCAAAGTCGCAAATTACTGTCTAGCAGTTTTTAACAACACATATGGATAAATAAATATGTGAGGACAAACTTACATATTTACTTTCTTCTTCAAAACTCTTCCGTCACCCACTTCGTCGAAAATAGGCCTTTCAGCTATACCTATTATCCTTTTGCGTTACGGATTCCAGTTTTAGAAGTTCAATGTACGGCGCCATTTTTGTTAGAATACACAAACCAGTCGTTTTCATTGTCACTTTCAAGTGCCAACTGAACTGAAAGTCACACACTACCCGATCTTGTCCCTGCATAAAGCCCTCTTTCCCATCATCCGTAGAAACTTTCACTGATAATTTCTTCCAAACCACGATGAGTTGAAGCATGGCAGCGGGAGGGGAATGGAATCAAAACCCAATCACCTGTCTTTTCAGCAAGTAGTGTGTTCGAGTTTATCTCTTTAATTTTCAGTTGGTATCAGGTGCGCCAATACCCTCCCCTTCAGTCCCATCGAAAAGGAAGAAAACAATGCTTTACCTGGTTTGGCATGGCAAAGGCGAGTTCTACATGCTTTTGGTGATCAATTTAAGTCCAGGTCAAACACTTATGTTGGCTTTTCGGCCACGCGGGTACTTTAGGGTAACGTATCTTCTGGTATGCAACCCAAACTCAGGAACAGTGTTGCCACTCCTATGTTTTTTCCACTAGATCTATGTTTTTTTAGCTTCATCTGGGTTTCTGGGTTTATTTTTGTCAGAAAGGTTCAAATCTGGGGGTTTTTTTTAAGTTTCCAGTCAAAACTCATAATTTCATTTTGCTTCACGTATTTCATCCTGCATGACAAATTCAGTTTATCTAGACAGACTATAATCTAGTCTTTTAAATTACAAGATATAAATATAGCCTATTAAACAACTCAAGTTGTGAGAGCTGACGAATGGCGTAGCCCTGCAGCCAAGCACCTCCGTATTCGTAGTTTTCCTGAGAAAAATTAATTCTTTCTGTGTTACTAGTGAAAAATTCTTCTCACTAGACCAAAGTGAGAAAAATCTGAAATAACTAGGCCTGAATCATGCCTGGGCTGGGGAGGCACAGATTCTCAAAAGTTAACGATACGCTCAGCACTTTAGCGCCTACATTTTGTCTGATGATCACACATTTATACATGTACTACATGTTTTAGAAGAGGAATAAAATTTAAATTAAAAACATCCACAATAGTACCGTCTAAAATTAGCCTATATTTACTTGAAACGTGTACTAGATTGGTCGAAATTCATTTCAAAAGTGATCTGGGTTTTTATTTGGCTATCTGAGTTTTTTTAATACTAAAATCTGGGTTTTCTTGTTTTCACTGTGTGGTAACACTGCTCAGGAATAGATAACAGATGCTGGTAAATGAACGGAATAGCCTCTACTGAATAAGATTAGCAGGTATCTGTTCAAGTCAGTTTGAGGTTGGCTTACATGAAGCATATACCCATTTTCCGGTAATTATGCCCAGTATCTGAAGTTAGTTTAATCAGCAATACATATGTCCATCTGTTGAATTCCTTCTGTCATTGCCATCTATTACATCTTCATTATTGCTGAGGCTGCTGGCTTCCCAAAGTACTTAGACATCAAGCCTGCATGAATAGTGATCTTTGCAATCTATCCATATGGTGTAGTTTCTGTTTCTACACTCTTCCTGGTGTTTCTGTAAGGGGGGGGGGGGTGGGAAATCTATTGGAATAGAGGGGTGCCTGGGGGCTTGAAGGGTGATGAGTGCATGCTACCTTCAAATAATTTGTCATTGTGTGCAAGAATAAGGAATTAATAACAAGTAGGCCTACTGGGAAAAGCACTACAGACCGAGGGAAACCTTAATCATTAGAAAGTCAACTATTTAACTCTTTTCGTGTGGAATGCAAGTGTAACACTTTAATGATCTGCCTGCAAAACACAACTGCAACAGAACAGCTGGGAGTGCAAAATGTTGTGCCTGGTCAGACTGGTAGCCGACAATTGGTCTTCTTTGGGACAATGATGGGCACATCAAGTATGTTGGATAGGAGATCTTTGAATTGCAACTAATCGGGATTACGTAGGACAGCATGCATCCATCAACAACCTGACAAGCAAATGTCCTTTTTCAAATGGAAAGCAGCATGGAGGCATTTGAAAGGAAACAGCAAATATATAATAACCTTTAACCCATGTAGGCCTATGTAGCCAACTCACACTTTTTGGAGGGAGGGGGACCAAAGTAGAAATAGTGAGGGTGGACCCACCAGTACATGTGAAAAAATATTAATATTCCTCACTCAAGAAATTATTGAGATATTTTTGGGGTACTCTGTTCCTGACACCCCCCCCCCCTTTCCATCCAGGCCAATTGACTATAGGTCTGACAGTTCAAAATTGTACTACATATAGTAGTTCACCTGCTCTTCAGTAATCGAGAAGAAAGGTATTAATTATACGACTTCATGATCAGTGCGCAACTTTTTTTCTGAGACAGTCCTCAACACTTCCATCTTTACAAGTATGAATTGCAGTTTTGATAATGCAACCAGCAGAAGCCTAGCTGTTTACAGTAATTAATACATAAACAATAGGAATTGAGCTATGGTAAGCAACAAATTGCAATTACAAACAACAATACTAGATCTTTCCATGATCAGTTAATAAAGTAATGTGCAATTGAAGCAAGAATAAGTGTTTACTTGGACTGTTTCTCAGCAAAACAACTTGTCACAATGCATTATTCATGATTCTTAACAAAAGTGTTCTTCTACCACACACTAAATATGACAAATGTCCAAACTTTTATTCTTCAGATATTGTTTACAACATTGCCTAAGATTGAGCCTGACTGGCTTGGACATAAAATGACTTCAGACAAAAGAAAAAAATGCTTGCCTTTTCTCATTGTGGTTGATTAACACATTGAAATATATGACATCAGTTCAAAATTGCATTCATTCTTGAAGAGAAAAATTAAATGAATTGCATTCCTGAGATATCATGTTCACAACTGATAAACTGCTGACCCCAATATGACATTGGACCTACACTAAAATCAGTGAAGTTCTTCTAAATAATGGCTCTATAAAAGAAAACCCACATTTAAGGATCAACCTAAGCTTGCATTTTTGAGATACTGTGTGGTTACAATACTTTTACCATTTAATATCAAATGATATGTCAAATGAACTTTGACCTCCACCAAAAATGCTCTGGTTCTTTGGACTCATTGTGGTTGATTAACATATTCTATATGAGATCAGTCCAAACTGTGAGATCTTAAAATTTTGTGTTTACCAGGATTTCGCATTTTCACTTCTGCCAACCACAGATGACCTTTTGCCTGCATCCACATTGATACATTTATGGAACTAAGTATGGTAACTACTGTGTACCAAGTACGATGTCAGTCAAGGTTTCCATTTCTGAGATGTAGTCGTTACAAGCCAGGCATCACAAACACACATACACATGCAAGCCATTATGACAAGGAAGGTAACAATTTTCATCGAAACAAAACACGAGTATCAATGCTCTCATGAGGCTTGTGTCATATTTAACTTTTCCAAAGCACCACTTAGCTGACTTAGGTGGCCAGAACTAGACCTTACCTGTAACTAAACTTTTGTGACATGGAATGGAATTATGCCTCAAAATCTAAAGTCACTGCTGAGATACTGACGAATTCAAACAATTCAATTAGCAAAAGCATATTTATCTATTTGATACATTTGAATGTAATGAATTATGGACAAACCTTGCCTAAAAATAGCTCAGCTTAATGTTTTTTTTTCTCATAAATTTCTTAAGCATTCATTTACCTTTTGACAATTTCTTACAAAGAAACTGAGCTTACATGTAAATTGTTTCATTGAGAAAAAAAATTATGCATTTCTCATGCCACTCTTGTGTGACATCAGAGATGCACTAAAAGAAATTCCCAATGTACTTTACAAGTACTCTTGTTGCTTTAAACACCATTTGGGATGAGGCAGCTACTTCTAATGCACTCAGAGATTGAACATGGCTTCAAGCTTTCAGCAGTTTGTTCACATTCACAGAAGCTTGACTGGTGATTAATGAATGACCTCCAAAATGAATGCAATCATGCAATACAAATGTAACTGTAAATGTAACTACTTAGCCCCCATCAGCATATAGGCTAAGACATTGCCACAGCTTTCTTGTGTATCTTCTACTACCTGCTATTTTCGTTTGCCATTTTGCTGCAGGAATAGCAGTTGCAGTCTCGATGACGCTTAGTAATATGATCCAGGATAAGTTGTAGTTGAGTCTGGGAGCACCTGATGTGCCGGTGTTGACGGCGTACCTTCTTGTGTTGGGATGACACCCGGTACTGAATGGGACTGAGTCGGTGCTGTCCAGGCAGCCTGAGACTGGTGCACTGTATGTGGTGCTAGGATGTCCGCCAGGTGCAGCGACGTAAGACGATGACTGCGGCGGTGGCTGTTCGTAATGGACCACCGGACTAGGTGCCACCGGCTGGGGTGGCATGTTGTAAGCAGCGACAGGCTGAGGTACAGCTGGAGGAGGAGGAGGGGGAATCGTAGCTGTTGAGGAGGCGTAGCTTACCGGTTGAGAAGTCATTATCGGTGCCACATGAGGGACTTGGTAAGGTATCTGAGGTCTGATGGCATGCGCTGTTTGGTGTTCTGGTGGAACCATTGGCGGCCCTGAATACGGGGCTTGAACTGCTGGCGGAGGTGGAGCAGATGCATTTGGGTACTGCACCGGTGCTTGATATTCACCACCACTATCCTGCAGAGGTACAGTAATGAGATTCGTATTTCTGACAGGTACATGTTCTATATGATATTCACCCGGTGCACCGGTGGTCTGTCCCACTATCGACTGAGTCAGTCCGTAATCTGTTGCCGTTGGCTCTACGGCAACTGTGGAACCCACAGAGTAGTTTTGAACCTGCTGGTAAGTAGAAGTCCTGGCCTCAAGGCGAGGATCCTGGCCTACCTTCACTCCTCTCCCTTTTAGGTTCTGCTCTTTCTCCTCTGGGTTCTGTTCGAGGGTCAGATGGACGACGGTCCTTTGAGGATTTACCATGCTCGTGGGACTTTTGGCCCTGTTTCTTGTGTCTATGATTGACGTGGGCCTGGAGGTCCCGCTGAGAAAGGTAAGTTCTTCTACAACCTTGGTGACTGTGTTTAGGAGCTCCATATTCACACATAAATATTTGGCCCTGCAAAGACTGCTCTATGCGAGATACGCTGTCACCGCACCTGAGGATGGAGTGAAAGAAGATGGAGGCTTAATAAACTGGCTAATACAAAAATCATTCTTATCAAAAGATGATACTGTTATGTTCAAATATATTTCAGGTAGTGAGTTATTTTGTTTCATGCTTTTAGACTTGTCATCACCTAGGGAGAAGGGGGGAAACATTCAAATATATTTACATAAATCGTTTTCTGATCACTGACAATCAGTCACTTTCAATTTTTTTTTTTTCTCCTGCCATGCTTTCTTACATCTTCCACACTCTTTGTTACACATCAATTATCTGCTGAAATGATGGATCCTTAAGCAAAAATTCTTTCTTGAAAATGAGCAAATTGCAGATTCAGTGAGCACTGCTCTTACAAACAAAAAATTAAACCAAAGCCCTTTTGCTGACTTACAGTACAAATTCCCCAAATATTTAAAGGCTTTCCATGCTACATGAGGTATTCACATGGATTGCATGAGACTTGCATTACAGTGGCTATGGAAGTAAAACAATAACCAGAATGCACAAATGCATTGTGGTTTTAATAACTTCATTTATGAGGATTTTTATGAAGCTGATATATGATGACTGATATGAATCATGTCTCAACATCCACAACTGCATATTACAGTGATGCAACACCTACACAATACATATGAATATATATGTTTACAAGGTTTTCACAATTTGACTCCTGTTGACACCAAATGACCTCCACCAATATCAATACCGTTCTTCTACTCAATGAGTTGCTCCAACACATTACCTATAAGATCTACCCAGGCTTTCCTCCTTGAGATATCGTGTTTACAGGGTTTTAACAATTTGACTCCTACTAACCCCAAGTGACCTTTGACCACCACCAAAAACAATATGGTTCTTCTACTCAATGTGGTACACTTACATACCAAATATGAGATCTTTCCAATCTTCCTTTCTTGAGATATCATGTTTACAAGGTAGGGCATCACACACACACACACAGACACCCTTACATACACACACACACGCCAACCTGACTGCATAGGTTCCTTAGCTGACACAAGGAACCAAAAACTTGTAAACAGCAACAGACTATACTCATAACTAAACACATTAAGCATTACCTCAAGCATGTTTTCTCAGTTGTTTTGGCACAATCATAGCAGAAGACATGTTTGCATGGGATCTGTAAAGATAGACACAAGAGATGCAGGGTATTGGTGCTTACTGAATTCAACTTTACAATTCTAACTTCTTAGACATGCCAGGGGTACCTGGCATGAATACTGTTCATGAAAAACTAATACCTTATATTTATACAAAAAGTATTCCCAAAGTACGTCCGGAATGTCCTTGGAAACATTTGTTTGACTTGCTCATTTCACTCACTAACAAAAGATCGGGCAGCAAAAAGAAAGTGTGTCAGTGTAAACAATGTATATGGCTACACTCAGTAAGAGGATCTATGCTACACAAGGCCAGAGGATTTGAAGTCTTAATTATGTAGATAGCAACAAAACAGCTAAGATTCCAAAGTTGATAAATGTATTAAAGAAGAGCCAGAGCCAGAAGTTCTTCACTGGCCCTTCTCGGTACATGTATAGGGTACCAAGTGCTGGCTTGTACATAATGACAAGGCAACGTTGCACCTACATGGGCCATAACTCATCCTCATAGACAGTATTACTTGCTCTTTTGGTATCTTCTTCTTATTCTACAACCAGTCTCTCCCCCTGGCTGTCACGATATCCCTTTCACATCCTTTTTTTGCCATTGACTTGTTAAATTGTAATTTAGACTGTGAGGGACAAATATTTATGTGACAACGAGAACATGTGCATGCATATGTTTGGGAAGGATACACTGCAGGTCTGGGCTTTGCACACCTAAGACTAACTTCTGACGTCACAAAAATACTTTGGAGATGTGACTGCTTCCCTATGCAGCCTCAGGATTGTTTGGAACATCTCTGTTACTTTCAGAAATCTTCTTAATTTCTTTAGTTTGTGTGACAATTTTGATGGAAGGAAGGTTCATACATTGAGGATACGGAATATTCTGTGTTACAAGAGGATAAGTTGAGTCACAAAATGAGTCAGTCTTTAACCAAAATCACACAGGGTGATACCAGAGCAATTGTTGTGGTTTTCTATAGGAATGGAAAATTTGTGAATTGCTGTTTTTCTAATACATATTAATTTCTTCTGGTAGAACTAACATACATGCCAAAATTAAACTTACCATTCTGCCATAGATGAGAATAGGAAAGTTGCACTTTTCACACAGATGTAGCCTTGGGTTTTCAACTTTCTTTCCAATCAAATTTATCTGAAAATTTTGAAGTCAAAAATACTAATTAATACAAGATTACTATACCAGCTATCACAAAAAGGCATGCAAAACTTATTCCTTTCAATTTACACTGTAGTGTTCAAGATACTTCAAGAATAGAGTACAGAACTAGGTTTATTGAAACTTTAAATAAAAATAGCACATCCAAAAATCTGGCTCTACACTCATTGCATCTGGCAATACACCTAGCACACATGTATGAGCTAAACCACGAATAAGCAGCCACCTGGGTAAAGCGGTTGCTCTGATACTAGCACAGCTATATGGCACACACACAGAATATAATTTGAAATTGATGACTGTAATTTTCACTGGAAGTTCTAAACACAAATGCCAGTAGGTACGACTTCAAATTTTGCTTGAGAGTATTCCCATGAACAATGGGCAAAATACAGACAAATGACCGACATTATTCCCACATATCTAACCCCTAGCCCTAAACATAGCCCTACAGTAATGATATCATTGATTGAATAAAACCTCGTTTGTGCCAATAATTTGTTTTATGCACACAAAGTCACAAATTTGTTCGGGCAAATAGTCAGATCTCTAAAGTACAACTGCTGTTATATCTTATCCACATTGTGCAAACTTTGTAACAATGAGTCAACGAAGGTAAGAGCCACATAATAATGGTGTTTCTGGTACTGTAGATACACAGGCCACTGGTGGTGACTTACGCTTGTATTTCTCTACTAACATACAAAAAAGTGCTATCCCAACAGGCAATGTTAAGACATAGAATTTACACGTCTTTCACCAATGATGGTCAAAGTTCCAGAGAATTTCAGACAACCTCCATCCCTCTTAATGTCTTTACATTTGAAATATACCACAAGAAGAGTAATGACGATGTTATACTATGGGAGTACAACATCCCCATCACTTCTCTGTTGTTAACTATAATGACAATAAGCAACTGAAAGACAGGGTACCTTTTGATCCCATGTGACAGGATATGTGATTTCCATTGTAAATAGTTGACATTCAGCATCCTGAAAAATAAACAGAATTATAGAAATATATCACTGATTAACTGTTATCAATATGCTTCCGTAAAGTTGCTAACGGCACATTGTGTCCAAGTGTTAAATTACCCCACATTACTATGTAGTGTCATGAACTATTGCTTTTAGGTGCTGTATTCAGTGTTCAGGTTACAACTTTATAATACATGTTTTAAAGCAATAACTGCTGTTGACCAGTTGGCCCCACAACTGGATTCGCGGCATAGCTTACGACAGGTATACGATTCTCAGAGACTGTGAGGAGTCACAAGTGATAAACTGTGGACTCGGACTATGGACAGTATTCTAACAACTATGTTTGGGTTGAAAGGAGCTACAGTAGCTCGATGACAGCAAGAGGAATTAAACTGTATAGTACACTACTGTAAGCTTTAGCATTGTTGCGATATTACAATATCGACAAACGATATCCTTATGAGAGCTTGCTCCTGATACTTTTTGAAAAATGATACAAATAATATCACCTGTACTCTTACAGAAAAAATGTTACTTAGGTCAGATTTGGATTACATACTTTTTTCAATTTCAATTTCAAATTTATTTTTCATATGCTTTACAAAGTATGTACAAATTAAGTGATGCAGATTATAATATATGTATACATATCAAGGACACTAGATTAACAGAGTGGACTGTTATCTAAGCTAGTGACCAAAAGTGAAAAAGAACAAAAATATACGACAAGGATGCAAAAGTAAAACAACAAAGGAACAAAAAGAAGAAGAGGAGAAGGGAAGGAAGGGAGAGTAGAAAGAAGGAGAAAGAAGGAAAGGGTCCTGCAAGAGGAGAGAGTAAGAATAATGGAGTCTCAGAGCATAGTGTAGAATCAGCTTACTGATAACTACTGAGAAGTTCTTGGGTAAGTTTACTTTTGAAAGACTTAAGAGACTTAGCAGATTTAACAAATTGAGGGAGCGACTGCCATAGGTTGAAACAATTTAATTGTTAAGAAGCAATTTTCCATGCACAGTATTATAATGAGTTACACTAAATAAGTTTCTGTTCCAAGTAGTGACGGAATAATTGCAACCATTCAAAAGTCTGACAGCTTCAAAAATGGTAGGGCCAACTTACTTTCAGAATGGTTGTATACAAAGCAATACATACAGAAAAAATGCATGTCCTTTATCATAAGCAAATTATTATTTCTATACAAGAGGTCAGTAGAATAACGTCTAGGTTTGTTTGTAAGTTCCTAAATTCATCTATTTGTAGGATTTGAAGAGGCCTTAGATATGATACTTTAGCAGTTCCGTAAACTTAAATGGCATATCTTAGCTTAGAATAAACAAAAGAATAATAGGTCTGATTTGCAACGGCTGCAGAAGGAGTGCCCCTTAAATTATAAAAGATAACGATATATTTAACAAGGGATTTACAGAGATCATTGATGTGGTTCTCCCAAGATAGCTTTTCATCAGTTATTAATCCCAGACACTTTGTACAAGAAGACTTGCATATTGTAAAGCCATCAAAAATAAAATCATCATAACAGGAATGACTGGTATTTTTGGCATGAAATATAGTGTAATTAGTTTTCCCTAGGTGTAATGTAAGTTTATTACAATCAAACCAATCCTTAAGTTGACTTAAAGTTTGGTTACCTTTAGCGATTAAATAACAAAAAGGCATTAGTGTCATCTGCAAAAAGACAAGTAGAAATGTTGGGAATTGCTTTGTGAATGTCACTGACATAAACGAGGAACAGCAAGGGTCCGAGGACGGATCCTTGCGGGACACCAGTAGATACACTTAAGAAAGTCAAATAGGTATTATTCACACATATACATTGTCTTCTGTTGTGTAAATAAATAGCCATGACATCATATGCCGTTCCACGAATACCATAGTGGTGTAACTTTTTCAAAAGAATAGAGTGATCAACCATATCGAAAGCCTTTTTAAGGTCGAGGTACACGCCTAGTACATTATTACCGATGTCAAGATGAGATCGAATGGTATTGTAACGTTCGCCGAGATGATCAGGAATTTGGAAATGAGACCAGGACTACCAGCAGATTGTTTCGGACTTCGCTACTTTTATTCATGTTCTAGCTCTACAACGTCATATTTACATTGTACAAAGAGAGGTCTTTCTCAAGCTCTGCCTCTGTTGACTGACCAACTTACTTCTGCGGACTCTCCTCTCACTGACCAACTTACTTCTGCAGACTCCTTTTATATACTGCAGTGCTTATCATTCTCTACAAATATCTATATACCTCACGAGCTGCATTGACCTCATGAGGTAAATTGTCCTCATGAGGTAAATTGACCTCACGAGGTAAATTGTCCTCACGAGGTAAATTGACCTTCACGAGGTAAATTGACCTCACGACGTACCTATGCCTAGCATCTTACACACACTTGACTAGGCAGAAACTATGTAGCATGATTCATGCGTAACACACAGGTGAAGACAATTTACATTAGTACACTAGGCATCATAACTGTGTAAGGGCTATTCACTGTAACACTGCCCCCTCCTTTACAGAGCTCGACCCAGGATCCTACAAACGAACATGTTGAACACCCTAGATTATAAGACTCAAACTAAGAAAGTATAAATTACACTATATACAGTGTGTCTCCATGAGAGATCTTTTACTGCTACCCAGATGCCTAAAATAACAAAACTTCTTTTCTTATTCGGTGAACACTTACACACACAAAATTGGTTAGGGCTTTTGTGTTTCTAACTCGGACCAGAAGGGTAAGTCTCACCTGTCAACTGCGTACGGTACCATCCACTCAAACAGCCAAAAGTAATGATAAATGAGTTGTCATTTTGCACACCAACACACTTGCTTCAAATTAGCCCCCTTTTTTTTTTTTTTTTTCAGGGACAGGAAAAATTAACCACTTTTTTTCCAAATAACATCCTTGTAACAGCTTGTTTGCTCTTCAGAATTTCAGTAGATAAATAGGAGAAGCGAACTATATACTTATCGACATTCTTCTGTACAGCAAATTACATGTAAAGTTAAGCCACATTTGTGAGAGTCGATGACAGTAGGCTGAACAGAGTCCAAAAGAAAACAGGCACTGGGAGCTGATAGAGTCCATGCCCCCACTAGGCAAAACACTTCACAATAAAATCTCAGACCATCACGTTAAAATGTTCTTACATCTTAGAGAAAATGGTAAAAAGTATCAGCTGATCCATCTTGCTGCGAATATTAATTGGATGACGAGAGTCCACTTTTTCTACTTCTGCCAACTATTTCTATACAGAACCCACTAACACCAGCATTCACATAATTAATCATGGAGTAGTACAAGGCTGTCCCCGGTCACCTCCTTCCATCGCCAGTTGGGTTGATTCAGCTACATCAGGTTTGGTGGGCAGATCCAGGTGACTATGTGGCAGCGTATGACCTTGCCCAAGGGCCTTCACCATGCCACATAGCCAGGTAGACATCTCACCTCCACTGGAAGGTACATGATTGAGTAGGTAGTTTAAGCACACTGGATAAGCTGACAGCAGGGTTTAAATATAGATTGCTCTCCTTTCCGTATGTTGCTCCCCAGAATTTGATTGCAGTACCTCAGAATTTTTTTAGGTTGTTAGTACTTCTTTCCAGTAAATCCAGAGGGTCAGTATCGAGGCCAGCTCTTGTTTCTGTTGCCTTGGCTGTTCCCTGATTTCTACCATTAATTTTATCAACACTGATTGTTTGGCAGGATACTTTGTCTATTGGTTCACATGTTGCAAGGATGGTTCCCTTGTAAAGTGTTGTTGGGGTATTTGACAAATTGAATACTCTGATTGGAATGACTGTCTTTGAAGCATCTACCACAGCTCTGGCAACCAGCACTTCATGCTTTAGTGGCAAGCTTGGCAACATCTCCACCATGGCTGAACCATGTGACCTCTTTATCAACACAACTGCTACAATTGCTTCACTATTAGAGGGCACCGCAACGTTGTCTGCTAACTTGACTCTGAGACAGGAGTACTCATCTATCTCCTGGCTAGCCCCCATTAGCTCCCTAAACGTCACTTCCCCCTTTCTTACATCTATCTGGCAATCGTAGTCTCCAAGTAGGTCTGTTCCCAAGAGTCCTTCTGCTTCAATCTCAGCCACCCAAACTTCATACTTCAATCTGCCTGCCCCCAATACTTAAAGAGAAGTTTCCACAGTCCATACACGTTAGGGTTTGTCCATTAGCTGCCGCTACAGTTGCTGAAGGCTCCTGTAATTCTGGTCTGAAGTCTTCAGGAATTTTGTTGTAGATATCCGACCTCATAATTGTGATGTCTGAACCAGTGTCTACAACAAAATTAATTGCAACGTTCTTGACATAGCCCTTAACTGTTATCTCTCTGCTGCTTATTCCACTTTTCGCTGACTTTACAGAGGGGCCCTGCTGTCTTCCTGCCGGTTTCAGGCCCTCAAACTCAACAGGATTGGAGTTTTCCTGGACCTTGGAGTCTGCATCAGTGTTAGATTGAGGTTGGGGCTGGGGCTGAGAAGGGTGATTGGTTTCTGGTTTTTTATCTTCTTTCCCTGGGCAATTTCGGGCTATATGCCCCAATGTACCACAGCTGAAACATCGTCTTGAAGCATGATAATTTGGGGCACCGTTACTCCTGTTGTTATTTGGCGGGTGGTTGGACTTGTTTACTGGATCTTTAATTTGCTCCTTCAGCTTGGCGTGTGACTGGCGCATTCTAATTGATCTCCCCGAGGAAATCATAGTCCTGTGGGTATATTTCTGCAGCTGGAAAGGGGTTGGTACTTTGTGGACCTGCTTCTTGTGTGTTATTACCTTGGAACGGATTGGATGATGTAGATCCCAGTGGTGAAAGATATTCGTCTAAAAGTAGCCATTCGCTTGCAGCTGAATTGTTCCACATCTTGCTTGGTTCTTGTCGATATTTTGTTCACTAGTGGGATGTATCCCACCGCTGCCACCAGTTGTAACCTTCGCCGAGACAATCAGGAATTTGGAAATGAGACCAGGACTACCAGCAGATTGTTTCTGACTTCGCTACTTTTATTCATGTTCTAGCTCTACAACGTCATATTTACACTGTACAAAGAGAGGTCTTTCTCAGGCTCTGCCTCTGTTGACTGACCAACTTACTTCTGCGGACTCTCCTCTCACTGACCAACTTACTTCTGCAGACTCCTTTTATATACTGCAGTGCTTATCATTCTCTACAAATATCTATATACCTCACAAGCTGCATTGTCCTCACGAGGTAAATTGTCCTCACGAGGTAAATTGACCTCACGAGGTAAATTGTCCTCACGAGGTAAATTGACCTCACGAGGTAAATTGACCTCACGACGTACATATGCCTAGCATCTTACACACACTTGACTAGACAGAAACTATGTAGCATGATTCATGCATAACACACAGGTGAAGACAATTTACATTAGTACACTAGGCATCATAACTGTGTAAGGGCTATTCCCGTAACAGTATTAACAGTTTCTAACAAAGCAGGGGCTGAATGACCTTCTCTAAAACCAAACTGGAAGAAACTTAATAACTTTCAGATCCTTTTGTTTGTGTTAAACTTTAATCGATGAACTATATAAGGTGTTCTGTCAGAATGTAAGGTTACACTAAGGCTGTACAATGTCACTAGAACTGTAACAGTTAGGCCTAACACGATCCAAAGTTTTATACACATATTTATTCAGTTGTGCTTTGGTTCCAATTTACCCCAGATAAGATATCGTGACATCGTTTGGCAATTCAAGGAAGTGTGATTGTGATACCATTTTTGCAAATTTCATATCGCAAACACGACTAGTCTGCTTAATTGGTCAGTGTTGACAAATATTGCATTAACAATTAGGCCCTAGCCTATCTAAGTTACTTAGTAAGTAGTCAGTACAGTAAACATGCACTAGCCTACACTGTATTTGTATGTATGTAACCGTGATAGCTATGGGCATATGGCCTAGGTTACGTTACACTGGCTACACAGCCTACAGTAACTTTGATAATCCATTTCTTTTTAAAGATTGAACATGGCTAATGAACTTGGCTCACCCATGAGACAAATACTCACCAACTACTGCCACAACTACAGCACGGTGCAGAACACAGCAATGGGGCGATACTATTACTAGTAGTAGGACTCGGTCTCGGCACTTTGTTTTTGGTAGTGAAAGGGAATGTGCATTGTACGCCGTTTGTGCCAGAGAAAGAATTTGTTTTGGAACACTCAGTGACGTACTGCAATAACTATGTATGCAGAAAATCCTTTGCGTGTATCGATGTAAAACGATTGTTTTTGTCTGCTTAAGCCAAAAATTTGAGGATCATTCTAGAAATAGCCTTCAGTACGGTCATCTGAAGAACCAAGAAGCAAAAGGAAATGTCACGACTGTGTGCCTGGCTACAATATTTAGGATTTGCTTCCAGTGCTCATACTGAAGTATTAGGATCAAACAAAATGTTTTCAAATTTTGCTTCAGTAATTGGTCTTAATTTTTCCCGCAGATATATGCTAAGGCCTCACAGTTTCCGGGGGTTTGACCCCTGGACCCCCAACAGACTTTGCCTTTGGACCACACAAGGGGTCGTAAGTTTTCATAGTAGAAGTATACTATCCTGAGACTTAATTTTTCACCCTGAAAGAATATGCTTAAAACTCAGAGATCTGGTCGACACCCATCTCAACCTTTTCCATAGACCCATTAGAGGATCCTAAGTTCTCATCTTGTTATTTAACGGAGAGGAATAGCGGAAATAATTAAAATCGTGTGCAATCTGAATCTTTGCGTAGAATGATGCACTTTGCACAAAAGTATACTTCTCCTGAGATTTAATTTTTCATCCAGAGGCAGGCTAAAACCTCAGAGCTCCCGGGGGCTTCGTCGCTGGACTGAATTAGGGTCCCTAAGATGGGCACCCTGATGCCACTCACTGCGCTTGTGCTTCACGCTCGATTTCAAGCTAAGCGGGAAAATCTTGCCACCCCCACATCAGTTTCGTTTGCCCTCCATTCCCCCCCCCCCCCCTCCGAATCTAAAATCCTGGAGCCGCCCCTAAATCTCAATTGCTAAATCAACCAAAATGGAGCCCTTGGTGACAAAGTTTATCAAAAGAGGTCACTCCCGACCAGTGACATATATCTTAGGGTGAGGAGGTGGTAGAAACTCTAAATTCACAATTTTCGCGTATGTAAACTTTCCAGTAAAAAAGAGAGTCTGCCGTTACACTATGATAATTGGATCGAGACTAATATTGATGGTGAGTAAGTTTTTTATTCCTTGCTGAAGGCTCAAGGAATCTATGGGAAGGTGATGTCGTGTGTATGTGTGTGTGTGCATGTAACGCTTTGCTTGTAAACACGATATCGCGAGAAGGGCAATTCTGAGGGATCTTATAGGTTGGTCATGCTGAGTAGACGATCCCCATTGTTTTTGGTTGAGGTAAAAGGTCACTTGAGGTCACCAGAGGTCAAAATGCGAAAACCTTGTAGGCATGATATCTCAAGAACAGTAACTGTGAATGATGTCATACTTGGTTTGGTAGGGAAGAACTGAGAAATGTTTGAAGACTATCTAAGAGGCGCTAGCATCATTTGGAGCAGAGCGTACAAACAAACAAAAATACATAACCCCCACCCTAAGATTGCTGGAAATCTCCCTTCCCCTGGCTCAAAATGTAAGCTTCAGAAAGTGGTGTTGTCAATATTTTCTTGGATGAAAAATTAATCTTATCTGACAGTTTCCCGATGATACAATGATGAAAATTTGCACATTTCATGATGCGTACTGCACTTGCTTGAATTTGAAGGCAGAAAATTGGCATCACTATGATACCAATATCATTTCCTCGATGTGGGGGGGGGGGGGGGGCGCGCTGAAGTACTCAACCTTGCATTTATGATTTTCATTTTCTTTACCTTCTTTTGTTCTCATTATTGCATTTTTCATTTACTCTGTCTCTTTTGTGAAAAACTGCATTTGAGTCGGTCGGCGGGGGAGGTGGGGCGCTTCCCCTGACCATATGGTAGCTCCGCTACTGTCTAGGCCCACTTACTTGAATCGTTTGTTGTATAGCAGCACCAGTTTATTTTTTGGAGACCGCACAGTGCAGTGCTGTTAGCGTTCCATGTGAAATACAGCAAAATTGGGGAATTCCCGCTGTTTCATTGCCAGCGCGGATTTTGATTTCCAACCAAGTTGGACATTAAAGATGTCGCCCAATTTCACGGTCTTTAATATAGTGGGAATCCAAAGAGTGACAAAGACCATTCCACTATTTTGAAAGTTTTGATTGTGTTTGCTGCGATAACGAGGTAGGAGTCAGCTTTATTTTTTTTAATCACTTGTTGAAATTGAACCATAGCCTAACTTACTTAAGCCTTACTTAGTATTACTAGCACTGACTGAGCAACCCATTTAGTAGTATACGTCATTATTCATACGCCTAGGCCTTCACTTGTTGAAGTTGTAGAACTAGGCCTAGTACTACTACTAGTAGTTCTAGTAGTTGAATGAAGTAGTGCTCTACCCACCCTTACTCCGCTCTAGAGCCTGGATTAATTATGTACTCTTCTGCATTCTTCTCTTTAGCAATAGAAGATGCAAATGCGATGGAATTGTTTAGTGTCTCCAAGTACAATTTAATTGTGGAATTATTTTTTGTGGGACTGGGAGGTTTCTGTGTCTTAACTCTTGAGAGTCTTATGTAAGTTATTAATTTTATTTATTTCCCCTCGCCCTTTTATTTATTTTCTCGGTGCTAATTTGGAATCAGTGCCTGGAAGGGGCAGGTACTGTCACTGGCTAAGATACACATTCAGTGGAGTGGAACCGGGCTACCTTTGCCATTATGTACAGTACGGTATGTTGAATGGATTTTGTACTGTTAAAATAGACTGAATGATGAATGGATTGCCTAGCATTGGTAAACAGGTTTAGGGGATCGGGTTAGGTGTCATGATTCAGGGTTAGGGTAAGTGGATATATACTTATGTATGATACATAAATATTTAAATATTGTTACATTACTCTGTTCGAATAGGTCTACGTGTATTGTCTGCATTTTCAAACCGCCAACCACCAGATTCACTCTCGTAGCATAGTGGGTAAGGGGTAAGACTTATAATGTAACCATGTCAACCATTCATGTCTTACTCTTAGGTTCAAAGCCTCCTACTGTACGTCCTCATTCTCTTTCACTTATAAACTTCTAACACTTCTTCGACCTAGGATTAACAGGATTTCACAGAAAATTCACAACTTTGAAATACCGAGGGGATAATAATAAAAACTCAAAAAAAGTAACAAAAGATATGACATAGACGATATACTAACTCTTTTAGTTGTCTGATACCTTGTTGACGTCACTTCTGGTCACTGATTCTAAATTCGTACCATTTTCTCCACTCTGTGCCAGACATTTATTTCCATTTTTCCGTGTTTCTGTTTCCATATAACATATACGCCTGCTCCTTAACATAACCCTCAACCCAAAACATGCCCTATAGACTCTCTCCCCATTCTGTGCAACCCTGACCCCATCCCTTAAGCTAAAACGGCTACTGTATACTCTTTCAGCGTTCCAGTGTGCAAGGATCCCAGGACATTCAGCTAATTAATCCTACAGTATTGTGCTCATCTTCCATTCACTCCCTGCGCTTTTATTCCTGCCAAAGCCGTACATTCCACTGAATTGCCGAAGGCCTATTTTTCTGTTGTTTGTGTTCAAGAGAGTTTGTTCTGTCAAGCATTCGTGACATCAGTTCCTGGCACTGATTTCCAGAAATAATCAGATCTGCTTACCATTCACTCTGAACACATCGTATACAGTATTAACTCCTGGTCTCACCACTGAAGCGATAGTAATTCAAGCCAAATAACAGAGCACATACATAGGCCCTATGCCAGTAGGTGTACAGCAGGTGTATGCAGTAGTGTATTCAGCTTTTGCATCACAGAGTTTGTTGTTAATCTCGTGTGTAATCAACTGTGAAACAAGTTTTTCACTTGGATGAAACTGAGAATGTTTGAACAAAAAATTACAAAGATATTTAAGATGCCTAATGTCCCACATTTGGCATCGGGTGACCACATTCTATGCTTTAACTTTTAAGCAGCGCCCTGAAAGCTAATTTGTTCACCTTAGACTAGGCCTAGCTATCATTGACTGGATTTTCAGTTTCATGCATGGTCTATTATCTGATTACAATGGTTTCTAAAGTAAGATTCTAACTTGGAGGCATGAGTTTGAAAAAGTCAACCACCAGGTTTACAGTTTTACCAGTAGCTCTCGATCTGCAACAAGAAAGTGGTCTCCTTTTTTGATGATTTGCCTCAAAAATTCATCAAACAGGCGAATGAAATATGACTAGGCTTCAAAGTGCAGAATGCTCTGGTTTGTACAGGAGCAGTTTGGTGTGGTGCCCACACATCAGGTAGCAGGTCAAGTACAAGTTCTTTTGATCTTCATACAATAGTTTCTATTGTTTAGTTTCTACTTTCAACTAGACTCCAATACTTCTATAGCTTCAATGGATCTTTATCAGTGAAATTAAGTGATAAAGATTCTTGCTTGAAAGTGATCAAGTGCTCAGAGCAGATAAACAAGACTCAATCTTTGACAAAATCACGTTCTACATAAATGAACTTTGCCATCAGTATGAATTATGATAACCTTACCTGTGCTCAACTCCTCTCAATCTTTTTTGCTTTGCAGAAACAATTTTTCAAAACAGTCATAACAATCATACAATCATAATATATCCTTGAACCCACAGTTCAAATTGGGGAGAAAAGTTTGAGAAGCAGTCAGTCAGTCTTTTGTTGAACAACGTTAGTAAAATCAATGAACTGCTAAAATTCATTAATAATGCACAGTTGACTTTCAAGTATACAGTACCTATCAATAAACTTAAATGAGGTTAATAAAAAGACTGTAAATAGGAACTTTTGTTTGTCATTCCTAGGGTACACGTTCAGTCATGAATGGATGTATCATCGCCAAAACACCAATCGCTGTTGACTACTGGAGGATTCGTCAAAATGGCATTACCTCCAATCTCATCCACTTTCTCTCCCATATGCATTCTGATCACACAAATGGACTATCATCATCGTGGAGGAAACCTATCTACTGCTCAGAGATAACAGGGACGCTCTTGAAAGGCTAAACTGGAAGTCAGCAGCCGCTTGGTACGTCCACTGGAGATTGGACAAGCACACGTGATCCCGCTTTCTTCAGAAGGCAAGGAGACTGATGACAGTGACTCTCATCGAGGCGAATCACTGTCCTGGAGCCGTGATGTTCCTGTTTGAGGGATACTTCGGAAGGATTCTTTACACAGCAGATTTTAAGTACACACCTTCGATTTTCACATCTCCGGGTCTGGAGGGACCTCTGTCGATCGACGTCCTTTACCTTGACAACACGTACAATGATCCAGGGTGCACTTGGAAAACAACAGAGGACTCTTTGGAAAAGATCGAAGAAATCATCTCGCCCATCATCGATGACGCAAATATTGTCATTGCACTTCACAACCTCGGTAAGGAAGAACTTCTAGTGCACATCGCGAGAAAGTTCCAAAGGTGGATCGTGGTCACCCCGAATCGTTTTGAGACACTTCAGCTCTTAGAGTTACCGAATGTGTTCACAACAGATGTAGATGCCAGTAACATAAGGGTTGTTAGTCAAGCATCCCTGAATTGGAAGAATCTCATGCACTGGAATGATCCAGGACGAAAAAGTGTTGTTATTGTACCAACAGGCTTGTTCAAGTTGTCCAGGAAACAAAAGGTTTACGATCACTCGAATGTCCACCTGGTTCCATATTCCTGCCATTCATCTTATTCAGAGCTAATGGAGTTTGTTGCTAAGGTGTGTCCTAGAAAGATAATACCAATAGTCAAGGGTGATGAGAGAATAAGTGACGTAAGCAACTTTGATAAGTATTTGGACAACACCAAGCCATTCAGTTTTGAAATACCAAAGAGTGTGAAAACCTTCCATAATCAATTGCATCTCTTGACACCAAGATTAAAAGCCTATGGCAAAAGTGGTAGCCGACCACCAAAGAAACAAACTGCCAAACGTAAAATTCCCCAAGGCGTCATTTTCGAAGCAGATGTTGAACAGTCATCATCGAACCCCTGCTTCCCAGAAGATGCAGCAGAATGGGACCAAGTCGTGCCAGAAAAGAAAACTAAACAGCGCAGTGCATCCTTCACCGGTGAGTCATTCGGTCAAGACCATTTTTCTGAGCTGAAGGGAGCAAGACAGCATAATTCTGTCAAAGGGGAACTAAAGCTTCATGATCCTAAAAAATTTTGCGAGTTCAGCTCAAAAGAAGTGTCAGTTTTGACCGAAAGAAGCGATCAGTACAACAAAGTGAATACTAGTTCCTATTCAAACCAAACACTTTCAACTTTCCAATCAGTCAAGGAAAGCAATGACAATTACATAAAGCTATCAGCATCCAAGAAAATAGAAAGGAAACAGGTCATCATTCCTGTGAGAAATAGGCTCAGTTTCTATGAAGCTTTTGAAAAAATGCAAAGGGAGCTGAAAAATAACAGCAGCAAGTGAAATTTACTGCAGACAGTGGTGGAACCAACAGGGGGGCAGTAGCCCCTGGAGAATGTCTTGCCCTGCAAGAAAATCTAAAGGTAAAAAAAATATAGGGCAAAATTTGTAAAAAAGTTACTACTAATGGAGTATATTTACTTAAAAAAGATTTCCTCTGTGCGCTACACGCCAAATGATGGTGGCGCTCCGCTTAGATAGTGCAATCACTGCTTGTCCCCCTTTGCCACCCCTGCCCCTACCCCCAATAAAAATGCCTAGTTACACCGCTGACTGCAGATAATTTGTCAGGTGTACTCTCTAAGGTACAGTTATATGTCACAGGCAGTGTTATTGCTGGTTCACTTTTCCACCTGCAAGGAATGGTTTCGTATGACAGATGGGGTGGGGGGGGGGGGGGTGGTGGAAGGGAACAATTTATATTCACTTTGTTATCTCCTCAAATTGTTCATTAATCTGTATTTTGGAGACATCTTTTCTTAAAACTGTTTTCTGTTACTTAAATGACCAACCTCAAATTGACATAACAATCCGAAATGACCATAAATGCAATTCTTTACACAAAGAAAAGAAGAAAACACACTTCACACTTGCAAGATGTAACAAGTAATATGTATGAATAAGAATGCTTTATTGTAAATAAACCTTTGCTCATATAAGTATGTTCTGAAATTATTCAGACGCCAAATACGAATATCTTTTCTTCTAAATCTTTAAACTGACATGTTTTCCTTTAAAAGATACATTTGCAGCATGATGCAGAAATGTTAAATGAGATTAACTATGAATAAAATGAACAAAAAAATTACATTACTTGTGCAATTGATGATCTATATAACATAATTTTTGTCCTTTTTTTTAGCTTTCCTTTTTCAACTGAAGCTAAAAAACAACATAATTCCTGTATAAACTGATTATCAAAACTATTTACTGGCTATCTAGTTGTTATTGGCAGTATGCCAAAAACTGTTTATTAAGCAAGAAGACTTCCAACTGGCATATCAGTTCTTGTAATTGTGCAAACAGATTAATTAAAGGTGTTATAGAATTCATCACAAACGACAAAAATAAGTTGAAAAATGGTGGGTAAAACAAAGGTATACGTAAAACAAAGGTATATCTCTCTTGAGATTGCTCTTCAGACAAACAAAACCAACACCTTGTAAAATCTCAAAGAAAAAACCAAGTCTGTTTATGGTACTTGACCTACTTGTGAAGTCTTAATGGTGTTATAGGCTATTCAATACAACTTAAAGCCTTCCCTGTGTCCCTAGGTGACTGAAGTAAGAAAAATATGTTATGGGGCTTCACAGAAGCACTTTTATGATTCATCTTAAAAAACACTTCCATTAAAAAATTTAACATTATATTATGCTAACATACCCACTCAGTAAAGGCTTCCTTGTATGCTTTACTTCTCTCACCAGTGATACAGCAAATCAATGTAACCAGGGGGTTTAATTAGTTTCTGACATGCGTAATACAGTCATATAGCATAATAAGTCAAGTTGAAGAAGCAATGTGTGCTTACCACGAACTATTCTGAATCCATACCAATACAGATTATTCCACCATATGATTGGAAGCAATGAACCACAACTGACCATTAAACGGACTACAAAATATTTGAAGTCTCATATTGTTCATTTACACCGGCACAGCTACAACTTAATGATTCTAAAATTGCTTGTTTACTTCATGAATCCCAGTTTTCATTCTTGGAGGATTCCAACAAAAATGAACTTTTCCACTAAAAATTATTTCCTTTGCATGATCCTCACATTAGTCCAAGATCCTACCTCTTTTGGTGATCACACTGCCTTATAATGTTTATGCAGGGTGAACATGGATGTACTAATATTCACATGAAAATTTCTAAACCTCTTTCTGGTATAGAGCAATATGCATGAGGCAGGGAAGAGAAAAAAACCATACCAATGAACCATACAAATGGATTAACAAACTGATGGTTATATTGCTAACCTTTGAACATTTCTCTTTTGAAATTAAAATGCTCTTTGTACTCACTTTACATTGGCACTTCAAAGGAATGTAAATCATAGCTTTGATAGTTTATAAAAAAAAGATACTAATGTAACATTTAAAAACTCCCTGACCTCGATACAAATACTGTTAAAAAGTTCCTTAATTGTATGTGAGCATTACAATGCTTGAATACATCACCACAAGATTACTTACAGTGAGACAATGTTCTCTTCACTCAAGCTGAAGGAGTGCCACAAATTTGTCTTTGACTTATTTTGGACAGGTAAAGCATGTTACTGACTGATCTGTGTCTCTAAAGTGTCCTTCTGATTTACTGACCAGGCAGTTTGCATTTGATGAATATGATGATGTACTATGGTCCAAACTCCAGTCCTTTTTATGTCGGTTTTTCCCTCTTTCAATAAAATTTTGTAAACGTGAAATGAAAGCCTAAAACACAAAACAGACAACTATAACCTTTGTGTTGCGGTGAGAGAGACGTGGAACGGATACCGAGACAAAATGAAACGTAAAAGAAGAGTGGCATCAGACAGTAAACCTTGACAGTTGAATATTCTTAAAGCAAATGAAAACTTACGGGAAAAACGTACACAAGAAACAGGAAACCTAGAAACAATGAGAAAAACAATAAGGGCACATATTCATGTTTTGTCCTTGCTGAATTGTTATGGATGTCTTTTTCAACAAGTTTGTTCTGAATCTCTGAGTAATCCAAGCCCTCTCTACTTTTTTTTTTCTTTCATTTTCTTTTCAAATTTTGGGTGTTGATATTTAGATGGGGACTACCTCTTCACTCCATGGCTACTACTTACAAACTTTCTCCTACTTAGTCATTGAAATGCACACATTGGTTTCACCATTAACTTGGGCCATCTGCAAAAGTGAACATCTGACAAAAATTGGAGATGATCATACTTGGAACTCATCTAAGTTGGTTTAAAGACAAACACTCATTAACCCAGACAGTTTAATTCTCCCACCCACTTACTGTATGTCTAGTCCCTCCCACAGCCTGTCTAAAATTCTGCCACATGTGTAACCAAAACAACGGGGCCCTGTGTACACTGTGTAATATGAGCTACTCAGCAGCTCTAGAATTTGCTGTCAATCAAAGAGTAGAACCAGATTGAGAATTCTGCTATCTGGAAGCCAAAATATAGCTTGGCGTGACGAGTTAATGCCTTTAAGCTGACCCTGTAATGACTAGCCTTTCCCATCCATGAAAATAGTTCTAAATGCAACTTTAGTAACAAGACTCTAGGCTCCAGCACTGTTGTATTGGAAGTTATAAGCAATCTGAACAACATTTATAAACTAAAATAATACCAATAAAATTCTCAAGCTAGTGGATAAAATGTTAGAATAATGTATGATATGTATCTTATGGAAACTTGACCTTTGGAGCAAGAACCTAAATACCTGTATGTCCATAAAGTGTCCTAGACTCAACTTTTAAGGAAAATGATAAAATCTGAATGGAAGTAACAGTAAGCCTGAGCATGGTAATGCAACTGATATGGATGCCAGTAAAAATTGAGAGGTAAAATGTGACCATAAACACGAAAACAAAAACCAGAGCAAAGAGCTGTCACAGCACACATCCCAGCAGGGTGATGTTTTCACTTTGTTCGTCGGTTCTTGCCATCATATGAGTCCGACCATCTTATCGATCTGTTCCAGGTAGTGACTATTCAGAGGTAACGGGAAGTGTTTTTCGGGAGCCATGTTCATACATTGCTTCAGAAGGAAAGAAGGAAGAATGTGTGGGAACATTGATGAGAAAGATACATGTCTGAATCAGTGACTTCCAACATCCAAAGTACTGTACCTTCCATGGACCATTTAAAGGAATTCTCCACCATCACTTCTCATGTGTTTTTTTTTTTTTTTTAAATAATTTCTTCATGCAATTTACTGTCTTACTTTCAGAGAATATCTCTAAAATTTAAAAAAAAAAAAATTGTTTCAGTAAATATCCATAGCCAGCGGTCGTGAAATCACACAGGTTTGTTCATTATGACTGATATAGTGAACATCATCTTTTACAGCAAGATTCTGAGCTAGTATTTCATGATGAAACCTTAGTTTCACAAACAAAAAATATTTTCATGGAATACAGATATCCATGGGGTTTGCACAAGGTCCTGGACTGAAGAGGTTTTGTGTTGTAAAATCCTTGTGGGGAACACAAAAAGTGAAAAAAAAGAGAAGACAGCATTTGCCTTAAATCTAAAGCATAGCTGACAAATATTCAGGCTTGTACTGAACTAAACTTCCTGTACTGAACCAAACTTGAACAAAACAAGCAAGATTTCATAATTGAGGATGCTTCTACAGGGGAAAATCATTAACTGAAAGAACTGTTAAGAATCAGATACACAGTACTACTGTACATTAAGTTTTCTTGTTGGTGGAGAATTCCTTAAACAACTCAGTGGTGGTGAAATGCACAGAATATAGTGAGAGGTACAAGCAAATGAAAAACAAAATGCTGACTTTAAATAACATTAAAGAAGAGTTAAAGTGAGGGGGGAGGGGAGGACAGGATTGTCCTTGCACAACATTTGAGGAGCTGGGTAAAGTTGGTGGCAACATAAAAAGGGACTTCTGTATGTATCACTACAATAACATTATCAGCAAGGATCAATATCTCAGCAGAAAAGAAGTAACAGTTGCGTAAATTAAATCTACATGGATCATTCTGAATTGTCTTCTGAAAACATGTTTTACAAGATGTAGAAAGTCATGCCATGTCACATCTTTAATGAATTGTACATCCCCGTGTGACACAGTCAACTGAACTCAACGTTATTTACATACACCTGGGTCACTCGTAAATTGATGATATGGCAAGAGTAAGAGCACTGACAAAAAGATTCAAAGATCAAACATTTGACTGTCAACAATAATTGCTGATACATTTGCTCACCTGTGACACGTTGGAGGCAACATTTACAGAGGCACAAGATTCACCTTCTTCACATGAATTCCACCACGTTTTACTGCGATATTCGCTCCTCAGTGGAAACAGGTGACCCTCAGTGGTGAATATGTATCTGTGGAACGCTCTGTTGACGTAATTATCCTTATCGAAGAGCTGTGAAGTGATGGAAGATAATCAAAGGTAGAACATATCCATTGAAAAATTTTCAGTGAAGGAAAATGAAATTTATCACTTCTTGAAAAGTATACCATTGCATTGAGTTGTTTCAGAGCAAACACTATATTTAAATATAAAGCAGCAGCAAGTGCCTCTTCTGCACATCCTCAAAAAGAATCCAAGACATGGCAAGTTTCTTGATTTTTGCTTCAAAGTCTCGACAAGGAGGTAGGAGAGTAATCGCTTGACATCATCACCAGGTATGGCGTAGTTGTTTTGTTTGATTCCAGAAGCGTGGTCCATGCAGGTGATCATTGTGATATGAACGAACCTCTTGATGTGCGTGTGCATGTGTGTGTATCGACTGGTAGCTTGCGCTGCATGATTGGTTTGAATGAGATAGAATGACAGTGGGAAGGCTTTTGAATGTGGACAGTGTGACCTGGATGCTCAAGACTGAAGCAAATTAATTAAAGTTGAGTCTAAAATTTAATTAATCTCCTAGCTGTTTGATACGCCAGCAGTTGGGTTTATTTTGTCACCAAATAAACATCCTTTAAATCGTTGAAAGTCCACCGTATGTGTTGTTTCATTTTCCAGTCGTTAATAAGGGACATTATACTTGTTACACCAGGATTGGCAGAACCTCATAAAGCTGGGGAGGGGGGGTTGGGGGTAAATGTCTTAAAGAGTACAACCCTCCTAGAAATGTGGGGGGAGAGACTTATAAAAAGGACATTCTGCAAAATCTTATTACGTGGAATACAATAACAACAATGGCAATGTTTTGTTAAGAAAGGCACCATATTTAGTAATTTTGGGGGCACATACTTCCTCTACCCTCTTGCAGTGCCAGCCCTGATCACCGTACAGCTGAGCATTACATCAGGTGGGTAGGTCACTCACCAGGTAAAGATATTTACAAGTTTCACTCAGGAAGAAACTCTCCATCCTGTCTTCTTTTGTCTTAGTGATAACGTTGTGCAATGTAGCATAACCGCACCTGATGGAAAATACATGAGACCGTCACGAAATGATCAGCTTGTGACAGGACAAGATTTTATGCTAACATGATATCTACTGTCACATTCTAACGTTTACTGAAACATCTCATAACCATCATAAGGAAAATGGCTAGTTAAGACAAAGATGTTTACACTCTTCTTCGCTGTATTTTTGACATCAGCAAACTAACATGCATTCTGTAAGAGATGTGTGACACCACAGCTGAAATTCTGACAACTTTCACTAATTTGACAGAAAACACTTCTGAGGAATAATTCAAATCTGTACTGGGTGTTCTGTTGACTAAAACCCAGGTTCTCAACCATTTTCTATCTATCAATCACTGGTGATGACAGAAATGTATGGAGGACCCCCCAGACAGTGATTAACGGCATGCGGTGGAGAGGGAGCAGGTTTCCCCCTTTGAATATTTGAGAGTGCTTAGATGCAAAATGGTGCAGTATTTTGTTACTTTTGAAGTAATATTTATCAATATTACTGTCAGATCATCAGAGTCAGGTGTAACAATGGTTAGCCTTTTGTCTACTACAGATTTCTGTCTATACTTCTTATGTCGACTATATCTCTTGCTCAATTATTCATGAACCTCTTCTGCCTTTGCAAAGCCTTTTTTTACCCGGTGTGGATCCCTGTGCTCTTACAGACCGACAAATTTCAAATTTCTTTTGACCTAAGGGGTCAATGGACCCTATGTTGAGAAAATTGAACTATTAAAAGGACACCTAAAGAATTAAAGGAAAGCATTTCAAAAACTGCCATACAAGACAGCTCAACATACAATTAGCACAGAGAAAATGCATAATTTCGAGCACAAGTAATTACTTCTCCAATGACATGCACATACATCATACTTAAAACATATCAAAGTTTTCCTCTTAGCAAAGAGCTCAAATAAGCAGACAATATTCATGAAAAATACGTGGCAAAAGTTGGGTGGCTGATTTGTGGTCACCGAAAAGGAATGGATGGAATTCTGACTTACTTTGATTTACAGTACGTCTCTATACTGTCTAATATATGACTCCCTACGTGAAGATAGTATGGATGTTGTGTAGCCTGTAAAAACAAATCATTAAAGCAAATCAACCTTTCAGAGTCACACTTTAATTTTCAAAGAAGCCATGAAGTTTGTCACAAATAGAAAATGAAAAGGCAGTACTGAAAAAGTGACTCACCTACAAATATTTAGCCACTGAAAATGCTATTACTACAAAGTTTGATGTCCTATAAAGATATACTGAATAAACATATTTTTCAACACGCAGACACTGTCCAAAACATTTGAAAACGTCGCATGTGTTGCAGCACCAACTTCTGAAAAAAGGTATTTTATGTCAAGAGTCGAAGAAAGTCAACTTCATAGGCAGGGATGATCCTTAAGCAACTGAAAATGGTTGTCCGAAGGACATCCAACTGCAAAAATTTGGTCGTCCTCCCAAAAATTTGGTCGTCCTCCACAACAGACATATAAAAACAAGAAATGTGCAAAATGTGTATTTTGCACAGTCAAGACCATGTTTTTATTTGTCTTTCTTATACAGGTTGAAACTTTCCACAGCTAAATTATACACTGACTTGTAACTTAAAAGTAATGCTCAGGGTTTCTCCAAATGGAAGGGGGTGGGGGGTTTCCAGAAGGAGGCTGGTAAAATTCCACCTTTTCACTTCGATAATAAAAAATGTCATTATCTAGAATCACTGATGCTGTAAAGTATATATCATGTAGTAGAAAATCTCTGTATAATATAATGTTTGTTTCAAATCAAAATATGGCCACATATGGCGGAATTCTTCGACTGCGATTCATCTATCTGGTACTTGCTGTGTACAGTATGTGCGTGTCTGGTACGGTAAAATCAGTTGAAACATGATCGTACACTGAGGCTGTTTGTTTGGCTTTTCACGTACCGTGGATTTCAGGTTGTTTTGGCGGTTTTTTGTGCAAGAAAACAGATGTTTTGGAATGGAGTTCATGCATGTTAAATATTTTGGTTGCATCTCAGTGTTGAGTTGTAAGCATTGTGTCATAATATAAATGACCAGGGGTAAAATTTGGTCGTCCAAAGGACAACCTGAGGTAGTAACTTTGGTCGTTCTACAGAAATTTTGGTCGTCTCGGACGACCGGACGACCGCTAAATTTCATCCCTGATAGGCATTACCCTTCTGTATAAGTAAAGCGAAGTGAAAGTCAATTGGGCTATATTCTTTCAATAACAATCTGCAATTCACTTCAAAGAGAGAAATATCAAACACACATGTGAAGAGGTAATCTTATTAACCTGGCATTAATGACACAACAAAACCCAAACTATGCTCTTTTTCTGTGATCTCTTGAGTAGCAAAATTTTCAAGGTGAGGAAGTATAAACCCAAACAGTCATAGGAAATCGATAATCTACTCACTTGATACAGAAAATATGTTGATTCTATTAATTCTGGCCTTAATGGATAAAATAGAACATCTGGTTGTTTGGAAGCCCAGTTAAATCTTTCTGGCAGTGCATTGTACTTTTTCCATATTGCATAGAAGAACGCGTGGGTGCAGACGGCTTCTTCGATATCTCCCGCGAGCACCTAGGAGTGTAAAACAAAGACACCGTAACGTATACCTCATTAACTAACGCTTACTAGCGTTACGTTGTTAGGTAATTAACACGTGTTTGCCATGTTTGTGTACTGCCTCTACCTGCATCTTCTGAGACAATATTGGATATTCCAGTTGCAGACCATGATAAATTCATAGATAGATAGATTGCTGAGATTGGTAATTCTCTATACTGGTAGCAAAGAACCCACAGCTGATTACATAGCTCCTAACAGTAGCTGTAGTTAATTGAAGCTAAAAAGAGCTCACTTTTTGTGAGCTAATGCATAGAAACTGCAGATTGAAGTGGACAACCATGACGGTTGTCATCTTCCAAAGCTTTGAATTAGTGTTACAAACTCAATTTTTGATAAGTATCCTTGAAATGTAGACCCATGTAGAACTTCCATTAGGAGAGAATCAATCACTTTTGTAAGTTTTCAAAGATCTGCATGTATGGCTCCAAGTTAGCACACTGACACTAGGACAAATCTTTTACCAATTAAATCACAGATATGACATGCTATGGTTTAACCAGAGAACAACACACAGCTGATTACGGTACTTTCGTATGTAGCATTGCCAAAGTGTTAGCAACAGAGAGACACACATAAAACCACAGGACAATTTACAATCTTGGCAGATTAATCAGGTAATCACAGAAAACTTTCTTAACTACTGCAGGCCGAGTCTCCAACACCTCCCAGTCTGGCTTGCCAATGAATGCAAGCAAGTGACAACCACAGAAATGGAATGATTGCAGAGTCACAAAGACCCACACTGAAGGTACTCATTGATATGTTGGTACAGCAAGAGTGCACAGCCTGAAATACACACACTGTGTGACCCTTCACATATGGTAATGTTGCATGCCTGATTTTGGGTAACAAAATCGGCAAAAACACAACAAATAGACAGTAGTTTCACATGCAGTCAGTACTTGCAACAGCACGACCAATTGTTACGGCAGTCCAGGAACCTGGTCCACTGAAATCCCCTTCATAAATTTTGCAATTTTTAAGTCAAAATGGAGTCATACTGAAGCAAATTTGAAGCCTGTTGTACATAAAAACAAGCTGGAATGGGTTGCATGGTTCACTTTATGCCTAGGGGGTCTTGTTTGGAATAGTGATTTGTAAGCTAGGTAATTAACCCCTCTTTTTGTGCAACTTCAATATAAAACAACTCTGAAAACTGCTCCGAGGTGAGAACGTAGACATGTACATTTTCTTCTTTTTTTTTATATCTACTCACGAGCCAGTTCAACTTACCATTGACAACTTCACATGTGCAAGTATGAGCACTGCATGTTGTTCTATAAGGGGCTCTTTGAATTTAATAAATCATTTCTTTTGTGACAAATTTGAAGAAAACCATTGCATGCCAATACTTCTAATTAGCCTCATTAGGCTGCCCATGTATCTCTTCCTACAGTTACTGAAAATGTGAGAAACTGTAATTGTTTCAAACAGGTGTTGTGTATGGTTAATTTCTTATGGTAAAAAGTGCATGGCTTACATATTTGCATGAAATGATTTTTGTCCGTCAATTACCCTATTATTGTTGCTTCAGCTGGGTGTCAAGTTGTCAGAAGCTCTTAGTTTGACCATTCTTCTTCAACATGGGAGTAATACTCAATAGGTGTGACAAAATATGATAAAATTTGTGAACCAACTCAAATGAGCCCCTCAAAAAGTTGATTAAACAAAAAAAAATTTTGTCTGAATTAAAAATTTATTTCAAAGTTGAATGTACACTACAGGAATGAAAATGTTAATCTTATCACACTTTTGCCCTTACAGTGTGAGCACCTTCATATTTTTCCTGGTTCACTTGATAAATTTGCTGCAATTAATACATCAAATTCTCTCTTGCTTCCACTCCCATGGCTACGATACAGATCAAGCCAATGGATATTTGATATCTTTGATATCTTTTGATATCTTTGATATCTTTTGATATCTTTGATATCTTCAATATCTTCGATATCTTCGATATCTTTGTTATCTTTGATATCTCTGTCTCTGCCATAGATATCAACCGGCACTTAAGATATTCTGTTTCTTCCTCATCTTACCTGAACTCCGGCAAAGGCTACTTGTAAAGAATCAATCCATGTATTGATAGTTTTCCCCGTGTCCATGTGAGTGTTGACAAACATCGGAGTCTCACCCAGGCCAGAACGGCAGCTTTCTCTCCTGCATGGGGGTTGTTCAAGAAAAACGTGTAACTCCATTTCATACTCTCCTGCTAGCATCTATGTGCCACAACCAGTTACATAACAATCTATGCTACATACAAAGCACTACAATCATATCACTGTAAATGTATTGTAATAGCTATGACAATTAAAAAGGGTGACATTTTGCAACCATGGAAAAATGATAACCATGTCACAATTATGAAGGAGTTGACCACAGAATGACACAGATAAAGCACTATTGTTATAATGTGACCACTGTTGTTATACCACGGTCACTTAATATCACAAATACTTTAAACACATAACAGGCTAGAAGGACGAAAGATCATACCAAGCTCACACTCAAAATCATGACAAAGTCCTTTTGAATATGCTTCCAATAACTACAGTAATGTACAGTACCTTCATTCTCACCATAATACAACAACATTACAAGTACATAGCCATAAATCTCAGGTACATAACACTTAATTTTCTGACAGTTTATATTAATTTAAGAGGGTAAAATGTTTGACATTCCACCCTTGCGACAAGATCCTCTGCACATGTTGCCGACATTTGAAAGAGTTCACTTCATAGCACACAAACGGGAGTCCATTGGAACTCATCTACCGTACAGTATCATATTGCAACCAAAAACCTTGTATGGAGGGCACATTTTGGCAAATTGACAATCAAATTTTCTTACCCTCTCCTCATGTATTTTTTCAAGCTACTGTATAATTCATTGAAAGAGTCAAGGTAATTGGAATTGCCAAACATGATGAAAGCCTGAAAAATAAAAAGAGACCAAAATAAAGTCAACTATGCATTGAATCACTGAAATGTCATTCATCCAACTGTTGCTACAATACAAAAAGGGAAGTGATGATTGTTCAGATATGATTACAGCAGATGTTGTGTCAAATGCAACTTTATGAACTTGAATAAGGCAAGTACTGTCTTCTGACAAGCCTTATTTGAAAAAAACACTTTCAGAAAAAAGTGAGGCATATTTTCCATTTGAGGGGCCTTTAGAAGCTACACAAATTCAGAAATGTTACTGAAAATCCAGATCCAATGACTAACATGGAAACATGACCAGACATGTTCAAGCAAATGCTCTTGAGTGAAATGTTGTTAACAAGAGCAGTTGAGGGTGACAAAGTCAAATCACTTAAGACTTGTTAATTTTGGGTTGAACAACACCAATGACCTTCATGTCAAACTGATACATATGAAACAGTGTTATGTTGTAATGCAAATTTATATCTGTTCCATGCTGTTGTGTTTCACATCCAAAACATAGCTCCTTTGACAGATTTACATGAAAGAGAGCAACATCTCAGATATGTGGCTCATCCTGTACCCAAAGAACGTCACAATATTCAGATAGAGTCTAAGGGATGAGGTCAAAGCATTCTAAATCAGCTTCCTGCACATGGTTACTGCTAACATGTATCTCACAGTGTGATGGGCAAACTATGATATTACGAATAAAATGAAACACTGTCACAAGGAATGGTGTTAACATCCTTTTGCTTTCCACACAGAAATCAAAACATCACACCAGAAGCTGAAACATAGTAACATGGTTCAACCCTATAATTTTTTCATTTCATATTATCTGTTCAGGTCTCCAATCAGTCAACAGTGAACTTAAGTATTGAATGATTGCTATACCTTAAGTAGATACTCATAGAATGAATCCGACCCAGCTCCAAGGCCACTCTGAATTCCGACCCACTTTCCAGATATTATGTCGATGACGTTGCCTGCAATCAGAACGATAGGATGGGTGAAAGCTTTGAGAGGTAAGCAAAGCAATACAATGGCTGTAAGTTTCAAGAGAAAGGCAAAATGATAGGATGGTTGCAAACCTTGGGAAATGAACAAAACAGAAGGATGGCTGTTAGCTTTGGGAGATAAGAACATTTTAATGTACACAAAAAAGATACCGCAATCGATTTTGCAAGTACCATTATAATTCAGCATTTAAGAATGCTCAACTACAGATGTAAACAGAGAGATAATTTGAGCACAATCCGCCCCCCCCCTCACATAAATAATGTGAAGAGATGTTACTATGGCTTCTGTGAATGATCTCAGTCTGGGAAACAGGAAATTTAAATCTTTTCTTCAGTCACAGCAATTACCAATCAGCAAGTTCATAAGACGGAGAGTTCAGTCCAACGAATTTGCAGAATTCCAAGTGTACGATCAACTCTCACCTCAAGACTAAGGTTAACATTAAAAATATACAGAATGAATCTGTGTACAAATCATTCTGTTACTTCAAGCCACTGCCTCAGAAAGAGACTCCGTGTGGCCTAAGGAAGGAATGTGAACCAACTATCAGCAACATATTCATAGACACAACTCAGAAGGATTTTCAGTGGATTTTTCTTATCGAATGTCTGAATGTCTGTTACTTGTCATTATTCACTCAGTTTCCCCATAGAACTGAAACTGTATTGATCATACAAAAGAGGAAGCAATCGTATAAAAACTTTCAACACAAAACAGATTACAATCTGAATGCCACAGATTCATTGGTTTCAAAGAAGGACAAGCAAGAGCTATCAAGACAATGTGTAACATACCACATTCTACAAGGAGTAAGAAATTAAAAGCTGGAAAAAAGAAGGTAAAATTACAACAAGAATGAACGTGCAAACAGTTGGTTTACGGATCGTGAATGATATCCAGTCAGGACAATGATACCATGATACATTTCAATGACTTCTTGAATCAAAGACTGCATTTCAAAGCAATTCCTCCTCACCTATAAGACCAGTCTTATTTGATCTACTAGCTAACAGGTATTTCACAGCCTTGTTGGCGACTCCTTCAAAGATTGGATCTCCCATCAGTTGACCGAGCAGGCCGAATTCTAAGAGCAGGCTACCAGCGCCAGCCGTGCAGGTCTGCTTTATACCATCCTCCGGTACGCCATGCTGCAGGTGAATCTGTCAGCAATTAGAACAGAATGAGATCATTAGTCAATGTCAATTTTGAGATGCAGACGATGACACTTCTCATTTTGTATCATCTTTGAACATATGTACGACTCGGATGCTTTAAAAAGTGTGACTACCTACTTATTGTAAGCTATGAGGCATTGTCACAGTTGGTACAACAATAAGCAATCACATACATACATACATATATACCTACATATATACCTACATATATACCTACATACATACATACATACATACATACATACATACATACATACATACATACATACATACATACATACATACATACATACATACATACATACATATCTGAACAATTTATTGCAACAATATCTACAGCAATATTACAAATACTGATATAATTACAAAGTGGAGTTATAAACATGTAAGCAATAACATGCCAGAATGCAGAGACACACCAAATCAAGAAACTAATGCTGAAACAACAATCTGGAATGCTTTTTTTCAGATGATATTGAATCCAATAATAGAACTAATGCTCAAGTAGCAAGCGATGTCCCCACACTTTTCCACTCGAAGACCCAGTTTATAAGGACCAGAAATAACCCCGGAATGTATACTTCCTAGGCTACCCACTATTATAACAATAGTTTGACACGAATAGGGAGAATCAAAAGTTGTGAGATCATTTAACAAACAGTGAGCTAAGCTATTGATTTAGGTCATATCATTTAGCATCTGTGGGGTTTGAACTTCAAAAACACTTACTCTTGGATGTGGTAAGCCAGTTGTTGTGTTATCAAATGCTGGGAGAAGCCTGGTACCCAGTTCATAAGCCATCTCAAGAAGTTCATTTTCATACCCTTCGGGTTGCAAGTCACCAAACGGCTGGGAAATATCAGTGATTAGAAGATGTGCGGATAAAAGGCCTCCAATAACTCTGTCAAAAGAAGAGATATGAAAATGTTTATGGCGAAAAGCTCAACCAATCTGGCTATGATAACAGAAGTAAGTTTCTTTGCACAATGTGATACACCTACACTGCCTGTCAAGCATGAGACATGTCCAAGCCTCCCTGGTTGACATACTGTTGTTTATAAAGAAACTTTCACTACTTGGCGACTGAACTGTTCAAATCAAATGATCTGATTCCCAATGAAATGCTAGGCATACTAAACTCAAATCAGCCAACTCTATATCAAATATAACATCTAGTCAAACTTCCCTTTCTTGAGATATTTTTTTTCAAGTTCTACAATTTGACGCCTTTTGTCCTTGGTGTCCTCATAACTACATACCTTTGACCACTGACTGAAAGTCACATTGTCATCAATGTGATACATATAGACAGTACAAATGAAATCTGCCTAAGTTTCACTTCTTAAGATAACTCCAAGATAACTAGTAATACAAGTTATCCCCGTTGGCTAAAAATAACCTTTGACCTCAATAAAAAACAATGGCTTCTTGTACTCAGTAAGGACATTCCATATTCTGTATCCTAGGAGTCCAATCCAAGCTTCCCTATTTAAGATGCATGGGTTTAATGACCTAAACAACATTACAAACACTGACACATTTAAAAACAAACATACAAACAAACACACGTGCCATCAAAATCTCACACAGGAGGCTTTCACTGACAGTACAAAGTGGAAAACAGAAGACATTCCTCACAGCAGTTACAGCATATTAAAATTACACTAAAATAAATGAGATCATTTCAGTACCTGCCCATTCCTTCATTCTGTCCTACTATTCAGACTGAATATTAGCCTCTCAACTTGGTAGCATTTGAAACATCACTGACACATATTACACCACTTGGTGCTTACCTTATTGTGCTTTCAAAGACCTGAACAGTGTTATTACTATCAAATGAAACATTATCAATGACAAGCTGGACTGCTTGTTTAAATTCTGATGTATTTCCAAGTATCTGTGGAAAGTAAAACAAAATAGACCATGAATTTCACGATAAAGAAAGCGACAGAAGGGACGTGTGCAAGAATTCAAAGACAACTTGTACTAATGACTTATCGTCAACTTGTAGAAGTTTTAGACATGAATATCAAACTGACAAAATTTATGTGAAAAGAAAAATCAGTAATATGATACTGTCAACAATATTGATATGATCAGAAAAGTTTTGACAATTTCTTGAAATTTGCTGACATAAGGTCACTATGAAAGTTCTCAAAATTCTGACAACACATTCCTCGTTCGATACCAAAAACAAAAGAGAAGAAACATTTTACGATGTCATTTCATGATGTTTGTAACAGAGTATAATTGTGCAGTAACTCAAGATTTTCCAACAGTTCAGAAACATTTTAAATTTTTAACAGCATCTCAAAAATCAACTGAAGCAATATTTGGACTTACTGCTAATGTGTCTAAAGTGTCTATCAAAGTAAGAGAATAGTCCCCCAAGACATCATTAATATTCAAATTGGACCTAAGATGAATAGGAAACAAAAAAAAATGTTATGACAACATGAATAGAATTTATTTACTGTCAATTCATGTGATAATGCATTTAATTAATGAAAACATCATAGGTTATTGATATACAGAAAAAGAACAAACAATACAGTGTATCATTTATTGTTTTCAACTATTGTAAGAAGAAGCTCCCTAAATTACATCCTTTCTCTACTGTAGAAAACTTGAAAATAGAAGAATCAATTTCTCCTTTATAGTTTAGGGGTAAGCTGCACACATGTCTATATCTTTGTGGCATACACGAATGTATAAAGAGGTAAGTGCTACAGATTGTTGATGAATGAAGAAATGCCAAACAGAGGAATGTTGTGAGAAGATCTGGAACAAGCAGCATGGAGAGCAAATGGATGTGGTATGTAGGGACCAAAATATGAAAGTTCTGTAACTTGCAGGGGTCTCAAGTTTACAGTATATCAGACATTTTCTGTGATTGCCTTGTTCTACCTGCCACTTGTCTATGTAGTGCAACAGTATCAATGACATCTGTTTGTAAATAACTTAGCCTGCACATTTCATTCTCTGAGCATGTTTCTATGCCTCGTGACATACAATGTGTCCTTGAGTATATGTGTAGTTTAAGAAATAGCACTGGGCACTGTTGGTTAGTTACTGTAAGCCAAAGTAGCATGACAAATCAGCACTGAACACAATGTACTCCAGAGTTCTTTTACAGCTGTATTTATGTGTTTGCATGATGACATGAATCTGTAAACCTTGTGTAAGTCAGTGTGGATGATGTTCATGGGTTGCAGTACTTCCTATGACTAACAAATTTTCTTTAAGAAACTGCTGCTTGTCACTAATGTGCATTTCACCAAACTTTATTCTTACTCTGTGACGATTTGCCCGAACAAATTCATGCAAATAAAATGTTTTACTGGAATGAACAGGAGTTTACCCAATCGGAGATTGATGTTACTTAGGGGTATGTTTAGGGTTAGGTTCATGCAAATTCATTCATCCATTCTAACTTTATTCCAATCTCATTTTACAGTTAAAAATATGCCATAGAGTTTATATATAAAAAAATAAGAGATTCAGGAGTGACAACTAGCTCACAGAGAGCTTATTTATGTTACCACCCCTTAACAATAAAAACTGGAAATTCAATCAATGCATACAACAGATAAACAACAATAAAAGTCAAAGAGAGAACTAAAGAAATAAATGGTAGTCCAGTGACGACGAGAAATGCATAGATAAAATAGCACATGAATTTGTATGAATGAAAACAAGCAAAAGAAGGAAAGCAGATCAGTGAATAATGAATTAATGATATTTCAAAATGAGGTATGCTTTGAGATGTTGTTTAAAGGTATTTAAAGGCTGAGGATTTTTTACTTTGATTAGCAGATCATAACAAATCTTGGTACCAATGTAACAGAGAGTAAGTTATGAAGATGTAAGTCTGAAGTATGGTATGGAAGATTGAAGTGGACATGACTATAGGAAAATAATGGGTTCTTCCACACAACTGGAAATGACTAACAAATATATTCAGTGAAAAATTGTGTAGGAAATTGGATACAAAAATAGCAACATAGTACCTGTTTATGTCATACATATTGAGAATGTTCAAATAAGCAAACAATGGTGCAGTGTGGTGAAGACAATCAGCATTGCAAATATTATGGATAGCTCACTTCTGGAGATTAAAATAATAGCAGATATTCAACCCCTCCTTTGTGTGAACAGCTTCAACCCTATTCTTAAGTAATTTAATGCTACAAACTGTAATCTGGGCTACGGTAATTACGTATGTATGCCTATATGCTTACCACTGTCCATGCCAGACTACTATGTACTAGTCTCATTCATTCCGCCAAAATGTGGTAGGCCCCTAGTTCGTTTTAAACAGTGTATTTGATACCACTCAACAGGACTAAACATATTTGCAAATATTATTAGTTTCTGTTACAATGATGTGTAATTACTTCCAGTTTAAATACAACAATCAGTAGTCCAGACAGTTATACTTACGGATTGCTCTGGTCAGACCCTCTTCCAGTACAGTGAATAGGATCTAATTCATCTAATGGAAATGCATATTTCATATAATTATCGTATGCAAACTGAAACATATTTCTAGCATCTTCCAGTCGTTGAATGCGTTCACTCTCAGGGAAGAAACTGTACTTCTCTTCATACTGGCTGAGTCTGTGGTTTCCACTCCTTAGCCAATCCCATCCCCATTCGTGTTCCATATGTGACTTGATCACAGATGTGTACAAGGCCAACGTAACCAACGAACAAATAAAACTGAAAACCATGTTAACTAAGCCGTCATTCATGATACGCCTGTGAGTTGGTGATAATATTTGTGAGAGAAATTGCCATTTACACGAATAGTTATCTTCGGAACTGGAAGAAAAATCTTAATCTGCGACATCTATTTCGCGAAACTGGACCATACTACCTACTGAACATAAGCCCCAGAGATCTTGGCTTTATCTTCGTCTTTGACGTAGTCTCAGCTTTGATTCAACTTGGATGAAATTCTTTCTAAAACCATTTTCTGTGTTTTCTGGACGTCATCTTCAGTGTGCTGGACGTTTGCATACCGAGAATCGGCAGCGAAACAAAGAAAACTTTTTAATGGGAGATAATTCAGCTGAGAAACAAAATAGGTGTAGTCTTGTCCGTATCTGATTCGCCGAATTTCCGTTGTATTACGCAATATTGTTTATAGTTGGAGGTGCTGTTTAATTTGTGAGACACTTGTCATGTCTTTATGATACTCTCGTCCATGCACTTTCCTCTAACGTTTCACAATGACCTATTAATAAACGCTAAGGCAAATGTAAAAAAAAATAGTTTATCGCCCTGAGTTTTCAGAACATTAAATTGTGAGGGCCTTTTTTCCTTTTTTATGTAAACCGGAACCCGTAAACAAAGGCGTAGACAGCTGGCTATTTTGTTATTGTAAGGAGGAAAAGCGACTCATCGTCCTTATTTTGACCGTCGTCCTGGGGAAGAGGTGTAAAGGGTGGGGGTTAACCCTCTCGCAGAACCTACGGCCAGGATTTCAATTCAATCAATCCACAGATATGCCTACTGTAGGTGGCATGCGGAGAGGTCTAAGGGGATGGGCACATTCTTCCCTTTGTCAAACAAGAATCAAGATGCAAAATTGACTTTTTTTATTGCACCCAAGCATGAACCTAAATTACTTAAGCAAAGGTTAAAAAGTAGACTATGGGGGGGGGGGGGGGGATGAGTTCCGGTAGGACTATCTTAGCCGGCGGAGCTTCATCATAGGTTAGCGCGGGGCGTTCTAGAACATTTTAGGCTTTTCAAACCCTCCAAACCCTCCCGCAATTGAATTTCTTAATTAATGAGATAAAAAAAAATAATGTATGAACAATGGTAATACATTTCAGACTGGTTGAGGTGATTTAAGAATTATAATAAATTATGCATCTTGTTGTCATTTATTCTTGGAACAGCTTGAACATAGTGGGGAAGGGAGGTGTTGAACATATCATTGGTTGATCCCAGTTTTTATTTGTTGATAATGACCATTTTGAAGCTTGAAAATGAAACTTGGGGTAGGCGGTTGGACAGTATTTAACGCAAAGAAGCGACGCAGATGCCGATTGGATATGTTGGGGGAGAAATGCCGGGTAAAAGATAAGGTTGGTGCCCTCACCCGTGGTCAAACATTTTCAACTTTGTAAAAAAATAAATGAAATTGGCGTACCTTCAAGTAGTATAATTGAAAACTAGTTTGGATCGTCTCAATGTCATAAAAAAAATCCGCTTGTGAAGCCCAGCAGTTTCCCAGTTCTCCCTCAGTTTCCCAGCGGCCCTCAGCTTCGTCAACTTGTCATCCCTCCTTCTTTTTTTTTTGCTCTTCTTTATTTTCAACATCATCCATCGCGTCCCCCAAATTTCTGTGAGGCAACTTTAGCCCTCCCCCCCCCCTCTCCCGCTGACCACGCCACTGCCCGGAAAGGCCCGTTGACAGCACAGCAAACTGTTTTTGCATTCCCCTTCAAGAATGCAACATGTTTTTCGACGATATAGTAAGTTACAGCACTGCGTCAATGACGCAAAGTTGCAAAGACTCGCGGAGGGACAAGACATTTCAGTCAAACATTCTACTCTCGATATTGAAAAAAAAAAAACAAGAGCCCAAGGGCACTGTGGTTCCTTGCGTGAAGATTATTGTAAATCAACTGTAATCGTTTAGTCTTAACAAAGGTTAATCCACAATTCATCACATCCTACAAAAGTGTGGGCTCCATTTTGTCCATAAGAATGCTGATTAGCCAAAGGTACTCAAATACTAATCTGAAAAACTCTCAACACTGTAACATATTAAACTAATCGCTTTGCACAACACAATGTACTAATTTATGACCCATATGGCCTAATCTGAAACTGGACCCACAAATGCTGAACACTGGGAAAGGTTTCACTACCACAATGCTAATTTGATAATCCTTCCACATTGTAAAACACAATACACGCAGAAAAGAAACATTTTGCATTATTTCATTAAATGGTCCACATGGGACCAATTATTTGAACAACCAGAAGGAACCACTAACATAGTAAGAACATGACACAAGTTTACCTTAATGCCATCCTTCATTTTGCTAGATTCATTAAAATGGCCCATTTGGACCTTGGACCCAAAAACCTTGAACGCCCTGAAGGCACAACTTCCATAATTCGTCCATATACCAAATACAAACTTTGTCTAAACCTTACAACTTGAAATATCGTGTTAAAAAGTTTTCAAACTTTTGCCCCAGTCCCCCAGATGACCTTTGACCTCCACCAAAAACAATAGGGCACACCATCTCAGTATGGTGAACCTACATACCAAGTTTGACTTTCATCCGACTTTCCCTTGTTGAGTTAGAGCCTACCTAAGCAAGTGTCAAAGATGTACCCACACACACACACACACACACCGATGCAAAGGAACCAAAAATCCACGGGAAAAGTGCTTGCATGCGGGCGGGGGATGAAAAAGTAGTTTCAGCTTCTTCTTTTTTTATTTGGCTTAATTAGGTCAGTCACGTTGCAACGTAACAGAGAAAATTACAAATGGACATACAATAGGAAAGTTTGAGGATCAGGAATCTCACACATGGGCTCATGAACAGTGGCGAACAATGAGTCTGGTGGCTTCAGCCCCTGGGCCACCATCCCTTGCAGGGATGCCACCAGATGCCTGTTTGTTGGGGCACATGACTATTTACCGTTTAAGCGGTATAATTATTTACCAACTTTTGGGCCCCATAATGTGTGTGTGTGTGTGTGTGTGTGTCTGTGACAAACCTTGTGTGCGCTCTAACTCAATATGGGCAAATTGGATATATCTTTTACTCGGTGAACAGGTCCGTCATAGTGCGTAGTAGTGCTCTTTTGTTTTTGGTGTCCATATCTTGCATATTAATGAGGTTATGGGGTCAAACATCAAAATCTTAAAACTGCCATAGTTCCATAACCGTAGGTCAGATTTGTTTTAAACTTGATAAAGTTTCCTGTTATTGACAGGTTCACGACCCTGTGAAATTTAATGCTTATTAATAGAGGAGATGGGTAAATTTTTCACTGTAAAACAATAACAATAGCCTTAAGACCAATATTCTGGTTATTACAAGCTACCACACAAGTTAGTTGAAAAGATTATGGGCTACAGTGTGTAAAATTCCCATTGGTAGTTTGTGGTTTTAGTGACACTGTTAACTCAATGGGATTTTGGCGATTGGAAACTTTTTGCTCGTTTTAAGGTTATGGTAGCCTAAGAGGACCATCAGTGAATGTATATCATGTTTGAAGTAGCATTTTCTTTATGTTCTCCTTAGGTTGGTGTACTGATCCGTCATAGTGGGTAAAAGTACCTTGTTTATGGTGTCCATATCTTGCATCTTAATGGGGTTATGGGGTCAAGCATAAAAACCTTAAAACTGTCATATTTCAATAATTGTGGGTCGGATTTGTCTTAAACTTGATATGGTTGTCTGTTATTGACAGATTCACATCCCTGTGAAATTTATTGATAAAGGGTGAAAAATTTTGTGGTTTTATTTTTTGGTCATTGGAAAATTGTTGCTGTTTTAGTGCTATGGCAGCTTAGAAGACCATCAGCTGATGTTTATAATGGTTGAATTTGCATAATCTTTATAATAATCTTTAAAATGGGTTGGGGAACAGTTTCAGTCACTGTGTGTAAACATGGTATAGTGAGTTGTTAGTTTAGTAGTTGGTACAGAACTACAGTATGGTACTGTAGCCAGTATAGTCAATGTGTGTACCAATTGAATTTGCATTATCCTTTCACTTGAAAAATGGGAAACTGTTTAATTCATTATATTTCAACATGGTTAGTTTGTTAATTTAATGGTTATACCTGGGCCCAAAATGTTTGGGACCCAGTTTGAGCTCAGTTTTTGGGACCATTTTTTTAAATTCATTATCTAAACATGTGGTATATTCTTAATTCAATGGGGACACTGTACAGATGGGCCTACATTGTTGGACCTGTTTTGGACTCCATTTTTGGGCCCCATTCTTCATAGTCCCAATTTTGGGGTCCCCAGTTTTGAGGACCCAACTTTTCACTTGCCCTAATTTCTTTGCAAGGAACCACAGTGCCCATTGGGCTCTTGTTTTTTCCAACAAGCTTTTCCACTTGATTTTTCAATTGCATTTTCTCACTGGGTTTATCCAACCAGGTTTTCCTACTGAGCAACTGGTAGCTAACTGCCAGTGGGTTATACCCTCTGGTTTTAAACTAGGCTAATATGGAGTCAATTCAAATTTTGCATTTGTTTTTTTATTTATGATGAACCTATGCAGAGTTTGTTCAGGGTTCAATGATATGTGAAGAACAAGAAAGGGAATGGGCAGCTAGCTTAAAATAAGGGAGAACTTTTCGAACACAAGTAGAATGATAACAACCGGGGTAAAAAGCATTAACGTTTATTTGGCACCGTCCTGTCTTGACAAAAGGTATAAACTAAATGTATTATACAGATGTATACAAGGGCTATAAAACTCGAAAAATGAATGGTAAACAGCAGTTGCTCCAACAGTACATTTTCAGCTAGATCACAATTTACTGACTTTCCAAAATTTATTTTCCAGCGAAATGATTCATCTACTTGCCTACCACAAGCCAGTTAATCACTCATAAATATTGTGCATACCATAAATATTTATGTGGTGCGAACCTCAGGAAACAGCTGGACACTTCATTATCCTGTTTCACATACAGCAAAATGAACAGAAGTTTCCCAGTGAGACTTTCCACAATGAAACTTGCATCACATAACTTATAAAAAAAAGGAATTGCCATGCTCAGCTTGCAAAAATGACAGGCAATTTCCCTTTATGTCGGCCTTGATCAAGTAAAGGTTAAACTTGCCTACCTCTCAGGAAATTTAGAAACATTCTGCTGACAAAATATACCAATGACATGAAAAGTAAATCCACCCTCATGAAGCATAGGTACATTTGCCAATGCCTCTTGTCTGAAGTATAATAGTTGGTTTTTTATTAAACCTCATAAATAGCAATTTTTCTCGAACAAAGATGACTGACACAATTCAGTTTGATCAAACGGTGGTACGTCATATGAAAACATCCTTGCCATTGGCAGCACCAATATGACAATAAATTAATGAAGACAAGAATGAAAGAACACAGTTTGGCTTCTACTTGTGTAATGTCATCGTGACAAAATACTCTTCTCTCTAAAACATCTTATGCAACAAAGAGATAATTGCATGACGCTTCAGATAGCGCCTTGAGAGCACTATGCTGGTTGCTAGACGTTCTTTGCACTTAATCACACTGATATCAGTAAAGCACAGGTAAGATAAACTCTTTTTGAGTGGGAGGATGGGGTGGTTACCTATGACTCTTGTTCATATCATGAGTGAGCATTTCACTGCGTGACTACATTCCAAACATACTCCATGAAATGTATGACATGACTCCATGAAATGTACGACATGACTCCATGAAATGTATGACATGATTCCATGAAATGTATGACATGACTCCATGCAATGTATGACATGACGCCATGAAATGTATGACATGACTCCATGAAATGTACATTCCTTCACTGAAGACTCTCTTCCAATCATTTTACAAGACATGCACAAAACACATTAATTTAATTCAGACAAAGTTGTCTTTAAATTAAGTTTCCATCACAGAAAAGAATACCATTTGACTCAGAATCGTTTCTTGCTAGCAAAATCCTCATTGACCTTTCACACTGGTGGATGGGTGCATGCTTCTGGCAGGGGGGAAGGACTTCTGGAAGGGGGAGGGCCTTCTGGGATGGGAGAAGCCTTAGGCAGTAGTGCCCATCAGCACTTACACATAGATGAAATTGGGGAAGGCTATCTAGGGGAAGCACCACCATCAGTTGGTGCGGAGCATACTAGAAAAGTTTTGGATGAAAAATACCCTGCTACATTGCTGAAAATAACCTTCCCTAGCTAAGAAGCCCTTTCAATCTGGCATGCACCCCAAAAATTGTGGGGGAGCTACTCACATATGCTGCCACTGTTTCACACTACAAAGCAGCCCACTTGCAAAATCTGGGCTGCGACCAGTGCAACTTAAGGATTTTGTCAACAAACGATTTTGCATCAGTGGACCCAGCAGTGGCTCATGGGAGTAGATTTTTTTCATTTGCTTTATCTTCTGGAAGAATCAGTAAAAGATACCGTGAATCTGTCACACACTGAATACATGAAATGAGGTAAATCATAAACAAAGCAATTAAAAGAAAACCCTGATGTGTGTTGTAAAGTCTTCAGCTTAATGAGGTCCATTTCAGGCACATAGACATACACAAAGACATCCAGCAAAAGCAAAATGACAAAAGTGGGACAGCTGCAAAATGGCCAAGAAAATATCTCATAACATCTCATAATGACATGTCGACAAAAGGAACACAAAATCTTTGGAGAATATCATTGGTCCGAGTCTACAACCTATTGTGTTTCAAATCTGCCCAGGCTTTCAAGTGGACCCCGACAAAGAAGTAGAATGTTAAGTGTCAATTACGTGGAAGAAAATTAGGATTATGAGGATCGAAAGAACAAATGTAACTCTTATTCAAGTAAAAGGATTAAATTTCATCAATACATACAACCATTGTTGCACCCCTGATGCATTCTGACATTTTCAGGTTTTTCCATAAACAATTTGACCACTATCCCCCTCATTCCTCCCCTCTCCCCTTGCCTGGTTTAATTGACAATAACGTACTACTTGAAGACCATAATATACGTCGCTATGGCAACTTCCTGAGGATTAATGTTCCTGGGGCTAAATGTTGCCAAGGTACTGTGTTCCCAGGGATCGGGAACATTGAGCCCTTTGAACATCAAAACCCTGGTAACATCGACCCTCTGTAGCATCAAATCTTGGAAATTATGAAGACATTTCTGGGAACATCGAACCATGGTAAAAATGAAGCTAGGCACTCATCAGCAACCCTTGAAATGATACAAAAACAGGGAACATCGAACCCTGGGAACAGTGAACTCCAGGAACTTCAGACAGACCCCTAATATAATTTTTGGATAATATAGGATGACAAAGGATAATGTAGGAGTTTTCAGAGAAAGCTTCCGGAAGTACAAGGAAGGTCCAAAAAGTATGAAGTTGATAAGTAAGAGTCACTTTAAAAGCCTGCTTTATCTGATGATGCTAACTGATTACATTCTGCTTCACGATTTCACCAAGTTGTATAAAAGTAAATCCACAAACTGTCTTTCTCAGAGCTGACAGATGAACTTTACTTGTGCAGAAAATAATGATAAAACAACAAAATAAATTACCTCTGAATGTCATCACACTGAGGACAAAGGTGTGACCCTGAAAATCTCCCCAATGGCCTTGTTCACATATAAGAATGCACCGGTAATTATTGACATTAAGCCCATGAGAAAGATTAGCGGGTCAAGAGAGAGATGCATTCACAGTTAAAAACAAGTAGGTCTTGCGATAGATACATTTGCAGGATTAAAAGACTACACAGGCATGAAAAGGTCATATCAGCTGTTTGCATTTCAATAGGACAGCCAATCCCACGCCACTGTTAAGTTTGCGAGCTTTTCACATTACATTTGGAAAGAACACAAAAGGGATTGAAGAAACTCCAGAAGAAGACTTACCACTGAGTATGAGTACACCAGTTTTCATATTGCAAGAATTAGTTGTAATTGTGGACTTGAAGTGTGGGTATGTTCTTAAGTGAATCAGGTGAATGGAAAAGCATTGTTATAAGGTAATTGTCAGGCCTTCTGATTTCGACAGAGATAAGAGGTAATTGGAGGTCCTGTTTTGGGTCATCATAGGCAAATAATGTTAACATTACACAACACACAGACGGTAATATTGTGGTAGTACAGTGGGCCATCTATCAGCAATAGAGGAGATGGTTAGTTTTTGAAGTATGTGTAATGAAATTTACAAATGTACTTAATTATGTATAGTGTCTGCAATCACCTTGATAGACAGTAATTATCTAAATACAACCCGCTTCCAATTAATTAGTATGACTTAAACATGAGTACCAAAGTCCTCCCAAATTAACCATTTCCACCATATATTAAACTTTTAATTCTAAGTTATCCCTTTCAACCATACCTATATGACATGATGCCCACACTTTGTGAAACAAGCTCTATACCCTCTTACAAATTTATACATACTGATTCTGAAAGGACATAAGCTGCACCGGAGAACACCCTGTACAGAACTGAAAGCTGAAAGCACCATGGTAAGCTTAAACATTAACATCTTCAATAAAAAAGTCTGTAGCAAAAAATATTTTCATGTTGTCTGCAAGGCAGGTAGACAACATTATCAATAGCAGCCTCATCAAGGTTGGTTGGAACCTAAGGTCTTCAAGGTTAAAGTTCATCATGAAAGCGTCTTCTGTAGGACTGATGGTTCCTAACGTAATACAAGGCATTCTTCATCAGTCTTAAAAATTCATTGACATCGAAACTGTAATCGTTGAACTTGCCATGAGGGGTCTTCAAAGTTGGGTGCAAAGTCTGTGGGAATTAAAAGCCACAAGCTCTTGCAATTAAACAATTGAATCAAAAGATAATTTGAAGTTTTAATGTCCAAGTTGACCAAAACTTTACAGGAAGGAAAGTTGACGATGTTATTACCATGAATTTCCGTCATTTTCTCAGCATACAACACTATTTACCCTGAACCAGGAACTATTTTAGTACAGTAACTGATTTTTTCATCATCTTGTGTCTAAGCAGTGTCCTTCAAATAATTCATTAGTCTTTAGAAAAACTAATTTCCTCAACCTCATCTCCTGAAACTTTTGGTTACTGGGATACTGGCACTCCAGTCACATACTGCATCTCCCTGCAACTGAGTTACAATGTTTGTCATCATGAGTCATCATGTTTGTTACATCTTCACATAGAATCCCTACAACTGCCTCATGTTTGCAGCTAGTGGCATCAGTTGCAGTCAAGTACATAAGCATATGTAGCACCACCTGGCAACCAGAAATATCTTGCAAACAGATGCAGTCAGTTAGCCAATGGACTGAAACAATGCTGGTATCTACTGTGCTTAGCACCCATAGCCAGCATGACTTGCATCTCAAGTACCAACTACACAACAGACTGCAACAGACCCGTACCGTCATGCAGCATCGTACTGTACTGCAACATTCGCAAAAAAATGCAGTATAGAAAACACCCTTTTTGGTCCTTTGAGCAGGCCTAATTGCCTCATGCATGCGAACGTACTGCGAAGATGCTGCAACATGACACAGCAGGTGGTGCCTGAGGGTGATAGCAAGTTTGAGACTGGGATCTGGTGCCTTCAAGAATGTTGGGTTCTTCTAGGTCAGTCTTGAGATCAACCTTTGCATCATTTCTTGGAATAATTCAGGGCTAATCCTCAGGAAACCTACAAAGTCACCATGTGATTCTCTTTCCAGTTTAGTCACAAGGTTATCATAATGACCACAGCTAAGTCTTCTCGACACCCAAGATTCTCACCCACATTCTTCTCCTGTGCATTCTTCGATGGTAGTAGGAGATTGCAGCCAGCATGCCACCTTGTTTAAGTCTACTTATTTCATCTTCTCTATCAGCACTGATGTATGGATCTGCATTTTCGATATTCATGGTCAAAAATGAGAATAATAATAACTACATGGTGACACCATTGACATACTCCCTTTACGTGACCAGTATCAAGTGTTTTCATACATCTTTGGATCCCTATTGCAAACATGAGCTGATATTAGTGCTACATTGCATTACACTCACAGTAGATTGTGCAACGGTCTGCATAGATTGCACACCCATTTGCAGATCCAGTTCAGATCACACTGCGCACATGTGCTATCGTTCACCAAACGCAGAGCGATTTGCAAATAGTTGCACATTTTGGTTTGCAGACCATTCAAAGTACATTGCAGTACAATGCAGCCAGGTAACAGTACTGTCTGCACCACATCCCACCCCCATTTTAGATGGTACTGGTTGCAAGTAGTTGCATAGCATTTGCAATACCGCAAGTGGCAGTACAGTTGCAAGGGTGCTTTTGCATAGTGTGACTGGGGCAATAATGATGCACTGGTGCCATTTCGAAATGATTTGGTAGCCTATTGTAACCTTTTTGTGACTGAGAGGAGATTTTGAAGGGAATGGTAGGATTCATTTTAGGGATGGTAGCTATTTCAGGGGACACTAATTTACACTTGGGTGGATCACCCTGCTAGAGCCACCTGTGGGGAACACTGGATATGTGCTTTCCTACTTCATCATTGTCATTTTCATACAACCTCAGGCACATTCATTTCCACTCAAGTGACAAGTCCTAAAGATCTTAGAATGAAATCAGAAAAAGAAAAAAAAAAAAACACTTAAACTAATCAAAAAAGTGTTATGAGTGGTCATATTCTGTTGCAGTTACACACACATGCTTAGTGTGATAGATCAGAAGCACAGAAGCTGAGGTTGGAGAAAGAAGATGTCATAAACACTGAACTAGATTTAACAACACATTTCACTGTTGGTACTGCATGTTGGTGTGCAATGCAAAAGATTGAGTTAACCTAACTTGCTTGATGTGGTAGTTTTATCTTGCCCCCATTAAGATGTGAAAATTTTGAAACGTAGCGTGCAGTCTGTAACTTTGACAGGTAATTAATTAAAACATTTATGACTGAAGTAAAATTACACAACAATTTAAAATTGAGTTTCAAAGTATGATTGATACTTGGTTATGTCACTCCATTGCCTCTTTGCCACACAATGGAATCAACTTCACAATTCACTGTTTTATTTCATTCCACCGGAATTCCACGGCGGTGATACCCTGTGTTAGCCTCTGGGATCCATTCACTTTCTTAGTTCCATATCTGAGTCTCCATGAAATACTGTGCAATTGGTAATCCTCTAGTTGGATCTATGCAGACGTAACCGTAAATTTGTTGCTGAATGTTGGGAAAGGAATCACAGCAGCGTGCCTGATGCTAGAGAGTAGAAACTGTACTCTATGTCCACACTATGCATGAACTATCTTTGACAGCATGAATGACTTAAATTTGTCTGTACCAAACTGAGAGCATGATAGTCGACTAGCACCTGTAATAGCAAATGTGAAATGAAATCAGCCTAAGCACCATCCTATCATTCACTTACCTCATTGTGAGATGTCAATAATTCTGTCTTCTCCCAAGTTATATACTTAACTCCTCTCAACCTGGCAATGTCATGATAACAGTGAATGTCATCACAATTGTACCTGACAATAACAATTTTGAACAAATTTTTTTTGAACTAAAAACGAGCTGACATATTTATTACACATTTTGTCTTTCAAATTAAAAGATATACTTTTCAGTGTTTTGTGAAGGTACACTACTATTTTCTTATCTAAAATCTCCATGGAAAAATGACTTCAACATTGCTAAAGATTTGCATTAACTTTCAGGAACTATTCAAAATACCTCAACTAAACAAACTCAGGGGTTCTGGAAAACAGACTTTGTTCCTACAAGTGAAAACGAATATTTTTCAAACAGTTGAACAATGGCGAGTCAAAAATGTTATGTTCAGTGAACCCTGTGAGTGTTCAAAACCTACTGAACAATCTTGAAGTCAATTACTTCAACCCATTTTTGCCTTCAACAAGAAAATTCAGCCACCAAGAACTGCATACACCCACTAAATTCAAAACTCAAGCAACATTTACTTCTTCTTATATTGTGACTACAAATCAAAGCAACACATAAATACACACTCATACCAATAACCATCTGTCAAATTTCATTATAGCCTCAGACAAGAAATTGGGCTTTTCTAATTTTCATTCATACTACTGTTCCATGAGAAAAAAAAAAAACGGAAGTGACAATATCATTTCCCTGACCATGAACATTCATAGGATCACTCCTCCAATGTTATCTCCCAAACTTGGTAATGTTGCAGCATGCAAATCATTTCATGTCCCTACCTACCGAACGTTCAACTTACAATTCAAATAAAACTCCCCAGTCCGGGAGGAAGAACCCGTGTGTGAGTCCAGCACCGTGCATACCGACAAATACATCAGTATTGTGTGTTATCTGCAGGGAGAGTTGGAAGCAAACTGATATGACTATGGGAATCGTGTCTGCTAAAACTCTTCCCTTGGCCCTTACCTTGTTCTCAGCTGATAAAAATGATTTTACCCCTGCGGGCTTCCAGTGCAGTTTCAGAGTGATTACACCAAGCGACTGCTAGCTGAACTATGCACACAACATGCACATTAGCTGAGGTTGGTTTGCCAAGCTGAGAAGGAAGTTTGGTGGATAACTGAAATATCCTTACTCACAAGAATATCAATGTTGAAAGAATGACTGGTAAATGTAACACAGTTGTTTGAGAATTCCTCCATCTATGGAGCAGCAAGTTTTATTCAATCTACAAAGAATTTCTATAAGATGCTTTAGTGATTGGAGCAGCTACAACAGTTTTCTGTTTACGCATTCCTATAAGAATAAATTTTTGTTCATGTCTGCATTAAAAATCCTGTTATTTCATCATACCATTCCATCTTATTACTGCATTAGAATAAGGCTTAAAAATTAATACTGACCACTGTCACTAAAGTAATGTTGAACAGTGACCCTAAAAGGGGTAAAATACTTACCATCAATTGTTCCTTGAATGGAATGTTTCTCCTGTGATACAATAGAGTGAAAAAATGTAAAAACATCATCTAGACATGACTTTGGGATATCCTCAACTTTCCTATTGCATCAACATCATGAATTTCCATTACCTGTGATATTCTATGCATCGTGGTGAAGAGCAGTGTTAAATTAGAATTGATCAGAGGTTGGTTTCAGAGAAAGACACATACATGTTTCTGTCGGTTGTTTGTTTTCCAGATGACTCATAATCAAGCCTCCCTATCTGAATGTAAGCACTGACTAACATCACAGCCATTCCTTCCATAGATGGGACAGTTTAAATTTAGTAAATCTGAATTTTACTAAATTATTCTTCCCACTTTTAATCCAAATCAATTTAAATTGTGTTTTCTCAGGCATGAATAAATCAGAATTTCAGCTGCCAAATCGGCCAATTTGGGGAGAGGTGGAAAAGAGAGGCACTTGAAGTCCTTTTATTTACAGGGCTTGAAATATAAACTGATGGAATCTGTGGCAAAGGCCATCATGCCCGCTGTGTTCACTGAAATGCCTCTTGAAAAATACACCTCACTGATGGTAATATTAAATTTGGCAAAAATTTTTACTCCTGTTTCTTTTTCTTGTTTTACATTCCAAGGAACAGCATTTTAGTATAAAGTTTCATAGCACCTTTGAGGGTCTGCAAACGATGTTGAATCTGCCCTTGAAAGTTCGTGGAAAATAATGCTGTCTGAGCTCTTTTTCAGGATAATTTTGCATGTGCCTGTTGTCAGACTTATATCGAGCCCTGTAATTACATGTCCTCCTCAAGCTTTGTGGTTGCTATCTTATCTAGATTGCTGAGAGAGATGTTTTTTATTAATCTGTTTAATCCAAATTACATTACAGATGATAACTGCAGAACCAGTTAAACATCATGCCCGGGATCTTTGCAATATCTTTTTGCAGGTTGACGTTTGTTATAGCAATAAAAAGGTTCATGGTTGGTCAGGTTTACACCACTTTTTGAAGCCCATTTACTTAATCGAGAGAAAAATAAATAGAATGATGAAATTTCTCCAATACACTCTAAGTACATTTCCAACTTATCTTGCAAGGAATTACAACATTGAGCACTGAGTGCAACAATCAAAACTTCTGGTTCTTTGACAAAAGTCTTTTTATAATATTTTAACAAAGTATCTGCAAAAAAGGTAAAGGTTAAGTTTAAATATGCATAGATATGAGACAGCAGAAGTGAGCTCTTAGTTTTGTAAAAGTACTCACCAATTGTAAGCAACTTTCTTCACTTCTACATACTTGTAAGCCTCTTCAAGAGCCTTAATGAGCTACAGAGAACATTCAAATGAAACATGAAAAAGGAATCCATCATGCTGAACGTTACTGGGGTTGGGGGGAGAAACTTTTTCCCACCTACACACTTGATTAATTTAACTATTTCTCTTTGCTCATGCACTGTCATTTCTGATACATTGTCAGTAGATCAGCACAGCACAAATACCTTAACCTGCCAAGAGATACTAATGTTGTATGTCACACCCTTCCATGGTTCACAACAATTGGGTACTTACAGCACAGCAACTGAGTCTCAAGCCCTCTGAGTTATTGTTTATTTACCCTTTGATTCACTCTGTTGTTTTTTTTTCTTACAAATAAAAAAAAAGTGCCTAACGTCAAATGCCTGCCATGAATAGCAGAGGAAAGTCCATAAACACTGAGCAAATTTCAACTACTTCATTAAATTACTCTGATATACAAGATGATACATACAGATATTGATACAGCCTGCTGTTAAATTAAGATGAGTGCTAATCGACAGAATAGGGGTCAATAATTTTGATGAAACTTTCACCTCATCCTGGTTCACAACATTTCGGTGTTTGCTCTGCCTCTCCAAAAATGTGACCCGAACTTTTCCTCTCTGTTAAAGAAAAAAAAAAGAGAAAAGAGGGAGGTAAGACTTCAGATAAATAACTGAATTATTGATTAAACAATGTTAATATATTTACTGCTCAATGTAATATTCACTCTTCGCAATGGATGAAACGTAAGTTTTCCATCTCTTGAAACTTCTGCTTGACTGATTCTGATTGGATGGTATGGTATTTTTTGTGGTAATACTGAACATTCAACCCCTTTCTGTGTTCCACACTTGTTGGCATAGTTATGCCTCTTCTTACACAACAAACAGCTGAAGAACTAATTTAGCTGCAGACTGTGAAAATGTTTTGTTTGTGCTAAAGTGCAGCTTGGGGGCAGTGACTTACTCTCCTATCGAAAACATCAGAATGTTGCCATTTTTCTTGTTGGTTGTAAGTATATCTAACTACCATAAATCTTTCGTACTGTAAACTTGTCCAACATCATGGAGAACCAACACTAAAAGATGGGCTGGCATTGCATTCAGTCAATGAGCTTTACGCAGAACTGGTAAACACAGGCAATTGTAGACACCAAATCAAACTGTATGTTTTGTCATTTTTATCTTTTGGGAGATACAAATGTTGTGATTTGTAAATGTGCAAAGCATTTTCATAATATACGTTGTACGATGACGAAGTATTCTTCTAACAAAAATGTAGAAACAAACACTCATTCCTGCAAAACTGTGGAGCCAAGTAAATCTCTAGTGACACAAATTTTGTTTTAAAAGAATGCTGATTCCACTTTAACTGTGAAGCCAAGTAACCTCTGACGATATCAATTTTTTTTTTTGGTTTATGCTATTTTCACTTCTGTCAATGTGGTATTCGAATTTCATTTAACATTGATACAAGCCTGTAATCTGATCCAAGGTCACCAATAAAAGAGAATTGACCCTCCAGGTGACACTGCAACCTCTTTTCTTTCAACTTATGATATTTGATGGCATCTGCCAGTGAAGTGTGAACGTCCATGACCAAGAGCCTCAGCAAGCAATGAAACGGATCTGATAATTAACATGAACATAAAACTGGTGAAATGTAGTAGCTCATTAAAAGTGATTTTAAGTTCACGATTCTCATTATGCGAACACTTTGGCACCATTGTACTTATCCTAAACGAGACCAGCATGTGACTCTCCAAGTTTGTGTTTTCAAATACCCCATCCTGCACTTCAAGTTCTTTCAAATTTTATTAGTCTAAGTCATGACAGGCCTAACCAAGAAAGAAGAAAGCAGCAAAAAAAAAAATGAAAAGAACAAAATATTAAGTGCACCTTCAGTCAAAAATTTCAAAACTATATGTCACAAAGCTTAGAAAATGAATACAAACAGTCCAACTCCCATCTTCCCAGAAAATTCCTGAGCTGAGATATAAATGTTGAAACTTATATACTCAAATTTAGATGGAAAATTTTCCAATATCCTATCCTATAATGTTATTTCTTGTACTGCTCAAATTACTTCCTTTTGCCTTTTCAAAAGCCATTGCACCTTGTCACAAAATGTGATCACATTCATACCATTAAGGGGTGATTTCAACATACAAGCTTTCTCCGTACAACATACAATGCAGGGAAAGAAGGGTAAGCTATTCAAGGATTTTATAAAACATTTTAACTTCAAAAGGAAACAGAAGCAATTAATAGGAGTTGTTCAAGAGTGACATCACAAATTATTGCAAAATTGACCATTTCAATTCAAGTGAATAACTTTCAATATTTGATATCTCAGCATATGGAACAAGCTATAAAGACGGAAGTTCGACAGATGCCATTTATTTTTCAACCTCTAAAATATATCTTCTTGTAATTACAGAGTGAATGTACACTAGGCATGATGCTATATGATGCATAAAAAGGTTGATGATTTGCTTTCACACAGCAGGCGACTTTTTATCGCTCCGTGATTTTTTTGTCATGTGACTTTGTCAAGTGATTCAACAGAGGGCAATGATTGGTCACAAGAAGAAAAATGTCAACGCAATAGGTGATATCAGCTGAAATATACTCAACTCCATTTCATAATGTCGCTCACGATCATATCTTATCACATCGTGGGTGGTATAGAGAGATCTAAGGTAAAACATTTCTCAAATGTTTTAATATCACACTGTATCATGTCTGCTGTGAAAGGGCCTTTAATCTGTTTGTAACGTTACTTATGAACTGCTGAAAAGACCAACGAACAAAGGCATAGATACATACTAGGAAAAGCACATCAATTCAAGCAGATCAATAAGTTTTAACAGGACATTCCCTCCATTATGATGATTTCTAACAAACTTTATATTGCTACACTTCATGATAGCTGTTGTGCATTCCTTGGGTACTTTTTTTTGATTAGCAGTTATTTCTCAGTTGTCTCAATGGTATTGTTGCATTTTAACAAATCTGACTTTTTTGCTTACTATGCATACGTTGAACTGTTCCTATGTTCAATTGGTTGTCTCCTTTTCATTTCTACGTCTGTATTCATCCTATAAATGACAGGAAGGCAATGTCTACCTTGAATGCAGTGCAATCCCTCCCCTCCACAGGCAACATATGTGTAAAATAGACAAGTAACACTGTAACCACATTGACATACACAATAGGGGACTAGATAAAAGAAAAGTCAAGAAATTGGTCACATTAGATGAGAGGTAGCTAGATGGTTTTGACAAACAGAGATGTGATCACCTTTGGTGTATCTTGTCTGATATTTAGCCTGTGAAGGACATGTTTTGAAAAGGCCTTTATCACTTCACTGCCAGAACAATGCTTGACCAGTGGCATGTTGTAGAAGAATCCAAACCTCATCCTAGGGAGCAAGCTGAATATCGCTGACTTCACACACACCTGTTTGAAGAGAAGTTAAGGATGAGCAAATGTCGGTCCAATATACTACAGTCAAGTACACGGTAGATTGATAAAATTATTCCCCTAGGTGGTCGGTTTCTACCATAGATGTTGAGGATTATATAAATTATGTCCAGACAATTCTTTGTAATGGTATAAACCTTTTGGTCATGTATGCAGGCATGATGCCAATACATCATGTACACAACATATACATGCAAAACCCATGAATGTTACAGCCTATGCATGCAACATATGTATCCACATATGTCACGTCATAGCTGATCTGACGACTGAACCATTTTCAACTGTCAACCAACTCAGCTGTGTTCTTATTGAATTTATAATTCTGTCTCTGAATGCAATGTGTATAAGCACAAAGTATTCAACGATGCGACCCCTTCCAATTGTTGAAGCCATTTAACTGTATGAGCGTATAGTGCACGTTACTGATGTAAGTCAGCTTTTGTCACATGGCAACGTGTACAGTTACTGAGCATTTTACATTTTCAAATTGTTAGTACATTGACATATGGAACTGATATAGATTTGTTGACTAATTGTAACTCTACAACCCTTTCTATGTTTACACTTTGCAAGGGATAAGGTGGGGCACTAGAAAAAGATGGCAAGCTGTAACACTGCCAGCCATCTAATATTCACTGCTAAATTCCCAACTGAAAGTAAATTCAGTAATTCCTGTAATTGCCACTTGTTATCCTCCTTCAATTCTAATTCAAACATGCAGTATGGAACAAGCTGAGCCACCTCAAAGAATTGGGTGGCTGTTTCATGTCCTACACATTTCTTGATGCACTGGTTCACCATATCCATGCCTCTATGATAAATGTATTCAATATCTCTCTCTTTCATAACAAATTAATAACACATTAATTCAGCAATTCCAGTAATCGCTCCAGGCTCCTCCTTAAATTCTTGATATACACGCATGTACTATTACGACATGCTGAGTCACTTCAGAAATATTTCATATCCTCGACACCTCATGATGCAGAGGTCTCCTTAAGTCTCTGTGATGCAGGTATTCTACAAATCTCTCTCCTATCTTTGATTAATTCAAAAGTAAAATTTAAGTCACTTTACCTTCTTTCCTTCCCACTCTTTTAATTTGATGATCGGATTCTGAGTGAAGGCCTGCCACGTTTGTTCAAATAAGTCTCCATAACCATGGTTACCCTACAATTAAAAAAAAAGTACTGCGGTCAGTTCCAGATAACTTACAAATTAAAGAAAAAAAAGAACAAAAACATATTACATAATTGTAACATGAGAACAAAAAGAAAAGCAAACTCAAGTGTCCACATCAAACATTTGAGTGCAATCAACATTTCTAGGAATCATGGATAATTGAGATGTTATAAAATGGATAAAAGTTAATAATGTAGCAAATGGAGCAGAATAAGGCTAACATAACAATATCAAATGACAAGAAAAACATGATATAAAACAGAAAGGAAACACAACCTTGAAAGGGTCAAATAACTCGCAACCAACTTCCTACACATATATGTTGTTTCTTACTACACTATGGGCAGTCTGCGAGATGCGATTTACTATTCGCACAGTGACATGTCCCGCTGTGTAGTGGGTACCCAGCATTCCAAATACAACAAGGATATCACTTTGCACTAAAGTAACATGGATAAGCAAATTGAAGCTGGGACAATTGTGTAGATAACTTCACTGGAATTTTTGCCAATTTCATCCATTTTCAGATGACTTACAACAACTTACATGTAGGCCTATGCAACGTGTAGAAGGAATTTTTTTCACTCTTTTTAACGTGGCATTTTTATCACAAGTGCATGACTGTTACTTTGACATTTCATTTACATTAATTACCCTTCAAAAATGTTTCATGATGACTATGTACACCTATAATAGTGGTTCTCAACTGGGAGGGTAATTATACCCTCTTGGGGGTAATTTTGGAATTTCACAGGGGTAATTATTGACTGCTGATCCAATCAAGTATTATTTGTTATATCTGTAATTCTGTAAGATTACTCCCATCTCTGATGATGCGATACAGCAGGGACTGTGCTGAACCATAGTACAATAATAATAATAGTACCAGAACCATGTTAGTGTACTCACATATTTGTGTAAATTAATGGCAAAACTGGTACTAGTGCCACACTCTGGTCGAGATTTCAAGTGAACCTTTTGATACATTTAGGAGTGGGGGATGTCTGGGGTAGCTGCTTAGAAGGGGGGGGGGGGAACTGGCACAAAAATGGTAAGAACCATTGAGCTATATGAACTAAGTTTCATTTGATATTTAATCACATGGATTGCATCACCACTCTTTGACATATTCTCCTATCACAATTTGGGTGGAATACTGGAGAATGGAAGATAAGTACACAGAATCTTCCAGAGTCCCTGAATATTGACACTGCATATGCAGATCAACAGCCTTCAAAATGAATAAAAGAATAAGAAAGGAAACTGACCATATCCCACCAGACTATATTGATGTCCCTTGAAAAAGTGCCATTGATGTGCTGCGACAGGTAGAGATTGACAAAATCACAGAAATGATGGTACATGTTGATGCCTTGCAAGAGGAAAAGGAAAAATGAAAACCATAAAGGTTTCTAAATCTACAGTCAGAATAGCACCCTATATGACTCAACACATTCAAAAAACTTTTAATTTCTGAACACATGTTCTGCATTGACGGGTTCAGATGAATATTGCATTACACAATGACAAACAAGGCCGGTCCCCCTGAGAACAAACAGTTTATATGGCTAGGCGCACAGATCGAATGGCAGAGTTGCAGTGTACACATGCTAAATTTAGTAGCTTACCATACCGGAGGGCGATTCTGTGTTTCATGTTATCGATGAGATATCACCTGCAAAAGGTCTAATGTGACATCACAGAAATTCAGTGCTACATATACCACCAACAAGGTTGTACTGATCACCTCAAGTGCTGTTGGCACAAGGCTGCACTTGTTCTATTTCAAGCTCTCTCTGGCAAGTTACTTTAGTCGATGTCTCGCAAAATCTTTACCGAGTGAGATGACGTAAGCCCATTTCTTAATTGAAGCACAAATTCAATATGGGTGGGGCCTAGAAGAAGGGAACATACCTCCTTTATTATTTATGATTAAAATGATGTCTCACATAACTAACACATAAACTATCAACTATGACTCAACAAAAACAATTCACTGTTCTTTGTCATATTTTGACAGAATATCGGTCACATCTGTTTCAGATTCTAAATCCATTGGTCATACATTGTGACATCATACATGCATTGTAAGGTGGAAATAAATGCTGACAAAAATATATAAAAAGATAAACATGTTAGTCTGTATTTAAAGGTGGCACATTGAGTTGAAACTGATTACTTTTAAATGCACAACTAATGGCAAATTTATATCATTAGCATAAATAGTCAAGTTTCACATCGAATTTTTACAAAAAGTGTCAAAATTTTTTTAATTTAAGCTTGTTCTAGCTCAGTGTATATGACTAAGAGCTACAGTGGAAAAGACAACATCTGGTCACAAATTTTCCAAAACCAAATGGATTTGTTGACTGCTCCCTCATTAATGTTTCTTTATTAGGGATAAAATGGATATTCTTTTAGTTTGACCAACTATCACTGGTATACGAAGGAAACTTGGAAGATTTGGAGAAGGGAGTGAATTTCATGAAACAACTCAAAAGAGCAACTTAAAGTGGATTTTAAGTTCATGTGTACAGTGATTCAGAGCCATGTCAAGTGATTTAGAGCCAGCAACAGGCCAATACTTGTTGCAACTAGGTGATTTTGAGAAGCCAAGGAAGAAGTTAGCAGCAGATACACACAGTGTACTCATGGAAATGTGGTATATCATTACATGTACAGTGGGACAGGTAAAACAAAAATTGTTGCTAGCTTGAATGTGTTGTTCAGTCTAATAACGTAAACGACCTTGGTAACGCAATTTCTGAGTATCTTCTGAATAAGCAGAGATAAATCCACTGCACATTTTTTCACTCAAACCTGCACAGCACAGCAAAAGAGGTATACTCCATTATACAAACATCATCAAATATGCCACGCAATAATTTTTATCCCAGTGCATTTCAGGTGTGTTTACAAACATGCAAAGGCAGACCAGATATGTTGATCGGGATGTCTAAATCCCATTCCTACATCATCGGTATAAATCAAGCTTTGTCCTTTGGTTTTCATGACCACTTACACCAGGGACTACTGTCTGCACCAAGAAACCCTGCAACCTTAAAAACAATCCATTCAAGAACACTCACCTTTAAATTTAAAAAAAAAGAAAAAAGATAAGCAATAGTAATAACAAGTAAAACATCTGTACTGACAATATTTGTAAGTGATGTCACTCAGGTCAAATACATCTACAATCTTGGACCAAAACTGTTGGAAGACTTTGTTGTTATATTTTTGAATCTCAAGAGAAACTCCAGCATTGTACAAAAGGAGTGAATGTACATTGTGAACTGTAATCATGTAGCCAACACTGGAAGGAGCAGGTTGTCCCAATGAGTTTTGTCCGAGGTTGTAGCTGACATTTTAAGATGCTGCACAAGTGACTGTGAATTCAAAATAACGTAATCACAGCAAATGCTGTGGAACAACTGAGCAGTGGCAAAATTTGTGGATACCTGCATCAAGCTTCATGAAATAGGTTGGTTTTTCTAGAACTAAATCACAATCGTCAATGGTGAAGTTCTCGTGGGAAACAGACCTGAGTTCTCCAAACCTATGTAAAGGACGAAAGAGGGAATGCTTTTAAATCGATGTTGAGAAAAAACAGTGACTCACAAAAGGTAGCATAACATACCAATATTGTTAATTTGCTGCTTCATGTATGTAGTATGGAGTGCAGGTTACAGAGTGGCCTCCAGGACATGGATGCAGAAAATGTTATCACAGTCCATTCTTCATGAAATTACAAAATATAGCTGGTGGTGTTATTCTTGTTTTTGCCTCTTTTATCATCCAGTTTTTTAAAGACCTTTGACAAAGAAGGAAATAGTCTAGGTAATAACTATGTTTTTGCATTCTTGCATATCAAGTGCTGTAGCTCATTGAGATTTCTGAGCACAACAACCACTTTGAAAATCCGACCTACACAGGTTGTAAAATGCTGGGTACTTCTGGTTCATGGGGTTGAAGACTGACAAAAAGAGTGGCCTATCTAACAGAAGTGGAGAAATCTCACAGATATGGACCCATAGAAAATATAATTATCCTCAGTTACACAGGCTTGCATTTGTATATAGTAATTTGACCAGCTTGTGGGGCCAGATTTGATTCAGTACCAGATATAAATTATTCCCTTGATTGCACATTACCCTGAATGCAGTTATCATTTAATGTCTGCAGTTTAAAAACTCTGTCAAAGGCCCACAAAGCAAAGTTTTAGGCCTGGTGCATTTCTGTATGTGGCTACTTTCACCAATACCACGGAATTACAGGAAGCATGGCAACAGTTACCAAAGTAACTATCAGTCAAGGACCAAACTCTTTTGACCAAAACATACTATACTTCTCCAAGAATTGATTTTCAAAACCTTGCCCAGTTCATGATACACAATTACGATAAAATCTGCAATCACGAAGAATAGTGTAGTCTAAAGAAGCTGCTTATCAAGAATATGCTTTGAGTACAGTATGCACAAAGTCAGATAAATTTAAGATTACTTACCATGACTGTAAGCTGGAGAAATGGTCACCCTGAGTGGCCAAGTAATCTTTGTCTACTTCACAGTTACCTTTGATGATACCAGGTACATCAAAGGCTTGTACACTGAATCTGTGAACGGAAAAACCACATGTAGGATTTGATGGCAAAATATGGCTGTTAGCAAAGAGCATTTTTAATAACACTGTGTATTTTTTTGCTACTATTGCATGAAGATTGGAGATTCCCCTTTTGTAATGACCAGTGGGCACAGCCAGACCTTTTGGTGAAGCAGGAGTACCAAAGAGATGTGAATATTCTAGGAGGATGGATAAGTTTTCAGGTGTTCCAAATTTACATGCATCATCAACAACGCTCAGAGGAGGTATGTTCACATTATTGAAAATTAGTTGGGCTTCAAGATATAAGCCAGCATATGAGATATCTTCTATGAAATTCAATTTAAACTTTAATTTTGCACTTTGTTAATCATCGATGAACAGCTTCTCAAACAAATATGCCATCCGTGAGGTGTACTTTCCAGGGGCATCTCAGCAACCACAGTAAGTGAACACTACAGCATTTAGCCTACCCGACATTTGGCTCCCATCACACCTTTTTAAGATAAGCTAGACAAACACAATTGGTCAGTCATGCAGGGTATGCAACATTTGGCAGTCCATGCCTTCTGTTTTTTTTACTCCTGCTATCATGTTAACAGTTATATCCTTGCAGCCATTGAGTGCAATGCAAGGGTACACGTAGCAACCATTCACATATACAGGCCCTTGCCAACATGACCCTGTGACTATTTCTAAGTAATGCCACTGGGTATGGAGCCAATTACTCATACCAATGTGATATGCAGCTCCAGTGATACATAGGAGCAATCCTTAAAATTCTTATATCCTGTGTCAAGACCGACGAAATAATAAAAATGTATGATTAGATCACACAATGAAGGTTTGGTGAATATTCCTTCAATCTACAATTAAATTTACAGCATTGGGGACTTTTGTCACATCAGAAAAAAAAGCCACTTACTTATCAACGGTACCGGCAAATTTGTACCCCGAGAAATCGAACATAAAATTCTGGGCAAGGCAGTGGCGAATAAAAGTAGAACATGTCAGCTTTGATGAATGCTGAAAAGATGTACACAGAGAGACAAATTTAAATGATGAGCGTATTTATTTTCTTTTAAGTCTACGAGATTACCAGTCGTTCTGCCCCCCTGCAAGTTTGCACCAAACTAGACATTGGTTCGTCTCAAATACCATACCTCAAGTACCCCCAATACAAAATGCCAGACATCAACTCATCAAGTGCTACCAGTGATAAGAGATTGAATTTCCAACGACATTCCATTGCTGATATCGTGTTTATAAGCCAGGACATCACATACACACACACATACACACACGCTATCACCATTGCATAGATTCCTTGCCTGCTTCGGCAAGGAATCAAAAATGACCAGGCTCAGATGAATTCGTGCTCAGTATCTGTGCTCTGGTGAAGTTCAGTTACTTCATTCTGTTTGTAATTGAAGATTTTGTTGTTAGTAATATTTTTCCAACTGACTTAAATACACTTGTAGTCTATACAAGCAAGCAAAACTTTTAATTGAAATTTTGAAGAGGAAATAAAAAATGAGAAAACACATGATTAGCAAAACAATCACAAGAAGTAGAACATGTAATGCAAAGCCACTGATCAGACACAATCCAAAGTTAACAAAGTATGTCAACAAAACAAGACCAAATGACCATTTCAATTTGTCCCCACCTGTTTTTTTCTCACATAATGCAACCATCAGGTTAGGGGGCGAACTGGTTGGCACTTGAGGGCAAACTGGTAACGCTTCAGGGGTGAACTAGTAAACAGCTTGAGGCAAACTGGTAATTTATACACTTTTTAAAACTGTAAACTGAGGTTTAATGGAATTTACATTATTACTGAGAGCATGCTAGCCTCATGATTAAAGGCACCAGGCTCGTCATCCAGTGATTATAATGGCTTCGAATTCACGCAGTTCCCTTGGGTGAGACATCATCTCAACTTGCTGCTCTCCACCTGCTGTAGGTGCTAACTGGTGACCTGTGAGGGACGTGGGTACAACTGGTGCTTTATGGCAAACATATACCCTGTACCCTCTGGGATTGATGGAGTGCGTACCCCCTTTCAGTGAATTGAAAGAACATTGAGCAGTCACTAACCGGATGCTACAGTACATAAGATGCATCATCATTACTGTTAAATTTATTATTTACGTAGTCATATGAATAGTTGGAACAGGTGGAAAACCATATCGATGGCGTATATACTCCCTTCATTGCAGCGAGTCATATACCTTCTCATTTGTCTGTCCACAGATCTCCTTCATGGAATACTTTTCGTTCCTCACGAAGCCGAAATCGCTACGATCCCAGTACTTCCTCCTCTGTTCCTCCAATGAATCGGCCCTGCATGACATGAGCAATGAATGCACATTTTCAAAGGCAAGTAAAGAAGGGAGCGATTAATTCTGAGAAGTTTTGATAAATCACAACATGTCAAATACACACAGAAATGCAGCAAATTTCACCATGAGACTTTAATTTATCACAAAAATCCTTATATCTCACTAAAGTACCCTGCAAATTGAGATCGGATATGTTTGGTGGTTTGGAAACATACAAGAGTGAATGATTAAACCATACAAAGTAATGTCACTTTCATGTTACGACGGGATGTAATGATTAATAACTCCAACGACTGACAAATGTTCTACAGTCTTTCTGAGCAAGTTGATGCTCATTTCTTATATGACATGGTTCTCCTCTTACCAAAAACTTGGCAAAAGTTATAAAGGGTTTGACCACAACTTATTCCATGAAGCAATACAATGTTAGCTTTATCTTCCCTGTGTGCAATCAGGCGACTAACAAGAATAGTAAGGATTTCTTACTGCTGGGCAGGTAGAAGCAGGGTGCAAAGTGCAAGAGAGAAACCACAGAACTTGAAGTCACTGACCATCAAAAATTAGCTCTCCCTGACCTGTGCAGGCCAGGTCGAGGAAGAGAAATTATAAGCATTTTCATAGCACGTAGTTTGTATGAATAATGCAGTCTATCAAAAAAATCTTCCTTCTTTTGACAAGTCTCCAAAGTCCTTCATGCCTAAATCATGCATTATGGGCCAGATTAACAGCTGATGATAGTAACAATTACTTCGCAAGCAAATATCTTTTTCCGAGTTGAGAATTCAACGGAGTAAGAAAGATACATTTCCTCTTGCACAGGACTGTAAATTTGTAACAGTACCTACAAAGATAAAATGACATCTCTCTTTAAATTAGATCATCAGGGTTTCGAACTTTCAGATCAAAACAGTGTATCCCTCTTTTTTTATCCTTTCCTCCCTTACCACAACTTACCATCTCTCATCAAATTCAGTACATACTGGCCAATGCTTGTTGTCTCTGTCTTCGTACGGACATCCATCCTCATAACCCCAGCATTTTCTTTCCTCCACATTCTTTGCCAAAAAAAAGAGAAAGAAGAAGAAACAATCAAGCACAATTCCTGCATTTTCCAGTCGATTTTTTTTGTTACTTTTTCATGACATTACCACAAACAAGTTAAGAATTTCCATGACGTTCCTCCAGACATTTTATTGTACATCAACTTTTTCAACTAAAACAGGAAAACCCATACCAATATGAGGTGAAGACGATAGTTAATGCTGATCAATATTACAAGAACAGATTTTGATTTTACAAGTGGGAAAGACACAATGTTGCAGTGTGAAAATTGCTGTGACTTTTCCAGGATTTCAAACAATTTCCTTGAATTTCACAGTTTTTAAAGGCCTTGAAATAATTTTCCAAATTTTCATGATTTTCCAGGCTTTCCATGACCGTGGGAATCCTGATTAGAGAGAAAACGTCAAGACTTGATACATTGATATGAGCAGGTAAATGACTTGCAGAGCTCTGATTGCTACAATTGGAAGTTTCCAATAAAGAAACAATTGATGGTCACGTAGATTAACTTAAAACAACAATACTGAAAACTTTAATGTGTGGCTGACCACTTACCAAATAGTGTATCTATTGTGGTGAAAACTTTGACAGAATACAACTCCTAGTTTGGTCTACTGATCAGTTTGGTCTACTGCGCAACATCTTGCTCAAGTTTACAGTTTGCAAAATTGAGGATTACCACTAAAAGAGTGGGGGTTGTCCTATGTCAACTGACCTCCTGAACAGGTAACTGGAATTGACTGAAATGTTCTGCACTCTTCTACAAATGAAAACATGGCAACACTGGGGATGATCAGAAGTCTATTTGTGCTTCTTTTTCTCTGCTGCTACCAAGAAGTAAGTAACCAACACAACATTGACTGTTCACAAAGTACAGTGCAACCTCTTTTTACTATGTACCATAACTAACAGTTTCTCTCCGTGAAAGAAGACTGAAGTCATTGCTGGAATATGAATAATCAGTATTACATTTAATGACATTGCACATACAGTAAGCTTAGATAGTTGATGACAGTTAAAATGTCAAGTATATACCCATCCAAAAAACCTGCAGTGTGTACAAAGTGGCATTTAATGTTCATATATACAGCACACTAAAGATGGTCATTGCCTGGTAAAGTATGGATCAACCGATAATCTTTGCAATCATATTGGAATTAACCACTCCAGAGACTACATCATACACAAAATGTACACATTCAGAGGAGAACATGCTTGATAGTGGAAATGTTGAAGCAGATAATGCGCCAATGTGATAAAAATATTGGCACATCGGATCGGCAGCAAAAACCCACATTGGTTCACACCTACTGATAAAATAACTCAATTTTCTTGGAAAGATGTAAGAGGAAATGAAATACATGAGGAAAGGAAATACAAGAGGAAATGAAATACATACTTTAACAGGACATGATGGGTCCACTTTACAAGCTTCAGCAAGTTCTGGGTGTGCGTAAAAAACAAACGGGTAATGGCTCGGATGAAGAAACAGGTCTTCGCCAAAGGCAAAATAGTTGAAAGCAAAGAGGAAGATTGTGTAAACAGAGAAGCCTTGGAGGATTGAACTGAACATGGTCAGCCTTGAAGCACTCTCAGTACATCTATGAGTGAAAAGAGGATAAAACAGCATAGAAGCTAAAGAGAACAAGTGAGGACAGCCAACTTAGTGACAACTGATCACTGTACCATCTGGCTCAAAGGAAAATGGTTGCCCAGGAAAAAAAGTCTATATGCAGGGCTAGAATTGAAAGTAAGGGATCATGAATTTTAGGAAAAACACTCAATGAGCAATATTTTGGTCTAAATTAAATTGGTGAGATCATGTATGGGAAGTTAGGAAAAAGGCAATCAATGTAATCAGAGTGACCAGTAAAGTAAGACAGGAGCAATTGCAGAATGCAACATCCCTCCTCAAATTGAGTGACAACAATATAGTTGCTCATTGTCAAAGTGCATTCAAGCGAGACATTCTTTTGAGAACGATTCAAAGTTGGAGTGGGGCATTGCATTTTGCAGATGTACCGTAAGACACTATGTACCTAGCAAGAATATGTTCAAATCTGCCTTGGCATAATTCTTTCATGTATGATAAACATGCTTTGCAGTATGAGTCTGTCTCCTACTAAGTAAACCATTTATGATTTAGGTTAATCTTGATTTTTGGGCATAGCAGACCTACTCAGGGAATAACTGCAGAATACAGAACCCTCTTAAAAGTACCCCTGCCCCCCCAAAAAAAGAAAACCAAAAAAAAAATATGGAATGCAGTTGTTGTGGCCATAAATTGCCAGTTATTTAGAGAATGACTACTGAGCATAGATCTATGTCTTGTGCAAACTTTTAGAGTACAACATAAGGCCACTGTGCGTCCAGTCTGGAGTGGCAGTGCAGTGGTCATTCATGGAGGTGCAGGTATTTTGAGAATGACTGAGCATGTGCCCTGTGTACATTTTCGAAAGAAAAACAAAAGTATACACTGAACCTCCACGGAGTGCAGAGTTGTAGTGTACATATTTCATACTATTATTCTACTAGTGGAGGGACATTTATAGAGGTCATATACAAAGTTATTGTTACTTTGAAATTGGAGTGCAGTTATAGTTGCAGTAAACATATGACTGTATACATCACAAAATTCTGTTATTCTGAGAGTGGCAGTGTTGTTGCAGTGACTGTGCATCCACTCTCAGTGGTATTCTGCAGAACTTTGTACTCTACTCCAGTCTCTGCTAAGAAGAACAAATGCAGCTACTATAACCTTTGGCCTAAATCCCACATCTCACTAACAGGTGGCTTCCCCTCAATCAAAAGCAATGACTGTCAAGTTAGACCTAACCTAATTAGCTCTCTATGACAAGGCCTTGCAAGTTGCATAAACCACAGTTGTCCCCCACTAGACTAGGTTAGGCTCTGTGTATAATACACAGAACAACTGCAGAATACAACAGCCCAAACGCTTTCCACCGTGGAACTGAAGGAGGAACAGTCGCAGTCGATCAACATATGAACAATTGACACACTAAGGAGACTATAGTTTCAAGTTTGTTTCTACCATTATCACATACCCAAAAATTTCCAGTATAATTAAGTGTAGATTAATAGTACATATGCGAAAGAAGAAGCAGATCCATGAGTAGGTGATGATAGATTATAGTACTTTGCGGCTGAATTAATCAGATAATACAAATTACTAAAATGTGGTAGGGTAGAGGGACCAGAGTAATAAGCGGTGCTTTTCAAGTCTGATCCCTTCTAAGAGGAAAAAAAAACATGTACTTCAATACTAGGCTCACCATGGCACTACGGCCGTGCCTCCGCTTGGCACACATTCTTCTTCATCAAGGCAAAATGATCAAAGTTCTTTTCAAAATCTAATCTATCACACTATGAACACAGTAATATTATAATATGTAAAGTAACATAACATACATCATACATGATCATTCCACTGCGAGTCCGCGATTTTAAGAAAGAATTATTTCGAAATTGACCATGGTATTTTGCAGTTACTCCTGATGAATATACCTACATTTTAGGTCCTGAGCCCAGTACTACATGTACGTGTCTGTGGCATTAAGTACCAAGTAAAAAAAAAGAAAAAAAAAAGAAGACAAAAAAAAAAAAGAAGAAGACTAATGCCCGTTGTGTTTGTGCCCTTTGGGAGTCTGCAATGTATTCCAGAAGAAGAAGAAGAAGTAGGCTAGCCTTGCTATGTCAGCTAGCTAGGCCTAACGTACTAAGCAGATAAATTACAGAACTTACTAGAAAATTTAACTAAGGTATCTGGCTCAACAGGAAATAGGGCGTTTAGAATACACCAACATGACATAGAAAAGAGAGAGCTTTAGTCATTGTTAAACCATTCAGTCTCACCAATAAACATCTGCCAAAGCTTCATCTCCTCAAAACATTATCCATGTGATGAGTAACGGAAGATGCATTATTTGAATTTTGAAAAGTTTGGGTAAACAAATTAGTGTTGAGCAACAAATAACTGAGTTTCTGGTACTAATTTAGAATCAGTGACCGGAAGTGACGTATTCCTCCTAAAATCCTTGTTTTTGTCTAATTTCACCCAAAACTTAACCCTAACCCTCAAATTAAACCATGATTGGTGATTACTTAGTTTAAAGTTAGGTCTAAACAGCTTTTTACACTTTAAACTTGGATATTCTCATCAAATACTCAATCCTAACATCATCAATAACCTTGACTGGTGGTCACTGATTCTAAATTAGAGCAGAGTTTCTATATGTGGGAAACTTATTTCTTGAAAAGAAGACTAATGCCCTTCCTTATTTTGAATAATCTATCATTCTGCATCCACAAACATTGGTTTTAAAGGCTGTATTGCATCACCCTAAGCTATATTTTTACCTCCCTGAAAGCAAAATTCTCAACTGGTTCTAAGTTACAGTACTCTTAGATTGACAGCAAATTCGAAAGATGCAGAGCAGCTCGTATCACACAGCGTACACAGGGATCCATTGTTTTGATTACACATGTGGTGGAATTTAAGACAGGCTGAGGGAGGGACTAGAGGTAGGTAGGTGGTTGGGAGAATTGCAACTGTCTGGGGTGATGCATTACAGCCTTTAAAAATATGGATGTTTCTGTAAAACAAACGCCCTATTTCCCTTTAATCTGCATAATTCCCTGTATCCAACTTGCAACGACTCATTCCATGTGGGCAATATTTTTGAAAGTACCTATCCCTCAGTTTTAATTCTATCATTGGTAACGATTATGAGACTAACTTACTTCTAAAGTTCTATCAACGAAGAGAAGCGCTCCATTCAACTTCAAGATCAAATGATACTGGCAAGAGGTTGATAGATATATTCTATTATACACTACTAGTAGTACTGGTCCAATGCACATGCTGCTCTGTTTTGTCAGGTGATTAAGTCATGTGACTTAAGCTTATTTAGAATGCAAATCAGTATTTAGACCAATCAACACGCTTCATTTCATGACGTCAAATGTAAGCCACTAATTTTCCTGTAACGCTCACTCGACAACCCGGCAGTGGGTCACGAACTCTGACCTTATCAGAGGAATTTGTTACCAAAAACTGGCCAAAAATACCGCGGAAAAGTGAGAAAAGGCTCCGAGACAGTAAGTAATCGTTAAAGAAAACTTCAATCTAAAGTTTGGTGTATTTTTCGTCAATTTTTTTCTCAATTCGGCTTATCTGTGATGGTTTTTCGTCAGACGTATGTTCACGAATCTCAGTCCGTGCATTACTCGTTAGAACCACGTTTGTTGTATCGTATCTCGTTTCGTAAAGCGCGTTTTGTGTTTCGTGTTTATTTGGCATAGAGAATAAAACCCAGCCACCGGTTTATATGTAAGATCTATAATACTTCATTTGACTTGGTGTTTTCGGCGCCTCATCTGCCATATTTTTCTGAAAATTTAGCCAACAAGTACTGTACACGCCGAACTGAAATTTCGCGGTATATTGGTGCTATACAGGGCCTTGTTTGTCCCCTTAACTTTGACCCCTTTGTGCCCTATGTCAAGCCTAGTTTTTGTCCGAAACAACTGACCCTATGGCGTAAAAACAATAAAATAGATAGTTGAGAGGTTGGTCATCATGTAACGCCACCCTCCGTTGTTAATTGTACCACGTAACACAAGTTTGAGACTGTTTTGTAGCCGTACGCAATGAAAATTAGGAATGGGAGGAGGTTTTCAATATGGCGTCGTAAGCCGTATTTGGGGTGTATCCCAACGTTGAAAGTGATGAGGTAGATAGCATACGTCACGCAGAGTAAATAGTACAGTGAAGCTTTGTCTGCAGTCGTTGCAGTTAGCGGAGTGTGCGGTGCATGCTAGTATAATAGGAAACAACAGGAGCGTTGAGTGTGTGTAAACTGTGGTTCAGTTCCGAACACTATGCAGTAACTAAGTCAGTAGCCTATAACTAGGGAAGCAATTTACAGCAGCTGTGTTCATGAGCAGTTGAAACACAAAGAATTAAGATCCATTTGTTGTAGGCCTAACCATAGGCCTAATTAAATGCAATGTCATTCAAAGAAAAATTTTTGTTCCTAGGCCCAGTCACAACTACATCAGTTTAAATTTTGAAGTGGCCATCGATGAAATTGTAATTCTCAGTCATTGCTGTCCAACAATATTTCAGAGAAATAAGGGGGATTTTTTTTTTCATCCTGTTTGCACATTACTTTTTTATATCATTTTACACTAGGAGGTTCACCCTTCCTTCAATAAACACAATATATCCTCCAGTAATGTATGGGGCATCTTTGGTCTTTAAGTTTGTCCAAGTTGGTAATTTACTTGGGATTGTCACATTCCAACAAAAATTTAGAAGTTTCAGAGCACCAAGTTTCTCAAACTAGGAACAATTTAGCCAAAGTTCTCCCAGTTTTTTAAGGCCAAAAGTAACGTTGGCCATAGACATTTTTTTCGTCCGAGTGATAATGTTAAATAACTTTCGTCAAGTACAGTATGAAATGAGCATTGTCCTGGAAAGTAAGCCAAGCAAATTACCGTAGAGTAAACAGTGATGTTGTTTGCCATGATTGAAATAACCAAAATGAAGTCACAAAAGGGAAATGGCTATCATGAAGACTCATGATTATTTGTTTGAGAGTTTTAAAGTCTATTGTGTACCTCTCGTTCAGGATTCCTTGCCAAACCATCATTTCCTGACCTACCAAAGATGGTTGTGGTCAGTGCTTCTAGGTATATTGTTCATCCATTGTTTATTCTCCAAAACTGTGAGTGATATTCCCCTTGCAACGAATGCAACAATAAAATAACTTGAAAAAAAAAATAGCATAAGTGAAGGAATTCATGTGAATCACTTATCAAACTGCAGTTGGACATGTCAGTCATATGTACATCATCACTTGCAAGTTCTGATAAAAGATACTTTACCAAACAAGTCATCAGCCCTCATAAATTTGGTATCACATACATACTGAAATAGGGGTCCACCTCTCTGTCCGACAACTTTTCATAAAATGCACGTTTTCAGTGCGAAAACGAAGTACGTGTTTTCAGTCCGAAATGATTTTTTAAGGTCAGTGGCCTTTGATTTTGCTGTCAATGATTTTTTATCGATTTTATAAAAATGTATTCACCGGCTCGACATTTTGTCATGTGTTTACAACCCTTTGAAATCATCAAAAACTAAATTGAACCATTGAATTCTCATTCATTGATGTTCACTTCTATATCGCACATGGGGATCTTCTAACTTTGAACATTTGTCATCGGCATCTTAAGAACAGTTGACAGGGTATTAAGGAAAACTCAGTGAATTTCGCAAAACAACTTGACAAGCCGCTGTAACTACCACAAACTCATCAAAATAAGTTGTTTTGAGTAATGAGCTCTTTGACAAAATGGTTGTTTTCTGCCATGATGCAGATGAAAGGATTATGATGGATGGTATTGAATTTCCCTCCAGTTGCCACAGCAATGTTGACAAGCACCTCAGGTAATGAAAATCAAAATGGCAGTGGGGCGTATGTTATCTTCAGACTGAAAAGGTCTAGTTTTGGACTGAAAATGTATTTCATTTTTGGACTGAATACGTGTATTTTTTTTTTCTGACTGAAAACTTTTTTTTTTTGGACTCAACATGAATTTCATGTTTGGACTGAAAACTCCTTTTTTCGGACTGAAAAGGTGTATTTTTGGACTGAAAATGTGTCAGATCGAAGATGTGTACCCCTGAAGTAGAGAGATCACTGATTTTGTACACCCAGGCTTCCAACATCTATTGTTTTTTTCTGTCCGATGAAGTGAGAGGTTCTCATTAAAAGCTTTCTGTATGAGACGTATTGGTCCTTCCATGTCTTGCAACAACAACAATAAAAAAAAAGAACTATTATGTAAAAAAAAAACTATTAGTTTAGCATCATTGGCTTCATAGTGTACCCCCTTTAATGGTACAAATAATGTTTCCTTTAAGAGCGTAACGCAATCAACAGCTCAATGTGAAAGTCACCTTGCTTGACTAAATGTGTAGAAGTGCTGCTCAGCATGGACATTACAAACCTGTTTGTGTCAATCCTTAAACTGAAAATTGGTCTCAATTTTATCATTCTGAATGTAAGCACTGTTAGACATACGTTCAGCATAGGGTCCATCAACAATCAGATCAGAATGAAACATTGATCAGAGCATTTTAAGGTGTATGCCCTTTGAAGTTGAGCCACTCGTTGCACAACATTGTCCCATAGAAGATTTCATGAATAATCAAGCCTGATCGATGAAAAGGTAACGAATTGAATGTGATTTGTAATCATGTGTAGCAGTAGCTAAGTCCTTATTGCTATCATCTAGCATTGTTGTGGTGTTGCATTGTTGGCAAACGATATCGTTATGAGACTTTGTTCCTGATGTCGTTTGTGAAATGACCCAAACGATATCTTTGTTAAACTAAAGGAAAAACAAATGTTTCTTAGAATAGAGTTGGATCACATACTAAGTAACATATATACATTGAAACAAGGAATCAGACCTTAAGATTGTAATAAACTTGAATGAACTAGCCTGGTTTACATGAAAATAAAGTGTCATGTGTGTGTGTCACGTTTGTTGGTGTCTCCCTTTATTAACTGCCTTTTAAAAATAGAACAATGGTTATCTATTTGGTATTTAACAAGTGCTATGAATTACAACAGAATGACAGACTACCAGTTGGAATAACACAAAGGAGTAGGAGTCAATTTAACTGAGTGTCAATTTGTGTCTACATACAATAATTAACTATAAACAATATGGAACAAAAAATGTAGTGTTATGTCTTTGTGTTGTCTTTTTGTTTCCTCTTCGGACAACCAAAATGTATTTTGGACAACCAAATATAGTGAGTTCTTTGTCTGCAGGACAACTTACTGTACAATTTCTGAGAAAAAATCAGGCCTGTTGAAGTGACACTTTCCTAATTGGGATGATTACGAAGAATCCATCCACATGAAAAATACAATATGAACTAGTTATTGTTGTGTACAATGTTTTAAATTATACATCCATGCTTGAGAATTACGATTTTGATATCTAAAAATCAACGCAAAGTGAAGGAAACCCAGGAAACCCAGAAAACTTTATACAGTCATTTACTGTGAAATATTACCCCGTCCTCACGTTTCTCTAGAATTTCTCAGCATTACTTTAAGCATTGACCTATGGGGCATTAGGATGACCAGTGCTGTTGCTGGGTGGATGAAGATAGTGGCTTTTGAGCAGTGAACCTTGGGAACTGGGAGGTTTGGATTCAATTCCTGTCAGGGTTGTTGCAAGGTCTATTTAGTTTTCATCCAAGACTAATCAAACTTTTTCTCTCTGAAGTGACCTTGTGAGGGAAGATAACAAATTTGGTCCAAAATTCACGTGAATGTGAAATAACAGGAGAGAAGGCACCTGCCCAAATTCTGCGATAGTGGATTCTCCAGACGTATTTGTCTTTCATATGATGAGTTACACTCATGTTGTGCACCCTGTATATCATTGTGAACTGTAAAGTAAGGTGCATACTGCAAAAAAAAGTGTACCTAGTTCGAAAAATTGTTGTTCGAGTTGCAACTCGAGGGCAGCGGTAGGCAGACAGTCTGAGTTGTATACATGATCAAGGAACATTTTGATTGTTAACAGTAATTAAAGCAATGATTAGAAATCAATGTCATAACATCCGAAACACGGAGAAGCCAAAGATGTACAAAAAGAGCAACATGGGTTCAATAGCTAGCAATCTGGAAGGGAAGTAGTCAGTGTTGCCTGTGCATTAAGAGACTTATCCACCATACACTCCTACTCATTGTCCATTTTGTCCTGTGTACTTCCTTAGGAAAAGAAAGGTATTAAACAGTGACCACTCATCCATTTCAAACAAAATCTTAAAGAGGTTATTTTAGTCGTTGTTGCCACATAATTTTTAACATTGTTTGGTAACTACTCTGTATTTGTCACTGATGAAGGTTAATGTTCAGCCAAACGGCTGATAGTTTTCAATGAAATACAGCAGGTGTGAATAGTCATGCTTTCAGCTCCCATAATCTCTGGATTTGCCCAGTTACAACACACGTGCAACATCAGTACAAGCTACATTCATACATCTCCTAATAGAACTGTTAATGTACAGTACTGAGCTGGCAATTCACTGCTCACAACACAGTTCCTCTTTTTCACCATAACCTTTTCTCCCCTCAGGAAATAATCTCAAAAGCAACTGTGACCTTTGCCCTGCTGAGCACTTTGTTCTCATCTACTCGTGCAAAGAAGCAGCCTTGGCCACATGCACAGAACTTAGCATAGCCTTGCCTTGTGTGCATTGTGGATCTCTAGTGTACAGCTGCGTGTTCTGTGCTTTGACCATATGCCACCCTTTAGTTCTGGTCAGATGCCTTTTATCAGTTGTGAAGTCTGTGCACATCAATACCAAGCTTACACATATACTTTACTGTACCTCTGCAGTTGAAAACATTTTTAGACAAAGACTCCTGGCACTTGACCTTTTACCCCAGCAGTTTGAAACCCAGCCCAAATATTTGTACTGTGAAATATGTAAGAGATGGCAAAACAATACCTTTGACCTGCAACTACAGTATTACAAAGGCTGTGTGCTTTTAAAGAGCTAGTATTTTAAAACGAAATTAAGATTCAGTCATGACTATCAGTATCATTAGAACAAACAGCAGTGTCAGGTTCTACTGTGGTAAATGTTGATGGTACAAATACTGTACATGCTATAATCATTGATGTGGGATATTTGTTGTAAGAAGACAATTTTCTTATTCTTTGTTCAGATATTAGCTTGTCAGCAGCAGTATAAAGATGTTTGATATCCCCATGCCTTGCAAATTGAATCACCTGTATGTGAGGCCTCACCTACAGGCCTCAGAGGGCTTTCAGGGGGAATGGGGGAAAATCACATACATGTTGCTTGATTTTAATTTGAACCCAGACGATCCGCTGTAACTTGCTCAAATGCAAAGTATGTAATCAAATGCATTAAAAAACTTTTGTTTAGTCTGTAATTAATATTGAGAAAGGCCTTTTCCTAGGAGTACCAGGAAAGCATAGTTCTAGAGTGTGGAGAACAATTGAAAGAATGAAACATAGCATTAAATGTTAGAAATGTCTACAGTAAAACAAAATGAATTTGGAACAAGTAGCCTAGTTTCATCAAGCGACAAAATCGTGTGAATAAATTGTGCGACATGAATTTAAGAAAAAACTTGTCTCACTCAGATATGTGCCATAAGCTAAGTTGTGGCTTTAGCTTCAAGCAATGCATAAGAAAAGTCAGCTCTTCAGTCAGAACCAGAGAAAATATCAAATAACGAATATTGCACAGCAAACGTTTACAGTGCTGTCATTGAATTGCAAAATTATGGCGTTTATGGGGTGCAGATTGCTATCATCCTATGCATATGTTTCAAATCATGGAGTTCTAGAGTATATGAAGACATTACATCTACAGTTAAAAAAATAGGCCGGGGTTTGGGGTTAGGCAATAGCAATATGAAACTACTTGTCAACAACTTTCAGTCTGCTCCTAGTCTTTATGTATCAATAGATGCAGATCATTTGAAAACCGCCAAAATTTTTGAATCCGTCGGTGGAGCCTACGACGTAGAAGTCGCACAGAAACAAGGCACAGCAAAACTATCGTAACTGATTTTTACGTGATCATGCCATGGTTATGAATTATTCATGAGGTTGTCTCAAATGTTATTTATCATAAAGTCCTTTGCTAGTTTGATGTCTTTTCGGACCAAGTGGACATTACTCTAATTGGGAAAATGGCTTGCATGGTCATTATTGAATATTCTGTTTGTGACATGTAGTTTGTGATGGTCTGGAATATTCTGTTAACACTTGATGTCCAGTGTCCTCAAGGAGTGTGTGTGTTGATCCTTGGGTGAAGTGCGAGGGTAGGGGGGGGGGGATGGACCTGTGTGTATGTATAACCATGCTGTATTAGGGAATCACTCATTGCTCCACTGCATTTCTTGGTATTGCCAACTGGGATGATGAGGACGACGACGATGACGATCTTCTTACTTTAGCTCCTTGCTTGTGCAGTAATACTGAACCTCTTTCAGTTGTGCACTTAGCAACTTAACAGCACAGTAGCTGCTGTTGGTGCAAATCTTCACCCAGCCTTTCCACAATCGTTGCTTGCCTTCAGTGGTGTTTAGTCAAGCATTGTCGTAGTATTTGCAAATTATCATTACCATTAAAAATGATACTTGTTTGCATTTGTTACCAGCTAACTCACAAAATTCGGCCTTTTGAGTTTGTGGTATCACATGGGCAGTCAATATATTGCCTACAAACATATTGCCTTACACGCAACTTCCTGTCTGCAATCCACCGACTGTTCACACGTTTCAGGTTAAGTTTGCCAAGTGTTCCACAGGTACAGTATGGCAGGATGAACACTGCTTACATTGCCTTACCATGTAAAACAGTTGTTGTGGTCACTGTAATGACTGCATGTCTTGGATGATGTCTGGTGTGCAAAAACTCTCACACATTTAAAGGATGCAATTCAAAATTTCTGATCACTGGCTTGCGGTCAGTGAAAACTAACACAACAAAGTCTTTAAAGGACCTTATTACAATTTACAAACATTAAAACTGCCAGATATTTGCTGAAATGGCCCTAATGCTTTAAACTAACATGTATCACACTTTTAAGGAGTATGTGTCAAAATAGAACTTGTTTTCATTTTGGCCATTATGTAAGACCGAAAGTTTTCATTGAGTTTCATGACTTCAGTCTGAACAATCTGAAAAGCTATTAGTACCATTGAATGGTGCTGTTCCTCTTGGTACTTAAGTCATTTTTTTAGTTCAAACATACAAGAAATGACAGGATGCATGACTTGAGAAATTTTTTTAAAAAAGGAAAAAAAAACTGTTTTAAGCCACTGAAGAGGGAAGCCATTATACCATACTACAAGTAAGTATGTAAAAGCAAAGTATTTGCAAGCTTCTCAGTGACTAATAATGATGATGGGGTAGGTGGGGGGCTGGTTGTAATCTGCCATAGAGATGACAATGTTATATAGCAAGGATAAAATGGAGAAAAGAAAATTATGCTCGGTTGAAATGCCTCGCAAAGCAAAAAAGAAATGTTTCATGCATACAGATGAAAATAAATGCATCTATTCTGAGAAGTGTCAGCAGTTAAAATTTATAGCTATAGGAAGTCTGAAAAAGAAAGCGGTTATTGTTATTAATTCACAAATTTCTTATTGACATGAAAGAAACTCACATAGTCTGACAGTCTAACAGAGCTTAAGTAGTGAACTCCGTACCTTGTACCACATTGCATACTGTAGCTAAATAGAAGAAAGATTGCTATGCCTGCCCTTAGTTGCTGTCATGAATTCAGAAGTTACCCTGTGGATAACTCGACACTTCTGACATAAACTTTCAAGTACTTGGTGTCACGAAATTTTTTTCAGATTATTGAAAATTTGGTACACTTCGGACCTATAAACACTGAAACTATGCACTCTCGATATGTCGATATAGTGTCTACAAATTAACATGTGGAGAACCACCTGTGTCTGTTATTTGTTCCAAGGTTATTACCAAATGCTGGATATATGCGTGAACCCACAGAGACTAACCAGCCTAACCTATGGTATAACATTCTCCTATGTAATGCATAATGCATAAATAATAATACATATTATGACTGTATTTCGGAAATTTCAGTTTTCACTCCAGTAATGTACAGTTAATATCTTCCAATCTGGGGGTCATTTTTGATTCCTTGCCGAAGGCGGGCAAGGAATCTTTGCGATGGTGATTCGGTGTATGTGCGTGCGTATGTGTGTGTGTGTGTGTATGTATGTGTGTGAGCAAAATCTTGTGAACGCTCTAGCTTTTGAAGGGAAAGTGCAAGGTGGGTCAAAGTTGGTGTGTTGATAGAACATATGAAGATCTCGGCTGGGATTGTTTTCGGTGAAGGTCAAAGGTCATCTGAGGTCACCATCAGGTAGAATGTGTACAAACTATGTTTGCAGTATCTCAGAAACGACAAGCTGCATCATTTTCAAACTTGGGTGGTATGTACTGTCCTGTAAGTAAGTGAGATTGTGAGGGTATTCTTGTAGGTCAAAGGTCATATGGGGTCATCAGAAGTCATAATGTGAAAAGCTTGTGAACACTCTATCTTTTGAAGGGAATGTGCAGGAGAGTCCAAAGTCAGTGTGTGGGGAGGACATTTAAAGATCTTAACTGGGATTGATTTTGGTGGATGCCAAAGGTCACCAGAGGTCATTTGCAGACAGACTATAGACAAAACATGTTTGCAGTACCTCATGAACTGCACATTGCACAAACTTTGACCTTCGAGGGTATGTAGGACTTTCTAAGTAAATGAGGTGAGGGTGTGTCTTGTGATCAGAGGTCATATGGGGTCATCAGAGGTCGTAACATGAAAAAAAACTTGTAAACACACTATTTACAAAGGAGGAGATAATTTCAATATTTACAAAGGGGAGACAATTTCACACTTTAAAGTTGTTCTTTTTAGATGGAGTATATAAATATAATTACTGGTTTAAGTTTTGATGTGGGTCAAAGGTCATCTGAGGTCCTTGAGTACAAAGTGTTAAGACCTTTGCTGATGTTTCTCTCCTTCTGTATTTTCCTATGGGTGGAAGGTATTTGAGCTCCCTTCCAAGCAAAGACTAGCAACGCTTGCACATTTAGGAAGTTCCAATTTGAAAACTGTTACCTGTCAGTTAGGTAATAAAGTGTAGTTGCTGTACTAATTTCACAAGTCTTTGACATATGATGAAACTACATCTATGGATCTTCAGCTGGCATCATGCTGGTTTCTGATAAAGTACTGTATGTCTGAAAGCATCTGTAAAGTATCTAAAAGCCCAATTTGGTTAAGTTCAGCAGGTACAATACACATTTGAGTTTCTATTTAGTCCCCAATTCAGCTGTACAGTATTTGGTATCATGCTTCTTTTATTTATTACTCTTGTTTTGACAGTTAAAAGTGCTCACTTAGTTTTCAAAGCCATAATTGGCTTTTAATTCCATCTGAGACATTTGTTTGATCTGAAAATGGTGATTGACCAATGACCTCTGTGGAAAATGGGAGAAAGGTTGACGCTTATCTTTCCCAGAGGAATCATTATCTCAGATACAGCCCTCCTTCTGTCATCAAACAATGTAGAATAGATTTGTTGTCTGAAGTGGAGACAGCTGCACATGGAAGATTTCTGTGAGGGAAAAGTCTTATTGTGCAAAAGAGATAAATAAGTTATTACTTGGTCATATGATGGGATAGATGGAGGAATTTATGTAGTTTATATAATTGGCAGTCATTTCAACTGTCATATGAGTATATCTCTTGTTCCTGGGAAATTTGTACTGTACCTAGGCTACCACTGTGCAGGCTGGAGAATTCTTGGCCACCAGTGTTATCTTACATTACATGCATACAGCAGGTACAGGTATTGGAAAATGGTGTGCAGTATTAATGGTGTCATCTGGTATATCCTGTGGTTACTACAGTAAACTGCAACTTGAAAAAAATTAATGGAAGTGCATGTATTAGTGGCAAGGAATCACTAAGCCTCTTGGCTTTCTTGTGATGAGTTATTTTAGCTCGTTTTTAATATACTACCAAGGCTTAAATTTAATGCAGAAACTCTGAATACATTGGACTTAAGAAACGCAAAGCCCCCTTGAACTTCCGACCCCCCAGTGGTGACCCACACTGTTGTGAATAGCAAGAGCATTGGACCATGCTGTAGATTTGTAAATATATGTATACAGTACACCGTAACAGCCAACTCAACTGAAGTTCATGTGCGACTAATGTGAGGTTTCCAAAGATGTGGGGCTGAAAACGTGAACAACTTAAACACCTTTGGCTTTATTATCATACTGTACTTCAAGACACAGCCACTGATACATTTAAACCTGGGGTTGGTCATCTTCAGTGTAGTGCACTGTTGTCTGATTAAGTCTGAAATAATTCTATACAACTGGGTCAATGTTAGATCACAGGAAACATCTCACATGAAATTTTTATGGAGTAGTAACATGCTGCACAGGATGTGTGCACAGTGCAGTATCTTTGGTAATAAGTTACTGTATGGTTATGGTGTCATAATTTTTATGCATTGAATAATTTTGTTCACACTTCCTCAGTCTGGTCATATGTCAACAACATCAACATTGCCGAGCTGAAGAAATTCTCTCGTTACATGAATCAAACATTCATGAGTGTTGTATTTCGAACCTCTTTCCTGATTGGTTGGCTATTGTTCTTTTTCTTTTCCTGATGGAGGGGGGGCTATTTGTTCTTTTGTTTATCTTCATACCCCTCTCTGTACGTTATATTTCATGTAGATAGATATTGAGCAGACTGGAATGGATATTGTAGAAGTCCAAGATGTTCAACCAATGCAAGAGGAAGACAACCAAGAGACGGTAGCCACCACTGTAGATGACGAGCCACCGACGATGGTGGCTACCAGTATGTCTGGAATATCAGAGGTCTGGTGCAATCTCTCATAGCATATTAAAGTGTAGAAAGGTTTAATGTTTACTAAAGTATTATATATGCAGGACCAGTGAAGGTGGTGATTCTTGTTGTCTTCTATTTGTTTGTGTGTTTAAGGTCCAAGTTTGGGAAGACGTAAATGTCTTTGTTGTGAATTATAATATGTTGCCAATTACTGGTTACTACATTGTAGGATGGAACTTATAAATCTTCAAACAGCCAACTGAATGAGGATGAATCCATTGACAACAAGGACAAAAGCATCTTAGCTACATCTCGTGAAACTGGTGTAAAGTAAAAATCTGAATCAACACCATGTGTGAGTGAATGGAAAAGTTGAAAGGTGTAGGCTTGTAACTGTGGAATTTAATTAGCCTTCTGAATAAAAGGATTGTTTTTGTGACCATGCACTGCACATGTCTAGAGAACATCACTGTTAGAAGCAAAACATGTCCTGTGGTAATAATGCCTGGTGTCTTGGTAATCAAATCAATGTCATTGAGTACACAGTGCTGTGCCAGAAGATGTATGTTGGAAGTCTTTGTAGTGACCATCACAGGTGACTCATTATCACAAATACATTATTGTCTTCTGCGCATTATAGTTATAGAATCTTCTGTTCTGGAGCACTCAGTGCATTATGGAAAATAACAAGGAAAGAAGTGCCATTAAGCCATGTTCCCACTTCGACTCTGATGAGGGGATGACTTTAAGAGCATACTGCAGCTCTCATAGTAACACACAGATGGCATGGATCTAGTTAGTAGGGAATATCATGCTAGGTCAAGTTTGTGCGATAAGCTCACCTATTACCTGTTTCTCATGGGATGAGTTTTTGTTCAAATTGTGGCAAAACCAAGGATTAAGTCATCTGTTATCGCATTTTGCTGCTGAAAGTGCTCAAACTGCTGTGCGAGCATGTTCTGCAGATCTATGTTGCTTACAGTACGTGTGCATTTTCAAAGACAGAATACTCAGATGGTCCCTGAATCTCTGATCAACAAAATGTCAAAGCTAAGTCACTCCCTGTAAAAGTTAGGTTAGCTTTTGAGATCCCAACGCAATTCATTCATGCTGTGCTGTTAAATGCTTCCAAGTAGTCCGCAAAGCTACCATCTGCAGGGTCTGAGTAAGGCATGCAGTGCTGTAGATGTTAACAACATATTAGTACGAAATGAAAGCAAAGATGATTATTGATGAAAATCTGAAAATTTATGGTCCAATTAAGGGGAATGACATATTTACTATCTCATTGGAATTTCATCAGTTAGGTCATAAATTGATGATGGTTATCAATGCATGTACTTACTTTCCTCAACCCCCCCTCTCTCTCCTGTAACTGTGTCAATTGTGAGTACAGTCTGTCACAGTGAAAAGGGATGAATGACAATCTCCAGTCACATCGTAAAGTTCTTGCTGTCAAGGAAACTGGTGGCTCTTGGGATTATTTTGGTTTCAGTGTATCTTATTCATGGAGATACTGAGGTGGTAGTGGCAGACCACTTAATATACAGCATATATAGCTGTTACAGATGTTGAACAACTGAATTTTTGGCTCATATCTTTGCAGAAAGGGTACTTTGTTTCAAAGTACGTACTTGCACAGTTGTTGTTTTACAGTATGTGCATGTAGCTTTTAGTGCACTGGAAATGCAGTACACCTTGTCATTTTCAGCTGGCTCTCTTCGCAAGTGTCAGCTCTCTGCCCACAGTACAGTTGTTTGTGTCATGCAGTTCAGTAGCTCAGTGGATCACTTACAAGTTTCTGAGTTCTGTTAGACAGTGGTTAACCATCTGCCTCAGTTTGGTTTTAGGTACTTCATCATTATGTTTTGGTTTCTGTTAAATGGTTGGCAGTCCTATACTGTTAGGCTGGAAGTGTAGGCATGCATGTTTTTATCCAATATGATGACTGAACTCTACAGTTTAAAACAAGTGAAACCTCTCAGAGAAATTGTTCCAGATTGACAAACACCAAATGATACCAGTCTTTGAAGGGGTAGGAGAACTTTTGAAGGCCATGAAATTATCTGTTTGAACCCCTAAGAATTGTACAGCAAAACCTTAGTTTTTACTGTACAGTACTGATGTATACACTTACAGGAGTGCAGACCTCTTCACACATATTTCCCTCTATAATTGCCTTGTCCTTTCCGGTCAGCAATCCTACAACACCTTTCCCCACATGTGTATTAGACTTTACACTGTACCTTAATTGTTTGACTGTTTAAGGTAGAGTTCCACTTACTGAAGGAAAATATCAATTTGACGTTCACTTTACCTTTAGTTTGGGATGTCAAATTACTAATGACTCACAGACTGTGGAGCACTGCATCCATACCGTATACAAACATTAATCTCCGTTCAGTTGAGCTGCTAATATTTATCCAAAAAGTGTGATCAAACATAGAAAACATTCTCTGGAAAATAAAGAAGAGAATCAAATTCATAGTTATAGATTTCCTGTTCCTTATCCCCAGTTTTTACTAACATCCTAACGTATCCTCTTTCAAAGGAGCTTTGCATTGATCCGGGAAAAAAAAAACCCTTGAGCTCTGTCTTATTAGTACTTTGACAGCGTTCAGCGTAAACATGGAGCCGTTTAACCCCTTGCCCATTCGCGACTTAGGTAACAAAGCGACAAGTCTCATTAATCTTTTGTGTGATTTACACCAAGTTGGTGAAAGTAGTTTGAAAGAGACTGATTATCAAAGTAGATTGGAGTAATGGTTCGTGACAGTCGTCGACAATTGACATTCTGATAGAGAGCAAAGTACTAGTTCTCGGGAGATCGATCGTCACTGGAGCAGATTTGTCGAGTCATGAGAAAAAGGGCAAACGTAGTGCAGACTCTCGGCGGTTTGTTGTTTTTATCCAAATTTTCTTTGCAAAGGAGGGGAAGGTGTCATCGTCTAATTCATTTGCATTTTCGCCAATATTGGTTTGGAAGTGCCAGAGTGATGATTAGCATGTCAGTGGTGGCGTCATGACAAGGTATTGTCAGCTTGAATAGATCTGTGGAGAAGCTCCCGCATTGCCGCATCATCACATAGTGTACGAGTTGGGAGTAATGAAAATGCCTTACACAGGATTAACTATTGCTGACCACGTGTGATACCTTCCAAAATCGGTGGACAATCACCAGCAAAATCTTAAACCCTCTCTCACGTTGCCTGTTCCTTTCATCTGTTAGGTGTTTTGTGTGAATGTTTTCATATGGGAGCCTATTGAGGGGCTATGGAGACATGGTAATCATGTGGCAGGGTGTGTTTAAGCGCTCTTGTGCAAGTGTTTGTACACTTGTAGCGCCCCCTATGTGAACATCTTTTAATATCTCGATATGGGAAACTTGAAGAGATCTAATAGCTGGTATGTTGGTGTTTCACTTTGGTGGCAATAGCCCAATTTTGTCATTGGACTAGGTCAAAGTTCATTTGGGGTCAGCAGGTGTGAAATGGTGACAGAATTAGATACAAAACCAGGAAATGCAAAGAGATCTATATCTGAAATGCAGTTGGGCCACAATTTACAAGAAATCCGAGTGCTGTTGGTGGAGCTTTTCTTCATACATGTGGCCCACCAGTCGTCGGTGATACTGTAGCAGCCATCTGAAGTTCGTTCATCATTTACAGCAATCCGTCTGCTGTAGTTTAAGTTTCAGATATTTTGTACACCCTGGCTATGCAGTAATGATAGATAGATCCATTGAGATGTATTGAGTTTACCCCGCATCATCAAAGTCACAACAGATTCCTGGATTCTGGCTTGACATGCGTCCCATTTCTCGTTCATATGACAGGTCACACAGGTGCAAGCAGTGGAACACGTTACCCTTACGATGGACGGAGACAACGTACAGACCGTAAGTGATAATACCCTGGTGACTATAATAGATTAATTAGTCAACACCAATATCACCTTTCACCCTATCTCCCATCCCCCTATGTCTTGAAGAGAAGTCAACCACTTCCCATGAGAGGGCAAACAGTTGTTTGAGTTCAAGGGTAAATGCACCACATTGAACATGGGTTGGCAGTTCTCTCTGGTGGTGAACAGTCATCATTGTCTAGTGAGCAGACTTTGTAGGCTATTTCAATAACTTTATACCTATTGTCGGGTTCATGCTGATATGTCACGGTAAGTGCAAGAGGCCTGTAAGGGAACATTCTAGGTCATCGCCTGTTAGTTTTGTTCCTGGACTGTTACATCAGAGTGCAGATTAAATTTAGTGTACAAACTCTTTTTTCACTCGATTGCAAACATCCTTGTCTCTACACAACTACTGTACCGCCAACTAACTTGATTTCTGGCCCGTCAGTGGGTTGTGTGTTAGTTTTGTGGAGACAGGTAAGTTTTCAACTTTATCGAAACCTACTGGTTTTTTTGGGGGGATGTACTGTTGTAAAACTTCATGAAAGCAATGTGTATTGCTAGGTCTTGTATTTCATGATTGATTCTTTGCTTTAAAGGAAGGCCAGAGGGTGTTGGGAACGATTATGGACTCGAGATCATGTAAGTTTTACCAAATATATCGCTTTAATTTGACACTTGGTATATAGTAGAAATGTCAAGTGAGGAGTAGATGGATCTCTGTTGTTTTCATGGTAGTCAAAGCTTATTTGAAATGAATGGAGGGGTCCTATGAAACAGTGCAATCACAAATACCTTAAGAAGTAAACAACTCCCAAATCTCCAACCTTGATTCTGTGTTGCTTTGCTTGGTGAGTAGATGTTTTCTGTTGTATTCATGGACGTAAAAAGGCTGTAAGTGGTCAACTTAAAAGTTAACCATCTTAATTTTCCCATCACTATCTTTAAAAGTAGAAATTAGTATAGTTGGAAAAGTTGGATGGTGATGTTGGCCACTGTTTGCTTTGTAGGCTAATGGCAGTGATACAAGGGTTAAAGCCAGAACACTTTGTAACATGTTAACTCATGAAATGAGTTTGTTGTATCTTCATTGGCATGGCGTTTATGAGAAAGTGATACAGTTCTATACCGTGGTAATGATAGGTCTTATGGTAGAACAATGAATCCATGAGCAAATTGGTTTCTATTTGAACAAGTAGTTAATCACAATATGTAGTTAGCTAGGTATGCCATCTTGTTCAAAAATGAAGGTTCCTGGTTGGGTACCCCTCCGGTGAGAACAAGGAAGCCATTGTCAGACTACAAGGAAACATTGGGATAAATTGGAGATTCCTGACCAGAAGACTTCACTTTATTTGAACTGGGGACAGATTCTTTTTGCTTTCATTCCGTTTGCAGGTTGATAACATTCAAGTCGACGGTAACTCTGTGAACCAGATCACTTCAACTCCACAGGTAAATGTAGATGCAGTTCAGGCTGATTTGGTTAGGACATGCTCATTAATATTCATTTACTAACATCTTCCACATTACCTCTCTAGAACTGTGCCCTCTCCACCTTGTACCCTTTCTTATCACATGTCATCATTGAGCTCTGTGAGAGAAGTAGCATAACAAGTCTCATCTCTATTGCTGGCAGTGATCTCTGCCTCTTTGTGAGATAGTGATGCTGTGCAATAGTTTGAAGATAAACCTGCCATCCTTGATTCAGCCCAGATTATATATCTCTTTTGTCAGGACATTTTGTTCTTGTGCAAAATGTGGCCCTAGTCCAGAAAAAAGAGGAAATGAAGCACAGGGAACTGCTGAGTGAAATATTAGATTATGGAGACGAATTAGCATTTATTGAGGGATCATTGGGAGAATGTGTTGCAGTTAGCTGTGTTATTCCTTGATCTCGTTCGAGAGCAGTGCAGCTTTCATCTTAGGCCGCTGTTTGGACAGTATCAGGAATGTTACTATCAGAGAACAAAGTTCATAAATTGACATCCCCTCTCTGGGGTTTTCCCTTTCCCTCAAACAAACACAAGCATTGTGACAAGGCACTGTTATCCTACAGCAGAGCTTTCATTTACTGACACCGCAAGCCCCTTTGCTACCCATTAACTACTAACCCGCAGTTGCCGCAGCAAGCGGTGTGTCTTCAAAAGTGGTTGTCATGGAAACTGCATATCAAAGTGGCCACCACAATGCATACATCACATTTTCTTCCTACCTCACTGGTTTGTTTCTTTTTGTTTCAAGCAGTGTATCACATTCGACTAATCATGACCAGTAGGTTTAACACTGGGGTGCTCTGGTATTTAACCATTTTAAATTTATGTGAAAATGTTCGAACTAGATCTGGTAGAAGTGAAGGGGGGGGGGGAGTGAGGGGCTAGACATTTAGGGAATTCTCCCATCAGTCTGTTAAATTTTCACATCTCTGATCGTAATGCATGCACAGTGCTCGACATAAGCACGCAAATGTGAGATGGCTCAGATGGCTCACTGTGAAGTCATCACGACAGATATGAACGGGGGGGAGTGATGGATTGATGCGTAGCCGGTCTTTGCGGGAGGTGTCACAAATACCAGCTATGGAGTACCATCTGATGTAGATGATGTGGTCGACATTACAGACTTGTTATACTCAGCAGTTGTAATATGCTGCCAGTCTTCACGTGAGGTCAGAAATACAAGCATTCTGCTTTCAGTGTGCAGAGGAACTGGATCATACGTTATCCTTTGATTAATCTCTAACTGAAGTTCCCCTTTTCGGAAGGTCACTGTTGAGTAACAAAAATTGATTTGTTTACCGATAGAAAGGGTTTAGTTGTGAAAGGAGGACATATAGTCACTTCCTCTTTCTTTTGGTTAATTTTTTTTTTTAATTAAGTTTGATTCTGATGCCAGATGAACAATTTAAGGTTGCTTCTGAAATTTGATGTATTGTAGAAACATACTGCTAAGGAATTCCAATATTTGGCAGTGTTTTGTCAGACACTGTCATAGAGGAGATCTGTTAACCAAACAGAGATAAATACTCAGCTTGGTGGACTGTGGCAACACGCCTTTACTATAAATGTAACAAGGTAGTCCTGATCCTCAAAAACCAGCACCAAATTTGGCATGTCAACAGATAGTTGCCTGGCAAAGCTGAGCAGTATTGATGTAGGTGTCGTGAAGACTGGGTTTTTACCTAGAAATTCAGTACCAGTGTGGGGATATTTTCACCTGGAATTCATGCCCTGTTTGGAGATATCTGGTTTGCACCACGATTTCTTTGAGAGGTATTGCATTTTTTTTTTTTTTTTTGAAATTTGTTGTGTTAGTGATAGACCCTTGGTTACCTTGGTGACCTGGATGCATACGTGTATTTATGTATTAGTACTCTAGTGACACTCAGTTTGTAAACAGGATATGCAAAGGAGTGTTGTGGGAAAGTTTCAGTTCTCCTGTAGGTATCGCACATGGAGTCCAAGAAGCACATTGTTCTAGTGTATGTTAAAGGTCATTTTGTCTAAAGGGTCACAGTGCATGTGTATGTATCTCTCAACAGCGTTCATGTTCTATTAATAGAAAGTGTCTTGGATGTATATTCTATTAATGGAAAGTGTTTTGCATATAACCTCTATTGAAAGTCAAAATAAACATTTTCCGGGTCGGGGTGAAATGGGGTGGTGGTGGGAATTGAACCAAGGTGAGATTGTTTGCTGAAGTATGATGTAAGAAAATTTGTTTTGGAAATGACCATGGATGAAAAAAATGTCAGTTTGTGAAAATCAGATAAACTTAACATACAGATAACCATACAGATAACATACGGATAACCGTAAAATCAGATAACCTTAACATACAGTTAAGAACTTGAACACCATATAATCCTGCAAAAACAGTACTTTATCCTAGAAATATCAGACATGTTTCTAACCTTCTCGGGTGCATGTCTCTGCAGTCGTTGTTGTAGAGTTAGTGTATTTTTTTTTTCTACCTGTGTGACAGTAGTGTGGGTTCCACTTAGCAGTGAAATCATCACCAGCAGAGATGTCCGCTGCTCTTGAATTAAACGAACCCAAAAAGTGTTCCCGGGGAATAGTGAAGTGTTAAAATTTTGTGTAGAAGGTTTTGTCGATCACTGAGGTCTTTGGGAAGTATATGGTTTAAATGCAATGGGTATGCACAACAATAAAAAAAAAAAGCGGTACACATTTTTCCATTTGTGTAGCGATTTTGGTCTGGTTGTGGTCTCAAAGTGCGATGTGATATGGGATAGGTTATTCCTTGATTCAAATCTCACTAGAAATCAGGTCCTCACTGTCTCGTGCAGTGCAAATGCAGATTATAGTGCAGACAATGCACTCGCATGATTGTGTGTATAGTTTAACTTTATTCAGTCAAGTTCCTGGAGCTTGCCTTCATTTCCTGCTTATATTCGCCAATTTCTCGTTTTCCCGCCTGGGGCAGGGAAATGTTAGCATTTCCTGGGAAAATGACCAAAAAGGTTGAACTGTGAACTATTTCTGTTGACACAGTGCAAGATGCTGAGACAAAGGATGTCAGTATTTAACCTGACGCAATTAACGATGATGTGCCACATGTCCGAATTGGTGCTTTTTTAACTGTGTAAACAGGTACTTTGGAACAGGTGTGCAACAGTTTGATTGTTACCGACAGACAGAAAGAGCCTCTTTTTCATTTTTTTTGTGCGCATACCACCCTGTTGTCAGTTTTATGTGAAGTATAGGAATACAACCAAATAAAACCTGGCCACAGCAGTCTCCTTGAAAAACTTAAATTACTTGCAATAAATGAATGCACAGTATGCCTCAACTTAAGCTAGATATGTTGTTATTTCCAGTATTTCTGTTTCCCAGAGACTCTTCAGTTAGTTTTAAAAGTGGAAATCTGCGGTGCTATCTTTTTTTCTAGGTGAGACCCCATCATAATGCAATATATTTTTTCTTTGTTTCACTCCAAATTCTTGACTTTCTGCAGAAAACACTGATATTAGTGTTGGTTGTTCAGATGTTGTGAAATCATGATGATACTCTGCTCCTAATAAAGTTTATGAAATGATCATAACGATCTGTTCACTAATATGGGAAAAAAACCCATTGTTCTTTTAAAACACATTTGGATCTCATGCTTCTAGCAAATAGCATATGGAATCAGCAATACAGACCTTACAAAGTTACAATTGTATTATACTTCAAGGAACCAGTTGGATTAGTGTGAAATGTCATGTCAGAAGGTTACACTTAGGCTGTACAATGTAACTACTGTACCAAATCCATAGTTTCGTCACACATATTCAGTTGTGCTTCAGTGGTTCCAATTTACCCCAGTGATATCACGATATTGTTTGACGATTGAGAGAAAAATGCACGCAATATCGATTACGAAAATTTCATATCACAACAACATTAGTGGCTATCTTTGGAACAATGAACCTTTGCTGCTTTGTGGGGACGTGGTCGCCGATAAGTACATACCAAAGAAAGTGCAGTGACGGTATTTCACATCAGTTACGGTCCAAATTCTTCCTGAATTTAGCAATTTGTTTAATAATAGTAATCCTAAAAAATAATCAGTATTAGTGTGCAATGTTTGTGAATGGAAAGTAATAAGAGGCCAAACCTCAATTTCCGTTTAACTTTGTGAACCAGGTAAGAGTGTTAAGGGGACAGGGGGAAGCCCTCATTTTTGTCCGTGACTAAATACAGTAACCAATTTTGAAGCCTTTTCCCCATTGATAATGCAGGATGTTTGCCAAGCCTGGAGTATTTTCAAAGCAGATGTGCAGATCTTTCTAAAATCTTCTGCCCCCCTCTTTGGGAGACAGATCCTACCATGAGCGATATGTAAATCATCTTTTGTCTTAGCCAGATCTTACAGAGAAGAGGATTACGTTTTCTAGAAATTTGGTGCAGTGATAGTATCACCTTCCAACAACATCTCTCTCAAGCTTCATAAAGTATCGTATTAGCCGGTTATTGCGGCATACTAATGTGCCTGTTTGTCTGTCTGTGTGTTCAGATTATCTAAGAAGGATTGCTTGAATTTTTGTTTTTCTTGTTTGGTAAGGTTCAAGACTCAGAGAGTATATCTCATGCTGAAACCACCAGTGAGTCTGAACAGGTAAGATCAGTCGCCCCAAGTTGTACCTACGGTATTTTATTGCCCTTCTTTCATTTTATTGCTCTTTTTCGTTGACATCTGGCCCCCTCGGACCTGGAATCGAGGTTGGCCGGTTCTGTTTCGTAGTTTTGTACGTGGGATCGAAGCAATGGGTTTAGAGGCGTGTGCCACTTACGGGTGCTGCAAATATGGTACTGTGTAACTTGCTGAACCAGTAATTAATGTATTACTACTGACTCTAGATACAGTACATGAACGTACCATCCTGTAGTTGGCCACAGCTGAAAGGTGCTTGTGCTATGTCTTTTTCATTAAATTGTTTATTTTTTAGCAATCTGTTTGGCTTGAAAGCAGTTCAGTTGCAAGATTAGTTTGTTTCTCTCAAAATCGACGGAAGGAAGGGGGGTGGAATGGGAGGTACAGGGAAGTGTGGGAAACATTTTCTCGGTATGAATGGTACCCAACCGGTTCTGAAAAAAACATCTGGCAAAAAAACTTTCATTGTAAGGGGGAAAGAAAACAGATAAATGGACGAACGACCTGCTTGCTTGAATTTGATGAGGACAGTTGAACAGTATTGTTAATATCTGAATTTTCTTATGTTGTGGCCAGCAAGATAATATTCATGAGTGTATATATGTCTCTTATGCTTTCCCGCAACTTTGCAGCAGGAATGTTGTTGGTTAGAAGCCATCAATGTCTACCTGCAGAATCCAGGTAAACATTGATAGCTTTCAACCAAACAACAATCCCTGTGCAATCTAGGGGGAGGCATATAAGACATATATACTCTTGAACATTATCTTGCAGGCCACAACATGAGAAAATTCATGTATTAACATTTTTTTTTTCTCGTCACTGGGGTGCTCTCTAACAAAAATTGTCATCGGCAGATCATTTTTTACCACAGATCTGTTAAATAGGTATGCTTCTACTCAATTTGGAGAAAGAAAGCGCTAGAAGTAAGATGTATTTTACACACTGCTGCCTATTTTTCTTCATCCAACATCATTTGATGACAAAAATGGTTCTAGTTCAACTGTTAGAATAACTCCCACCAGTACAAACTGAAATTTGCACTGGTGCAGAGTTTTTGATTCAGGATTAGTTGATAGTTAATAGTTTGAGAAGTACAGTACACCTAACACCGGTTTTTCTTTCAAGACCAAGCTGTTTCCCATAAGTGACATAAAAGCTATGGAATGTTGGGAAAAGATATCACAAACATGTCATGTTGAGTGTCGACTGTCCAGTGCTCTATTTGAAGTGCAAGATGCTAATCTCCTGTTGATATTGTGATTTGGTATTTTCATTTGGTAATTTCACTCCATTTGGTTTTTCTTGGGCTACTGCTTACATTGATACTGACAGATGGCTCCCACTTCTTCACTTCGTTTGCTAACGTCTCATATGTTTCATTTGCATGACAAATTCCATATTTATGAGCTAACTGCTAAATGCCTCAGCTTCCTGTAATAATCGTTCTCATTGCATGCCTGCTGCTGGTGGCTTCTCTCTTCTAGTTCTTTTAATATGTACATCTTGCTTGTAAATGGCAGGGGCATTTTTAGGGGGGGCAAGGGGTCCTGGACCCCCTTCCAAAAATGTAGATTTTTTCTGACTTCATTTTCAGTGTAAAGTCCTATCCAATTAGAGCACCGTCCCTATGTGATGTGTCTGTGAACCTTTGATCATTATCTTCGACCTCAATATACTACTTCTGACCTAAAGAGTTAATTCTGTTACCCAGAATTTTGACACCCTGATAATACTATGGCTCATATGGACCACAGTATAATTTAGGCCAACTCCAGACATTACCAGGAGTAAAACCCTTGTAGTTACTCATGAACGTTACATTCAATTGGATTGCTAACTTCAGTCTCTTACCAGGGCAACCAGGCCCACAGAAAAGTGCTTTCCACCTTCAAGACACTTCAACTATAATTTTCCACAATCTCAGGCTTTTGTGCCATAACTCTCTGCACCGTTAGTGTTTTACTCGAGGTCATGCAATTGATGTGGATGGAAATTCTGGGTTTTCTGAAGGAAGAAGTAACTCATGCAAGAAATTATCATCCTGCTATGTGGAACCATTTATTCGAAACCTGTTGTATGGAGAACTAGCGCAACATAGCATTGATACACATAAAGTGAGAGAAAAACAGATCATGTACCTTTGTCACAAAATAAAACTGTCACAGAGATTTCAGTCTCTAGATTGCTTTATTTGGGACAAAACTCAGTGACAGAGACAGTGACACAAGGTTTGAAGAATAGCCCATACTGAAAGACTAGTATCAGTTCCACTGTTTTCATTTACTACTGAAGTCTAAAGTTTAAAATTGTTTTCAGTAACACACTCATGGCATGCATTATCAACCTCTCTATACCCTCTGATGGCAGCATACCCAGAAATAAATGTAACAACAAAGTGAGACAATTTACATTTTTGATCAGTCATCTCATATGAAAAGGCACAAGCAATTGTAGCATTTTGTGTAAAGTGAGACTTGTTTGTTAAAAAAAAAACTCCAGAGAGGAAGAAGAACCCCCCTCATCTTAGAAACCCCCCCAAGATCAGTTGTTTATTCAAATCACTATGACCTAGGCAGAGGTGTAGGCAGGGATGCAGAGTATGTGCCAGGCAAAGAGAAAGCATTACCCCTCCCTTTGACTCCTCCACCAGGACAGCAGCCAGCCATCATTCTGCTGGCCCCCCTCTCTCCTTCTGTCAAATCCTGGATCTGCAACTGAATGGTATAAATTTGCCAGTACTCTGGATGAAGGCATTCTGAATACTACTGTACATCAAAGATGGTCTCTCCATGATGTAGATGTATAGTACTGTGTCTTTGTGTGACCATATGAATGAAACATTGAAGTAGGATCAAAATGCATCATTTTCCAAACAAACAGGACGTAGCAGTTTAGTCATCCACTTTGTGTAGAAGTTGCAGTAGTTTGCAATCTGTTCATATCTGACAGTTGGAAGGAGTTAACTTATTGCCAAAAAATTCAAACAAGAGTCTGATACTTTGGCAGCCTGAAAGTACCTGCCATACATGAATCAATTAAGTTTTGTTGTTGGCATTTTTTATGACACATTTGATACACATTTAGTTTGGAGTCGCTGGGCTGAGTGAGCTGCTATTGCTTACTGTACTTACTTTTCAAACTATTCGCATGCACAGTTAAGGATTTACAGTACAAATTCCTTTATTTAACTTGGTCATTTCTCCTACCCCCCCCCCTCTTTTCCCATGGATAGCATACACTAGAAGATTGTGCTTGAACTCAATGGTCTAAAGTCCCTTTGTGATGTATGTACTTGAGTTAACCTAACAGAGGATCCAAAATAATAGTTGCATACATTTCATTCATGTTGTTGTCATTATTACTATTTATTTGGTTTCTGTAATAGAAAACCATCAAATTCAACGACAGTATTACATTACAGTACATCGTAGGGTGAACCAGTCAGTTGTATGCCTTAGCGTGTGGTACAGGGTAGGTCAATCTTGAATGTCTCAGTGACAGGCTTTCCGTGGAGGTCTTCTTGGTCTGACATTAAGGAGGAACACCTGGGCAGTTAGGAGATAATGCTTAACGTGTTTTTTCAAGACACTGTGCTAACAGCTTTACTATCCTCTATGTTGGACATGTTTATTAAATTGCTGTCAGAGTAAGTGACTAAAAATGTCACCAAAATGAGACAGATGTGGACCTCTTTATGATTTTGGTCGGAATTATGTACTTGTGTCTTCAGAGGCAGTAGCGTTATGCCTGTAGTAGTTTAAATTAATGGCTTCAGGTATGTGCCAACCGTTCTCTTTTCATTTGCCAGGACTCTTAAAAGTCAGTTTCATGTGTGAGATCAACACCATGTTGGGTACTGCAAAGATTTATTTAGAAATCAAGGCAAAGGGGTTGGTTCTGTCATGAAGTCACTTGTTGGTAAAAATTTTCTAATAAATATCATGTGTTTCAAAATATTTGAAAGAAAGAGACTTCTTCACGCTTCCTTTATGAGCATGTAGCAACGTTATTCGGACATTTTTTGACACAGGTTCAGACGATCCAAGCGTACGATGACACGCACAACATCGGACAAGTACAACAGGTATGGGCTCCTTATGCTCTTGGTTTCTGACTTCTTTTTTTTTTGTTTTTGTAAAACCAAAATCATCCTCTCCCCACAATTGATTAAACCAAAGAGTTGAGCTTACATAGTATTTCTACTAGGGGAACTAACATCTTGACACAATTCTGTTTCCCCTTCCTCCCTCCACCTTAGAACAAGTTTGGCGTTTCTGTGCACCGTTAAGAAGGCGTAGTTGCATAGCTTTATTTTGCAATTTTGTGCCGGTAGGGCATTTAAAATGTGTAATATCTCATGTTGTAATGTTAGATGTCATGTTCACAATTAGCACATTTAAAGGAGGATTAGCTAGTTGTGACATTTCTTTTACATAGCTTTTTCACTTTCTTTTTCCAGATTTGGGTATTTTAAGCATATCTCCTCAACAGATTTGTGGTAAAAAATAATTTGCCAGTGGCAAATTCAGTCATAAAAAGTGCCCCAGTAGACGAAAAACTTTATTTTTGAATTTGATGTTGACCTACCGCTCATTATATTGATGAATAGATATTTACATCCCTCCCTAGCTTTGAACATGTATTTACAGTTCTCCCTAGCTTTGAAGATGGAATGAAGTCGGTCAAAGGTCACCAATCTGTACCTGCAGAGTTTGATAGCTGGAGACTGATAACCTCTGAGCAACAAACATTTCTATGTTCAAAGATATTTAGAGGCACACACACACACATGCCCATGAATATTATGTGGCATGTCGAAGTACTAAAATATTAAAAGACAAGTGTCTTCTTTTTCTTTCTGTCTACTGCAGCACTTTCTGACTGAATCTGCTATGTTTTGATCATGTTTTGCCACAAATCTGTTAAAGAGACAAAGAGAAAGTGAAAAAAGCTGTCAGACGTCTGTCACAACTGCCTGTCCTTGTTTGAAGGGAAATGAGATGTTTGTAATCTGGAAAAAAAAATATTTTAAAACTAATATTCTTGGACACAGAATGATAGATCATTCAAAGTAAGGGAAGTGACCTTTTGAAGAAATAAGTTTCTCAGAGATAGAAGTCATTCGTTGCTCAGTGATAATTTGTACAGCCAAACTTTCAAAAATTCATGATGCACCTTTGGTGATTTATTTTATACGTAATGGTTTGAGGAGATAAGCTTTTGCAAATGTTTTATCAATGAGCCTGTATGGTTTAACAACGACTTGAAGCTGTTTTCTTAGTATGCCATGTTGGTGCATTGTAAATGCACCAACTATCTCCCTTTACAGAAGAAAAGAAGCTTACTATGCTATCATTGATTGTTTCTCTCGTGTTTTAAGCAGCAGTTTTAAAGGATTTTCAAGCAGTCTAGAATTTGTTTTTGCTTATTCAAAGGAAGGAGTTAACAAACAGGTTGGTTTACATACAGTCATCCTGGAAGATTCTTAACTTTTGTCTGGAAGCTATAAAATAACAACTTGTCTGAAATTGACTGTAAAAGAAAAAAAAAAAGTTAGATGTCATGAATCCAGCAGAAAAGAAGAAGGGGGAAAAATGACTGTTTATGATTAGCATGTATATGTGGGCGCCAGCATTTAAGCAAATGTCAGATAGATGCAAAGTAAATGTACAGACATTCTCCTCTGTCTCGAGTTGCGATGTTTTCCTTGGAGAGGTGCAAACTTTTCCAACTTTCTGCAAACATAAGCAGAAGTGAAAATCAAGGAGAACAGACTGTCCGTAGTAACCGCCTGAAGCTGCTTCTGGATCAAATCTCTAACACCAGATCTTCTGTTACTCTGACAGGTGGTCCATGCAGTCCAGTTACCGTCTGGCGCCATACAGCATGTTACTCTTTCATCTCCGTTACCAAACCAATATGGCGGCCAGCAGGTAGAAGCTTTCAAGGTGAGCCTGTACCTGGCATACATCCTTTTCTTTTTAATCTGAAGCAGCATCGGCGACACATACATTTCTAGACGGATGGAAAGTTGAAACACACAGTTTTAGATTCTGTACATCACAATGTTAAAAGTTGTCTGAGGTCAACTTGGTATGTCGCTTCAGGTCAAAGGAATATATGCCCAGGGCTGCTTTTTTCTATCACTTGTGGCCAACTACTTTGGGGAGACAAGGATGGGGGAGGGAGGGATCTCTGAACAAGTATAGAGAACCATTGAAACATTGCTTCGAACTGTGACAATGTGTCTAACAAGGCAAACTACTGAAACCCTTTGGCATCATTGATTCATGCCACTTTTAAGTTGAATGTGCACTTCTAACAGAATCTTTTTTTCACAACAGGTCGGTGCATCCCACAGAGCCTACTTCCTGTTTTAGTTTGGATGTAGGTGTAGATAGGATGCTACATTGAAGCAGCCATGTCATTGAACCTTTGTTCCTTCAACCCGTTACCAAAACGCCATGGTTGAGGAAATCCAATGCAAGTGGCCACACAGTTATCACTTTCAGAAAGCTGTATTGGGGTTAAGTGAAGTGTACATTCAAATTTCATCACAGGTAGTGCAGTGCTCTCCGCTTAACTGAAATCCAACCGCACATGTCGCATAAATCCTAAAATGGCACAGTCTGTCAAACTTTGGAGCAGTAACAGCTCTCAAGTATAGCGAGTAAGATGTGGCGAAAGAGGGTTTGATTCCTTGACTGTATTTCATATGAAACCTCAGTGAAAACATACCATTGTATGTGTTGCTTTCATTTGAGGATTGTAAACTTTACCGGCTGGTGAAAGGATCATTAAGCATAGTGGTCATTGTATGATTTTGAATTTAACTTTCATTTGAAGTTAACTTTAACTAAAATTAACTTTGTATTTTCATAGGTATGTTTTTGAAAATTAGTGATTTAGTGATGAGAGGTACCTTTGCTTGTCCGTATTTACCAACTCAGTAATGCTAGACAAGAAATCACTGGTGCTTTTAAGCCGATTGGTAAAGTGGTCAAGAAGTGGTGATCATATTGTCGGCAGGTCTCCGTGTGCAAAGGTTACTCTTTTGAGATTTGTGACTCTACCTGAATTATTCCTTCTATTTGTGGAGTAACCTTGAACAATAGACATTTGAGTATTTCTTTTCATTTATGAAGTAATCTTGAACACACATGCCATTGTGTGGTGGTGAAAGTGAAAGCAGCTGCTCAAAGGTACGAGGGCATAGCTCGGTGAATCTGTTACATAGCATTCAATGCAAAAAGAGACTGTCAATGTGTGTGATTTTAATCAGACATTTTGAAAAAATTCTGAAATTTTTCAATAGTATTTTTGAAAAGTGATGTATAGTTCAAAGTGAGATTGATGCAGCATCTGAACGGCGTATAGTTTGTAGATTTTAATTGGACCAACCGATAAAGTGAGCAGTGTCAGTGTAACATTGTACACTTAAGACCCGGTTGTCAGAGAACAAGACCTAGCAGGCAAAAAACATACAATTTCTGGTCAGAGTTATCTTCCCTCTCTGAATGCTGTCGATGTTTTACGGTGGAAGGCCACTGCGATAATAACACCTTCAGCAATGAACATGTCTTCAAAGGCAACGTCTGTTGTTGTATTATTGTGAATCAGTGTGGAATGTTTTTTCTTATTGGGTGCTTGAAAAGTAGAGAAAAGGGAGAAACTAGACTGACATTTTTAAAGTGGGAGAGGACATTTTCACTTTATTACCATACAGCAGTATGGGATTTCAGAGCCAAATGCCAATCTCATCGACCCAAAATTAAATGTCAAATAAAGGTAAACATTCTCTTTACTATTGCCAAATTGTTCACATAGTAACACTGCATCTTTTTTACAGGTTCATCATTTCTGCTTCTCTGTCCCAAATACTTCATTTTCTGTGTGTTTTGACAGCCCGATATTTAATCTTGTTATTTTTTTCTCTTTTCTGTGTTTGGCACATCCCCTGTAGGTCCAGCAAGTACAGATAGACAATCAGACAGTAGAACAGCTGGTGAGAGTCAACGCCGATGGGACGGCCGTCACGACCCTTGACCCCGTCATGGCGGAGCGTCTGGTCAAGCTCAGAGACGACGATCAGCCGTCGCAGGGATTGACGCAGATACAGATCAAGCCTGGGTTCGCCCAGCAGCGTCCCGTCGAACTCTGCGTGGTGTGCGGCGACAAAGCTTCAGGTAGAGTCATTTCCAACTCGCGAGATAAACCAGGACCATGTCTGGTATTTGTCTGGGAAGGAGATTTGTGATCAAGGATGGATTGGTGAAATTATTGTTATACATCTGATTTTACGTTAATGTTAAACACTTAACAACAGATTGGCACCTCTGGTGCAAATGTTTTATTAATGTCTCTCAGATTTCTGTCAGAGTCTGGTCCGTTCGCTTAAAAAGCTTTTAACTTGTACAATTTGTGAGTTAAGGCCGATTTCAAGATTAACAGTTAGAAATATGTCCGGTGTCAACTGGAATCAATCCGACACATACATGTAGGGGATGTTGGTTTGATTAAATTGTTCTAGTTCCCTCATGAAGATGATGCTTGACCAAATTGAAAGTTTCAATTTGGTGAAGGAAGCTGTCTGCAGCAAACATTTTTAGCTACTGCCATAACAACTGGAATAGACACTGTAATTGTTTCATTGAATAGTTGCTTATGATGAACTGCCTGCACAGTGCAGGACGTCCTTCATTGTAGCTTTTAAAGTCGGACATATCGCGTACATCAGCTGTGAACAACGTACATGTACATGAAACGGTCCTCACCAGGTAGAAGCATAGCCCAACTGAGACATAGCTTCATCCATGGTTTGCACTGTCGGGTGTGATTACAGTTTCCATGTTAGTTATACAGTTCTGAGATGACATTGACAAATTAATCAGCAATTTTTTTTTTGACCCATATATTTATAGGACTCACCTAGTAGCAGGTGTTAGTAGGACAGCATTTACCATCTGTAGGGAACACTTCTCCATTTCGGGTCGTCGACACAGCACCTTCAGCTTTGAAGGGTGTAAAGACCTAATTTTCAGCGTGATTAAAATTCCTAACAGTGTTTTGATGCCCACACAGGTGGGAAATTGTGCGAGAACAATGTGTGAATTAGTGCCTTTCTCATCTGCATCTTCACAATTTGAAGGAGGGGGGGGGGGGCATCTTTTGGACATATTTAGAGAACTATTAATAGGCTCTCATTCCAGTGACAGTGTGTTTCACCAGACAAAAGTACTAAAACTCTGTTTTTTTATTGACTCCTGGTACCTCCAGTTGAATGTTTAATTCTGAACAGAATCTTTGCACAACAGATCGGTGCATCCCACCGAGCCTTCTTCCTGTTTCCTTGGATTTATTTGTAGAAGGGATGCTACATTGAAGCAGTCATGTGATTGAATCTTTTTTCCTTCTCTTTTAAGAAAAAGGTCAAAGTCGAGGAAATTAGATGTGTCGGCCATGCAATTATCACTTACAGATATCTGTACAGGGGTCAAGTGCATTATTGCGGAACTGAGTCTGAGAGAGAGAGAACTCACTTGCAAAATGAAATGCTTTGAATGAAAGGTTCTTCAAATTGTATTCTTTTATATGAAGTCATCAAGATGAATCAGAACATTTTTATCAAGGACTTAAAAAATAGTCGCCATTTCTAAATTATTTGTTTTTATTTTAAAATGTTTGCATAAGTTTCGTGATTAGGTGTAACTTTGCCATTTCTGCTCAAGTACTTTCAGGTCGTCACCACGCGTCTTCTGGAAACGTCAAAGGTCACTCAGCTTTGTTTAAAGTCATAGCAGTTTAATGATCCCCTGATGTGTTGTGGTGTGAGGATAGCTTTTCAACGACTTTCTGGTATGCCTTTTCCTTTTCAGGGCGACACTATGGGGCAATCAGCTGCGAAGGTTGTAAAGGCTTTTTCAAGAGGAGCATCAGAAAGAGTTTAGGTTACACTTGCCGGGGAAACAAAGAGTGCCAAATCATCAAACATAACAGAAATAGGTGCCAATACTGTAGACTTCAGAAGTGTCTAGCTATGGGCATGAAATCGGACTGTAAGTATCAACTTTGTAATAGAATCCGAGTTAACATACTTTATTGAAAGAGGCGAGAGCTTTGTTGAGAAACTCATAATGCATATACAATTGAGCCTAAGAAGTGAAGGAAATGTTTTGAATTTATCCATGGCATGATCTGTACTTTGTTTTGTTTTGTTTTTTTCTGTGTTATAATTGCATGAATCTGTCCCACCCTATGGGTAGGGATCACAGATATCAGGAAAAAAACCTCTCGTAAATATTTCAATGAACTTAGTCATTCCTTGGTGTACTATTGACTTTCCCTTCTTGGCCATCATGTTCAAAAAATTTTGTATGTGGAGACATCCTGCTTTATTGTGAAGGGATTAGCAATGAAAATTTGAATGGTTATCGCATATTTGACACAGTTTGTGGAAACATTGACTTATGTCACTCATTATTCTGCTCAAAAACATTCCAGCAAGGCAGACTCGAGAAAGATCTCATTAAATTTAGCTGAAGTTAATTTTTGAATCATGAATCTCACTTTATTTGTCACATTGTCAATGGTTCACCGAATTACGCTCAAATGTTAGACCGATATCGTCTTTGTCCTTTCTGGATTAGTGGCATCTTAAAGTTGACATTGTAGCCGCTGATTCACCCTCAAAGAACCGACCTGAGAGTGGTCTGTTTTTGCATCACACTGTCCAATTTAAATCACCTGGACAAGTATTCTTGGAGTGATTGTTCATGTGGAATATTAGCTTTGAATGTCATTTTCAAATTGAAGTGGATCCTTTCAATACAATGCGTAATTCAATAAATGTTTCAAGGTTAACTTTTAAGGTTCTGTCGTTACCCCAGGTAATCAAACGTCGCACAGTTCGCAGAACATACTGTGTAGTTATGGTTCTCTATATTTCCAGTCATTGGAAAGAACATTTTTCACCTGACACCCAGTATGGGATAAACGTATACTTCTTATTAACCTCATTCATTTTTATAAGTCATTTCTGTCGATTTTTCTGATGTAGTCATACTATGCTTTCATTTGTTTCAATTATCAAAGTCGATCTTTGCTCATACAGTGAATATCTTTGCATCATCGTTAAGATTTGTGCAGTAAATAGATCCATTGTATCTGTCTGTCTCTCTGTGTGAATGTCTGTAGCCACCACAATCAGTCTCATCCCAAATTCGTCTCCTCTTTGTTGCTTCTGTAAGCTCCCACAGGCCTCTTCAGTTTTCTTATGTATTGAAAATATGGTTTCTCATTGGAAACCATCTCTTTCAACTTAAAATTGCCCAGAATTGAAAAGCAGAGAATTTTCAGTCATTGTTTCAAATTTCTTGATTCCGTTTGACATTTGTGAGATTTGGAAATATGTTGGATGACTGTGCCCATCACTCTTTGTCGTCCATCAGTTGTAGTCATCATTGATAGGCAAGTTACTGGAAATATCAGGCCTCGCTGAGTGTTCACCCAGAGCATCATCTCAGATTTAAGTCTCATGAGTATTTCTACCAATTGTTGTCAAACAGTGAAATAAAAAATGTGATGGCTCTTTCATTCCCTGTTAATGTATGACAAGGACAGGGGTCCAACATACGGTCTGTGTCAGTTCGCAGCTTGTTTCAGATCCAAATTCAGTTACTGCCTGTTATGATGGGTGTGACCACTAATCCATTCCTTAATATGCTAACAGGTCTTTGCCTCTGTCATCCTTATGTGTACGAAGAGCCAAATTAATTGTATTAACAGCAGCTAGATTTTATATGGCTGCTCATACTCAGTTGGGCGTTTAGGAGTTCAGCTGACTTAAATGCAACATCACTTACGTCTGTGAAAGCACAAACCTGGCTTCAGAGGAGGATAGGTAATGTGACGTTCACCTTACGTCACTTTTCGTAATTTCTTCTTCTAAACAAGAAATATGCTTCTACCGCGTTGCAAGAAAAGAATGCAAAAAGATATGAAAACTGTGTGTCACAACTACCTTCTCTCCTTTAAAGACTAAGGACTTTCCCTGTCGTGTTAGATATGTGACTGCTCTTACCAGAATGTATGGCATGTTATTGTAGGGATAGGGGATAGTGTGGGGGGGATAACTCGGATTTAACGTTTCTTTGAAATGTTAAATTGCACGTTACTTACCTATCAAAGCTTAACAACCACCCCCCACTCAAAAATAAACTGACGTGTTACGTTTTGCTTACCTGGTGTGAAAAGGATTGACCTCTGCAAGTAAAGCATGTCGTATGTTCCTGCTATGGAGATAACCTGGCTGTAGTAACATGTGTGCATGGACTGGCTAATGCTGCTTTTTTGATGTTATATAAATGCAGAGAGACTAACCTTGGAATAACATTTGACATGTTAGGGTGCCTGTGAAGGGGATGTCCTGGCTTTAAATAACTTGTTACACATCTTTACTTCTTTACTTGAAGGTTCGAGCTATCTAAACTTAAGTGACATGTCACATTTACAAAAGGTTTAAACCTGACTATGTCAGACACTGCCCACAATGGCATGTGTACAGTGAAGGGTCTCTCATACCTCACTTGTATCCATTTTCATGTAACGCTTTCATCCGATTCATTTCGCTTACACCCCTCTTCCCCGAGGAGCATGCATCCTTTGTATACCCATCAACACCGCCATGTGAGCACCTCTAATGAACGTAAGTTTGCCCAGTTTCCTGTTTGTTTCTGATTCCTTTTTTCCACCAGCTGTGCAATGCGAACGGTCCCCGTTGAAGCCTCGGGAAAAGACTCCAGGTAACGTGGCCACATCTGAAGGAAAAGTCTACATCCGTAAAGACATTCGAAGCCCATTGGCTGCCACACCAACTTTTGTGTCAGGTTTGGCTTGCCACCTTAAAATGTTTGGATGCTGTCGTATTGTTTTGTAACTGTCACTTTGGTCTACATTGAAGGTATCAAACAATGGGCAGTGCACCATCTGTTCACTGGGAAAAGATTTTTATAGATTTAAAAAATTGAAAAAAGTTAATAAAAGGCCAAAATCCCATATGTAGGTATCATTCAGCTTTTCTTTGGTAGAAGAGTTTTGTTACTCTCTCCTACTAGTTTAATGCCCTGAGGTATTCAAATGTAAAACTGACCAATAAAAGTGGTCGCTGGGATTCTGATGGAAATGGACACAAGGTGATATCAAACGAGGGTTCATTTCTAGATAAACAGGAACTTTACAAAGCTCCTGGAGATTATTTTATCCTCAGATTAGATTAGAATTCTAAAGCTTAAACATGTTTCAGAATAGGCTGAGATAAAAAATGTGCAAACAGTGGAATTTGGGAAGTGAATTTCAAACTGCAGATCCACCATGGACAGTCAGTCCTTTAGAATGATGGATGCGTGCTGTACTCAAACACGTTACAAGAAGAAATGTTAATCAAAGAACACAGGGCATGCTCTTGTCGTATTGAACTTTGTCAAAACTCTATAGATCTCGTTAAGTTTGGTTGCCTGCACTGTTTTTTTCTTCTAATGCATTGATACGTGATTACTACCTTTGAAGAATTATTTTTGGATCAGCGAAGGCCTGTTTCCTTGTACAGTCATTTGAGAGTCTCACATCAGAAGTATCGGCCATGTTGAAACTGATGTTCATTGAAAACCATCAATACGAAGGCTTGAAAGTTATTGTTGTACAAGTGACGGCATTCATATTGATAAGTAATATCATATTTTAAGTTTCAGTCAAGATGGCACTCTTAACCATTATAAGAAGACTCAGCTGTGCTTGAGAGGGGGGGAGAGATGGAATTGTGGGAGGGAAGGGAGATGGAACTTTTGTTTATACAATGATGTAGCAATCTTTGAGCATATATCCTCTTATTTGGAGCTTGTTGTTGAAAACTTTGAAGAGCAAGAATGACATCAGTTCTTAAGGATTACTGAGGAGTTTTGTTCTTGTTTGTAAAAAGCCTTAAAAACACTCCCACAAATGTGAAATTTGTTTTATGGTCATTCAGTAATTCTGCAGCAGAATGGCTAACTTCAGTGTGCCAATATTTTGTCAGTCATGTCCTGTCGTTGCTGAAACTATGAACAAATAGTGCCAGGCAGGTACTGTACCCTGGTTAAAGTCGTGGTGGAAGGTTAATGGAATCTGGAGGAAGTCCACAAATTTAGTCCATAGGAATGGGTAGCCTGAAATTTAGGCTAGAAGTGTATATATTTCTCAGCATTGTCAAACTTGGTGATAAAGCTGATGGCCGTTTCTAAGATCAATTTTTTTTTTTTGGGGGGGGGGGCAAATGATCCTTTACTTCATGTGTGGACAAAATTTGTCAAAGTGTCTCACAAAATCTGTCAGTGAAGACCTGCCATTCCGCATTTGGCCTCGACATCATTTCCGTCACGATATCGACATGAAAGCATTTTGTGTTGTAGTTTAATTCTGTGTGTATACCATACCGTGTAGGACATAATCCCCAGATGGTTGCAATTTTATATCTTGCAGACAAGATGCCAGCCAGGACGGGACTGTTTGATCAAGGTATAATCTTGAACTTACAACCAACGACGACGTCCACGGTCCAAACCACCACCCAGACGACAGATACGACCACCACCGATCTCAGTACCCTGGCCAGCGTGGTGACGTCGCTGGCGTCGATGAAAGGGAACAACGAATCCCAGGAGGGCTCGGCGGGAGATGCGCAGATGGTAATGCCAAACTTCTCTGTAATAGTGTTCGAAGCTGTTACCGGAGTCAGTCAGGGTAGAAGTGCGGGGGAGAGCGTCACTAATGATGTTTCCCCCGCGAGAGCAATGAGCATGACCGTGTAACCTTGGGATAAAAGAAATTGAAAGTACATTCCTCTCTGGCAAAATCTTTTCAGAGAGTCAGAAGTAGTAACGGAATACCGCAGATTGGGTGGAGACCAGTTTGTACTATTTTGCTGTTTTTTTTTTGAGTGGCCCGGGGGGAGGGATGAACAAAGAGCAGTTGTGGTGTAGCCAAGTTTGAGATCATTTTCGTGAGTGCCACAGACTTACTCTCTTTCAATCTGAAATAGCATTGTAGTGTGTATACACTACCGTAATGAATAAGGTATACAGAATGAAAAGTTCATCGAGAAAGGGAGTGGTTGCCACTGTCCTTGCTCTTACGCTGAATCAAACTCAGTTTTTTTTCCACTGTTTGCTTGCTGAGACTTTAAATCCAAGTTTCATTTCTAGTATTAAATAGCCTTTTTCCACTATCCAACAAGATTCACTCACAAGTAGTCAGTGTACTAGCTTTTCAAAAGTCTTAGATATTGCTGAAACTCTTTTTTTTGTGTTTATTTTTTTTTATTTGTCTTGTGGAAATATAGTCAGAATTTGTCTGCTACTTGCCATTCCCTCCGTGCTGATACGGCTTTTAACCCAGCTGGTCCAGGCCAGTCAGATAACGTTAGAGAGTATCCGTGATTTACCGCCCATTCTATCCGATTTGAAATTTGAAGGTCATATCGAACGGCGAGACCAGCACGGTCACCGTGACAACGCAGAGCGAGTCCAGTAGTCAGATCACAAAAGCCTTTGACAAATTAGCCAAAGCTTTAAACCCAGCAGCTGATGGTGACGGTCCGAACAGCGGTAACGCCGGGTAAGGATTGACTCTGTATTGCAAGAATTCACCTCGCTTGTAATGTCCTCTATCTGGAAATAAAAATACACTTGACTGAAAAGTTAGTGTAAGAAAGAGCAGTTCTTTAACATCACAGTGTCCCATTGCTGTATTGAAGGTATAAATTTCTTGTAAGTAACAGAAATGCCTTTTGTCATTTGAAGGAGTTCTTGAATTTGAATTGTCCTTTTTTGCTTCATTTTGATGGTTAACATGACTTACAGCAATGTTGTGACACATTTCTCACCTGGTCTTATTCATTTCTTCCAGCAGTTCAGAGCAGACGTTGACGGTCGGTGCAGGAGGCACCAATAGCAACGCGGAGCAGCCGCTTATAGAATTAGAAGGACCAATGTTAACAGATACCCATACGCAGTTTAAGTTGACCACTCCTAGCCCGATGCCTCAATATCTCAACGTCCATTACATTTGCGAGTCGGCGTCCAGACTTCTATTCCTCTCCATGCACTGGGCCAGAAGCATTCCGGCTTTTCAAGCCTTAAGGTGAGTCTCTAGGACTTCGTCAACTTAAAGGTAGGTCCCTCAAATGGCATCATGTGAGAGAAAAGACGTGAAGAAGCCGGTAAAGGATTCTCGAAAGTATACAGAGAGGCACTCTTATCCGGTGTGCATAGTACCAACAACCCTGCACTTGTCAAATTATCACAACCATCTCCAGGAAGCATTGTCACTCAATTTTACACTAAGGTGCCATAGTTTGATAAAATTCATTGTGTTGAGTGCGAATATTTTGAACCATCCGACAAGCTGTTTCGTTTTGTTTTCCATTTTAGTCCTGACTGCCACACTGTAATGGTTCAGAAGTGTTGGAGCGAGTTGTTTACTCTAGGTCTAGCTCAATGTGCCCAGTCGATGGCGCTGTCCACTATATTAACAGCTATTGTCAACCACTTGCAGATAAGCTTACAGCAAGGTAAGTCTCTTCTTCTTTGGCAGGAACCAATATTGTTTCTGCCTTCTCTGAATGAAGTCACTAAATGGTCACTACTGTATTTCATCATTAACAATGTTTGCCAGATGTTAATGTGAAATGTTGACCAGCACTGGCCGGTCAGGTTCACCGTGGTAACTCAACCGTCTGCCATCGGTGTGGTTTGACAGGAAGATGATACCCTGAAATTTTCAAGTGCCATTGATTTCTTGCCACCCAAATGAGTTATCTCATCATGATAACCATCTGTCAATTGTATTATGCAAATAAAAAGATGCCATGACCAGTATTAGAGTTGCAAAGTTACAAAAAGATTGGTATGAGAGCATTATTCTCACATGCAAAGTGTAGGAGGACTGGCCATATCAGGGATGACAGATATTGCTAGATGTAAAGTCAATAATCATTGTTTCCATCTGTCTGTTCTGTCGTGTTTTATTTAATTTTTCTTTCGATCTCATTTTGCTCTTGCTTCTGGCCACAGACAAATTATCAGCAGACAGAGTGAAAGCAGTGATGGAGCACATCTGGAAGCTACAGGAGTTTGTTTCAGCCACGGCTAAACTTAATATCGATCAGGTGGAATTTGCCTACTTGAAAGCGATAGTGCTCTTTAGTCCAGGTATGTAGGTTCTAACATCTCTCATCTGGCTGCCATGGGATCCTGCAGCAATGGTTGTGCAATTTAACAGTTCCCTCAAATTAAATTTTGTCAAACATAAAGCATTGCTTATCCCTTGCCAGTGTCATTTTGCTGAAGATAAGTTGTAATTTGCCTGCAAATGCTGCATCTCTATCTGAGTCTTTGACGATAAGACATTTTGAATGCAATTCCAAATTAGTTTATTTTTGGAGGGTACTTGCAACTCATAGAACAGTGTTGCCAGTGAAGCTGCTTGTTGTCACTCTCTTACAATTGTTTCCTATGCAAATTTTTTGGCAGTTTTACCTGCCCAGTGTTTACTGACATTATTTTTTTTTTTTACACAACCAAACCATGAGCTTGAATTTCTGCCATATAACTGCAAATGCAGTCTGTGGCCTGTGACAGCCATCTTGTTTATTCAAATCTATTTTCATCCTGCAAGCCCAGTTCTCATTTGCAAGTATCTTCTCTTCTCTCCCCTTTCTTCCCCGCTGCGGTCAAAGATCATCCTGGCATTGCAAATCCAAAGCAAGTCGAGAAATTCCAAGAGAAGGCAGTGGCAGAGCTGAAGGAATATGAGAGCAGCATGTACCCAGATTACACCCCGGACAGATTTTCCAAGCTCTTGTTGAAACTGCCGACGTTAAGACTGTTGAATTCGTCCATCATGGAGGAACTATTCTTCGCAGGACTCATAGGCAACGTACAGATCGATAGCATTATACCGTACATCCTGAGGATGGAGACAACAGACTACAATAACGCCACCATCACTGTCACCACTTCCGTGGGAGTGTAGAGCAACGTCACCCGGATGTACACAAAAGCCGGTCATTTCACGTGGCAAGGAGCTTCAAAGAGAGGTTGGCCCCTGGTCTGTGATGGCAGGTTGGCGGATCTGACTACCTTTGATTCCATGACAGCAAGGAATGCTCGGATAGAAACAGCCACAATATGTCCCGAGGACGAACGTTTTGTCCGACGCTAGAAACGACCGTGTCAACATCATGAGTTTGCAAACTGCACAGGAGCAATCTTCCGTAAAGAAGAATTTGGAAGCCATTTCATTTTCAACCTTCAAGTGGTCTCATCATGGAGTATATGAGTGGTGGATGGAATACATGATAGGGTTATCTAAATTCGTCTTAAAGCATGGGTTTTTGGGTGTCGTTTTGAGCAATGTATGTCAACGTAGTTGTCGTACAACAAGATGAATGTTCAGGGGTAATGTTACTGACATGGGTTTGCATCAACCCTTGTTTCTGTCTTGGGCAAGAAGTGGTCCTTTCCCTCCGAAGAACAGAGAGCAACTTTCCGAAACAAAATATTCTTGATAATAAAATGAGTTTGACCATTGTTTTTGTCAATTGAATCATTCAATTTGGTCATTTGCTTGAGCAGAATGATATACACCCCTACAATTGAGAATTTTTTCACCTAAAAGTTTCTCTTCTCAAGGTGGAGTTCACATGACAAGCATCGGCAAGCGAGAGGACCCAGCTTGTTATGTGGCCTGACTCGGCTTCGGACGAAACTCGCCGGTTCCGTTTTTGTTTTCTTTCTATTAAAGTACGTCTGTAAATCGACATCTGCCGTAAAGTTTTATTGATTGATCGGTCAAGCTCTGTAAATAATTTTTGTATTTTTGTGATGATCACATTGAAAATTTGTGGATGGAATCTGTATATAAGCTCCAGATGAAGTGTATCTAGTCTTGCCCGTCGTAATGCTTCTCCAATCTGACACCTTCTACTCTGAAAATATACAGGCCAGTCTGATTGAAAGCGCGCGTTTCTTAACCGGAGGACGGTTACGTCTCCCCTAGTCTTCTCTAGTCGTATCGAGAATATGAAATGAAAGGAATTTGTAAAGTAGATGCTTCTACATAAGATGGATATTAATTTCTCCTTCTGGCACTGGAGGGAAACCCATTCCTTATTTCATTGTAATGTGGATTGGAAGAAGACACTTTCCCATGAAAGTAGATAAAATATCTTCTCTCTACCTAACTTGGGTTTTGAAAAGTGTCAACTCTCTTTTGGATGGTGACCGCACCCTGCTTCTTGAGATGTCATAGAAAATGTTTTCTTTCCCCGCAAGATGGATTCATTGCAAACATTTATTCTGTTGGGTAGACTCCATATGACATCCTTCTGGAGGGGATGTCTTAAAGGTGATTATGCTTTTCAGAACTGTAGATTCCAAGTAGTTAACTCCTCCGCGAGACGGAAGGACAGTCTGTGTGTTCCACTCTGTGATGGAGACCGTTTTCACAAGGTCTAGTTTGGGTTCAAAACATAAGTACTTTTGTTGACAAATTCTGGACTCCCAAGTGATTTTAAAATGATCAAAGGCATGTGCAGCATTATGTTAAGAGTAATTTTAACTTAGAAGTAGTGGGGTAGTTTAGAGGACGTTGTGGGCTGATAGAATTTTGGTTGGTGTGGCTTGGTAGACTCATGTTGGTGATGCACATTTTGTTAGAAAGTCTTAAACAATGAAATGTTACTTTCATCTTTTGAGGCATCAGTTTCACATTGTAATTTTCAGTCAGTTAATTTTTGTTGCAACCGTCTTGTGACTGATGTTTGTGGTAAAGGCTTATTGTCAAAGCCCTTGATATCCACAAGATTTTTACAAAAAATCAGGTATGCTCAATTGCTGTATGTCGGCCAACATTTAGCCAACCCTTCCCTGCAACCATTGTTGTAAAATGCAACACCTCAGGGGTGAGGTGATATTGGTCCATTTAAGTTAATCAGCATTTTTGTATTAAACAGAGTAAGGGATGGAAAAGAGAGAGGTGTTACATTATCCTGAAATCCTTTAATTTTTGTTAGTGTAATTAACGTCTCTCCCTTCCACAATCAGCCTTAACATTACCAATGTGATTGTGATGCAGTGGAACAATCATGGACTTTATATATGTAAATTAGAGGGGATAACTCAAATTTGTTTTCATACTGAGGTCATAGTCCGATTGCCCCGCTCTCGTGTCCGTCGGACTCCTACCAATGGTGCACAAGACAGCCTCGCTGGTGTGCTTCAAGAACATCTGGTTCACCTTGCCCACGAGCAGAGTGCGTGGTCGTCATTACATTTACTTAATTCATGTATCACTAAGAGCAGGATAATCCTGACCAATATAGCCAAGACATCACCAACAGTTTTTGTTCATGCGTTGGTCTATTTGAATGCCTTACGTAATGTACACATACATGTCAAATTGTACTAGTCTTTACCATTGTGCGTGTATTGGTTGTTGTTGGAGTAAAGTTGCCTGTCAGCCATTGTCTGCTTCACAGGTGCAGATAGCCAAATTTCTTTGTCGACCTTACACATAGAGCTGGGGAAATACAACCCAGTCGCAAGTTAGTGTCCTTTCAAAACAATCATGTTTTTGCTCCTGTTTACAGTTAGTTGAAGGAGAAAATGGCATCCTTGACTGATTTCATTAGTATATTACCTCAAATTACAAAGATTTTTATCTCTAGGGAAAGGAAATGAGGCCCATCATGTAGAAGTTACTTAAGTATTAGTGAAATGTTCCCATTCATGTTATAATTTCCCAACCCCTTTCCCACTCAACCCCCCCCCACACCCAAAAAAAAAGACTGAGATAAATCCGTAGTCAGTCGGTTGATTGGTGTTTTTCTTTATCACTCATGTCATGACTACATGAAACCAAATGGGAAAGAAACACTGGGGATACCAAACCAATGCCCTGATGGTTTTATGGGTTTTTTTTCCCAGAAATGCCTCTGACAATCACATAATTTGCATGAATGAGTGCTTCCATGCGGTTTTTAATGAATAATGTATTGTGAAGATGCATACCTAGGCATTTTTACAGTGAGCAAACCTCTGGTGGACTATTCCTTTAAGAAACTGCCCGTCAAAGAATCTTTTTAAGTGTGTGTCGTCCATCGGTTTTATTTTTTTTTTAAATTCATTTTGCTTTCCTTTAAAGCCACCATTGTTACTTACACAGTGGAGTGACTTGTAAGTGGCTCCGTTTTATATCTACTCAATACTCTAATTTATTCGCAAAAATGTAATTTGAATTTTATCTGTGCTCTTTAGGAACAGGTAGAAGTGCTTTCAATTTAAAAAAAAAAAGAAGAGCAAACTGTTGTATTTAAACATGTGAGGTTCCTGTCACCTCTTTCATTTGAAGGTCAAATAATGTCTGTTCGGTACCATTTCAGTGATAGAATTATCCCACAGAATTACGTAGTAGTTGAGAGATGGTCTGAAATGAAGTACTAGTTAATGATTTTGTCAATTTATGAACAATGCTGTAAAAAGAAAAAGAAAAATGAATTTTCAGACGTAATTTCGTCAGTGCAGCTTTTTAAAGTTAAATAAAGGACATGCTATCAATGTTAACTCATATCGTGTTAACAACAGGTTCTTATCTCTGTCTGTGTGTCAATTTTTACTGGCAATTGGTATTTCTTTGGATTACCCTTTACTCCATGCAGGGGCCCCCACCAGGGGGGGCGGATATTGGGGGCTTGTGCCCCAATCATATGTTGACCCCCAAATGTAGTTGAAAACATTAAACCTACGTTTTCTTGTGGGGAGTGGAGTGAGACGTAAATTACTCAAAAATATGTTCAAAAGTACCATTTCCGGTGGTGTGGGAGGTTTATTCGGACAGAATTTTCCAGTACACTCTCCACTAACAAATGGTGGTGCTCCATTTTGTCCTGTCCACACTTTCCTTCCAAAAGGCTTGGGCCACAATCCAGATCCCTCCCCCTGCTTAAAATCCTGAACACTCGCGTGATATATCCTATCATAAACAGACCTATGGTAATATTTGTCTGTCTATCATTAGACCCTGGTAGCGCCCCGACTCCATGTGTCACCTACTCTAGTATGGCCTCGGATACCCCACCAGCAAGGTCCATACATTTGCATTTCTCATGCATCATCTACCACACATTTTTTGGTATATTGCCTACTATGTATCCATGGTGAATATATTCCCATCAATAATGCCTTACAGTGAAACCTTCCAAACATACCCCATTTTGGTCTTGCATCAGCAAAGGAACCTTTCAGTCAGGTTGGCGCGTTTGTGTGTGCCTTGTAGTACTTTCCGAGGACCTGAAGAAAAGAATTTCAGGTCAGCGGACAATATTCTGCTGTGTGTGTGTGTGCATCTGTGACACTTGCTTAGGTACGCTCTAACTCAACAGGGGAAAGTCGGATTAAAGTCAAACTTAATGTGTAGGTTTGCCATATTGAGAAGATGTGCCTTATCGTTTTTTGGTAGAGGTCAAAGGTCATCTGTGGCAAAACTCTTGTTTCTGTTACACTTGCTAGGGTACACTCTAACTCAATTGGGGAAAGTCGGATGAAAGTCAAACTTGGTATGTAGGTACACCATATTGAGAAGGTGTACCCTATTGTTTTTGGTGGAGGTCATCTGGGGGAACTGGGAGCAAAAGTCTGAAAATCTTTTTAACACGACATTTCAAGTTGCAAAGTTTAGACAAAGTTTATACTTGGTATATGGATGCATTATGGAAGTGGTGCCTTCAGGGCATTCAAGATTTTTCGGCCCATATGGGCCATTTGAATAAATCTTGCAAAATGCCTCTGCTCCTACAGATTGTATTGCATTAATTTGAACTTGTGTCGTGTTCATACTATGTTAGTGGTTCCTTCTGGTTGTTCAAGTAAGTGGTCCCATATAGACCATTTAAAGAAATAATGCAAAATGTTTCTTATCTGCGTGTATTGTGTTTTACAATTTGGAAGGATTGTCAAGTTAGCATTGTGGTGGTGAAACCTTTCCCATTGTTCAACATTTGTGGGTCCAACTTCAGGCTAGTCCATCTGGGCCATTAATTATCACATTGTGCAAAGCGATTAGTTTTATATGTTACAGTGCTGAGGGTTTTTCAGATTAGTATTCGAGTACCTTTAGCTGATCAGCATTCTTATGGACAAAATATGACCCACACTTTTGTAGGATGTGATGAATTGTGGATTAACCTTTGTTAAGTTTAAATGATGACAGTTGATTTACAATAATCTTCACGCAAGGAATCAAAGAGCCCTTGGGCTCTTGTTTTTTTGTTTTTTTTTTTTGTTTTGTTTCTTTTTGTGTTACTTAGGTAACGCATCTAGGTGCAGACATCCTTGGATTTTTTTTTACTGTGGTGCACATCAATCACGAAGAAATATACCTCCTTCAGGTGTTCCTTTATGTTCCCTCGTTTCTTGGAGCAAAGCTACACCCGTAATATTTATCGTGGTGCATATGTCCACATTCAGTTCCCCCCCCCTTTTTTTTCTCATGTTTTATATCTCAAAGAAGAAATCCTTTCCTGGTTTACCACATGTGACGATCTCTTATGTAGATATCCACATTTGGTATGCCTGGCTATCAATCATCATGACAGACATATCCCCCCTTGGTGGGTATGTTTCGTTCCTCGTTGTCTGCAAATATCTTCTCCCGGTGTACCGTATGTGACATCTTGTGTGGATACCCACAGTTAGGATGCATGGACAGTAATTGTAAGATTAGGAACTATCAGAATCCCTCCTTGGTGTTGTTCGTGTCACGTGTGTCCTTTACAGGTATCCTTTCCTGAGTGGGTGACACTATGACACCTGTCCCGGTTTATATCTAACACAATACTGAATGTCTTGATTTCCATCCAGAAAAAGCATCTCATTCCTACGGAAGCGTAGAGGAGATGTGCAAAAGAAAAAAGAACATCTCTGCAAAATGACAAGTTTCGAAAAATTGACATTTTGGCGACATAAAATAATTCGTTCAAATGACACCATTTGGCTTTTTGATAAACTTGTCAAAATGGCCGGATATGGAAAATTGTCATTTTATCCGGATGAAGCATCTCGTCAAAATAGCAAAATTATTGTTATTTTGCGGAGATTGAACAACTCGTCAAAATGGCAAAATTCGAAAAATTTTCATTTTGTCAAGAGTTAACTAGACGAAATGACAATTTTCCAGATTTTGCCATTTTGACGAGATATTCTATCTTGTCAAAGTGTTAATTTCCCGAGTTTTGTGATTTTAGACGAGATGTTTTAACTCGGCAAAATGACAATTCCTGAATTTTACCATTCTGGGGAGTTGGCTCAACTTGGCAAAATAACAGTTTTCTGAATTTTGCTATTTTGACGAAATGCTTCATCTGAGCAAAACGTCACTTTTCCGATTTTTTTTTTCATTTTGATCAGTTGGCAAAATGGCAATTTCCGGAATTAAACCATTTTGACAAGTTCTAACTCTGCAAAATAACAATTTCCTAAATTTGTAAAGAAGTTGAATGACGTCAAAATGACAAATTATTACAATTTTGTCTATTTGACCAGTTCATTAAATCGTCAAAATGTCAATTTTGCGAAAACTGACTTACTTCCTTGAAGTCGTCAACATGTGAATTTATGGAAATTTTAATTTTGCGAAGATATGTATATTTTTTTGGCTTATCTCATCCACGCTTCCGTACAAATATCCTTGTTCCCTGAGTTACCTCCTCATGACTTATCGTGAAGTACATATCCACTAGGCTCTTTATATGGAAACCCTATGTCAACTCATTGAGTGATACACGGTTAATTGAGATATAGGGTTAACTGAAGTCCGAGTATCTCCGACCTTGACTGATGACCACATGATTACCACATGATTACCTGATTACCACATGACTGATCACCACAGGATTCAGTTGTACTCTTCCCAATTCACGAGACAGACTTCCTTGTCTTGCATTTGTAGAATAGTTGTTGTTCACTTTTTGGATATGTTCGATGTTACCCTTTCTCATCGAATAAAATTTGTGGATTGTTTATAACTCACTCTGATATCATTTCCTTACGTCATAGAGTGCTGGAGCTGACTTCAATGATGGCTTTGAAGTGTTCCCGCAGTTAACTTTCTCACGGAAGTGTGTTGGTTGCCTGACACTCGTAAATTAAATACACGTTACACACAAATACACAAAGTAATAACTTTGTATCTTATTGAAGCAAAAAAAAAAAAAAGATATAGAAATTAAGACATCATTAATTGCATATAAACTCATGTGAAAGAGATTAAAATCTATGATTTATGACAAGTCCCTGCATCATACCTCTGGGCTTTCAGTCACTTGTGGACCAGTGGTAGGCTAAGGATTACTAATGGCTGGGAAGTCAAGTTTAAGTTGCATATTATTTTGTCCATGAAAACAATGGTAATTGGAGAACCGAACGGCGAAAAAGACAAAGTACATGCAATTACCTGCAGTCTTATGCAGGCTTTCTTGGTTGCTGCTACATACAGACAGCTCTTCTGAGCCAGTTGAATGTTTCAGTATACACCAAAATGGATGTGATAGATTATTCTATAGATGCTCATGTTCCAACTTTCCTGCTGTGTTCTTGAGGGAGTGACAATGAGCCTACCTGAAATCAGGAACGAAGTTTCTCTTCTCTCGTCCACGAAGAAAAAAAGTAACCAACCATTCGGTGAAATATTGGTTTTTCGACGTTAACCACGCAATGCAATGCAGATGATAAACTTAATTTGGGGGCCAGCAATGTGCGCCTTTGTACATTTCAACGTCGCACAGAATAGCTTCTCTCTTCACACTCCTGCTGCTGTCTGTCTTTACAGTCAGCATTACGAAAAGACGAGATATTCGATCAGATTCGTTATTTACAAAAAAAAGTACAGTCAGATTCTCCATTCTTCCCATGGTATTGTACATTCTCACTCGTGTCGGTGACAAGTCATCTCTTGTACTGTAATAAGTCTAAGTCAAGTAACAAGTCACTTTTGGAAAGTCTGAGTCACATCGCAAGACAACGGAGAAGCTATAAGTCTCCCCTCCCCCCCCCCCCCCGTTATGCAGGAAAAACGCACTGTGAACGCCACTGTTCGTGCCCCTTCGTGAGGTGTTTGTGCCCACCCCTTCCCCCCGTATCCGTTCCTGGCTGCTGGCCTGGCAAAAGGTTGGGCAAGGTAGAGTTGACTGAGTCCTACGAATTGCCAAGTTAGTAAACTTTCTGCTAACCCTGAAGACTCTCAGCTTATAAATGAACACGTGACCATCTGCGTTTCGAAGAGAGCACAGTCAGGCATGCATTAGCATTCCCCCTTCCACAAACCACCCCTCCATCTGCACTCTCCACCTTATCTTCAGTTTAGGGCCCCGGGTTCCTTGCGCTTAGCAACAAATTGTCGAAAGAGATTGATGACGTATCACTGTATGATCTGTCACGATATGAATATTACCGCTCCCCTGTAACGTCATCACGTTGGGTCTGTCGGCCGTCATTCTCCCATTAAAACGTACTTTCTAGCTGCCTTTTGAGATCGGGCGATCTCTTGTACCCTCTTGTACAATACGATGTCCTCATAGAGGGCTTCCTCTACCTTCGGACTGGCCTTCAATTGGTCCATATACTGTTTCTTCAATTTGTCATCTGCTTTCTTGTTCTTCGTCGGAGCTTTATTTGAATGGAGTTTCGTACAGGTGGGATAAACTGGTAGACCGTAAATGACATTTAGAGCCTCAAGGGTTTCGTCCATGTCTTCTAATATGCCGACACCCGCGAACCATTGTTCCAGACTATCTGCCAGATAAACGGCAGTTGCTTTTTTCTCGTCGTTGCTCATGTTGGAGTCGATAAGGGCTTGTAGCTTCATCCAACATGGCATTTTGTCCTTCACCAACCCCTCAGGTAGGCTTAGCATGTCTTCGAAATCGTATTGGTAGTCGTAGGCACCCGTGCACAGTTGTTCGTTCATCAACAGTTGACGAAAGAGGAAGCTCCGCTGGGTCAAAGCCCATTCCGTTACCGTCATGTTATTCACGTTGAGAGCACAGAAAAATTTGCTACCGTCGTTGCTATGGCGCTTACAGAAGAGATAGCTCGAGATCAATCGACTGTAGGGCTCCCTCATCATCAAGAAATACGAACAGGGTCTTTTGCCTAACTTCTCGCAGAGTCCAAAGGCGTATTCACCGCTGAATACCGCAGCCTTTGTCGAATTTCCCCTCTGGTAATCTTTCACGGCGGACTCGACCCCGTTTTCGCCAATCGGCCCGTAAAAGTTGGAATACCGCTTTAATTTCTTGATGGCGGAGTTGAAACACTTACCCATTGTCGTACCGCCTGACTTTGGTACGTGTATGTAGACGATATTACCTCTGGGATAGAGTGACTTTTCAGTGACGTTCATCAACCTCGCGTACGTGTAGAAATTTGGCAAAAACCGCTTGGGCGCAATATCCCATGGTAACGCCTGTTTCCATGAGTTTATACTCAGTGGATTTTTCGGATCGTCCGAATTGACGCCCGTTTTCCTTGAAATTTTGTGTCTATTTCTTCTTCCCTTGGATAATCTGTATGTAAAGAAAAAAAATACAGAAAATCAATTAAATAAGCCATGCCTATTTAGAGGCCCAATTGCAAGTAACCACATATGGCAAGTCAATTGACTTTTTGATCAAACGTTTTAATAATATCATAAAGTAATTATTATGTGATGGATTCAATTACATCATTAAAAAATATTTTATCATAAATGCAATGAAAGAGATTTGACTATCCGTAAATATTTGATGATACACAGAAGAGAAAAGTAATTGAAGTGTTGCTATGTTTAAATGGTTCTTTTTGATATGTAGTCATATTCAAGCCTACTATTATGTTGCAAAATACATGAATGTCTCCAAACAATTTCCCAGTGTTCAAATGATATAGCATATATAGTCATATAATAAATTACACTTATATGTAAAATGCATAAATGACATCTACAAAAAATCCTAATGTTCAAAAGAGATAACATACAGTGATATTTACATGTGACCAGTATTGTTCGATACCGGCATATCGGGGAGCAAAGGGTGTCACATGATGTTACTGACAGTTACAAACATTTAGTCACTTGAAGTTACTTCGATTATGATATCAGCAAGGAGGCCTTAGAACCTCCTTGATATCAGTAATACAAGCCAATGACATAATCAACAAACAATACGTGCGAAAGAGGGAGCTATACCAATATTTTAATATTTTAAGGATTTGTGATATGCACGTACCACTAATCGAAATAAATACGAAGGTGGAAATATATATATAATATAAATATATATATATATATAATATATATATATTTACACCCAGCTATATCACTATGGATCTTGCTATTCGATTTCTGCATTTTTATGTATTTTATTTGTATGTACTGCGACTGTTTTGAATTTTTGAGAATTTTCAAACTTTGTAGTCCTTCATATACTTGTACGTGATGAGGAAGAAGTGATTCTTCGAAAGCGTTCTTGGCAATAATGGATTTAAAGAACATTTTTGTCTTGACTTGCTCTTTTATTTGGTTCCATAAAGTACGACAGTATATTGATACTAGGTCTTGTTTATTATATCATTAAGTCTCTTTAATGATTTGTAAATATAAAATCATTAATTCAAAAAGTGATATCAATTAAAGACCTGCAGGAAGTAACATTGATTTTCTCTTTTATGTATTTTTATTTCGTTACACAGAAATACGTATAATTAATTTACAATGAGTCAGTTATAATTTATGGATGCTTTCAAGTATTTTTTCCGATATCACTTATTTATTTGATATCAATAATTGAATCACTTATGTCTTTAATTAAGGTAGTGCGATGCAAAGTTGTTTTTAATGATACCACTTAAACGATTTTCTGTCCTCATTATTTTATTTTTTTATGTTATCATCTGTAAAACGGCTTGCCGTAGTACGCGCACCGCAGACCAGTACCGTGGTATAAGGTTTATTTAGTAATCAATTCATTTTATGGATTTAACGGATTTAATTTTCACACGCTACTAAGTTTATTCATCCTGCCCAAGTTAAAAAATGAACACTCTCAGACTATTGTTTTCTGTATTTATATCTGAAAGATTAAGTCATATCACGCGCTTCACATCAACCAATGGAACTTGTCGTCTGTCCCATATAGCAGTAACTGGTTAATGAAACTGTCATCGGCCCAACGTCATTCTTCTTGTGACAATAGTACAAACATATTTTAATCTGTTAGAAAACCTCGACTGTATGGCTATTGTACAGACGTCTCAAGCAGTCAAGCAAAGCAGTACAAGATTGAAAAATGTATGCAGCCACTGAAGTTGGAGATGTTTTCGAGTCCTCCCCCCCCCCTCCCCCGCTCTTCTCCTCCCTGGTAAAACGAGTATGAAGAGGGCTGATTCCTCGCGATTGCAACCTTCAATGCATGTGTTCATTCTCAGCGAGAAATTAACGCACAGATACTTATAAACTTCTTTTATGACGAAGCCACGAAAAGGGGTAGGAAATTACAAATTAAAAAAAAAGGAAACCGATGGGGAAACAAAACGAATTAAAAGGTCTATTTTCACATAAAAAGTGGTTGCGTTATGGAGGGAAGGGGTATAGGAAGCACTTGGAAACATTTATTATCATTTTTATCATTGATATTTATTATAATTAATTTCACTTTTTTATTTTTTTTCTGGTCGTAAGGCGCGGAGCCGATGGGAACGTCAAACCCCTAAAACACGGAGGTAAAACTGTTCTTCCATTCGCTCAAAAGGGTAAAGAGTAGTGAACGACAAGTTTCCTAACAAATGGTATAATGTATCGACTAAATTCATTACCAGCAATATCAGAAGTAACATTCATAACACAAACTAAATCCCATCCAAAACGCAAAAGAAACTTTTCTACAATCCACATCAATTACAGAAGGATACACAGTGATTCAATCAATTTTACGACAATTTTCTCTACGAAATTTCTAAAGTTTAAATCTGGAGACAATAAAAGCATCTCTTCTATTCATTTAACCACCTTTACCTCAAAGAACCTAAAAACTTCGCGCAGGTGTTTTTTAATAGTCTACGTTTGCCACAGTATTCCTGGCCTGAAATAGTTGAAAGAGAACTGCCTGTCAACTTCATAAGGATGTTAACTTTTGTTTAATTTTAATACGGTATACATTCAAGTGGCAGATAGGCAAGACCTTAAAAAAATATCCAGAGCACATATTTTAGAAGTAACTTCTTTCAAGTAATTCATTTTAATTGTATGCAAATCATTCATTATCATTGCATTTATATTCTTTCGACTATCGCACACCGAATAGAAAAATGGAACGAATATTACGGAAGTTTGTTTAAGAAATTACCACTTCGTCCGGGTGTTTGGGCTAAAAATTGCCATCAAGAATTAAAACTCTCAGAAAGGAAAATAAGCCAATAAAAAAGAAAAACAGTGTCTCAACGGTGTCTTTTGACGTCGAATGATCCATAGAATGGACATGCGCAAATGCGCATCTCCTGCATTGGGTAACCATATGCACGAAGTCAAATCATCTGTTTTCACTGAGAGGAGAATGTTTTAGCCCGGGGCATTGTTTCTGTCTCGTCGGTATTGTGTACAACGACAAATCCCCCCCCCCCCCATCACACTTTCCCTGGGCTGGGCTTACACCGCCTGAACGTCGTCTCTTCATGCCTCATGGGGTGAGGGTGCTCTTTTTGATTCTCACAGTGCATGCTTCATCATAATCATCAAAATTGTGATCGTGGTTAATTTCAAAAGACTAGTCACTAGTCTGCACGAGAACCTATACATGGGTGAGAGAGGAGATGAAGGGGGGGGGGGGGGAGGAGTCCAACAGTTGATAAAAAAAACTGTTAAACAAAGACACGCAGTTGGAAAAATTTATCTCCAATGAACCAGCTATATGTTTACGTGTCACATGTATGTATTTATGTAGTTCAACCTGTATCAAGTATTCACGATAAAAATCGGAGATTGGTGATAAAAAATAACACAAAAAAAACAAAAAAACATTCGATTTCAATTATGTACCTTTAACTTATAATTATCATATTCTTTCTCATGACTCCCTTTCTACGTTCTTGGGAGAGGTGGGAGAGGGGGGGGGGGGACGAAATTCAATAGCATTCGCAAGAAACAGCATAGACTATTGTAATCTTTAAAGCGAAGAGAATTGCGAATTTTAATTAATAGTCATGCATTTAATTATAATAAAACAAGTATACCCGTACCAACTTCGCGCACACACACACAAATAAAAATACATTAAGCTGGCCAAATGGAATCATTAAATATGTTACAAGGCTTTAACATGCTTGTTACCATCGACATTCCTCCAGTTTCTCGATGGGCAAGGAAAAAATGCAGACAGTTGGCAATTTGTCCAAATGCACATCGGCAAATCTGAAACAAAAAACTTTTCAAATTTTGTTGCAAGAACCTTTAGCTGCAGTTCTGTGTTCAACTAAATTCGATGCCAGCTAATGTCCTCTCGGAATAAAAAGCGAAAACGAACGAAGAAAAAAGAAAAGCACAGACACAGCACAGAGAAGATCTACCAATAGGAAACTTACATGGTTACCAATCTTCATTACTAGATAAAATCTCTGTCGATTAAATTGCGTAGCTCACACGTGGCACTCAATTTTTTTAATATCAATATCAATATCATAAATAAAGAAGGCCTTTAATATTTGGGGTACGGCCTGGGCCCCTCAGCACGCCTCGCACCCTCCCTCCCCCCATAGCTATGCCACTGAAATTGTTGATGCAATGGAATAATGTTCTGTATGTCAAAATCTCTATGTCCATATAAATTATTTTAGTAGCAATTATCGAAACTTTGCACTTCAATTTATGATTATTCCGTGTTTCACGTTTGATGAAGACACTTTTTCAATCTTTACTGTTTTTTTTTTTTTTTAGTGCGTCTTGTGAAAATATCAAATGGAGTTAGGCTGTGTTTGGGGTTGACTAGGCCGTGCAAATCACAGCCTAACCACCCACGATCACATACCACAGTGATCGAAATGGTGTCTCTATGATGCCTTTCAATTTTCTGCGAATTTTGAAATGGACAGTCAAGAGACGCTCTACCTGTAACTAAGGGGTTGGATAATTGCGCCAATTTTTGCGGACTGGCAATTAAACGCACCGTAATTTTGGAGGAAACCACAAATTAGCTCAATCGTAAATGCAAAAATATCCCAGTCACATACTGAGTGCGTATGAATCGTTGGAACAACGTAATTTTGCGTACAGTTAGCCTAATAGATAAGATCCATTAATTGATCTATCCTGTAAAAGTTCGTTGAAAAAAAATAGGCTCCCTGTTGTCATTATTTTTTACTTGTTTTTTTATTTTGTTTTGTTGTATAGCGTGGGTTTAAAATGTTGAAAAAAAAACGCAATAAACTTAACGCTAAAAGGCGATCTTTGTCGGCGATCTATTTGTCCAATCCCGAATAACTTATATCGAAAACAATTTTATAACATGAGACATTGATACATCCAAAGGCAAGACTTAATGAAACGGCATATTATTGGGAGGAGGGCAAATGAAAACATCTCCATTTCTTATGAGGTGTGTTGCGGTTGTAACATATCTCAGAAATGGAAATCTCACATGTTGAACTTTGCAGCTGGCAAAGCAAAATCAAGCAATTTTTTCTTTTATTTTTGATTGGATGTTGAGGAAATTGGCCCTGATCAACGTGAAACTGGGTAGGGCTATACTTGCCACAAAGGGGTAGCCAGCAGGGGTTCGGACCCCGTCGTGAACTTGGGACGAGCCCAATGAATTTGTTCTAACCCCTACAACTTTTTGAGTGATACAAAGATCACAAAGAACATTAAGTCACAAGTGCTTATGGTTTCCCACCGCAGTCTGTTTCTGTGTTGGCCCCACGTGGATGTCTGACCTGGTTGTACGGGTCTGGCAGGGGGAAGAGTATCCCTTCCTTCGCAGAAACTTTGGCGAGACGTAACGCAGAGGAAAGGATGGGAACTAAAGAGGGGCACAAACATGAAGGTTTGCACATCATGCATCGCTTTCGCCAGTCAAACTTAGTAATTAAACTTAAACTTAGTAACCGATAGTATGAACATGAGAAAATGTTCAGCACATGGATCTAGTTTGTAAATAAGCAAATATAGCACCATTTTGCATCTAACTCCTTCGAAGCATCGATTTATTTTATAAAAAAGTTGCAATCGTGTCCTCCCCTGTATCCCCCCTAGGACGACCAGAAAGAATAGGGACGATGAATACATCCCCCCCCCCCCCCTTTCACATACCAAACACTTGTCTACGCCGATTAGTTCCCGCTACCATCAAGGGTCTAGGAATGAAAATATGTACAAATGTATCGATTTGGGGTAGATTATGTCACCGTGACGTCATTTACAGTCACACCCTCACAATTAAATTACGTTACCACTTGCCATGTATACACACCTCGTCAGTGTGTAATAAATTATTACACTGTGTGTACTAATGATCAAAATAAAAAAATGGAAAATAAAGTAAGGCGTATCTTTTTCTGGTGACTTAAAAGTAGCCTACATTCCAATATCAGGGCAACAGTCACTGATCGCCTGCTCGGTGATCTAACTTTCGATGAAAATAGTCGAAATGATTTTGAGCTTGAAGAATTGAAACTTCTTTCACTCTCTCGTAGAGGATAAGATCCTCTTTGATTGCTTCCGCTACCCTTGGGTCTGCTTGTAATTCCTTGAGATATATTTCTCTTTGCTCCTCGCTGATGTCTGTGTTGTCGGCTTTGTGTAATTCCGAACAAACGTTGTGCACGGGAAGGTAAAACATGTCTTGCATCGACTGCAGGAGCACGTCCTTCTCCTCCAAAGTCCCGACCGCTGCAAACCAATATTCCAGATTGTTAGCGACGTACTGCGTCAAATTCAGTCTTTGCTCTTCGGTCAGTTGGTGTCCTATGAACGCTTTGAGTTTCATCCAGCAAGGGTATTTACCGGTCTTCAAGATTCTCCTCGGTGCGTCGATCATGGCGTCGAAGTCGAAATGATTCTCGAATTTTTCCCCGCAGTTCGACGGGTGGGCTATCAGTTGCCGAAACAGAGGACTGCCCTCAAGTATAGCCCAGTCGACTATCGATAACCCCTCAGTAGACAGGGAGCAGTAGAAATCATCCCTTTCGTCGTTGTGTTTCTTGCAAAACGCGTAACTTGAAATGATGCGATCGTACGGGTCGCGCATCAATAACACGTACGAACACGGCCGACCTTGCAGGAAATCGCATGCTCCGAATGCAAATTCCCCCGAGATTATCAATTTCGTAACTTCCCCTCGTCCGGCGAGGTCAAGCTCTGCGGAATAGAGACTCTTTTCGTTTATAAGTTGAACCCGCTTATCGAAGTCGTTAGCCTTTTGCACTACTCCGTTCAGACAAGTGTTCATGGTGATGCCGCCGGATCTCGGCACGTGTACGTAAGCGATATTACTCCGCCGGTAAATGAGCCTGTCTTCGTCGGTCATGATACGCAAGTAGGTAAAGAAGTTCGGTAAGAACCTCTTGGGATCTACATCCCAAGGCAAGGCGTCTCGCCAGTGTGAGTTCGGTCGTGCTAACGGCTTGATCCTGTTTTTCAAAAAGCCCAAGATTCCAAGCGGCTTCTCTTCGTCCCCGATGACGTACTGGGATCTGTTGAAGAGAGACCGAGAGACCCGTTTATATTGGTGAAGGAAGTTCGCTTTTATAACGGCTCATCTGGTTGTCAGTAAATGCCTAACCCGGAGATCGTTCGATCCTGTCCCAAATGTCAGCGACATGATCATTCGTGAATTGCTACAGTCTTTTTCCCTAGAAACGCTCACCACTCTCTAGGCCGCGCCTTTAATGATCCGTGACACACGTTTAAAGAAGTCACCAAAAATGATGTACCTTTATGAATAGAACAATCTCAGGTTACAGATTTCTTTAAAATCGTTCAGTTATGTCACGTAATCGGCATAATTCTCATTATTGTAATTGACGTAATGCACTAAACGATCAGGTGGTGGTCACATGATGGCGCCGTGTAATGGGTGTTATACATGATCAGCTTTCACACATCCAGCCATGAACCATGCACACGCATACCTCGCACAGGGAGACAGCTATTCTTGAGATTAAAACATTTTTTTCCAACTACTCGGAGAATGGGATGAACGTACGGTTATAACACGTACCGTTTATCCTGACGTCACCAGTGAAGCTTCCCTCGGCTGTGCAATTTGAACTCTGTGAAATACACTTTGTTTGCATGTTGCGGTGTATCTTCTTTTATAACTGCACCATGAACGTGCAATAACTAATGCTGCTAGGAAACCACCAAGAAAACATGTACAAAGAAGAAGCTGTTATGCAATCGTCGAACCGTTCTTCCCATCTGCATTGTCACAATTTCACGACAAAGTTGACAACGTGGCTAATCTACCGCATATTATTTCAACCACGATACAATTGTAGGAGGCATATCTTTTTTTAGTTGTGGCTAATAGTAAATGCCACATAGATATTCAATAAAATCGAAAATAGGGCTTCCATAACATTTCTTTGGGCATTAATCTACAAATACATTATCATATTTTATATTACATCATAATTCTTATATTAGAAAGTCATATTATCAGAGTCCCTTGCGGATCCAAGTGCGGTGGGGGGGGGGGGGGCATGTAACCATGACCTTACCCAGAGAAGGGTAGGATAAAAGGGAAATAAGTACTTGTTTTTTTTTGTATCGAGAGAGATAAATTTCAAATTGGATTCCAAAATGCATCTGAGGGCTTTTAGGCGTAGACTAAAAAATTCAAAAGGGAAGGGGGACATCCTTTAAACCCTTCCCCATATCAGTGTGCCACTAGTGGAGCCCCAGGCTCCCAGACAAAGGACTTGGTTCTGCCAATGATCAGTGTTCTCAGTGGTTTACTTACTTACTGACTCTTGTGAACCAGATTTAATATCTTGTTGTAAGCCGCTAATGTGAAAAATATACGTACATTACGTATTTGCTTCAAACGTGAAATTGCCTCTTTACAAAAGTAGATTTCGGAAAAACACAGATTCTCTCACTACAGCCGAGTCAATTTTCTAAAATTCATTTTTTTTTTCAAATTTCGTGGGTTACGACAAGAAGGATGATGCAACTTACCCTGAGTTGTAATTGACTGCTAAGAGAAGAGCTAAGACCAAGAGGAGGAATAGGAGCGTTGGAATCCACGGGCGGATGGTACGACTGAAAGACATTCTGACCGAAATGGCTCTGGAGGAAAAAACAAAGTCATCAAACGTACTGGAATGTTCTACTGAACGTTGCCGTGTCAGTGTGTAAACCTGCTGTTCCCCTCCAAACCAACATCCGGGTGTACGTTTCAGTTCGGTCATGTTCCATTGATTTCACTTTGGAACATTATTGAAAAAAAAAACAAGCATGTCTTAATCTAGTGTAAATTCTTTAAGTGGAACTTCCAACTTTAACTTTGGTTCCTTTGCATTTTATGCGTCCGTAAAGCCCTAAACTACAGGAGATGTTTAATTAGCGAATGATGATTGTAGCTAATGAGGAATAATTTTACGACTTTTGTCCTCCATGCACTTTTGACACTCATAGTAAGCTACTATTACCATGGAGTCACCATTATCGTTCATATCATTACAATTTTCTTCTTTTGTCAGAAAATATTATCATCATAACCTTGGTAAGATTATACGATTGTCTCTACTCTAACAAAATGTTTGAGCATGGGCGTCGATTTGATTTGAAAAGTGGTGGGAGGGGTCTGACCTTAACTTCTCTCCTGTCAGTGACGTAACCAGACTTTCATGGAGGCATGTGGTGCATGGCGGACACAGAAAAAAAAGTTAAAAGGTGCTATGGGAGGAGGGGGGGGGGGTGAATGAGCAGCAAATGATTCTGTCTAAACGGATCGTCACCACTGATTGGCGAGTAGTGTTCAGGGCCATTTTTTTTTAAATCTCTTTCCAGTCTCTCTAATCAAGATTTTTGTTCTTATTTCTAAAACACAGATTTGAAAATTCTCACTTCTACTTAGAATAGTAAAGTGTTTAGTTTCATGTCAACAAAAGGGGTGTACAACTTCCCCGCACTCGCGCCCCCTCCCATTAAAGAAAGAAAGGATGCCCATATGTTTGGATAAAAAACATAAATCCTGTACTGATGTCAATTATTTTAAGTCATCTTAATTTCCAAGAGCCTGCATATAATCGTTCCATCCATCCATCCATCCATCTATCCATCTATCCATCTATCCATCTATCCATCTATCCATCTATCCATCCATCCATCCATCCATCCATCCATCCATCCATCCATCCATCCATCTTTTTTTGTGGTCCTACTGATATAAGTGACGATGGGTACGTGAACAACTACGTATTCAACGACGATTGCGAAGCGAATAGTTAAAGAGTTTTATTGTTGTCTGACTACGAAAAGAGCTCAGAGAAAAGAGGTCGACGTCTACACAACGACATCCACGTTGCTTTAACTTCGGTTTGATTGTTAAGGCAAGGTCGAAATAAGCGGTGTCAATCGGCGTTCAATGAAGTGAGCAGGTGGCGTTCTATTATCAAGTCTTTTTAAGTTTTTTGATAGATTTATCGAAACTGACTACTTTCAGTCACCATGGATGATAACTGCTGTATAAAATGTCATAAAAACTACAATGCTGATAAAAGCGTGGAGCAATAATTACATCAAAAGGAAACAAACAAAAATGAGAGGGTATGCAAACCTGGTACTTCCCGAATCTAATATATGCTAGATTACTGTTGATATGTGATATAGCCTAACTTTTTACAGTCAAATAAATAGCGGGGTAAAATTTTCGTAGTCACCAGGCAGTCCGAGTTTCCAGTCTCTCGGTCAGATTCTTCTCTTTCCTACTTGAATACTCAATTTCTCATATCGGCAAATTTCTCATCGTATCGCAAACTGGCAATACAAAAGCCCAGCTGAGAGAAGGAGGGGTGGGGGGGGGGGGACTACTGATTGAAAGTTTGAATTAAGCTATGAAACATGCATATGTAGTGGGCGGTTGTTTACTATCCGGTAAACACTTGCTAGCATTACTTACAACGGAACATAAGCCTATAGGCCTAACTAATGAGCGTTTAATTAATTACCTTTCAGCTTTAATGCACCAGTTCTTTTCAGTACCGTAAACCGGTTCCTCTGCCCGAAACGTTTTCTGAAAAGTTAGCCAGTACAGTCTGCATGTACTTATCTGTTGACTGGTTGTACCTGATGACGTGTACCATGCCATCGGCTCTATATTATGCCATTGTGACTTATATAGACACCCAAGGGTACCTTTTGACACGTATATTTTGCTGTATAACTGTGCCAGGCTTATCATATTGAAATTTTTGTTTTTGTCTCCAGTTTGCACGCTATGGTTGGGTGATTTCAGTCGGCAACTCTTTTTCTTTGTGCGAATCGGTTTCATTGTTTGCGAGAAACTGTGTAATTTCTGATATTCACCATTTCCACAAGCTAGCCTATATAAGGCCACGGATGGATGCCTATGAACAGTGTCCGTGGTTTGGCTCAATTGACAGGACAGGTCGAAGGATCGTACTGATTTGGATGGTTAGGCCTATATGTAGCCTAACATAATCACTGACATTGCGAATCTGTGGCAGACTTCAGGTGTATGTGATCGCCTTCAGTTGAATAATCTGTCATTTGGTCTCACCTACTACGTAGGTGAAACATCCCAACTTTTTTCATCATTTGTGTTGATTCCGAAACACTGCCGAGATGAATACCATTTCTATGGGGAACACAAAGTCACACACACGCACTCCAATAACCCGGAAGTGCCCTGATAGAGACCCATGCAAGACGGAGCATCTGCACTTCAGTTTGGATTCATATACCAAAGAACAATACATGTAGCAAAATTGTGGAAAGTCGGAATAGTAAATAGCAACAGTTCTAAACAATGTGCTCCTAACAGAAAGATCCACCAGGGATGCAAAGTAGTAGCTTTCATAATTATGGAGAATAAGAACTCAAAAAGACGTGAAAAGAAAGAAACTGAACTTCTGTCACTCCAGGATTTTATTAAAAAACAAACGTTTCGGTCGTTCGACCTTCTTTAGTGTTGAGCTTGATGTACAATCAAGCATTGTATCATATTGTATCATATCAAAGAGGATTCCGTGGGTTGATTGATATATAGATGTAAAAATGAATATAAAGAGGAAACATATGCAAAATTATCCCATACCAAGGAAACCGTGCCTTAAATAGCCCAACAAATTGAAATGAAACGATCTAATATTTCGAGGGCCTACCTCTTCCTCAGAGATCTATGTAAAACTGCGAACTCGTGTATCACTTGCATTAACTCCGATCGTGCATTATCCTGAAGTCAATACACTGTCCAGTGTTAATTGTTTGTATGTTGATAAACTTGGAGTAAAGTGTCACAAAAGCTTTTCGGCATAGTCAACAATATCATGATCATTATAACAGATCCGGTAAGGCTACTGTGAATGTACCGGTGGGAGATGATGGGGGGGGGGGGGGGAGGGGGACGACGTGCGGTCATCACATATTTGTTGAACAATTTTGTTATGTGGTCCTTCAATTAATGATGGCGCACTTTCCTGGCTTGTTATGGATCTGGGATAAAGGATTACTCTAACTGAAAAAAAACCTAGTCATTCCTTTGGAAAATCACTATTACCAAAATAACTCTGAAAGATTAATTTCATTTAGCTGAAGACAAAAAAAAAAAAAAAAAAAAAAAACTGAATGCGTGTCAGGGACACAACTTAATTGTTGTTATCCATTTAATAAGTTCATAATTAGTGAAGCGCTATCATTACAGTGTAACGTCAGTACCTAGTCTTAGATATTTGACATAAAAACAAATATCTATGTATGAATACCAGAAATTAAGTTCATATAGTTTCATGTACAGTATAAGATAAATGAAATGGAATTCTAGATATTTTTTTTTTTCGGACATAGGCCTATTACATTCTATTTTCCACATCTTAATGTCAACTTCAGATATCTTATAATTTTAATTAATCCCGATATCAGTAAAATTGAATTTTAAGTATCAGTTAACTACAATACCAGATTTTCATACACCCTTAATTTTTTATGCAGCTGGAATTTTACATACGAAAATATATTCCAAAAAGATGTATATCTAAAGTTTTATTTACGAAATACCGTATGATGCAATAAAATAAACGACAATTCACATTTTTGGGGTTTTTAATCAGTCCTCCAGATTATTCATAAACATTTGCAATTTATCTTTCACTTGCATATTTTAATTCCTTTCCAAAAGGAAAACATGTTTACCAAAGAAAAAGAAAAAAAGAGCTGGTTAGCTTTTCTGGTCTGGTCCTGATTAAGTGGAAATAAAGTGAATACAGAAAATCTTTTAAGAGTGCATAGCGTACAAAAGACTCAATCTATTAATAATCTGTAAATCTGTCATTTCTGTAATTGAAGATATTTTTTTCATATAATGTTTAATGTGCTTTCGTAGCTCAACCTCCAACAGTTGATAAATGTTCCGGTAAAATGGCTTTTCTACTTTGTTTGCTTTTATTTGTTTAGGTTTAAATTGACTGGATTTTTGTCCTCGCACCTGTTCCGCCGTATGGATGCTGCTGTACCCAATTGGACGAGATTCCAAAGCTCCCAGTAGTTACTGGGAAACCATTTAGCTTAAATGAAGAAAAAATCCACGTCTGACTAAAAATCAAACAAAAGAAATAGCACATGTGTTTTTAACCTTCTTAACTTACAAACCAACATAATAATGAATTACACACAGCCCCTTACGCACAAGTAGTCTATTTCTACTCAGGCCCATCAGAAACTTGTCGTCTACACGGGGGGGGGGGGGGGTGTTAACATATTGTTTGTTGACAGCTATCATAAATTTATCAATCTATCAGTTGAAATTATTCTATTGACTATTATCTTTTTCCCCCTTTACTCATGAAATTCACCCCCGGCTCAATTGACCTATCATCGTGGAATGTTTTGGGGGAACTTGGTTCTGCATCTTCTCCCTAACAAAGCTGTTCTGGATTGTATTGCTCATCTCCTTCATTTTTGTTTTACTTTTCCCTTATAATTGGACCTAGTTATGTGTATTGTTTTCAGCTATTTGGTTTTTATTTTTGATCTCATTCAACGCAGTTGAGACTCACCTTATTTCCTTAACTGGGGAAACATACGTCCGCACCTCCAGGCTCTTTAATTCGTTCTCCCTGATCAAGTTTGAATTTACTCTCTCTTTGCTAGTGTGAATATAACCTCATTTGCGTTTCATTACACTGTGTAAAAAAACCCTCAACTTTGAAATATGTATTCTCCCCTCCCCACATCCCCTTCTGCACAGGAAAGTGTAATATACCTGCTCTGTCACTGGTACACTGGAACCATGCTTTAATTTGGGATAATTTTAAGTCTTTGTTTCACAGCAGCCAGGTCCCGGCAGATGGGAAAACTGACTAGGTTCATGGGGAAAATTAGGAATTTCAAGAGAAAAATTTTAAAACGTGGAGGGGGGGGGGGGGAATTGATAGACCAATCATTACGACAAAACTGAACTGAAACAGGGTGTCATCTTTTCGGAAATTTCCGGAATCCAGTTATCAATTTTAGTCATTTTCTGACTGATGCTATACAGCAGTGGCGGTGGAACTGGACTTTGGGAATTATCCTCCTCAATTTTCGAAGGACCTGTTTATTCATTTTCTTTTTCATTTTTTACCCAAACCCTCCAATCGAGCTTCAGCCTGTTTGCCTATATTCTTCTGTACGCTGCCGTGTTTCACAAACTAGCTGCTGGTGGTACTCCGCTTAAATAGTATCATTACTAATTTCCCTTTTCTTTAACCCTTCTACCCATTCATCCCCTTCTCTTTAAGAATACTTTGACAAGACCAGACGACTTTGAAATGATATTTCCCCCAATCTTAAAGACAAAAACTCATCACCTCAGACAGTTTCAATTCTCCCAACCACCTACCTCTAGTCCCTCCCTCAGCCTGTCTTAAATTCCTCCACATGTGCAACCAAAACAATGGATCCCTGTGTACGCAGTGTAATACGAGCTGCTCTGCATCTTTTTGCATCAATTTGCTGTCAATCAAAGAGTACTGTAACTTAGAACCAGTTGAGAATTTTGCTTTCCAGGAGGTAAAAATATTGCTTAGGGTGATGCAATACAGCCTTTAAGTTCATTATTATCTAACTGAAATATTTCAGCAAGCTACGCTCCAAAAATGGTGGCGCTTCGCATAGATCATATATTGTTATAATTACTGTGTGTCACCATTATGCTGGTTATCTAACTGTTAACAAAGTCCCGTTAGTCTTATCAATTGAAAATTCTGCCTCTTCTTGATCTTCTCCCCCCCCCCCCCCCCTCTGCGGACGTCCATGTTTCAGGCTGTACCTTGAACATGGGCGTCCGCAGCGTGCCACAGCGAGGTTCCTCGGTAGAAGAAAAGGTGGTCCTTACCCGTTATGTTGAGGAACTAATTAGGGAGGACTGTAGCTTGATGATATTAAATGATGATGAAGTTTTTCATTTTCGGAAATGCGATCAAATATCATCATGATTCTTTTAGGAAAGATGCAGTCCCCCCTCCCCCCCTCCCAAGCAGAGGGGAGCCAATACGCCTAGGTCTTCCTGCATCGGTGTACTGCCCAACACTTTATCAAACACAAGTGGACAGAGAGTATCATTCGATAAACCAATATCGAATGGGCGGGCGGGCTGATACCGAGAAACAGCTATAGGCCATAAAGGGAACTGCAGCTTGCCATCGATGTATAATGTGTTGTACATTAATGTAAGAGTATTTACATACTGAGGACTTCGCCGTAACACTCAGGTATTTACGTTCATTTGGAACGGAGTAATCCTACATACGATATATGGATAGCTCTACATATCGCGTTTACCCCAAGTAGCTACAGCTAGCTTGCGAGACCATGTGACGTCACTACACTTATTTCTCACATGACCTTTTATCAGAATAGGAATCGACGTAACCTATCTGCTGCGTGACTGCCAGGCCTGGAAAACTTACATACAATAACGCTAGACGAATCGAGGAACTCAATTTATTTAACAGAAAAGGGTTCCAACCAACTTGGTAAACTACGTATTACCAGGTTTGTGTAGAATCATCGGTAAACTTGGAAATTTAGTCCTTACTCTAACTTTCTAAGGCAACCGGTATTATTGTACGCAACCTAGTCATTGAGTAATCCTATAGTCATAAGCCTATGTAATACTAAACTGTATTAAACGCCCCCTAAATCACGTTAGGATTCGATACAGTGTTGTTAGCCTAATGTTAAGATTTTGGCACCTGATGAGTGTGGACACACAGTGCCACCGGATTCTTTGAATTGTGTGTTAGAGCTATAGTAATTACGATTTAACGGACGGATGAAGCAGTTCGACTAAGTTATGGCCATATCATATGACATGTTTTCACATGTGACAAAACAAGAGCATTTTGGTGAGTTTTACTCACCAAATTCTCGTCAGACTTACGCCTAGTCGGCTCATGGAAAGGGCTTGTTGAACAACAAACATTTTGATTATTAAGTCATGGCAAGAATTTCCTATTAACATCAAAGACACTGGTAGCTATGCTACTTTCAGAAATGTTTTCAGGTTAAACTTTTACGTACCGCGGAGGTAACTATATTGACAACGCCCTCCAACTTCATGATTATGTAGTATGTGCAGTGCTGATAATTAAGTTCTGCCGTCAGCCGGCCTTATGGTCAGCTGTGTTCACGATGTAGGTTGCTAAGTATTTATGGCACAGAAAAATCCTTTTTGGTTCCTTTAAATGTACTTATCATCACACATTCTGATGATTTTGGCATTTTATTTTCACACCGGCAAGTATTTTCTGAAGGTGCGGCTGTGAGAATTTTTTTTCTGTAGACTCTTAGTTCATTCATAAACACTTTAGCCAATCAGTGGGCACGATTCTTAGTGATGGAGGATCGTTGGACATTTAGCATCTTCGAGGCAACTGCAGAAAAATTTTTAATGGAGTAGCAAATGTGACCACGTACGCACTGCCATGAGTGCTGTTGGCCATGGCACACAGAAATCAAAACGTTTTTGAAACTTTTTTTCAGTTCATGTTTAAAAGATACTCACACATGATACAAAGATGTGAATAATTTTGTCAGAAAGTGAAGTTTTTCTCTTTCATAAATTTTCTTTGTGAGCAAGGTGTAGTCTACGGAGTGCTTTTATCATGATTCAAAACTCATCTCAAAATCTTTAACAGATTGAAAAGTAGTGAACTATTACAGCGAAGTGCACCATAGCACTGTAGTGTTATCTGTAAATTTTTATGCCATTTGCATTGCATGGCTGGAATTAGTTTGTGCAATTTTATAAATGATATACAGTACACTAATCCCCAGACTATGTGAAGGCCTAAAGTTATTCGACTTTCAGGTAGCATTTGAATTACAATCACTCCCCAAAAAAAGACTTTTTAGTTATTTTTTTCTGTGATATTTTGAGATGATAAAAGTATTTACTGCATGGGCAGATATCATTCAAATGGGTGGGACATTGCACTACACCAAATCAACACGGGTGAATCGTAGCTCATCAAAGATGACACTTTGATTCCAAGACTGGAGTTTAGTCGGGTCATAATGCCAGGCCTGCCAAGGTTTGTAAACTTTGTAGAACGAAGGTTGGGTCTCCATCTCAAACATCAGGACTCGAAAACATGTTCACTTCCCTGGAATCTGTACTGAAAAGTTACAAATTTCCATGTCAAAGATTTTTGTCAGTCGTTGAATTTGTCAATTGTACGCTGGGGAGGGGGGTGTGAGGGCTGGGGTTGAGGTCCAAGGGGACAGACCCTTTCCCTTTGGGAAATTGTTGGCTGCACCAAAGTGCTGAGATGCAAGATGGTGCCGTCTTTTTCATTTTGTCAGGTGTTCTATTGCTACATGTTTTCACAATATTTTTTAAGGGAAAAAATTGAAAAAAAATTGAGTTGTAGGCCTATTTTTAGTATTTTACACATGTTAGCAAAGACAGCCCCTGCCACATGAGCTGGTCTTTCAATGAAAAATGTTGAGAGGAGGTATGGCATAACCTACAGTAGCCTACATACTTTCTAGTATGATGGAATGGTAGGTTCTAGGATTGATAGACAAAACAACAAAATATGATTCAGACTTTCTCGAAGTAACATGAACTTGGCAATTTACAATTAATCAGCCTTTTATTTTCATGGGTGATAATACATACAGTTGCAAGGTGGTCAGGCTATTGATGTTACATCGCACCATGTTTGGATACAGTATGATTACTATTATTGTAAAATTTTGGATCATGGTGCCCCACAATCTTTTCTTTTGCTTCATGGGACACCTTTGCACATTTCAGCTTCAAAAATATGTGCAGTATAGTTTTTGCTTGCATGACATAACATCTGTGAAACATTTACGTTTTCAAGCAATATCAATGATTGAACTTTCATTATGCTGAAGTGGTTGTCATTTTCATGATACACTGTTAAAATAGTGTTGAGCTGATATGGTTGTATTGGAAATTGCCGATAACTGATATGCCAAAGTTAGTATCGACCTTACACTGATAACAATAAAAACCACAGAAAAATGCTCAGTTTGTTGTTTTGCATACTGTACTGCTGCTTAACGTTAGGTCAAGCCTACACACGTTCTGACGTAGCATATCGCTACGGTTTATCACAACCCTCAACAAATTTATTCTTGTACAAGTTCAAGCCTGGAAGAAATTTGAGCCTCTAGGATTTCTAAGCAATATTTGAACTTTCTATAATCACATGAATGTTGTAACTTTCAAATAGCCGGCTGTTCATTTCCACTGGTCACAGTCATGATTGCGGAGGTGGTTAGGCTATTCACCATTCATCTCAGTGCATTAGGATATGATTATTGTAAACTTTGGAAGGTGTCACTCAATCTTCTTTATTGTTTTTATAAGACACTTCTGTACATTTTTGCTCAAAAATGTATTTACTATAGTTTGGATTACATGACTTGTGTAACATTTTGTGGAGCATTTCAATTCTGAAACAATGTCAATGAACTTTCATCACACTGAAGTGGATTCCATCCTCATGCAGCACTGTATGTAGCAAAGGATTCCATAGTGTCTGGCATTTTCTGATCTACTCTATATCTCTGGTTTATAGACCAGTCTGAAGCTAGCGCAGGATTCCAGCATGTTCATTCAGCACAGGATTTGCTCAATACAATATTCCAGTACAGAGAATTTGCTCAGCTCTCTCGTGCTGGCAAAGCCTGTGCTGGAATTCTGTGCTAACCTGAAACTTGACTGGGAAGAAGTTGGTAACCTTTATTACTGTCTACAAGCGAGTTTTGGAATGTTTAATGTACACCCAATTGCAGCGCTGTGCATAAGGAAATCATGAAATGCACCGGTATCGGTTGCCATTATTGGAGACGACGATCATTTTTGCCGACGTCGATATCTGACCGATTAACGCCATTAACGGCCGATACCGCTACCACTCACCGATAATCGACTCAGTGCTAATCGACTCAACACTGATATAAAATTAAACATGTGTAGACTTATGATAAGCCAACCAAAATTGAGGGAAATATGATTGCTGTCTCTCTTTAGTGATAGGTGAATGATAATGTTGTCTGTCAAGACATCAAGGGGAGGTCATGGTCCAACTGCAGTTATCAGTCTCTGTCTTGCTGATGTTTGATGCACAATAAATTTAATTTTATGCATTCGTACTGTACTATCCTAACTGCTGTTTTTTTTTTTTTTTGAGGTTTGGTGACATTCAAACTAGCTGCTTACTTTACCCTGTGAATCCCATTAGATTCCCTCTTGTTGTTTCCATTTTCCTGCCAGGGCATTGTGGGAAGGAGTTGTTACTATCCTCTTTTTCCGAATCACTGACCAATAGGAATTCAGAATGACTTCAAGAAAGAAGGTCCTTTTTAAAGTCATCATTCTAGGTGACAGTGGGTAAGTGTAGTTTCATTTTAAAGTAAGTGATGAGTGGATGATGTACAGTGTGGGACATGAGCTTTTGGCTCAGTTCTTATGTCTCCACTCACAGTTCTGGTTTTTATCTTTTACTGGTTGAAAAAAATAATCTAGCCACTACTTGTCATAAATGCTGCATAATGGAGAATATTTTTCTTCATTTCACACCTTTCATAACTTTTCCGTTTTCTAATACTGTAGTGTCGTAAGCGGAAATAATTTTACCCAGGCTGTATTAAGTTGTGTGTGTCTGTTATTGTGTTGTGTGTGTCTGTCTGTGCGTGGCTTCGCAGATCAACAATGGTGCAAGTTTAGCTATTGCATTTTTCCAACTCCAGTCATCAATATCTCGATCAGAATCTTGAAAAGTATATTTTGTAGAGCCCATTACAGATATGATGTAGCATCTGTTATTGTTGTTTGGGTTTTTGCCTATGTTAGCACCTGTCCTTGATGAAGTTTAGTGGTAGTCCTGGCATCTGAGTCACCCACATTCACTGTAGGGGACAATTTAACTTTGGTACAAGGTTGTTCTTTGCGCTGGAATCAAATAAGAGTTTACCTGCAAAATCTGAAACATTGTGAGGTAAAATGTGGTAGTGAATTGCTAACAAAACAATGCAAGTGTGTCACTGGTACACCAACCTGGAAATGTATACGGTATGACATGATGTCCGGCAGGACAACTCAATTTTGGAAAGGGGAGTCGGGCAACCACATTTTACACATTCGTTGTTCTTCGAATTACCAGATGAAAATGGTGAGACTTCATTCAACACTGCCTGTGTCCAGAGAATTTATTGTGTTGAACAAAAAGCCTGTTAATTCAGTGAAATCAGTTTCTTTCAGATGGTATGGGGGGATGATTCATCACACATGGGGATATATAGTTGTGACATCAGTTTATCTCAAAGGTGGATATGTGGTTGTGACAAAAATTCATTGAAGGGGATACATTTCAGTGAAATCCATTTCATTTGCATCGTATGGGAGAATGATTCGTCCTAGGTGGGAATGGATTATTAGTTATGACATCGCTTTATCTCAAAGGGGATATGTGGTTGTGAGAAATACTCCCCATGGAATGGGATACATGTGATTGTGTGAACAATGCTTCTTTGATCAATGTGTATATGTAGCTGTGAGAACCATTCATCTGAAAGGGGGTATGCAGCTATGACAACATTTTATCTTAATGGAGGAATATGCGATTTTGGCTCAAGATAAGCAATAACCATGCATCCCGGGAATTATACACTGCTTTAATAGCCCCAACTGTTTGGCAAAAGGTCTCTCGATCAAAAGGTTATTCTGATCATAACTTCCACTGTTGAGTCCACATTGTTAACTCATATAGTTTTTGTATTATTATGAATGTTTGATATCTATTTTGGATTAAAACCACAGAAATTGTATCAAATTTTGCCCTCAACTCCCTTAGATGATGGTGTAAGTATAACTGTACAAAGTAGGCAGTAGTGCTGCTGATGCAAGGTATTTGCTACAGTAGTCCTTGAAATAACCGTCAGCTAGAGCGGTGTCTGGTGCCCCGTCCCCTCAACATAATTCCACCATGTCTGGTCTCTATTTTTCTCCAGGGTCGGGAAGACGTCATTGATGAACCAGTATGTCAACAAGAAATTTAGCAATCAATATAAGGCTACCATCGGAGCAGATTTCCTAACAAAAGAGTTCATGGTGGACGACAGATTAGTTACAATGCAGGTGGGTTTCAACATTTGTAGACTCTGCATGTTCAGCTCAGGGTTTGAAGTGGTTCATACAGGCTCAGCTGCATCCAATTTTTATGAGGGAAAAGACAGGCTCTGAAGTATCGATCACCTTTGTAACACAGGGTGTAAAATATTAAGTAATCATGTTGCTCTGTAAACATGCACTTGCAGCAGTCAGTGATGTTAAACCTGCTGATTTCACATGGGCTCATGGATAATCCCAAAACCCCTTTGAGTTGTTTACCATGGCCAAAGGCTAGAGCCAGAACAGGGAATCTTTGTAATCCTGATTCGAAGCACCACCACCATCCCGGTGGACTTTTCCCACATCTGCAACTGTTACAAAGAAATGCAGAAAAGTCTGTCAGAGACTAAGCCAAGGCAGTCGAAACAGTTACAATCTTGTAGCAAGTGCGACGTCAGTGCACAACATTGTAGTGTGCCTGTAATTATGTAATCTGAGAGTGAGTAGGTTATAGGTTAGTGGTTCATATATCTAGTATTTGGGTTTTGTGCTCTCAAGGAAAAATTAACTTTATATGGACTTGCTATGTGTGCATGTCGCAGTATAATGGATGTGCACTTTAATTCACATATTTGTCCAATTAGTGTCCTTAGGACTTTATTCCATCTCAGCAATTCTGAGGAATGTGATCCATGCACAGGAAGACATACATCGATGTTGCCCACTATGCCTGGAGTCATGAATCATCATTAGAACTAGTATTTGTACGGACCCCAAAGTCCATGCTTGGTGGAGTACCAAAGAATTAATGAAGTGTTCTAAGTTAGGGAAAAGATTTTATTTAATTTTTTTTTTTTTGAAATGTGCATAGCAAATTTTGGATCTGTGTAGCAATTTCAAAATGCAAAACCAAGTCTTGGTGTTGTCGGTCAGCAACCAAGATATCAATAGCTTCAAATTTTCAAACTTCATTGTAGTGGGTCTCTTAGGAGAAGCTTGACTTATGAAGCGTAGAGCAAGGCTAAATTAATGCATTAGTGATGACACAAGGGGTTAGTATAGTCATTCGTGAATATCCACACCAGTGAATCATGGGGAATCAATATTTTATCTAATTTGAGTGAAGGAAAGTATATTGTTGGTAAAAAACTTGAGTGGCATTGTAAACTTTTTTTTTTTTAGGAGAGTGGTACAATTCAATAGTCCATTTATATCAGCAGAAGAGACAAGACTTCAAGTATCACATAATTGCAGTCTTTCTGTCTGTGCTACTTCGATTGTTAGTTGAAGCTGTTTACATGGTTTATAAACAATATATTTTTATCCATCTGGAGAGCTTTGTGCAAGCATCCGCTAGGGTAAGCCTCAGGTTATTACGAGATGATATCTTCTCCTTTGTTGAAATGCGCGGGAGGCCACAGACCAGAAACAGGAGAAATATCACATGCGATGCTGGCTGGTGTGAAGTATGAGGAGCATTGCCAACAGTACACATAGCCATTTGTGGTGATGTCAATATGTCAAATTTGATAGTTTCTTAACTGTCCTTTTCATTTAAAGCATGTTAAAAGCTGTACTTCTAGAATTTTCTTTCTGAGGTTAGAAGAGGTAGCTTGAATTGAAGATTTCTTCAAGTTTGAAACATACTGTAAGGAGGTTGAATCTGATGTCGTACAAGGTAGCTGCAATCTGACGTTTGTCACCGAATGAGATGAAGCCGTAACTTACGGCATCAATCGATAGAAAACCATAAAAAAGATTCCTAGCGTATTGAATTTCAAACAAGTGTCAACGTCTCTAAAATGTGTCTCCTATAGTTTTGGATATTCCTGTTTGTGAGTGGTTAACAGCTACCTCTACTTACTTATCAAGCCATTTTGTGGCACCACACAACTTGCCACTGGTAGTTTTTCCACATAACATTTGTTCACACAATGTGGTCTTCTATCGGTGTGAAGTGATTGCATTGTGTTAGTTTCCAAACCTTTTGGGATTTGCAAGTGCGATTGTGCATTTCACATTCAAGGCAAAAACTCATTACCCCAGAGAGTTCAATTCTCCTAACCACTTACGTCTAGTCCCTTCTACAGACTGGCTAAAATTCCTTCACATGTGTGATCAAAACAATTGATCCTTGTGTACAGTTTGTAATATCAGCTACTCTGCATCTTTGGAATTTGCTGTCAATCAAAGAGTGTTGTAACTTAGAACCAGTTGAGAATTTTGCTGTCCGGATGTCAAAAATATCGCTTAGGGTGATGACTTGCTGCCTGAAAGTACCTTCTGCCTGAAATATGAAAGTAACACAATGTCAGTAATAATGTTTGTGGAAAATCATCATCATGGAACTGTTTACATTTATTTAGCAAAAGCTTGTTTTGTGTTGATCCATCCACATGACCTTGGGAACATTAAATCTGTCTGTGTAAACGTTATCAAAACTGATTGTAATGTGGATTATGCACCGGTCCACGTGGACACACATACTGGCCAAGTGTCAACCTAAGCCTTCATTCTGAAACATTGTTCCTAGTTCTGCAGCAGTGACGAATTAATGCCATTGTTAGAACAGTGCAAAAGTGGAACTATGTTTTTTAAACAGCTTTAGGTGGTGCAATGGAAACTAGTGGACATTCAGGATGTGGCTTATGCTTTCCAAAAATTGAGTCGTAAAATTACCAGTGTGGCTGTACCATCTGCACAGGTTTTGTTGTGCTTGTTTACAATGGAAAATTCATCACTGGATTTAGGTATCATGTTTCAGATTTTCTTAATGCGCTCTGGATTTTTCATTTAAAGTCAGAACTGATTTTTGTCATGTTGAAGACTATATGATATAGCAGAATCTGTTTATTGACTAAATGCTTGTGCATGACGGCTGACCATTGCCTTTCATTGCTCGATAATGCTGTGTTGTGGGGGGGTGGGTTTGTTTGGGGGTTTCAGTCTAGTTAGGACTGCCCCTGCGCCGGATGTCGTGGCTGTTAACGATACAGAAAGTTGCCCGTGATACAGAAAGTGAGAGAGACATCGAGAACAGAAGAAAGTCCAGAAAGAGATTGATTTGATTTGACGATATTAGAGTTCCATTCATTTGTGACTCGCCTGGCACAAAAATTAGGTGAGGTAATGTTGTATGTTGACTTGACTAGTAATTAGCTGGATATGTGTGCCGTACAGTGTACACACCCCCTCCCCCCAAAAAAAAAGAGCATTGTTGTGTGTGCATCGAGCACCTGACCGACCGTGTCAGGACTTGATTCCCAAATTGCTACCCAGATCCAAAGTTTCACCTATGCACTCTTATGAGTGACAAGACATCATCTCTAACTACTGTGAAAACGATGTGTTGTCATGCCCATGGCGTCGCACAGCGTTAACGTGCAAAGTAGAATGTAATGTGACTTCACAAGGAGCTCGAAGCCTGATGGGGATTGCATTTTGGGTGCCCTACCATCTATGGATGGGTGCACATGCAACATAAGTATTATTTTCTTTTGTTAGACTGAGTGAAAATGCAGCTGATCAGTGGCATACATGTTTTTCAGTAAGATAGGACCAGTGTTAAACTGTTTTTCATGATACTGTGCCACTGTATTCGTTTGAGGCCACGAAAAATGGGGAAGTGCCCAATTGGCACAATGGTGTCGGAATACCCGCTAGTTTCTGAAATTTCTAGTTCAACATTTTATGGATAGCAATCACTGCAGTTGATACCGAGACCTAATTATGATGGCAGTGCTCAGCTCAGTAATTTAACACGACTACTCTGAGCTCTTAATAGTCATCCTCTCCCACTCACAAACCACTTTTGATGCGGCATCAATGGCAGTAAATAGCAGATTTGGGAAACAAGACAGTTGTTGATGCCAGTCATGCAACCCTACTCTAACAATGCCTAACTTACATATCTCAGGACATTTTTGTCAGAAACACAAGCAATATTTTCAATTTAACCTAGATTAGTAGTTTATTCCATATATATCAGCCTATGCAGGAGACCAATTGTACTATTTACCCTAATTTACCCTATCGCGCAGCTCAGTGCACTTGTGCCATTTTAGTATTGCAATCGTCCCCCTTACGTTGACCACGGTGTCGCTGTCCGCTGTGTCCCAATATGATCTCATTTCTGGGTGTTCTTTGCTCCAGTTTATTGCTTGTATGTTCATTGTAGTGACTCCTGTATTTTCCTGTCTGGCAATATCACTGTCCCACACGTATACATTGTTTGCCTGCTTGCCACAGTAGTTGCTGAAAGTCAGCATTTTAGGAAGGGTCACATCTAAGTATTACTTCCTTCATTTTTGTGGCGTGTTAGGAGAAAATGCAACGACTTTTTAAATTCACTGTGTACCCTACCTCGTCGAGGTTAAGTTCTTGAAGACTTAGTTTATCCCTCTCTGAACCTGCATGCTAAACTGAACAATTTTATTGATGTGTATCGCAGGTTTTTTGGGGTATTTCCAGTTCCTCCATTTGAGTTAGTTGCACTCACCTGCTGTGGTTACTGAAACTACACTAAGGTTATGTTCTGTCAAATTTTGTAGAGTAGGTCTGGCCAACCTGCCGTTGGCAATGTGGCCCCTTGAATAATAAAGGTTGTCCACCATTACAGTGCTAAGTAACATGTACCACATGATTTTGTGATGTTTGATATTTGAATATGTACCAGAATAACATGGCACTGTCACTGTCATGTGGTCTGTTTGTTTGAACAAACAAGGAAGTTGTTAAAAGACAGAATCTCTCATTCCAGGACAGTTTCCTTTTAAAAAGGAAAAAAAAACGGCCTCACCTAGTCGTCAGTCAAGAGCAACACCATAAATGAAAACTAAGTAAATAGAAACACAACCATGAATTTTCCACTGCTCACAGTTTTATGCGGTCTGCAGAGGAGTGCGCAGTATGTTTGCTGTGTGACACATGTTCTGACAAGCAGTTTTGTTTTGTCAGTGAGTCTGGAGCAGTGTCACTAAAAAATGATCACACAGCTTTCCTTCAAAGGCAAGCACTGTTCTCAGTTGATAGCCAAAACTTTAAATTCAGATTTTCACCTTTAAACAGTATGTGTACTGTGCTATTCATACAGAGGACAAGAAAGATCCAGCTTTACTGTGAGTGTACCTTGTGTTAATCCTGGGATTTCTCGTTAGAAATTTTGTCTCCAAACCAGTAGATACTAGGTAGTAGCTACTTTTGAGTCTTTGTAGATGGCATGTTCTTGGTCCATTAGAAGGAAGATTACATAGAAGAGAATGAAAACTCTCACAACTGTCTGTCCACCTGAAAAAAAAAGAAAAATGCAGTGCATATCCCCATTAACGCAATTGCTGCTAGGGATTCACATGTCATCAACATTCCATTGCTGTCAATAGTATTATGGCTCATTTTTCTCACATGAGCATTTACTTCCTTTAGTCTGTTTACATTTAACCAAACTCTGGTTTCATTTAGATTTTCCTTTATTAACATCTGATTCAGTATTTGTTCAACACAGGTGTGCTCATCGCAGTTTTGCTCTGCCTTCAGGCAAAAAATAAAGTGTGTGGTGGGTGTGTTTGTGCATGCATGCACATGTACGTGTGTGTGTTGCCCTTGCTTGTAACCTCAGCATCTTCAGAACTCATTTTGGGCATGTGGCTTCAGCATATTGAGTGCAAGTTCTCGATTGTATTTTGTGAAGGTCAAAGGTCATGTTAGGTCCTGAGAGATAAAAATGAAGAAACCTTATAAAATACCTTCTATCACTACAGAACCCAAACACCAAGGAAGTTTCAAGTATATGATACTGTAGGTCAGTTGTGTATAGCAGATACAACTCTTGCAAACTTTGATTTTGAATTCAACATCAACGTTATGAGAAAGGTACCTGAGATAAATGCAGATCTATTAGTTTGCATTTGGCTTCATCATATGAGTACACCTGCAGGTGCCCATTTGTTTTTGGTAATGCCAAAGGTGGTATGGGGGTCAGGATGTACACAGAAACCTGTACGTTAATTTGTGCCATGTTGTCATGATAGAGACAGAAAATATGGTTCCATTCCTTTTCATAGTTTTTGATCAGGTCAAAGGTCATATGGGATAATTAGTTGTAAAATATTGCAAATTTTGCAACCTCAACATCTTGAGAAGTGTATTTACAGTAATCTGATACTGAGTAATTTGATATGTAGTTTCATTATGATTACTTCACAACACAATCCCTATCATTTTTTATGCCTTGCCAACAGCAGGCATGGAATCTATGCAATGGTGATGTTGCTATCATGTGTGTGTGTTTGTATGTGAGTGATGCTTTGCTTGTTTGCACCAAATCTAAAGTAGGAGAACTCAGAGGGACCTCATATTTGGCATGAAGATTGCAAATATTGATGATCCCTATTGTTTTTTATGGCAGTCAAAGTTAATTTAAGGTCACTAGTGGTCAAAATATTGTAAACACAATAACTCAAGAAGGGTATCCTTGATAGACTGCACATGTGATGCGTGGGTTGGTCATACTAAGGAGATTATCTGTTTTGTGTTTGGTTTGGGGTCAAAGGTCATTAGAGGTCACCAGAGGTCAAACCGAAAACGTTGTGCACAATACCTCCTGAAAGATACATACTTTAGATGTGAGTTGGCCATACTGTGTAGGGGATCTCCAGTGCTGGAAAAATCCTATTCCAGTGTCCAGGCTTCCAAACTCTTGTCACTGGAAAGCATTTTAGGCTCTTGACATGGACAGCTGCAATGTAGTTTAGTTATTTCTTCATAACTTGTAAAATATTGAGCATGAATAAAATATATAGGCAGACTGTACATGAGGAGTAATTTATTTTACCTGGTGCAAAAGATTTGAGCTGGATTGAGTATTTTTGATACATGTTTGAATGGACTTATTAACTAGTTACTGTCAAACGTAATCACTCAGAAACCCATGCGTTTGTTCTTTTGTGAGTAAGCTCCTTTATCAATTAGCCATATGGCAGCGATAGTGACAGTCAGACAGTTGAATTCCTACCAACAATAGCTATGTTAGTGCAGTGCGGGTTCCCTCAGAGTGCACTCAGTGGGATAAAAGATCATCCATGCTCTCTTGTGAATTAGGGGAAGGTAAAAAGCCAAGAAGAATAACATTAGGTCATCTTATGTGTGTACTGTAATTCATTTTTGTTAAAATATAGTGATGTGGTTAGGAATCACAAAGCCTTTTGGCTTTCTGGTTGGTGTAGGTGAAAGATATAAAGGGTGTAAACTTGTACTGACATGCCGCAGTCATGCTAGATTAGATTTGTGTTACGTTGGGAACACCACTCTTCAAGATGGATGTAAAAGTTGTTTTTTGTGATGTATGAGAAACATCAGATTCTGTGTATCCAAAGGTGAAAGGGAAAACCAGTTGTGGTCAGCAAGTTCAGTGTGAGACTTTACTTTCTAATCTTTTTCCTTGCCAAGACTTTGTTGCTGGTATTAGACAACTGTATTTGATGAAATTAAGAGTTGAACCACAGATGAGAATAACACTTCTCTGATCACCTTATTCAGTGGTCTCTTTTTTTCTCCATTTTCCTTCAGATTTGGGACACAGCAGGACAAGAGAGGTTCCAGAGTTTGGGTGTTGCCTTTTACAGGGGAGCAGACTGCTGCGTCCTGGTCTTTGACGTAACGTCGCCCAATTCATTCAAGTCTCTAGACAGTTGGAGAGACGAATTTCTGATCCAGGCCAGCCCTAGGGATCCAGAGAATTTTCCATTTGTGGTCCTAGGCAACAAAATAGATTTGGAACATAGAATGGTAGGTCGATCTCTTTTTAATTCCAAAAGACAGATATTTTATAAATCATGTTGTAAATAAGACTCAAAATTGTTCACTTTGATTATCATTCTTAAAATCTTCAAGGGTGTTCTTGTCAGAAACACTTGGATTGTAATGTGGGAAATCTTCTGATGCCCCACTCAGTGAAGAGGTGGAGGCAAGTCGCTTTAATGATGTATCGCATATGTAACTGTATGTTTCACTCATGTAGGGATTTTACTCGGACCTCAATAAAAGGAGGGATAAGTGGGGATTTATTATGTCTAAATCTTGATTTAAAATTGATGTTGTTCTAGGCAAAAGTTAAAAGCGGGTTCAGGGTGACAAAGTTTGCTGTAGTGTCTGCGCAAAGTGCAATTTTTTAAGTAGGTTTTTGTAAAGTATGTATATGTTTTTTCAAACTTTGCTGCAAAGTGTCCTCTTCTTAGGTAACAAACCAAGATAATTAAATATTTATATTATGATGGAAATAGAAGCTGCAAGGGGACAAATCCTGTCCTTTACCCCGTCTGGTGGAATCCCTGTCACGTATCTCTGTAATGATCTATTCAAGGTGTCAAAGGCTTGGCTTGAATCACACAATTTGTCTGCACTTGACATTGAAAGACTCATTTGACCCATTGATGCCTGAGTCACACATGGTGCACATATAATTTGGTGCCAAGATCTCGCTTCTGTTATTTGTGTACCCCAGTCCTTCGTCAAATTGGGAGTCACCGAAGCGTGAGAGTGTGACGGTTGTTCCGATTCACTCTAACAAGGTCATGCGTGTTACTGCGACATCAATACTGATTGCACAGAACACCCAGACATACTTGAGTTGGGACTGCAAGTGCAGGATAAGCCTGATCAAAACTGTTAAAGTTCGGACCGGTTGCATTTGACACCTGGCTGGTAATACAGACTTTGAGCAAAGTATTGAGGAAGTTAACCAGTGATAAACGCATGGACATTGTGCTCATGGAATAAGTCCATGTCCACTGTAGTCTACGTCTGCATACAGTAACATGGTTGGGGGATGGGAGAAGTGGGTGATTTGGGGTATCTTGTGTTCAGTACCTGGAAAGACTGTGACTGGGTGCTTAGTCAGACCCAAGCTTTCTCTCCAGTGCAGAGTCCAGAGGATACAAATCACTGTTGTGCACCTTGCTTTGTGATTGGTCATGCTAGGAACCTGTGAACCATAAGACTATGTACACTTCATGGACACATTCTGTAAAACAAGGGCCATTGAGATGTTTACTTGTTTCCCATTTTGCCCAACCTCACCACGTGGACCTACTCATGTTACAGTAGTTATGTTATCTAACATTTGAAAACCAGGAAGACAAGGTTTTTAGATGCATGAAGTAAGAGATACCTTTTTGTGAATTCAAACATGGAAATACCGCTGCGCCATTTGTGGTAACAAACACCAAGCATTTGTCCTTTCAATATGAAGTCCATGTTACGTTTCCAACCATTTCAATTTCTTTCTTTATTTCTCCTTCCCCCCCCCCTCCTCTCAGGTGTCCACTAAACGAGCTCAAAACTGGTGTGAAAGCAAGAACAACATTCCTTACTTTGAGACCAGTGCGAAAGAGAGCATCAACGTGGAGCAGGCCTTCCAGACTATTGCCAAGAACGCCCTCGCCCAAGAGCCAGAGGCGGAGATGTACCAAACGACGCCGACACCCATCAAACTGGACGGCAACGATAAACAATCTGGCAGTGGCTGTGGATGCTGAGAGTGATTGGAGGGGTTTTACTTTTCTACATTAAGTCAAAAAGGGTCTCTGTATAATTACAAGAAGCATGGAGCAAGGACTGTGAATCCAGGCAGTCAGATTTGTACATAATTTGTCGTCCTCAATTATGGCTGCAAATTTGTATTATTTATCCAAGGGCTTTTTTCCTCCTTTTTTTTTTGTAAAAGAAAGATGATAGGTAAGGTCAAATATAACAAAAGACTCTCTCTGATACAGAAATGAGGAATTTCAGAATAATTTTCTAGTCGTGATTAGTTTGTGGGTGTTTGGAGTATCACCACTTTACATGTTGCTTATTGTCACTTTAATCTATTCAAACAAATTCAGTCAAGCCCTGTCTGCTGACAGAAATGGGAGAACAACTAAGGTTGCAGTGATAAAGTCATGGTTTTGCAACTCAAAAATGCTTTGTTTTTGGCAGCCACAATTAAGGGCCTTTGTACAAGGAGATGACTGGGAAAATTCACCCTTTATGGAACGAACAAAAACCCAAAGCAGAGTGCTGTGAGGTCATAATGTGTTTATGGGCACAGTCTGTGCAATACCTTGCACAAGTTGTGATGTTGGGTGGGGGGGCTGAATGGGTGGCAGGTTGGGGGAGGAGACAAGAGGAAGAGTGGGGAGTGCAGGGGGAGAGGAGGAGAGGGGGTGCAGGGTAAGGAAGCAATTGAAGAGGGGCCAGTAGATTTGATTCTCATCAGTGCAAATTCTGGACTCTTAAACTAATGTCAGTGTTAAAGTTGAGTAAGATTAACTGTGTGAACCAGCAAGGGTTTTGTTCTGTTTTTAACCTACAGCACAGAATTCTACAAAAAGATTTCAGATGTTTTTTTTTTTTCCACATTGGTCCTTGTAACCTATAACCGAGATGTACATCTCAAAAGATGAAACCCTTGGTCATAAAACACTCACAGGAAAGTGATAGATCTCTGTCACTTGTATTCTGGTTGTTGTAATATAAGATATATGATGATTCTAATAATGTACAGTGGATGGCATGGAAATGTATATCTTTCCCCCCATTAGTCCCCCACCAAGGGGGCAAGGTGTCTTCTTGGTATTGCCATGTGCACAGCTGCTGTTATGTGAATACAGAGAATGTGCGCAGGCATCCCCTGCCAGGCACATTGAGCCATCAACATCGTGGCATTCGGTCGTAGACGATCGGTCAAAATCCGCCATCGATTTCGACTATGTCGTACAGGAGTGTATGAAGTACTTAGAGCGACTGCACAAGATGAAATTCATAAAGTGTCCATCTTTAAAATCCATTTCATCAAAATCGTCGGCAGAACAGCGTCTCATATGACGTGGAGCAAGACACAAGTCGCATGCAGAAACTGGTCAGTGATGATGCGCTGCTCCAAGAGGCAGGAAGATTCCTACCATCAGATATTGAATAATTTGAACAGCTGCAGCAATCGCTTTGCTATAAATGAAAACCAAAATCTTTCAGCAGCGTCCACTTTTGTACAATTCCTTTAAAAACTCCTGCTAATCACAAAGTTCTTGTTTCCAGTTTTTTCTTTTCTTTCGGATTAAGATACATTTCTTCGTACTCTGTCGCTTCAGTTTTAGGGACCTCCGGTGGCAAATGCTAGTCTGCTGTGTTGGAAATTTCAAGCCATCTTGCAGTGAATATATATATTTCCCTGATGCTGAGGCACAAGCCTCAGAGCATCAAAATAGAGGTAAATGGGATTTCAAAATACAAAGTCAGTGAACAATAAACATCCCCGGGAAAACTTTCACAACATGAAATTTTAAATATTCAAAAGAGAATGTACCACGCTGCTTATGTCTTCATCATTAGGCTTGAAACTGCAAGTACCCCCTCATCCTTAAAGCGTTATTTGTCAGAGGACCAATACATGTTCATCTGGATTATCTGTGTCATCACGTTGAAATACTGCACCACTTCAGTGATTTTTCCTAGATTTTCAACCCTTGTTGATTGTAAAGCACAGAGTTTGTAAAGCATGGAAAGGTAATGATCTCAGTTGTATCTTACACTGTGATTGGTCAGTTTCAAACAATGCCAAGGTGAAAAGCAAGTGAGGTGTGCCTTTCTGTTGGTCATCGTCTGGTAGAGGTATGCTCATGTATTAGGTACAATTCTACAGTAATGATACTGCTTTACTCTCATCCTTGATGATGCAAGAATGCAAAGCAAGTAGGTTTAGTCCTGCATGTAAATTCAGTCATTGTGTTTTGTGTTAATGTACGCATTGGATACTTCGCCACCCAGAGATCATGGTCACGTGGTGTGTCACATAGTATGGTCACGGTGGTCACGCGGTATGTTGGCCGTCACGTGGTGCATATACTGTCATGTGGTACATATACTGTCACGTGGTACATGTACTGTCACGTGGTACGTATACCGTCACGTGGTACGTATACCATCATGTGGTAAATAGACCATTTCGTGGGCTGCCATGTGGTATGTAAGCCCGTCATTTGGAAACTATCTGGAGAACTGATTATTTGACCCTTTCACAGCTTGCGGGTAGTTTGGATTATATTTCATGACCATCAGTCTCTTGTTGTTGTGTACTTAAAGGAGACTTGCAAGATAAATGTCTAAGCAATGCCACCTTAAAGTTTTTTGAGACAGTTTCTTCGTTTGCCATGCATCTTCGTTACCTCATTGCCTTTGAGGTTAGCTGTCACATCTGATCATCAAGAATTTTCCTGTTAAAAGATGGCAGCTGACTGATGAATGCTTGGGGGTTTGAAGTTTGAACTGAGCCAGTGTTTTTCGAGTCAGTAACACCCTAGTGGGTTGCAATGACCCTTTACTACCCCTTGTAACATTCCCACCCCCACCCTCTAGCTTCAATGTCCCCAGGTAGACGACTGCAAAATGTGAATGTAGTTAATGTTGCTTGTAAGAAGCTTGTATATAAGTCATGATGCAATGGATAAAGAGAGAATTCTTGTCCTTTCCAAGTTTGGTTTGTAGTAATCTTTACTCATATATTAGACTCAGTAATTAGTTTCCAGTGGTAGCTTGTTTGCATTTATCATCTTGTATCTTTCATCCCGACATTCAACTTTTTGTAAGGGTTTTGTTTTTTTTTTCCTTCTGTCCTTTGTAATCCTGCTGCCCTCCTTTCCGTGTAGTTTTGTTCCTGCCTAGAGGTGTATCAGAAATTGATTAATTTCTTTATCAGCGAGGGCAGTCTCAGCGCGATGCACACTCGCTGTATCACATTCCTCGTCTCCAGTAATACAAATGTGCCAACTGCATATTGCTGACCATTAGCAGATGTCAGTCATCAATTACACGTCTAATGATGCTGTTTCATGCGTGACAGTAGGTATTACTGTAAAGTAGCCAGTGTGAAGTATCTCAAAACACTGTCAGTATTGTGCAGTATTGTGGTTGTACACACACTGCATAGCTGTATGAATTGAAATGCCGTCCTTCATCAGCCGATGATGTTGTATGCCAGCGTGGCAGCAGTGCCACTCTGTAATGCCATTTCTATATTGGAGAAGCACATTTATCATTGCTGTCAGAATGTGACACTAATACCACTGCATAGAAGTATATGTTACGAGTCGTGCACGTACCATACGGTAGTGCAATTGAAGGATTGTCACACATGAGACAGTTCCGCTCATACTAACATGACGGCAGTGCCACTCTGTCTTTGTATATCTGTATTGTTGCCACATATCTAACAATGCTGTAAAAAAAATGGCATTAATACCACTGCATAGAAGTGTATGTTAAAGTGTATTTAAACATGCTGTGTGGCAATGTATATGAAAAGATGTCACACAGCCGATGATTTATACCAGTGTGACAGCAGTTCCACTTTGTAGTGGCGTATGAATGCTGTGGTTGCCCATCAGACAGCACTGTTAGAAATGTGACAGTCATGCTACAGTATAGAAGTATATGTCAAGTGTGGATGCACACATACCATATGGCAGTAGATGCAGAATCATTGTCACATGATGATGTGGCTGAACATCAGGCAATACTGTTAGAAATGTGACAGTAATACCACTGTTACAGGTATGTGTAAGGTGTGAGTGCACATCTTTTGAATTACATTGCAGAAATGTGAGGATTAATCCTATTGTTGTACAGTAGTGAAGTGTGGTTGATGGAATACTTAACTAATGGAATTGTATACCACATTCTGTGACCTGGGGTGATAATGTTTAATATTTAAAAGGGAAGTAATTTCTGTTTCTTGATTAGTCAATGACTTTCTGTCTTTGTAAAATTTATTTTGTAATTAGTGACATTAGTTTGTTTGTGATGTTATCAAGCAGAACTATCTAATACATTCACAATATAAGAATGAAATGTCTTTGCAGTGTATTCTTTATTTTTTACATTTTCTCTTTGTTAGAAGTATGAAAGGTAACAGTCATTGTTAAAGGAGTGAAAACATTCTGCCAACTGCGCATGGATTAAGTTACAGGTATTTAGACGGAAAAAAAAAAATTGAATTAGAAATGCTTTGTGTCACCCTAAAGAGGAGGTACTTTGGCCCTTGTATGTAGCATGTTACAGCCAGGATTGTTTCTTGACTATGTCAATGGGTCATCACAAAAGACTATAAAGACAACTGGTTTGTGTTCATAGTTGAGAAACTGTCAGGTCAATGCTCAGAACTCTCTGGGAGTGCAGCAAGTCCTCCACTGTTGATCATCAGCTGCTATTGGAGTATGATCAAATCGACTTCTGAGGACTGTCTAAACAAGTGTGATGAATTTGGTTCCAGTTGTGCAGGAAAATTAAAGGAGCATAGGCAGTTGTGACATACATCTCATTGAACTTTTTGCATCCAAATCGTGTAGAAGCATTTCTGTTTAACAGATTTGTGGTAAAAAAAATGTGCAAATGCTTAGAAAGTTCCCAAGTAGAGAGAATTTTTTTTTTTAATTCTTATGTTAATGCTAGCAAGATGATGTTAATGAGTATGATTTTATGCCTCCCCTAGCTTGAACATGGAATGTTTGGTTGAAGGTTATCAACAGGTAGATATTGATGACCTTTAACCAAAAACATTCCCGCTGCAAAGCTAGGGAGAGGCATAAAACCCATATCCTCTTGGTAAAGTAGTTCCCACAACTACCTATCCTCCTGGTTAAAGTCTTTCTTACAAGTACATATTCCCCTTAGGTCTTACTAACGCCTATCTTGGCATGATAACTACCTAATAAGTACAAAGTGGCGAAAGTTATACTCCTTCACTACCCAACAAACCGCTGGGTCTCCTTAATGTGCTACAAATACAATGTACAGTATTCATTATCTTATGATATAAGGTGGACAATCCTGATAAAAATATGGTTCAATTTTCTATATATTTTGTGTAGTACATTTTCATTGGCAATTGGCTCTAAATATACGGTGTTTGCAATCGGGATGAAATTTGAAAATACAGCATCTAGCTGGTGAACCTAACATATTGAAACTTACTGCCCACAATCGTTAAAGGAAAACCATCGTACAGCATTCAAAATAGTCCTGATACTTCAAGTGTATTTTTTCAAACAAGAAGAGGCCATTTGGTAGCCTGAGTACAATAAATTCACATCCAAGAAAATGTGAATTTTTTATGAATATACTTTTTATTCACTCACAAGTCGCTATGTTGAAAATTTATGTGAAACGTGACATCACAATGCACCCATACATGTCATATAGCATTGCTGATGCATGTGATACATCATACATTTGCAAAATAGTAACACGCTGTACAACAACGGTGGGAAATTTGAAGTTATATTTTGAAAGAAGCAATTAGAAAATAATATTTCTGTCGTGACTGTAAGTACATGTACATTAAAGGGAAATGGGGCGTTTGTTTTGCAGAAGGTTACAGCCCTATTCTGACATCAGACACTATTACGGTTAATGGGCCTGGCTATGATGCTTGGTTTAGTTATGATGCATTGATCATATTATGTAGGACTTAACTACTCATGGTCCACAAAACTTTGGTGGTAACAGTGTCACAGCAGGATGAAATATCAGCAAATATAGTACCCTACATTAATTTGAAAATGTGGCTCATGCAATTGAACTTGTAATATCGTTGGCTTTGCCAATAAGTGTATATTATAATATCATAGTGTAAGTGTGTTGGAACATAGCGGTGTTCCAACATAGCGATGTCAGAGCCTATTGCAGTTGCCTTACAGAAAGAAGTCATATTTTTAAAACTAATCTTTGCGGATACAGAGCGAAAACTTATTCAAAATAGGGAAGTATTTCATGTACATGGTCTTCTTTTCAAGAAATGAGTTTCTCACAGATTGAAATCCTCTTATTTGTTGCTCAAGAATAATTTGTACACCCAATCTTCTGTAACTCATCTTATGCACAGTGGTAGGTGGAGATGATGCTTTTGCATAGTCTGAATGGTTTAAAAATGATTGAAGCTGTTTCCTTTGCGTGCCGTGAAGGTGCATTGTAAATGCCCTATTCCCCTTTAAATCGATCTAGGTCGAAATTGAAACATCCAGCCAGTTTGGCATGTGCATACAGTAAGAACATATCTAGCATGAGGTTTTAGTTCAGGCTTTACATAAAATGCCACTCTAAGGCTTGTCAGCTGTGGGAAGTAATGCTCTTAGGCTACCCCTTAATTAACTGTTGTTGCTATCGTACCATTTATCAGAACAAACGCAGTCAGAGCTGGTGAATGAGTAATACACATCCCTTATGCAGGCTACCTCATGATTGCGATGTTAATAATTCCAATGATCAACTTTAAAAATTACAAATTGCAAGGTTAACATGGTTGAAATTACCACATAAGACAAATTTCCCAATTAAGAAGTAGTGGATATTACATTATTCAGCAAGAAGTGGATAGCAAGTTGCATGTTTTGCCAGCATATGTAGTGCCTAATCTCCCTGGGATATTTCGTAAGTGTAAGAATATTTGCAAATCAAAGAAACAGATTTTTAACCACTCAATCGTTATTTTCCAACTTATAGCCCTCTGAGTGTTAACATTGTTAAGTTACACTGTTTTTAAAATTTCGCGCGCTAGAGAGTTGAAAAGTGGGCGGAGCTTCTAGTTTTTTTACACTGACCTGATGGCGCGAACTGAGGCACATGAATCGTGAATCTGACTGTTGATGTTTTTGAACTTCACTGAAAAAATAACGTTAAGGCCTAGCTTCTTACCTCCAGCGCCAACGTACACTAACAAGTAACACTACCAGAGAACAACACATGAAGCGGTTCTGATGTTCGTTCGTAGTCTACACGTGAACTTCGTAAACACGAAGATACGTTGATAAAGTTAAAGGAACGTCCATTTGAAAATCAAGTGAAACGATTCGCTGCAGCCATTCATCGATCGGCGGATCAGATTGTTTCTGGTAGTCCTAAGAAACCTAACAGTAACAGTAAGTTAGACTTGTAGGGTTGGCACTGAATGATAGTGATATTTATTTAACACAGAGCTAACGTAACTCGTTAGGCTAGATGTTAGGCCTATGCTGTTGAAGTGTTTACCCATTCATAGAGTGTAAAATCATGGCCAACATAAAAAGAGTGAGACTACTGATCTCGAGCAATAACTTAGACCAAATCATGTCTTCAAAATAACAAAGCAGAGGGTAGTTTGGCCTAGACTAGGCCTAAGCCCTACTCGCAGTCAAAGTTTGCTGAGCACCCTGCACTGACATATTTCAGTGAAGACACACGATGCAAAAGCGAATAGGCTAGGCCTAGTTGCACACAAATTAATCTGGACATTATTGCTGCTGTAAGCTGTTCAACCAAGAGGATAACAGATTGAGGTAATCTTCGAACCCCAGATCTGTCAACTCCCTCAGGTTCTACTGGGAGGCTCCTGGTTTTGTCCAGATCTCCTGGCCTCCCTGTGGTTTCATATTCTATTCTCCTGATTTTTTAATATCCACATATCTGACATTTCTGAAAATGAAACAGTTACTGACAACTAGCCTATGCTTATTTGAGCAAATAGCCGTAAGTAGACTACAGGGCACGTAGTGTCGAGCTCCCTGCCCAGAGGGATGGACAAGGAAAGGTAAGGAATAGACAGCATAACACAACGAAGGTCTCAGTTCAACTGACTACATCTTTCCTATACACATCATGCCTGTACGAACCAGGCCGGATGCACAAATCAGCATAAAACAAATAAGCATAATAATAACACAGAGATGATATAATATATGGACAGAAACTAGTGCTTGTGGAATGCAACAAACATAACTAATAACAAACACAAAAGAAACCTTACAACTTCCCTCACTTGAGAAACTTCCAAATAGTGACCTGTTCTGTTCTGCATGAGCAGTGCGCTCTTTCCCAACTTCATCCTGGAATCTGATAATTGACTGGAGTCCAGTCTGCATTTCGTGCACTCAGAAGTGAAGATCTTTGGCATGGAGCTGGCATTTTCCTTATGTTTTCTATTGTTTTGGGGGAAAAAACTTAAGCGTTGGCCTGACATGGAATGCACTTTGGACTGGAGTAAGGATTTCTCAAATAACATACAGTCCTCTCTACTTTTGTGCCAACTTGGCAGAAAGGACTTGCAGAGATTAGATATTGGATGGGATCTCAACATTACATTGTCTCCTACTTTGAAGTCTATTTCCTTACCCTTTTTATCATATCTTTCTTTGTTCCTTCTGTTCTGATGACACACACTTTCTTTTGCTTGAGCGAACACACTGGTTCGAGTATCGATCCCTTTTAGAATCCATCCACTCTCCAGGCCCTTCAAGCTTCATAACTAAAAACTCAGCTCTGATGGGGGAAAACCCTGTACAAGAGTTAAGTGCAAACAGGAACTTGTATACATACTCATCCCAATTTATGTGATGTTTGCCCACGAAGCAACATAACATTGACACCAGATTCCTGTTCATTCTTTCCACCCAATTAGTTTCTTGATCAGCGATTAGATTTCTGCTACCTGACTCGATACCATATGTGGCCCATTGTCTGAAGTCAGTGTTTTCAGTGAGCCTAACATACAGAAAATCTGCCTATAAACGCTGCAGTTAGAGTCTTACCAGGAGCTCTCCCCAATGGGAAGAACACTGAAAACTTTGAAAAATGATCTGTTAGAACAAAGATGCACCAGTTTTCATCCTAACTCTCAGGTAAAAGACATAAAAGGTTCATGGCCAGAATTTTCAGCGGATATTGACTGGTCGTGGATTCCATGTAAACACGTGACTCTTGGTGCACTGGCTCGGTTACAAGGCACAATCTATGCCTCTTGATGAAATAAGATATGTCCCATTTAATGTTTTTCCATCAGAATCTTTCCCATGTCATGGTCTTCCTGACTCCAAAGTGAAGACATGTGGGTGATATATGATAATGCGTTATGACACCCTTCACAAGCACCTTTGGTACAACAACTAAATGACTGTCCACTTACGTCCACATATCCCAAAAACCTTGTCTCGTAATGTTGCTGAGGATACTCTGAACCTGAGTTATGACAAACTTATTATAGAGTCTTTAAGTTGTTCATCCCTTTGTTCACAGGAGATGAATTGTTTCACACTGGTAACATTTCAGATTTATCTTCATCACCTCTGCTCTGACTACTTGGCTCCTCTGGTGCCTGTGAAGTACTTGAGGAACACTCTGAACAAATAAAACAATTAAAATTGTCCACAGTATCAACTTTTCACTTTGTCAGACCAAGACAAGACTAATGGAACCAAGCGGTGGAAGTTGTAAGACTTCTTTTGTGTCTCTGAGAGCACACAGAATGCTTGTTGGGCTCTACCCATAAGATAAGTGTCCAGCTCAAGTGTCCATGGACTTTGAGGAAAACCCTGGCCCAGACACCCTCTCACAAAAGTGGTTAGGTAACTCTCTTTGTCATCCTCTGGTCCTAACTTATGAAATCCATGTAACTCACATGAAGTCGTAGACTGTTTTCCGGCTGTTCCAGTTGTTGTTGTGACATCACTTAGGTCAGGAATCAGTTGCAAAGCTGCAGTTTGGTCACCCTCAGTTTTTAGCACAGTTAAATCTAGATGATTAACTTCACAAATTGATTTGATATAGTCTGTCAGCATGAACCTTGAGATGAAGGTACAGTATCTCTCAGCAGAGGGCTTGACCACACCCTCTAACTCCATTTTGGACCTCCCTAAAGCGCTCAGGAGGGATGGACAAGAAAACGTAAGAGGTAGACAGCGTAACACAATGAAGTTCTGAGTTCAACTTACTGCATCTATTCTATACACGTCATCCCTGTACCTGCCAGGCCTGATAGACAAATCAACGTAGCAAAACAAATTAACATAATAATAACACAGAGATGACGAAAATAACAAGACATTGAAAGAAACTAGTACTTACGTACTTGCTTGTACGTGGCACACACTGTCTGAGTTCACACATAAGGTACACAGTAAGTCACAAGAATACATTATGTACTATCTGTTTGTGACAGCACTGTCAGGATTACTTTTATGGTTTTCTATGAAGACGATTAGCACCCACAGTGATGTATGTGATGTATGTGGTGGTCGTCATACGAAGAGGACATGGTTTCGGACCATTGGTATTCATGTCCGTACCAGAAAATTATTTGATTCAAGCCATAATGGTGACCTGCTACTGGTACTACTTCTTTTGATGTCGTCCTGACTCTACCAATATCACGTCCTCAAATTTCACTGGACTAATAAAAGCAATAGTCACCTGAGGAAAAACCAGTTTATCTCAGAAGTCTGAATGTTGTCGAAACGAATCAATGTTGACATTTTTGTAATGTGCATCTGTATTTCACAGTTTTAGGCGAAAGAAGTTACCAGACCATGGCCGTGACTCCTCAGGCTGAGGTCGGTGTCCAGTTGAAACAGGCTTTGTTTGACAGCCTGACAGCTACCATGTCACCGGAACAGAACGTCCGTTTACAAGGAGAAGATCAACTTAAAGTGCTTGAAGTCACAGATGGTGAGGTCTTTGAGTCACACGGTTGTAGAGAACTTTAAATGTGTCAAAATGTAATTTTAAAATAAATTTTATGATCTTACAAGTACAACTAATAGTTTATCAACAACTTGTTCAAAATTTGTCCCAGAATTGGATCTATTAAAAATCTACAGGCTCAACCTCATACATGTTTACCCGTGCATTAGTATGTTTTGGGTGTAGTATGTCTATTGGTTGTACTGCCCTCATGATGTGTAGTATATTGACTGGGTGGTGTTTTCATTGTATGTAGGATGTGCTTTTTACTGTACTAGGCTACATTGTCACGGATCAAATGACCAAACAGCCTTTGAGTTAGAAATCAAGACAGGCTCTCATGTGGAGAGAAACAGCATCTCTCCCGTACTAATATGGTTATAAAAAAGTGACATTTGTGCTTGACATTATCTCTCAGGCATATGACACATACAGTACATTCAAAAAGATCTTGTCAATTTAACCTTGTGCCAACGTTGCCAACATATGTGAAGGGAACCATCCAGTGGTAATTTAATTTCCTACCTACTTGTCCGTCTTTCTTTGATTTGTTATCTTCCATCATAACGTTCTCTTTAATAGCCACCGATAATCGATTCTTCCCACTTTAACTTTGTAGCTTTTGGTGTTCATTTGGCGGAGTTCACGGTGGACACATCCAGTTCACTTGCCATTAGACAGGTCAGTCAAATATGTTAATATTATAAACATTGAATTTGGTTGGATTGCCATGTGCCATGTACAACATGTTTTGTTGGGACACAATGTAAAATGTAGCTTTCTTTCTGCTTTTAAACACATCATTACCCATGCTGTGACTAAGTGGGTAAAGGTGGTGGCAGTTGAAGCAACTGGGAGGTTTGAGATCTATTCGATCCTGGGCTGGGTCAAAGTAAGATTTTCGCATTTGAACTGACCATGTGAGAAAAAGATACCAAGGTAGATCTAGAATTGTCGAGTTGATAGTATCCCGACATGAAGCAGTACGTCAGCCACAGATTTGTGTGGATGTTTGGTGCCATAAGGCATCTAACCTTCAAGGTCTGATTCATTATTAACTAATACTTTTGTCATCAGTCAAAACAATAAGTTACCTTTTCTTTATTGCAAATTGAACATGATCAGTGCACTGTTAAATGATATTCATGAGAACATCAAGGCTGTACCTTCTGCACAAATTCTGTTGATTTGTGGGTCAGTGTTGTGTGCTGAAACTGTTTGACATCTAGAGAATCTGAGGGTTTGATTGCATGGCAGTGTTACGCCAATTAATGTACATGACTTTACATTATACTTATTTTTGGACAATCGACCATGTTACAAATGACCAGTTTCCCCGCACCTTTTCTCTCCAGCTGTCATCCATAATATTGAAACAGTATGTCGAAGCTCACTGGTGTCATCTGTCAGAGAAATTCAGACCTCCAGAAACAACACCAGAGGTGATTATAAGTTGCTCTTGGATTTGCTTTTTGACTATATTTCAGACAGTTTAGGGAACTAGTCTCCCGTGGCTCACAGCTGCCAAGAATGCGATCTTTGGTTTGTTTGCTAAGGTAGCACAGCCTGTGACCTGTCTGGTGATGTTGTCCTCATGTTGTTGAACTGGCATGTACAGTTCCTAGGGACAGGGGTTGGTGGGTCAGTGGGCTGAATTCTTGCTAGAGTTGGCCTTCGTACTGATTACTGACACTCGTCATGTTGTCAAACTGATCTGGGTGACCTTTATACAAGATCCTGGGATCAGATACGTCAATGCTTGCAGTGTCGTTTCTGGTCAGTCTTCATTGACAAAGACCGAAAGGAAGACTTTATGATTTTTCAGTCCTAACCATGTAACGATTCGGTACTTGCTAGATGGGATGTATGTTAATGTGGAGTCTTGGCATATATGAAAGGCAGATAGGTTACTCCTATCCTTCAATGTTTGAATACTCTTTTATGGATTTAGCGATGTCTTTAGGGCCTGATAGCTGGGTTCATTGGCCATTGTGGGTGTCTTTGCAAAGAAGTTTGTAAATGTAAAAGTTGGGTCAGATTTTGGCACCTCTATTTCCTTTTCTCAGCAGACTTTTTTTTTCAGTGGCCCCTCAATGATAGTGTTGATGCCAAATACTACTTAGAACAATGTCAGTGAATGGAATAAACTTTGCGTATTGACAGGTGCACGATTAACTGATTTTAACTGGTTTATCTCTTGCCCAGGCCAAAGCAGCAATTCGCAACATTCTACCTGCTGGCCTTCAGGAGTCTATCAGTAAATTACGCAGTTGCATAGCCTATGCAGTGTCAGCGATAGCCCACTGGGATTGGCCCGAGGAATGGCCGGAGTTATTCGAATATTTGATCCAGATGTTGGCAGAAGGGAGTCCTCATGCGGTTCATGGAGCCATGAGGGTTCTCACAGGTACACTTTGGGAGGTTTTTGTACTTCAGATTAACAAGAAGTTCAAAGATTGTAAGAATGATTCAGACGTACTTACAGTATTGACTTGTCACAGTAAATATCAAAACTCCAAGTGACCTAACAAACTAAAGCAAATCTGTATCTCCTACTCTGCCCTGAGCAAGTCTGGAGAGAGGAATACTTGAGTTATGTCACTTGATAATTTGTGACTAGCGACTGTGAAGAACATTACAATGTATTTTGCATCACAGACTACCATGAATTGTGTTATAGATATAACCGCTGAAATACACATTCTGTTTTTGTCTTTCTTTTTCAAAAGCTGATGAAGTAGTCTTGTGAAGTGAGAATTACCAGTTCAGTTTTGCTTTCTTGTTTGTCTGTCTCTTCCCTAATTGTCTAATCATAAATATTATATATATATATATATATATATATTGCATTTCTCCATATGTGTCACCACAATCAGGGTTCTTTCATGATGTGAAAGATTCTACTACTGTTTGTCATTCCCTCAAAAACTGTCTAGGGAAGTAGAAGAAACCATTTTTGCTATCTGGCTCAAACCCCCAGAGTTCTCCCGTGAGGTGACGGATACCCAGATGCCGCATGTAGCTCCGTTGGTGCTTCCACAGATGTACAGAATATTCACAGAGGGGAACCTCTACAGTATCCGTACGAGAGGCAGAGCCGTAGAGATATTCAACACCTGCTGTGTCCTCATTCATAGCATTGATGACTTAAATAAGGTTGGTGTGATATAACTATAAATGTACTCTCGATTGATTGCATTACTGGCACTTGCCAAGTACGGGCATGGGGGGAGACGGTGGGTTGACTGTCCTAAACAGTTAGCCAAGTGTAGGCCAACTAGAATGACATGGCACCTCTTTTATTTGTTCTTTTTTCTGCACTTGTTTGTGCAGTCTAAATTCGGCAGTTTTGTGATAACTGTTTACGTGGTACATTAATGTTGTATTTCTATCTGAACTTATCACTGAGTAGTGATCTTGATGCCAGCAATTTGTCAAATTATCAGAACCTGGAGTTGTTCTTTGTCATTGGGACATGACTCAGGCCACTGCCTCATTACTACTGGTGTCTGAAAGTGATTCTCTTATCATAGGGCTGCCTAGAAATGTTAAGACATCACTTTTATAAATTGCAGACAAAACACACTAATGGATAATTTACATCGTATGTTTGGCAACTCCAAGAACGTCCTCTGTCAATTTTGAGTACTGTTTTTGACGGTCTTGGTTTGAATTGAAAGATGGTTGTCATTAATTTGGTTTTCAAATGATAGCTTGCAGTTGCATAATACAGTTATCTTCTGTCACCAGGGCACTGCTAAGGACCTGTTATTCCCATATCTGCCCAAGTTTGCCGAGTCATTTGTGCAGGCATTAAGTGTGCCAGATGGAGACACATCCGACAGTGGCCTGAAAACAGAGGTGATCAAGGTATGTTACCATAGCAACAATGAGGTAAATGGGTTAATTAGATGCATAATGCAGAAGTAGCCCTGATGAATAAACATGCCATGCATGATGCTCCACTGCTTGGGAAGAAATTGGTTTCGGAGTTGGTATACCAAATATAAATCACAGTAGAAAAGAAGAACAAAATTTTTTATTACCATTTTTGCATGTAATTTAAACTTTGTGCATATTCCCTTTACTTGGCAGAGGTTCATTTCACTCTCCCTTCGAAGGTAGTGTGTGATGAAATGATTAAGTATATTTAGGGCATCGTTTCTCATCCGAACTGAGGTCTCTAAGGTGCACTGTGTAAAGTGAACAACTTAAAAAATCAAATGAATACACTTTTGACTTAAATTGAGAAATGGCGGGGGGGCATCCCAGTCCAACTAGATTTTAGAATGTGAAAATGGTAGTGGCTCAAAGGCACATCATTTTAGTTCTGCTATCTCATGAACAATCACACGCTTTGGACCCCCTGCCAAAGGCATTGGAATCAGTACGACAGTGATGATATGTGTATGGGTCAATTGTGTGTGTGTGTATGATGCGTGTTTGTAAATGCTCTTGCAAGAATTTTACGAAGTAAGGTCATTGCAGGTAGGTTCTTGTACGTGAGATCTCATCTGGGACCGTTTTGGTAGTGTGGTGAAAGTTCATGTGAGGTCTATACAGTTCTAATTTCTGGAAACTGCTATTGTAATTATATTATGGAAAAGGGTAAGTTTAAGAGCAACTCTGACTATTACACTGTTGTTTGATGAAGAGTCTACTCATGCTGTTTCAAATGTCCTAAAACAACGTATTGAAAAACTATAGTTCTTATATCTTGTTTTGTTTTACCTGGTGTAATAACCTGATTCATGTGATATTGCAACAGCTTGTATCCAATTCTTGCATCTAAAGAATGTAATCCGTCATTTTGCCCCCATGCAAGTTCACCCCCAACCAGTTCGATCCCAAATTACCAGTTTTCCCCCAAACTGTTTACTGGTTCACCTCCCCCCACACCAAAGATTTACCAGTTTGCTCCCAAGTGCAGACCATTGCTTTTGTGGAAAACTATTTTGCTATCGTGAAAATTGTAGTAGTTTCAGTTATCTCAACGGCATTTTACATCAGTACGTTCAAGGGGCGAACTGTTAGGTGCACGGTGGCGAAACAACTTCCACTTTGGGGCAAACTTGTGAAGGGACAAACCGACTGGGGGGAACCAGTTGGGGGAGAAATTGCAAGGGGGCAAAACTGGTACAGGTAACAGTAAGGAAGTATTTACTTATTTAATCAAGCTCCGCATCCTCTCCTTGCATGTTACAACATGCTCAATAATAGATGTGGCTGTACCGTTAAGCATTTTGAGGAGGAGGACATTCTCATTTGGATCGTCTGAATGACATGCGACATTTGACATTTCTCTCCAAGGCTATCACCACCTTGATCAAGACATTTCCAGGTCAGATGTCAAAGTTCATGTCGGAAACTCTGCCAGCTATATGGAAGTGTCTGACAGACTGCGCTGATACGTACGTCAAAACGGCCATCAACAACGTAGAAGAGGCTGATCACGCCGTGGACTCGGACGGTGAGACTAATTTATATGTTTGTGGCTGGTTGCGTGGTTGGTTAGTGACGAGATACCAATCGATGTAGAGGCACAACGTTTATATTCTAGATCGGTGATTTGTTACTCTGTTATCATAGCTTCGTAGTTTGTAGGTGGAGTTTTTGTTGTTTGTCCTTTTGAGTAGATGGTGCTAGTCATGGAATATATCAAGCTTGAAATGAAACTAAACCTAAAGGTGATATTAAGAGTAAGTTTGACAGTCATCTTAGGTCAGCATGGGTCAGGGAATTCATTAAGTTATTAATTTATTTATTAATTCATTTTAATGGAAACCTTGAGTAAGTTGAATAATGATGTTGCATAACCATTGACAGCAGGAATCTAATTTATTTCTTTGTTTTGCCTATAATTATCATAAATCCACATGCACTTGTACACAGATGTTGAATAACTGAGGTGTATCATACAGTAATCAAATTATTACTGCTTTGATGCATATCAATGCATAAGGGTTAACATTTTGGTCAGCAAATGAAAAACTAAAAGATTTTGAATCACGTGTGGGCAGGTTATGTCATCACAATCTCAGAATGGCAGCTTCCTGATTGATAACATGTTGAGAAAAAAACTGTATTTCATTTGCCTGATGGGCTTTTTTTTGGTATTGGCCTTTCTCAACAATCACTGAACTGGTCAGCACAATGATTCCCTTGGCCATCAGGCCATCATAAGACATCTATAAAGTGAGACTCAGCACAGTTATTGACAAAACTACCTAAATCTGATCAAGCTTCACATCAAAATTTTCTCTGGCATAAATAGCAGCCCCAGCCCCTCGTTTTCTGACTCAATTTTTACATATAAGATTATAATCATCAATTTGCATGGTTCCATTGGCGAGTTATCATGCAACCATGTGTCCGTCATTAGTATAGGGGTAAAAGTGATATTGGTTAATGGAAAACACAAAATTGATAAAGGAATCACACTTTTTTGAGAGAGAGACTCGTATCTTTTATGTCAAGCAAAGAGAAGTTATCAGAGCATGGCAGAGTGCAGACGCTGCTCACAGTAGGGTAAAGACATTGAACTGATGCATAATCAAGTTTTGAAATGAATCATGCATATCTGGCTTATGTGTGATAGATATATTGAAGTACCCCCCCCCCTCCATATGTTCAGTAAACAGTTCACCTTTAGAATGCATATATGTGGTGTAATAGAAGAACAAAATCTGACAAAAAGAAGATTTCAACTTATGGTATAGCATCCAGAAACAGATGGGAAATGAGAAAAGCCCTAAGAGAGCTGAGCGAGTGGATGAATACAGTTAGACGTAACATCTCTGTTTACATACATGCATGAATACAAGATAGATGTTTGCAAGAACAGCAGAGTTTCATTTTCATTACATCTGAATGTTGTTAATGTTCATCCCTCTATAGTCCAGCTGCTAGTAACCTTCTGGCCTTTCTGTGTTTTCTTTGGCAATTTTCTGTTTCTCTGAGTGATAAAGATGCCTGTAGACTTCAGCCTTCTTGTTTTTTGCATTTGTTCTTGTTTGATTTGCTAATCTGTAATTTAAAGTCAGGAAGGCAAGAAATCTCATCAGATCTCATTACTTTAGTGACTATTAATGTCATCGTTCTCTATTTATTCTCATTAGTTCTCTATTTTTTTTCTCTCCTCTGCAAACGATGCAAACACAAACCCCTCTTTGAACCCCCCACCCTCCAAGAGACTCCAAAGGTCATTCGTTTGCAGGAATGGGAGGTTGTCTGTAGGAGCAAGTAGTGTAATGTAGTAAGATACCACATCTTTGTTGACATGAAACAATACAATTGGTGACTTGTTCTAGAAGCAATTCCTCCAAGAATTTGAGATGTTTATCAGTTTTTTTTCTTTGTAATAAGGGGATTGCATCATTTAAGTATCTTTCGTCTCCTTGCATCTTTTCAGGTGAAGTCCTTGGATTCGAGAATTTAGTATTCAGTATTTTTGACTTCATCCACGCCCTAACAGAGACAAACAAGAACAGGGCTATTATCAAAAAGTACTGTACAGATCTTTTATACTACGTCGTTTTATACATGCAGATAACTGAAGAACAGGTGAGATATATCACTGGTGTGGAGAGGAATTTGGTAGGGGATTGGGAACAGCAGATGTTGTAAATCAGCAGTCCTTTTACAAGAAGGAAATGTAATGAAAAAGAATTGCTAGGTGCCTGTTGCAAACTATAGCAGATTTAATTTTATTATATGTGGTGTTTCTATTCCACCCACTTCACCTTTTAATGCTACCTTGCTTGATCATGTTGCTCATAAATTAATACTGACATGCATTTGACAAGTTACCCTGACTGTGGGGTGATGGTACTCAGTGACTTTAATAGAGTTGGTATGAACTCCTTGTATAAAGCATTTTGGTTCAGGTAGTTGATGGATAAGCCAACCTGATGGAATGCAATGCTTGATCTTACTATCACTATCTTGGGCGCCTATAGCAAAATGTAGTACTCATGTAATTCAGCATTTGCTGCAATGTGTAAAGTTCTGATGATAACAATATCATATCAAATGGTAAACCTGCCATGAACTCAACCAGCTGTTGACTCTTTACTTGGAAATCATTACCATTGATTTGTCAGGAATCTTGTAGCTGTGTTGAAGGTCTAATGAATGCAGTTTTGACATGGATAAAGGCAATATGACATCCAAAATTAAAGAAGCTAGTCAGTTGTGTTTGAAACTTTGAGTATTTTGATCCAGTCAGTTTGTTACCCTTACTCATTACCATTTTTGTCATATTCAGCATCTGGTGGTTTGTCTTTTTTGTTGACAGAAAAAGTTGAGGTACCTTTGATAGAGTGATTTTAGAGGGTGCAGAGTAGACACAGATTCAATTCCATTTCGTTCATCATTCATATACTTTGTCAGCATTCCATGAAACATCTTCGTTTTGTAGTCAGTATACCGATGGCATACTTTCTTGATGGCAGTTGCCATGGCATCTCAGAGCTAGGATAGGACAGACACAGTTCAAATGACTGCTGACATATTCACGTCGTTTACTTCGTCTCCTTGTTCATTTTATTACAGGTCAATCTTTGGACTTCTGATCCTAACCAGTTTGTTGAAGATGAGGACGATGACACATTCTCATACAGTGTGAGGATATCAGCTCAGGACCTCTTGTTGGTAAGACAAGAAATGCACCAATATGGCAAGAAGGTGCATTTTGTGGCTGGGGTGGGGTGTTACACCAGTGTAACATACTTTTCTTTCAAATTGTTGTATTTAACTTAATGATGTTGTTTTTATGTGAATTTGTATTTGCATTTTTTTTTTTCATTTATTCAATTCATCCAACTTTTAATTACCAAAGTGACCTTTCAGAGTGTGTTGTAACATTTCAGTTCATCAGAGATTGATCACAGATAACAACTTCATTCATAACATCAGTTTTTGTTACATTTTTTTCAGATGCACATGTAACTCTTGGCAGATGGACAAATTTGTATAACTTCTTAGTGAAAATTGAGTTTGAAGATGAATCGTATGTTGGGGTTTGTTATGTCCTTTAATACAATGTAGATTTTTCCTTATCTTTGCAGACTATTGCCAGTGAATTTCCACAAACTGCTGCACCTGCCCTAGTTACCATACTCAAGAAACATATAGACGAATCTAGGAATTCAAACAACAAATACTGGTAAGAGTCCGCAAAAATGCAGTACAGTTCACAATTTTTGAAACAAGTTTTGATTGCGAGACAAAAAGCCTGTCGGAGGGCACTTTCACACCAAGACCAAATCAGATCAGATTTGTTGATGTTCACCAGCTGGATACACATGTTGCCAATCTGAAAAAATTCCCTCTTTTTGCCATGTTCTAATCATTCAGTCAGTCGTGTTATGAATGAAACAAAACCTGTAATACTTACGTTTTATGCCAGTTCACATAATCTGTCACAAGTAATTTCCTAATGCTGATGAATGTTGTTGAAATTTATGTCTAGCATGGGTGATAACATTAACATGGTGCTTTTGGAATCAGGGCGTGGGTGGTTTGCATTAAGAGGATCCCTTTTTTTCCCCTTTTTTTTTCCTTACGGTAACAAAGGAACCTATGCAGTCACTGTGTCATATGTATGTATATACATGTGTGTGTGTATGTGACAGATACAAATGGGAGGTATGTTTCGCTATTACTCAATATCCGAGGGGTGAATGTTTTACCAAGTTGGTGTGTTTGTGTATGATATTGAGTAGATGTGCTCTATTGTTTTAAGTGAAGGTCAAAGGTCATTTGGGATCACCAGAGGCAAAAAGTGAATTTCTCTGAGTTGCTGTGACTTGGTGTCCATTGTCCAAAGGGTGACATAATTTCAGGATAAGATAGATTGGTAAGCAGAGAAAATACAGTAACAATAATCTCATTGATATGAAAGGGTCAAAAGGTTGGAAAGTGATGCTTTATTGATATCTCTCCAAAATAACATTCTAAAGGAATGGTGTAAGGGAAAAGTTTGTTCGTCTATGTGATGTGCATATGATGACCTCATTTGACCCCTCTTTTGACCTTTGTGACCTTTCTATGATGTGTGGATAGGTCTTGTTAGACAAACCCAAAATCCAATTATACTACCCTGCCTTAGTCAAGTTATTGACATTTTAGTGAAAACACATGAAGGTAAGTGCTGCAGCACTTTAATACTAGATTTTTGTTTTTACAGGTGGAAGGTCCATGAATCCTGTATGCTTGCTGTGGGGTCAGTGAAGAGTCTGATTATTGACAAGGCATCAAAAGGCAAAGTAGCCTTTGATGTTCAGTCATTTCTAACAACTGTGGTACTAAATGATTTAAAGAATGGAGGTGAGAGCAGGAAAATTTTATCTAATCTATTAAACACTGTGACTCTCTGAATAATGTCCTCCTCAATGGAATGCCAGTATATCCAATGTGTTTGGTGGCACCTGTGATTAAAGACATGATTTTAATGTTTGGAAAAAACCAATTTGGTGTTTTCACTGTTTCCTTGATGTACCTTTTACAAAGGAAATCTTCCATTTTACAAAGCTAGACTTCTGTTCCAGAATTCGATGAGACACAAATATCTCATTGGCTGCTTACACTTTCAGTGGGGTTGACAAGTATTGGATCACACTTAAAATGGCATGATATTTGTTCAAAAATGATGGGAAAATATTGAAAGAGCTTTACACTTGTACCTTTTCAATTTGTCACATGATGTTTTTTTTTTGTCTTCTACATTTTGATGTATTCCATGTTGTAAATATGAGTTTATGTGATTTGCTCTGGTTTCCGCATAACAGTAAACTGTCACCTTTACATTGCACAGCGCACTGAGGTAAATTCCCTACTGCAGCACAGTTAAATTGGATTAAGGCATAAACGTGTACTCGTCTGTGATCTTCAGAGACAAATGACCATTTGAACTTATGCTGACTCATTAAGGGAATTGAAAGGTGGGTAGAAGGGCTGGGTAAGTGGTGAAGCAGGGTTGTGATGGGATCAGTAATATTGGTGGAACAGGGTTGGTGATGGGGAAGGATAAGGGTGGGGTAGTGTTAGTGGTGGGGAAGAGTTAATTGTGGGGCAGGGGTTGTGAAGAGTTTGAATTAAGGGTTGTTCACAGTACTGTAAATGGTACAGCACATTCGTTGGATCGACAGTTCGGGTAGCATTTCCACAAAACATATAATGATAACATTATCGTGTCTTCGCAGTGTCACCATTTTTATGTGGAAGATCATTGTGGACAGCCAGTCGATTTTCACAGGCAATGACTCCTGAATTAGTTCATCAGTAAGTCAAATGTTTTTATGATGTAACTCAACATAACATACTAGGAGTTGGCACAGTATTTGTTCTTTTTTTCTGATCTGTCAGCCCCAGCAGTGGGCATGTTTCACTGTCAAAATTTTTCCAATGAAAGTGACCTCTACTAACACTTCCATATGAACCAGATAGCTGATAATTTTTTAATGTTCAAATTTAAATTTTTGCATCTGCATTTTTTGTTCCCCTTAGGTGTTAATGACAGATTCTTTGAGCATAAACACATTGTGGCTTCACCAAAGTCTGAAATTTGAAGAGTGAAAATGTCAAAATATTCTGGAATATTTAGAAAAGCTCATTGTAATGGATTCAGGGTTTTATATGTTGGTGATGGTTGCATTTCTAGTAGTGTTATGTAGTGCCTTCAGAGTTTGAAAACAGAATTACACATTTGACCTTTACATCTTCTCAATGTCACAGTGGAACAGCATATTGCAGGTGAATGACTTGTGCAGATTTTTCGGTGATTCACCATATAACTATAATATTGAACTAATATCTGGCGTAATAGCTCATTCTTTCATATGCTGAAAACTTGGCAGAAGGGGCAAGTGATGAAAATATGTACCTGCAATCAAATGGGATGGAACATTGATATTCTTCCTTCCACGGAGTCAAAGTTTTACAAATGTGACAAAGTAACAATGAGATAAAAACTGTTTTGAGATTAAGAATTATTTGCTCCATGGGATTTGCTCCATGGGCGTCAGTGACGTGTAAGAGGTTGTGATCACCGGACTTATTGTATTTAATTGCTTCCAGTGCACTCTGCATTTCTTCTACATTTCTTCAAAGTTGGTTCCCTTTTGACCTTCAACAGATTTTTGGAAGCATCTGTCACTGGTCTGTTGGAGACCCAACCACCGTCGGTCAGGATATCCGCAGTGAGGGCGGTGTTTGGATTCTGTGAGCAGCTGAAGGTCTCAGAGAGTACGTCCATTCTCTTACCTTTCTTGGAGCCCATACTCAATGGGCTGGTGCAGCTGGCCACCCAGTACGGCCAAGACATCCTCGCTCTTGTCCTAGAAACAATCGCTGTGGTATTAACGGTAGGTTTGATGAATATCTGTGATTTTTTTCAGTGTTATCATTTACTTTGGCCAATGATTCTACAGTTTGTCATGCATTCTAGGGAACAGGTCAAAATTTTCACACTTGGTCAAAGACATTTTAGCACAGTGTTGAATGATGTTATAGTTTGAGAGGGTCTTATGGAATACTTATTGGCCATCAGGAAGGTTAATATATTCTATTTCTTTGATTCAAATGAGTCATCTAATGAATGAGACTGTTTTGGTCCCTTTTCCTTTCAGAGGCAAAGATCTTTTTGAGAAGTTAGGATGGGAATGTGGATATTTTAGCATGCTATCAAGCAAGTGGAAGCTATAAGAGTTACATTTATGAATGTTTAGTAATCAGAGCAAACAGTTTCTGTGCACATAGGTTACATACGTCTTTAAGTGCACAGAATTATGTGATTTCAAAGGGAGGTAGGTGACAGGTGTGCTGTGGGAGGGGAAGGAGGTGGACTGGGGGAAGGAGATGGGCTGGGGGGTATGGGAAGGTTGGTGGGTGTGTCTGTAAGAGAGTGGTGTAATTATTTCTGTTGCAAGCGCTGATACATTTTGCATTGCGCAGACTTATCAATTTGTTTTTCCTTCTTTCTCAACTCCCTTCTTTTTCAAGATTGACGAAAATTTCACGGCAACTGTTGAACCCAAAGTGGGTCCTCTCTCTATAGCCCTCTTCTTGAAGTATAGTGATGGTAAGATCGATATTCCCTGGCAGTTGTGGAATGTCATTGTGGCATTGTTGTCATTTCAAAATGTTGCGGGTATTCTCTGCCTGTTACTTGCCTTTTTACAACAGCAAATTTGCAACAAACTCACTTCAACTTAAGTTGCAAGAAGATGAGTTGATATGCTAATGAACTCTGAACTATGAACTCTTGAGTACTACTCTTAAAAAGTCTTAATTATCAGCACGAAATGACATATAATTGCGCTCAAGATAGCTGCTTTTAGTCATTTGTTTTTGAAAAATAACCAAAATGAAATTGTGACTTTTTTTTAACACTTGTCACCTATCACTCCTCACATGGGTTTCAATTTTTGTCAGATAAATCATTTGGAATTTAATTCTTTTTCCCTCCTGTCCAACTAACATCCGTCTTTTAATCTGTAAATCCATTTCTTGTAATCCAGACCCCCTAATAGCATCCCTGACGCAAGACATCCTCCGTGAATTGACCTCCACCACTGGTTGCCGAGACCAGATTCAAGCAAGGCTGCTCCCTACCTTAGTCAGCATTCTCAGATCTACGCCGGATAAAGTTCCAATGGGTCTCCAGTCTGTAAGTAATAACAGGGACTTTGAAAGTACTTGAATATGAATTAGTCATTTTCAAGGACTTTAAAGTGCTTGAATTTTGTTCTGTTGCATCAAAGTCCTTGAAAAGTGTTCGAATTCTACTGATTTGAAATATTACTCTACATTTTTATTTGATTATTATTATCAAGAAATGTTTGGGTCAGGACCAGTTTTGCTCCCCCATCAACCTCAGGTGTGTGTAAGAATATTTGAAGATGTTCTTGAAGTGTTTTATAAGTGGTTTGATATCCATGAAAAAGAAGAGTTCCGCCTTGAAAAATGCTCGTTTTTCGTGCCCAGAAAAGTGTATGAACCCCATAAAAAACACTTCTCTGTAGCATGTCATCCAAGGGTGGATCTTTGTGGAATTAGAGCTGATTATTTGTTCTTTAGTTTGAAAAACCAAAGCAAAAAGGAAGAAAAACAAACAATGCCGAAGAGCATTTAATATATCTAAACGTATCTACAAGGACATTTCACAATGATTCATACATTACTTAACAATATTTATATTTTATATCAACTACAACTAACCCATATAAACAATGGTATCTCTTCAATAATACTAAAATGTAAGAACTTGAAGGTCAATAATAGAGAACAATAGCTCTTCGAAGAATGAGACAAAAGAATTTGAGGGTAGAACACGTAGAAATCTGTCAAATATGTTTTTAACGTAAATCATTAAGAGATATCCCCTCACATGATCAACTGTGGATATATTGTTTCTCAGCAGGATATTTTTAAGTGTGGGGCTCTTGCAGAACACAGCACAAGCTGCAGTTCCTCCTAACAGGCTTACATAAGTAAGATGGCAGAGAAAAAAATTCTATTTGCTCAAATGAAGGGTTGTCATTCCAGTACTACAATAAAATTATTAAGTAAAAGGAGGGTCAGAAAGGGGTGGATTGTTCCCCTGACTACACCCCTGGTTATTGTACATATCCCATACAATAACACAAAACTTTAAAACTGCATAAAGTAAGTATGAAAAGGGATGGCAAGTGTGTAATACACATAAAGTTGCTTAAATTACTAGCTATCTTCTCATTCTCATAGTGTTTTGTTTCATTACAGTTAAGATCAGAATCTTCAGGCACCATATTCAGGTCAGATTCCTGGGAAAGGGGGGGTTGGCAAAATAGAAGTCAGATGGTGGAACCACCAGCACATATGACAATGTTAATAATTATGCCGCCTTAGAAATTCTAGGGGGCAACAAAATTTTGGGGGATAGCAAATTGTCCCCCTTCAACTGCTGTCCTTAAAATCCTTCTGTTTCGTGATGGAAATTCCTAGAATCCTTAGAAGTTTTGTGGTTGATTTTTTTTTCTTAGTCTGGTCTGATTACTTTTTGTTTGGTCTTGATGCAGGCAGCCCTGGATGTTATATGCACCACTGTCAGATGCAATCCCGTGCCTCTTCCGGCTGCATTCCTGGACGACGTCTTTCCTGTCGTCGTACATTGTGCGATAAGCTCAGACGATAATGCTGTGATGCAGGTACATATGCTGCTCAATCCTAGGGATAACTTTGTCTTGAAAACCACACATCATTGTTCGTAAGCGATGATTGGTTAATGTTCCTTTCTTTCATTTTCTTTATCGACTTCATTAGCTGTGTGCATATTTTGCGGGATTCATATCATAAACAGATTCCACAAAACAGATAGAAAACAGACCTGGACAAACTTTCCTAAAACCTGAGATTATTTCAACTCTGTCAACTTTAATTGTTACTTTATCAGTCTTTCGTAGCCGCAGCTCGAATTTGGATCATTTGTTGCAGCAATTTCAATCAACTTTCTGCTGTCAACTCAACTCAGATGTGCCACGAATTTCTTCGAGCCAGTGACACAAATGTTGATCACAGACACACAATTATTAGGAGAAGTTCCCTGGTCATTGACGCAGTGATGAAATCGGTGCTAATTTCAACATAAAACATTTTTGGGCAAGTGGACAGGAGGAAAAATTCTGTAAAGAAAGGTTGCATGCAGCAAATGACATAACTGTAGAAAAGATTTTTTTCCAATCTTTTGCGATATTTGAAATATTTTCAGCTCTCACATAGATGATAATTCACGTATTACGTTTTGCTTTATTCTCTTTGAATTGAGCTTCATTGCTATGTTTGTATTCTTCATTTTGCTTGACCGGCATCCTGTGGGCCCTGTGTCATAAATTACACAACCAGATTGCTCCCCCTCCTATTACATTTGTAGCTCTTCCTGGTCATGTAAGAAACATAACAGGATGTAAGAAACAAGGTTGAATGCGAGAAATGTGATCAAATGAACTCATTAAATGGTGAAAGGATGATTAAACAAAATGCAGGTGAAAATTTGATAAATACAAGGATTTACTGAATGATGAGATTTGTATCTAACAATTTCAGTTATTCCTGTTTTCCTGAAGCCAATCATAGTTTTCACAAATTTGCCTGATATGGCAAGAAAAACTTTTGCAGAACCTTAGCCATCATCTGACTTGAAGCATATATTTAAGCAAAGTGGGCATTATTGGCATGGCAGGCTTGTATAACTAAAAGTGGCCCATATCCATGCTTGTATGCCCCACTGCATAGTTGTTGACCCTAACCTAATCTTTAACCTAATCCTTAAACTAACAGTCTTGTGGTTGGCCCTGCAACCAGAATTTTTAAGCCACAAAATAATTTTAGCAGAACTGGCTATTGTGGTAAACGTAGGGGAACATCCATGCCATTAACTACAACGTTTAAGCAAACTATAATAGCTTCTTTCACTGTTAGAATACTTAGTGTGTTGAAATAGCTCTAAAGTAACTCAGACTTGTGGTGATAATAAACATTGTTACTTCCATCACCTCCAGAGTGGTGGGGAGTGTGTGAGGGCGTTCATATCGGTGTCCTATGACCAGCTAGCAAACTGGAAAGATGGGTCTGGTAACAGCGGCCTCAAGTACGCGGTGCAGGTCATCTCCAAGCTACTGGACCCGGCGAATCCAGAGTATGCTGCCTCGTTCATCGGCAGGTTGGTAGCCATCTTGATTTCCAAAGCAGGGAGTGCACTGGGAGAAGATGTGGAGAAGATGCTGAGGATGGTGTTGAGTAAGATGCAACAAACGGAGACAATGAGTGTGATGCAGGTAAATAAAAGAACATACTCAGGGACAATGCAAAATCCTATGTTTTCAGAAAATTTGAGTGAAGGTGGTCGATTTGTTTTTCTTTTTTAAAGGCAGGGACTAGAAGGGCTTGTTATCAGCATGCAAACTGTTTTTATGCACCTCATCAAGATGGCAATATGCTACATCATATGTACAGTATAGTAGGACTACAGCACTTTCAAGAAGTGCTTAAGTTGCAAAGAGAAATGACTTTTGTCAAAGAGAAATGACTTTTGTGATCAAGACAAGACTTTTGTTAAAATTCTCTATTTATATTAGAAAATAGATGCGTAAAAGTACTAGTTATTTTTTAGTAGGTCCTACAGAGACTTAACAAAATTGAATGAGCTGGGTTTTCAGGGATGGTACTGCTAAGTGAAATGCTAAATATATAAAGCCTGTGGTGCATAGTCGCTGCATTTACTTGTGGAATGTTCGGATAGAAGTTCAGATAGAAGTTTGAATAGAAGTTGAGTATTCAAGATGCGCAGCTAAGTGTCAAGATTCTTTAATGGGCAATTTGCTGTGATGGTTTACGTGACCTGTTTATGCTATGCTCACATTTCCATCAGAAATGTCTCTAAAGTAGCAGCAAATTTGTGTACAGTAGTTTTTCTTCGTTAAATTGCTCTTTCAAATGTTATTTGCATCTTCCTCAAATTTGAAGCAACCTGCATGTAAGAAATACGCAAAGAAATGTCTTGAAATGTTTCCCAGAAATCTTCTGGTCACGTCATCTTTCGACAGTTGCATGACTTCATGAATATTCAAGGCAGCATAAAAGAACTGGAAATGTAACACAATAAGGCATATATGAAGTATCTCACTGCATGTTTTTGCTGGGTTTCTTTTCCATCAGTCCCTCATAATGGTATATGCCCATCTGATGCACTCACAGTCACAAATCAGTGCAGTACTGGAGTTCCTATATAGCGTTCCTGGTCCCACTGGCAAACCAGCTCTGGAGTTTGTACTCGTCGAGTGGGTCTCTCGGCACGTGATCTTCTACGGAGCATATGACAGCAAAGTCAGGTAAAGCCCGCAAAAGCGCAATCACTCCTAATTGCAATTTCATTCCTACAATCCTTTGTCCGCAGATCCAGTTGCTATATACTTTCAAAATTTTACATTCTATCAGAGAATTATCAACATGGCATTTGAGAATATTTGAACAATGTTTTGTGTTATGCTACAGTGATTTGTTCAATGTTGTAGATCAGAATAACATTTTCAGTTCACCAGCAATTCCAGAACCCTTTTAGTTGGAGGTCAAAGTTAGTGGTATAGGTTTGCATCATGACTTCCACAGCCAAGTTAAGACATTGAGCTGTTCATTTACCTCAAATGTTGCAAAATATCATACACATCCTTGTATATTTCACATGGTCATCACTTTGTTTCTTGCAGCATAACAGCCCTCTCCAAGCTGCTGCAACACAGCATAGCAACCAATGACAACAGATTAGATGGGATTCAGGTCAAAGGTGATCAGATCTTCAACCAGAATGAAGGGATTAGAACAAGGTCAAAAGCAGCCAATAGTGAGTCTCGATCCATTTTTGACTGCAATGACGCATTAAGTGGTACTGTGATGTGTTCTTTGTTCAGTTCATTGAAGTGAATGAAGTACCTCATTTAAACCAAGGATGTGCCATTATTTGTGCATTTTCAAAAGTGCGCCAACGGACTGCCAATAGTTCTTACAGCTGTTAAAACTTCAGAAACTACAGTGCCATGGTCTGTTTGTCCTAAAAGAAGCGGAAATCACTCCAGATTTCCTAGCTAATTCAATTTTAGTAGGATCTTGTCTTATGGTAAATATATACAGAACCTTGTGAGAATAGCCACAAGGTCAGAATCTTGCTGAAAAAGTCAACCAATCTTCTTTCTGCTGTAATTAACACTCTTTATATTTAGTGAAAGTTCTCCTGGAAAAAAACAAGTGTTTTCATCAATTCCTAAAAACAGGAAATTTTCCTCATACCTGGCAGGCACCTGGGTAGCTGACGAAAACATTGGCTTCCTGTTTACACTGGCAGTTCCACAGTATAGTACATTACATTTCTGTTTAGTGATCTTACCAGTTTACTACATACACCCATCTACACCTACTTGTCAATAAGAAAATGGTTTTTCCTAAGGAAAAGAGGAAAATTCCATTTAAAACTATTTGCTGTGTATAGTGGGCAAAATTCAGCAATCCAACACTGTATTTTCATATAGCGGTTATGTTGCCTTTCACTTTATGAAGGAACTGGATAGTAATTTTGGATCCGGGTAGTAAAACATTGTGCTCATATCCGGATTACCAGTAAGAACGTTGGAAAAAAACTTGGCATAGATGTCGTTTTCCAGGTCGGTATCAGAGGGAAGAAAAAGATGGAATGTAGTGGTAAAGGTTAAGTTTTTTCATCAAACAGCACCTCCTGCTTAGACATGCATAAGTGCTCTGAGTACTGCTAACATTTAGCTTTACGAGATTTAGTACGTCCACCGTTATCTTCCTCCTCTTTAGTGCCTGAACAATGGACGATGATACCAATAGCTGTCAAGATATACAAACTGCTGATTAATGACTTGTCTATCGCTATGGAAACCACAACATCCAAGCAAGCTTCTGCTGGAGATCTCGAGGTAACTGTCGTACACATGGTGTGGAAATGAAGTTCCAGTGTGTTATCCTGATAAATTGTTATAAAAGTTCCTGATAAGTTGTAATAAAAGTAATATTTTGTGCCAGTTTTGGACTGATACACCCCTTCACCACCTGTAATTGTTTATCAGTTGATGAAAACGTACATTTTTCTTCCTGTAAAATGTCAAATACTGAAAAGTTGTAGATGGCTTGTACTGTTGATTTGCAAATGATGCTTGAAGTTTTGAATAGTCTTGAAAGTGCTAGAACGCAGTAAGCTGACTTTTCATAATTCACCTTCGTAACAGGTGATGGTACTGTTCAGTGGTCGTGCACTCAAGCTCGTATCATATGTCCCAAGTACTCACTCACGAAATCTTCTGAATATTCCATGCACCATAAGTCTGATTTGAATACGAAGAGCAGTTTGGCTCCCATCAGAAGCGGTCAACAAAAAACCATTACAAGTTATGTGAGCAAGAAGCTGGTTGTTTTTTATGTGATTTATGAGCGCTTACATCAGCCCAGCGGTTAGTCTGAAATTACACCTTCGACCAGACGGTATCATGATATTGCAACAACAGTAATGACCTAGCCAGAATTTTATGTCCTCACATTCCGAAAAACCCCATGTTGAATTTCAGTGATATAAATAATAATTGACAAATAATAATACATGATGCAACATTTGAGTACAAACTAGGCCCATTTACCTCTACTGTATAGTACCTATTTGTCATTGTAACAGGTCTAGAAAGCCTGTGTGTGGTGTGCATGCATAGCCTGCATGTATCATGTATATCTTTACGATGACTTTGGTACACACTCTCTATGTTCTGTGCACTGTGTTGTTGGATCAACGTCAAACTTTTCATGCTTTGGGTTTGTTGGTTGTCAGTTGGAGAAGTTTGCGACTTTGGCTTTTAAGTACAGAGGCATAATCTGCTGGTGTTCAGTCACAATTTGGAATTATGCATAATATGCCGATAATCACATTGACCCATTTTAGGAACCTGGAAGTAATTGTACTGTCCACGTTGAGTTACATTGGACCAAAACTGCACTGGTTGTCCTGCATATCGTTGATCTGTTTTCTTTGGTATCTTCATTAGTGATTGTGAAAGCACCCTAAATGAACTTTTAACACATGAATACCAGTTTTAAACACTTAAGTGATTTGGATCCCCTGGCACCACTACCCTTCTAAAGATCCAGTTTTCAGGCCCCCCCCTCAAGAGCATAAATATTCCATAGTTCATCGCTACTTCCGTGGTAACCCCTGCCTACTCTTTCATGGGTTCATTTGTTATAAATGTGACAAGGAATTCAAGTAAAAAAGTATGTTTAGCATCCCCACCCATCCACCTCCTCAGACCACCCTCCTTTGTTCCTGGAAAAAATTACTTTTTTACATGAAGTTTTGTGGGAAAATGTTTGTCTTTATTTTTCTTGATCATTTATGTCCATGTGACTCACATTGAAATTGTTTGAAACACCTCCCCCCTTCTTACTTCCCAGTATACATTCATTTTATGATTTCACTGTCCATTTGGGACATGTTAAAAAAAGATCTGAACACATCCTTCATTGTAATTATTTTTACTGAGGTTGTATTTGAATTTGTCTCAATTAGAAGCAAACTTCCCTTTTATTATAAAAAAAAGTGCAAGATATATTCCGAACAAAGAGTGGACTGACACAAAATAGCCTATCACCACTATAATTTTTTTTCTTAAGTATTACATCAGTTATATTTTATGAATTCTACCGACATTTATTTCGGACCAATAGGCTAACTGCAGAATTGACACCGATGTTGACCGTCATTCACAAATTTCAACGATCAGCTCAGGGGTCAGAATCAAGAATTCTAATATCTTTAGAGGGAAATTGAAAATTTTGAAGCAAGGGAACCCAAGCCACTACATGACAGCCATATTGGTTTAGGACTTAAGTGAGGTATATTTTGTGTAGATATTCTACATCATAAATGGAGTGAAATTCGTCAAATGACCATGTTGAACAAAGGATTAGAGAGTTATACATTTAGCCTATCAACTAAATTCTGTAATCCATGATGTGCAGGTAGTAATACTGTGTGAGTCTAAAGAATAGTCATAAAAAACATGTCAACATGTCAACAACTCCCAATATGGGCCTAGTGTTTGTGTTTAGAAATGATCATTTGAAACCACCATAATGATGGAATATGCCGACAAAGCCTATGGAGAAAAGATGGCGAATAAAACGAGAGCGACTAAAACCTCTCTGCGACTCTTACGTCATTGTCCTGTGATTATGATTTGTTGATGAGGCTGTGATTATGCATCAAACCATTCAAAGGGAGATATCTCAGCAACCGAATGTTGCAGGAATTCCAAATTATTATCATCGGTAGCACTTAATAAGTAGATAATGTGTGTGTCATTGTGGAGGTCAGTGGTCATGTGAGGTCAGTTTAAGACATAGTTTTAATACCATGTAAACACAGTATCTCAAGGAGGGAAAGGTGCTTGAACTTCAAAGGTCCTGTATTAATAGTCCACTGAACGTAGGTGTCTTTTCTTGATTTTCATGGAGGTTAAAGGTCATTTGAGCTCACCAGAGATTAAAGTATGAAAATATATTGAGGTTGATATCTCAGCAACTGAATGTAATTAGCTCTTTAGACTTAAAACTGGTAGCACTTGATGACTAGATGATCTCTGTTATTTGAATTTAACCCTAGGAGACTGAGAACTGTTTTCATATTTAGTGAAATGTTAAAATTGCAGAGTTAATGATCTTAGAGATTTGTATTTACAGCAAAAGCCAACATTTGTGAACCTACTTGTAAATAACAATTGTGTTATATTTTGGGGAAGTGAAGTGTCACATCTTGTCATCACTGAAATGTAATAGGATGGATCATTCCCTCCTCCCTCACTTGTCCCATGCCACAAAGTAGATGTTTAATGGCAGATAAAATGTTGCTAAATAAAATTTGGTCTTATTTTCTTGAACAGCTGTTCAAAGCCCATTTTTTGTAACCCTCTCCAAACAATCATTTAACATCACTTATCATAGCTTTTTAGAGTTGTCAGCCACTTATTTGCCAGTAACTTCCTGTCAAGGTTACTTTGTTTTATTCACCTTTTTCCAAGAAAACTATCTTGAAGCAGGGAAATATTTTTCAGGTTGCCTTTGCAGGCTTTTAACCACACTTTAATGTCAGGAACTTTCTCTCCACTTATGAACTGCCTTGGTTAAGAGATATATGTCATCCTGTACTACCACAATTTTGACATGTGGTTTACATTCTTGTGTTGTTTTTTTGTTTTAATGTAGTCCCTTTGCTTCTCCATTGGTCACTTTTGTTTCAAGTGATTGTGTGTGTTTGAAAAAAAAAAAAAAGGAGATATTGGCAAGGAATCACAAAGTCCTTTGACTTTCTCGTTTCATTCTGTTTTTAGGATGATGGTTGGGAGGATGAAGATGATGATATAGATGACGAGGATGACGTTTCCAATGACAACGGACTACAGTTACCAGAATTTGCTCTTGCGTCTGATTACCCAGGTACAATTTTAGTGTTTTTCTCTCTGCAGCAGGTATCGACATCCATGCCATGCCCCGTGAAATGATTAAAGACTTCACTTTCTTGCACCTTTGATTTTATGTCTACTCTCTCTCATATGGATGAAATTACTGTTTGCTTATCCCCAAAAATCCTTTGCTGTTAATCAATAACCATCAGTACTTTGCATCCTGTCATTAAATGTGGGGGATAAGAAGATTTTCTCAAATTTGTTTGCCATCCAGGTTACGACTTTACTGGTTTAGATGAGGAGGAAGAGGATGATCCTGATGCACTTCAGGACCCTTTATTTGAGCTGGATGTACAGGTAAAGTATTTGACGCATCTGGTCTCCTGATTGCACATGATAGCAACTTTAAGGTGGTAAATAGGTCCATCCAAGTGGCAGTAGAATTTAACCAGCCAGTGCTTCAACAAGAACTGCTTAGAACATAGAATTTTTCAGGTGGATAGCAAGTTTTATGCAATATGTGCAAATGAATGCTTTAACCTCTATGGGAGGAAAGTGTGGCATTTGTTCATTCTCATCCCATAACTTTACTTGACTGAATAAAGGGAATAAATGAGGGAAGACAAGTTATAATTGTAATACCAATTTTTGATCAGAAAGGTAGCGTGGAGACCTTACACGAACTGTGTAGTCTGAGGGGAAAGAATACGGACGACAAAATGCTTGGAAAAAGGAGGAGACAGGTTTTTGACAGTGAACAGTATTTATCATCTGACTGACTTCACCCTGGAACAGGATACTGGAGCAATTTTAGCTAAATCTTAGATGTAATATACTAAGGGAGGAATGTACAGCTTAGGCCTAAATGGGTCTACACGAGCTGATGTCTACCAGCCAACTGAACTCAAACCATGCTTCCCCGCAAATATGCAGTAGTCCAGCAACTGCATGTGCAACTGTATACATTGGATTGGTCCACATAAGGAGTAGTCTCTGCATATATTAAGAACCAGCACTACACCCACATATCTACTGTGGGTAAAGCCTGATTGGTTCATGTATAGGATAATACTGTAGCTTATAGCGCATACTAAAGCAACTGCTAGGATTGGTCTAAATGATAATATGTTGCAAATAAGTGTACTCTGTGGATGGCTGAGTACAAGAGCTCATGCAATAACAACAGGCACGAAGCATTCGCACCTTCACGATAACAATCTGATGTGTGAAGAAGCTGACAACACACCAAATCCAGACAATAACAGAAGTCAGAGTATTATGACCTAAGTCTTCAGCTCACAGCACTTACAGTAGCAAGTAAATGATGTAGTATATATTACAATTACAAAGCACATATGGATGACGCTTGTGTGAATATAGTCAGGACGTTAATAACGTATCTCACATAATGTCAGAAAGTTGAATACTGACATGTTGAAATGCACTGAATATGTTGAACACTCACCATGTTCAACCCTTTTAAGGTGTTGGACAATCATAACATGATGAATATCCTCAACATGTTGAATATTTGTAACTTATTATAGAATTTCAACATCCTGAATGTTCTCAACTTGTTGAATACTCTCTTCAACATGTTTAAGGTTTGGACTCAGTCACACTTTGAATAAAGGCTTATTTAATCAAATGAAGAGGTGATGTTTTGATGGAAGTTCGGATGTGGACCCCACCCCCTACGTTGTGAGCAACAGTTATGATTAACTTTCTCAATAAATTCCTTGCCCTATGAGTTCAAATAATTGGCAGCATTTCAAAGTGATCTGCATTCGGTTTTAACAAAGGGATAACAACATGAAATTCAAATTCATATGTGAGTGTCAATAGCTGACTTTCATTGCCTTGTCTTTTCTTCTTACTGATTTAGTCTTGCTGCCCCCCCCCCCCCCCCCATCCATCTGTTGCTGTTTTTATCCTTTACTGGTTTCACATAACAAAAAGGGTTCATGTTATTGCAGGGTCTCTGTCCAAGCAACTCAATTTCTTTCTTTACCAAGCAAGTAAGATTGAGTTATTTTGCCAAGGTGTTCTAACAGCTGAATCAAAAGACAGGCATGTTTAAGTCTTCATCAAAATCAGATTTAGTTCAGTTGTATTTCAATAATTACTGTTTTCCTTTAACAGTCTTCCTAGCAATAATATTACAGTCACACTCATGTTCTGTCTATCATGATATTTTTATCACATCTGCAGTCCTATCCATATCAAATCATGAATAACTATCAGCCAATTCCTCCTGCTCGTCTTCTGTAAATTCTCATTGTCATTTTATCTCTGGTTATCATTTTTCTGGTAGGCTTACTTGACCCACTTTCTGCAGGAACTGTCTCGTCATCCGTACCACGGGGAATTTCAGAGGCATCTCAACCCGATGGAGAAAGAAGTTCTCAAATGCATTGGAATACCAGGATAGGGGGAAAGACACTGCTTACAGCTAGGCTGTCTATCCTAACAGATGCTAAGTTAAGAATCATAAAACATGCATGTCATGACTGGTAAGAAGGAGACCATGGTAACATCCTATAGGAGATGTTTGAAGCGCATTAAAGAACCTGAGTCAAGTTTTACACTTGTAAGGAACTGCATCTCAGTTTCTTGCTTTTGCATGGCCTGTGAAGATAGAGATGCAATTAATCTTCGCTGTGATGTATTTTCCTTGCAAATCTGAGATTAAACACATCTCTTCTTAACAACAATGGCTTTATATTTACTTGCATTGTGGGTAGTCATAATGTTTTCATACAGCTAAACTGAACTCTAGTAACATGTAGACATGCATGCGTATAACATTATCCTTTGCAGCAGTGGATAGTTGTTTTCATTCAAGTGATATGGATGTCTGGACAAAGCTGAATCGAACAACGTTGGAAAACTTGCGGGCATGTGGGCACATGGCTGCCTTCGAAACAAACAAGTAGCCCAAAGTAAGTGTAGAATATCAGACTTACCAGAATGATGAAGGACTTAAAAAAGATTTGTTGCATTGGCCACATGTGTAAGCATGAGACTCTGTAACACTTGTTCACTGTGCCAGTTACTGATTCCAAATTTTTGTTAGTGACCAGTCGCCAACTCATGTTGTTTGCTGAAGCCACACACTTGACATGTTATATGAGGAGACAGCGACTTGCAAACAAACATGTGCATAACATGCTCAAACAGGGCAGCAAACAGTGCAAACCCCTTTGTGAAGCTTAGTATACAACCATGGCAGGATCATTGATACACAACGTGCGAATGTAATAGCTACAGCATGTTATAGTCATTAAACAATTTTATGTTTCTTAAGTGAATGAAATGTGAAATACCACACTAGCCGAGTACCAACAACATGTAACAAACCTGTCATATAGTGGTAATAAGAAACCTGTTGTCATGGTCAGTTTGTTTGGAAAACCATTGCTATGACAATATGGATTCATAAAGGCAACAAAGCATTCACCAAAAATTGTAAATTGAATACAGGCTGTGCTGATTAGTCAAACTATTTTTACCACTAACAGTGTTAGATGTTTGTAGATGGTCACTGCAAGACTTCTTAGTTTGCGGACTGAGATGGAAAGTCTTTGGGAAAGAATATCCTTTTTTGGTGAGATATGCACAGAGGACAAATAAAATAGGGGTGTTCATTTCGGGAATATCAAATGTTCCTCTTTAATGTTCATGTTTTAGCTTTGTATCACTTTCGTCTGAAGAGGCATCTCGTCTCAGAAGCTCGACCGATTAAACTCATAGTATTTTTCTTTATTATACCTGGTGAAACGCTTGCATTCTTTTTAGTTGTGGCTGTGGATACACTCAGATTAATCTTTCTATATGCTACATCTTCATATTTTATAGACGATTTTGTTTTGTCCTCTTTTTTCCTGAAAGGGTTTTCTTCCTGAAATTACATGGCCTCTTTGATTGAGTTTACTTGTGTTTGGAAAGTGATGGACTGGTAAAACAATAAAACTTCAAAAGTAATTATTTTCAGTTCCTTCCAATGTTCAATAAACCATTTTATATGGATGTCTCCTATTTATGTTTATCTTCTTCAAAACAATCCATTTTTAAGAGGTAATAGCTGTTGCTTGCAGTTACAAAACTGGAAATGTGAAATGTTCTTGCTGGCTACGAGATTGAATAAATGGAATTCGATATCACCATACTTCCTCGTGGAATCCTCTCTTTTAAGATTGTGTGCAGAACTTCCACTTGATTTTTATTCTGTGATTCTCCACTGCTCAAGCAGTCTGGTGAAATTGCATTTCATCGGTTGGAAAGCCTGGATGAAGACAACAAGGACAAATAAATCGCGCAATCAGTTCATATGATGTGAAGTAGTGTATCTTAACCTCTTGAGAAAAATGCAGTTGATCGATTCAACATATTACAGAAATGTCAAAGGTCGTTTAATATCTAACAAATAGTGCAGTCTGTATCGTTTTTTTTTTTTTTTTGTAAAGATAAGTCATGTTAACCGCAGTTTTATCAGATATTGGTCGTTAAGCCGTCATAAAGCCAGTGGAATGGTTGCTGTCAGTTATCTCTTTAATGGAGCCCTCAAAACTGGAGCTGATTAGTCTTAATCTGCCATAATAGCCACCGAAATAGAACTATGTAAAAGCATCTTCATAAACCTACCGGATGGGGTGTAGTAATCTACACCGGGTGCAGGTTCAACTTTATAGCTCTCTCCAGCCTTCTAACACTCCTGTCATAGTTGCTGGGGCAAGGAGGTGTGGTACGCAGACTCTTTACAATCGTTTCGCCTCTAGCGATTTCACGCCTAACGAATTAGCCCCTAAATGACCAGTTCGCCCAAGCAGTTTACCAGCCTAATTCGCCTCCACCTTCAGACCACTTTGCCCCCTTATCTATTGGTAGCGAACTTGCTAGACTTCTATTGGGGCGAACTTGCTAGAGGGCGAAACGACCGGCTGCGACAACTCCCGGAATTGAGATAAATATCATTGCACTAAACGTTAGTTGGACGGTGGGATACACTGGCCTCGCAATGAAAGACTTGCCAGTGTAGTCTTCTGGCCCTAGTTCAAGCAAGCGTTTGCTAGAAATGTCACATAATCCGTCACGCCTACGTAGGCGAACATCTTCCTTTCACTGCTCTGCAACTTGTAGTTTGTACTGCCAAGGAGAGGGGAAAGGGGTGGAGAGGTACGAGTGCGTTTGCCGGGTCCACTGGGAGTCCACATAAACACTAGCGGTAAAGGGTGCCCTGGAGCTCTCGCAATGGGAAGCAAGACAGCCAAGGGGCTAAGTGATTCCTTGCCGCTAATAAACCTGCTTATTTTTGTCCAAGTTGCACTATATCATGTAGTAACCTCAGGGCTACCAGATGAAGCAATTTAATTTACATCATTTTCGAGTACCTTATTACGTAATGTAAGTTAAAGGGGCTCATTGAGTTGATATCAGTAAAGATTGTGGTGATTTTGAAGTTTACAAACACACGACAATATTCACAAGTAGCATAATTAATCAAGTTTCACATCCAATAGTTATATGAAAACTGTCAATTTTTTCGAATTTTTGACCGTTACTTGCTCTGATTGTGTGCTTGTGAATGTACTAATGTGAAAATGTCTGGTCACAAAGTTTCAAAAACCAAATTTAATCGTTGGTTACTCACTCATTAATGTTCCAACGTATGTAAAACTTTGGGATCCTTTTAGTTTGACTGTTTGTCATTAGTATGTGAAGGAAACTTGACCGGTTTAGAAAAATTGAGTGAATTTCACAAAACAACTCAATGAGCCTCTTTAATATTGGTGGCCAAGAATCCTCCAGCCTGCATAGTGATAGCACAGGTACAGTATGCATTCTCCTGGAATAAGAAATATATGACGGTTGAAATATTGCCAATTATATAGGCCTAAATTTCATAAGGTCCTCCATCTACATCACTTGTAATAAGATATTTATCTGTTATTGTACAACAGATTTCCACTTCATAAGAGAAATTTAATGTAGCGTATCCCACATTGCTTGATGACAGAGCAAGAGCTGTATCTGAGCAGATCACGATTTTCAGACAAAAAAATCGTCTCAGCTAGACTATTCAGACAGACAGCCACCTGAAGAGTGCAGTAGTACGAAACCTTGGTAGGGGGTTTAGGATCCGTGACTATATCACCAAATTATTAAATACATCTATATTTATACATATCGCGTAAAATATATGATCATTAGACCTGATCTTTTTTTTATTTGCATTCTTTTGGAACCTTCCCAGCGGATCCGCCGTTGGTAAACTGCTTACTAATTCCTATGTGCACTGGCATGGGGCTTGTATTGTTTGAGGTAAGCCTAACAGTGAGCAATTTTGGGGAGTCTAGTTTAAATATTTCAAGTTGCAGTGCACATCAAGACTGACTCGTTTAAAGGCTGTAATGCATCACCCCAAGCTATATTTTTACCTCCCGGAAAGGAAAATTCTCAACTGGTTCTAAGTTACAGTACTCTTTGATTGACAGCAAATTCGAAAGATGCAGAGAAGCTTGTATTACACAGCGTACACAGGGATCCATTGTTTTGATTACACATGTGGAGGAATGTAAGACAGGCTGAGGGAGGGACTAGAGGTTTGCGGTTGGGAGAATTGAAACTGTCTGGGGTGATGAGTTTTTGTCTTTAAGTTGACATGATTTTGTTCAGCCCCTCAGTGTATCCTGCGAACTATGATGCCAGCTGAAGGAATGAAGAATACATGACCATTAACTTGGAAATGATCAATAGTGTACATTCCTCGACTGGAGAACATAGTCCTAATCATCCACATTTGAAACACCTCATGACCTCCACCCCCCCCCCCCAGGGCCAATCTAAGTTCGTATCCATCGTCTCCCTGATGTCGACTGAGCAGATTGCCATGATTTCTCAATCCCATCATATTTCCATGTTTTGCATGTCAGTAAATCCCATCCACCTATGAAGTTATCCTAGCTTTTTGGACTATGTTAGATATGAATATTCTTTTCAGTATTGAGTGACTACACCACCGTTGCAAAACGTTCGAAAGAATTGTGCTCCATTTTTTTACAAATTCCATTCCATGTACCAAAATTCGAATTATTCAATCATTTCTGGAAACCCATTTGGTACTCGTCGGCGTGTTGACAAATTTTCCAGAGGAACAAAGAGCTAGACCATACTCACCCTTCACCCCATTATCCCTTCTTCATGTAAACAGAAGGTTCACAACAATGCGGTAACCATTCTGGAAGTTCCTTGGGGTGACTTATTTGATAATCGTTATACGTTATTACCGTCGTAGGTAGTCCGCCATGCGAGCAGCTTATCTGTGGACATGTGAACAACTTGTGCCCGCCGTGGACCCCTGAAAGAAAAACACATATTAAGGCTTTGTTCGACGGAGAGACTCACCACAGATAGTAAAGATAATATCTTTTTTTTTTCTGTTTATTCTTCTTTTGTGACAGTGGTAGCTTGTCAAAGTCATAAACAAGTTGCTAGTCTAAGTGTTTTGAATAAGTAATGATGCTTGGAAATCTGATCGAAATTCAAAGTAAATAGTCAATTTTACATTTAGAATTCTTACCCTTTTTAGAAATTGATGTAGATGTTTGCCTCTAGTTTTGTCAGTTAAGATTTTTTGTGAGTGTTTGTGTTTGCTTATATTTCTTACATGCTAGAATATACTATCCGTTCGTTCGTATCATTCAGTTGAATTTTGCGGACTTGTCAAGATACAGTATAACAAGACTCGTCTATTTCTTTTGCATAACCAGGATTCCACAATTGCTCATTTCTTTCTCAATAGCGCACTTTGCCCCGGCCTTTGGTGGGTTCTGAATTAAATAAGTTCTACAGGCTACCACCGTTATGACTTTCAAAAAGTGTTTCCACAAAATCTCAGTCAGTGTTAATCAATGCCCTGCCAATTCAAACGATTCCGCCAAATCCCAGGGTTTTATTACAAGCAAGTCTAACAACCTTACTGGCAGGTAGTATCCATGTTCGAAAGCTACGAACTTTAAAGGAACATTTATTTCAAAATGGTGCATTGCATTCCGGGAAATCTAGGATGCCACACAGATGCAACTTCTTAAATATCTTTCGTGTATCTTTGTAATATTGAACCTCATACAAAAACACGTATACATTACGAGAATTTAAGAGAAGTGACATGAATTTCCACAGCATTTCAAGGTAAATCTACAATAAACCCAGTCTATTTTTTTTTCATTGGTGTCAAATTCAAATTGAAAAAAGGACTGCATAATTTCAAAGAACAAGAAAGATTTTTTGGCACTAATTTGCGTCTGTTACCTCCCATCATTGCAAATTTGAGGCAATTGGAAATCTTTCATGGCCAGAGAGATCTGAACAAGCTGTAGGTGTGGTGTCTGAAGTGAATGTGACAAATTATTCTCTTTGGTTTCAGAACCACTTCTCTTGTCAGTGGGGTATCATTTAACCCTTCCCTACCGATTACATTTTCAGGAAATTTACAACAACATGAACTTTGTGTCCAAAGTGGCCTGACCTGGATCATTCGACGTGTTTCACAATCTTGACATCCGTGAATTAGAGATAAGCCTATGTTTAATTTTCAATGGTTTGATGATGGATCTGCAGTGAGGTCTAGGTGAAAACTCAGAGATGTTAACAGAATTCTCAGACGCCACAATGGCAAGCATTCGGAGTGGAAGGGAGGGGGGGGGGGGGCTGCTGGTGAATCATCTTACCTCTTTACACAGACTGGGCCCTTTTTATATAGAATTATATTGCCAAAAAAATGATTACAGTGCTGGACTCATGAATCACTGTTAAGACCCTTGATTACCCATAAAGCTATTCTGTTTTATTCACCGATTATTTTAAATTTTTATAGACACTGAATTTAACATTGCCCAGGCCATATGACAAAAGATTTCATTGAACTTACGATTTTCGACATATTTACTGGCAAAGCTTACGTTCCAAAGGCAGTTTCACTGAATAAAAGTTTGCATCTGATAACCAGGTTACAAAACACAACCAAAAACTATCAAAACATTGGCGTTAAGCCAAGAGGGTTATTATCACCGAATATTACTTTCTGAGGGGGTGGCCGATTTACTATTAGAAAATCGAGTAAATCATGTTTCCAGTACCAATTACCAATAAATCACCCAGGGAATTGACAATTGATGGTAACAATATTTTTAGAAATATATGCCGATGTAGGTTGCATTCAAAAACAATAACATCACGTACATGATAAGCCCAGATATAGCCTACCACAATGTTTACAAATGGCAATGTTAATTCAAGCATGGAGCTATTTACGATGAGACCTAACAGTTTGAAGGGAAATAATAATAATAATGCCGGATGGTTTCTTGTGAGACATAGTAAATGCAACTAGTTGTCCCAGACTCCCGGTGTTTATATTTTACATATTTGTAGTATTTTGATGTCAAAGTGGGCTGCAGTGTATTCTCTCCATTCATAATCTTATTTCAGAGATACTGCGTCATATCTATGGCGCTGGGTAACAGCCCTGTTTGTGGTTATATGTACGAAAGTTATGGATGTTATGCTTGATAATGTATTTATATGGCAGTATCGCCAAGAAAAAAGTTGTTTTAATTTTGCAGATTAACAGAAACGTTGAAAAACAAAAGATGTACTAAAACCGTCGTAATTGCTTTTGTGTGATACCACGGCTGTATGAGACCATCCTGCTATTGGATCTCATTTGACTAGAATTGTTTGTAACCTCAGTACACACAGATAAGAAAAACTCGACCGCAAGTCTTAACTTCGGGAAAAATTAGAACAAAATTTGCAATATCTATATCTCGATACTACGGCTCTATCAGCAATAGGCACGTGAACATCGCATTTAAATAATAAAGGAACGTAAAAGGGTTTTCTTTTTATTTTTTTTCTACTCCTATAACTTTATTTTAGTCTTTCGTCATCAAATGAACACTTGTAAAATTTTCAATAATTTAATAAGGAGGGCATTGAAAAAAGCTTTTAAGAGCTTATCAGACGATAAATCAAAACAGAAAATACAAAGACTAAAAGAAAAGAAAAGAGACTAACGTAGAAGAAAAAAGGAACAAAAGGGAGAAACAGGAGAGTAACAAACGATGAATTAATCCTGTTTACACATTAAGTGGGTTTCAACTTTCATAAAGTGTTCAAGTATTTGCTGTGTTGGACGTAATCCACGAGGAAATTCCAAATATTTACATGTAGGTGTCTAATACTGATTTGGGAAGATTTAAGTCTAAAAGAAGTAAACATATCGTGTGACGAGCGAGTTTGGTAGGAATTTACATCAACATGAAAATTAAAATAGTGGGCTTTTTCAATATTGAAGAACAATTAGCCTGTTAATTAGCCTCTGCGGTGAAAATGTTTTTTCACAACTTCACATATTCTGTTTTAAACCTTATTTGTTTAGTATGTTCGCATTGATTAAGCCAATGATTCCTCACCCGTGGTATTTCACCAAGTTAATAACAATTAATGGTGTAATGCTGATACACAATGGTGGTATTTGGTGGTGTGGTGGTACGACTGTGGTGGCGTAATGGTATTGAATGATAGTGATATGGTGATATGTTATAGTGGGACGGTTATATGGTGGTGTGGAACTATAGTGGTTTGATGTATGATAGTATCATAAAATGTATATGGTGGTAGGATGGTACGAGGGGAGGGTAGTGGTATGATGGTATGGTAGCAAAGTGATATGGTGGTAGGATGGTATAGTCGGATGTGGCCTGGTTATATGGTGGTGAGGCGGTATGGCACGTGGTACGATGGAATGTGGTATGGTGGTAGGATGGTATGGTAGTATAGAGGTAAGTTGGTACGGTGATATTTATCAGGACAGTGGTTTTGTTATATGGTGGTATGGTAGTATGTGGTACGATGGTATGGTATTATAATGGTGGTATGGTATAGTGAAATGGTTATATGTTGGTTTAATGGTGGTATGGCTGTATGGTAATATGGTGGTATGATGGTGTGTGGTATGATGGTATGGTACTAAAGTGAAATGATGGTATGGTACAGTGGAATTGTGGTATGATTGTATAGTAATAATATGATGGTATGATGATATGAGGTATAATAATATGAAGTGGTGTAATAGTATTTGATGGTGTGGTGGTATGGATTCAAGTTCCTTCTGACATTCATCAGCATTCTGGAGGGGAAAAAATGATTTGTTAAATTGATGAAAACCTTTCTATTTAGACGCCAAGAATTCAATTTGTGCGTTATTACAATAATTACCTGCATACCATTTCACTGTTGTAATAACATTAATGTTCTTAATTCAAACCCTGAAAATTCAATAACAGTACCATGTTCCGAGAGACCTTTTAAGTTCTTAAGGGTATAACGCTAAGTTCGTGTGGAAGTTGTAATTGTTACGACCAAACCAGTAGAACCATGAGTTTAGCGCAAATCGTATATGAAAGGCTAGGAACCATCATGATATTGAAAATGCTAGCGAACTTGCAGTCTGAAATGTTCGATGCGACTGGATGTGTTTGATTTGGTAGCAAACAAAATAATAATAATAATGATAATAATAATAATTGCAATATCCTTCGAAAGACAGCTAAACTTTAGACAACCACATATTTCTAAAAACTCCTTAAATGAGGTCAACTCTGACAGGCACAAATATTGTAATATTGTTACTGGCGCGCATCGTCCTGGGACACAAAATACTGTTTCAATTAAACTTTGTTACTGAAGCACATGCACGTTGGAATTTGGCGCTTTCGACGTCATTCTGCAGTAATGAACGAATATAGCAAAACAGAAGGCATACTAAAAAGTAATACATGCCTCAGTGTGTCCAAATCCAGAGATAAGAACACACTATAGTACTCCGTGTTCCCTTTGTTTGTACTTGATATATTTTTTATTACAGAACGAGAGCAGACGGGAGGTTACCGAAAATTGGGTCTCAGCGAGTTCAAAATCCATAGATACAAACTCTTGATAGTATGATATCTGTTTGTCTGTTTATATTTACACTCTTTTAATTTTGCAACGAGAGCAGTAGACATGTGCCTACCACTCGGGCGGGAAATGTGACATCATGGTTGTTTGATTGCGCAGGTTTCTGTCATAAATTGGCCTAAAATTGGCGGAGTGCACTTTTTGGAATATATATATATATATATTAGTATACGACATATTGACCAACAATGGCAACCCAGAAACAAACAGTCGGCTTATGTGCCACTGACTTTAAAGCCAGATTCTCACACCACAGCCACAACAATAACCACAAAAGAAACGACGCAGAACTCAGCAAATATATCTGGTCATTGATAGAAGTAGGAGATATATACATATATGTAATATGGAATTGGGACTGGCCAGGAACATTTCAGTGGGATCACCAATTATGCACTTGGAGGACGCGACCTATCGCACATCCCATAGGGTTGGGGTGATGGGCAGAGGGAGGGCTAAAACACATAGTAGGTGTCCTCGGATGTATTTGGTAGACAGACAAAAGAAAAAAAACCTAAAATTACATTATTTTCTTCCAGAGACAACTTGACCTTGGACAACCACATATTTCTGCCCATTGGATAGTCAGCTGAAGAAAAAAAAAAGCTGCTGGACAAGATCGACAGTAATACCCCTTCAAACACCCGTTCATACTTTCGTGTTTTCACTGGCGGTCATCACCCATCACTTATTTCAAGTAAATTGTATCGTCCAAATGCATGATGGGATTGTCATGGAACTTTCGACTTCACCACTCGAAATGAGCGTAAGATAGTGAAACATGAAAAGGTTAATACACGTTCGTTTTCAACGAGTTCAAACTCCGGAGATAAAAACCAGCACATGTCAGTATTATCTGTTTGTCTGTTTTTCTGTTTATCTTCATATTTTCGTGATGCAACGGGAGCAATATTTTCATCAAAATAGATAAGATGACATGCGTCTATCACTCCTCAGCGAATGTGTTGTTCTATTGTGCAGTGCGCCTGTCATTCATGGGTGGCGCGCTAGTATAGCGCACTACGGAGATGGCAAGTAATACTTTTAGGACTTAACAAATCGTCGTTTATGAAAAAATAGATCTTAGCCTATCATAGTGGTGCTGATAAGCAAAATAGTAAATAATAACTAACTAAATAAAAAACAATAACAAAAGAATAAGCAAAAAAAAAAAAAGTTAATTTAACAGTGTCTGACCCTGTTAGGCCGGGTCACATGTATCGTATACACGCAAGTTGTACGAGTCTCATTCACGCACCACGGAGCTTTATGCGGGGAGCTGTATGTCCGTCGTTTGGATGGACGATTAGAAAAATTACAAAGGAGAGAAGGGCTGTGAAGCAAAGGGGGTAACTGAAACTAATGGGCTTAAATGGCAGAATAGCCCTTAACAAAGGCTATGTACATATATATATATATATATATGAATATAAATATGTTAACAAATATGACAATTTTGAAGCACAAAAAATTTAACAAGAAAAGGTATATATTTCGGACACGCCTGCGTCCTTCTTGTTAAATTTTTTGTGCTTCAAAATTGTCATATTTGTTAACATATTTATATCAAATGGAGCATACGTGGATTTTCACATATTATATATATATATATATATATATATATATATATATATATATATATATATATACACAAACCACAGAACCGAATGCCACCGATAGTCACAGATTATCCGGAGGCACCGTAAGAAAGTTTCTTTTGTAAGTATCAGTATGGTGGGATTGAGACGGTGGAAAGGAACATCTCCAAAAGGGTCACCAGTTTTGTACTTAAAGGACGATCTATGTACTCCTCCGGCAGTGCGCGTTTTGGGGTACAGGAGGCTAAAGTATATATTTGGGATTCCGAGAACGTGAGTTTGACACCTACCAGCACCGTCGTGGCATCCAGAGTAACATGCGGAGTACCGTACTGAATATACCTACACCTGAATATGGTAGCAGACCTGCCCCCCCCCTCCCCGATTACGAAGTATTCATTAGTGCATGTGCGCTCGACTCTAAACTATCACGCCCACCCATCCCCCTCCCTCCCCTCCATCCCTCCCCTCCCTCCCTCCCCTCCATCCCTCCCATCCCTCCCCTCCCTCCCCTCCGTCCCCTCCCCCTCCCCTCCGTCTCCCTCCCCCCTTCCAACACACACTCGATCCAATGCTTGTGCAGAGGACGATGTTTCTTGCACTATAGCTATTGTTTCGATGCACATTTTTTTATTTTCGAGCTACTCTACTCGATGTGCTTACTCCCAATCACTTTTCTAAATTGCTGATTCACCTCAGCGAAGCAATGAGATATCTCCCGATCAAAATGTTAAGATGATGACAAGAATATTAACTCAAGGTTCCACTTTCACACTTTTTCTTAACAGAATCGAATAGGGATCAACATAACAGTGAACTATTCATTTGTTCCGTCAAAAAGTCTTGCCAGACATTTTCTTTGCCATTAAATCAGAACGTTATAAGGAAATGATGTGTATGGGGAGCACCTTAAAATACACGTGGGGCTCATATGAGGTGTACAACAATAGGCCAAGTTTTGACCGTCTGACCTTTCTGTAAAGCAATGGTTCAAATTTACATTAGAACATCTTCATAACTGCTGCTGGGCTTAATGATTTCCGTCTGAAACTCGCGAACTGATGCTCTCCCTTGAGAGAGGATGAACTTAGTATTAAGGTAAGGTTCTATATTTTCAGCTTGGAGAAATTGAAATGATTCCCAACTAATCGAGTACGTGGGGAGGGGGGTGGTTAAGGACTTTAACTTTCAAAACAGCTCCAAGAAATTACTAACATTCTTACTTTTCAAGCGGACAAGTTGTAGCACATTAAGTACTGTAATTATTTCAATGACAACGACCCCCCCCTCAATAAAAGAAAAGAAAAAGATCACGGGTAAAAGAAAATACAAACGTTTGTAAATCTATTATTTTCCTTTGTCCGTTCGTTACATCTGTACATAGGCCTACTGAGTTAATGTGCATGATGGATAGTACAATTACGCTGCCGTTCTTCAGAATTAGTAACATAAATGCACGAAGGATAAATGCTATCCAACATGCTTCCTCAGGGGTGTAATTTTAACACAGCATGGAAAATACATAGTGGAATATCCATGACCAAATAACCGATGCAATCTGGGTACATTTCAGGGTAAAGCCTATCGTAGATCATGTACAAGATGTATACCTAACAATTAGTTCCCCCGGCATGGTTTTTCTTCTTCCGTCGGCTCTGTTTGCTTTCCCGCCATTCTATGTATACAGTTGGTGTACTCAGTTACAATCTAGACATACATGACCATTGAGATTTTTTGGTAATTTCGATAAATGTAGAATTTTATATTAACTTTAATTTTTACCTTATCCATCATATAATGTCGATATGCATCTGTGTATTTACATGGTAGGTCTATACGTTAGTAACCACTGGTTCTTGATTCGCATATCTGAAATGTCAGAAAGTGTCCAGAATCATGGGAGAGGGGAGTTAGGGAAGATGTTTGTCGGCAAGCATTTTCTCCTCCAGAATTGTCTGCAACTGAGCATTGTTTTTCAAACCTCCTGAGCTTGAAACAAATTCTTGTATTTGAGCATGTTTTTTTTTTTTCTTTTTTAGTAATTGGCTCGCGTCGAAGTCTGGGATATCGATTTTGAAACTGAACTCATCATTTGAATGCCATGTGGTTACACACAATGGTATAACGAGCAACCCCCAGCTGACATTTCATTACACGTCATGCTTCCCAATGTTGAACGGCATATCCGGGGACTGTCTCGACTTCGTTAAATGTGACCTACTTGTTCGCATTATAGGTTGTCAGTTCTCAGTGGCAGGTCTTAATTTTGATCCCTCTGCATACCACTACATGGGGGCGGGACAAGTATACCTAAAGCAGATGTTTGCAGACGACACATCAAAAAGTGGTGTGGATGAAAATCGTTTCATTATGATTTTATTATACCTAAAGCAGATGTTTGCAGACGACACACAAGGATCAAAAAGTGGGGTGGATGAAAATCGTATAATTATGATTTTATTCCTTGTGGAATTAGACAAGCTTGTTCTGGTCGAGATAAGGTTGCCGTGGTAAAGTTCAGTCATTTGGGTATCACGTGGATGCGCACAATAGCATTTTCGGTTACCACAACTTAACCTTTTTGGTAGTCTGCAAAATGCATGTGCTGTCCTTAGACAATGCAACCAACCTCGAAGAGGAGGCAATATTTTTTTACTCAGAACGACAGTTGTTTAAAAAAAAAATCGAACACTATCAATAAGCTTTTTGTTGGGGTTGCAATAAGAAATCAACGTAAAACATTAACCAATAGGTGCAGGAAAGTGCATGATAACTGAAGGAAAGCGCAAGAGACATGAAAAGATGGATGAGTTTTGGCTAAAACGAATTTTCATTTTCGGTCGAAGGTTCTGAAAGTGAATGGACTACAATGCAATATGCCATCGACTTAAAATCAAGCAGGGGTGGGCAACCTACGGCCCGCCATTGATTTATGTGCGGCCCGCGAGACGTATCCAGCAAATGGAAAAAAATGTATTCATTTCACACAACGAGCGAGCTATCTCTAAAATCACAATTTGTTTGGCGTCAGTGGTAATTGTTGATGAGGTGCGGCCCGCCAAATTTTTCTTTCCTCGTTTCTGGCCCCTCAAATAAAAAAGGTTGCCCACCCCTGATATCAAGAGAAGAAATAGTGTGATCAAACACCGATATGGATCCAGCTCCTTTGTGTGAGAGAGGCAAAACAAAGTGGTTCAGTGATATGGGGGAAGGGGATAAGGGTCGGGGATACCCCCTGGAAATTTTGTTCTGTAACTGGATGGCCGTCTCAGATGGGATTTGATGCAACAGAAGAGTATCGTGAACAAGAAAAAAGTTCTTTATAAACAATTTTCGATAAAAACAATCAAGGATTTTTTCTTTTGTTTTGGACACTGGGGTCATGGTCCCGGTCGCCCCCCCCCCCCTCTTCCGTCCGCCGGTGTGTACAAATTGATTAACACCTTTTGTCGACTCAGTGTCGGAATTGGTAAAAGTTAATCAACTCATTTTGATTTTCGGATGTCAAAAAAAAAAAAAAAAAATTGCAGTGTGGATAAGTTAAATATTTAAATATATGCCATATCCATTCTCAGATATATATTGTCAATTAGCTTACATGAAATTGGATCGCAACCGGGCTTTCTTTTATAGATAGCAATTTGCAGGGATGGGACGAACACGGGTATTTCGTTCATTGGTCATTTCTTTATCATTATCATGTAGTTATTAAAAGCTGGATCATAAGTAGAACATTTGTGACTTAAAGTCAAATTCCATGAGATATGTCATAGCCGCTACAAAATAACATTGTTTAAACCCTACTTTCGCATACATGAATATTCATATCCAAGTCTGTTTGATTTCAAGTACCGTAACGGTGTTTGACTGCAATGCTTTCTCCGAGAGTCTGAATTTTGCAGGGCCAAGAAAATGTCGAGACATTTTTCATATTCAATTATCTGAAAGATGAATGCATGATTCTCTTTCAACTTGTTGTGACAGGTGATCATTTTGTCTACTTTCTCTGCCATGAAACACTGACGAAAGTCTACCTTCATCTACCTACAAAGGTAGATGACCAGGCGATTACTAGGATAACTCATATTCCAGCTCTAATTTGGGCCGCAAGATCTGTTCCTCTCCCCCTTTCTTCCTCTTCCACATTAATCTGTTCTGAGCCGATGACTTGACGGGTTGTCCACTGTTTTTTATGAAAATCTGCTCTTTAATGACCACGTCCTGTTTAGAAGCTGTCACTTCCCTATTGCACACAGACGGCACTCCATCAGTTTGAACCGCATCCCACTGTAATGATGGTGTGTGTGTGTATAAGTGTGTGACGCCTTTCCTACTTTTAAACATAAAATCTGAACAACACCACGCTTGGACTAATCTCATATTTGGTAGGTATTGCTGATGGACCATACACACCTACCGAACATATGACTATTGCACTTTTTGGTGGAGGTCAAAGATTATCTGAAGTACAGAGCAAAGATCAATGTGTGGAACTTTGTAAACACGATACTTCAAAAGTGGGAGCTCGGACTGCTGACATATTACGCAGTCGTCTCTATTTTGTTTTGAAAAATTATCAAAATGTGGCAAATTCTCTTCTCATTTCTCTTATTTATGAGTATTTTTCATAATGTTCCTGAAGACAGGTTTAACGCTGCAAAATTAAGTAATTCGACAACAAAAATGCTACCTGTGTCACATAATGAAATGATTTATCCATGAATTAGCATTGATGGGGGGGGGGACGTATTCAGTTTTGATTGACTGCGTTTTTCCTAATTTAAGAGATATGTAGTGGCGTATGGAATGGCTTTTTCTAATTACTTTTGGGGTGAAGGCGGAAAATTTTTATTCTGGATGTACTCTTTGACAGAGAAGCTACTCCTGGACCCCTGGTATTAATTTGTTCTTTCTTTCTCCGAATTTGCGATCACTTTGTAAAATAAGGAATGGGTCCAGAGTAGGCCTACAACAGTCCTACACAGGGTCCTACACCAGTCCTTCATTTACACTAAGTCAACTGCATTGACAGTGGAACTGAAATAGTCCTGTAAGTAGGCTATGTGCAGTATAGTAGACTTCGGTTACTCGACACGACCCTGACCCAGATATACATTACAAAAAACATCTACGCAAAACGTAAGCAGGGTAAACCACCAATCCTATGGTGGACCCTCACGTCATCATGCGTGCGGTCCATGATAGAGAATCATACGTAATTGAAGATCATACATGGTATTTTGGATACAGACTATTAATGATCTCAGTACGAGAAAAGTGAAGATGACATAGATCTCAAGTGCAAGCTACAGATACTAGAAGTCTGAGCTATATGGGCACTAACAGTTTTGTCATGGTGCGTTTTCTTACGCTAGGGCGCAGACATATTGTTGTTTAAAAACCACCGTCGTGATTGGCTTAACGTTAACCCCTTTAATAAAGTATGCTCTGATTGGCTCTGGTATGATACCCCTTCGCGTACTCAAGAAAATGAAAACAAACGAAAGCCGACTTGAAGCAAGCTGGGAGTAACGCGCGGAAGCATGAGACAGACATGTGAACAAAGTTCTAGAGATATGGCTGTGCACATGAACACATCGGAGATGGCTATCATGGCCGGTTGAGTTAAAATGAAACCGACCAACCACAAATGGCTTATTCTTAATATCAAAGCTCTCAGGGCAGTGTCCGTCAGACGACAAGTCGAGCGATCAGAAACGAACCATACTTTTTTGCCATTATTGACGTAATATCTTCAAAAAAGAAAATATGGGCCTTGGAACGGTATGTCCGAAATTATTATTTTAATCATCAATTATGGTTGTGCTATCGTTACGATTTAACAGTCGGCATTTATTTACATTCGTATTTTAATTAAGACTGAACATAGATTTGTGTTTGTTCAACAGGTATAATCAGCAAAGTAATTGCATACGTGTTATATATAAGCTCATTAATAGTTGGTCATATCCTCGCCTTGCCTTCGACAGGGAGAATTAGTCGTATCCCTTTTTCTTTCATTTTTTAAGTTTTCGTTTTACGTATCCTACTGTTTTCACAAGTCATGTTTCAACGTAGCTATCCTTTCTACACTATGTTAAACCGCATTAAATCATTCTGAGTTATATGGGGATGACAAATTCAGTGATGATATGGTTATGAATGAAAATCGAGCATTACTGGCAAAACCACGTTTATTTCCCTGATATTTCAGGAGCATAAGAAAATAGAGGTTTGTCGTGTAATGGTTGTCGGGGTGGCCCGGGTTGCCAATTATGTTCGTTTACTTTTCTCTTAAACATCCCACTGTCATTTTTTGTTTGAAATTCAAAATGGAACCACGTGGTTAACTGTTGTTACCTCCTGTACTGCAGGCTATACTAGATACATGATATCAATTATCATTCATAGGCTCCTATATGACACGTTGCACTAGCGCGATCAGTATTACAGTAAAGTACTTCCTGTTAACACGTATACCGCAATAGCTCCGCGCTTGCGATATTGCTCTTTGTCTATGTCACATCCTCACGAATGAAACAAATGCGATTTTAACTGTTTGAATTAACTTAGTTGAAATTGGTGTGCAGTAGCGGTGCGCTAATTACTTTGTCAGCCAGTACTGCAGTCAGGGCGCAATCGTGTTAAATTCAGTAGCTCCGAAATCCCATAGCGGAATTGCCATACATGACATGCCACGAACCCTACACACGTTCCGCACGGTAACCTACTATGGAAAAAGTATGCTAGGTATTTTGATGTGTCTAGTTACCGCATGTAATATTTGCAGACCGGCAGCGTTATCCCGACTTCACACGTAGACCTACCACCAGCAACGTAATCCCCCCCCAACACATTATCTGATTTGTTACTGCTATAGAGCTAGGCCGAGAGAAGAGGATCACTCAAACAGCTGGAAGGTCAAGATTGGCTTACTTAGACATTCGTTAATTTCAGAGAGTTATTGGGGTACTTAGCCTAGCCAATATGGGTTTCTATGTTAGAAACAGTGTAGCTGGATTAGTAGTGGACAAAAAAAAAAAAAACTTGAGACAAATAAATTATAGAAATGTTGCAATTGGCCTTGTTGGCCCAAATAAGAATAACAGCAATTGTGGAAGTTATCCTTTCAAAATTAAGTTGCCACTCGATTCTTCCGAAATACGCCTTTACATCATACCGCCTTTCTAGATCTCTGTGCGTGTGGCATATGTTATATTCGCATATATCTGCCGCTTAACAAATTCGAATTCATTTCCAGTTTCATTCTTATTATTTTATTGTTTTTCGTTTCATGTATTTCAATTAACCTGAAGCCCCTATTAATTGAATTAAATGTCTGAGGGACGATTAACCCCGTCATATTTTTCACTAGATTTCTTTACCGAATATTATAGTATCACGGAGAATTTCTGCAAATAGAGTGAGATGCTTGTCCTCTTTAATTAAAATGATGCAGTTGTGGCAACTTAAAATTGCAGTTATCTTAAAATGATCGGCGGTCGTGTTATGCCAGTAGCTCACAATTCATCTTCTTAAAAGTGTAAAGAAAATGATGGATGTAACTCCATGGTCATGACAAAAAAAAATAAAAGTGGTATTAGGCCCCATCATATTTTGGGAATCGATGACGCAATCTATGACGCAGTAAGCATTTATTTGCATACATTGCAAAAGTTGAGGCATCGCACAATTCTGAAACTTTCGAGCGTGTCTCATTCCGAAATGAAATTTTGAAACCGAATTTCAATTTAGTTCCTGTGAATCAGAAATCAGTTTGATAGTCATTCTAACTTATTACATTTTTCTGATTAATTTAATTTTGGGGGATTTTTTGGATCCTTTTATGGGTTTACGCATTTCATGGATCATTTTAGAGAAAGTTAGACTTCATGAAAACTCTCGAAGTCTCTTTCACAATCGCTATAGATTTCCTTCTTTAAGAGTTCAATAATATATACTTTAATAAAAAAAAAAAAAAAACAACGGGGGCAAACTAGATCCTCTCTTTTTGAATTGAATATACAGAGGAGTTATTATAAGGAGGGGATATAAAAACAAGTTTAGATAAATCCCACTTTAGAATTCTGCGAGACATTTCACTTAGATTCCTGCTTGTGGTCTGCAGTGTGCGATAAAAAAGGGGGAGCATTTTGTGACGTATTTCATGACATATACCAACTCCTTACCCTAGTCGAGCCATGACCTAGTGAACTTGAGAAGATTTATGACATACAGTTCACGAGAAGCTACTCAGGCCAGTCATAGTTTACTTTATATTTACAATCGAATGAAGGTTCTAGAGATGGGGAAATGTTTATACTGACTAAAAGATTTATTTCTTAGGCTGTAATGGTTACTATTTTTGCATGAAAATTTGTGGGAGATACAAGAATAACGGCATTCACAGTTCGTGTGGTAAATCAATTTAGCGTCAGGGTTGCTGTTTAAGTGACAACCTTTTTTCCCCTCATTAGCCTGACGGCAAATTCAAGTTAGTAGGCATGGGGGCAACCCGGCCGGTTTGGTTCGGTGGGGTTATGAACTGTGGGGACTGGGGAGGAGGGGAGGTGTTCCAGTTTTTCGACATCTGGGAGAGTTGCAAGCGTTCCTGATCGCAGACACAACATTACTCAGGAATTGATGACGATACAAAATGAGTCGATAAAATTACAGTATTAATGCATCTTATATATCATGGTTCTAAAACAAATGGCGAAAAAAAATATTGTTATCACCTGACTTAACCCTCTTTTCCCAACTAAATCCCCCTTACACAATCACCAAAATTTCCATTTATGCCCAGCTTTGCGTACGAGTTGAATAGGAACATATCGTGGTGTGTGCATTATCTTATTAAGTATCCAAGCTAAAATGAAGAAAAAGAAAACACCCAATAGCAGTATAAATTCTGATCAAACTCTCTCTAGAGTTTACTTTATTCACCTTGGATTATTTGTTTCACAGTCATTATCAAATACGCCTACTGTTTGATAAATGTACATATATCGGTCAGGTTTTCGCTGTTGAATAATTTAAAATTAAACAAATGGTCTGAAAAGAAAATGACCTTCACTCTTCGTCTTGTATTTGCGGTTCTACTGCCCTCTATCGGTCAAGGGTATAACGGTAATTGGGTCTTCCTTTCCCGCTATGTGAATGATGCTCAAGGGAAGGTTAACTCCTCCATGCAGCACAGAATATGGCTCACATCACGCTTACATGTGAAACCCACGATGTTTGCACAGTCGTTAGTTAACAGATTAATTCCCGAGTCCCCGTCTATATTAATTTGCATTTTTGATCGTTGATAAGATAGTGCTTGTCAATCGTCTGGTGTCCCAAACCCACTGTTGACAAACTTTGCCACACTGGATGAGGTGATCTTCAAAATACACCAAAAGGCAGATAAGGTATACTGTTGCAGTAGTGCCGCGCGTTTGTCTGAAAGTAACACGCGATACAATTAAATGGAGCCCTTGATTGGTTTGGAAAGTTATTGAACAACGAAATATTACACCCATCGAAACTTATAGTAAAATGGTAACAGGCGTTAATGGAAAATAGAGCAAATTTTTAATGACAGAATTGAAGTTATGGGCCTCGTGTGGAGTTATAGAAGCGGAATCAATGGTTGATGTTTGACTGTTAAGTGAAGGTAGTCACACATTACACTGTAGTTCGTTATACGTTATTTTGAAAACGCAGAAAAAATTACTTCTTTTAAACCATACAAGTTTCTTCTGTCATCAACTCAACAAAGGACTACACCAAGTACCGAACTAAGACGAACACTAGCCTGTTGATTTACATATCTGCCAATAGGATTTAAAAGGTACACTAACTTAGCATAGTGGCATTATGCAGCCCCGGCAGTATCCATTATCCATTGAACATTTAACATTACATTAGCCAGTATACTATGATTCACAACTTGTGAATTGATGTGTATTGATGGCAGCAATCTGTAAGCTATATGGGTAACCTGTTATCAAAATATAAGAATTAAATGCAGTGGCTACACTAAAACCGCAAGGTTTCATTGTAGTATAGTACACCCATTTCGGCTATTGCCTAAATGACGTCATAATATCGGCTTCAATGAAAGTCACTCTCACAGTTTCACTGCATTCCCATCTTCTATCGTGAATTTATAATTCATTTTATTTAAAAAACAAAAACAGAACGAAAATACCGAATCCGAATTCGTCGAAACTCTAGCGACTGAGCCTAAAGACTGTGGTGCGGTGAACATGGCTTATCAAGCTGAAGATGAGGAAAACCAGAGAAGCGAAACCACTGGCAAGTCAGATGATGACGTACCAAATTGTGACGTGATCGTTGACGTCGAGGGACAGGAGGAACCTGAAGAAGACCCGTGGAATGCAGCCTTTAAGACGAAGACAAAAATTATAACACCTTGGAGAGGTAAGCAGAAGAGCGGTGCTTCCATTCATGTAATGTGTATATGAAATCCCCTAACAAACCAGAAAGACACAATTATTTTATTATTTTTCCTTTAAGATTTCAAGTTAATTTTGATTATTTATTCGATTATTTTTTATCGCTGTTACACGTAATTATTTTTCATGTTTATATTTCAGTTTTGATTCATTTTCTCCTTTTCTAGATCTTTCCACCTGCCAGAAAGTCAACCGTGTCGTGTACGAATGGATCTTCCTGAGCTTGTTCAAAGTCTCCTGCGTGTTGGGACTGTTGTACACGTTCGTCTGCTCCCTGCAGGTGATGTCTGCAGCCTTCCAGCTTCTAGGCGGGAAAGCAGCGGGCAAAGCACTGACCGAGAGCGAGATTGTTAACAACCCAGTAGGGGGTCTCATGATCGGAGTCATGGTGACGGTGTTGGTGCAGAGTTCGAGTACCTCCACCAGCATCATTGTATCCATGGTTGGCGCTGGAGGTGAGTAAATCACTGGAACGTACCATTATCTCATGATCAGACAATTAGTGGGTCTCCAGTAGCACCAAAGGAGGTCAGTTATAAAGTGTGATATAAAGTGTGTGACTGATTTGAGGCTGTAGACTGTATACTGCGAGTTCGATGTATAGATGGCACAATTTCATGTTTATGTCAATAGGGTCTTTGGGGTAGCGGCTGTTAAAAAATACAAGAGAAAATGGAAATTTGCGCAACAATAGAAACTGACAAAAGTCGCTGTTTTATCTATTTTTTGTCTATTTCATTGTATAGTGCTAACCGTGGAACAGGCGATACCATTCATCATGGGGGCTAACATCGGCACATCTGTGACTAACACCATCGTGGCGGTAACGCAGGCCAAGGACCGGAACCAGTTTCGACGGGCATTTGGGGGCGCTACAGTCCACGACATGTTCAACTGGTTGTCCGTGGCGATTCTGTTACCCCTAGAGGCCCAATTCAGCATACTGTACAAGATGAGCGAGGGATTCCTGTCACTGTTTAACGTCAACCAAAATGAGTCGGCTGACATAGACTTTCTGGACGCCATCACTAAACCGATCACAGCTCGCATTGTACAGGTGATTACTGAGCTACTACATTCACGAACTTTAATTTTTCAAGGTTCTCATTCAATTGATACCGTTTATTTTGTGACGAGTTTGAAGGAAACCATAGCATGCCACGCAAAACTTCTAATTAGCTCCAAGGGTCGTGCATGTATCCCTTCATGCATTTACCAAAAATTTGAGAAATTGTAGCTTTTTTGTGAACGGCGGTTGCCAATGGTTAATACCTAATGGTTAATGGTAAAAAGTGTCTTGTCACAGATTTGCTATAAGTGATTTTGATTTTTAAATTACCCTGTCGCCTTTGCTTCAGTTGGGTGTTAGATGTTCAGAATCTCTTAATTTGGTCATTTACCATCAGCATATGAATAATACTCAACACGTGCAACAAAAGATCATGAATTTTGTCAATCAAGTCAAGCAGCCCCATTTAAGGCTTCGACAATCCACATGGGTAACAAACTTGAGAAAACTTCATGCAAGTAATACAAACACAGGAGGAACATGTTTCGTGGACATAAATGTACATCGTTTACAGTCGCGACTTTTTCTCACCAAATCGAAACATAACCGTCTATTACAAAACAAATATTAAATTATTAAATATCGGATCGTTTACTGACTCTCAAACACAGATTGATAAAAGTGCCATCACAGACATCGCATTGAATCAAACTGGCGGGGAAGAAGTTTCTCTGCTAAAGAGATGCGAAGATGGTGAAACTGGAGACAAATGTAAGTACATTTTGAAGTCATGTTCACAAATTAATCATTTTGTAAAAAGTTAAGTAAATGTATAAAAAGGACATGTAAGATTTTCGATGTATACAATGAAAAAGTTCGAAAACAAAATCTACTGTACATTTGAATAAATCGTATCGTGTAGTATCATACACTGAATCAAACGACACAATGCATTAACGTGAAAAAATATTTCATTTAATTTATCTTTTTAGTGAAATTATTTTCTTTTTTTCGATTTAACTTTTCCAGGTAATCACATTTTCGCTTATTCCGATCTGTCGGACGCTGCTGTCGGCGGCATTTTGCTCGTCTTCTCCCTGCTGGTCCTCAGTACGTGCTTGATACTTTTGGTGCGCATGCTCCAATGGATCCTCCAAGGGCAACGGACCATGAAGCTGGTTCGCAAGGCACTCAACGCCAACTTTCCCGGAGCGTTCTCGTTTCTGACGGGTTACTTCGCGATATTGGTAGGCGCCGTTCTGACGTTCCTGGTGCAGAGTAGCTCCGTATTCACGTCTGCGATTACACCGTTGGTAGGCATGGGACTCATTACTATAAAACGTATGTATCCCTTAACGCTAGGCTCCAACATCGGTACGACCGGTACGAGTATTTTAGCGGCCTTAGCTCAACCGGACAACTTTTTGTTAGCACTTCAAGTGTCATTATGTCATTTATTTTTTAACTTGATTGGTATATCTATATGGTACCCAATCCCTTTCATGAGGAAAGTTCCCATCAGATTAGCCAAAAATCTCGGTAATAACACCGCCAAATATAGATGGTTTGCCTTCGTGTATTTGGCACTAATATTTTTTCTGATACCAATGTCTGTGTTTGCGTTATCTTTAGCCGGTTCAGTTATATTCCTGTCAGTCGCTATACCCATCGGCGTCCTGTTTATAATCATAGTCACCATCAACATATTACAAGCCAAAGCTCCGAATTTCTTGCCAAAATTCTTAAGAAACTGGAAATTTCTCCCCGAACCTCTGCGTTCGTTGAGACCTTACGATAAGCCTTTTACTCAGGTCGGCCTTTGTTGTAAACGGTGCTGTCCGAAACGCTGTTGCAGCGGCGGAAACGACACTGAAAATTCAGAGGAGGGATTGGAGGGTAATTGTCACGTGGAAGAAAATGACGAAGGCGTCATTCAAAACCAAATGAAAGTTGTCGGGTTTTCAACCGTTAAGATTGAAATCGAAATGACACCAGGATCAGAAAGAAAGTCATTCGGTAAGACAGACGATGACATTTCATTGAAATCCTTGGACAGTGGTGTCGTTAGTGGTAATATATCTACTGTATCGGGTCAATTGAGTACCTCACCTTCCACTGTGTCATTGAGAACGTATTACAATGACGCAATAAAAGAGGAGAAGAGATGATTCGTCAGAAACCAGTCTCAGAATCTGGGACTGATCGAACCGGTCTGTTGAAACTGATCGAGTCAACCTGCTGAAACTGATGGAACCAGTTCGTTGGGACTGGTCAAACGAGTCTGCCGAGACTGATCGAACCAGTCTGCCGCGACTGATTGAACCAGTCTTCTGAGACTGATCACACCAGCATTCTGAGACTGATCAAATCAGTCTTCTGAGACTAATAGAATCAGTCAATTGGGATTGATCGAACCAGTCTTTTGAGGTCGATTGCGTCATACATTCAAAGGTCATGACCAAGTGTATAGGTTGAGCTGTTGGCACAGCTGCTATGGTACAAGGTGGTCACGATTGTTTCGATACAATTCGTGAAGCCATCACGGACTTTAAATCTGCCGATATGACGTCACTATGACGTTAGATATTTTTATAATTTCCTTTAATACTGTCTAAGATTTAATATGCAGCTGAGAGAAAATGAAATTTATCTTGCACAATCATATGTCATGTCAAATACATCGTGTCACTGCATGAAGTTAGGTTGGGACGACCAACCAAACATTTCAGTTTGATGGTTCTCATATTAAGCCATTAATTAAATTATTAACTTGATCTTGGTCCATCTTTACGAGTTCAATTGTATTCACTATGGATTGCAAAAAAATAATAAAATAACATTTTCTGTGTGTAGGGCATTATCAGTAGTCATGGTAAAAGGGAGGAATATGTTTTGTGGCACATTGAAGAAGTCACCACATGTCCTCTTCCCTCCCTTCAGTGAAAAAAAAACAACAACAAAAAATGAACAAAAGAATAATAGCAAAACACACAGATACATTCAAATTATTTGTTAAACAAGAATACTGTCACGGTATTGAAATTTTATGTTGTAGATCAAACGTTCACTTTGTTACTTCATCGTTGATAAAGAGTATAAAGGACGCTTGACTTGGTTTGAAAGTTACAAGAAATCAAGCCCGTAGTTAGGTGACTATTGTGGTTTCGAGCATTTGGCCTGTATTTAGGTTGACCATCAGCGTGGTTTCAAGCATTTGGTCGGTAATTAAGTGAAAATTGTTGTTCAAGCATTTGGCCAGTAATTAAGTGACCATTGTGGTTCAAAGTGTTTGGTCGGTAATCAGGTGACCATTAGTGTGGATTCAAGCATTTTAAGGAATTGTGATGTCAAACATTTAGATGGAATAATTGGCAATCGAAAGGTATTAGAAACGATGTATGCTGTTTAAGTTATCACATATACAGGCTCCATTGTTTGAGTTGATCTAAGCTTAATTTTTTTTTAAATAATAGTAGGCCAACCTTTAAGGATTTAAAATTAATATCAAACTGAAGAAAGCAAAAAGACTACATGCTGTACTGCATTTTGAGTTAAATGTTTAACTTACAACGTTTAATTTGTAATTGTTACTACAGTAAAAGATGACGAGGCTGAAACAATGCAAATCATTAAAATGGTTCCCATGGAAACCGAACCAAGTTTCAGGAATTGCACTGAAAATGCACTTCTAAGAGGAAAACAGAGTTTTTTATTCTTTTATTATACTACAAAAAACGGTATAAAACCGAAAAGGTTGCTTTGTATAAATTAGTTCAAGAAAAAAGTAAAGTTATATGTAAAGATAGAAACTATGTCAATAAAATGACTGTACTAAACAAAAGGACTCTTTTTCTTTTCGTCTCCTTCCAACCACCCATTTCTGCGAGTAAAAGATAGAAACACTCCGGCTTAGAGGGGCGGCTAATTGATTTGATTTTCGTGAGTTTGTGGGATTTTTAAGAGTACAAACAAATGTCAATGCTTGTAATTAGCATATTGAGTGCAGTTCCACATCCAGTAGTTACGAAAACTGCCAAGGGGGAAAAACTGATACGGGGAATACAGCCCCTCCCCCTTATACTGCAATCTAGTCAACTGGTAAAGACTGCAGATTTTGCCAAATTACCATCATCCTCTGCTTTGGGGACTATTACGTAATATGAGTCCATTACCTAAAAATAATTTTCAAGTGGTGGAGTCTTGCTCAAAAAAAAAAAGCCAAGAGCAAGGGGCAGCGGTAGGTTCTTAGGGTGGAAGCATTTCTTTTTTCTTTTTTTTTGAAAAATAGAAAAATGAAACCACTCGTTGGACTCCGTACTGGGTGAGGGGTATCAGGAAGAAGGGGTGAGCCTTTATGAAATTTTATCTTAAATAAGGTGCGTTTTTTTAGGGATAATATACATCCAAATAGAGCTGTTAAGGCATGATGATGTAGGTTACATGAAAATATTCTTAGCCCAGAGATTTGTGAACCCCACCGTTTTCATGGGGGGGGGGGGATATAACACTCAACCCATACATCCTACAGAAAGCCGCCATGGCCGGAAGCGATCATCCTCTTGCACAGTCTGTGGCAGATATATGTATGAATAGTAGCTGATATACTGACTAAAACACACGCACCAGCTAAAGCCTCCCCGGGGGTAATGGTGTTACCTCCACCTAAAATATCAGAATAAGTAGCTCTCTTTACCAAAAGTGTCCTCATTGGTATTATATTGCATGTAACGAGAATTTTAAGAGAATCCTTTCAGACATTGTAACCCCCTCAACTGCAAGGGTGTTGTGCTCTTTTAGACATTTACCCCCACCCCCAACTGTTGGGGGGGGGGGTTGCGCAGGTCCCGATGTGTGTTTTGTAATAACATCGTGGAGAATATCAAGAGGAAGGAAGAGCCTGGATAATTCTGGTAAAGGTCAAATCACTGTGAATCGAGGCAAGTGGCTCAAACAGGCAGTATAGGGCTTTTGTTGTTGTTTTGTTCAAGTGAGTCACTTTAGAGTGATAATCCCTTGCAAGGCATGATTCAATGAATGTATGTTTATGTCTCATTTTGAAGCTTACTGCAAAGTAAAGTATGTGCCCAAATGTTTCTCACCAAATTATCCTTCCTGCAGAATACGATATCCGAGTAAGAACAACAGTCGTTCGGTTGAAGAATTAAGGGTTAATCATTCGTGGACCGTGCACCTACTCAAGGATATACGCACGAGCAGGGGACTAAAGGAATGAAACGATTAACACGATTAACAGCGTGGTAACGATGTTCGTGCGCGACTGCATGACAAAATACTACCATTGTTTTGTTCATCATGACTTAAGATATAGCAGACGACAAGAACCTTATATATACCGTTTTAATGTATTCATCCGCCCGAGATTTTACTCTTAAATTACCGCGTTTTTATTCAAGGGTAAAACAGGGTCACCTGACCATATACGACACTATCATGAGCCAATAGGATTTGAGGATTCTATGTATGAATGAACGATGATGTTAAAAAACTTAAAATTATGAACAAGGATGTTAAAATTAAGCAAGACTAACTAGCAAGCAAGTTAACTGAACAAGGAGCAAGAAAAGATTTGCATTACGTGACGATAACCTGGCAAAGACTATGCTGAACTTGCTATGAGGTCCCATACCACTTTAATCTTTTTCATTGACTTACACACTGAAACAGCGATATTAGGCAATATTAGGCCTTCGTGCATGCGAGGTACATCGTATCAGAGATCCCCTATGATCTATCATGTAGATGGTAACGGCCTGACACGTCATGCCGTTCAAAAAATTATGTCGACCATTCAAATTTTGAGCTAGAGAAGGTCGAACTTTTGAGAGGTTGACGAGGTTCTTGGACCGAAATATCATGACGTTCGCCTTAAATTTTCTAAAACGATCTAAATCTTTTTCAACCGTTCTAATATTCACATCATCTGTACTTAAACTGGTTTTCACCAACATGGAAGTAAACAAAAAAGTAATGATGGCTGAAAACATGGTTTAGATGAATCATCGTTTAGGTGAAATTCTTGCACTGGATATAGAAAAAGTTGTTAAGACATAGGAAAGCACATTCTTAACTTATTCAAAGTATTTATCACATTGACAGAAAGCTAAAAGTGTGATCGGTGTGACATTTTTCACTACCTATTGCTGATGGGTCCATTGTACGAGTAAAGAAGTAAGTTCTGGGGTAGACTGAAGGGGGCGCAAGACAATAATTGATCCAGAGCGGTTTTTCTATATATCCAGGGCCCTCGCAGAACACATTTACGTGATGTACTTGATACTGTCAGTTTAAAAATTGAAATCTGAAGTTGTATGGCGAATCTGAGGTAGCCCCGATCAGTGGGAAAGAGATGTTAAAAAAAAATTGAAGGTGACTTTGGGTTCGGACTGATGATCCTTGCCTGTAATTTATTGCATAGTCCGCAAAATGACTTCAGTCAACCAACCGTCATCCCCTTTAAGTTGAACAAACATGACCGACATTAGGTTGAGTAGGTTCACAGAGGCGAGGAGCTGTTCCTCCAATACAGTAGACATAGAGATCATTGAGGGTGCGGCAACCAAAATGTTGAACCCTTCAAAACGTGATGTACAGACGACAAACTGACGTTGTACCGACGACAAACTGACGTTGTAACGACGACAAACTGAGGTTGTACCGCCGAAGACAAACTGACGTTGTACCGACGACAAACTGACAATACTACACGGTGATCACGAAAAGTCACGGGAAACTTGGAGACGTGTTACCAGGGCAGTCGCGATCGGGGGAGGTGTCTCCCCCCCCCCCCAAAAAAAAAACAAAAAGTCTATCAGAGTGACGATAGTAGGAAAATCTTAAACATCACTTGAAATTTTTGGTTATCTCAGTCTACTAATAATTCATCTTATGGCTTAAACAGATGCCAAATATTGCACGGCAGATTGCGTCTAAGGTTACCTACATGCCAGTTGGAAATTTCCATATTTCAATATATCTCATTTCATGAGATAGAAAGATGCCTACTGTTGCACCAGAATGTGTCTAAGTTTACCTGGTAATCCCAAAATTTTCAATAAATCTGAAAACCCAGTTGGAATTACCCTAGTTGGAACGAAAGTCGGAAATATGAAATACCACTTGGAATTTTTTATATCTCAGTCTTGCACATTTTATGACTTCAAAAGACACCAAACATTGCACTAGATTGCTTTTTTAGGTTACCAAGTAGGTGAAAGTTTCTCAAAACCCTTTCTTAAGGCGCGTTCACACTACAACGATATTGGATCGGATTACGATCCGATTTTTTCGTTTTTGGTAAATATCTTCTCCATCTCTGATCGGAAAGAACCAAAAATTTGCCAACTTGTGTAAATAAATGATTTGTATCGTATGACTAAGAAAATTAAATTTATACTAATTATTTCGTGACGTCACACCTACAGACAGCTTTTATCGGACCACGAGTGTCCGATAAAAGCCTTCTGTCGGTGTGACGTCACGAAATAAGGAGATAACAGTTCCACTTTCGTAGTCCTCTGGTACAAATCATATCTTTACACAAGTTGACAAATTTTTGGTTCTTTCTGATCAGAGATGGAGAAGATATTTACTAAAAATAAAAAAATCGGATCGTAATCCGATCCAATATCGTTGTAGTGTGAACGCCTTTAGGCTCACCTTCACTTATCTTATCAGGCTGGATATCACTTACAAAGTTACCGTTACAAGAACTGGCTTTATACTTTATTACGCAATCATCGACGGTTGTCGCAAAGTAATAAAAAAAACTAATCGCCAGAGAGTAAAAATGTTGGAACTTTATTCGGACTATAATTTCTCGGGAAAAATTGATTGCAATATATGTAAAATATTGCACCAGACTTTGTCAAAGTTACCTGGTAGTTGAAAATTTCTCAAAAAAAAAACTTTTATCATTTTCCATAAAATGTTTTCTGTTAATTGAGAAATTAAAAACATAAGATTCTATTTTAGGCCTGGCTACATGCAGCTCAAATACACTCGGGAAGTGCTGTTTCCTGCCATCTGGACAGTGGCGGCGCTACGGGGGGCATGAGGGGGCATTTGCCCCTCCAGATTGCTTCCTTGCCCACCCCCCCCTCCACAGTTTCCCCCCAGTTGCTCTCACCCCTTCCCAATCAGACCTTGTACTCATCCAAAATTAATTTAATCACAAAACTATGTATTGGCATTGGACTGAATAAGAACAGATTCCGGGGAACCATGATTGATAAATGCCTGATTTATTTTACACAGGCTGCCAGTTTTCATATCATGCCCGTAGCCACTTCAGCAGTAGGCCAGCTTGGTCAGACCAATTTTCTCTGGAATGTTTACCGTCCAGCATAAGGGAAGGGTAGGTGGTTGTTTTCCTAAATATAGGAATGTCGTTGTTTTCCTCAATATAGGAATGGAATGGAAGTGTATGTAGCCTATGTGTGTGTGTGTACTCGGTGGTACCACGTAAATATGAAATGGTACTCCCCAAGAAAAAAGTTGGGAACCTTGGAGTACCGTCAACCGAAAAAATAAATAATATAAAAATAAATAATATACATCTCTTGGGACTTAATTTTTCATCCAGAGATATGTTAACCCCTCAGAGCTTCCGGGGGCTTCGCCCCCTGGACCTCCACCGGGGCTTAGCTTCTGGACCCCAACAAGGGGCCCTAAGGTGGGCCCCTGGACCCCACCCGCAAGGCCTTGTGCTTCGTGCTCGGTTTCGGGCTGCGCATGAAAATCTTAGCCCCCCCCCATCATTTTCCTCTGCCCTCAGTTTGCCCCCCAAGTCTGACATTCTGGCGCCGCCACTGCATCTGGAGGTTTTGAAAAGTCAAGGTTTTCTCGTGCGCTCCCCTCCAACCACTGGTGAACTCTAGTTAGTAACAAACATAATTAGTTCAAACGATCTCTGCCCCACCCCAATTTCTAGGGGCCGGTGCGCCAATGTGTTCATCAACAAATATATAACTCAAAATAAAAATAAAAATGAAAGCGGATGCGTAGTTTATTATAAAAAAATGTTAGAGGATTCTCGTGTCACCTGAGAAACACTGATTTGTACTACCATTTTTAATAAATTGATTTTTCTTTTCGCATAAATTGAATAATTACAGACATGACATCCATATTTCAAGGCTGGGTACATGCAGTTCAAGTACACTCGGGAAGTGCCGTTTCCTCCCATCCGGAGGTTTAAAAAGTCGAAATTTTCTTGTATACTCCGCGCCAACCAATAGTGGCGTTGCGCTTAGATAATTATCTCGCTAGACAGTCACAAACATAATTCAGGATAATCCACCCCCCAAAAGGGGGGTCCTAGGCACTGAAGTGCCAAGGAATTCAACAAAAAAATATTGTGAAGTACTCAAAAGAAAAAAAAATAGAAGAGGATGCGTAATTCATTACGATTCTTGTACCACCTCAAGAAACATGATATGAACTGCCACTTGTAATTGATTGATTTTCCTTTTCACATGACTCGACGAGACTCAAGTGTCCCCCATCATTGCTTACATCATAGGTAGACGTTGTGGGTAGGGGAGCTCGACCATTGGCTGGAGCAGCCTGAGGGTATCAGAAATTTTTTGCATATGTATACTTTCTAGATTGCTGAACATGACCTTTTTTTTCAGGCTACGCAGGCACTCTTTCCCTTGGATCTCGAAAAACCGGTGCTGAGGTTCGCCCCCCCCCAACGTCCTCCCCTCCCCACCGACACGGCATCACTGATTCCATTTCATAAAAACGTTTGAAAATAACATGTGTACTTATAGACTGATGGTATGTCGTTTTCTCTGTTTATTAAAAAAGCCAGTACACGACATGCCACATTTACGCCGGTCCTATCATTGACTTTTCCAGGCTATCATTCAAGTAAGTCCCTGTACTGAAACACTGTTTAGACTCGGTAAAATTCTTCCCTTCAGTTTCTGCATATAGTATTGTTTAGTTTTCAACTTGACTCTGAATAGTGTCTTTAATTACGATGTATCATGTTTACACTCACTACATATTTCAAACCAAGAAACCATTCAGTCTGATGGTAAACACAGTATAATCACGGTTGTCGCTTTGGGTTGCAAACAGTAAGCTCAGAAAATAACATTATTCAATCAACGCCTGGCACTGGTATAACCATGAGTCTCATGACATACCATCATAAGTTCAACGAAAACGGCATATACCTGTATCTGTAAAACAGGAGTGTGATAGGCTAATAGCGAAGATTAAATTTACATAATACGGTATGACTTGGAAATTAATCAGACAGCATATTCCTACCTCGAATAGGAAATGTAGTTCGGTCAAAGGTCATCAATGTTTGTGCACGTAAACACTGGTGACCCTCAACTAACAACATTCCACCTACAAGGATAGGGAGAGGCATAAAACAGACACTCATGAATATTATCTAGGGGACGCCAAGATAGAAAATATTCCAAAATTGACGATCTTTTCCCTCTACCAAGGTAAAAATCTCTGACAGAATTTGCCATGTGTGGACTTCCGACTTTTCAGCATGGGTCATTTGGGGTAAAATTTGAGGGTACATACACTAGGAATATTTTGCTTACAGAGGAATTTATGCCACGTAGCTGTTGTTATGACGTCAATGATGTGTTCTTTTAACAACACAGGTTAGTGTTGGAAACGTCAGGTGGGCTGAAACCATCGCAGTGAGTATGGGATAACAGCTAACAGTCGTCCTGCATTGTCCCGCTATGCAGCTACGTAGCAAGAAAAGAGTAATTTTGGTGTATATATGGCCAATTACGTTTAACTTCAGTGCTTACTTGTCAGTGCAACATAATTGGAAATATCGGGAAGGGAGGGTGGGTGGGGGAGGGAGGTTAAGGAAGGGGATATAGGAAGGATGGCTCCAACCCTATCCATGCTAAGCTTGCCACGCCAATCACCTTATTGTTTTGCTGCAATATTCGCACTCAAAATCCGTCATGTAGAGATAAAAACTGTTTCATGTATAGTAACATACATTTTGACATGATTTTTACCTTCGTCCGGCATTGCCCCCCCCCCCCCCCATCCAGCCACGAGGTAAACGAGTACGATGCCATTTTGGTTTTTCGATCGTTACGTCACACATTACAGTTATATATATATATATATATATATATATATATATATATATATATATATATATATATATATATATATATATATATATATATATATATATATATAAAGTTCATACATTATAGCTAGTACATGCTTTGCTCTATTATAAACATGTTGCTGATATTCATTATTAACAAAATGCTCATTTGATATTCTTTTAAGTAGTGCTTAATGAAAAGTATTCAGCACTCCTCCCCCCCCCCCCCCCCACTTTCCCTTTTTTGCGTAAAGGACTAAATACTAAACGACTTGGGGATAAATGTATACTTCTGTGACCTTATATTGTACAGAGAAGGTCAGGAGAAACATGGCGAGTTTTCTTACTACAATAATAATATGTTAAAATCTGACGTAGGATCATTCAAATGTCTTTTTTTTTTATTGATGCATGCCTAAACGTCCTTATCACATGTACCTGTTTAGCGAAATTAGAATTCATACAAACAAGGTTAACCCCATAACAATGCCGGGATAATGCTTTCAAAGTTTTGGTTGACCTTCTCCGAAAGGTGGAGGGGGTGTGTCGATACTTTAAAGGTACAGTACATGTCCGTGAACCACTAGACTTCTTTCATGGTGTCCTCCTCCTTTAACTATATCATTTGGGTCTGGGATAGTGTTAGCTATTCGTTAAAACATTAATACATGATGTTTAGATCGACTTAGTTTTCGTGAAGTGTGTCCTAACTCAAACTATGTGACAATATAACGTTCTTAAACGACCGCAAGTGATGCTCTTTAACCGCCCAATGAAAAAAGCTTCTTATCTCGTCTGAGTTAATGAGGAGTTTGTTCAGATAACAATGCCGACAGTCCTTATAGGGGATCAAATGTATTCTTCTTTTGCGGTGATAATTGATCGTCTGATCAATGGAGGTTGGCTAGAACCTGGTGGGAGAATGGCAGTTAAGCAAAATCGATTGCGTAATCACATCACAATGAACTTGACAGTCTGGTGCCCAATGTTTACTCGGGCAGAAAAGCAGCAGCATGTAGGAGCAGTGGAGAGGGAAAGTTAAGATACGTGTATATAGCAAGCCATTGCCTCTAGAAGACAGGATAACAGCTCTTGGTGTATATTATAGTAGGATTGGCAAAAGTTGGTAAACCGGAGAGATTCGACAGGTATACATGCGGAGAAGTCCTTGGACCGGTTTTGTTTTATTTTCTATTGAAATGATGGATAGAAGACCACAGTGGAAGAGTTCAATGTGATTTGAGAAGTTGCATCTAATTATGTAATGTTACAAGTTACACAGACGATTTGAATATACGAAGGAGGAGGTGAGTTTTAACGAATTTCTGATTTAGCTTACAAATTTAGCTTACTTTATTGCACAGCATATGTGAAAGATGGGGAGGGGCAATTCATTTCCCATCAAGAACCACGTAAGAGCCGGACCATAGTGAGCAAAACATGCAAGGGGAAACGGTGAGCATTAGCGTTATTTGAAAGTTATTGCATTTCGTCAAATTTACCGAGGTTTTTTTCATACCAATTTATAGACTTCGACAAACTTCCGTTGCGAGTCAACAGGATTCCTCCAATAAGTTGAACAGATTACGCGAAATAGCATTGTTCTAACAATTTACACCTGTACAGTAACACCAATGAACAATGGTGAAGTGAAGACTGCGGGGGGGGGGGGGGGGAGGGGTAGTCAACGCTGACTGCACTGACCAGGGGGCACACCAATAAATAGATGAAACAAGAAAGAAGAATAAAATTGAATAGGAAGGCAAAGAATAAAAGTGGAACAGAGGGCAAAGGAGAATACAATCTTGATTACTTTGCGCCCTTCCCATCTCAAAATAATGATGGTGTTGCCCATATTTACCCTACAAAATTCAAACAAGTATTTCTGTCTTTCAGTGTTATAGTTACACCCCTGGGGTGGACGTCCACTCTCCTGTCCCCCCCCCCCCCCCCGAAAAGTCTATTTTGACGTCACTGTCAATGTTAACATGCAATGTTCGTACTGCTAGCTTAATGATGAGAGCTGCGAGGAAGAATGTTACATAGTGTGAAAACATTCGAGAATTAAGTGAAAAGGAGCTTTTTAAAAATGAAAAAATTAAAGAAAAACTTCGAAACTAAACATGAACAGTGCTTGTGAAAAATAGTTAAAAATAACGGTTCAATGGCCACAATAAGGAAACTGTATATTTACGAGGGTCCTACCTTGCGTTTTTTTTTTTTTCATTTCCGGTGCGTTTTCCAGTCCCCAAACATCATTTATCTAGACTCCTAGCTTTAGGTTAGAAGTTGCAAAATCAAACGACATATCACTTAAGGTACAAACCTTCATAGAAATGGAACATGTTGACTTTGCGGAGGGTGTGTATGCAACTGTTATATTATTACACAAATTTTGTCCATTCACGAAATTGCTATTCGTACGATGTATCACCGGATATTCTCATGTTGTCCAAAATAATATGAAACGTACAAATTTATCCTCATTATCCAAAAATAGTAGATACCACTGTAGAAAATTCTTCCCTAGGCGCTAGTCCTTCTGTAAGTTGAATCAAGAATCACTCTGTGATAATATATTTAGCTTACATTTCTTTGACTTAATTTTTTTATGATCTAGAGAATACTAAATCTAAAAGATCCCACAAAGCTCCTGGAACAGTAGAAAAAAAGATGGAGAAAAGATCAGGTGGAGGGAAACTGGATGAGACAGACAGTTCACCGGGAGTAGAACATTTCCAGCAGATGACGTCAGATGGCAGCGAGATTCATGGGGAAAATGGTCACAGCAGCCGGGGAAAAGGAAAATCAAGGAAAAACCGAATTATCTTCAATGCAGCTCAGTTGAATGCTCTGGAGAGATTGTTTCATGACGTTGCATACCCGGATCTAGATTTGAGGATGAAAATAGCAGAAAGATTGGAAATTGACGAGAGTAGGGTTACGGTAAGGTTACCTTGGGTCCATATGCAGTGACATGTATGATAGTCTTGATTTACATTCAAATACTACACCGTTGTCAGACTTCACTATGTGTAGTCAAGCTTATGTACAGTTATTAATCAAGACAACTATATAGTCTTGATTCAAACATAGTCTTCTTGACAAATCATTGCTATTGATAACTAAAGAAACTATTAGTTTGAAAAAGAATTTTCTATGATAGTGAAAAAATGCGAGTGGTTTTATGCCATATGTTATAATAAACTATTACGATTTTGTTTTGTTGCATAAGTGTCGATGTTCAGTTTTCAAAGTTTCCATACTTGTCACCACGTACATAAATGTGTGTACAAATACGGGTAGGCAGAAGCAGGCATGACTTCCATTAGTTTTGAGTTACCATGTTATTTGCTTTAAGCAGGGAGGTGTTATTAGATGGAGATCCATCGGAAACTTTAATATATGATAATCCCATGAGATTGACCTCAGAGTAGAGACTTAATCCTTTAATTGGGGATTATTGAACTAAAAGGCATTGAAAAACATTTGTCTAATATCTTGGCAACCTCATCTGCTCATTCATACCAACAGCGACCCCAACAAAAAGGATTATTTAAAGGAAGGCTTTAATGTCTAACTAGTTGCCGATAGTCAAGTGCGAAACACTGTTCGAACATACCAAACGACTGTTATTGTCAAAAAACCTAATGATGCTGGCTATAAACCAATGCTCATGATCTATGTAAATGAGCAGAAGAAGTATAAGACTAAACTTTGCTGTCAGTTTTTGACTTATTTTCGCATTCGCTCGCATGATCTAAAAGACACCCTCATTTTGAGCAAGTTGTAGGGTACTAGACAAGTATGTTGTAAATATCGTCGAAACGCGTCGAAACGCGTCGAAACCCTCAAATTAATTTACAAATTAAGCGACTAGCAATGTTAAGGCAAGGGGAAAATTTAGTGAGCTGCTCATCGAGATGTAGCAGACGACATCTCCCACTTGTACTTAGTTCTTAACACCTCTGAAGACTATTGAATCATCAAGAACAACACACAAAAGAGATTACTGTCGGCAACTAGTAGGCTTCAAAGAATGAGTTTCCGATGGATCTCCATCTAATAACACCTCCCTGCTTTAAGTATTTTGAATTAATGGATTTCAAATTGCGTGATAAACAATCAAATGTCACAGACTTGGCATAAGGAAACAGCACGGAACAGATGCCACCATATTTCACCGTGTGTGTGACTTATTATATTTTTATCATTATTGTTATACTTTTATCATTTTATATTTTTATTTTTTTATATTATTATATTTTCATCATTATTTATTTAGCATTATTTATCATTTACCATTATCAACATTATTTATCATTACTTATCATATTTTTATCATACATTTATCAGATATGGTACTTGCAATACCATGTAATAATACCACTAACTTTTATGGGATCTGTTTTTTTTTTTTAATCTTATAAAAATCTTAAGAAAGGCATTATTTTTCCTTCTACTTATCTCTTACTCAATACAGGTTTGGTTTCAGAATCGTAGAGCAAAGTACAGGCGAACGTCACAAAAGAAGACGAATGACACCACGCCTACGTCACAGGATAATTACGTCATATCCCCCGCGGCAACCCAGAGCGCCAGCGCCAGTCCTGCTAACAGCCAACAGATAACAACAGACAGTTTCATTCAGAGTATCCCGGTGTCAGGCGTCGAGTTTAACACCTGGGTGAATCACAGTCACTCAGGAGACCAATCAACGGTAGTACATCAGTTACGTCACCCGGAAATTGCCACAGATATGCCCACCATTGAGCAACGGTTAGTATAAAAATGAGAATTACGTAATATATACAGTGTGTAATATCTAATAAAGGCTGAATATGTTCTTGTTGGCATGCGTATATTCCACACAAAAATTCTTTTAAATTTGACAACTGGTAGATCGAATCTAAGTTGGTCCAACCATTAGTGTAGGACAACACTACATACAGGAATGGGTTGAGTTATTCCTACATAGAGTGTTCGATTCTTTTCGGAAGAGCTAAATTATATTTGTAAAGTTCAGGGTGCAGTATCCTATACTCGCGTACAGACTGTCTCGTACACAATAAAGCACTGATGAGTGCACACACTGGGTGCGAAACGGCCTGTATGCGAATATAGGATAGTTCATCCTGAACTTTAAAAATATAGTACTGTATAACATTTTTTGGAGAACTGACCCTACAGTGTTCCATTACTGTGACAGCTCTTGTTATGGAATGACTTTAGATAGATGCCAAATTGTGTGCCGAGCCATTATGCAGCTAAGTGATAGAAGTGTGACGGTCTGAGACTTTCAATCTTATGTCGTTTCAATTCAGGTATTCCATTCTTCAAAAGAAAGCCTTTTCGCAATTCCGACTGTGCATGTGCACATCCTGAACCTCTGAATATAAACAAACACACCGTTGAACCACTAACACGTGCCTAAAAATCTGTGTTTATTTATAAAATATTCAGATCCCATTTTTAGACCAACTGAAGTTACACAGAGGGCTCACACATGCAATGTTGTGTCTTGAACAGTATCTACAGTGCCATCTTCGTCTGAAAACAGTTCTGTTACAATCTTTCGGAAAGTGTGTGTCGTTTACGCACTATGTGTGAAGAGGGAGTTTCTATAATTCTGTGATCATATCTCTTCTTTATAATTTATTGCGATTTTCATTTTTTTTTTTTTATTTCAGACGCTTTGACGAAGACTCATCTTTCCAGAAACGTACTCTGGATTGGCTTCATTCTCAAAGCAATAATCATGAGGTGCCACCATGTAACGTCGACGCTGTAACGAACCACGTGGAAGCCCAAAGCCGGGAGGAGTGTAAACTTCAAAGAAGGGAAAGTCCTCAACGGGAAGAAATAAAGACAACGAGTAACAACTCTGGCGAAGTCAATGCTCCGGAATTACCGACAACAGCATGCGGTTCAATAAGCCAACATTACCAACAAAGCCAAAGCGGACCCGAACGCGACGTCACTTCAAACGAGCTTCCTCCCAATAGGGATGCCTCGGAGCTACGGGAAAATCATCTCAGCGACGCAATGAAACGTTTATCAGCAACACGAGGAGGGCAATCCACAGATACCAATCCTTCCATGTTTGGGATGAACCACCTCAACTGGCCTAGGTATTCTAGCAACATTCAACATCATTCCCAGTCATTTCTTCCCGACCCCCGTGAACACTTTTCTCACCAACAGAATGTATATTACGACCCTAGGTTTGGACCTCCCACCCATCATCCTCAGGTACCGTTTGATCCTCCCCATGTCAACGACATGTCTTCGTTACCGTCACATAGAGGTTGGCAGTACAACGTTCCACGTGTATCTCCGTACGTTCCCATATCGTCCCCACAAGATTCCTTGGAGGGAACATCTCCGCGTGTCAATGAGGTCGAAGGAGGTCGCCCTCATAGTAACAAGCAAAATTCTAAATATATCAAAGGGCCAGCGACACATCAAGAAAATATCAACCGGAGAAAGAGACGCCGTTATTCCTCAGATGACTCTGGAGAGGAACTTTGGAGGAATAGAATTAAAAGGAGAAAGAAATATCGAAAGAGAAGAACAACGATTCGTAGAGCACCAAATACGACAGAGCTCCCTCTGCACATGTTGGCAGACTCGAGAAGACGCACCGCGTACAACAGTGACTCTGACAACACACCCGTATCCAACAGAGGACCTCGACAAATTGCCTTAGAAAACAAAAGTAGAAAGGGTCGAAAGAGAGAGTCTTCGTCATTTGAAGAAGCAGCTACCTCTTCTAAATCAGAAAAATACACCAGCAGCAGCACAATATTCAGTTCCACATCGGATTCGGACTTTGAAATCCCGTATTGCAAGCAAACTAAGCCTCCCAAAAGTCACGAGATGCAAAAGAAACGTGTCAAAACTGACAAGGTCTCTCACGTGTTACCGTTACCATTGCAAGACATGGTGAGTAGTAGTGGACACCAAGAAGGTTCAGCGCCTTATAAGACACAATCGCCTTTCCACTCCGACGCCGCAAAGAAGGCAGATCCTCCTCATAGGCACGAAAATGCCTTCCAGACACCGAGTGCGAGCTACTCCGATCCGTTTAGTGAGAGACACACAGAAAGGGGATTTCGTAACGACACGAGTTGGAAACACGCTAAGAACGATGGTATGCCGGACATGGAGCACCAATCGATGCTCAGTTATTTATTTGGTCCAGGATCTCCTGATATTCCTGTCGGAACCAAATCTGACGAGGAGAGAATGTCGTTCAAAGGGAGGAAATCAAGCAACGAAGATATTCTCTCGGAGTCATTAAAACTCGCACATATGTGTAACTCTCCGACGTCTACAGAACTCTCTTCAGACTTACCCGGCCGGTCTCCGTACAATCCTTTGGGAATCGAAGCAATGACGACCTCCAATCAACAGTTCACTAAACAACACCAGGTCGGCCATGTCTCTGCCTTCCAGCGTGACGTAGGCTATAATGTGACACCGAAGCAGTACACTTTACACTATGGCGACAAAGCTAGCATTTCGTCTTACAACAGATCTGTTACGACCAAACCACGTGGTATCATAAGACCAGTACCCCAGAGACACAATGCTATGGTTGATGGAGGACAACGCCCTACTTCAGCAGAATCAACTAGTTATAATAAACAAGATCAGTCAGAGAGCAGGCAGTCTGGAGGCAGAGTCACCGGAACAGTTCGGCCATGGTGCGACGATTACCCGAGGGCGACTTCCAATCCCTCTCAAGATGTCAGCAGACCGGTGAGAGAGCCGGTGCCAATGGAGGGGCCGCCACCGAATAAGATATGCACGATGGTAAAGGACGCCATCTCTCCGGTTGATCTCCTCGCTAAATATTTAACGTGGACGGGGACGTGTTACGTTGCACAGCAACAAAAGTTCTAATTCAATGACAGACGAGAAACAATGGTCACGAAGGGAAGGGACTATGGAGAGAGGGAACGGTGTAGGATGGACAGAACTTGAAAAAGTGAAAGAAAATTCCGATTTAATTTAACTACTGTTCTGATGTTATCAGCGTTATTTCAACATTCCTTCTCATACAAGAACTCAGCTGAAGCGATGTAGCTTGACACGAACAGTTAACGGCGAGTTCAGCTGTTATACATCAAAGAGAAACTTGCCTGTTAAACAAACAATCCCCTTAATTCTTTTTGGCATTAAACTGTTCCTGGCAAGCTCTTAATGCACGAATGGACAATTACTCATACACACACACACACATCCCACACACACACATCAGGAAACCCAGCGCCCTCTCACAAATCAGCAGTGTATTTTCACCTTAATTTCTTCTCGTTTGAAAGCTGATATCCTTAGAACATAGGCTTCTGCAGTTTGGCGAAATATATACTATGGGCACTGTTCTCTTCATCCCATGCGACTTCGGTGAGTCGTACCCGGGGGATGACTGGGGTATAATACGTGTCTCTCTGTGTTTGTGTATGAGGAGGGGGGGGGGGTAAAGATGCTGGTTAGATATGCATATATCTTTGACATTATAAAATTTAAGTCTTTTACAGAATGTACAATAACTTTTAAAATTCTCAGTGAAATTTTAAAGTACTGTCACAAATGTAGGTACTCTTGATATATGCAATATTTTTTTTTATTGCTTTAGTTATGTAATGTACAATAATATACAATATATAGTGTCAACAGCAGTGCTGTCTGAAGATCATTTTCTGTTGCATGAGCTTATTATTAAAGACAACGCCGTGGAGGTGGTTATGGGTTGGGAAAGGGGAGAAAATTATCTCAAACCATGAAAAGAGGAGTTATCATATCCATTTCAAAAGATACTATTTTTGTACCCACAAAAATGCTATGGGTAATTTTCCTCAGTTTTAAACAACACACAATTTCATGTTCCAAAATTCGCATCAAGAACAATTTGACTAAAGTATGGTTCTTTGATAAGGAGTTGATGAGAAACTTTCAACTCACAGTGGGTTACATCCATGATGCCAAATCGGGCTTAACACTGTCATCGGGTGCATTTTTGTACCCTTTCCTGTGTAGTATTTGCTCTTCAAGAAAGAAACGGAATGATTGAAGGAAAAATCAAAGCATTACATATTGTACTTTGGTGAATCGGTTCATTTGAGTGGAGATCTATTTTGTCAAAAGGGGCTAGGACCCAATCCCCCTTTTCAATTAAGGAAATTGTCTGTATGAGAGTAGAGGAATTAGCTTTCCAGCATTTTTGTTTGATCCTCATGAGTTTTCAAATAAGCTTCATGGATCGTGTGGACAAAACGTAAGCTAGTTTTCCTTTCTTTCTCAATTTTGGACAATGGGAAGGAATGAGATGTATTTTTTTTTGAGAGAGAGAGAGAGAAAGGTGGAGAGACGGCGGGAGGGATGAAGAGAGAGAATAAGGGGCTTATGATTATTTAATTCCATATATTCACCCTTAATTCTATTTCAATCTTTCGTCTTAAAGATAAGCAGCAGGACAAGTTTACAGTAGTTCCATTCGATGAAAAGAACGCTTGTAAAGGCTCAAGGAGGTGATTACTCCAAGCAAACGAAACTGAAACGAATTGGGAAATACGAAAGAGTATAAAGAAAAGTAAAACGTAATATCGAAGAAAACAAAGGAATCAAAGAGAATCAAAGGAATTGAAGATGTACAAAATGCGTCATTTACTCTAAATTATAAAACAAGGTAGTTGCTATTCAAAGGAGTCAATGAACGAAATGACATACAAGCTTCTGATGACTTAAGACAAGTTTAATGTTTACTATGTAATGAACTACCACACATATCTTCCATCGCTGAACTGTTCACCATATCGATTTGATGGAGCTTTCCCTATTGCTGTCTTAAACTCTTCCACATGTATAATCAAAACAATGTTCATGCCGTGCAACATGACCTACTCTGCATCTTTCGAATTTGCTGTCAATCAAAGGAGAAATTTGCTTTCTCCAGTCAAAATGTTGCTCTTAGTGATAGGTGACTGACTCTTACTTCTTTCTGTCATGTTGAAGGTGCAAACGATGCTGCATCCGTAAATTGTACCCTTTTCGATAGGGATGGGAGATTTGATTCCCTGGGAAAGGTAATTCCTAAGATGGAAGCTGTGTCATCCAATCATTTACGCAAATCAGTCTTTGGCGTTTACCCCAAACACTGCCTCTAAATATAATCAGTTCTCCCTATCAAACCAGAATGCGAGGCATTCACACTCGCGAATATGGACCGAATTGCAGATCTAAACGGACTGTGGTATCACTCAAGTAATGCACTGCGGTTTACTGCTTACAGGCTTATGATAACCGTAACTAGTAGTCTAGGGTCGTAAAAGGAACACCAATCATCCCACTAAGTTACGACTGAAAAGCGCACAAGGCTACGCACACAATTCAGTCTACGATTAGGAGCACGACGAATTCGTTCGCTAACTTAGACTCGAGTTAGCCTAGCCTAGCAGTTACAACTTATGCTACACTTGGCTAAGTTCCAGTAAACTTCTACTCTATATCATGACACGATACATACGAACGTTTGAAAAGGCAGTAACCGTACGCTTATCACACCATTATCTCTAGGCCTAGTGTCAATGACAATTTTGAAGAAAAAGACAACACGGTCACGATAACACACATTTGCCAATCTTTGCTAACCTGCCTAGTGGAACTGACAGTGGACACGTACAGTATTGTGGTCCACTCTCATGTGTGTGCAACACGGCAGTAGTACGGCACACACACGAGAGCTGCATATATGAAGATAAATATGCAAAGTCTGACAGAACAGCTCGACGTGTTACCACCTGTTATCTTTCTTTTTATTGGGATATAAAACAAACCAGTTCGTAATCATGCAGTATTAACCTCGTGGTTTAAAATATTAACAACTGAATTTTAATACAACATTCCTCTATCAGAAAAAAATAGCATCCAAAGTTCGCTACAATCTATTTAAAAAAATTCAGAACACCGACAGTGAAGGGTTGAGATTTTCGTACGGAACAGCCGTTCGCAAAACGGTGGAAAGGAGTGTTATTCCTTGTTTTACAGTCGTTTTGTTGTGCAAATCCTCAGAAACGTTAATGTTTACAACGTAATAGTCTATAAAATGTTCTAAAAAGCATACAGTAATTGTTATACATATTTAAAAGTTTCTTTTTAAGTAATTTGCTTTGGTTAATTTGAAAGAATTTTCAGTCATGCGAAGGAAAGACTGTCAAAAGGCTGAAACACGACTGCTATACTTCGCTATTCGCTCGTAAAAAAGCAGAGCCAATCAGCATTCAGCGTAAAAAAAAACTTTGCGTGGTCGATGGCGCTATTTAAAAAGTGGCAATAGTGGCATGGAACTTTTTATGTGTAGCCATTCAGCAGTTAAACGTACGCAGTTAAGTTTGGGAGAAGTACATTATCCCTGTCCAAGTTCCTGCTCACAGTTTCATTGATGGTGGCCAATATCTGTAAGGTGAAATTTTGTTGCAGCTAGACATTCATTTCGTCATTCGTGAAAAGTAACTTTGAGGGAAAACAAATAGTAAGGTATGAAGGAATGTGTCCATGCGAATTATTTCGCCTTGACTTCAGAAAAGAAAAACTTGTGGGGGTAATGTTAGTCGTAGCCGCCCTAACCTGACTTAATCGAGCCTAGCGTTAAGTACACACAATAAACATAGCTAGTCCTAGGAGGAGTAACAAGACCTGTGGCCTAGCCCTAACTTTAAGTTCAAGTTAAACAAAGACTAGCTCTTGAACAGTGCTGTGTGCTCCGTGTGTGCTTCATGTATTACCACCTGAGGGGTGCCACTAACGGTTGGGGCTAAATGTACCAAGAATTTGTTGCCTACCCCCCCAGTCCCCCACTATTGCAAAAAGGTGCAGATCTTGGACCACGGTAAAGGCATCCAGACACTCTATATTTTGAGATACCTTGTTTTAAAAGCTTACGTTTCCAAGAAGCAATGGTGAATGACAATTTGTATAAATCATTCGCCCATTTAGACTGGACTGATAATAGACTGGTGCAGCTTTGCAAGGGAGGTTTGTGAAGAGGTTGTGGTAAAGAAGAGTTCACCAATTGGAGGACCTGGGATTCAGGTGGAAATAGGTTAGGCCAAATTTGGTAACAGGGAGTAACGCCGGGGGCAGATGCAAATGTGCTAGTGGTTGTTTGGCTTACGCAAGAAGGAGAATTAAATGAAAATCGTCATGGTCCCAGTACCATCACGGAGCGAGGAAAAACTCCTGGCTCTTATCAAGAAATGGGTCCTTCCTGGCTCCATAATTCACAGTGACTGCTAGATGTCCTACTCGAAGCTGCAAGGCATGGGGTGCACGCATCTGACTGTGAACCACTCTTTTGAAATCACTAATCAAGAGACAGGTATGTCATCTCATTATGTAACCAATCGTCGATTGTTGGTCCCCTTTTTTGAGCTGAACCCAATTCTATTTCAGGTTGGTTTTCTGGGTATGACTACTCTATTGTGTTTCTGTTTTGTATTCTATTCTCTGTTCTGCACTGAGGACATTCATTCCATTAATCTCCTTTCATTGCGTTGCATCTCCTTGCATCGTATCGTGGGCCATTGTGTCGGATGCACCTGCTGCGGATTCCTGACGTAAGTTCTGGTCACTGATTAAAGAGCCCAGTATTGTATGTGATCAGGTGGTGATCAGTATCATGAGTCATTAGTTATCATCACCTCGTACAATTGTGCAATACTGGATTGTATGCGTGCTTTGGTTTAGACAATTACATCACCTGTACCTCCAGCAACATGACATTTAACCAGGATGCATCGAAAACAGATAATAATCCTGCTTTTCTTCATCTCATGCTGAACTCGAAACAGTTCTTTGCTTTTAACATTCAACCAAACATACAAACTTTACTGAGGTAATCATTCATTGATCACTTGACGAGAATTGTGACCATTAAAACTATAAAAACATTTACCAAAATCAAATTTTTGCACTAGTATCTTGCTATGTGTCTTCCTCTTTGTGCAATATGTTGGTGTTGTCTGGATAAAATAATCTGTAGAAAATCGTCTTTCAAAGAAGAATCTCTTTCAACTAACCATTTCATTTTATTGTTTTAATGTTTCAATATGTTATTTTTGCATTTTTTATTCATTGCTCCTTTTTATAAATATTTACTGTTTATACCAGATTAGATCAAGTGAAAAGAATACATAAAAGTCTTTCTTGTAACAGCTTTTTCCACCCTTACAAGAATGTGTTCCTGTAAAAGTATGAGTAAACTGTGGTTTACATGACACTGTTTGCATTTAATGTCCCATGCCAGTATTTATTGAATATATCATTATAGGTAAAATACCAGTATGTATTTATAACATTTGTATGGCATACCAGTATCTATGTATTTAGCATACTAGTATTTATTGTTAAAGTTTTGGTGAATCTTTGTAGTGACTGGATGATATTCAGCCACCAGATTAAAGTAAAATAATCAAAACCCTCCAGGTTATGAAAAGGGTCATCGCTGAGCAAAATTTGGTAATTTTTTACTTAACCGTTTGGAAACTTAAATCCACTAGAAAAAGGTGCCTGAGCGGGATTTTCACACCCTTGGCTTAAATTTTTAAAAACTTTCATAACTTGGCATATTGCGCTACTTTAAAAATTGCGTTTAGCAGTGCAGTTAAGGAATGGAAAAAAAAAAAAGAAAAAAAGAAAATCAGGAGAGATTGACTATAAAAACACAAAAGTAGCCCAGATAGTGTTTGAGATGTTGTAACTATAGGACAGTCCAATGCATGGTGCTGCCAGGAGTCAGTGGTAGCATCATACACATGTGGGATGGCAAAAGTTTTGGTCATTTGATGGCTTGTTTAATTCCCAAATTAAATTCCCAAATTTAATTTAAGTATCGCACCAATGTTGGATGTATCATGTCATATTATGCATCAGACAACTGGACACTGAGTGATGTAACACCAGCTGAAGGTATTTAGGCATGATGTTTGCAAGCAAATATTGTGGTACAATATATTGTCCTAATTTCTGGAAGGCTGCATCAGATTCCTACCCTCTTAGAACAAAGTTTTATATGTGGTACTGTCATTCTCATTTTCAGATAAGTAAGCATAATGCTATCGCTAATGTGTCTCATTTAACCTTGAACTACAGATATGAAACAACACCGTCTATTGTTCTCCCTTCAAAGTGGACCATACCTTGTCAATGTATCTATAGATCTAAATAAGCATTGGACATGCATAAGTTGATTATAGACTACAAGAACAATGACCAAACTTTACAATTTATCATGACAACCTTATTTTATGAAGTGGTACATGCACAAAGTTAAATGTCACAAAGTTATTATCAATATATAGTTATCTTTGTCATTTACACTTTGAAACATTTTCATTTTGTCCCATTTTTTGTTAACTGCTTTCTTTCTTCTGGTGTTTGCAGTTTTCTGTATGTGTGTTTCATCTTGGTGTTGCTCATAGTCTTCTCAGCATTTATGCAAGGTTCTATCTTGAGGAATTTGAGCAGAAGATGTAGTGCTCTGGCAGTTCAGTGTGAGCACCATTCTGGGAATGGGGTCTAATGGGAGGGGTTACTTGCATTGTTTGTGCTAGGAATTGAACCTAGAAGGGAAATCCCTCTCAAAAAAAAAAGAAAGAAAAAGATTTATCTTTGTGCTGGATTCAGGAGACAAATGTGCCATTCACGCAATCCTGCGCCTTAGAGTGAATACTGTGACATAGGATTTTTTTATAGAATATGCAGACAGAATATGCTGAGTTGGCAAATGGTTCAATCTCATTTCCTATTTTTGAGCTAATATGTGTCAAGAATTTACCCATACGTTGGTGTTTGAAACTGAAATTTTTGGCAAGTTTCCTTTTTGTAAACGATAGTTAATTGTTTATATTTGAATACTCTACAAAGTTTTTACAATTGAACCTTGAGGTTTAGAACAAGCTGTAAATTTGTGTCAGCTGGTAGCCTGTCAATTTGATCCTTAATGCTGGCTGATAAGCACCAATGTTGTTTTCAGCTGGCCGTCTGTCACTGGTCTGCATGGCTGAAACCCAGTATTGAGTTTGCCTTCAGTCCACCAAAGATGATGATTGATTCTGGCTTTTGAGGCAATTTGTAGTCATGTGAGATGCTGTTTTCCCTGAACATTGTCACTCGATAGAATTATCCAGAATTTCAACAACTTGATACAGTTGCAGACCACTCCAAAATTTTAATCTTACAGGTTTTGTTGCAAATCAGTCACAAACATCATCAGTGCTGTCTGCAGCTGATCCTTGTGTTAAAAATGTGCCATTTCTTAATCAATATGTATGTTTGCATAAAATGTTTCAAAAATTCTGCCCAAGAAATCTCTTCATCAATTCATTACTCTTCCTGCAGTTCAAAAGTATAGTAAAACATCCACTCAGGGTGATGTATCTCCCACTGTATACATGTACGTCATGCTACAGTGTACATAGGACAATCCTGATGGTGCCATATGTGGTTCAAATTTTGGGTTCTTCTTAATTTGCAAATTTTTTCTTGTAAGACTTCACTGTCAGACTTCACTTCTAGAATTTTACTGTCATAATTTTAGTCTAAATTTACTCCAAACATGAAATTGTCATCGAAAGTCAGAGAACAATGAGAAGTAGTTGAAGAGTAACTCATCATCTTGCAAGTAAGTTAATATCACTCTGTTAGTATATGCTTGGCTGTACATATTTGTATTTTATGAACGGTCAGCAGAAAAGCAAAGGCTGTTGTTAACCATGTGACTTCATTCTTTAGTGGGACGGGTCTAGTGTTCTTTCGAAGTGCATTGAACTACCACCCCTTGTCATGAGATAGGCCTGTATGTAGTTAGTAATTACACATCGTTACATCTATGCCGAATGAGAACGACCAATCAAATCTAAAATAAAGTTTTAATTGCCCTATCTGTAAAGGTAACTTAGTTCCATTGAGCATCATAAGGTGTCTTCATATAGCTGCTAACATGTTAAATTCATTGCCAACATTGTCCCCTCAGTCATTCCAACCCCTCCAGTCAATAACTCAGTTTTCATTCAGAGGAAGTTCTCATCATTTTCATACAAATGTGCAACATCCCCGTTTGTAAATGGACACTTCCTCCTGTGCAGGCTGCTGCAATTTGTTCATGTATGTACTGTATCTACCAAAGTATGCAGACTATTTCATTCCTTGCCTGTGGGGATATTTTATCTTGTTTTAATAACCCTTTTCCTGCACAGTGCTACAGGCTCCAAGACCTCTCTGCGAGATAAAGTGAAATCCTTTTACGTAGATAAAAGACAGGACAATCTGGTCTGTTTGGAGAAGAGAATTAAGCCAAGATGACCAGATATGACTTAATTGAGGACTTCCCGATTATATGGGATACCGTGTGCTGGAAATTAAACACCACGCATTGGGAGACAAAACAGCCACCATTTTACAACTGCTGTCATCATCGAGAAATTATAAACTAACTGAAAACAGATATGAAAAGTTGTGTGGATGTTTATTCAAACTTTTTTGCTAAGGTAGGTTACCTGGTTTATCACTTTATTTGTATTCTGATTAAAGTTTGATATTCTACTATGTTATTGTATTCTTATAAAAGTTTGATTATGTAATTTAGATAGTTCTTTCTGATGTGGAGGTACATTTAATTGCGTTTGTTACAGAGACAGTTCTTTTTACTGCGCTGCAAAATAGGTCTGTGAATGTTAGTGATGTGCATCGCATCTCTCTGAAGGAAAACGTAATTTTTCAATTAACGAATGCTCTTTGAGCAGTTGCAATAAGGGTCAGTTATGAGGGAGTGTATTGCACAGATATACCCCCACTGCTATTATTGGCATGGTATTATAATGGCAGTAATCAACACCGAATTTACTGTATTTACAAATTGGGTTTTGCTTAGCAAACTTTTTCTTGAAGGAACGGTCAAAAAAGTACATCTGAAATATGAAATCAAGAAATTGTCGAATGTAAACAACTTTATCACATTAACTTAAGTTTGTATTTTCATGGAATACTTGAAATACATGTTAGTTGACAAAAATGTGTAGAGAAGTGGATCTAGATCGTAAGTGGATATGCAATGTGCATTGTGATGTGACCTTACTGTAGACTTAAAACCTAGGGTGTTTAGATTTGGCACAATTGAAACTTCTACTTAAAAATAAAAGTAGCAAAAATGTTAAACACTGTGAATTTTTTTTCTTCGATAACATATTTCCGTGCGGTTGCTGATCCGTTGCTGTTTCTGATGGTTGACATTTCTGATGGTATGGTACTTCTTGGTATATATGTTTCCTTTCTGTAGAGACAACAGCTGCTTTGTTGTGTACAGAGGGAAATATAATGACCACTGCTCGTGACCTTTGACCTTGGCTGGCATGACCACTCCAGTGACCACAATCTCGCTGCTGATGTGACGTTTCATGGACGTGTCGTGACGATGATGCAAAGATTCCGTCGCCTGTGTCGAGCCCGTCTGTGGGACATTCTGGTGACATTACTCGGTATTCTGTCCTTCTCAGTATACATCTTACACCAAAGCAGACTACTGGAAGGTGGCGATGGAATCACCATGGTAACCGAAGGGGAGAATAGTGTAACAGGAGCAAAAAGGGGAAACGGAACTAGGATGGCACATCAGCGGAGTTCTCTTCTTCAATATTTGCAAGAGGTATCGTTGTCACATTTGCTTCTCCATAGCAAGCAGGGAGGAGGGAAATCTTCAATGTATTGATGAGGTGGACATAAGGCTGTGATGGTTAGTAAAAAATTGGAAACTGGTTTTGGTGGCCGTGAAAACCGGTTTTTAAATGAAAACCGGTTTTTTCAAAATCTACTCTGACCATATGCATAACACACTTACGTACGCACACGGAGTTAAGTATTTGCACAACTGTTGGTCAAAAGTTAAACGAAAACTCAAGTTTTTCTTCAAAATTTTCAACACACCATCAATAAGTAGAGACTTTCCATTAAAAAGTGTGGAATGCCTTATCAAAGTAAAATTTGAAATGGAGCAAAAATCACTATTGGTTACTATCCGGTTTTTTCCTAGTAACCTTTTTTTCGGTTTCTTGAAAATTCCAAAAACCAACTCAAACAAAACCGGTTTTAACCGGTTTTCAAATCAAAACTGGTTTTCCGAACAGCCTTAGGTGGACATCTCAGGATAAATAATTTATTCCCACCACTGCAGTACCTACCATTTCCCTTGATATTTGCTTTGATGGAGATTTGTAGTGGAAATCGTGTAATATGATTGTTTAATAGAGGATTACTGTAATTTGTAAGAAGGTGGTGGCACAACATGTGGCCAGCGGTAAAACTGTATATCTTCAATTTTGGTTTGGGTTTACATATGTCACAATTCTGGTATTGTGCCAAAGGAGTAAAAGAGATTTTTTTTTAAGGTGAGGCTATTGCAGCCTTGCATTTCTCTGGTGGTGTCTGATAAGGAGCAATGTGTCCACACAAAGATTTCCAAACAACTAGTATGTGTGAAATACAGCATTTGCTGTGCCATATATGACAGCCACTAACGAGTAATTGCTCCGTTCATTAGACAATAATTGAAAAGTAGAAGTTTCACTGATAACCCCCTCAGTCTTATGGTGTGACTGTATTTTTGCATGTGTAAGTTGTTGCTGAAGCTACATATCTGTGTGAAAGCCAATTATATTTTTTGATCTTGCAAGTTATCTGCATTCTTCTGTTTCATCTGAGCTACATCCAATGTATGGCCAAAGGACACTGAATAGCTAAAGTGAATTTGTAAAGTTACTCTTTCTGCCGATACTCTCAAAGTTTGACTTCTGTTTTCTCTCATGATACTTAATTTTGAGTGGGTTGTATGAATAGGTTTTCATTTCACCCACTTTGTCAAACTTCTTTCTCTCTGGACATGATCACGTTCACACTCTGTGAACTTCTTGAGGGTAATTGTTTTGATTAAAGTGTAAGTGCCATTAACCTTTGGACAGACAAAAACATTCTTGGAATTCTTCAGATCGTTGCTATGACAACAGGATCAGCAACATCATCTTGGCAACCAGCATCAGCAAACTCACAATTCTTCATTTGGTAACTTGATAGATTCTGCATTTGACACAAATTTCACATAGTTGTAAAACTCAGTATAGTGTATAGTGATCAGACTCCTACAATTAGTATATATACGCTGTGCAAGTCGATTAATGCCATGTGCCAAAACTGTAAGGGGGAAGGGATGGGGGGGTAGAGGTGGTAGGAATTGGAAAATTTTGCATATTAGTCTTTAGAAGAATATGTAATTATGGATGAGTAATTAATGCATAATTGTTGTTTTAGTGTGATTTGGGTTGCAAGCCTATTTGCCTCACAAAGAGAATAAAACAAATAGTGTGTTCAAATGCCTATTGTTTGATTTATTTGTAGGACTACATGCAAGTTAAATGTAAGTTAATGACCTCACACAGTTCCCTTTTGGGAAGTTGAATTCTTTTTGTTGAGGACTGATTACTTATAAGTGCTTCGATTGTAATCCATTCATGGCAATGAACAAAACGAAAATTTAACTTGTACGAATTGTCAAACTCAATATTGTGTATGGAAACAGACCATGCACAAATATCTCTCCTCTAGTTTGAAGGGTTTAAATGAATTCTAGAACATTAGGCATGTATTAGTTATTATTATTTTATTATATATATATATATATACTTTATACATTATATATATTATTATTATATTATGTATCACGGCATCTGTAAATTAAGGTTAGCTTTAATGGATTGTAACTATTTGTTAACCTTTTGCCACATTTATCGATCATTACTGTGTCGGTTGATAGTTATCAACGCTATTGAGTGCAGTACCGTACCTCCCCTTCATTAAAAACATCCAAAGAAATAGAGTAGTAAGCAATAGACCTATGTGCACTGTTGCAAGGTTTTTTTACACTTACAGTTTGTTTGTCACAACCTGCCATACCCCTATGCTGTCTGTTTTCGTTGGCAGTTGTCAGTTTCACGAGTGTGCATGCATTTGGTCCATACCCCCCCTATTAACACTTTCCTAGAAGAATATTAAGAAAAAAGAAGAAGTCTATCTCACAAATTCAGATTGTTTTCCATGTTTTTTTTTTTCACTCACATAACTTCCCTGAAAGTTTGCGTTCCTTGAAAGCTATCTGTCTGAGCATGTATGCCACCCTCACTCTCTTCTCTCCCCCCCCTTCCCTTCCCTCTACAGAAGTTCAAACAGACCCTTATGAGTTTAACTTATTTTTTTCTGTGCAGTAAATGTTTGAGTACCCTGAGGCTGTGATCATATCCTGCAAAGAGTAAGACGTGACAGACGAAAGATGATATTAGAAACTTTTTGACCTTATTTGGCTGGTGTTTAAATAGCCTGCTATTACTGTCTCCATTTTCACAGCTGGAAGTGCAATTGACAAAATCCAGGCATCGGCTGCAGAAGTCGGTCCTAGCTGCCGGCGAACCTGGGGTCATAGGGCGAGACCTTCCTCTGTGCAGGAGAGCATTTAAAAACAGAGGTTATTTTGTGAAAGTCAAAAACCCCTTTAATAATTTGCCAGGTTTGTGTCACAGAATTTATTTTGTTTTGTTGACATGTTGCACTTTGAACAGGGTCTTGAAATTTAGAGTGAAGGCATGTGGTGATGTAACTATTTCGTTAATGGTTAGATGGTCTTACTGTAATGTACTTCAAGGGTGTGAAAGGACAGCAAATTAGATGGTCCATAACAATAGAATCCATAGGACAAAAGAGAACAAAGGGATTGCACGTGCCACCATTATCATTATCATTACCATCATTGTCATCAGCCTAGATTGATCGTTACTGGATAAGTTCTGCCTCTGATGTTTGGAAGTCTCTATGCAGTTCAGTGAGGATAGAGTTTAGAGATACCAGATGATACCCTGCAGGGAAGTTGAAAATGGGCAGGGAGATGACTTATAGGGGGTTGTATCAACATTTCTCCACTCCCTGTTTGGCAGATGGAGGAGGAGCAATGATGTGGTTGTGAATATGATTTATGTGGATTTCAAAAATTTGCAGCTGATTCCATCAAATGTGTGAAAGGTGAAGGAGAGGAAGGAAGAAAACAGTTAGGAAACCGTTGTTATTCTTTAACTGATCAGAAATTAAGGGGCAAGTGCCCTCTATTTCAACCCTAAAAATTTCGGGCACTGTAGCTTTTATTTACTTTTTTCTTTCATTCTTAGAACATGATCAGCAGCTAATACTCAGTGTAAATGAATCTCGTATCATTTTCAAGTATAGCTATTCTCCTCAGAGCTCATGGTAAAAATGGGCCTGCTAGTTTCTAGAGTTTGTGGATTTTTTTTTCACTGCCAAATGTTGAGGCTGCGTTCAGAGTCAGACCACATCATGACCGGGTGACTCGACCCTTTACAATATTCTCCCCGAAGATTCTATAGTCTCTGGGACAACTTCCTGGGCTAGACACTTCCCACCTGAACAATTTACAATCTGGATAATTGCCCATCGGACCACTGCACCTTGATAATTCCATCGATTAGGGGCTAGGGTGAAGGAGAGGGGTAGGGGAATTGTCTGGTGGGGGGAAGGAATCGTCTCGGAACCAACCACGTACCCTTCAATGTACATGCAGGCGTGACAGATCATTGATTGTCTGGGCTATGAATTACATGCTGGAATATGCAACATGTGCAAAAACTTGTACTTGTTTGCATACTTGTTTGTTTGTCAAATATCAACCAGGAAGAATTACGCCCATTGTAGCCCTCTGAGCGTAGGGGAAGGGGCACCGCCATCTTATAGTTAAAGGGGGATAAATGTCTAGAAGGACACAATGAAAATATCGTATTACAGTATGTATAGTCTAATTAATGTTACTTAAGTTTTTATCAAAAAGGGCACCCAATATTGGGGGGGGGGGGAACATCCCTTTACTCCTTGGCAGCTCCGGCCTCGAGAATATCCAATTAAGGTTCAAAATGTGTTCTCAGATTTTATCAAGTAAAAATAAAACGCTCACATGTGTCTCCGTTAGTTTAAAACTGACCTGCCATCTCTTCTAGCTCTTAAATTTTAAGCTATCTACAGAACTATCATTCAGTGCAGACTCACCAACATTTGCTTACAAATAGAAGAAATTAGCAACAATTTCAAATTTGATACTTTAGATATCAGAAGTAACTGGACCATCTTCATCTGTTTCTCCTATGGAGATGGACAAGATGCAGGTTGCTGGGAAGAAGGTGACCTCAGTTTTCTGAGGGATGGTCAAAAAGTAAGTTGTGTAGTTTGGTCTCATTTAGACGCAACCCAACAATGGTTTCATTTTTTGCATTGGACACATTTTATCGTCCCTTTGTCAAAACATTGCATGCTGTCTCTGAGGTACCGCACAGGCCAGACCGTATAAGAGTCACAAATGGAGTATGAATACCACAAGGACATTTTTAGCACCCTTCTTCTTTTTGTTCCTTTGTTATTCTTGCTGTATATTTTTGTTCTTTTTCACTTTTGGTCACTAGCTTAGATAACAGTCCACTCTGTTAATCTAGTGTCCTTCATATGTATACATATATTATAATCTGCATCACTTAATTTGTACATACTTTGTAAAACATATGAGAAATAAATTTGAAATTGAAATTTGCAGTGTAATTGTGAAAAAAGTGATATGCTGTCTTAGCCTCCAATACAGCGTACAGCATATGCTGTAAGTTTTTTTATCAATTCTGCAATTGGGTTGTATGACCTCGTGCTTTACAGATTAACTTACTTTACTGTGGGTAGACACCGGTCGACTGAAAAAAGGTTTTGCAACAAATTTTTGCTTGGAAGTTGCTTTAGTTCAACTTATAATCTTTGTATATTATGACTGTTTACGGCATATTCGACAAATATCACATAAAGTTATGTAACATATTTTACTTTAATGAAACAGATTGACATTGGTCATTTTTAGTGAATATTTGAAAATCGAACACACAACGAGAGAAGGACTGGTGCAATTCATACACATTCTTAAAGCAGATTTTATGTGTAGTTAGCTACACTAGCAAACAATGCAATTGATCTGCAGTCAGTAAAAGTTGATAAAATGAGACAACTATGTCAGAAAAAGTCATAAAATTCAGCACATAAATGATAAACAACAATATATAGACAGATGAAGATGGTGCAGTAAGAACGATAACTTTAGAATGTGAATAAAGAGCAAAGATTGACAGACAAATGGCCATCTTCTTTCACTTTTTCACAGATCAATCGTATCCCAGGGATGAGAAACATCCTTTGGAGGAAAGATGCATTTTGTCATTCAACTAATGAAGCAAGAAGAGTTCCTGGTAAGACTTCTACATAAGACATTTATTTTTAATCGATAAGTCCTTTACAATTAAACTGAAAGAATTTGCGCTGACTGCATCAGAGTGTGCGCACAGAATTCCAGAAGTATACTTTGATCTTTAATGTAATCCACATACAGCGAGGAAAGGATGACATCAGAAGTGTGTGGGTGTGGCAAAGGGGGGCGGGGAAGTGCACATGTGGAAGAGAAACAGGTCATAGTTTGATAAATTGTTTGTTAAAGAATGACTGACTTTGATTTCCTTGACAGCAAATGCTTACATACCTCTTGAGGTCAATCACTTTAGTCATAGCGCCAGAGCTCATTTTTCTTCTTGTCAACAATGTAACATTCTGCCTCTCATCCTTTACCTGCTCTCTCATCTTCCTCTGGCCATAGCTATCAGACGTGACCCCATCTCGCCTCCCTGCTGGGTGCTGCCTGCGCAGTTCGACCAGTTTCTGGGCGTGGCCGACGCCCTCGGCACCGACACGAGGTGGATATTCAAGTCTCCTACACCGGGTGGCACCAAGCAGATGTTACACCCGAAGAAGGACGGCGATTTCTCCAAGATTAAGCAGTGAGAACTCTTCAGAAATAGTGACTCTCATTCACGTATTTGTTGATAAGAATTGACAAATCCATTTCAACAATAATTTTGAAATATAATTGAAGATAAAGAATAAAGTTGTTTGTGTTGAAGATTTGAATTACAAGATGTAACTGAATTTCTTTTTCAAAGTTACAAGCAAATTTCAGAAAATCATCAGAACACCTGAATTATTATTTTTTTATTATGTTTGTTATTGTTTGAAATTTATAATTATTAAGTATTTCTCTGTTATAGATATTACACAACAAGGGCCATTGTTCAACAGTATTTCCCTAACCCACTCTTGATACGAGGGAGCCCTGTCAGCATCCGGCTGTATGCCCTCGTGACCTCCATGGCTCCGTTGAGACTATTTCTCCATTCAGAGGGAACAGTGCAATACCGATTCGATTATGCAGGGGAATTTAAAAAGGTAATAATCATCCTCTTGTTTTTAACTTGATTGAGTTACAGTTGAAATGAGGTAAGCAGGGATGAGGGAAATTATATTCATGTGGCTTTCATTTTTTTTTATTCAAATTGTTGATTGAAATTTCACTCTTGAATACAAAAGACCAATATGACCACAAAATCTTTTTACATCTTCATATTTTAAGATTGTTTCGAGCAGGAACTATCGATCCTGCTCTTTTTTCGCTGCCTGCAGAATACAGCTAGGATAGGCAGAGAGAGAGAAAGATTTTACGAGAAGGATACATTGGTAGTTGTGAGAAAAAGTTGACCAGGTTCATAGGTAATTGTGAGAAAACTTTTATCAGGAGAATAGGTAGTTGTGAGGAAGAGTCGAACAGATGAATATTTACGGTGAGAAAAACTTTAACAGAAGGATAGGTAGTTTTTAGGACATTTTGAGGAGAACGTTATAGTTATATGATGTAAGAGAGACTTGACATGATTTTCTGTGTATTCTTCTAGATGAGCCCTGAGCCATAAACAATTCATTATGTGTCAACTAAGACTGTGAGCAGAAACTGACTTCTGGGCAAATATTTTCCTTCAAAAACTAGGCACTTTTGCTTGACTCTGTGTGTCCTGTTAAAAATCTGGTCTGAACTGTTTTTTCGTCTGTTAAGGAGATACTATTCGTAAAAATTGCCAGGTGTAAAGCTAGTTAATTTTGACTTATAATCTTTGCATCAAATGTATTTGTCAATCTTTTATTGGAGGACGACTTCTAAAGCACCCAGCTATCCCCTTTAAAGAGTGCCACCTAGTACCACAGGGTTTCCCCTGGGTATTTCAGAGTATGAGGCGGCGAGGGCGAATTACTTGACACCGCCATGAATTTTGGGTTCAGATCCGTACTTGGTAGGTTCTCCGCGAAGAATGGGTGATTCTAGGATTTTGACCATGATATAAACAGCGCTAGAAAGAGTGTAAATCTCCAGCAGGGTAGTCACAATATAGTCGGATTTTCCCCACTTAATGGCGCCATAGGCGTCATTCGATAGCGAAACAATTGTCATACCAGTGTGGGGTCAATGGGCCTGCCATGGGACCCCTTGAGGGGTCCATGACCATTCCGGTGGGGGTTCGGGTGCACAGCACCTGGAAACTCAGCGATTTTAGCGTGTACGAATCATTTGAAATACATGCTAAATTTCAACTCTTTAAGTTGTAACGGGTGAAAACACGATAGTCCTATCAGAAAAAAATCATTGATATTGCTTCAAAATCAAAACGTTCTATGAAATGTTGCACATGTCATGTAGAGTAAACTGTATTACATACATTTTTTAAGTTGAAATGTCCCTAAAAGTTTTGTGAAAAGAATCATGTAAGATCGTGTGCAGCCTTCCGAAAATTTTAAGTAATCATATCCTAACACATTGGGTGTATACTGAATAGCCTAACCACCCTGGCAATTCATATTTCCATATTACAGGGAACAACCGACATTTTGTAAGTTGCAGGTCTCAGAGTTTTATTGTTTTGTTCATTGATCATAGTCACTTTAAAATGTTAAGACTGAAGGTATGAAGAAGCAGACTATTGGCTTCGTGAAGGGTTTTGGACTTAGAAATAAACGTTCATTTTTGTATTTCTATGGGTTGCGATATGTCCGCTAGCTGTCATTCTGCAGATAATTTGGGTATGCAGGCAGGCCTAAGGCAGGCCTAAGCTTATGCTTTTTAATTGACATTGAATGTAGTAAATGAGGTATACGTAGAATCCTCTGGAAACATTTGCCAACGTTGTTTTTTTCACATATATGACTTGAAAAATATTGATCATGAGTAAAAAATATGGACATTCTATTACAGGAATAGCAATTTACTTCAATTTTTGTTGAAGATTGAATGTGGATGGGGCATTTCGGATACACATTTGAATGGATTTATTTACCAGTTATTTTCGGACGTAACTCTTTAGGAAACCACATTTGTGATCTCTATCATTCTGCGATCCAATGTTCAAAACAAGTTATGCATGGTATGTATGTACAAGATAAACACGGCCAGAAGTACAAAAGCGGATTTCCCGGGAAGGAGCCTCCTGCTTCCTGACTTTTTCCAGCCCTGTCATATAAACACGTGAGGCGGTAATAACGGTATTTTTTGGCGAGGCGGTCTTAAAAAGTTGCGAGGCGGCCGCCTCCGGAATTAAGTACCAGGGGAAACCCTGTACCATATGGTGCACTTTAAAGTGTGCCACCTAGCTATCCTATGGTACACTTTAAGGTGTGTCACCGCGCCATCCTGTGGTACACTATGAAGTGGAGAGCTATCAAAAACACAAGACTTTATTCTTGCAAAATGCATCGTGTTTGTTGGCATGATGGTAAGACTAGCACAAGGAAACCTGGTCCTCTTGCAATCCTCTTGATAGCATTAATTGCTATAGTCAATGCCCCTAGGTTTCACCCCTGAGTTCACCTAATTAAATTCACCAACCACCATATGACTGTAAACACATGTTGTTCGTCAAATTTGCCCGCACTACCTTCTTATTGTTGGAGGAAACCTGTTTGGGCATCTTTGGTTTAAGCTTCCTTCCTTGCTTAGCATCAACGTATGCCTCTCTGGACATCGAAGATATTCTGTCCGTCACTTGTAAACAAATTTGTGCACAAGCAGGACCAGCCACTTTGAATAGTATTACTAACTTGGGAGGATATTTCAACTTAGGTGTTTTTGGTCCAAAAACAGGGAACTTTGATGGTTTCGTCTAAAGTGGGAGATGATCCTAATGGTACTTGTCATAATAAATGTTGAATAAAATGAGCTGTTATGTAAGTAGTACTTACAGCATTGTTGGAAAATAAATACAGTTCTTAAGAATCCATGAAAGAAGAGAATGGGTTGCTTGAAACATTTCCTTTATTTTAAAGATCTTCACGTTCCATAAAATATAGTAGGCAGCTCATTACACTTGTTGAAAGCTGGTAATTGTTCTGCTAGGTATGCACTTGAATTTCACTCTTAGCATTTTTGCTCTCTTCTATTTTACAGATTCCAGATAAACCGATTTCCTTATCAACTTTATGCAATATTTTAGACAAAAAATTCGGAGAAGGCACAGGGTTACAAGTTTGGGAGCAACTCCAAGCTGTTGTGACAAAGGTGTTTTTAATTGCGGAGAGGTTTAACACTCCTCTGCAGAATTGGAATTTAAAAAAGTCTCCAGAGAAAATGAGGTACTCATAGAGTTTACGTTATTTTACTTGTGTTTGCCACTCATGTGATGGTCAATTAAGATTTGGATATGGAAGGAAAACATGTGTTTGGCAACCATATTCCCTATTATAGTTACAATCTAAGGCAAAATTGTTTGGACACATTTTCCAGTATTCTAGCTTGCATATGATTCCTGGACAAACAGCAAATACAGTTACTCCCCTTCCCAAATGTTGAACAGGTGGGGTGATTTGACAGTAGTTTCCAAATTCAGATATCCTCAAAATGGAGTTTCTTTGGTCACATAATTCGCAGATCTACCAAGACAACAATTCCAGTGTAGGATGAAACTCTATCACAAACACACTAATCTCAACTTTTTTGGTTGCTTTTAATTGTGTCATAACTTTTTATATTAATATTCATACATCAGTGATGTTATAACCTTGCATGTCGACGAGCATTTATGAAAATTAGATAATGTCATAGATTTTGCACTTTTTAATTTAAGGTTCATGCATGCAAAAATGCATCCATCTCATTAATGACGTCGATTATGTTGTTTATCTGTAAAGGTCATCTGGATGTTACTACCAGATGTTCTCTTTGGATGTCATCTTGAATTCTACTTTACATCCAATGGTCCTAGAGGTTGGTAGTTTGGTCTCTTGGTAATTTTATATTTTTTTTTCGTTTTTACTCTCTTTAAACATTTCGTATGGCATTTTTCAGATAAAAGATTCATTTCTGTAATTTGTTGTCGTTTTTTGCTTCGTTGCTTCTGTGAGGGAGCATTTAAATAACTTTGAATCAAATGAACTTCCACTGAAGGCACGCTCGTTTCCGCTGAAGCCTATTCACATTTTGGGCCGCTGCTGAGTCCAACAGTACTCCTGTCCTGCATATCACAGCTTTTTTTTGTTGAAAGTGGAAAAACTTTCAACAAAAAACAACTTTATGTTTTTCCATGTGGCGTGATTTATGATAAAGTATAAACAGATTTTCATTGACTGTTTTTGATCAGTGAAAGCAAATTATTTCTGTCTCAGTGGCATAGACTTGTTGCTCGTCTATCATCTAGACACTCTGTAAAATTGGGCATCGATGTCTTTGATTTCCTTGCATTTGCTTTTAAGAAACTTTTCTCGGGATGTTTTGGAAAACTGCTTTCAGTTCTTCATTTTGTTTCGTTGTTTAACTTTTTCTTATGATATTTCAGGTGAATGGACAACCCCGTTTACCTCTCAACCTGTCCATCAGTCAGCGGATCATCGATGACACGGTATCCGTCTTACTGGCTTCAGATAGCAGAGTAGCAGAAGGACTAAAACAAGATTTGGAAAGTCTTGACTTAAATATTGGCTACAAGGTAACACTGATACTACTGCTAACAAAGTTTATGGAGTCTACGGACCAGTCTATGATTCTACCCACTCTTGATTCGTCATTCTTGCTGTTCCTTTGATCTTCCATGAAGAATAGCTGTCTTTGACCTAAATAACAGGGAGGAGGTTTAAGTTGCTAGAGGCATTCAAAGGTTTTTCGAAATTTATCACATGCCAGAGATTTCCCAAACATCTTTTCATTTTCTTTTTTTTTGAATAAGGCCATGTTAGGCTAGATTATGATAGTAACCTATCAATTCTAGGTAGCAGTTCAGAAGCTCGAAAATGTCACTAAATAGGATCCGTTTTGGATTTCTATCACATTTTGGGGATAATAATGCAAACAGCTTTTAAAGTGAGGCAGGAGCAAGAATTAAACAAATTTCAGTAACTTGTTGCTTGGAGGTTTTCCTTTCTCTCAAAATTTTACAAATATACTATAACTTTTTACTTACTCATTTTTTTACCTTCCCTTTTGATTTTTGCAAATTTAACACTTGAAACACTTGACATATTACATTAAATATTTAAAAAGTATTGAAAACTTGTATACATGCCAAAAAACAAGTTTTGATCAAGTAATTTGCTGAGATGATATTGTTTTCTCTTGGCAACCAGGGCTTTAATTGTGGACCTTCCCATGTCACGTGCTTCAACTCGGCTGAACTGGAATACCTCCTGATAACGAGACAGCAGTCTCTTGAAATGGGAGGATACAGACTGGTATGATTACCATAAAATTCATGAATATTTATTATTTGATTCGTTTTTCGTTAATGTCAGTTTCTGTTGATATTTATGCAGTAATTTAGTCATATTTTGCTTCGATTTTGGCCACATGAAAGAACACTAGTACTGTGTTTACATTGTTCATGATAGGTCTGAAAATTGGAGAAAAAAATGACATGTAAAATGTTAATTACAAATAAAAAGTGCAAACAAAATTTATTTTCAGATAGTACTTCTGGAAGCATTTTGAGCATCCATCTGACTTTTCTTTTTTAAAGGGGAAATCAGGGTTTGACTGAGAAAATTCACCTTTAGTTGGTTTTTATTGATTCTTTGCCGTAGGCAGGGGAATCTATGCAGTCCTGATGTCGTGTGTGTGTATGTATGTGTGTGTGTGTGTGTGACAGTTGCTCGTAAACACTCTATCTCAAGAAGGGTAACTCTGAGTAATTTCATTTTTGGCATGTAGGTTACCCATATTGAGTAGATGATCCCTGTTGTTTTTGGTGTCCAAATCTTGCATATTAATGAGGTTATGGGGTAAAACATAAAAAATGTTAAAACTGCCATAGTTCCTTATCCATGGGTCAGATTGGTTTTAAACTTGATAAGGTTGTCTGTTATTAACAGGTTCATGACCCTGTGAAATTTATAGTTATCAATAGAGAGGAAGGGATAATTTTTCACTATAAAACAATAATAATAGCCTAAACACCATTATTGTGGTTATTATAAACTACCGTACAAATGCATATGGGGCTGCATTGTGCAAAATTACTATTGGTTCCCTCGCACACAGTTAACTCAATGGGATTTAAGGCTACAGTACTGCATTTGTAACTTAATGAGTAACTTCTAGTGTGAGGGGCCTCCGATAAGTTGTCCAGAGAGATAGTCTTGGTATGGGGGGTCATGGGGTCAGATAGACAAGGTGGCATTCTTTCATGCATTGGAATGTTAATGGGTTTATTAAAAAAATGAGGAAAATAAAATACCATCTGTTCTGTCATTTATTTGGATAATATCAATATCCAGAGGAACAGCTGGTAGCAGAACAAGGTTTCTTAACAATCAAATTGGAGTGCTTTCAATCATATTTCACAATGTCGGAAAGGATGGAGGAAGCAAAAATACTGAGGAGGAATCATAACTTAGGGTCAACTTACGAGGACTTTGAGTGTGTTAAAAGCTACTTGTAACAAGGAAGAAATTATCGCAGAGTCGATAAAGGGAAATTTGCAAAAGGCAGAGCGCAAATTTGAGGCAATGGAAGAGGTTTCATGCTGATCTGGCTGGGTTGTTGTCTGATGAAGCATTTGAGCAAGCAGAAAGCTGGATGTTGGAATGCCAAAAGCATTACACTGAGGAGAGGGAGGAAGCATTGAAAAAGTTGAAGGAGGAAATTGAGTTTCAAATTAGCGTTGGAATTACCTAAGGCAGAAATTCCACCATACGATGGAGACCCAAGAACATTCTGGTCCTTTATGAAGAATTTTGAGGTAAATATGGCAGACAAGCTGAGTTCAGATTAGGTAAGTTTGAGTTATTTGATTCAACTAACAACAGGCAAGACTAGAAGCAGCATTGATTACTGTGTGTTTCTTGGAGCTCAGAGATAATGTTGACTGATGTCATACTCATACTGTACTTGATGTGTGGGTTGTATGGCCTGGGTGGGGGATCCCTATTGCTTTTGGTGGATGTCAAATGTCGCGGTAATTTTAGGTCACCAAAATAAAGGTCATTTTGGGTTAAAGGCTTGTGGTGTATCAAGAAAAATAACTGCAGTTGATCTTATACTTGTCATGTGAATAATTCATGTTGGTTGTAATATAACCATGTAGCAAGGAATCACAAAGCCTTTTGGCTTTCTGGTTTCTAGACTGATTGTACACCGAAATATAGAGACGTCGGGGAAGTGTTTGAAGGTAGAATAAACGATAATTATTGCGTTAATTACTGTTGAATGAGAACTCATAATACTTTGTCGGGTACAAAAAAATAAACGTAAGAGTTAAGTGATAGTTGATGACACATACAGTACACGTAGGCTACGTATGAAAGTGTTCGTTTGATGTTTTGTTTACTGTACTAAATAGGAAGCCCCACCTCCTCATAGCTGGAAGAGGCAATAGTACTGAGTATTCATATTTGATTCAAATATGGATGTTACAGACTTTCAGAGTTCTTCACCGATTTTTTGCGAATTTGACTTGTTTCTCAAAATTGTCCACATGTTTTGAGATAATCTTGATCATATTTGTTAGTTATAACTCATTGTACGATACTGGTAGGAAAACTGCTGTGAACTAAATTGTGAAATAAACCCTGATTTCTCCTTTAAGTGAAAATTGCATCTGATCTCTGCTGCCGTGACTTTCAAAATGGTTTCATTTTATAAAGCATTGTCTACATGTATGACATAGATTTGACAAACATGTATAGATGGGCAAGTTCTTGTGCAAGTGATCAGGGGAGGTACCACTCTCTGAAGCAGCCAAGACGGGAAGCTCTTCACAAAGAAAAGCTCTCAAATCGTGGGGGGAATTTCTAATGTTGTTTCACCAGTGGAATGTTTCAAAAAAAGTACATGAGTTTACTAACTGATGTGTAATCTTTCAAAATTGCTATCTTAACTTCTGTCACGTTGACCCTAAGTACAGTCATATAACTACAATCACAAACTCTATGATATAATGAACCCAGTATTATTGAACAATGAAACAATTGTAAAGTTATAGTTCATCAAGCTATGCACCACTGGCTTCTATACTAATGGGTGTCAGTACTGTATGTGCTTCTGTGCCCACTGTGATTTAATATAGAAGAGATGCCCTAGCATCAGGTTAATCTGTGGATACTGAGTGCTGCAGATTTATTATGCAATCAGAAGCCTTTCCTAGCTCATTTATTATTCATTCATTCATTCTCTCATTCATTCATTCATTTTACATTGATTCATTCCTTTATTTTTGTCTGCATACAATGATAACAATTTAAGAGGTACTACATACTGCGATATATAAACAGAACACTACCAAAAATAATGTTTATCAAAGCTAATGATCTTAAATGCCGACATAGCATGTAACTTGTGGACAATAGAAATACACACAAGATGCATGAAGGTTGTATTGTGTATTCTAATTAGTCAGACAAACAAAAATAGGACAACTGAATCATGACACTTTTGATGCTTTAAATCTAAGTAGCTCACAAATATTAGGGATGATTGACTCTTTTGGTAGTTTAGATGTTTGTTTTATTTTTGTGAACTAATTGTTGAGTATGCTGATTTCCGTAAAAAAAAATCTTCTCGAATGCAGCATTATTGGTAATCTCTGATAGTAAATTTGTCAGTTCAGTAAAATTTATTTGAATTTGCATCTCTCAGATCTATCCTTCCACATCGGGTCACACGTACACGGCAGTCATTGAAGACCTCTATCGATTTTCTTTGAAAAATTTTCTGCCTCTGTCTGTCAGCAACGTTCGTCGCTTCCATCTCAATGGGGAATACTCTCCCGTCCGATTTCACGACCTGCTGACTGCTTTGGAAGAAATTCACCGTAGCCGTGCAAAGAATGAGGCATTTCAATTGACAGAACAACATTTGTATCTTTCATCTAAAATGTCAAAGGCCAATGACACGACGAAATTGACTGTTTCTGGTCATAGCACACACTCCTCTGTAGAGTGGCTTGCAGAGTCTTTCCCGCAAATTCCGTGTAGCAATGGTGAGTTTCATACATGGTACATGACAAGTTTTCTGATGCCTTAATGGGACCAGTTGCCTTATTGGGTTCAAGGTTTTGTAAAAAGTTGTGCAACACAGCATTTTGTGTTTAATCTCTACTTTGTAATGCAACTTCATTAGCTGTCAAGTCACTGATTTCACTTGCTCTGAATTGCTTTATGAACAACATACTCCAGATTTGCCATGATCTGTGCAGCACACTCCATCCCCAGCAAGCAATGCTCTCTATACTGGCCATCTTCCGGTAGAGATTCTGCTTTAGTGCCCCAGGCCGCTTTTTACATTATGAGAGATATTTTTCGATGAAAAGTGTCAAACAAAATCAGAATTAAGCCTGGAAAGCTGTCAGCTTTTTTCTTTTTTTTTCTCAGTCATTCCCATTATATATGGAACATAGCCACTTATGTTTTAGAAGTGAGAGTAATTGCTAGACATTCTCCGTCGTGTCTGAACGAAACACTCGAAAATACTTTCGTCTTGGATTCTCTTTGACAGATGTAACATTATCCTTTTGTCATAGATTCATATATCCCTAAAATCGATGAATTAAAAAAGCATTGAAAAGGCCTGTAAAGCATGATTGAAGGAAGCACAACTGTCATGTGACTTTTGGCACCATCATGTGATTGGTTGTTATTTTGATTTACTGTAATAATAATAACCAATTTGACTGTTACTAGCTTACGATTTTGTGCCATGCATGGTGCTCACCACTTCCGTGATGTACAGGACCGATATATGCAGTTATCAGTATTTAGCTTGAATGATATCGGGCATGGCTGTTTGCTCTCGTTTCAGATGAAGCAACCATGCCTCTCCTTGCAGCTATTTACACCCGTCCGTCTCTCAATTTCACACCTGTCTTTGACCCCGAGACCTCCGACTACTATGTCAATGTACCCCACCACGTCATATCCGTCAAGGTCTGGGGAGTTGCCATGAGCTGCAGTTGCGAGGCGAGAGCTTTCAACAAGTTTGGCACCTCCAGGTATGTTTTGTTTCAAATCGATGTTTCTTTGTTCCCAACCACAGGCCAATTTTCCAGATAATAAATTAAAAATGATACAATTTTGATTAAATTTCTCCATCAGTGGTGGTTTTCATGTTCATCGTTTGTGCATAGTAGTGTTGCACAACAGTTCAAGGGACAAAATAGTGTCAACAAATTGATGAGCATTTTTGGCTAACCAAGTAACCTATGTTTGAATTCACAGTCAACCCAGTTTGATTAGCAGATTTAAGACAACATCATTGCTTTATGAATAAGTTAAAAACTGAACTGCTTCAAATATGTACAATGCACACTTTAAAAAGCCCTTATTTGCAATAAAATTCACTGAAACAAAGGATAAACAACTTCTTGTCAATTTTCAATCTCTTGGTATTTATTTGCAAAGTGTTTGTTCAGCAAAAGTCGAACCAGAAAAAATATTGATTCACAACTATTACAAAGTTACATGAAATGTTATCTCTACTGAGCTTTTATGGATCGCAAATTGTGATGCAAACTTGGTTTTTTTTTTTCCCTTGAACATTAATTCAATAGCTTGGTGTATATTCCTGGAGAGTGTTTGATGTGCACTAGTTTACTGCCTTAAAATGAATTTACTTGATGACATTCTTTGTCCTCATTCTGTAGTGTTAAACACTTTTTGGTGTTGATGATGATCGTAACCTTTGTAATCATGCATGCATGTGTGTGTATGAGTGTGTGTATGTATGTCTGTGATGCCCTACCTGGTAAACATGATCTCTCAAGAAGGAAAGCTCTGACAAATCTCGTATATGGAGGTGTGCCACATTGAGTGGAAGAACACTATTGTTTATGGTGGAGGTCAAAGGTTATTTGGCTGTCAAGAGGGATCAGATTGTGAAAACATTGTAAAGACGATATCTCAAGAAGAGTCCTGCAAAGACAAAAGTTTATAAAACATCACAGTGCTGTAACAAAACGTTTTATGACACCACTTTGCTTGTTTTAAAAATGTTTTCTGTTTGCAGGGAATAGCCTGGGCAGATCTCATATTTAATAGTAGGTGTACGTCATTGAGCACAAGAAGGTATTGTTTTTGGAGGAGGTCAAAGGTAATTTGTGGTGAAATTGTGAGAATCTTGCAGTCAACAGGCATCAAATTGTAAAAAACTTGTAAAAACGGTATCTCAAGAAAAGGAATCTGGATGGATTGCATAGTATGTACAGTAGATGTACCATATTGAGAAAAAACCCTATTGTTTTTTGGGGATGTCAAACTTGTACACTTGTATTACATTATGCACTTGTATTACAATGAGTAGAAGAACCCTATCATTATTGGTGGAGGTCAAAGGTCATTTGGGGTCAACAGGGGTCAGATCGTGAAAAGCATGTGAACATGATAACTCAAGGAGAGAAGCTTGGACAGATCTCACTTGTAATTTGTAGGTGTTGCATCACTGTAATGTGCAGTTGTGCTTGTTGAGACATGATAAATATCCGTCACTATATATCAGATTCATAGAACTACTCATAATGAAGTCATCGCAACCACAATGAATGTGTGCATTCTGGTTTTTTATAATTGACACCCTGCATATCACAAATGTACCATCACCGTCCCATCCTTCGTCTCGTGATTGAGCCTGTCCTTGACCTTTCCATCCATGATTCCATTTCTCATCCCATATCATCAGTCCAGCCACCTATACCCTCGGTGTCGGAGTCAACAGAATCAGCCTGCTGTCGGTGGACATCAGGCATTCCCTACCGTGGGTCATCAGCACCTACACCTTGCATATCGCTCGATCTGGGCATCCGAAACTGAACTTTCAGAAAACTAAAATGCCGCAGTTGTGTTCGCTGAAGCAGGTATTTTCAATTGTTTTCACTGTCAATCACCTTGTTTTCTAATTTAAAAAAAAAATGTGTGTTTCATCTTTTGTCAGGAATAGAACCATATTTTGATTTTTTTTTCTGGTGAGCTATTTCTTCTTGATTAAGGAGAAATGAAAATAGATTAAAACTATGAATTATAAATCATTACAAATAAGACAGGAAGTGTTATTTTGATATCTACTCTTGGAATTACATTGTCCTCAGTTGGCAAGTGACCATCGAATCACCATCGTGGGGATTATTTCCAAATATTAGTTTGTAATATTACATCATTAGGTCAGGCTGGCTAAGAAAAGAAAGGAACATAACTGATTCATGTTTGTAGATCAAATTCCGAAATTATGTACTCCCTGCTCCCCCCCAAAAAAGAAACAAAATTAAGTAACTTAAAGAATTGTTTGTAAACTGCTACTGTTGAAACTGTAAGTGGTGATCAAGGACTCCATTTCACATGGCAAATCAGAAGTTTGGGTGCTGTTAATTCCTAGTTTTATATTTATATAACTGACAGAAATTATTTGTTATATAATATGAATTTCTATTATTTTTTTCAGGACTGCAAACTCAAGTTTCTAGATGAGGAAGAATGTGGGCTGCAAGAGGAGGACGGATCAGCCTGGGGTGACATCGATAATCCCACATTACCTCGATGTCAGAGTGACTCAAATGTTGAGGGTAAAAGGATCAAACTGTTTTAAAGCTGAAATACAAGTTGAAAATTTGCCAGTGAGAGTCAAATTCCATGGGATATGTTACAACCACTACAATTTTCTTTTAGTGCTATTTTTACATAATAATAATAGAAATATTTATAAAGCGCCTTCCAAAAGAACTCAAAGCGCTGTACAAAGAAAATTTTAAAAAGAAGCAACAATGTACATAATATGGAAGCAGTAAAGTCTAAAAGCATAGAATACAAAAGCAGTTATGAATTTAAACAATTAAAAAAATATTTTTTTAAATTCTTTTTAAAATGATTAAGATTAGTTAAAGAACACACATTAGCAGGCAAACTGTTCCAAATCTCTGGGGCAGCCACGATGAAAGATTTGTCCCCATAAAACTTAGATAAAGAAATAGGAGGCTTGGAAAGTAAAACTTCAGATGAGAATTGTATACAGCAACTTGGTGTGTATCTAGGAATAAGATTAGAAATGAAATCCGGGGCCATACTATACAGAGATTTGAAGGTAAGAAGAGCTATCTTATAATTTATATGATAATGAACTGGCAGCCAGTGCAACTCACGCAGGATGGGAGTAATATGTTCATGCTTGTTAGAATGGGTAACTATAATCTGGCTGCTTAGTTTTGTACGCTTTGTAACTTAGAGATATGACTTAATGGTAGAGCATACAGGAGACTATTACAGTAGTCAAGACGTGATGTAACAAAAGCATGAACAAGACGTTCAGTTGATTTACGATCAAGATATTTGTTAATTTGACCAATTCTATAAATAGCAAAGGAAGCTGCAGAAACGCGGTTGTTCACACGATTTTTCATTTGCAGTGTACAATCCATGATGATACTGTACCAAGGCTCTTGGCATTACTGGTAATTTCAATGAAAGTGTCACCAATTGAAACTCTAGGAAAAGATGGGCATTTCAGAAATTTAGAAGAAATGTGTAGGACTTCTGTCTTATAATCATGAAACATTAATTTATAGATGAATATTCATTTCCATTCCCAATGGTCTGTTTGATGTCAAGTAGCAGCTGCTTGACAGCTATACTTTCTTGCAGAGTCTCAATTTTGTAGGGCCAACAAAAGTGTCAAGACAATTTTCATATTCAAATATCTGGAAGATGAGTGCACAGTTCTCTTTCAGGTTTTCTGACATGTGATCTTTTCCTCTACTTTCTCTTCCCTGAAACACAAGACTGATGAAGAACAAAGGTAGTTGACCAGGCAATTACCAGTGCAACTCATATTCCAGCTTTAAATTTAGTACAAAAATCCACCTACTGGAATTGTATTAAATTAATCCCTGAGCCAAGTATTTCCATGTAAAGCTTTGCTCAGTGCAGAGTTTGAATCTATTTTCGTCTTGCTATCTCTTTGAATGTACATTACCCTCATGAAGAGAAAGGCATATATTCCATACCGGTGACAACTGTTCATTTCAGTTGTATTATATTTAAAATTCTATACTTATTTCAACATATTTCATTCTTCATTCTCCAATTCGCCTATACTCAGGTCGTTGGTTAATTCCGTGTGAGTCCTGTTTGGCGTCAGAGGGCTGCGACTGGCAGCAGGCGAGGTGGCAGCCTTATGCTTGTCACTATCAGAAAATAACATTCCAAGAAGCACAGAAGTGTCTTGCTGGTAAAAAGGTAAATGACCTCAAAAAATTAGTGAAGTTTATGACAAGCCTTTGTTCATCATGTGAAGTCATACATTACTGGGGATTATAGAAATAACCAGAATGACATCATGGAGCAATAAGGGGAAGCCCCAACTCTGTATGGCAGACGTTGCATAAAAAATAGAAGTGTTATAATAATATAAGTCACAAACAGCTGAACGTTGGAATGCAGTTTTCCCAGAATATTATCAGGGTATCTCAAAATGTCAGGCTTTTGCATTGACTTCTGTTTTCCCCAAAGATGTATTTAGACGTCAAACAAACAAATTGTCAGGCCATACATGTATTATATGTAGCGAATGTCGAAGCCAGGACTTTGTCTTACAGAGCACAAATCACAAGCATTATGTCTACATTTGTTCAGTGTGTGAGTAATTGGCTTGATGACAAATATTCTTGTTGATCTGTTTCTATGCTGTGGATCTAAAGTTTATAATATGTTGAAATTATTAAAAGTACTCAGAAAGCCAAAGCTTTAATGATAGTGAATTGTCTTCTGAAAGATAATGTTCTAATAGGATGGCCGCAGTGAAACATCACTCAGAAACTTAGTTACAATAATCTATCATATTCACAGCCAATGCAAGGTCTTTAATCTCAAAAGTTTATTCAGGTGAATAGCATTGTCTTGATGTAGTTTGAATTTGGTTGCCAAAACTATTTGCTTTTTTGTATTGTTTGGCTTAGTTCCTGATTTTTTGTCTTGCACCTTTTAATTCTTCCCTTCAGCTACTCTTTGTTGGTGATTCTACCAACAGAGGGATCATGTACTACCTGATGAAACGGATCAATGGATCGCTGCACCAGTGGAATAAAACTCATCAGATAAAATCGTACTCTAACCTCAATCACAACAGGACTTTCGTAACGTTTGCCTACTACCCCCAGTTTTGGCTCCCATCTGACGACAGGCCGGCATTTGGAGCTACCGTCCACGACATTGTTCAGCAATCTCAGCCATTGGATGATGGACCTGGTACAATACTGGTGGTTGGAGGAGTGCATTGGTTGGCCCCTCAACATCTTAAATTAATAGAGGATGCCTTAAAGAGGTAACCTTTTCAAAATTTGATTGTTTGTTCTATTCTTCTTACATTGTGATGACATCCAGTACGGAGTAAAGTTGCTGTTTTAACATACTGTGAGAAAGTTTGTTAACATACGTACGTAAACCTATTGTGTAACAAACATGTTTTACACATCAGCACATACGACTGAAGCTATTAAACAGAGTTACCAAATGTCTGTCTCCCTTAGTCAATTATTTCGTGTCTGATCGTGGAAGCAGCTATAATATTTATTACATATGAAATCCATTGATCAAGAAAGTAATTTATTAATTTATTAGTGTGGTGCTTTTTAGTGGATGTTATACTTTTTGCTGAATTGCTCTATGTCAGAGAACATTCATGTTCAAAAAAGGATGAAGAAATGTTAAGCAGGGGGCATAGACTTGAGACAAATTGATGTTAGATTACATTCAACTAGCCTAGGTGAAGTGTTTTCCCTCTTTCGTGACTTGGTAAATGCAGCAAAAGTGTATGTTTGTTAAAGATTGTTGCCCACTAATGGAAATTGATTTGCCACAAAATTAACTCCTTAACAGAGAAGGTCTGACCAACATTTCAAGAGTGATGAAAGGTCTGGGGGCAGGATTTCATCAAGCAGTCGACGGAGTCCATAATCTTTCACTGGTAGGTTTTTATCGTCGATGGCGCTATTTTGGCATGAAGCGTTTCTGGCGGGAAATTACGCAGGCCTGGTTTAATCCCAATGATCAGTTATGTCAAAATTATATACTAATAATCAAACTGAAATCAATAAGTCTGGAAGGGAAGTTTGTAGCTAGACTATCCATTTACAGATTACTGCACATCTTTTTAGCTTAAAAGTGAATCTGTTGAGATCCATTAACAGTGTGGTCATCCTTAGTTGTGCCAGTGTTACACAGGGGAAAAGCGAGCCAAAAAAAAAAAAATTTCCCAGTGGCTCTAAACCTCAATGATGATTTTTTTTTCTCTCTTACTGGTATGATTTGCAGGCAGATCAGAAGTTGCTGTTCCATCATAACCAAGAGCTTTCAAAATTTGCATCGTCGCTGGGATATGGAGTGGTGGACACTTTCAATATGACAATGGCTAGGTTTACAGAGTTCCGACCTGGGACTTGCTCGTGCCATTTTCATGAGGTGAAGTACCTCAGTAATCTCTTCGTGTAGAGAGACATAATTTAAATCCTCCTCCCCATTTCCTCTCAGGAAAAAAAAAATATGTACTGAACAAGAAAAAAGGAACTCTCTATTGAATTTAATTACTTCCTACTTGTATCAGAAGTTAAAATCCTTTGCAAGAGAAAGGAAATCATTCCTGGTGATGTGAAGTAATTGTCTTAAATTTGTCTGATCTATGAATTCATCATTTGTAAAACAACAATTAAGTAAAATAAGTACATGAACATTAAATGTGTCAATCAAACTTGCAGAGCCAGGTGAATGATGAAATATTAAAAGCAAATATTTATTTTTCAGCATCTCTCTCTCTTCCTGGTCTTCCAAATTTGGACCATGTAGAAGTTGCATAACTTGTTTTATTGGAGTTTTCTAAGGCCAGCTGCTTACATTAGGTTCCATTTCGACACATTGCCATGTTTTTTAGGCTCAGCATTGAACATACGTAACTGTTGTTGATCTGAATTTCCATGGCTGATTTTGCTTGAACATTGTTTATAGTGCACTCAATATATGCACTCAGTGGTTATAGTGTACTCACCATGCAGTCAGTGGTTATAGTGTACTCACCATGCAGTCAGTGGTTATAAAGTACTCACAATGCAGTCAGTGGTTATAGCGTACTCACTATGCACTTGTTGCTTACAGTGTACTCACTATGTACTCAGTGGTTGCAGTGTACTGACTATGCACTCAGTGGTTATAGTGTACTCACTATGCACTCAGTGGTTGTAGTGTACTCACTACGCACTCAATGGTTGTAGGGTGCTCACTATGCACTCGGTGGTTGTAGTGTACTCACTATGCACTCGGTGGTTGTAGTGTACTCACTACTGTATGCACTCAGTGGTTGTAGTGTACTCACTAACTATGCACTCGGTGGTTGTAGTGTACTCACTATGCACTCAGTGGTTGTAGTGTGGTCACTGTGCACTCAGTGGTTGTAGTGTATGCACTTAGTTGTTGTAGTGTACTCACTATAAGCACTCTTTTGCATGGTATGCGTTAAAGTCATATGGTGCTACTTGCATGTAAAGGGTTTGCTGTCCATTACCATGCACTTAAATGTAGCAGCACCTCCTACTGTAGGGACGATGCTAGTCAGTGCATCCGTTGTGGGGAGACAGGTAAGGGAGAAGTGCAGTAAACAAATACTCCTGTTCACGTAATCATAGAAAATATTTTGTTGGGTAGGACTGGCAGACTTTGAAATCTGCTCAGGGGGTCTACAGTCTTACTATTTTACAGAATTGGTTGAGCTAAAGAATTATAGAACTAAATTCACAAAAGATTCTAAATATTAACAAGTTATAATATTTCCAATTTCAGTCAAATATTTTGTGCAACCGCCCCAGGCAGTTTTGCAGTTTCCATTGTGGAAACTGGTAATAAGACTTCCTTTGAGCAACTTGCTCCTTCCACCAAAGAGCTCAAAGCCAATATGAGGAAAATGATTCAAACTTAGTTTTCTTGCAATTTGGTTAATTCCCACCTTCATGTTTCTCATCATATAGGTCGTCGAGGAAGGTCAGTACGTGACAGATGCTGTGAGCCATCTAGATGTAGAGGAAGACCCGGAAATCCCACCAGAAGTCTTTCACAGCAATCTCCGCAACCAAAGAGAAACATCCTATAGGGTGTTAGGCAGTATTAATGCAATGTACTCTGAAATGCTTTTGAGTAGTATTTGTAGTAAGCCTGCTCTAAACTAGGATAGGTAGCTATGAGAAAGACTTGCACTGGGATGAAAGGTAGTTTTGAGAAAGAGTAAACATGTTTTTGTGTGCAGTTTTCCTCCTAAAGAGTAATTTGCTGTTAAATTTGCATCCTTTGTTCAGTTGGACATATTTTTTGACCAGAAAGTCTTTCTTCAAACAACAGCAATACCTTGAGTTGTGAACAAGGTTTTTTTTGTGGGGTTTGAACCGTCTGCTGTGAAATATTCCTTTAAGAAGAAAATTCATGTCCAACTGTGTTTTCTGTTGACTCTGGGATTTGCTGTTGGAATATTTTGCTCCTCAAAAACCATACAGGAGGTATTTTAATGGCCAATGAGTGAATCAATACACCGAAAGATATATTTTATCAAGCACCCATTAAGTAAGTGACATTTTATGTTGTTCAGTAAGTCTTTGGTCCACATTTTAAGTTTCCACTGATTGAGAACAAGTAATTGAATAGTTTTGTACATTGCAATTTGAGGAATATTTTAACCCTCAAAAAGTTGTTAATAAAGACCCAAGGAAAAAGCAATCATCAAAATGAGTTCATTCAAACTGTTTTGTAATCAAGAACATAAAAGTCACAAAACCTTGGCACCACTTGTTGCAGCTATGTCATAATTTTTAATTGATTGTATTTAGTACCTCAATCCTAAGTAAGATCATTTCAATCTGCCCACAGCCAGAATAATGTGGCAGTCAATCAAAAGTTATATTTATAACAACACACACTTTTGAAAAACCTAGTTGCCCTCTGTGGTCATGCCACAGTACTTTCTAACATTTTTAGAAAGTTTGAGAGAGTTGTGGGAGGGGAAGGGAGGTGCCTTCATTTGAACTTTCACTGGAAGAATGACAGTAACAAAATGTTACACTTTTCTTAATTTATGAAATCTGAACTTGAAACCTTGAATTTGACTTTTCAGTTGTCAAGGAAATGATCGAGGTAGAAACTGGAACTGAAAATATCAATGTGTATTCTGTGTTGGATGATTGGGGCATATGTACTAAGAGTGACACTTGGAAGAGTTATGGGTAAATATATTTATTGAATATTTGAAAACATTGTACAAGGTTTTACAGAAGCCTATGTCATTGAGTGAGACTGTGCATTGAATTGGGCCATGTCAATCATTCTTGAAAGCAGATTAAGTCGTATTTCCTTGTTCCCAACTAGTCTACAATACATTTGCAGTGTATGTAATCCTATAAAACCTTCGTTTTGCTGCAAAAGCATTAAATTTGAATACTATGTGTATGTATAACCAACTCATAGTCATCCTCATCATGTACCTTACACAAGTGGAAACAAAAACAGCAATGTCCTGAGTACATTTCCGGATGTGCTTTTTCACGTTAAAACTTTGATAATACCGGTATACTAAAGATTGTGTTCACTTGACCCAGTAATGACAAAAGGATATTATTTTTTGATGAGATAGCCTGCAAAGTCCTAAAATTGTACAGGAAAGATGCTTAAGAGATGACTCATTTCACAAGTCATCTTTTTTGTAAAGTGACACAATGTGTTCCCCTTATTCTTTTTATTTGCTGACCAACCAAATAGGCAGTGGAAGTAATTCTCCATTGACTGACTCAACTTTGTATTAAGTTTCTCCAATGGTTACCGTCAGTAATGTATTATATCACGTTTCTAGTCTGTTATGCTTCAAAACACAAATCAGGGTATATTTTTAAGTTTTTACTTTTTTTTATATTTTTTAACTCATCACAATGCAAACATATGCATTAAAAGACAATGTAATGTATGAACAATTCATAATTTGCAAATCTGAAAAAAAAAATTCTAATGTCCTTTACAAGATTTGAAAATTATACAATAAAGTATTATGACATGTCCTTTTTCAACTCATTTGCAGTCTGATGTGTTCATATCTGTGTCAAAGCGGTCACGCAAAAACCGAGATGGGAGTGCCACAGAAATTTAAAGATTTTACAATTTTATTTTCAAAAATTACATATGAATTCCACATAATTAAATGAACCACATGTGACTTATATGTCCTCAAGCGAGTATTCTCTGCTTGGCTGAGTAAGCAGCGTACCATAGCAAAGCAGACACGATCACTGCCAACAGCTCCGAACTTATGATTGGTCCTTTGGAAACTCCCTGCAAAAGATGAAAAAATCAAACATGGATATGGATGTTGGTAGAGAAAGTTACAATACTGATAGGATGATCACAAAGATCTTGTGCCAATGAAGATGGCATTATCTAGCTAAACACTGACTTACAAAATTGATGTTTCTTCTTTGGATATGCAGGTATTCTCCTCTCAACATGTATATCACACATTTACTTGTCTTGATCATTTGCTTGTTGTGAAATACCAAAAACTGTGCAAACATCCCTGAGCAGTCAACTACGGTACAAAAATATGACACAAAAGTAAAACCTTGTGGTTCTCTTTGTAAGATAACCTTACACTTTCATGTGTATTAGAAGGCAAGATGTAAGTTGCACTTCAGAATACCTGCCAATTTGGGGGGCGAGATATTTGGAAATAATGGGAGGACGAGACTGAAATGGTCCTATCCTAATTGATACCCACATATTGGAGCGTACTATACTCGATAACAGAAAAATTGAAGGTGTGCAAGGTGTCCATTCAATTGGCCTCTTCCCCCCTCTCCCTCCCCTGTAATTGCAATTGTTGACAGTGATACACCCCATCCTTAGCTGTGATATTCACTACCAACTGGTTCCAGGTGTGATGGGAACACCCCATCTTTCCTCCCCCTTCTGTATCATTATGTCACTGAGATCAAGATTTTTTTTAAATATTAAGGGGGGGGGGGGGCCATGAGGGAGAACTTACTTTGTGTGTGAAGGTAATGCTGGTTAATGGAGAGACTGTGGATACATCTTCATCAGCTCTTTGCGCCTGTTACGATAAAAAAGCGGAATCTTTCATTAGTTTCTTCACATTTGAGAAAAAAAAAAGCAGGTATCTGAATCTTGAAACAACCCCACCCTGAAGGGCAATTCAAAGCAGCAAGCCCTTAGTACAGGACACCTGCTCATGGCAGTGAAATGAATCAAACTCAATTTTACCAATTACATGTGGTCTTCTCCTAATTTTCCCCAAATCATGACAGGCTGCCATACATGGTAGCATCATCACCATGACCACTAAAAGCATCCTGGGACAACCAGATTGAAAATGCAAACTAATCAGAGTGTTGCACACAATTTCAAGAGGATTCTGCAGAGCCACATCAGGAACTACGCAATTCATACCTTATGCATCGACAGCAGTTCTTCACACTTTCAAAGAAAGACATGTACATCATACATGTAGGCCTAAGGTGAAAACTGCGCCATCAAAATTTCAACCGAAGGTCTACATTTAGAATCAGTGACCATTTTCTGTACTACGCATACAGATGTGTTCTTTTAACACGACACTCTCGCATACCTTTCTCAAAGCACTGAAGCCTTCCTCATCAAACAGCTTGACCTCGTATGTGCCCGCTGGAGCATTCTTATTTTCGTCTACCCAGCTAACCTGGAGGTATAGTGAAAGGAAGAAAGATGATACAGTTTGAGACAGTCTCCGCTGACAAAAGGAGGTGATGGAAAAGGAAAAAAAAACTGGAAAAATGTGGTGATCCAAAGAATTTGTCATCATATGCAGAAGAAATAGACGGAACGGCACAAAACTATAGCAAACAGTTCACCTTTCCACTGACAAACACTTCCCTGCAATATCTTATGCATCATTTTCAACTTGCGATTGTTCAGATCTTTCCTTGAAACCGATGTTACATAAAATAAGTCTGCGAGGTTGGTGTTTCACATCAGCCTTTTTGCAATGAGGTAAAGTACTTGACTTAACAAAAACAAATAAAAAAAACTTTTTTCAGAACTAAATTATTCCTCTTGATGATTTGAGAGTACCTTTAATATGCCTAACATGCGGCAAAGACAGGAACTCTGCACTCAATAAATTGTACAACAGATTCTACACTGGCATGTTTTCTGTCTCACCTGGTATTGGTTGTCTCCTGAGCGAGAGACTGGTAGCTGTCTTCCGCTGACATCTGCATAGAGGAACGGGTTCTGCAAAGTAGAAATGGTTTCAGTTAATAGTGGGGCCAAACTGCCTCATGTAAATTTATATCTCCATCTTCCATTGGTCCATTTTCTAAACACTGAGTATGGCATTTATATCACATAAGGGCATACCAGCTTTGCTTCGGCTATGTTGTCGACATTTATTTATGAGCCTAACAGTTGGGTTGACGCATATGTGAACAAACCGTTTCTTAATTGTAACTTAGAGCATTTTTGGCGAGCAGGTGGCCCTCTCTTTAGAACCGCTAGTATTATTGTAGTGTGAGTGCCATTTCCACATAATTCCTACACATTAGCAGTCTTGTGCAAGTGTAGTTTCATTAGAGGTCAAGCAGAGGGACAACTGGAATACCAGAAGTTTGCAAAGAGCTAATCTTGTTGAGGAGTAAGTTTATGCATTAGTATCAATTCTGTTCGGTGATTAACAATTTTGGACTTTCACCAAAAGAACTCTATCCATAATATTAGGCTGCTGATAAATCTGTTCTATTTTCAGAAGGATTTTCACTGATTGAAAAACAGCAACTGAATCCTCCAAAATTTAACAATATATATTGAAGTTCCAGAAATGTTTCATTTCTTGAGGTATAGTGTTTGCAAGCCACACATCACACATATATACACAAGTATGATCATTCAAATGACTACCTGGCTTACTTTTTCATTGAAACCTAAACAGCTACTAAGGTAACATTTCTACAGAATCAAAATTGTGGTGAATACCCATGATGTTTCAGGCAAATCTTGATTCTTGCCATAGTATACAAAGTTTAATATCTAGATTAAAACGTTTGTAAGGCTTTACTTTGGAAGGAGAATGTCTACAGAAGAAAAAAACCACACACGTAAAATACTTCTTTAAACATTGCATCTAACTTGAGCTCAGTTGACATACCACAATGAGGAAAACAAATTATGGAGACAAAATTTCAGAATTTACCTTGATGGCATTGGAGCATTTTAACTGGAATTCCACGAGAAAGACAGTTTCAGTTGATGTTACTGCCTCTGATGTGGTATACGCTTTATGTTCCACTGATGGATTCAAGCAGTTTTCTCCTGTGAGCAGAAATGAAATTCATGTTTTTATTGCAAAGTAACTAAGAATTCTGTAATAAATATTAATTTCTAATAACTGGATATTTATTTGAGCTTTAAAGTAATAACTTGTGTCATTGCTACATGAAATTCAGTGTCAGGAGAGAGGAAAGATGTCTACAATGTATGCTGGGAGAATCATGACATTTGTAAATGGATTTCCGGAGATTTCTGGTACCAGAACGACGATAGAAGTTACACAGCAATGCCTGAAGAGGAGGCGCAGTCATGCAGCCTTCACTTCATTAAGAAGGGCAAAGTCATGGTTAAGCATCCTGATAAAGCTTTTGGGTAAATGCACAACAATTGTAGAGAACAATCCTTCAACTTGCACCATATGTAAAAAGGGTTTTACACAGTTACTGCCATGCCACCATAGTGTCAGTTCTACATCAGTTGCTCTGCAGTATAAGGTCAGATCCTGTTCACTTTAAGACATGACTTGCTTCAACTTCAAGCATGCTCTAAACTTTTGTTGCACATTGTAACAAGTCCATTTGCGTCTATATGTTTTCTCTCACTTTTGATAAGTTTCAAATCGAGTTGTTTTTTAATATGCTCCAATATAATCTTCTCTTTCATTTACATCTGCTAAAGTGGTTGATATTTAGCCTTGTTTTCATTCCTATTTAATGCAATACCAGACATATCAAGAGTAAGTGATGAAGCTGTCTGATGAATCTGCAAATTGTCAACAACAACTGGCAGTGGCCGCAAACCATTCTAAAGACCAAAAATGTCATGACAGCAGTGTTTCAGGCAATAGAAGGATGCCTCCAATCAAGCAGGGAGACCAAAGAAAATGAGAGAATGGCCCTCATGAAAAGAAAAAGAACACTCACTAATTAAAAAAAAACGTCGCTAAAAAGATTAATTAAAATATAAAGTTAGGAACTTGAAAATGGGATTGGGGATATAATGTTAATTCTAACATTTATTATTTTCACTTTTCAGCAAAAACGTGCATAAGTTCATTGAAAACAGGACATCTCTTCAATCTGCTTTTCACTGCCTTGGATCTCCTTTCATTGTGTCACAGGCCATTGTGTTGGGTGCACCTGCTGCGGATTCCTGACTAAGTTCCAGCTACTGACTACACATTAGAGCCCTACCAACGTTACGTCCTGGTCAATACCAAGAAGAGCCTGAATAATAGAGTTGGAGTCTGGGCCATCTACACCACCTGCTACAGGATTACAGGGAGACCATCCCAATGAGGTGATGCTAGCATCCCTTTCTTGTGTTGGGGACAATTCCAGGAACAAACTTCCAGGAACAAAATTAATAAAGGTGACATATTGTCCTGGGGGTGCACGGTGGGGGGGGGGGGATCGGACTCATGGAATACAACTAAGTGAGTCTTTCTCTTACTGTCTAGTTAGACTTGAGAAATGATGGACTAAGTTACAACCCTTTTTCTCGCGCATCTAGGCCTAATACTATGTTGTGATGCGGTAATCATATACAGGCTAAGTTAAGCAAAGAAAAGTTAAGCAGCAATAAAAAGTGTACTTTCATGGAATTTTCTATTGGTATCGGAGTCTCAGTTTCGAAGATAAATTGATAAAGTATCATTTCGAAATAGAGTGACATTTGAACGATATTAACGCTCACCCGCAGAAGAAAACGGAACCAGAAGAAGAAGGTAAGTTGCCACGAAAGCACAAACGAAGGAAGCCATTTTAAAGAGAACGTGGACGTGAGGGCGCTAACGGAAATGGGAGTCAGAGATTTAATAAAGTGAGGTGTATTTCGTGGAATGGGAGGCGCACATTATATGTGACTTGAATTTAAAAGTTGAGGATCAGGAAGCCACATATGGGTTCATCAAGGACCCTATACCATGTTGATCGTGGTTGAACGCCGACGAGATTCGCCTACTTTTTTCTGTTAGTGTCCAGAGGATATCGAGGCAAGGTTGAAACCAGACAATCCCCAATGCAAAGCAATGCGAACCCAGTCCTGCTCTTGGGACTGACATTTAATGTTCCCATCAGAAGAACGAGAGTGTACGTGTGCCCCAGTTTTTAGCCACTTTCTCAAAGGCTGAGAGGGGTGAAGAATCTGCCCAGCATAGCAGCCCATCAGCTGTGCCAAGCTGTAACGAGCCAAATTTGAATACTCAGAAATTTTCCAAGTGGTATCGCTTGGATTTGATCCGGGGACCCAGTGATTGAAAGACGGACACTCTAACCACCAAGCTCGGTGGTTCTAACAATTGTCAATTCATTCAACTTCATTGTGCCATCTTTGTGTTAGCCACTGATAAATAAAGCAAAGTGTGTCCAAGGGACTGTAATGTCCGGGGGTTTGTCCAATGCTCTCAACCAGGAAACCGTAATTTAGAAGGAGATACATGGGTGATCAGTTAAATTTATGCTAATCTTAGATCTTCTTCGATGTGAGAAGTCTCACTTCGTAAGGCCAGGGATGAGTGCAGCTTAGGCCAAACCAGCCCCTGTCGAGTCTTTCCAGCGATATACAAATTTGTAACCACTGGCTGTGTTCCACGCAGAAAATCGCTATACACTGGCTGTCACACTTTTTCGGTGTTATACTCCTCATAAAAGCACGAGGATGGGCAGATCCAATGAGCGTCAATGAGGCCTGGGGAGCATGAATCATGTGTGTAACGTTATGCGTTGTGGTGAGAGTGAGTAAATTAAAAGGTTCGGGAACTTATTGGTCGAAAAGTTTTGACAAAGGCTAAGAGCAAACTTGACTTTGATTCATCCGATTAGTATATTCAGGCCTACTCGCACCTGCCCCCCCCCCTCAAAGACAAAAAGGACAATGAATTAATCCGAAGGTTGTTGCAGACAGTCAAGTCTGGACCACAGACTCTTAAATCAAAACGACTGTTTATACACTTGTGCAGATAAGGCATGAAGTTTGCCATGCTATTGATTACGAGGATCGTAGAGAGACTATATATAATTTGCTTAAGCATTTTATCAATTTTCGCAAACTTTGGCAAGTTGGAGACGGTGTACTCATGTTCAGCCCCAGATTGATCTAGTGATAAGCGTTGCAATATGCCCTGGAAGTTAGAAACTAGACAAAAAATAGCGACAGTTAGTAATGTTACAATGGACAAAATAGTCCGATGAAATTTTCGACGTAGTAGCAGACGACGTTCAAGCAGTCGAATTTGCAAGGGACAGACCTTGGTGGCAACTAGTTGGGAGTCTGTCATAAATTGCAGATCACTGGCAACGTCCTGCATTTTTGAAAGATTCAAAACCCCAGCATCTCTTAAATTTGTGCAATGAGATTGTTTTGAAGTGGTTGCATTTGTTCGGTTGCAGACATATTTGAGTATGTGCATGGTGATGTCAAAGGATGCTATAATGCCTTTAAGAATACACTTGATAAATATTTTGGGCAGTGTGAGAGATCCTGTTGATTTGGGCTGGGACTTGAGGATGTCTGCTCTTTCAGGCCTTTTTTCTTGCTAGGAGAGCAAAAAAAAAAATAAGGGGAGCTCTTACCAGAGCCCCCGCTCGTATTGAATCCCAGCCTACTGCTTTTGAATTCCATAGATGCCTCCCTTGACGTTGACACTCTTTTTTTCTATTAAATTTTCATTCTTCCCTTTCGGATTGTGGAACTCCTTGACGATTCGCATTTGGTGAGATACTTGCGAATACTTGCTCATTTGGCGCTCCCCGGTCACTAGGTAGTCAAAATGTAATTTGCGTCATACGTCAAGTGATTCATCAATTAAAGTCTGTCGCCCTCTACACAGAAACAAAATTTGTCCTACCCCCTCGGCTTTACACAAAATTACAGCCAAAACTAGGCTAGTCAATTTGTGCAGTTAGTTAGCTGGGTACTATTTATTTCGTAAGACATTAGTACGGTATAGGGCTCCTGGATTGTACGTTGTGCGATTGCAGTGGCGAGCCGAGTATGACTGTGTGCGGGAAACTATCTTTGGCAGCGCTAAGCCGGCGGACTCGTTAATAATAAAACGGAAATACAAGTGTATACAGGTACAATGCAGCATCTAAGGATGTGAACTTAAAGTCCCATCATTCTCTGGCCCCTTCCACGAGGCAAATTCGTCTTCCCAAGTAACGTTGTGTGAATCCGTCAGTTGTAATGTGGCTGTAACCTGAATTGGGCCTAACTGTTGTTGTTACTAATGTTAGTGTAGCCTGTAGGCTAGGTTCTGACCTACGTAAGGCAAAGGCTTCTCCCAGTCCCACTAGTTGTATTCCTTATTGCCTTAGCATATATGTGTAACGTTTTATTTGCTTCTTCAGTTATTTACACCTGGTTTTAAGTTACTCAACAGAGCGTATATAGCCTAGGCTAACTTAGTTTCTCTTTGAACTGAAAATATGCTTGCCATTAAGCTGTTTAATGTTGACTGCAGCATAAATAATTTGCTACAGGCCTAGCCTATGCCTTACTTACAATGTTTATAGAAGGCATAAGGATGTAAAAAAAGGCCAAGTTTTGTGTACCATTGGAATGTCAAACCATGTATAATGGGGTGACCGTCGAATGCGCTATTCATATTATTAAGGAAATTTATCATTCCAAGTTTGTGATAGTTCCACCTATAAAAGTGGGAATGTTTCCTTATGAATCAGTATTGTCTCAAAGGAATACATATTCATTGCAACAAATAATTGTGTCACCAGAGGTGAAATTATCGCGCCTCCTTCATGACGATCCAAACAAAATTAACTTTCCCCAAGGTGCCTGTCGAGTGCACCTGCCGTTGACCAAGTGTGGAAATAACAAAGAAAAGGTAGCGTGCCTAACCTACTGTAAGCTCTCAAAAGTTGTGATTTGTGAATGTTAAGCTAGAGGTGCGTTCAACAGGCCTACGCGGTAGATGTCTGCCTTATAATAGATATATTATATATAGGGCATAGCCTAGGCTGAGGGGGATGTCTGTGCAGTAAAAACAGTTAGACCTAAGTAAGAGTGTAGGGAGCTCACTAACTGTATCCCTATCACAAGCACACATATTAGCTACTAGGCATAGTGTAACGTTAGTTTAAGCATAATGGCAACATCAGATCAACCAAACCACTTTGACACTTTGCCAGGTTCAAGAAGTTGGCAAATGGTGGTGATGCCTCTGCTTATGATCATAATGTCAGTGACTTCTGCTTTTGCAATACTGAGCTGTTCTGAGCTGTTTCAATTGAGAGCTTTTTAAGGATGTACAGTAAGGCTTCCCTGCGATTCTGAAGACAGATGGTTGGGACTAGCCCTTGAACAGGGCTGTGCATTACGTTACATTCCACACCACAGCCCTTGTGCCGCTAACGCAAAATCCCCATCCAGAAATAAGAACAAAAGATGAGCTATCCTCAAGAATTAAAAATATAATGACCATCTGTGCAAGTTTACCAAAAATCATAGTATATCTGCACAGTATAGCCTACTACTAACAAACATTGAGATGTATAGTGGTTCTACTGAAATTTCCTATGTGATTGACATTACTCTCCCTGTGCAAATTTTGGAAGAAGATATATTTATCAACACACTCTTGAACTGTCAAAAAATATGTCCTGCACAGTTTGCAGAAATTCCAGTCTGTTTACATAGGTGGCATTACACCAAAATCCTGAAACTGAGCCATCATTGTATCAACCCAAACCTCAAATCTTAATATTGTGAAGCTGGCAGGATTAATAAACAAAGAACAAGATTCAATTTAAATGTAAAGGTAAGCTGAAGTCTGCAATGTACATACAGTCAGCTGTTCCCTGTTCCAGTGAAATATGCCTTGCACCAGCCTAGACAGTTAGGTTTTTTTGCTATATACCTCATCATGTTAGGATATCTTTTTTTTTTTTTTTGTATTTTCAGAACGTTTCACACAATGTGTTTCAGAGGGCACTTTTGTACATTTTAAACTCAGAAACATAATGACACACATGAAGTGACACCTCATGGAATGTGTGGGATTCGAACAAATAATGAAAATGTTTTCTGGTCAAACTTTTTGCCATACATGTTTTAAATTGCTTTCTTCCTTGCTCTGTTCTGTTCTATTGAGGCAGACAGCAATGGCAAGATGGGAAACCCCCAAATGTTATTTTTGTTACTGTTTGTATGAACTGTCTTATAAGCTATAAAATGCAGATTTTGGGTTGCTTGGAAATGGGAAATAAACGGAACTAAAAATGCTTGAAGCAGAATTTGCTTCTTCCTGAGCAGAAAAGCAGTGGCTCCACCTGGGGTGCAAACACTTAAACCACCGTAGAGCCTACCAGACAACCATTTTAGACAACCAACATTCTCAAATTAAGTGCAAAAGATATTGTGGAGTAAAAACTGACTTGATGAATTTGACCTAGACTTAAAGGGAAATAGGGCGTTTAGAAGAAGCCAACATCGTGTATAAAGAAAATAGCTTTGATCATTGTTAAACCATTCAGTCTCATTAACAAACATCAGCAAAAGCTTTATTTCCTCAAAACATTTTGCACGTGATGAGTAATGGAAGATGCATCTTAATTTTGAAAAGTTTGGGTGAACAAATAACAAAATTTCTATCTATGAGAAACTTATTTCTTGGTAAGAAGACTACTGTCCTTCCTCATTTTAAAAATCTATCATTCTATGATCACAAACATTGTTTTTAAAAATGTTGTTGTCTTCTGTAAAACGAACGCCTTATTTCCCTTTAAACATTTCAAGTCATTTATACTTGATGACCTTGTCGAAAATCACTGACGTGCACTTCGTAGCATAGTTTTACCTTGTAGTGCGCTCTTACAGAACTAAGACCAGTCATATATTGTATGCCTCTTTGCTGAGAAAGATAACTTGACTTTAAAGGCATCTTGATGGTATGGTAAGGTAATATTTAGTGGAATTGACACTGAAAGCGTAAGTCTGGTAACTAAGATTTTTCTACTGATTCATTCAATGTCTCCTCTTATCATTTTGTGTGACTTTTCAATTTTTCCTTTGAAACCAATCGATGTAGTTTTCTTTTTCTTTTCTCTCTTAGAAAAAATGTGATTAGAAAGTTGCAGATTTATTGTTGAAATGCAGCGATGAGCAACTGAACAATGAAGGAGTCCACACCTTAAAAAAGTGAAAAAAGCAAAGAAAGTAATTTGAAAAGCAGAAGAGGACCAATCAAGAAAAGTCTACCAAATGCTCATCATGTCTGCTGTGGCGGTCTTCACGTGTCACCCAAGCTCCCACCCCTTCCAGACACGTCGCATAGATCTAAACGAGCCCGTCAAGATCGGAAGATCAGTAGCTAAAGCGAGACCCGCCCCCGAGAATGCAATATTTGACTGTAAAGTCCTCTCTAGGAATCATGCATTGCTCTTCTATGACAAAGAAATGGGCAAGGTAAGGGCTCATTTTTGCTTTCAAATTTTGAAGTTTCTTCTTTTTCTATTTTTATGAGAGCTTATTATGCATAATTTATGTTCCGTGCAGTTTTAAAGTGATTGTTAGTATTCCATTTCAGGCTGTTTATGTCGTATGTCTCATGAAAAGATACCCAGCTGAAAGATGTATCCTGTAGTGGCTTCAAGGGATCTGTTACAATGGGAGAAGCCTTTCAGACTTTAGTTTTTCAGTGGTTGGTGGGGGGGGGGAAAGGAGAGGTGGGGGAGGAGAGGTGGGGGAGGAGAGGTGGGGAGGAGAGGTGGGGAAGGAGAGGTGGGGGGGATAGGGGAGGAGAGGTAGGGGGAGGATAGGGGGAGGAGAGATGGGTGGGTGGGCGGTTGAGATGGGTGGGTGGGCGGTTGAGATGGGTGGGTGGGCGGTTGAGATGGGTGGGTGGGCGGTTGAGATGGGTGGGTGGGCGGTTGAGCAAGGCATGATTCTTCTTTTGCATGATTCATATCATCTTAGTATTTGTCAGAATTTAACGACTGTATTAAATGTTATTTACTTCCCAATTGCTGATGGGCTAAAGCAGAAAGGTGATTGTCATAGACCAAATAAGGGTGTAATCATACGTGAAACAAATCTCTGCCCTTTGCGAGGAAAAGTTGCAAAAGGACTCTTTAACATTCCAGCAAGAGCAATCAAGATATGCAAGAAGTTTGTCAGTTCTAACCATGATAGAAATTAACAATCAAACTGTATAGGTCATGCAATCAGTGAACATGTTATGTGAAAGCTAGTTAGAAGGAACGTTTTATCAGTACTGTGCAGTTGGCTACATTTATTAGTCCATGGTTATTAAATTGTGAAGGAAAATAACTGAACCATCAGTGTTTGTGCTAAGAAATTGAATGTGGGAGGGAACTGCCTCCCCAAAAAAATTTTTGAGAGGGATTTTCAAAATCAAAGAGGGACTTGTTACTTGGTAAAGATTCTAAATTGCACTGTACTGTGTATTTATAGTTGTAGCTACCACCTCAGCTGTGGGACAGTGTACAGGATATTCTTACGAAAGATACATATTGTGCAGAAGTCGGATTCACGCAATCCAGCACCTTAGAACAAACACTGAGAAACCATGCATGTACTGTTCATACACACAATGTCGCATCTCCAATTTTCTGTAGGATGATGTTTGTGATGTGCATGATAAACTACATCAAACTTTTAAAGAAATAATCTGACGAGCCTACTGTTTCAAACTTTGACACTTTTTTCTATAATCCTTTCCAAAATACAATTAAAAAATGGTAGAGTAATATGGGCAATGTGTTCACAATGAAAGCACTATGGCAACTCATCATGGTACATCATCTGTCTGTCCTTCCCATGAAATTCCTGTAGCTTACACTTACATATACTCACAGCATGGTAAGTATACAGTTTATTGAGAAAAAAGGTAGCAGATTCCCTTTGTGTGAATGTAAGTTTATACCAGAGAATTTCAGTTAGTCAGATTAAAGATCTCTAGTTTTGTCAAGCGTTTATAATTTTATCAGGGCAATTTACATCTTGTAGTACAAAGTTTGTCAAAGACTTTTGTTACATATGGTTGGAATTTGAAAGTTTGTTATTCACATTCACTAGAATGTGTTGATAATGGAGTAAGTACTGTAGTCATACATAAGCTGAAAAAATCACCGTAAGATTCTACGTAGATGTGGTCACTGTCTGTCGTGTCAATGTCTCATAATACAAAATAAACAGAATCACGAGGATGACAAGCTTTCTTGGCTCAAATTTTCGTGTTTTGGTATATTGAATTATAAATATCACTGATGGACAGTTTTGCAATTGTACGTGAGTCAGGACAGCGTTCATGACCTTCCGATGCGTTGAGATGAAGGTACAGATTAAGAAAATTGAGCGCTCAGAAATTACCTCACTTTCGTTTTATCCATCATTACTACAGGGAGGCATTAGTCACAGACCATCAGTTCAGTGTGAATGCTGCAAAAGCTTGGTTTAGAAGACACTGTCTCCATTAAGGAAATGATAGGTCAACAAACTGAGAAAATTTATGGACTCTTTGACTTTTGATTTAACTGGTCTTGCTCAGTTCACTGCATGCCATGTTGCAGTATTGCTGTTTTGCAAATGCCCTGGAAAATGCTAAAAGCATACAGGTAGTACTGTACCAGTTAAATTCAGCAATAGAGCTGCATTTGCGTGGGCACATTTGCACTTGTACTGTAAGTCATTCCAGCTCATGTGTTAATGGTATTTAGGTTTATGCATTTTGATCATTTATTGCTTGGGTGGGAGGTATATCTCATTCTTATCTCAAGTACAGTATGATGCAAGATATCACACTGCCTTGATATTTTAAAGTATATGTTCACAAAACCTATGTTTGGCAACTCTATCAAGTGAGGAAGGCTGTGGTCAAAATTATATGCAAGTCAATGCATTGTACTGTACATGCCTCTGAATGCCATACATACTGTATAGAGGAAGAGCTAACTGAGATGGTGGCACTGTACAGTAGTACTCTTAAAATATGCAGTTTGCTGCATGAGGACTATGATTCATTCTAGATCTATGGATACAGCTTTTTTGATATAACAGTTTAAAGAGCTCTACATTTCAACCAATCAATCATGAGCATAATCACGAGCATTTTGTGTCTGGTATTGCCGTCATCTCAGAGATGAGATGGGTCATTAAATAAAATGAAGTGTGTTCCCCTCCTGACTCAGTCTGCTGAAACTCTGGAGAAAAGTCCTCTAAGGTTTGTTTATTATTCCCTCACTCTATGGATAATCACTAACAGAGCGTCTATGGAATGTCCATTTCACCTTTGCTCTTTTTCAGTGGTACTGTACAGTGCCTCACACATCATTTGCTTGCTTCTCCCTGTTAGGACAATGCTTACTGGAGCAATTTCATCTTGTAGCATACATTACTGTGTTCTGCTGTACAGTAAATGCACAACGTGCCAATGCAACATTGCACAGTGACAAGAAACATGCGAGTGCATTGACCCAATTTCACAGTCAGTACAGAAACACATCTCAGTACATGGACTGTGGGACTTCATTGCCCTGAATTGCAATACGTAACTGTAGAGCTCTGTAAAGGTTTGCACAGTTCAGAGTACGATGTTGCAATGGCTGTTTTCATGTGGCACAAGAGTTTCACCCTTACTACAACAGTGCCACAGAATGTTAGCACCAATCAGCTCATCAGTTAGAACGATTGATTTTGGCCAATCACAGTGATGCTTTAATAAACAACATCTCATGCGTTGATCTGATAGCATGTATTCTGTTTAAAGCTGGAATATGAGTGGAAAATTTGTCAGTGAAAGTCAAATTCAGCAGAATATATAGTTACTACGAAAAGACATTTGTTTAAACCCCATTTTGCATAAATGAATATTCATGTATCCATTCCATTGGTCTGTTTGATTTCAAGTAACAGTGATTGACTGCTGTGCTTTCTCGGAGAGTGTGAATTTTGTAGGGGCAACAAAGATGTCAAGACAATTTTCATACCCAAATATCTGGAAAACGAGTTACATAGTTCTCTTTCAGATGTTGTGACAGGTGATCTTTTTCCCCTACTTTCTCTTCCCTCAAACCAGGGAGGTGCTAAAGGAGGAGATACAACAGAAGTTTCTTCTTTTGAAGTAGCCTAATTCCCGCTACAATCGTCTCTTTATTTCACCTCTTGAGGATTCAATGGGATGAAAGGGTATTAGGACCTTAACGTAAAAGGTCTATGTTGTCTACTCCGTTGTAAATTACCCATCAACAAATTTTGTCTATAGGAATAGCATTGCCAGTCGTTATTCTTGAAAATCAGTTTTCAACTTCTGACGCGGTCCGACCCCTTTCGCAGTGGAAAAATTTGATGTTGTGTAACTTATTGAACATGGATACACCCTCTGCAAACTTGCGAAAATCAGAGAAAATCGATAAAATGCAAACGTAAAATATAGTCTTATGATCGTTTTCGGTATTTGCATATATGGCAAAGGTCTATGTCTTATTCTTTTATACCAGTCTGTCTTGATGCGAAAGAGATAGCCAGTCGTTTCGATTTTTGAGACAGTAGTTTTTAGTTGATTGTTGGCAACGAACCTCGCATCAAAACTTTTTGCTACACAATCCTTTTCAAAGATTACAAGCAGGTGTAAATGAAGATTACTTGGATGTCCCTAGAAGTAAGATACATCACACAAAAGTAAAACAGAACTCTAGGCTGTTCTCATCCCTTCTTGAATTGAAAGTTATCACGCAGGAGAAAATCTAACAGGATTAGCATAACTTGAAGGACCCGTTGTATCTCCTTCTCTAGCACCTCCCTGCTCAAACACTGGCAAAGGCAGATCTATGAACAGGTGATTCCCAGTACAACTCATATTTCAGCTTTAAAATAATGTTTGGTACTACTACCCTTGTACTCTTCAATATTTTAATCTATTGGCGCTAAGCCTTAAGATTATGTTTATTACCATGCAACTGAACTGTTCCTGCCCTCACTATTTTTGTGGCTTTACTGGAACGTGTGGTGATAAACCATGTTGTCCTTTTTTCTTTGTTGACTTGGTTTCTATGGTTCAGATGTGTTAGGCTGATCCTGCTGTATGTGTTGACTTCATTGTTTTTGAGTATTTACGGTACATCTTGCTGCATTGACTTACTGCAGAATTTCAAGTCAGATCTATAGGAAACATCTACAATCTTGGACAAAATACCTTGGGACACCCCGCCCCCCCATTCAATGTTGGCTGTAGGATTGCTGTTCAAAGGGTACATTCACTTCTATAGCACAACATTGGAAAGGGGCGCGGGGTTCATGTTATCCTCTCGCCTAAAATTCAGTATTGTATTTGCAACGTACGACAAAGTGTCCCAACAATTTTGTCCAAGATTGTCTGAGAATTTCGAGGGTTTAGAGGCATGCGCGGGACACAGGAAAAATCGTCAATTTGAAATAAGTTAAACGGCAAAATGGGGGGTGTTATTCCTTTCAACAAGAAACATCAGCAGCGCATGTTTGGCATGTTTTGGACCTATATTGAAGTTGCTTTAGTGTGATAATATTATTGTGTGAATGTTGTCAATTTTATTACGGAGTAAAGGGAGGAATAAGTCAAATCCACGTATTTGCACTAAATGTGCTGAATAAAATGCAGTCATTGGGGAGGTAACATCATAACTCCAATGCATCTTGTCGACCAGGAAACTCCTTTAAAACATTTTGTATGATACAAATGACGTAGTTTCGGCTCAGACTCTGATATTGAGACAGGTACGGAAGAAAAAAAACAAACAAAAACAAAAAACACCCCCCCCAAAAAAAAACAAACAACTAACATGTTAGTCACTGCGGTTCGTTGAAGAAGATCGATGTATATGTGTTATTTATTCAAATTGTTCACAGTGATGACATGGTGCCTGGTATTAATGTAACTACGCTTAATGACTGTTATGACTGACTTGCAGGTTAATCTGGGTAACAAAGTGTACTATCATTGTACAAAATAAACCCCTAAAATGCAAATTTAATAAATGTGACGTTTGCTCATATTCACATAACAGTGACTTTGTGGCACCCATTCTATCGTACCGTACATGGTGCACTGTAATATGTCAGTCATTTTAAGCAGTTTCAACGGACTTCAGAGTACATATTTGTTGTTAGAGCTGTATCATTATATTAATATTTATATTAATATATATATATATATATATTACCTTATGTTATATATGAATGAATGAAAAATGAGAAGTTGACAGACATTTGAGTTTATAAATGGATAATTGAGCAGTGAAAAACACTATGGTCATGCCATGAATGAAACCCCGGCCTCCCCATCCAAGCTGACTTAGACCTAACAACAGCGTCCGACAGTATAGGTTAATAAAACCCACGTTCTACCAAATGTTTTGACAGGAAAATTTAAGGAACCCGAGGGAAAATTGTGTAGATCACAAGACTGAAGATTACATATGTTACCAGCTTCATGCAATGTAAAAATTGCAGTCACAAATCTTGATTTAGTGGCCAAAAATGTGAAAAACCAGCCTATACTAACGTTCTACCATTATTTTAATATTAAGCTGAATCTACAGTTCTGACTTTAACGCATTTTGGTAGAGCGTGGAGCTACTTCAGAATATATTATAACTAGGATTCCTACCACCATTGCAATAACACTCCTGTTGCAACGCAATGCAATAGCTGCCCATCAATGATATTTCTAAACGCAACTATTTCTGTCCGCATGCAAAACCATAAAACAATCTATCCATTCATCATCACTCCTTCCAAACAAAACATATACAAATAAACCCCCAAAATTAAAATTAAACTTGTTATGTTCATCGTCGAAATTCAGAATACTTTCATTTGAAAATCCCCAGACTCATGGGCCCCAATAACTAATTTTTATGATGCACCTTGTCCAGAAATGTTCAATTTTCTTTCAAAATTTTGCTCCAAAATTGCTCCCAAAAAACTCAGACAATCTTGGACAAAACACCTTGGGACACCCCACGCCCCCGTTCAATGTTGGCTATAGGATTGTTGTTCAAAGGGTACGTTCACTTCTATAGCGCAACATTGGAAAGGGGCGCGGGGTGTCATGTTATCCTCTCACCTAAAATTCTGTATTATATTTGCAACGTACGACAAAGTGTCCCAACAATTTTGTCCAAGATTGTAGGTCCCTCCCCCACCAAAAAAAACCAATAACATTTACTGCTTTATTTCAGCCTTGAATTACTATAGATGGTTAAAAACTAGAGTGCTGTACTTTTATCACATTCAGTCTGTAGTACATCAAACATTGTATGTAAATGCTGCGCAGTGTACGTACAGGAGTTGAAATATGTATGCTGTCTGACGTGAATGTTGTGTTTCTTTCAGGAAGGTAAATTTAAGGCTTATATACCTTAAAATTTTTGTAGTGAATTGCTTTGCTTTACATTAAGGGATAATCACACCCATTTATGTTGCAAAACTAACAAGCCGTGTGAGAAATTGAGGGGTGTGGTGTATTCTGGCTGATCATGAACCTATTTTTAGAACTTTTTTATGTTACCCATAAGTATCAATTTACAGGACTTCGTGCTGCTCGTGCAGGGCGCTCCTGATGACGAACGACTGTTCACTTCAGAAATTAACGGCATTGTAAGCAATCAAAACACTTTAAATGAAAGTGATAGTGATACCTACTTTTGTTTTCTTTCATGCCCTGTCAGCATTTATTGCTCAATGCAGAAAGGGAATAAGAATGGATAAAAAGAAAAGGTTCAATATATTGTTCAATTTGTAAATCAACATTTGCATCAAAAAGCATGAGTTGAAGTACTTCACGCTCGGAGGAATGTACCCGGATCCTTTTGACTGTCTTCATGAAGGCTACTGAACTTCTGTTAATGATTTAGTGACCGTTTTGTCTACTAGAGACATTTGTTGTATTTCTGTGCGATTTGTGCAAGTCGGAGCTGGTTCAATGTAGTTTAGTAAATATCAGTCATAGCTATATATCCCATACTGTAGCTATGCCCCCTGCCCTTTCTCCTTATCATGTTGTCACCCCCTTGTGTCTCAAACTTTGCTGCCTGCTTTGCTCAATGCGCAAATTTGATTTCTTCGACTTGTAATGTTTGTTGAAGACCTGTATACTGTGAGTAGTCGTCATTTGTTTTCATACCCAAAAGCAGGCAAGTCGCCAAAGTGCAACAGATAATTTTGTGAGGCCTTCCATGAGGGAAGTTACTGGACTTCTCACTTACTTGTCCCAGCATAACAAATGCACTCCCATCTTTTGTACTGGTCAAAAGTAGATCTGCCTCCATGTGTGCTTGGAGTGTGGAGTTAAGGTTACTAGCATAATGATACTGTGGAGAACAATCAGTTGGTGACCATTTCCAAGGTTGCAGGTTAAAGTCGCTGATCCCAAGAATTCCGAGCAGATACAGCGCAGCCCTCCTGTAGATTTATGCACGTGTATGAGACATACATGTATTTCTCTGGCTTGGAGTACCATACTGTGTGCTATCTATAGTCAGACATGGCTACCAGCACCTCTTTGAAATTCGCATACATGTGTGCTGTCAATAACATTGGAAATGGGATTGCTCGCACAGTATTCTGTGCAGGTTCAGGTATGTGGCAATGACAGCGAAATTTTGATTTCCTTATAGTGAGGATTAATTATCTCTGGTACAAACTTCAGCTTCCTGGTGTCAGAAAAGTCAGGCAATTCCTACAGGAGATGTGATGCACGTGGAAGTGCAATTGAAGTACAGTACTGCTGTGAAAGTACTGGGACAAGTTGTAGTAGTCGTGGTGCAAACATATGTAAAAATTGAGAATATGTGAAAATTTCACGAACCCACTATTGTTGTTTAGAATTCTTGTTTCTAACACTCTTTTCTTTTTCACCATTTCCTGCCGCATATAATTGGGCACACGGTTTTGTCTGATGATTCTGATTGAAATATCACTCACTGGCACAAATTTGCAGTTCAGATATTCTCAGAATTCCCATAAAGGTGTGGCATGGTAGCTTATCGATATTTGGTAATTAATGAAGCATTCATGTGACTGTAAGTTCCATTCTGGTTAGCATTAAAGCTGTTTATCACTAGCATCCATGAATAGCACAGCTGTAGCTCGGTGGCGGCGTCAGGCGGCCATATCCGAGACTTTTCCTCCAATTATTTGCATTCCTTGTAAATTCCATACTGCCCAGCACTAACTTAAAAAAAATGTAGTGCAGTAAATATGATGGGAGAACTGGTCTTTTTGAGTTAATATTCTTAGATTTCATGAGCACTTACCAATAACAGTGCGTGAAGATGTAGAGCACTCCTAGGGTGCTGCTCCTTGGACCTACCAGGAGCCCTGGTGTGAGCTTCTCTCCTCTACCAGCAGTGGCTGGTTCCTTTGCTTGGAGCCTGGCACTAAAATTTGTCAAGCTACATTCCTGATGCACAGAATATATACAGTGAATTTCACGACCTTGCTTTGATGCTAATTAGTAGTAGTACAGTGCACATGTCAGTGTTCTCCACAGGGGATTTTAGGGGGTAGCTTTCTCCCTAGCAAAAATTACCCCCCTGAAATAGTGACCTCTCTGAAAAATAAATTAAGTTCTCCTTAAAAAGCTCTGCTTGGCAGAGAAGTTGACAATATGTTTCTGAGTAGCACCATTTGCATCATTAGCAGATCTATCTAACATAAACAAAAATTTTCTGCAGTGAGGTTGGCCCCCTTCCCCGGTGATTGCACACGCACCTCACCCATGGCCGCCCCCTCACTTGAAAATCTTTCAAAAACAAATGCATGTATATCATATGACAGGGCCCATTTCACTTTGGGATGCAACTTTGTAACCCAAGTGCAACAACTACAGTGTAAAGGCATTGTAAAGTTACTGCACTGTAGAGTTGAATAATGGATTATTCAGGTTGATTATCAAAGGTCATGAGGAGGGAAGTCATCAGCATGATACTCAAGATGTATCCACTGAAAATTAGGCTATGATAACTCTCTCAATCACAGACCTCAAAGTGACGAGGACTGCTGGCCTCAAAAAATCATGAAGAATACTTACAGTATATGGTAGTCATTCACAGTACTGTATATAGTGTTACTGCTAGATGTGCCGTGTGTTTAAGTGACATTGGCTTGTCCTGCTTTTGTTTCATTATGACTAGGGACACAAAATAGTTGGCCAGTTCTGTAAAAGCTTTGAAGACAGAATGTAGGCAATGTACTGTCTTCAGTACCATGTAGAGTACATGCACAGAAATGTCACCTTGAAAAATTCACCCGCACAGTAAGTATTGTAAAGAATTTTATACACCCAGAGGGGTTTATTTTGGAAACATAAATTTTTTTCGTTGAAAATATTGACATTACTTATTATTGTGAAACTCAGTAATCAAGAGGCAATATATAGGCCTAGCAAAGGAAATACTGACACTGTACAACACTCTACATCATCTGTTTTGCATTTATATGAAACTTTGAAAAGGCTTGTTAAAAAATGGTAACAGATATAAACAAAATGCCAATGGATTTTCACTCAGGGTTGTACTTTGCAACTTCTGTATGAGGCTAGCTCTTTCCTCTGTGCATGTCACACAACTTTCAAACACCATTCATTTAAATCCAATGCTATTGCTGTGTATTGATTAACTATTGGTTCCCCTTTCATTTTGTGATGGAAATTCTCACGACTTTCAACAGCCAGTAAATAAATACTCGCTGGACATGCAGTGTAGACCTGTAGATACAACAGACTGAAGTACCAGCTATACCACATGTAACGTCAGTTATGTCTAGCTTACTGAGAAAGAATCAACACCCTGTGTAAATTTTGATAAGCCCCCCTCTTTTCTAAGTGTACAAGTATCAATAGTCCCCATCCATCAACATCAGCAAGCTTCAGTATGTACAGTGTCTGTGTTCTCACTAGGCTTGCATTATAATATAGAACAGGATATGTACCATCCGAAGTTGTCTCCTCAAATAAAAGAGCCTGTGTAGATAATTGACTTTCAAATCAGCTTTAATTTGCTATTTAATTATAAGAACTGGTCTCTCTCTCTATTTTTGGTAGTTCTTCATCGTCTGGGCAATCTGCCATCGTGATTAACTAATTAAAAGGCAATGGTCCACTTGTTGTTTTAGTATTCTGGATTTCTGGGCAAACCCCCAGAGCATTGTCCTTTTAGAATCTTCCTTTTTTTTTTTATCTGTGGTCAGATTTGTTTTGATAGTGAAGATTTAAAATAAAATGAGTGGTGCATGCAGTCTCAGCTTATAGATCTGCAGTATTCATTTGTCTTTCATTGTACTGTGCAGTATCTCTGTATAGGATCTGTCGTAACTGTGAATTTGTCAACCTGCACTTTTGGCAACAGTTTCCATGAATAATATGACAGAGTCTTTGAACTGAGGATGCAGTACATGGGCATTTCCTCTTTCTATGTAAGGTTCACCTATATTGTATTGTAGCTTGCGTTTATCGAAGCAAAAGCTTTGAAAACTTGCTCTTGGCCTGGAAATGACACAAACTGAGATCACCGTAAGCCAAACGGCCGTGTACAATGCTCTGTTCCTGCGATACGCAGTCGCTTTTCGTAGTGCCTCTCGCATTCTAAGTGCAGAAGAGAATCTGTGTCGCTGCTGGTGCTACACTGTATGTGGAGCAATAAATCCTACCGTGATGGCAGGATCATAAGTACCGTAATTAACAGTGTGATCAATGTGAAGTTTCTGACTTGTAAAACCAGGGAGGTTTGGGTTTCAAGTAGATGCATGCTTGGAGTCATGATGAGAACAATGATGTTTTTTTTTTGCTTTCTGTAGAGCCGGGTACAGTATTCTGTGTATCACTGTACATCGTACATTGAGGTTCTGTACTGTATGACTTCAGACACAGCTGTTCATACTTAACATGTCCCCTCTCAACCAAAACACTCTATTTTACCAATATCAGATTGTACGTTGACAAAGTTAGTAATTATTCTTTGTTTTTTTCATGTAAAACAAGACATGTATCCAGTTTTCTGTGTAACTTGCAACTGGGTTTGTCAGATTAACAGCCCGAAGAAATTTGGTACCAAAAGCTGTCAATATTGTTTCATTTATTATGTCCCAGTTATTGCTGTATTAACTTTAAAGTTTTCAAAGCAAAAGTTACCTTACTTAAATTATGAACAGTTTGTCCTCCTCTAAAATTGATTGACGCCTACAGTATCTGCTCATCTCCCGGCGATTCTGTCTGCACAAAGCCATCTCCTATTTTGAACGAAAAACTGTCACTTTGAGAAGGCATTCGAGGATTTTCTCTGATAGCTCTTTTCGTTTTATGACGGCATATACATGCTTTTTCTTTCATCCCACAGTTTTGTTTACAAGACACAAAAAGCAGCAATGGGACATTTGTAAACAACCAGAGGCTGACTCGTGGCACCGGTGAGAATCCCGAGACGGAGGTGCGGTCTGGAGACATCGTCCAGTTTGGGGTGGATGTGGTCGATACATCGAAACGAGTTGTCGGTGAGGATCAGATTTGTCAACTGTATTACGAAACAGGAATTTTGGTTATTCTGCTGGAGCACCCTCTATCTTGCACTTCTAACAACATGGTGGGGGGGGGGCTAGACATTGAGCGGAAGTTTTATTTATCCTGTATGTACGTGTATGTACTGCAGTCATTATACTGCTCAACTTTGGAGAGTGCCTGCTGTATGCTGGAGGATTTTGCTCTCTATTTCCAGGCCATGTGGTCAGTGCAGTAGTCGTGTGATAACTTATCATTACTAGAAATGCAAACCATGCGAATTTTGGAATTGCAAAGCTAGTCACAGGTGCTGTCCATGGATCTACAAGATCAAATGATGCAGATGATGCAGAATCTATATACCATCTGCAGTCTCTCATCAAAACAAAAGATAGAAACAGGAAAACAAGAAAAATAAGCCAAATGTGTATCTCCCCAAAAGCCCCCCAAATTAGTTTGCCTGGTGGTCTGCCGCTGCTGGTCTTTGCCAGTCAGGTCCGATCAGGTTGAATCGCTGCCCGCCATTACTAGCTCAGAGATGGACTTTCTGACTGACACTTTACTTAACGAACACTCAGTTAAAATAGCCATTACTTGTGGCAAAATTGACCAGACTATAGAGACTATGCCCTAGACTTTTAAGTTTCAAGCAGATTCCTCAACATTTAGATGCCTGTCACAAGACCTAGAGATTGCCATTCCCTGCAATTGGGGCCAAAAATTTTCTTGCACTGTCTGCGTCAGCTGTTGGCGAAGTTACACTACGACAGTCCTGCCAGCTCCCTGAGACAAATCCCTATTTTGCTCATGAAAGATTTTCTCAAGTGCCGTAAAATGTTTTGTGTACCATACATGTGTGCATTAACAATGCACAGTAGTGTGTTTCATTTGCAGTAAGTAATGTACTAGCAGCACTTTGAAACACATCAGTGTAATCAGAGATTGCGTAGTGTCTGCATGCATTCATGTGTATTGCTGTCTTAGCACTGACAGTAAGTACAGGTATTAAAGTTGTTTACAATATGTGCTCCTGCAATAAATAACATCTTTGTAAACAGGCCCGTTTCTGGGGAAGCAATGCAACTTGACAGAAAACAGTCTATAACCTGGAAAAGTAATGAAAGTTTCAAGGGGTCATACGAAAATTAATCGAGATGTTGTGGAATTTGACGCAAACCTGAAAAACAAATATTGTGGACTGAATTGCTGTGAGCATATGATTCACATTTAAGAGTGAAATGTAATAGCATGGCCTCTTTATTATGGAGATCTTAAGACTGGCTGATGTGTGTAACGGGAGAGCTTTAAAAAGAAACAAAAGAAACAAAAAAAAAGAAAAAGAAAACAGGATCACTCTTTTTGAAACTAGGACATTTATAAACTTTTGTGACAAACATCTTTGAGACTGTGTGCATATGCCCGCAATACATAGTCTTGTAGGGGATTTATGCATTGTTGCTCATGCATTTGTAATACAATGGTTGGTACTTGCTGTTCTGAAGTTTTCTAACTTGGAAGTTGAACAGCGAGAATAGGGAAGTCTACAATGCGGTTTTGTCAGTGCTTGACACTTTATCCATGAAGAAGCCAAGTACTAGATATTCATTCCACTTACATCACTTCTCACCTTTTTCAAATAGCACTACACCTTCACTCTGCCACGGGTGGCTGGTTACCCTCTGGTAACCTTTAATACTGCCCTCTAACCATCACCTTTGCCTGTACTCCACCTCTGTCACAGTGATTGTTTTCAAACCTCACCCCAAAGGAATGACAAAATGTTTACTTAAATGTGGTATTGGTTACTGAGGTATTTGGCATTGTTTCCCAAACTGTTGTAATTAATCACCTGCTTGGAAGAGTTACTGTATCATAACTCCACTTTGAGGTAGTAAAGGTGTGTTGAGCACCAGGATTCCCTTTCAGTTGTGAAGACTATTGGCTGACAGTTAGACTGTTTACTCAGTTGTTTACAGTAGGAACTGATATCACGCTGTTCCTCAACGTATGATTTCCACACTCGGATGCAATTGCGGTGAATGGTCTCCAAAAGCTTAGGGGAAAATCTTTCCTCTGTTTACATAACACAGCTCAGAGGAAACAAGAGTGACAATCTGTGTGCTTGGTCAGCATGTGTCCACATGGATCCTATATACCCATGTGAAAAAATGCTCCACATGTTCTGTTGTTGGTTGTATAAACAAAGCTCTATGTATGCTGTTTTGTTTTTGTTCCTGAGTATTATTATCTGAAACAGCAGACTAATTAGTGACTAATTCTGAGATAAGTACTGCACTTCAGGGGTGACCATCATGATTCCATGCTACATTCCCCTGCCAAAGTATCATCAATAAAAAAGATGGTTCACTGTAAGTCCTTTGCCTGATTTAAGAACACATACATGTTTAGAAAGTATGAGGAAATCACTGTTGCAGTAATTAAAGTATGTGTTATGTCTGGACCATTCTTCCAAAATTGTTTCTGTGACATGACCTTTTTCTCAGAAGGAAGAATGTCATATATTTTAGGACTACCAATGATGTTTTGGCTCTTTTGGCTATTTCTACTTCAACTGAGCTTTAGTGCACATCAGGAAGGAGTATTGTAGCTTTATTGGACTGAGCTAGGCCATACTGTAAGACCATGTGACCATAGGTGCATTTTCTAAATTTTGTGCACCATTTTGTTTTGCAAGAGATCATTGTCATTGTTGGGCTCTGTGCTGGATGTGTGAATGGATATATGTCGTTCCGTCTCGTTCATCGGACATACAAATTCGACTAACTCAGCAAACGTGACAATGACATATGTAAAGAATATTCCAGACCATCCCCATACTCTCATCACAAATGGAGAGTATCCAATAACAACCATACGAGGTTTTTTCCGCTAAAAGCAACACTCCATTTTGCCTGTAATTTTGAAATAGTGGTGAATTTTATGATAATTTATATTCCAGAGAGCCGCAATGACTTAGTTTGCTCTTGTGTGCTGTGACTTCTACATCATAGGCTAGGTTGCACTATTTCAAAAATGTGGGCTGCTTCAAACGATTTGTATCCAAGTAAGAAGACTGAGAGCTGATTGTGAGAAGTGGACATATAAGTTTTACATTGTTATGGATCTCACCAGAATATGTTGAATCTTGTCAGTCCAGGACAGCTCTCTTTTAAGTGGGATTGAATTGCTGAATCATTTCAGAGTTCTATGTTGTTCTTTGTAGCCAGTTGCATTGTTGGACCTTGTATTTTCTTGAGATTCCTGTATGCAGTATTTGAAACATTTATTTCACTCCCCACTTGCCTGTCTCAACACATTAACTGCACTCCACAACCAAGCAATGCTTGGTCTAGAATGTAGCCATCCTATAACTAGGAATACCATACACTAGTAACAGTACTGCATGCCGAGGTGGAATCAGTGGGATGTTACAGTATCTCCCTGCAATATCCGGTGCTTCACACTTTTAGAATCCTCAGAAGCAATTCAACACCCTCTTTGCTGTATTTTGAAAGCCACTCTGGCTCACAAAACATGTGGTAGCAGTTAGGATTATGATAGCACTTGCAACAGGTACTCGTGTTGCGTTCAAGTTCAATCAAAGTGAAGGGTAAGCCACAGAAGACCGTGGCCCGCAGTCGTAGATTAATGGTTTCATCTGTCACTGAAACATAATGTGCACTCAGATGTTTAGGTACAGTACTGGAGTTGTAGACAACTTAAGCATGTGGTGCTCTGGCATCACACATTCCTGTGCAGATTATACATAAAACAAAAGCTAGCTGACAACCGAAAAAGATCGAGTGAGTAGTAACAGCGAACAATATTTTGTAGTGTACCTGATTTTTTATTCCTTGCCGTCGGCAGGGGAATCTATACAGTCCTGATGTTGTGTGTGTGTCTGTATATGTGTGTGTGTATGTGTGTGTGTGACGGTTGCTCGTAAACACTCTATCTCAAGAAGGGTAACTCTGAGTAATTTCATTTTTGGCATGTTTGTTGCCCATATTGAGTAGATGATCCCTATTGTTTTTGGTGTCCAAATCTTGCATATTAATGAGGTTATGGGATAAAACAAAAAATTTTAAAACTGCCATAGTTCCTTATCCATGGGTCAGATTTGTTTTAAACTTGATAAGGTTGTCTGTTATTAACAGGTTTACGACCCTGTGAAATTTAATGCTTATCAATAGAGAGGAAGGGATAATTTTTCACTATAAAACAATAATAACAGCCTAAACACCATTATTGTGGTTATTATAAACTACCGTACAAATATATATTGATCTACATTGTGCAATAGCAAGTGTTTATTCTCTCGCACACAGTTAACTCAATGGGATTGCTCCCTACAGTACTGCATTTGTAACTTAGTGAGTAACTTCTAGTGTGGGAGGCTAATAAGTTGTCCAGAGAGAGAGTCTTGGTATGGGAGGTCATGGGGTCAGATAGAAAAGCATGCAATGGAATGTTAATGGGTTTACGAAAAAATGAAGAAAATAAAAAAAACCATCTGTTCTGTCATTTATTTGGATAATATCAATATCCAGAGGAACAGCTGGTAGCAGAATAAGGTTTCTTAACAATCAAATTGGAGTGCTTTCAATCATATTTCACAATGTCGGAAAAGATGGAGGAAGCAAAAATATTGCGGAGGAATCATAACTTAGGGTCAACTTACGAGGACTTTGACTGTTTTAAAAGCTACTTGTAACAAGGAAGAAATTATCCTGGTGGTTTAGGAAGAATTTTGAGGTAAATATGGCAGACAAGCTGAGTTTAGAGGAGGTAAGGTTGAGTTATTCGATTCAACTAACAACAGGCAAGACTAGAAGCAGCATTGATTACTTGTGTGTTTCTTGGAGCTCAGAGATAATGTTGACTGATTTCATACCGTACTCATACTGTACTTGATGTGTGGGTTGTATGGCCTGGGTAGGTGATCCCTATTGCTTTTGGTGGACATCAAATGTCACAGTCATTTTAGGTCACCAAAATAAAGGTTATTTTGGGTTAAAGGCTTGTGGTGTATCAAGAAAAATAACTGCAGTTGATCTTATACTTGTCATTTGAATAATTCATGTTTGTTGTAATATAACCATGTAGCAAGGAATCACAAAGCCTTTTGGCTTTCTGGTTTATTGTTAGTGAAGTCAGAGGCAGACTTCACTTTAATTGTCCTATGAAGAATGATTCCTCCCATTTGAAGGATGAAATACATCAGGTTCCCTAATTCTTTACAATTTTATCAAATTTGTTAACTATGCCCTTCCCGAGTAAAGATTCCCATCCTCCAAAGACTTTCCTGGTCAAAACTATGATGCACATGGGATGACTCAAATTTTTGATAATCTGCCGACTTCCTAGGTGCTTTGTCGACTTCTTTTTCGATTGCCAATCTTCGATCCATATCTGGCATCCTGCATTCGATAGCGAGTCGTGATTGCATCCCTCCGCAAAATTCTGACGGTTTTATCACTTTCATTTCTGTGCTTTAGCTCTCCACACTGCACAGTTGAACTAGCGGTACACTAGGCTTTCATGTCATTCATTGTTGTCATGGTGAGCAAAATATACATCGACATGTTTAAGGGTTTGTGTACCCGTTCCCTGCAGGCGTACCCACAGTGGTGGCAATCGTTCTCTCGTCGTATGTGCGTGATGGAAACAATGCGCAGAAAAAGGTTAGAGGGTAGTTTCTGTCCTCAGCATCCTGATTTGATGGATTTTGGTTTTGTCTTGCAGTGTATAATTTGTGTCAAGTTGGAACAATGGATCTACAGATCAACGAATTGTCTCTTTTCTTGCTTAAACAGCTTTCAGATATTTTTTTTTTCTACCTCCCAAGTTTCTATTTATACCCTTTACACTGTTGGGGGCTGGGGATTGTGTTTTCTTTTATTCTGTTGTTCTTTTGTGTGTTTGTTTGTCTTGTGGGTAGATTGTGTAATGAGGAAGTCAGTTGGAAAGGAAACATATCCAAGCTGAGATACACCCAGGCACAAGCATTCAATGTTACAACAATGCTTTAAATGTACAGAGAACACCTTGCAATACTGTGCATATGTATTTACAGTATGTGTTGTTTGTGGCTATTCTCCCTGTCAGTTTGTTCCAACACATCTTTCTCCTCGAGTTGCTTGTATGATGTATATACAGCTTCACACGGCTTCACATATACGACTTCACACAGTCTTTTCCTTTTCCTTTGTAAGAGACACTTTTCTACTTTTAATTTAAAAAATGTATAACATATAGTTTGGTTTACATGAAATGTGGGACAATTATGAAGTGGAGCGATATCAGTAGATTTTTGTCAGTGGTCGAACTTGCGTCATGCTGAAATGGTTTTATCCTTCCGGCACTTTGATTATATAGTGCTTCTATGGCACCGTGCGCTTTCAGCGCCATCGAATCATTGGTGTGTAGCAATGTGATATTTCAAGAATGCCAGATTTTCGATCACAGAAGTTTGTGGAGTTTAAGATGTCCAAAACAGAAGTTACTTTCTCTTCAAAATCAGTGGGTTCACAGTTAAAACTCCAATGCCTTTGACTTGCTAAGTTCCCATAAGATTTCCGTCCGGATTATTGGACAGTTTCGGACGTTTTGCAGGATGAAAAGATTCTGCTCGTACAATCCTCTTTGAAAAGAATCTGCTAAGAAACCAAAATGTCCGGATTATCGGACACTTTCAGACAGTTTAAGTAAAGATAGTCTATTGTTAAAAGGTGGAAAAGATCAATTTAATTAGGTGTGAAAAGTTGTGCCAGTAACCACACGTTCCGTCCGGATTATAGAGGAATATTTTCGGGGCAAAAGTGTCCTAAAACGTCCGTCCGTCCAAAGCGTCCGAAAACGTCCGAAAATGTTCAAAAGTGTCCGAAAATGTCCCATCCGGATGCCTAGTACAACCTCGACGGAACACTACTGTAGGTCTGCATGTTCTGAAATTCTGTACTTTACGGAAGGACAGGTGGTAGCAAGAACAGAACAAAAAGAAGTAGGCACCTTACTCTTGCTTTCATGTTGTGGGTTCAAAGGTAGCAATATACTTGGGTTTAATACTAAAGCATAAGTTAGTTTGCCAGTATTTTGCATAACAGAAGACAACCAAGAGATACTGCACTGTCAAAGCCTTTCATGCAGGAATAATTTCTGTCCAGCAACTTTCCTTTACCAGAGCTGTTCTCAAGCGGTAGTTTTTCACATTGCATACATTAAATGTCTCCCTCCTCCAACGATGCGTGGTACAGCCATTGAACAATGGTCCAGTAATGTTTTATTTTGATGTTTCTTCGTTGTTTTATTTTGAAGTTTCCATAACAGTATTGGTACATATGCCATACCAGGGTAACCATAAAATTTAAGGGAGTATTTTCTGAAGAGAGCTCATAACTGGTATTATGTACCAGTACATGGTATCTGTAGAAGAATTGAGTGAGGATTTGTGAAATTGATTATGTACCTACTGCACATGAAAAAGTTTCAAACTGTCATATGCATTAAAACAAGCTGTTACTGTTAAAGTATTCCATACTAAGCAAAGCTTTGTAAAGTGTCCAGCTGTCCGGGTGTTGGCATTGAACAACTGTCCGTTCGCATGAATGGCCAGTAACAGTAAACAGGTGACTATTACAACAAGGTCACACACACACACAGCTTTACGGTATAAGTGGGTAGCAGTATTATGAAGCTGTAGTACTAAATTACCACTGAGCACATGAATCTGCATTTACTCCATATGTATATACTTGACACTGAGCGGGTGGCAGCGGGGCACTTGATTTCCTTGTTACTATATATACAGTGCTATTACCCAATATATCTGTCACAGTCAGTCAGTCAGAGTTAAATGACCTATGAACTGATTCAAACACAAAGTATATATCACCTTTGTTTAAATATTGGAGAGGTAGTTAATCGTTCCACCTGATTGCATCCATTTTAGTACTTTAATTGGGGAACCACACAGAGAAGTCCAAAAACCATATGGCTTTAACTGTTATCCAGTTGTTGGATGCAGAATTCTAAAAGTGGCTGAGAGTGTCAGCAGTGTTGACAGACAGAAAATTGTTGCTGTCCTGGAGACCAGTACAGCAAGTAGTACTGCAGACCTGTTTCCCTACAGTAGACTTGCTTGTGTAAGTAGTTTAGGTCATTAAATTATTGGCAGTTATGTAGCTGTAGTCATACCCCATAGTATTTTGCACGGGTCCAACTCCCAACCCAACTTGTGCTTGGTTAGTGATGAGTTCACCTGTCATCACGGCAGAATAGTCGCTCATTACTTACCCTCCTTTTTTTGTCCTACCTGCCAGTTGAACACCAGAAGTCTATGACTTGTCGCTGTTTGCTTCATAGCTTCTCACTTGTTTGCCCGATGACTTTTCACTCGCTTGCTGCAATGTTTTATTTTGAATTTAGTCTAACCACATAGTAAAATGATTAAGTGAACTGTGTCAAGTTTGAGGTCTGTGTAACGAGTGTTTGTACTGCATTACCCAACTTAACTTTATGCAAAGTATAGAATGTTAACTGTTGGCCACCGAGAAGTAAGAACATGATACTCTAAACTTAAACTGTCCTTACTTTGTTAGTTCAGTACCTCTGAAAGAACGGGAATGCTCTTGACTCCTACTGTCAGGTGTTCATCCTATACCACTGTATGCCATTCAACCATAAATACTTTTTGTCTCCAACACTTCTCTTTATTTTGGCAGTGTTACAACACAGCAACTCTAAAGTGCAGGTTGTTCACTCACACGTTTTTGATTCAGTGTTATTCAGCACACTGCTTCTCGCATGCCAATGCCCGTTGCACGTTTCCCACAAATACAGTACAAACTTTTGCCACATTGATTAGTCTCAAATACAGTAGCTATGAGATATACAGTTAAGGGCTTTCAGTTTTCAGATTTAAGACCGAAGTCCTCTTTAGAGATGGAGTGGGAAAGGGGGAGGAGGATACATCTTAAACACTTAATAGTTGTGTTGTAGGTATTTAGATGTATACTGAACTCTCCTTCAGAATACAAACTCAGTGAAAGGAGCGACTGCTGAACAACTGCAGTACATTTGAGAGTAACAATTTAAAGGATACATGTACAACTTGTAGGGTTACCTCTTAATATTGACCTAACGTACAGCAGTTGGTTCAAACATAGGCTGTGTAGTGTACTATAGTCTACTGATGTGTTAAATCTACTGTATCCTCACACAAGTTTTCATCTCATATCCAAATTATGCCGCCTTGGGAAGAGTTATCCTGCTTGGTGCAATACTGTATATACTTGAAAAACAAACATGCTCAGAGTTAGGTCTTGTCTGCTGGAGAAGGCATAGACATGCACAATGCTATCATCGTCATTGGGGGACTGGTTGCTCTTTCTCTGGGCGTTCTTGGTGGTGATTCATTACTGAGGCATTACTGTAGACAAACTGTCCATCATCATGTTAAAATCTTCTATTGTGATGGCCTCATTAGTTTACTATAATTTACTCAACACATATAGTTGGGATAAATGGGGATAGAAATTGCTAAAAACCTCCACTCTCTCAGCACATCAGGGTGGCAGAATGGGAAGAAGGCACTAGTTTCAAAGGCAGTGGTAAAAGGTAGTACCTTCCTTCTTTACGTGGAGTAAATGGTAGTGCGTTTGTTGTTGAGACAGGTAAATGAACAGTTATGAAAAAACACACAAACAAAAAAAAGGTAAGTTTTGAGACGACTAATGTAGAGTCCATGTCTTTCATTTTACAGAGATTGTGTATAAGGAATTAAAACTACGAACACCTAAAATTCAGCCAGTTGTCTCTTCAGCTCCTTAAATAATGCCCAAGCTTTACTTAAATGCTGTGCATAATTAGTCTTTGTGCTGTATATAAAACCATGGTACTTTATAGCAGTCACCGTATGATTCCCTTCCTGCTCTTTTATTTTTCTGGATCTCTACCAGACTCCATCGTCAGATGCATTTGCACGCAACATTTGATCTTCAATGAGATTTTTAAAACCAACACGTAACAGCAACTTTGGTAATAACGCTGTTATTCTTTGCTTGCTATAGTGTTATATCTTGCATCTTCATCCTTCTCATTATGGTTTGAAATTCCAGCCATCAGTTTTTCCTCTTCTCCAAATTTCTGTTATGATTTAATCCTCTTGCCTAACATTTCTGCATTCCTGTGTACGGCACAAAAATCAATATTCTCCACGGACCTGTGTCAAAAATCCTTCCACGGGTTTGAATTGCGTTAATTGGGTATGCGCGGGAGTTTGAAGACCGTGTTTATTTCCATCGCCATGCCATCTCCTCCACACCGGAGGGTTTTATTTCTTTTCCATCTTGGAGCCGGGTATACGAAAATTATGGAGCAGTGCTCTCTCGATTTTGAACTTGAAATGACTCCTGGAAAAATGTATGCATTTAGGGTGACTCATACAGCAAACAGACTTGTTGTGGCTGTTTATAGGGAGTAAATTATTCACCAGAGGAACTGCAGTATATGGCATATGAAATTCGATTGTCGGGGGATAAGAGCTGCGGATCCAGTGACAGAGTATTAATTTACTCCAGTTCACTTCATTTATTGGTGCTGGTGTGTTTACCAGACCCATTAGAGGTTGCAATGCAGAAGACAGAAAAACGAGAAATCCACTTGTCTTTGGAGTTGTGAAATGATGGAGTGACTGGAAAAGAAAGGAAGAGGATTGAAGCAGATTTAAGGTTAATAATATTTTTTAAGAGAGTTCATTGAAGGTTGGATAAGATGTATGTTTAGGAAGATGTTTCCGTTCATTGTTTTGCGATGTTCCTCAAAATGGGAATTTATATTTTTAACTTTATTGTCCTCAGAATCTGTTGTCACGTCTCAATTTATGCTGTTGCAATGTGCAATGTGACGGATATATAATGTTAAAAAAAAAAAAAAACAACTCTGCAATGCTGAACTGTAAGATGCAAAACATGACCTTAGTTCTGCTGTGTCGTACTGTAGACCGTAACTCACATGCACCAGCTCTGCGAATAGAGGTCAGTAACCCTATCAGGCTAATTACATGTGATGATGTCATTGGTTTCCATGGAATCTCCAAGGCAGCATTGTCTCTACATGCAACACATTGAACAACTGCGCGAAATGGTCGCTGTGAGCCGCTGTTTTCACTCGGTGCCAACCAGAGATGCACTGCGATGTCTGTTTGTTTGACATGTTTTGTTTACAAAGATGAACTGACCCATTCAGTACTGGCCCAGTTGTGGTTCATATTCTTCTTTAAATAGGATTGTTAAGCAAGTAGGAGATTTACTGAGATCTTTAATCATCACTAACGTGACGCACAAATGTCAAGGTGTAAATTTCATGACAGAAGTGTACAGTAAGTCAGAGGGCCCCCAAACCTTCATGGCTGACTTGAAACTTACCCACTTAGAGGAAAACTTTAGAACATTGACTGTTACTCTGCCACTCAGTCATTAGTCACATTTCATTGTGTTGGTAGGGTGTTCATTTATAAACAAACATTCGAGTCCAATGTCCCACAGGGGTGGCCAAAATTTTGAATCAAGGGGCCACATTGCAACCTGTGAACTTCTTGGCAGGGCACAAAGTTTGCAAACTCGCCCTCTGTTATCCTTCTCTTAAAAATAGCTTTCTAGTGTAGTGTTGTGGATCAAAGCAAGCGTTTCCAGCACAGTAGCTGTCATTTGTTTGTATTATTTTTCTGTTTTTTGTTTGTCTCCTTTTCTTATTCTCTTTAATTTTTATTTCCGTTTGGAAGCGTGGTATGGGGGCAGCACGATACCTCTCCGCAGGTCACATTTGGCCTGCAGGCAACATTTTGGCCACCTCAGGTGCACCATGTTCCTAATGAGCACATTTCATTGACTAGAACAGCACTTGGCCGTATCTATTGCAATCAGCTCCTTTACTTGTTTAATTGTCACTGACATTCCATGATACAGTACTTCAAACACAGTGAGTGTTCATTGGTAATGTTAAAGTATTAGAGACTAGTGTTCTAAGAACATTAAACACTGCTGTGATAACATGTCAAACCATGGACACTTCTGTGTCGTAAGTTTTATTTTCGTGCTTGTAATCCAAGATATTGGCAGTTGCTTTTTACACAAGGTTGGCAGATGTCTATTAAGAAGTCTGCAGTGTACACACACTGTGTCCTACTGAAGTATTCAATTAACATGACACTCAATTACTTTGATTTACAGTTTACTTGTAAAAGGTTACCGTGACAAGGAAGTCAGCAGAATTGAAAGTACTGTGAGATGTATAATAACTAATTTCTGCTTATTACCCTGGATGAACAATTGATGTCAAAGCTGGTGCATCACTTGTTTTACTCACCTGTCTTTTGTAATAATCATAAAATGTGACTAGCACAAATGTTTTTTTTTTACTTCAAGATAGTGGCATAGAGTAGCTCACTTCTTTTCCAGAAACATTGCCGCCTTCCTTACTGTATGTCTAGATGTTAGCAGAGTACCTCCCACCCCAACAGCCAGTTGCATGGATAATGCATCTGGAACTATTGTAAATATTTTTTACTTTACTCCTCACTTACATGTCTCAATCCAACAGTTGCACTCCCATTACCTTGCCAAGAGTACTGATAACCTTTAAGTTAACACCACCTCTAATGGCAATTCGGTATTTGGCCTGGCAGCGTCAAAGACGATGCTTCAAGGTAACCAGTGCCTCTGGCATGGTTCATGGGAGTACCGTTGTTGTGTTGAAACATGTAAGTGACTTCTTCCTAAATAACAAAATCAAATCAGGGAGCTTTGGAAATTACTATGTGTACATACAAACATCGCTGATAATTATTTTTCTTATTTGTTTTTTTTGTTTTGTTCAGTCACACACGGGCGAATCGTAGCTCAGCTGACTCTCTACAATCCAGATGGAAGTGAAGCTGTCAGAAGGTATGAAGTCTCTTCTTTTTATGCTTTATTGAGAAGTAGAATTTACAAGCAAGCCCTAGCTTGACATCTTTTGAACAAACATGTAAATCAAAATTTAAAATCATTCCTACTTTTAGGGACATCAATTGCTCGGACCTTTTCTCTTGGACCAGATATAAAGATCTAAGGCCAAGTGAAAAAAAAAAATAGTTTGGTGAAGAAAAAAACAGTTTGTCTTCCTGCCTGCTTGCTTTTTTCAAGCGGGATGGATTTTTTTGTCTTTTTACTCTCAAAAGTAGACATTTTAATTGAAAATGTATCGACCCTACCTCAGAAATCATCTCTCCAAGTGTGTATCCATGTTTTCGCAGCAGAGTGCTCACTCACCGATATGGTGGTGGGACACGTGTAAACACGGTTTGCTTTGTTGACAATGGGTTTTTGGGGTTCCCACCTTTAAAGAAAGGCCACACCCTCAACTTTTCTGAAAAGTTAGAACAAGAAACAATTTTTTTCAACTCACTCTGACGTGATTGGTGGAAACTGCAATTGTGCTGAAGTGTTTTGATTGGAGGGGCGTGTGTGTCTACTCTCTGTCACTGCCACTATCGATTCACATAAAGTCCTGTGTTTTTGATTCCTTGCCGAAGGCAGGGAAGGAATCTATGCGATGGTAATGTCGTGTGTGTGTGCGTGTGTGCGTGTGTATGTGACACCATTGCTTGTAAACACGATATCTCAAGAAGGGTAACTCTGAGGGATTTAATACTTGGCATGTGAAATACCAATATGATATAGAAGGTCCCTATTGTTTTTGGTCAAGGTCAAAGGTCATTTGAGGTCAACAGAGGTCAGAATGTGAAACCTTGTAAACACAATATCTCCAGAAGGGTAACTGTGACTGATGTCATACTTGGTGTGTGGGTTGGAAATATTGAGTAGATGGTCCCTGTTGTTTTTGGTCGAGGTCAAAGGTCATTTGAGGTCACCAGGGGTCAAACTTTAAAAACATTGTAAACACGATATCTCCAGATGGATAACTGTGACTGATGTCATACTTGATGTGTTAGTTGGTCATATTGAGTAGATGATCCCTATTGTTTGTGGTCAAGGTCAAAGGTCATTTGAGGTCACCAGGAGTCAAACTGTAAAAACCTTGTAAACACTATATCTCCAGATGGATAACTGTGACTGATGTCATACTTGGTGTATGGGTTGTTCATATTGAGTAGATGATCCCTATTGTTTGTGGTCAAAGTCAAAGGTCATTTGAGGTCACCAGGGGTCAAACTGTAAAAACCTTGTAAACACGATATCTCCAGAAGGGTAACTGTGACTGATGTCATACTTAATTTGCAGATTGGTCATATTGAGTAGTTGATTCTTATTGTTTTTTGTCAAGGTAAAAGGTCATTTTAGGTCACCAGAGGCCAAACTGTAAAAACCTTGTAAACAAAATATCTCCAGAAGAGAAACCATGACTGATGAAATACTAGGTGTGTGGTTTGGTAATAATGAGGAGAAGATCTCTTTTGTTTTTGGTCGAGGTCAAACGTAATTTGAGGTCACCAGAGGTCAAACTGTAAAAACCTTGAAAACACAATATCTCCAGAAGGGTAACTGTGACTGATCTCATACTTGGTGTGTAGATTGGTCACATTGAGTAGATGATCCCTTTTGTTTTTGGTCAATGTCAAAGGTCATTTGAGGTCACCAGAAATCAACCTGTAAAAACCTTGTAAACAAAATATCTCCAGAAGGGTAACTGTGACTGATGTCATACTTGGTATGTGGATTGTATATACGTAAGTAGAATACTCCTTTTGATTTTGGTGGAGGTCAATTGTCATTTGAGGTCACCAGTGGTCAAACTGTAAAAACCTTTTGAACACAATATCTCCAGAAGGGTAACTGTGACGTATGTTATACTTGTTGTGTGGATTGGTCACATTGAGTAGGTTATCCCTATTGCCTATTGCCTATTATCCCTATTGTTGGTGGAAGTCAAATGTCATTTTAGGTAAAAAAAAAAGGTCATTTTGGGTTAACGGTTTATTAATGTGGTGTTTCAAGAAACATAACTGTAGTTGATCTCATACTTGTCATGTGGATAATTCATGTTTGTTGTAATATAACCATGTAGCAAGGAATCACAAAGCCTTTTGGCTTTCTGGTTAATTTACTTCATTCCTCACTGACCTGTGATGTTTCTACTCAACTGCTGCACCTCCCACTGTGTGTTTAGTTCTGACAATGAAAAACCAATTTTCCGTTATTTTTTGTAAAAAATAATTGATTTGATCCTTCCTATAGTGGTGTAGGGAACTAAACTGAAAGGTATTTACTGTTTAACCATAGATCCATACTTGCCTGTGTTGGCCCAGCTCAAGTACTCATACCGCTCTGCCACAATTTGGATTATGTTTAGAGATGCGTTGTTTCTCTTTCCCTCCCTCTCAGCAATATACCTGCACTCTGGTCCACCATGCTTAAAGTACTTTTAGCTGTTAGTATACAAGAGACAGGTAAATAATGCCAAGTTTTTGTCATTTTTTACAGCACACCAATACCTGCAGTGCCTGCTACCAATGACAGCCCTCCTGGGGCCCTCACCAACAACAGTATTGTCTCACAGCAGCTCTTCCAGTTATCTTGTTGGCTAAAGGCAAGTAACCCTTGAAATTCAGATTAAGGCAACCAAAGTCGATCTGCTTCAAAGTAGGAAGTTTGCTAAAGTATTGCACACCAATTTTATTTAAGCATTGGGACACTGCTGCTGGACTTTTGATCTGTGAAGAAATCTGTCGTACAGTCAGATTGTAAAGGCCTAGTCTTGGAATTTATTCAGCAGTAAACCTAATCCCATGGAGACATGAAGTTTCAGTATGATAGTTCAAGCAAATGAACAGGGTTTTCCCAAAGGCAGACTTAGACAAATTTGATATTCATTACTTGTGGATCAGGCTAACTGTTACGGAATTCTGCTTGTCCGCATGAGTATGTACTTGCCCAGTTTAAGTCATGTAGTCGTGGCTGTTGCAATCGTGTCGGAATGAAACTTCTCTGGGCGACTTGCCCTGTGGGTTATAATATTGAGCAGCGCATTTGTGTGATCAATTTCCTACTTGCCGCCCACCTTCGGGCGGGGAATCGTCAAATCCTGCCCAACGCAGTGTAAGGAATCAACAGAGGAGTTGAAAATTAGCAGATCATTCAATGTGTAAATGGGGTCTAGTCAGTCACTTTGTAAGATGCTTGTTGTATTACAAAGAACACGGTTAAACCTCCTACCTAGAGGTAAATCAGACTTCTATGTGAACATTGGTTTTTGGTCTCTGTAAAACCTTGTGTGGCCCTCTTTTTGGATTTGCCAACAAATCATCTTTGTAATTTGAAGCCACAGTATACAAACTTCCTTTACCTCTGCCGAGAGTGAACACTTACACTTGCTGTGGGTACACTGTGAAAGTGATATCATGTTAATTTGTCCCCATGTAGCTAGTCATCATCATCTGAACTTCATAAATGTCCAGTAGTGATATTGTCCTAGTCCTGCATCGCTGAATGTGTTCTTCTCTTTTTGTCAATTGTTTGATACGCATTAGATCCCAAAAACGTCCATACCGTCCCTACATGGGGTCCTGTGACCGCTCTTTCTGTGTTTCTTTTGATAGGAGGCCCTCTACAGAGAGCAGATGTTGGAGCAGAAGCTATCCACCCTACAGACGCTGGTCTCCAATACCCAAGATGCGTCGGAAAGCAGTTGGCAGGCGTTAATCGATGAAGATAGGCTGGTCTCTAGGCTGGAAGTGCTAGAGAACCAGCTTAGAGCTTACTCCAAGGTAATGGTCACGTTCCCTGGTAAGGTTTGAAAAGAAGAGAAGAAAAATTTAAAATTTGAAGTTATTTTAAGAAATGCAATTTATTACACTTGTGTTTGAATTAGTTCGAATTGTTGATTCTTCTTTGGTGTAATAATCTGGTGGTAGGTGGTCCTATGTTTTGATCGGATAATGTGGTTCATCTTGGCAGAGATAGCCAAGCCTTTAGAGATTCGTTGCCATTGGTTTCTGACGATTCCAGTTTCACCGCTTTCTTAGACAGGCATGATCATCTGTACCTGCTCATAAATAATTTTATTTTGCCTTAATGCCTCTCTTTATTTAAGCAATAAAGAGCAATAAATTTCAACCACCATAATAGAGTGAAACATTTTGTCATGTGATCCCCGTCCTTGAGGAACATTCTTGTAAATGATCATGGCAAAATTCTTAAGTAAACGAAACATTACCTTGTCCTTGGCTCATGCGGCAGGCCAACAGCGAAGAAACAATACGAGTGGAGCTGGCACAACTACAGGAGGACAAACACACATACGAGACGACCGCCAAAGAATCCTTGAAGAAGGCTCTCGAGGAGAAACTGGAGGCAAGCCAGAAATATGCAGATATAGAGGTGAGATGAATTTCAAATGTACCATCATCTCAAAAAGGAGAAAAAAAAAGAGGAAAAGAAAAAAAAAAAGAAGTGGTTTCAGAGGGGTGTAGGAAAGAGGAAAGAGTGTGTGTATAAGCATATGGGAACACTTTTCTTTGAGGGGGTAAGGTGAAGTTTGTGGGAAAAATGAAATTTCTAAGTTGCAGTTCTGCCCAAAATAAAGGTGTGAAGTTTGACAGTCAGCTGCCACAGTGGCTTTCTTAGATCATTGAGTGTTATTTACCTTCATTGGAATTGTGTGTATGTGACTGAAAATGAACAAAGTTGAATTTCAAAACTCAAGGTGAACGTGGATGAATCCCCACGGTCGTCCCTCTCAAGAATATCTTAAAATATCATCTATCTTTAAGAAGGGAAAACAGTCTTTAAAACCTGAGGCAGAGTTTGTATCAATGAAAACTCAACCTCCAAAAATGAAGATCAAACAAAAACTAGTGATTTAACTTAAGGATAGCTCAGAGGCTTCTACCTACACAGATGTGACTTTGTAGATTCTTATTGGAGTAATTTCTCTCCGAAATATGAATATTGAACTCCATTTGCGGAATGAAACTTCAAATGCTATCCTGGTAATGAGTACAGCCTGTACATTTACCATCATGACATTTTTCTGAAATTGCCTCTCACCCATGTTTATAGTTCTTTTGACCCCAAGTCATTCCACTGGTTTCATTTTGTTTGAAGAACATTGGGCAACACCCTCTTCTTGATTCCTTTGGGAAAGCAAAAGACGACAATGCGATGGTGATGTTGTGTGTGTGTGTGCATGTGTGTATGCGACATCTTGCTTGTAAACATGATATCTTAAGAAGGGTAACCTTGACTAATCTCATACTTGGTGTGTAGGCTGGTCTTATTGAATAGATGATCTCTATTATTTTTGGTGGAGGTCAAAGGTCATTTGAGGTCATCAGAGGTCAAACTGCGAAAACATGGTAAACTCAGTATCTCAAGAAGCGTGATCTTGACTAAATCCATACTTAGTATGAGGGTTGGTCATAGTGAGTAGATGATTCCCAGTTATTTTGGTGGAGGTCAAATTTCATTTTAGGCCACCAGAGGTCAGAAAACATATGAAACTGCTTAGTACACACCCTAGAATAGTAATGTTTGAATTTCAAACTTGGTATGTACATGTTATACTGTGTTCTTCATGAATATTAGCAAGGAATCACAAAGTCCTTTGACTCTCTTGTTGCCATTCAAATTTGCTGACAAACTCAACCTTTGGCTTTTAATGGATGATTTTACACCCTTCAGATTGATTCCAATCTCAGTGCAGAAGTATTCCAAATGATGCTAGTCTTTGATGGAGCCCATCTAGATCAGAGTAACCCATGATGATGGGAGCCAAAAAGTTGCAAAGTAGTTTCATTACTTGCTTTGTCGCCTTAACAGTAACTTCCGGTGACGTCCATGCCTGTTCCGAAAGGTTTAGTTCACTGTCACCACCTCTTCCTGCATTTTTTTAAAGTTCTGAGTGCTATCACATCAAATGTTTCTGATGTCTGTTTCATTCCCATCTTCAGCAAAAACTGACAAATTCCAAAGAGGAATGCGCTCACTTGACACAACAATTGGACAATCTGAACAATGAACAAAAGACTCTCCTGGAGAAATATGCAAATTCAACGGAGGAGGTTCAGCAGTTGACTGAAAACTTGTCGGAATTGGAGAAGAAGCACCTTGAAGAGATGGATGAGATGAAAGCTGACAAGAACAAGTTGGAGGAGAGGGTCCTGAGGATGGAAACCAAGGAAGGAGAGTTGGCCGAAAGGTTACAGAAGCTGCAAAATGAAAACAACCTCTCAATCAGCAAACACGGAGCGGGTGAGAGAACACATCTTTCCCAGGGTTCTGTCGGCATATCAGTGGATTACGACTGGTGGTCAACTGTCAACATTACGATCTTCGTCTTGGGGAGGGTCTGCAGTCACTTGTTTTAGAGGGGTCACACGCTGATCGCATAACATTTGCCTCTTTGTAGATAGCATATGCTAGGGCATTGTGTTGTTAGTAGCTAATCTCAACTGGGAATGGGTAGCAATTTACATTCTTTGAAATGAATAGTGTGTTAAAGTGTTCTTTGATGTATGTGATTGATCCACAGAGTGACTTGGTCACATTGTACAATACTTCAAGTGCACTTGGGAAATGAGTTTCTCGATTGGCTTGTTCTACACCTTCCGATGCAGTGTACTTTAAAGGAATGTTAAAACAAAGCTTTTCGTTCTACGTCGCAGGTCCGGTGGGTACTATCAAGCCTAACAGTACATTCGAAGTTTCACCTACAATCAATGGTGATTTGAGTTTGCAGTCAGAGAGACGAGATGAAGGGGGTGAGTTACATGTTATTGTCAGGTCCAGTTTCAGGATTGTCAAACACCCTTGATGGGCCAGTGTCATCTTGATGGGTCATTGGTCACTGTTGTCAATGGTCAACTCAAAACTCATTAAAAACAGAGCGTGAATATTAACCATAGGCTAATATTCACATTCATATTCACATAGAGGATGGACTGCTGTGATTGTTTTGCCATTGATGTAACAGAAGAATACTGTCATTGTCGCTTAAGCCCGTAGTCTTGTCAATGTCCTACGTCCAAATTAGTCATTGATGGGAACAGGTCCATTAATGTTTCTTGTAGAGTTGTGAATGAACAAGATTAAAATGGTTGTGCTACTCCATATGTCATGTGCTAACAGTTACACATAAACAACTGATAGCTTATTGCTATTTGGTAATGTTTGAGCTCGACATTTGGCCTGCAGTGGTCACTGGAAGTTAAGCTATGGTCAGGTGGTACAGCTAGTCATATTTAAACTTGACCCAATTTGTTTTTGGATGGCAGTCACATCAAAATTCTTTTAAAGTATTCATCAATATTTGGTGATTCTGGATATTTCTCATTCTAACATCAAATTTATTTTATTTCTCTCCCTTGGTTTGGGTTGTGTAGCAAAACTTCCCTTTTCTGTCTTTGAAATGTTGGCATTTAGGAGGATAAAGTATTCCCTATTTGCATCTGTGTCTCCCTTGGTTGTCTTGGCCGTAACTTAAAAAAAAAAAGTCACTCAGTACAGTCTGACTGCTGCATTCCTGACTGCTGTATGTGGGTTTGATAAAACTTAATAGTAGTGAATTCAAGGATCCATGGGACAGATTTGTATTTTGTATCACAACAGAGATTATTATCTTGTTGATATTATTATACCTTTTCAAGGTGTTTTGTGAAAACAACCAAGAAAAATATGATGCTATTGAGTTGATGTGACTGGGTTTTGTAGGAATTTTGACTACCCAATGTCTGCCAGAAAGGTTTTTTGGGGTCAAGGAAAGATGTCAAATCCTTGTACGTTGGTCTGTGGACACGCCTTGCTTCTATTTAACTTTGGAAGCTGTCCAAATCCCAGGATGTCAGGGCAGCGCACATTGAACATAAATAAGAAAGGTGATATTTTAATAGTACGGTGTCGTACGATCCTCTCATTTTATTGCAGATGGTGCTGAAATCACTGAATCAAAGTCACCGATAGGTGGAGACGAAACAAGTCTACAAGTCTCAGGTATCTCGGAAACAGATGCATTGCTGGCATTAGATGAAGCAATAGAAGAGAAATCCACAGATTCAGATGGTATGCGGTCATATTTCTCTTAAGTGACCTGCCTCTTCTGACGAAAGGCATTTTCTTTCCATCCATCCACGATACACCGTGAGATGAACAATGGTGGTGATGCTAAGAGCTAAAGTTACTGGCTTGACTTCTGTCAGTGTGTTCTTGCTGCCTACTGCCTTTGCAATGAGACAAAACAGAAACAGCTTGTTTGGTGGTTATTATGTTGATGATGTGAATGACTATTGTGTCTTGAGTGCACACTGAGCCAACTCCCCCCCCCACCCCACCTCCAACAGCATGGCTCTAATATCACTTACATCATGCTTGTATGACAGATTAGGAATTCCCAAAGTTTACTGAAACATTGACATCAAATATCAAGATTGCATGGATTTTACAATATATTGCCTTCTAGTACTTGCACCTGTCGTTACATAGAGCAAATGGGGCCATAGATCTTTCAGACCTTTGTACCCTTCACCAAGAAGTGCTAATGTTTGTTGAAGATGAGTAGGATATGTTATGTATGTCAGCTGCACCTCTCCTCTCTCCCTTATGAAATTGAGATTTACTTAGAGGACGAAACAGCTGATTTAAGGATAGAACCTGGAAGGTGTCTACCAATTGATGAACATTATGTTGATGTAATAAAGTAATTAATTATCCACCCATTTATTGTTCAGGGGGAGGCAGATCTTTCATCACTTTTGTCTCTTCTGCCTTAACATTAAGGCCATCTTGCATAGGGAACCCTTTGTGGTAATTCATGGAATGGATGTCGTGCTCTTTGCATGTGCACCTATTGGAGGAAATTTGTGGGAGGATTTGACTTTTAGAGTGCAACTGAAAACTGATGTAAGATGAAAAGACATGCAGGATGTGACATTGTGTACATTATTGGAAAGGAAATGGTTAACCCTTCCATATCAAGTGTGACTTCAGGAAGTGTGTTATGTTTTGATGTTCTCCAAAATAGAGGGCGCAATATATTCCTTCTCTGGCATAACCATTTGTCCCAGCAAATGTACTTTACTCTTTTGTCATCTATACAAAATTCATTGGCTCTACTTTCATAGCGAGTACACCGGAATCTGAAGTTCCGCTTTCGACAGATGCAACCGCAGATACTGTGGAGAAATTGCAAGGTATGTTTTATCTGATACAAGCTCTGCAAAGTCTTTGCTGGATTCTTTGCACATCTGTCTGATGTTAACAATTGCAGAATATTTATTTTGAAATTTCAATAATCATCCTGTGTCATCTTACTTGATCTGTTACATAATTTGCTCGTTGATTGAACTTTTATCATTAAGTTTCTTTATGGTATCATTCTTCTTGTGCCTGCTTTGTCATTTTTGCTCAACCATGCAATGATTTGATGTAAAATACAAATTCACTTTTAAGTAAATACATTTCTAATAGCTGGCTGTAAAGGTTGACAAATTGGATTAGCATGGGAATGTTAGAGATGAAAGCGCCTTTCATCTGCCTAGATGCTGCTGTCACAGATTCAAAATTGTACAAATGATTACTTTGCTTCTCCCTTGCCCTTTTCCCTGAAACACGTGTTGACACACTCAGGTATGCCAAGAGCTCTTATTGCAATGGTTGAATGAGAAGGAAGGTTGCAATGGTTGAATGAGAAGGAAGGTTGTGCGAATTGTGATTGGCCAGCACAGAGGGCATAGACAGTAGGGCTTATTAAATTAGAGTACTCTTGGTAAGGTGCAGTGTATGAGGAAGGAAAACAGTCTTTCGTCTCATACATAAGAAAGCAAACCTGGTCTGTGTTGCACAAGGGTCTTATCAATTTTATCTCTCATGGTTGCCTCACAAACTCAGAACAAAAGTATGGGTAACATTTTGTGGAATGGGTCGAAGTTCACTTTAGGGATACACATATGAGTAATGTTTTGTTAGTATTTTTCTTTTATTCCTTGCCGAAGGCAGACAAGGAACCTGTGTGGTCATGATGGCGTGCGAGTGTGTGTGTGAGTGTGTGTGTGTGCATGCATACATGTGTGTGTGATGCCTTGGCCTGTAAACATGATATCTGAAGGGAAAATCAAAATCAAAATTTGATATCAAGAAGGGAAAGGTGCCTGAACTTCAAAGTTGGTGTGCAGGTAGTCCAATGTGAATAGATGATCTCTATCGTTTTTCATGGAGGTCAAAGGTCATTTGAGGTCACCAGAGCTTAAAGTATGGAAACCAACTAAGGGTGATATCTCAGCAACTACATGTCACTGGAACTCCATACTATTCACATTGATAAGTAGATAATTTCTGTCATTTTTTATGGAGGTTAAAGGTCATGTGATGTCAATAGAGGTCATAGTATGAAAACCTCTTAGACACAGTATCTCAATAAGGGAAAGTCGGTGTATCTCAAACTTGATGTGCAGGTTGTCCATTGTAAGTAGATGATCTCTATAGTTTTTCGTGGAGATCAAAGGTCATTTAAAGTCACCTGAGCTTGAAGTATGAAAACCTACTAAGGGAGATAGCTCAGCAATTGAATGTTTCTGGAATTTCATGTTAGTCAAATTGGTAGCCATTGATTATTTCTGTCATATTTTTATGGAGGTCAAAGGTCATGTGAGATCAATAGAGATCATAGTTTGAAAACCTTGTAAACGTGAAATCACAATAAGGGAAAGTTGCTGTTGAATGTTGCCGAATCTTCAAGCTGTTAACATTGGTAGACCTTGATGGGTAGATGAGCTCTGTCATTTCTTATGTAGTGCAAAGGTCATGTGAAATCACTAGAGATCATAGTTTGTAATCTTGTAGGCATGGTACCTCACAACGAGTGAGGTGTTTGAACTTCAAAATTGGTATTTATTGTCCTTTGTCTTACATGTGCATTTGCAAAGAATCTCAAAGTCATTCGACTCCTGGCTTTTTGAAAGGAATCACGTTCGTGGTTGTCCTGGATGTAAACGGCACAGAATAGCGCATCAAGCCTCTCTTAGAAGTACCCATCCTCTGTCAACATTCAGTTTAAATTTCCTGAATTTATTATCACCATCTCTTCATCACCTTATTATCACCATCTTCTACCGCAGTGTTATTTAACCCCCCCCCCCTCTCCCCTCTACCTCTCCTCAGCTGAAGTGAAGGAAATCACAGAAAAGTTAAAAGCCAGCGAAGAACGAGCAGACAATGCGGAGTTAGAATTGAGCCAAGCCCAGATGGAGACCATACAGTATGTTGCCACCATACAGGATCTAGAGTGTAAGTGATGACAGAATGCAACCATTCTTTGTTTCTGAGAAGAAGAAATTGTGGTTCGCTTGCCCTGGTGCTGTCAACTGTGTTTTCATCTTTTCATCTATTTCTTCAGTAATTCCAAAGTGTTATATGTTTTCTTAAATTCTTTATTTCTGATCCTTCTCCTACCTTTGCAATTTTGATGCAACATACTTACTGTAAAAAACGCCCTTCTCCAATAAAGTCACCTTTCCCCCGATTGACTTTTTTGGTCACATCGCATGTAGTGAAATCACGAATTCCTCAGAGAGAATGGAGCAAAATCAAAATGAAATAGTCCCATTGCTACAAACTCCTATATTTTGCAAAATTTTTCTTGATGTCAGTCATGCTATTTAATAGAGCATCTGTGTAAGCTTTTGGAACGCTGATATCATTCCTCTGCCAGTGGTTTTGACTATGGTAAATGCCCCCCCGTGCCCCATCTTCATGAAAGTGTCATTCCCCAAGTGCAGTTATGGCCTTTGCATAACACTAACTTGGTGGACTCATATCCCCCCCACTTAAACATTCCTCGGTCGAGTGTAAGTAACCTTTAGCAGATCCAAAGGTCTGTCATACAAACTTGTTTAATGAATGCCATGGTTTGATTTGTACACACGTGTGTACTTAGGACACGTGGAAAATGAATCAGAGAAGTCGTTACAGAGTGATTTCTGTCTCCGTCGTAGTCACAGGATGGAGATCGGTAAAACATCTCAGATTAATATTAAACTCAGTGTAGCTATCAGTAGATTCTGAATGGCTATGACTAAGAAACCAAGCAGTAATTCAGTGGTTTTGCTCCCATTCTGTACCCCCAACAGTACCATATCATACCCTCAGTTTTCCCATCATGGACTGATTGTTGTGGAAAATTAATTCAGCCAAAGTATAGTAAAAGGTAAACCTAGAGAATGGAGACATTCCTTGAGCGCTATAAAAGTGAAAGTGTAAAAGATAAAGGTAAATGCAGATGAATGTAAATACATTCTATTTAATGTAAAAATATACAAACGTAGGCAGAGGAAAAAAGTGTAATCAAATTAATTAAGTCTTAGAACCCCTCCTTGGCTCTCTGTATGTTTAGTCCATGCAAAGTTCACCGCGTAATGACTTGAAATGTGGTCATACTGTGTTGTTCAACATTTCCCAATTTGCATTGGTTTTCTTTTGTCAAATTTAGCCCAGCTGAGTGACTGGAGCCAAAAGAAAGAAGACGATATTTCCTCGACAGACTCGGCGAGCAACGGGGCATTCAAAGGTAGGGCTTGGTTGCTATGTCTGGGTGACCTTTTCCTTACAGTGCCTTGTAAAGCAAACAGAAAGATGAATTGCTTAATAGAAGCAAAGTTTGTGTCGCCGGTCGAGGGATTGAGGGAGGCTGACGATTGTCTACTTCAGTTCCTTATGTTTTCCTTTCAGGTACAGCATCTACTTCAGAAAATGGCATTGAAACCGATAAAGAATCCGTCAAGAAAAAGATATCCGGAGACTTAACTGTAATACAAAACCACGTGGACAAGGAATACATAGGTGAGAGAACATTGTTTACTCCAAAGGATGCTTCTATGCAAGTGCAGAATTATACGCAGCATTTATAAAAAGCAAGAGACTTTTTTTTTAAAACAAAGTAAACAGTTGTAAATTGTGGGTGAAATATCAGGTTATTAAATGTAGAACTGTTTATACAGTGTCTTCCTCCAGAATTGTAAATGATCTGATTGTGAAGTATATTCTTTGAAAGAGGGTTTTTCATAACTGTTGTGTCCATTAAGTGACTCACTATGGTAGCTATTCCAGGTGTATATCGCACAAGCCACAAAGCATTCTAATTCAACACTGAAAATGCTTGTTGATTGCTGACACATTGAATTTTAAAAAGTTTTGCAACGTCATTTTATTAATATAAATATTGTGTGCATGTGTGAAATGAAAATGGAAGTGGTTATACTCTCTCCAAATTTAAGGGATTGCTGCAGTATTTTCGCTGATTGTGCTTTTTTTTCCATGTGGTTTCCATGACGACCAATCACTCACAGACTATGCATTCTCCTCCTCCATCTTATCTTCGTATCTGTCTCTCATTTAAGCTCGACTCGAACAGAAACACTGCGAGCAGTTGGAACACGAATACAAAGAAATAGAGAGCCTCAAGAGTAAGTCAGATATCTATCTCATGGTGTATGAAATAGTCCTCATATAGCAATGTCACTGGCTGATTTAACCTTTGACACCTTGCAAGTCCTCTCATTGGCTTAAAAGAATTTGGATGATCTTCAATACAAAAGATGTACTGATTGCAGAGTCGCATTGTTTCCTTGAGATGTGAAGTAGCTCGAAACTGTGGTCATAATTAAAAGCAGGGCAGGTGAATCACGGTAATAGACTAATACAAGTCAGGCTGTGTGACATGCAACTATGGTCACAAATGAATGGAGAACACTTAATGTCACATGAAACAGTGACCATGGTTGAATGCAGCGCTGATGATTCACCATGAAACCATGGTCATAGTGGAATACAGTTTATTGAATTCAGCATGAAACCATGGTCATAGAGGAACGCAGTTCATTTAGTTCAGCATGAAATCATGGTTAGTGGAATGCAGTTCATTTAATTCATTATGAAACTGTGGTCAAAGTGGAACACAGTATGGGTGATTTGGCATAGAACCGTGGTCATGATTACATACAGGCTAGATGATGCTCAAGAAGATTAAGACCATGATTCGTTCGTTACATTGATAATACTCACAACTGCGGTAGAGGTGTCTTAGTGTAGGTGCTGAGAAATGGGAGTCCATAGTGCGTGAAATAACATCTGCATCCAAAGAAGCAAATTTTGACCAGGAGACCACATTTACCAGCATGTACCATTGATTATTTAGCAAATCCGTCTGAATCACATAAATTACATTGCGGAGCAAGCTGTATGTTTACTCTTCATATAATGTAGCTAGGATTTGTCAAATGTAGCTACACAGAGATTTGTGCACAGCAACACAATTCTGAAATATTGGATAGATCACAATCGCGACTTTTATCTCAAATCGCTTCATCGTATGTGAAAGCCGTGAGGGACTCTGTTAGATCTTGGCATGATTCCACAGCATTGTAATCACAATCATGACGTAGAATATGAATGCTGTGTATGGCCACTGATTTGTTTCAAGTGCACTACAGGCCATTCCTAGTAGTTGTGATTAGGCAACAAACTAGTTACGTTATTGATCAAGAAATGAATCAATTACATACTAGTTACGTTATTGTGTCGATAGAGTTTGGAATACGTATGACAAGGCAAACTTTTGCACTGTTCCAAGAACCATAGAACACAGTGGTGCTTGTTTCACACCGTCGCAACATCTGCAAATCTGCCGCTTGTGACTTACAATTTTTTCCTTTTCGATACTTCAATGTAATCACTATTTCGGGTTCATGGTGTTCATTTTGTGAGGTCACTGGTGATGGTGTGCTGAGTTGTCAGCAGTTCAAGAAAACTGAAATAATTCAGTTTGATGTTGAAATTGTGTGACAATGAAACAGAAATATCGAATCATATTTTCTGCTCTTGAAGGTGGGCCCCAAAATATAAGCATTAAATCTGTATTAACATCAAAAACCAGAAAAAAAACAAACAAACAAACAAACTATAAAACGTGTATCAGAGTACAAAGATATAATCATTGTGAGATTACTCTGTTGACTTGGCCAAGAAATTTGACCAAGAAAAATTGTCATCTCACCTCACCAGTCAGTTTCGCATGGCCTCTAAACATTGGTTGTTGATCGCATGTGATGTAACAATACAAAGTGCTGGACTGTTTATCAAGCCGGTCTGAGAGGGAGTGACGATGCTTGAGATTCTTGTGTGGGTGTTTGCGGGCAGGAAACGCATGCTTTGATCGTTACTACGTGACTTGGATTTTTTCTTTCCTCCTTGCTTATCGAACAGTCTCTTACAAGTTGAAGGAAGAATTGGAAAAAAAGCAAAAGGCCCGGTTGTTGAAACTCGAAAGTAAGCACCTCCTCAGACGTAAAGGGAAAAAAAAGAGAACAAAATGATGGAGAAGAAAAAACATTTAGAGATTTTGTTGCGCATTTTATTTCCAACCCTTCTTTCAACTGCAAGCATGAATGTTAAATCTTCTCTCTGTTGCTGCTTCTTAGAGTTTAGGGCTTTTCATTCCATTCAATGTAACTTTTAATGTTTATGAGCATCATTAGCATCATCAAAACATGAGTGCAGTCTTCATGTAAAGGGATTAAAAATGAAACCAAACAAACAGACATACACCCAGACAAACAGAGGTACAAACAAAGAAAAGAAGACAAAAAAAAAAATAAAATCTGTTTCCATCTCATTTCATGCATGAGGGATGACAAAAGTGTACTTTATGAAACATGCAACAGAGAAGGGGTGCACTGGATTATTTACATTTAATTTGCCGCTGCTCCAGATTTTCGTTTTGTCATGTTCTATGGTGACAGGGAAACGAACGTATACCTTTTATTTATTACATTTCCTTTTTTTTGCACATTCCCTGTTTTACATTTGAAGCTGCAAGCAGTCTGCAGTAATGGATATTCATGAGACTTTGGACAAAGGGGCAGGTTGTTTTTCACATTGGAGGGTCATTCCCTTCCCCCCCTTCCTTCTTCCTCATTATTACATGAATTAGACTTGTTTTGAACTGGAATTGAAAGCTGTTTTTGTCTTTACTTCTTGTGGGTTTTTTTTGTCACACTAGCTTTTGACAAGTAGGGCCTTCAAATCATTTAAGTTACATTTAAGTAACTTTTTGACTGGAGATAAAGCAAAGTTTACTCTCATGTGATAACTGAGAATGAGAATTGTGGTCAAGGAAGTAGCAGAAAAAGAACCGAGGTATAGATACATGCCTGCTTTGAGGCATTTGGGTTCTGTTTCATATGGTGGAGCAAATGGCAATGATTCTTATGTAGGTCTAAAGTTGTATCCAGTTTTGTGGTCGTGACTCCTTTGAAATTGTGTCATTTCACCTTTCAGATTTGTATCAAGGAAGTTATTTCAACAGTCATGCAAATGTACTGGCAATCACCTAGTCATCTGTCTCTGTTCTTCGTCAGTGTTTCAGGGAAGAGAAAGGGGGATAAAAATGACCTGTCACAAAATCTGAAAGAGAACCAGGCATTCATCTTGGAGACATTTGAATATGAAAATCGTCTCGACATTTTTGTTGCTCCTACAAAATTCAGACTCTCCAAGAAAGCCTAGCTTTCTCAATCACTGTCATCTGAAATCATACAGACCAATTGGAAATGAATGTGAATATTCATATGTGCAAAAAGTGTGACTTAAAACAATGACTTTCTGTTGTGGTTATAACATAGTTGACTTTCAGTGGCAAAATATGACAAATTGTCAACTCCTTTTCCAGCTTTTTACATTTTTGAACATTTTATATGAAGAAGTTCACATGAAAATTATTAAAGGTTTTCTGCACCTGATAAATTTCCTGGCCTACACCTTTTCACTTGATGACTGGTGCTTTTTGCCCTCTATGCCCACAATATGTGATCACTGGACTAATTATCAGAATGGTCCACTATCCAGAAAACCAATTACCACCTTAAATGCTATGCATGGAGTCCCTTTCTACTGGCTTAAGTTTGCACTTGAACATTACCCTATTTTTTGGTCCATGGATCTTTTCAGTTTTCAGCCTTTTTTAGGGGTTTGATAAAACTTGTATCATTAAACATATAATTTTCATCCATAGATCTGTTTGCATTATAGTATTTTCCTATTAACTTTTGTGGTAATTGGTATTATTCCTAATATTCTGCACAAATCTTTGGCATTATTCTTAGAGCAGAACACTCATTTATCAGGAATGATATCTCTCTCTTCTGTAATCTGCAGTTGAACAACTTTGCTTCTTTTTTTTTTGTGGTGAAAAGACTCCTTTTTTTACGCACAGTCATATCCACCTCTGCAGAACATCGAGTCTCGGATCGTTTTAGTTAGCGTGAGGAGTGATGCACGCAGAAAAAAGGCAGTTCTCACAAAACAGCTTTGTATGGAAACAAGCTCAAGTTGAGATCAACTCATTGCTTCATTGGCATTATGCAGCGATCGTGGCAACAGTCAATATCAACATAGCTGGCCTTAAAATTCTACCACAAATGTGCTTGCATATGCATGGCTTATGGGAAAAGAGATATGTTTGCACTTCATTTATATTCAAATATATGCACCGTGTATGTCACTTGTTACCACAAGTGATTCTGAACTGTATTCTTTTGACTTCGTCATTATGAATTCAAATTTATGCAAATTCCAAAAAGTAAAAGCAATGCTCTTTAGTCTTTGTGAATGCCATCGGTGGGCAATGCCATCTGCATGTTGCAACATTTGTGGGTGGCTTGTCTATCACTGTGTTGTAAATGTTAGCATCTTGTAGCAGTATCGGATGTTGCATGAATTTCATGTGAAGTAGATGTTGAAAAAAAAAAGTCTAGGGCTGTTCATAGTGTCACTAGTTTTTATTACCCTTATTATCTATTAACCTTATTGTCTCTGTTGTCAACCATGATTGACAGTAGGCTTGCATAATTCTAAAAAGCATGATTCCTTAAAAATTTAGGATTCATTGTTTTAAAGCTGTTTGCCCCTTTTAGTGCCAATTTTCAAAATTGAACACAATCTGTATTTATAACTTAGTTAATGTTCTTTATGCTTAGATTGGTTTTGTATCTTTCAGTGCTCATGTAGCCCATACATCTTTTATAAAATGATACATGTCTTGAGTTACCTGTGATCCAGCTTGTATCCATGATTGAGTTAAAACAAAATGATAGCACCAACCTCTTGTCCCAGGCTACACCTCGGCGATGCTTCTGTCAAACGCTAACATTATACAATGAGCTTTATAACCTGCCTCTGCTTTCTCGTGGAATTTGTCAACAGTAGTAGTTGGCTGCCTCACCGTTGTCATCAGCCACGTAACTCACAGCTTAAATTTACATCTTCTCTTTAATACATCGATGCATACTCTCCTTGACTTACGCAGACTCTGTCCCTCTGTGTGTTTGGCAGTCTTGATGTGAAGTAACAAAACTGTGCTCAAATGTAGAATATTGTAACGGTCATTGAAGGTGTTCCTTGGATGATCACCTATGGAAACTAGAGGTGGTCTTGTCTTGTTTTTATTTTATTTTGTGTGTGTGTGTGTTTGTATTCCTTATCACTTTGCCTTAGAGATCACGTTTGGTTCCTAGGTAAGACAAAGACAGGTTCCAAACATGTTACTCTTTTAGGTCTTACACATAACTACTTAAAGTTTGGATTTTATCCATCGATATGTCCTCTGACTTACAAGCCAGAAAGGAAAGTGTCTCAGATGGAGTTTGTTGAAGTTTCCATTAATTATTGATTTCCGACAAGAGATAATACTGTACTAATGTTTAAGTGCTACATGGGAGAGGCTGAGAAACTGTTTTAAGTATTAAATGTTCTTTGCAGGTAAGTTGTCTAACATCAATTCTGCAGTTCGCAGTTTTGTCTGTGAGGTAAAAAGGAAACGTGATTGTGGTGAACGGGTTTGGTGATGATTAAGTGATGAAAATTGGTTAAGTTTGTCATGGACACAAAATAAATTGTGATTTCGGAAATGATCCCTCTCGAAGTTTCTTTAAATTTAACAAACATGACGTCAATTTTTTTTTGTTTTCATAGAAATGTCTATATGGAATGAAGCATGAGTTGATCAAAATTTGTGGAATTTTAATTCTTGTTTTATAGAGAATTTTGTTAATTTTGATGTAATAATTCTAAATGTAAAGATAAAATTGGATGTAACATTTCTTTTCTGCAGTGATCGACTGATTGTTGTTAATTTTTGTAACCAATTTTTGTAACCAAGCTCATCGCGGTATCACCGTCTCTTTTTTGTTCTTCTTGCAGAAGAGATCGGTAAGCTCCAAGAGATTCAGCAGAGGCTGAAGGACGAGAAAGCGCTGATAGAAAAGAATTTGGAGAATTCACAGGCTGAGAATCACCAGCTTCAAGCAGAAACCAAACAATGCAAAGGTAACTGGCATTGCTGGCGTGTGCTTATAAATCATGATTTAGTGGATCTTGACCCAGGAACACTCATCGATTGTTCGTCTCTCGCCGTTCGAAAAGCTCAAGAGTACAGAGGTCGCACACGTGCGTTTCCTCGATGGACTTTGTGTTCAATATCACTGGATGTTCAAGGCAGTTTGAGTTATAGCACACATTGACACTCAATTTTATGATCAGTCTACTCAATTAGCCCTTTTCGTCTATTCTTTGCTCAGCGTATTCTTTGCTCAGCATATTTTTTGCCCAGCATTCTTGTAAATATGGAGGACTGATTTAAGAACAAGTATGTATTAAAGCAGCACTTTGAGTAGGTTTGAAAAATTCACTTCAGATTTATAAACCTGCCAATATTTCTTTGCACACAAATTCAAATGGCCAAACAAAGACAATTGACATATCCAGCATGCAGAAAAAAAAAATTAAATGTTAAAGGATGATTCAATTTGGTTTTCATACATTTGTGACCAGACACTTGTCATGTTAGTATGAACCATACGCACATGATTGTTGTAAGCCACGGTCAAAAATTGAAACTTTTAACATTGTTTGTAAATAGTGTATATATGACTTGACTAATCACATAATAATTAGCATTTTGATTCAGTTGTACCCTTCAAAATCCTCTGCAAATTTGTTGCTCAGGGAGCTGCTTTAAGCAAAACCAAAACTTTGGAGAGAAAATGAACCAAGGACATGCAGTGAATTAAGTAGTATGTATTTGCGCTGTTTGTCATCCTCTGACCCATGTTTGCAGATGTACAACTAAGCTAATCATACATGCTCAGCATTTAGTCACAAGTCAAATCTTTTGTCCAATGTCGATTGTGTATGATATTGTAAAAGGAAGCACAAGAGGTCCAGATGTCACACCTTCCATTGTTTTCAGTCCTCAAAATATTCTTCTGCTTTTGTTCACTTTAAACCAAGAACGCTTCTCGGCGATGAAATTCTACTGTTTTTGGTTGTAAAATGTTGAAACAGTCACTCTAAAGAGCTATAAGTGTATTAGAATGAGCATTGGCTACACATTAGCATGGTCTTGGAAGTACAAAAGGTTGGGGTGTGTCTGATTTGTCTACTATTTGGTCATAACAGTGTCCTTCTGAAGAGAGTCGACAAGATATACAGTCATTGGATGGCACAATCTGCGTTCATCAGGTTCGATTTTCGTGAAACGTAAATATCATCAAACCTAGTAGCTCTATCTAAACTAAGAGGAGAATTCAAAAGGGACATCATTCTGGGATATCGTAATTATCATTACAGCTGTGAGGATTGGCAGTTTCGCTAGGTACATGTGTTTGCGGTATGTCTCCCTGTGGATGCTGATTAGATCACAGTTTTGTGTTTATATTTTTCAGACCAAATTGCAAAGTCAATTTTATCAGCCAAGGAAGCTAAGAAAGAGATAATGGAGTTGAGAGGTAAGAACAATCTGTTTCTCAGCCAGATAGAATTGTTTCAGTGTCGGTGGTGGTAAAATTTATTCAATGTTGACTCCATGCAGTTTTCTGTTTTTGGAGACAGGAAGTAGGGATGGGAGGGGGGGGGGGGAGGGAGGAGTGCATGGTTCGATGTTGGTTGTAGTTATTCATCTGTTGATGTAATGTAACATGCCTTTCATGTGTTCCATTTCTTAGAATCCATTTATGTCTTTTTTACTCGTGGTAAGTGGGTGACGTTCAGCTTTCAGTGTGAGACAACAGGTCTTTAACCCTTTCGGCGTAAGAAAAAGAAACTTGCTGCTTATGTGAATTCATTCGTAGATCACTTCTTTGGCATCACTGGAAATGCATCATCGACTGATTACATGTAAACCAGATTTGAATGAGTCATTTTTGAAAAGTCTTCCAAGTGAAAGTCAAACAGACAACCGGATCTTTTCGTCTCTGCCTCAGTAGATGATTAGGACTACTGAGAAAGATCTGTTATGTTTATACTCTCTGATTATCCTTTTCCAACTTCACCTTCTTCTTTCATCTCAAGACCAACTGAAACTTGAAAAGCAATCAAACAAGACTAAAGACTCAGCAGTGCAACATGCAGAAGGTAAATGTCGGTCTCCGGCGGTGACTTGTCGATCTTTTCATTCATTTTTGGAAAGAGGGATGTGAATAAGAAATACTTAGGAAATTACCCAGGATAACAAAATTTATGACAATGGGATATTTTTATTATTGAAGCCCATCAGAGTTGAGTTTATGTAATAAGAATCAACTTAATTTAGCAACAGACACATCAGAAGGATTTAGTAGTTGCTGTTGTGATGACAAAGGTAATATAAAAACCAGTGGTGCACGACTGGTGCTCTAGGAAGGTGATTCTTTGATAATTTACAACAAGTAAAAAAACTTGGAGCTCTTAAAAGTACAAACAATTGTTAATAGAATTGATACCAAGTGGTCTTTGTCCTGATACTAGTGGTGATACAATTGTAATGCCTCTCCCTGCTTGTATTAAGTTGGGAAGAGTGCTAGATGTTTCCTGCTTTTTTGCCACCACAAGTCGTGCACGTCTGGTCAAAACGTGGTCCGCTCGTATTGCAGTGATGGCGATTTGTGCGAATTTTCGTGATTTTCTTTATTTTTTATGTCAGACTTGCAAGTGTGTTTTTTTTATTTCATTTTTTGTTGCCCTAATGTATGGCTTCACCAATTTCATGTTTTTCTTTTTCCAAAGATGCACCTTACTTTTTGCTGCACACCCTTTGTATACTATTCAGCCACTGGTCACTTCTCGGCTGTGCACGGGGGGTCGTGGTGCGGTCAAATAATCTTCAAAAACTCTAAAACTGCTATTTTTTATAGGAGAGTTGTACTTGGAGGTGGCGGTTTACTGACTCAATTTAATCCATAGATCATACCAGAAAATTACAATCCATCCATTCACCTTTCTTGGTGAGATTTTTCATTAAAGAAGTGCGATGAGGATTGATATATACTCAAGCATTAGCTCTTAGAGTCATTGTATACTCAAAATGTCTTTAAGTTGTAAGACAAACATGTTCATTTCCTATTCCTCCTCTATTGACATTGTAATACTCAGTCATTATTATACCATGCCATAAACTATCAAACCTTTTACACTTGTAGTCTGGGAGATGACGGTAGTAACTCCTCGTAGAGTTCTTGAAAGCGATGAGTGGTAGTCATGCAGCTATGAAATAGTCAGTAACAATCAGTGATGAAGTATCAATTACAAATGAAGTGTCAATTACGAATGAAGTATTAATTACAAGTGAAGAATCAATTACAAATATAGTATCATTACAAAACAAGTATCAGTTGAAAGTGAAGTATCAATTACAAATTGAAGTGTCATGTACAAATGAAGTATCAGTTACAAATGAAGTATCAATTACAAGTGAAGTATCATTACAAATGAAGTATCAGTTTAAAATGAAGTATCATGTACAAATGAAGTATCATTACAAATGAAGTATCAATTACAAATGAAGTATCAGTTACAAATGAAGTATCAATTACAAATTGAAGTATCACAGAAGTGGAAGGAATCAAAACAGGACAGTGGGTGTATTCTATTTCCTCAGATGTGTTAAATTTAATCACACATTAAATCAAACATAGGGATGATTGCAGGTGTCTCTTCTTTCACTGCACCATGATTTGTGAAATGGTCATCATCAACGTCTCTGTATTTCACGAAACGCTTGCTCCAAGTAAGTGGAAGGTGCATCTGTGTAAAATTTCAACACAAGGCAAATTTTGTCGTACTGGCTGTGCTGCGTTTAGTCCCACAGTCTGTGAAAACTTTCCCTCAGAATGAGCGTTTCAGTTTGAGCGTCCAGTTCCTTTACGATTATTTGTTTACAACTGAAATGTGACCACCACTTTTCATACATCTCATTCTTGCCTTGCGGTGGCGAATGTGATATAACTCTTTCGGTCTGCTGACCAGATGACTATGCATTTTTCTAACTGTAACTTTCGGAATTGTTAGTTTGGGAGATAGAAGTAACTGTAATATTATGAACCTAGAGTATATGTTCATGTGGTTTACCAAATTTATTGATAGAATTAATGCAAAATTAATGAATAACACTTCTATTTAATTTTTATCTGGTGTGCTCCTATTCAAATTTGTGCTTGATATGCAGGGGGAAAGTATCTGTGCTAGCTAATCTTGTAATGCTCAATTTCCTTCAAATTTTAGGCAACTGTGCGCAAAAAAAAAAGAAAAAAAAATAGTTAATTCTGCACTATGCACTCTTGATTAAAATGCTTTGTAAAGGTAAACTTAATAAGGTCAATAGTGAAAGGTAAACCTAATACTTGATACAGCAATCTTATTTTTAAGAGACTTGAATAGTACAATCACATTTCCAGTCACCTTTTCCAGTTCCAAATATTACCACATTCTACCATTTTGTTACGCCAGCGGATGTGTGTGCGTGCTTTGTGTGATTTGTTCATGTGTGAGTGCGTGTGTCCAAAGTTAACATTCTCAGCTTCTCTCTTCTTTTCTCTCACCCGCATCTCTCCATCTCTACTGTTTCACCTCAAAGATCTTCTCTCAAGAGAAAAGAGGATATCGCTAGAAAGAAAGAAGAAGCTAGACGAATTAGAGAGTAGGTTTCACACACTCATACATACTTACATATTGATATAGTTTTGTTTCGAAAATGCTTCGATGACTGCTAATGTTTTTGGACGATGCACCATCTTGTCTTATCGCACGCTGCGACCTACTGTTCCCCGACTGATGGTTGCAGGTGAGAGGGTCAACCCAGTGGCTTCTGTTCGAACCTCTGATCGCAGAATTTTGACATGAGTCATGTAATAAATAAATGCTGTACTTCCATATTGCTTCTTCATCATTTATGAAGAATTATCATTTCCTTGATAGTCAATCCTTTTTTTTGATCATTTTCTGGTAGTATTTTTACATTTGTTTTAAGATTAACATATTCTTCAAGTTACTGTATTTCTTGTCTTTACCTCCTTGGATGTGAAGTGCTGCATTGGTTAAATTTGTCACCTCATGACATTAATGCTACCCACACTATGAAAGCACTGTGAGTTCAGACATCCCTTTAGTAATATGACAACATTTCAGTCTTCTGTCTTTTCCCAAACATTCCACTTTCCTTCATTTATCTTTCTGGGTGGCTCAAATCCCACACTGCTATCGTACTGCATGCACACAGGCTCAATCCGTGGTGCTTATGGTAAAGCGGCTTTACCAATACAGTGCGTTTGTGGTGTTACCTATATTTTGCATGATAATAATCCCTTTCCCTGCTTTTGTAAGTCCTTTGACCCTTTTTGCACCGATCACTTCAACTAACCTTTGTGTCCTGTCGTAGCTTACGTGATCAATTTTACATAACTGTACTTTTACACCAGACTTGACTGCCATGGTTGTGTTATGTGTCACGTATATGTGAGAAAAAACAAAGACGGTCATCTCGAGTTGCATGTGAATTGTCAAGAAATGAATGTTCATTGTGCGATTAAAATCTTTGCAAAGTTGGACGGTAGACAACCCCTACACCAGTGACTCAAGTTTGTACAGAATTTGCCCATTTACTCGAAAGATTGCTTTTAATTCGATGTATAAACATCTTTCCTCTCTACCTCACTTTGTCCAATAAATGGTGTCAGGTCTAAGTTGGAAGATTCTCATGGGAACATGTTGCTCTTGTGTCTGCACTGGGTACCCTGGTAACTGACTGACAATGTCAGGACCTGTTTCTGAAATTGGTAACCAGATCCAAAGTTTCACTCACTTACTTCAAACAAGTGTCAGAAGAACTTAAAATGTTACTTTTCTTTAACTCAAAACACTTCAATGTCATGCCGGTATGTAAGGTACACGGTATCAAATATTAATGTACAAAGCAATATGTTGTATCATGACTTCACAACGAACTCCTACCAGAATGGAAATGGTATTTTTTTGTACCTGGATACCAGACTGACTATGAACCGACTGCAGGTGTCTTAGTCAGATGTTTGGACCTGCTGGAAACATTAATCTTAATGTCATTTAAAATGCTGTCTGAGATATCCTTATGAAGTGTAGGTCATGGCTTCATCCATTTGAATCTTCATAACATCATCTGTTATCTGGTCTATTTACTACTTTTAACCTTGTTTAATTTTTTGTAAAACTTATTGAAAAGTCTCCTCATCTTTAAGATCTGTGACATTGAAATTAGAGAGCTCTTAAGAAGGATTAACTCTTGAAACTGGATTCATTCTCGCAGAAACACAAACTAAATCTCAGAAAACTGCCAAGACCCATGAAAGGGAAATGGAGAAACTTAAAGGTATGTTCAGTGCCTGTTGCTTGATTGATGGTAGTCAGAGTTAAGATTAGCAATGATGAAAGCCCCAAATTTTTCAGCATCGACCATCATTCCAGATTAATTTATCGAAGCCACTTCTGTAGGAGGTTTCGTGGGAAATTTACTAATGCCGCATAACTTGTTTCGCAAGTTGACTGTGCTGTTTTGTCGTTGGACTTCGGTAGAATGTATGTGTTCATGTATTTGTCTTTGCTAAATTTAAACATATATGTAATGACAAAGGAAAATTATTAATACTGCATTGTGATAAATTATAAAACGTGAAACAGTGGATTGGAAAGCAGCATAGTCTTTAATCAGATAAAAACAAGCTGCTTTTCAGTTCTTTCAGAAGAGAAACAAATTGTTATCCGTTGAATACCAACCTCTAACTATTTGATTGTCTGTTTGGAGTTGGACAAGTGGACAACCATGAAATTTGAGCCCTGAAACCTTAGACTCATTTATTGTTTTAACTTTGTCATGATGTCACGGTTGGCTATATACTCGAGATTGTCTTGTGATCCATCATTTGTTGTATTAAATTTCCGTGATATCAAAGCTGATTACAAGACAAAAGGGGTTTTGATTGTTCGAAATTGCACCCCTTGCCAAAATACCTACTTTGTTTTCATTGTCGTTAATCATCAAGATGAAGATGTAATTTCATCAAATGCTTTTTCCTTCCCAGAACTGTCAGTGAAACTACAGAAAGACCTGGAGAGGGAAAAGTTTCTGAGGAACGAAGCCGAGAAGAAACTGAAGCAGCGACAACCAGTCTTTCGTAAGGACCCTGACCTCAGAAAGGGCACCAGGAGAGAAAGTGACGTAGAAAGAAAGAGGATTGCTGAGATTGAACCTGTGATAGCTGTCAAAGAAGAGCAGACACTGCAACAGAGAAGACAAGGTAATAGTAAATGAAGATGATGATGATGCTCTGAGATTGTAGCAAGGGTTTGAGGATGGAGCAAGCCTATGCTCTGGCATTCTTGCTAGGCCATGAGGATGGAGCAGGCTGATGCTCTGGGATTCTAACAAGGGCTTCGTGATGGAGCAAACTGATGCTCTGCAAATCTAGCAAGGGTGTTGAGAAGGAGCAAACTGAGTTTCACCCATTTAGAGAGACTTTTGCCCTTCATTGGTTTTCCACCATTGATTTCCTGGCAAGAAATACGTCACATGTTTACTATGGGACGTGGGGTAGGGGTGGTAATGGGGCCGGGGTATTTGGAAGTGAATCGTCAAAGAGCTCAGTGGGCTTTAATTTTGGAGTCAGAAGAGGATGATGGTTTTCTCAGTTACCTGCTTCATCTTTGCAATGAACAACACTCATTGAATGATTAAGTATGAGGCAGCCACTGTTTTTTTTATCATTGGTGATGCATCTCCTTTTTTCAGTTTCGATGTTGTGTCCTTATTCAGCAAGAAGTTGTTGTTATTGATGAGGTGGATGGTAGGGACTTGCGTGAGATTGAAGTGTATGTGTGTGCAAGTAAGACTGTGCAAAAAGGTTGGAAGAGAAGTCCTCTCAGTCGTTAAAACACCTTCAAGTGTGTCTATTACTGTCAACTACTTGTTGGTGACATACAGGATTAAAGTTGTTGATTACGTTGTGGTGCACAAAGACTATCTCTTGTGAGGTATCATCTTAGATTGTGTGGTTGCTGTGATGTGTGGCAGGGAAGGATTCTCAGAGGATTTTAGTGTGAGGTGTGGGTTGTTCGTAACAATATTCTGCCTTTTATGTATGCCTGAATTTCGTAATTTTCCAAGCAATGTCGAATGACAATGAAAAACCGAACCAATCTGAGAATCGCAAAAACATATTTAATGAAGACTGTTTGCCCTCTCGCAGTCGTCACTTGTCCTGCTAAGCCGTCTGCAAACCATTTATTCGAAAAACAAGATTCGTCTTCTGGTAAGTGTCGCATGCACCGGAGACACTCAGTAGGTATTGCATGGTGTTGATGATATCGTTAACTTGAGGTGACACCAGGCATGTTTTGAGGTGTTACCATGAACTGTGTCAGGTCAGAGACATTTTCGCAAGGCCTTTCTTGTCATTTCTGTGCGCTGCCCTCCGAGTACTCAGTTTGGAAAGTTTTAACCCACATCCGTAGAAACGGGAGGATTAGTATGATGTCATGTGACCATCATGTGACAGTTACTCTAACCGCTCCGTTTTCTGTCAGTTATAAAGGAGATAGACGATGGGTGACTTACGCTACAATAGGACATTATGTCAACCTTAACTGAACACAAGTCTCATATTGCATGCTGAGCGTGTGTGTCGTACTCGCTAAAGCTGTCGCAAGTAGAAGGAAGTTTCACGTCTTCGATGGAAGTTTCATATCGTCAGTTTGAGAATTGCCTGCAGAGATGAAGTGGACCGAAAGTTGCGTTGAAATTTCATATTTGAGTTTTGCACTGTGGATACAAAGACACTGCTGGGTTTTTGCTGTGTAAAAAAAGCTCATTAACATTTTTGTTTGCTTCACTGGATGACTGCAAGGCATCATGGAAATATCATACTTTCCCCTTATACCCATCTCTCTGCCTACATCCATTTTGAAGGAATATTACATTGACAGGTTAAAGGGATTCTTGAATGAGAGCATGTTTTTTTTTTTCTCACTCCAGCACATTAACCCCTCATTAATATTAATACTTGAAGAAAGACTACTCTGGCCAAGTAAAATTTGCCCCAGTATTGCAAAATGTTATGTCCCACAAATCACCGTGAAAATCTTTGTTGTTCTTTGAAACTGACATGCTTATTTAATCTTGAAATTTTTTTAAAAACCTGTGAAAAATTAGATTGTGTCTATTCCAGCTTGACCAGAAAATATTGTGGAAATGATTGTCGCAACAAGAAGTTGGTCTGCTATCATCACAGATTTCCCATAATGCATTGTACCACTCTGAACTAGATATTTGTTGAAAATATTGAAATATGGTTTTCACCAAAAAAGGGAGAAATATTAAATCAATTTTAATCTTTTTTTGGCATATTAGAATCTTCTCTGGTTGGTTGACAACAGTTGGGACTTATTTACCCTTCCTCCTAGCCCTAATGCAGCAGGTACCGTTCAGCCATTGTGACTTACCATTTTTTTCCCTCAGATCTATCTGACCTTCAGAAGGATGCCAGCCGAGATGGAAAGATCAACGGGTGAGAGGCCATTTTGAATTTGCATCTCGTTTGTTCTCTTAAGTACACGTAAATAATTGCATCGTAATCTTGCCTGTACGTGAATTCTCTCTCATCATCGGCACAAAATCACCATTTTTTACTTTTAAGAAAATGTGTGTGATGCAAAAAAATGTGTGGCACTCACAGCACAATGTACACTTCAGCCTTTCAAATGAGACACCAAAATTTAGTGAAGTGCATTCCATGAACCAGAATCCATTCAATTCGATGTTTACATACTTAAACTTAATTTATCTTGCATTGATTAAGGTTGATAAGGAAATAATAAATTGAATTATTTCGTGTAAACTATAATTTCTGTTTCCAAGTTTGCAAAAGAAGTTTTGTTTGTAAAGAGACCAAAATGTCAGAGGGAAAATGGAGCGTTGACTGTTGTTTTAGACGGTGATTCCACTTGCTTGTATTTTGCTTCTTTCAGGACAAAAGAGCCTGTCGACAAACTCAGCGATGATTTGGCCAAGTTAAGAGACAGGTTACATGATGTTGAAGTAAGAGCATCCCCAGAGGGCAAGCAAGGAGCACGCCTTAAAACAGAGGTAGGCTGCGACTACTGTCAGACTGTCTTGGTAATCTCAAATGCAATCTCTCATGGACCTAGGATGTGAACATTTTCATGCACACATGGAGCTATTCCAGGATACCACTACACTTTTGTTTTTTGAACTGTCACACCCATACTACTACGTTGTTGCATTCTACCATTTCAAGGAACTGTACAAAAAAAAAATATCCTTGGACATTTAATAATTTCAGTATTTTTTACACTTCAGAAATGTATTATGATCTTCATTATTTTTTTAATGTTAGATTCAGCTGTGTTAGCAATTTTACCTATGTGTGACAAATAATTACTGTTAGTATATCAGTGTCCAAAGAATGGAGAAAGTTCCGTAATTCCTTGTCCGTTATTTGTCTCATGTGTCCTGAGGGTAAGAAGAAAGCTGTGTTATATAATCAGCCCTCGTTTCCTTTTGTTGTTCATCCCCACACAGCTTTCAAAGTCTCAGGAGGAGATGGGGAGATTGATATCAAATAGCAGGAAACAGGAGGCAGAGAAGGACAGACTTCAGAAGGAACTTAAACGTTTACAAGAGTTGGACGGCACCGAAACGATAGGTGGCATACCGGTAAGTAAACGCACTCTGTTCGTCGTGGCTATCGGCAAGTCTCTGTAAAGTTAAGGATTATTTAAGTTGTTAATGCAATAACAAATCAGAACCCCTCCCTTTCATGACCAATAAATCACACTTGGAAGAAATTCCCCCTCTTTTTTTCACCAGTGATGGATAGGTTCAATATTTTCTGGAGACTGAGGATCGACACAGAGATATGGTGGGGCTATGTGCCATTGATTGCAAGTGTGTAGCATTATTACTGTTAGAATTCTTCATTCATAGAGTTTCAGAGATAGTAATCAATTTGCTTTGTTGATAAACAGAATTTCATCTTAATTTTTACTTTGATGTTAATATTTTTTTTTCTCTTTTTCCTTGAAACAGGTTAAACTTCCTGTGGTAGTTATCTTCATAGCCATCGCTGCAGCCCTCTTGCAGAACCTACTGGCACTGTGGACTGCAGAGTGAAACAAGAAAAGTGGTACTGTGGTTACTGAAGTGCAACCGAGATAGCAAGGTGACCTCCACTGCCTGCCGTGCCCTGGGTGGTTTCACAAAATAGACAGAGCCTGGGTTGACTGTAGAAAGTCATGGGGAAGATGTGAAAAAGCTGCTCTCTGCAAGGGTTGTGCCACCATGGTAGCAGACTTTACAAGGGAGGACACTATACCCAACATGGTGGTGGAGCATGTTATCTGCAAGATGGCCTAGGAACTGCAACCAAGCACCATATGCCCTCAGATTATTCCATTTGATGACACAGTCAGAGCAGAAACTCCATTGATGTGGTTGAATTGTGGATTGCAATTCCATAACTGTCATCTGGAATCACAGATTTTGATAAAAAGTCCATTAGGGGGACATCCTGTCCTTTAAAGAAGGGTCACCTATTTTTTCTTCCTGAAAAGGTGGGAAACCCTCAAGATACAGAGAAGAATGTATGTAAACAAGGGGAAGGATTTTGACCACTGGGGATGCTGAAAAATGGAAACTCCTTTGTTTAGTATGCTGATAAACCTTCTCATACTGTTTGTTGGTGTTAAAAAACGGGCGTGAGAGATCACACGCAAACAATGAATGCTGCCTTCACTTGTCAACAGAAATTTGTAGGAGGTGCCAGGCCTACACTTTTAACTTTTAATCGGTTCCCTTCACAGAATAGTCAGTAATTGCACTTATTTCCAAATCCATTGTAATATTATTTAGTTAAAGCACTTTTTGGAGAGCTCTACTCAGGTCACCCAGGGTAACATTCAACAAGATGGGTTTGTAGGATTCTTATGTAAGGGAGCAGTCAATATGATGACACTCTTCAAAGACACATAAAAGAAGTAGTGGATGAAGTGACCTCCAAAGTATGCTTAAGTGCTAGATATCCCAAAATGACAACTTTTTTGCTAGAATGCAAACTTTGCAATTCAAAATGTTTCAGTGAGAGTGAAGAATCTCTTAACTTAATTTTCCATCAAGCAATGGTTCACGTTGCTGCATTCTATGGTCCCTAGATGTATCACTTGTTCTATTTTTGTGCGGTAGTCATCTGCTAGTTTGGATCATATTCAGTGTAAGAAAGGTGAGGACTCGGGGAGGGGGAGGTTGACTGCCATGAGTGTGATTGTGATGTTGCAGTTGTTGACTCCATGCCCAAATTTTCATAGTTCTGGTAGCGTCTGTGTCCGTGGAAAGTTCTGGGTTCGGGTTTGCTCCTTTTCTCTTTCTGCTGGTGATGGAATCATCAAATTTTAAAAGCCAAACAAAAAGTGCCCACTGGATAGGCCTTTCGTAAAGCAGCGGTTTTTGTTTGGGAACAGGCAAAACCAAATGTTTGCATGAGAAGTGTAGACTGCTACTCAGTACAAATGCAAGGTGGATTGAGTGACACTTGCAAGTTGTAATCAAGAGACAATCTTAAGGAACTGGGGGTTGAGGTAACTTGATGTGCTCATGTTATACCAGTGAGACAGTTGTAATATGAAAGAAGTGCTTATCAGTATTGGGATAGTCTTAAAAAGACTTTCATTCTACAAAGATTTCATTTGCTTTTACATCCTGAAAATGGTCATGAAAAGAACCAGTGATGAATGATAGTATTAGCTTTGCCAATAGGTAGTTAAAATGGCTGATGATGCAGACTGTTACTAGACAAGGATCTGATCAGTCGATTTGGGATCGCTTCAAACTGGTTAGCATAGCTTTAAGTTGGTGGCAGAATGGTGCGTGCACACGATCCCGAGGATGATGGTTTGGATCCCATTGTAGCCTATACTTATGCAACATTTTTAGAATCCAAAACAATTGTGAAAAGGATGTGAGAAACGAAAGAATTTAGCTCAGATAGTTGTAGTGATGTAAAGTGAAAGTAGGGTTTCACCCAGCAGTCTGTTAATCTTTTGTTTGGTGGACCTTTGGGCATCTCTTGTCGCCAGCCAGAAGGACGTACCACCAGACTGGCACCCTGTAAATTTCATCCAATATACTTTCTCTCTCCAGTGATGTCACACAGTCTTATGCATGCAATACTCAGACTGCGCGCCTCGTTGGCATCTGATTGTGGTCCTACCCTCGGGGATATGATATCGTCACAGTCCTTACTTATGAGGACAAGAAAGGGAATCGGTTCGGCTCAGCAGATGTTGCAATGGTAGTCGTCAGCTTTCTGCTTTGTAGTCTAATGGCAAGGTCATTTCTAGGAACTCTTGTTATAAGAGATGAGCATAGCAGTAGCCAGCTTTCATCATCCTGTGATTAGACGCGAACCAAGGCGTGGTAGTCTTCACAAAATTCGTTTTTAATCACTTGAAGGTATCTTGAGAGCCCATTTAATTCCTTTTTGTGGCAGAATGTGTCAGAGGTACTATGAGAATGTTGCTGTCATGTAAGTTTGACAAGTTGAAATTTTTGCTGTTAAGATTTAAGCATGAAAGGTAAAAGGAGAAAACCATAATTTTAGAACTTGCCTAGATTGTACCATTAATGTGTTTTGTATCGGTTGCTAAATTTTAGAGGCAATTTTTCTTGTCTTTGGTGCTGCCTAGAGTTGGTTCAAGTTGGCATTGTTGTGTTTACAAATGCAAGCCTGCCACCCTCCCACCTATGAAACATTTTGAAGGTAAAAATGCATTTTCTGTCTGAGCAATAATCTGATTTCGTTCCATTGACTGGCCCTACAGTTGAGGGCGGCTGTATTGTTTGAGAACAGTCCATACCATAAAGCTGTATCCTTCTTATGCACAATATGAGTCATCTTGTGTTATGTATATTGGAGACATAGAAAAAGTCGTCTATTAGAAATCATATCCTGTTTTTCTGTTGCAAGATCCAATCAGATCGATTTGACATTTTTTGTTTTCCCTCCTCTATTAGTTTTCCAGTCTCCTTTAGGCTGTACAATATAACATGGGTTAATATCTGAAATCTGTGGTGACTTGTGGTTGCCTTTGGTGTCCTAAGGGCAATATAATCTGCAACTGCAACTTGCAAGAAAACTTCCCAGTTTGTGATCCCACATGTTTGTTTAGTCGTTGCAATTTACTGAATTAGATTTTCCTGCAAGTTTTTGAAGGGGCTTACTTTGATCCCAGTGAAGTTGGTTGTGCCCTTACCCATCGGTAGATCCTGCTAGTATCTTGATAATTATGTGGTGCTGTGTTTATTGATGATCCAACACTCTGCTTGTTGATTTTACAGCGTCTGATTTCTTGTTGATAGCAATAATACCAACTTATCATCTTATACGTCTTCACATGTGAATTTCAACTTTTTTAAAGGCCTCTCTGGGACTCTCAGTCTTTTATTTTCGTTTTCGCTGCTTAGACAAGTTATTCAGTGGGGATGCCTCACCCTGTCCACTTCCCTTCAGGTCCGACAGACACTCTTGTGATGTTAGGTAGTGACATTGATTTGTTACTGTGTTGTTAGTGAAAAGATTATAAGTGAGATTTAATTTGTTTTTACATCAGAGTTTTGCTTGTTGATTGCTTTGGTGGTTATGTACCCATTTTATACAAGCTTTTGGTAACTTACGCTTCACCGCAGAACTCGTACACCTTTCCCATTCTCAGTGCATTTTTTTTCTGGAAGAGTAGGTCTGTGGATACAGAACGATTGGATATTAGACGCTCTACCGAAAAAGAAAAGGAAAATGAAAAGGTTAGAATATCAGCATTTATTGATTATTCAGAAACAAGAATACCTTTACTAGTACCAATGTCACAGAAAAGATGACACAAAAGAAGAAAACCTCTGAACCTCTCAAAGGTCATGGTGGTGATGTTTGATGAGAGGATACTGTAATCACTACGTTGACAAAATTATCTCCAAATGTGAGCAAATAATAGCCATGAATAAAGAGCACTTTAGGATGGTCAGATTTTGTTTCATCCTTTTTTTTTTTTGTTTTTCTGTTATATCTGTTTTGCAAATATTAAATTAAAGAATCTTACTTTATCGATGATAGAAACTGTTAATATACCTTCCAAAACATTTGTTTTGTTTTGTACTTTGCAGAAATTGTAAACATTTTGAAAATGAAAATCTTGAGGAGTAGCAATATGTTGTAAAAAATATGTTTCTTTTTTTTTTCCATGGATTTACCAACCCGTACCTTATTTTTTTGTTGTTGATATTTTTCGCTATGGTTTTCAGAGAGTTTCATTGTTATACAAATGTATACCTAATATATTTTGTTATAATCATTCTACATGTGTAAAAATATGTGCAAAAGTAACGATAAAAACTTTCATGCAAGTTAACAGCTCTAAATCTACGGGAAACGTAGTTGATTTGAGAACTGGTGTACTCGAAGTAGACTATTACTTTGTGTGTGCGTGTGCGTTGGCGTGTGCGCAAGTGTTTTCTATCTTTGTTCATTTTTTTGTCGTTCCAAAGCTAAATACTTGGTTCAACCACCTAAGTTGACTGAAATATCAGAAGCAGTCATTTTTTTAACTTCAGATATTATGGCCATGAATTTCCTTAAAATGCACTCCAGGAAAGAAATGTGTTCATTTCTTTGCTTGCTTGTTTGTTCATTTTGATGCTAGATGAGGGGGGGAAAAATAGTCCGTTCATTCAGATGAAAAGACCAAGCCACTGCGGGAAATGTTTGCATTTCAAGGCAGTGTCACACACCATATTGAAAGAAGTGTGCAGCCTTTTTTCTGGAGGATGTTAGGCCTCTATGTACCTCTGCAAAAAGGGAGACACTGGCTCTTTGGAATGGCGTCACAGTTTATGAGCTATTCAATTCTAACTACTCAGCCTTTTTGGTCCTAAAAATGTTTCAAAAATGTTCTAAAGATTCCACACTTTGTTATATCATTTGTCACCCCCCCCCCTCTTCTTTTCCCCATCCCATTCTATATTCTATACCATGCAATCAATCCTCAGAGTTCAGAATGTTTTCCAAAAGTTTTCAGAATCAAATGTTATACTTGCTGTTCACTGACATGTAATAATTAGCTTTAAACCTCTTCATGTCCTGCAATAATGTAGAGTATCAAATCCTTTGTACTGTTTTACTCGTCAAAGCTCTGGCTTTTTTGTGACTACTTTTTATCGAGCTGAAAGCTTGAGACAGTACAGATGACCGTTTAATGGTGTAGTCATCTTAAAAAGGAAAACGCAACGATGGTCTAAACTTGAAAGGAAAAGGGAGCATACTATGAAGCATATACTGTAAGTTAATGCTTTTTCAGTACAAAAGATAACAGTTCCACAGATAAATTTTGTACTGATTTCTTGCAATGAGTGCATTTCACATGCCTGTCATTGTTTATTTCGATTCCTTTGAGAAACATCGCAATCTGATCGAAACACCAACGAGAGTGGAAATGGGATCAGATTAAAAGCCACTCATTGGATGTGAGCTTTCTGTGAATGCATCTTTCGTTCAAAAATCAGAAGGAACTATTAAGTAAGTGTTATGTATTGTGCATGATGCATGCCACAAATTATGTATTTATTTAAAAACGGCACTGGAATGAGCAAGTCAAACACTTTTTGGGTTCCCTGGGAAATTTGCCTAGTGTTTTACAAGGAAATGGGTAATTTTACATAGGAGTGTATTACCAGAGACTTCTATCCCAAGTGAATACTAGCAGACTTGGAATTTATAAATACACTCAAAAAGAAGAGAGAATAAAACTAAAAAGTCCTCTTGTGTTTTTTTGTTTTACAGCAGAAAGAGATGCCCTTAAGTTGGTCAGTTGACCTTTGTAGCCACTAGCTAACTTGAGAGAGAGAGAGAGAGAGGTGGAGGGAGAGAGAAGAATGAGTGATTTGGTGAAAAGTACTTCACATAAACATTCGATCTGTACCATTCCATTTTACATTGACTTGTGTGATCCCCTAATTGCTTAAATTTTGATTACAAAATTATTGCCTTTTGTGGTGATATTTTCACTTAAAATGTGTACCTCATGAAAGAAGCAATTATAATACAAAGTAGTCCACACAACTAAGTATTACCAACTGGATGGCTGCATTCATAATGGGACCTATGTAAAAAAAACATACATAGCAACACCTGCCTTGAAGGTTATTAATACAAAGAAGCACTATTATGCAAGGAATGGGTTTAAAACTAAAGTGACCCTCCACATCCAAGTCCATCATAATTACTGCTGAGCATGGAACTGTATCCTCCACCCCCCTTAATTATGCAAGTTTTCTGTCCATGTTTTTCGAATAAGCACATCTCGTATTGTCACAAAGTGGATTTAGTGTATCACAAATAGTCTGTTGAGAGCTTTCTTCTGAGTAATGGGTGCAAGGATTAACATCAGTGAGAGCTTTCACAGTAACAGCCCCCCCCCTCCATGGCAGACCTTAGTCTTGGCCTTTACCATCTCATCAATAGTTTAGTCTAGTAGTAGAAAAAAGGATCAGAAGGGACAATTAAGTCCCCATCAAGGACCCTAAAAAAGAAAACCACCCAAACAGAAAAAACAAGGTACAAAAATCAAACCCAGTGACAAAGCTTAAAGTACTGACATTTGGGAGACATTTGCTTTCATTGGGAAGGGGGGTGACAAAAAATACCCCTGCCATCTACATATTAAGTTAAACACCCTGTATGTACACCCCATGAAAGTGAACATCAGTCCATTGATATACTGGGAAAGCCTGCCTTACACGCTGCAATTTTTCCCCTACGATAGGACACAATCGGATCTTTTGATAGTCTTAAGTCTACACTGGTTGTATCACCGACCAGTTGTCATCACACTTTATGTTCCTGGGTGTATTTCACATGATGACTTTAAAGGGAAATAAGGCGTTTGTTTTTACAGAAAACAACCATATTTTTAAAACCAATGTTTTTGAATGCAGAATGATAGATTATTCAAAATAAGGAAGGACTGTAACCTTCTTTTCAAGAAATAAGTCTCTCATAGAAAGAGATTCATTAATTTGTTGCTCAACAGTAATTTGTTCACCCAAACTTTTTAAAATTCAAATGATGCATGTTCCGTTACTCATCACATGCATAACGCTCTGAGGAGATGAGGCTGTTGCAGATGTTTAGTGATGAGACTGAATGGTTCAACAATGATTTAAGTTATGTTCTTTGTGTGCCATATTGGTATATTGTAAACCTCTATTTCCCTTTAACTGCATCTGGTGTTATAAAAACTGCGTGCTGAAAGAAAAGAATGTTTTCGGGTAGTTGCGATACCCATGAACTTTCACTCTGCCGGGGGTCTTTCATGACTTCCTGCTTCCACAATACGCCACTATTGTTTAGAGGCCATGATCCAAAGCATTGGGACTGAATTGTGTTGAACCCGGGGCGTAGCCAGGGGGGCGATGGGGGCAGCCGTCCCCCCCCCCCATGAGAGAAAAATTAAGGTGAAAAAGAAATTAAAAGAGAAAAAATGGGAAGGAGGAGGAAAAGATAGGAAGGAATCTAGGACAGGATTATGTAAGAGGATAGCAATTTATACTTGAGCATATGTTTTTGTAGTGTGGAGTGAGAACGTGGGTGATATATCTACCCAATTTTCCCTAGGTCCTAGTGGCAATTGGAACATTAGATTGACTAGAATCCCGTCCAAATCGTGAAATAGACAAACATCGCAATATCATATAGGCCTATACCGGCCCAATAGGCTAAAACGTGCATATACTTTTATTTTTTTGGAATGCCGGCTACGCCACTGCCATGACGTATCCGGAAACTGAATACTCTGCTCTTCTATATATGACAAATGAAAGATACTTTAGGCAAAACGCTACTCCTGTGTGAGGGTAGGAGGATAGGTGGGGGACAGGAAGATTCAAAACTGATGAAAAATTAAAATCATTATTTGAAAAATAGGGATTCCTGAGGAAATATTAAATTCAAATTCACCTTTGAATGTGGCGCCATTTTGCATCTAGCGCACCCTCTGTGAGCTAACATTTTCTAAAGAGGAGGGGGGCCCCACCCCCTTAGACCCCCACGGACTGCCCCCTCTCTAACATTAAATCCTCGCTCCACCCCTGCCGTGTGTTGAACAGGTTGAAAAGTCTACACTACGATAAACCCGTGTTTGCTTGAAATGGTGCAGTATCATATCGTAAAAATCCTCACACACTGAAATTCTGTTCGATTGTTGCGTCGTACAGTAGTGGGTCGTTCGATACCAAAGAAAAAGGCGGACGTTGCATGATGCTTTACACATGTGCTATCTTCTGTTCCCAACCCCTTCCACCAATGAATTACAGTACCTGCCATGTTCTCCCCCTTCAGTGGTTTCCTCCTTTTGAAATCCCTGCTTAATACTTTGTTACTATTTCCAGTTGTTTATCCCTTGCTTGAGGAATCTATACATTTATATTAAAAATGTATATATGATGGTGATGCCATGCTTGTGTGTGTGTGTATGTCTGATGTGAAACTGCTGGTAAACCATTTCAAAAGTGTGACTTTTGGGGGGATTTCATACTTGGCATGTAAATGCCCCTTGTGTCATATGATCTGTGTGTTTTTTTTTGGTCAAGCTTACGTCAAAGGTCATTCAGGGTTGCCAAAGGTCTTACAGTGAAATCCTTGAAAACATCTTGAAAACATATTTCAAGAAAGAGAAACCTGTAGGAGTTTCATCCTTGACGTGTGGATGCACCATGTAAAGTTAGGTGATTTTGGTAGAGGTCAAAGGTCATGTGAGATCACCTGAGGTTAATAAAAGCAAGATATCTCAACAAGTGAATGTTACTGGAACTTCAGAACGAAAGCATTGGTAGCCCTTAAAGCTCATATGCCGGGCAAAGGTCGTTTGAGGTCAGCAAGAGGTCATAGTTTGCGTACCTAAAGGCGCGTTCACACTACAACGATATCGGATCGGATTACGATCCGATTTTTTTTTATTTTTAGTAAATATCTTCTCCATCTCTGATCGGAAAGAACCAAGAATTTGTCAACTTGTGTAAATAAATGATTTGTATGGCATGACTAAGAAAATCAAATTTATACTAATTATTTCGTGACTTCACACCGACAGACAGCTTTTATCGGACTACGAGTGTCCGATAAAAGCTGTCGGTGTGACGTCACGAAATAATAAGATAACATTTCATTTTCGTAGTCCTCTGGTACAAATCATATCTTTACACAAGTTGACAAATTTTTGGTTCTTTCCGATCATAGATGAAGAAGATAATAACAAAAAGTGAAAAAAATCGGATTGTAATCCGATCCGATATCGTTGTAGTGTGAACGCGCCTTAAACCCGGTGTCTCGAGAAAAAAAGACTTTGCAAGTTGCACTTGCTGGAACTTCAGCTTGGAATACGGTTTGCTTTGCGTTACAGCGTCAAAACATCTTTGTATGGCTGTAAGCTTTGCAATACAGTGCGCTAGAAACTATGGTCATTACATTAATTAATAAGAAATCCAAAGTTCCGTGATTTTCTGTTTTTGTCGGTAACTTTGCGTACTGACGTGAACAGCAAATTGAACAGTCACCTAACAATGACGTCATGAACAGCAATTTCGTCATATGCCGTAGATACCATGGAACACGGTTACTCACTATGTCACCAAGTAGGCATTTCTGTGTGTAAGCATATTCTATAGACTATACGGTATAAGAGTACGTGTACTGAAATGCAGACAGCATTCGGCAATCATGTCAACCGTGAGAATCCCGCTAACCTTACCCATGTGTTTAAATATTTTAGATTTTTCTGATAAACTACCAAGAACTATACGAAATATTCTAGCATCTTGAGAGTTACTTTTTTTTTCAGAAAGGAATTTTGTTGGATTGACGATGCCGAAAAAGAGGCAGAAGAAATCTAGTGAGAATTTCTTTTCGCAGATGTTATATTAGTACGAACCTAGGCCACAATGTACACATGGTTTTGATATGTAATTGCATGCTGTACACTGTTATACGTTATGCCGCACATGTTATCGGTGCATCTGCCAAAGTTGTGATCGCACGTCGGCCTAGCCTACACTCGTATAATGTGGGTTGTGGTGTGTGGGTAACAAGATGATCAACTCCATAGTTCCCCGATGCAGACAGAAACTACTTGTTCTGTCATGTTAAGATTTATTTGTCTGAACATATTTTGTGTGTCAAGGTGTGCATTGTCGTAGGCCAAGGCTAAACGGTCAGTATTGACTTAGACTACACGTAGGAACTAGGCTTTGGCCAAGGATTTTACTCCCAGATAGCCTACACACAGACAGCCCACACACAGATAGCCTAGGCTACAACTTAGTCCTTAATTGCAATGCATTAATCATGTCGAACGTTGGAACGGTGATTAATTTTGTATTTGCGACATTGGTTTAGTGTGTTGTGATTCATCAACTAGCTTTGGTGTTGTTTTTGAAAAATTGTATGCTAGTACTTTGCCTTTGATCAGGCTAAGTGTGTTATTTATTGAGTGAGTGACTGTCGTTTTAGTGCAGTGATAAGATGTTTTGATGACTCAGCATTTCCTCAACATGTAATCCCAGACTCCTAGCACATAGATCACAAATAAGGCTAGTCTAGGAAACTTGTAGAACTAATCTAGTGTAAGCTAAGTGAATTAGTAAAAATTTTGAGGAGTGCTGGCATGAAAGTTTCTTTCTGTTAATAAAATTTTCATCTTCATCATTGAATGATTTTTGAAACCTTAACTTGCTATGTATGGCTTATTCATTGGGAGTCCTGTAACAACTGTTACGACATTGGGAGTCCTGTTACAGCTGTTGCAACAGCTCCTGCAATATTGTAATCAGGCTTGCAAGTTACAGTACTTGAGTTGGCCCATAGAAGGGAAACACATCTCTTTTGTGGATGTGTTTCTCTTTCAGTTAAAAATGTTTCAAGCCACAGAACTATATCATGTTTTCATGGTGTCAATGTTTAAAAATCAGGCAAATGCTTGTAAACTAATTAATGCATAGAACCTTCTTATGAAAATACCATGCATTCAATTTGTTTGTGACACAGAAAGCATACATGGAAGCACTTTTGCTGTTACGTACTGCATCATCATTATGACGGAATCTTGCTGGTGTTATTTCAATGTACATTGCTCCTGTGCTATTGGTCACTATAGAAAAAATAACAGTCAACAAAGTGGAAATAAAACCTCTGCAGATATTCGTTCAAAGAAAACAAATCCAAGAAAAATGCAAAACAATTATAAATAGCTTCCATTTTCTTCCATGATGTTCAGTGAAATACAGAGCCAAATTTACTAAGTGACAAATACAATATTCTAAAAGAGTTGACCAAGGAACAGTGGCAAGAAAATCCCAACAATTAATCAGAATGATCACCTGACATATTGGACAATTTTGATGGAAATCTGGAAAGAGTTGACAGTCACCTGGACCAAAATATCACATCTGTGTTAGCTGAGTGAGGATCTTGTGTTCCATACATCTGACTGTCTAATTAAATGGAAGATTATAGGTTCTCAAGGTGATTTTCGTGCATACATATAGTACTGTACTGAATACTATGGATTCTGGCCATTGTTTGTGTTGTCATCGTTATTCTGTCTGTAATTGAGCAAATGCAAATTTCCAAAGGCATTTTCTTTATTAGATTTAGATAATGATTTGCTAAGCTGTACTTTACTGTACTGTTGTGAAGATGCTTGTTTATTGTAGTTGTACTGTCTAGAGGGACTGTTTTTTCATATCCTGTGCAGACTGCTCAGTGGCAAGTTGAATGCATGAACGGTAATACCTTGATCAAATAAATTAGTTCAAGGATGCCATCCTAACAGCTGCTCATGCAGATAGTGGCATACATAAACATTTTAGAATTACTGAAGTTTAGATGTCTTTCAATAGTAGTAAAATATGATTCTAGAAAATATCACAATACGTCACAATCAAAATGGCAATATTATCCTGATTTTTCAATGCGCACTCGAGATTAAAACACTGTGAAGTTGAAGACTCACTTTGTTGGGGGTCAAATTTTGGAAAATAGGGATGATTTGGTAAATTTCAGGGAGATGTTAAATGTCTTAGATTAGCATCTCAATTTATGTGACACAAATAGATAATCATTGCTGTTTTATCATGTATATGATGAGGGCACTGAACTTAAAGCTTGAAGATGCATTTGGGAACAGAAGTTGGGAGAAGTAACAAGGTGTGACTTTAAATGCAAATGATGCCAGGTGAATGAGCTAGCTATCTTCAGCTTGTTTTTCGTACTCTTAGAGTTGTATGTATAGAAACAGATAAACTAGAATGATGTTATGTCTGAATTCTACATCTTTAGGGAAAACAGAAATAAATGCAACTGTCTGAATTTTTGAAATAACCTGGTCATATGCAGGGAGAACCATGTTCCAATGTTTAGCTCTTTGCGAGTTATATTATCCTAGAATTACCATTGGATTTGTGTTACACAGTTTCATTAGAACACCTTTTGCCATACAGAATTTGGACTACACGTACTTCGCGACGTCATTGTCATTTATCTCTCTCTCTGGTTGTGTCCAACATAAAGAATTAGGGTCAGTGGTCTATTGCTACACTAATTAGACACTGGAATAACTGGATTCTAAATAAGCACCCAAAATGCCAGTTTAAGTCTGAATTGCATATGCTACGTTTTTCCTGAAGCTTTGTTTATTGGTTATGCTCCATGTCTGATCTTGGGTCAGATTGTAGTGATGGTTAAATTTAGACCTACAGCAATTTATAACTCCAAATGTAAGGGTAGTTGCCATCTGGCCTGTAGTGCATTGAATACGATGTCAACTGAATTTGTTTCAAATATTTCAGGTCCTAAGCTGAGCCCTTCAGGTGCATCAGGAGGGCTATCAAGGAGCAACGAAGAAAGCGAGGCAGATAATACTGACCTTGAAACTGCCAGTGTGACCAGTAGCCATGTATCTGAATTGGACAGTATAGAAGAAGGTAAATGCACTTGATACCTAATTTATGCATCACTTACTGACTATTGTAGGCGGTTGTTGTCAATGACCGCCTGTGTCTACATTGAAACTTTCATTTGAAATGGTATGTCTTAACTTAAATTTGTTGGTTGCAACCTTTATTGGTGACATTTCATGTACACAAACTGAAAAGCAAATGTGAAATTCTACATTGCAAAGCTCTCTCTATCTTTAGATGGCACAACTTTTAAAGTACATATATTGAATAAATTGGCTCTTTAATGTCTAATTGCTAATTCTTGTTTTCCATAATTGGTTTAATAGTGCTTTAAAAGCAAATTGGGTGAATAACTCCTTTGATGAAACTGTCAGAGTTTTAGCTCAATCTGTAGTAGGTGAAATGACTGTAGGTAGCACAAACCAATTGTAAAAATTATGTTAACCATCCTGACAGGTTTACCGGACATGAATGTATTTGTGTCAATCAGATAAATGCCAGGAAAATGGACTTAATGACGATGACAGGTGAATGTCAAACATAGTACACCAGAGCTCAAAGTTGACCATTTCACAAGTAAGCTCTCATTTCTGCGGAACAGACCCAGGGTCGATGGGTGTTTCGTCCTAGTTGAGCAGCGTTCTTGGTTCCTCATGAGGGTCAACTGGGCGTTATGCGAATGTTAAGGTAACGTCTTCAAAAGGTGGTCGAGCAAATCACCAGAATGAATTCTGAGCCTACAGTAGGTATCGTCAGTCAACGCATCACCATGTTGTGAAGCGTACAAACTCTTCTTGTAATTGTGGAACAGATGATGGTATCTGGACCAGAAGTTGAACCTCTGTTTTCATTTCATTGTTTCATTTCCATCTCAGCTGCTGCTAATTTAGGATTAGATGAAGAGGAAGACATCAGTGAACAGAATCATCTTGAGGATAAGTTGGAAGAACTTATTGATGGAACTTCTCAAAAAAGGTATTTAAAACTCCACCTACATGAAAGCTGCGACTGTAATAATCTTGAGAACACGAAATTATTGCAGCGAGTTGACAAAATTTTGCGGAAACGCTATCGTCAGACTCTTCAGTAATATCTTTGGTTTCACTAGAATAAATCTGACCAGTAAGGCTGAATGACAGACCTGTGTAATAATCACAAGCTTGCACTACTGTGAAATTCATTTCTTTTGAAAAGTCACCTTCTATATTTCATATTTCATTTCTCAAGGTTCTGCAAGTTCCTCATCCCCTTTTCTTTTTTTTTTTTTAAATGCTGGAATTTGGGTTTGAATCTGTTGATGTGTGCATCCTTTGTCATTGTAACCATGGTCATATCTTTTTGACCCAGTGCTAATGGGAGGAAGACTTGTCTTGAAGGATTACGAGCAGCATTCGCAAAGAAGTACCTTCCAGAGTTTGTGCAAAAGAGGAAAGCCACTCTAGCTGACTGCTGTGAAAGGTGCTTAAGGCGAGGTCAGTGCCTGACAATTTTTGTAAAAGTATGGATTTGGTGTAACTGTGGTCTGTGCTGCGAGTCAGTCAATCAGCTTGTTAAAGAGTAAACTGGTCGGAGTAAATTACGGTGACCAGTTTCTCATATGTTGTATATGCCGGGAACAAACAGATGGGTTGTTGATATTGTTGGAGTAGACAAATATAATGAGCAGTAAATGCCTGTTGTTTGCGAAGTGTTAATAATACACTCACTGTTCTGTGGTATTATACATCATGCTTTACTACAAAATTCCAACTTTTGGAACTGTGATGTTTTTTTTCATACAAATTTGAATATTCATAATTTGAATGCAGGCAAGTTACAAAAGTATGGAGCAGACGCATTGCATATTCATTTCTCTTTGTGCTAGTGCTGATGCAAATCAAACCAGTCCTTTTAGAAAGTCTGTTGAAGGCATTAACCATTTATATGTAAGGGATAGGGGCAGGGAGCAGCTTCATCATTCAATGTATATTGTTTTACATTCATCTGTTTGCTGTTGTTGATACAGATTGAACCAATCCTCTTTGAACTATTGAAGGCTATATCATAACCTATTCAGACATATTGGAGAGGTATAGTAGCAGGGAGATGTCTGGATGAACATTTATCTTTGTGCCCAGACCTTTATGAACTATTTCATAATCTCCTTTTTACAGGTAAGGGAGAGGAGCAGGGAGCAGCTGCATTACTATCTATACTGGTGTACATTCAGCTTGGTGCTAGTGTCGAAACTGAAGATGTCTTTGCCTCAATCAAGCCAATTCTCTTAACCATTCTCCAAGATTCATCTGCCTCATCTAAGGCCAGGAGAAGTGTAAGTTTTTCTTTCACTTTTAAAGTTTGATATATCTTTAGTTTTGATCACCTGGCTGGCAATGCAAGACAGTGTGCGACTTCCTGGATTCCCTGTCCAAGTTTTAATTCCTTCAATTGTGCTTCTTATCGCAATGTCAGGGAGGGGGGGGGGATATACTCTGTGTTGTCTCTTTACTGCAAGAGACCCTCAGATAAAGATAAAGTCATTATAAAACTACAGTTACACCATGGTGGGGTTTAGTAACATGTGGATTACAAAGAAGAAGTATCATAAGCCATAGTGTTGCATAAATTTCCTCTCACTTTGATATTCAATAGTTTTACTGTCCATTTTATTTAATGCAAAGTAAAAGGACAATTAAGGTTTGTCTGGATTTGTGCAATGTGTATTTAGCTTACATTCTTCATCTTATCTGTAGTTGTAGTATGTACATTTTAATTTTGAAAGTATTTCTATGTGTGAGTATTTTTGAAATCAGTCTTCTTTGAATTGTGTTTTAGTTCTCATTATTAATGCAAAGGAATTATTGTCAGAAATCTTCATATTGCATGATTATCATGAGTTCTAGGAGTTCAGTTCCATTCCTTTGAAACAAAGAAAACTAAAGAAGAAGAATTATTATTCAAATCATTGTTTCAGTCATTTCTGTGTGTGACAGTTGTGCTAAGCAATTATTTCTTACTGCCTCCAATAGTGTCTCCTGCACTCGTCCATTTTCGCTTCGGTATAGAGTGCTCAGCTACTTTTTGATGTACTTTCTGTCCACAGTGTGCTCTAGCTCTGGGAATTGGCTCTTTCATCGCCCCTGGGGATTACGAGGTAAGGTGGCCGAGCGCAAATATCCGTCAGTTGTTCTAAGTAAACTTCGAATTAAACCGGGCAAAGTCATCGGTAAAAGAGAATACTCCTAGTGAGAAGTTCCCCAGGGTTGCAATGAGATGACAAAGGGGCATGATTAAGTTCTACACAATGGTTATAGGGCTATATTATTTCATAGGACATTTTTAGATGCACCACAGCATTGGAAAGGTTCACAATACCAATAGCTGTCAGTGCCATAGGTTATTTTGAGTACTGTTTTGAGGTTTTGCACTGGAACTGCATAGAGGGAGAAGAACTGTCATGAAATATGTGATAGCCCTATACAGTGGCTGTAATGTTTGGCAGTGTCTACCATCCCATCTATGAAAGTTTCTGTATCAGCAGCTTCGATAGTTTGTCCGTTTTTCATCATCTTTGCTCAAGCCTTCGCCCGTTCTCTTAAAGTCGTGTGAAGTTGTTACTTACTGTGACTCTCCATTATCAATGAGATCAGTTTACATGCGTGGGAAATACCTTTGGAAAGGTTTTCGTCTTGCTCTAAGTCGACACCGTTAGGGAGAGTGTTATATTGGAAGTGCACCTTGAGACCTTAAAGTCATAATGTCACATGCTTTCAGAATATTGATCAACTCCTTTCGACCCATCTTATTGCCGACCAGTCACATCGTCATTTCAAAATGTTTCTGTGCTGCCAAAAGAGATTATTTCAAGAAAATAAAATGCATGATATTGGTTTTCATTGGGACACAGACATTGAAGTCATGCATGTCAGCTCTGGAGAACATCTTTCGTCAGTCCTACTTTAAAGGGGACGGATCATCTCCCACGCATTCACCCGAGGTCAACAAGTTACACTGTGCTGCCCTCTCTGCTTGGACCCTCCTCCTCTCCATAATGTCTGCGAGAGTAGTGGAAGAAATGATAGACAGGTATGTTCTTTATTGAAGTAGTTTGTCGTGATTTCATGTTTTACTTCATGGAAATTTTATGTCACCTATGGTACATTGTGGATTAAGCGATATAGATCTATACAGTCATACTAAAATTGCCAGTCCCTGTGCTTTGTCAGATTGAAAATTTTACAGGAATTAGTGATACTAATACTGTATATAGTAAACTTTGAGTTGCAATAAAGTATACTTTTAAAGAGCAGGTATAGTTTTAAAGAGCAGGGAGAGTTTCCAACTGCACTATCATTGCCCCAAACAGAATCAGGTTGGTCATTTTTATGGAAACAACTCGATCACTTGACTGTAGTGTACTGAAATTGGTTTACGTGAGTGCTTATGTTACAGCTGGAACGTGAGTTGCACTGGCAATGGCCTGGTCATCTTCTGATGCTCATCATCTGTGTTTCAGGGAAGAGAAAGTAGGGGAAAAAGATCACCTGTCACAACATCTGAAAGAGAACTATGCACTCATCTTTCAGATATTTGAGTGTGAAAATTGTCTCGACGTTTTTGTTGTCCCTACAAAATTAAGACTCTCCAAGAAAGTTAAGCACTCATCCACTGTCACTTGAAATCAAACAGACCAATGAGAATAGATATGAATATTCATTTATGCAAAAGTGGGACTCAAACAATGTTTTTTTTTTCGTTGTAGTGGCTATGACGTATTCTGCGGAATTTGACTCACACTGACAAATCTTCAACTCATATTCTAGCTTTAACTTTTTCTTCTTTGTGGTATCATATTACTGTACATCACAGCAAGTGACAGTCTATAACAGTTCATAATTTCAACATTCTCATTCTAATTTCATTCAATTTATACAAAGAAAAAAGGTCTTGACTGTATCAAATGAAACAAGTGTATCAAAAAAAGTCTCGACTTTATCAAATGAAAATTGGAATGTGTGTCTGTCTCATAGGTGTTAGGCCAGCTTTATGGCTACTAGGCTGTTGCACTCTTTGCGAAGTTGTGAGTCAGGGGTCTTTACCAATCACATAGCTGGATAGATCACTCGATTGAGCACAAGACTTGTGTTTCTAATGCTGTTGGATCAAATTCATGTCTGGCTTGGTCCCTTTGCACATTTCAACTATCTTTTGTACTATTTATCAACATTTTTAGTAGCTACAATATGACCTTGTCCTCAATTGTTAGACTTCTTTGTTATATAATGAGGAGGAACGTGTGACTGTTAAATAGGTTAAACCTGTTGCAGGTGATCAGCACAGAAAATTTTGCTATGTCACACCTATTTGTTTTTGCCACACTTTCATCGACCTGTCACTTATTCACTGATACCATAGTTTTGGTCTTTATATCCCACTGTGTCAATAGCAGTTGTTACTTACATTCTGCAGTCTGAGGATATGCACATACAGTACATCATTTAGACTTTGAAGACAGTCCCTGGGACATAAAACTCTGATTGCATTATGCATGCATGGTAAGCAAAACGTGCACGGCTTACTACTCCAAGGGTAAAGGTCGCAGCTAGTTTGCTTGGTAGCTGGGAAATGTCTTGGACTGGTATATGCACCATAAGATTCCATGTTGTGTGTGAGTAGCAGCTGTTGACAAATTTCTAGTGAATCATTTTTGGTAGCAGCTGTGAAACATGCCGATGGGAAAATAAAAAAGGGATTTATACAGAGAAATGAAAACATGAATGTGATTGTGTTAAAAAAGGTGGGGAGATGGAAAGGGTCAAATGGAGTTGTGTGACTGGGCTGAATGAAGAATAGATAGTTATAGTGAGAAGGAAGAATTAGACTGCTGGTGTTTGAATACATGCAACACATTACAAGTACTTAGATCTTGGAAGAGAACAAAGTCCAGACTTTTGACGGTTCAAGTGAACATGTGCACAGTGTGCATCAAGTGATAGGTGACTGACTGTGGCAACTTTGTCGGTAGACTGCACTTCAAACAAAAAGTAAACATATCAAGAAGAGATAAGAGTAGCTTATGTATGGCTTATTGATGATAAGGAAAAGATGTGATAGTCTCATTGAATAATCACAAGACCTTGCATAACATCAGCATTTCATAATTTGCTGGTTACTTGTCATTAACGTTAGACCTCATAATGAGGGAGCAATTTTGATTTGTGACTGGGTCAGTTTGTATGACTATATGTCATCACTTTCAGCTCAACTGGCAGTAATTTACTAAAATGCAGTGAAGTGTGCAAAGACAGTGGAGTTTTGTTCCCAACCTATAAAGTGCCTCGGTGACAATACCAGTGAAGGGCCCTGATCACTTCATTTTGAGTAGTTTTTGGTAGAAATAAACCTACAGCAACATCCTAAACAAAACGTTTTGTGATTTCCCTAAAAGACTTTTAAGTAGAGGAATGGTTAGTCTGCAATGGAGTATTTTTGAAAGTAGTATACCCTTCCAGTTCAAAGTATTTTGAACTATGTAAACTGAGTATCCTGTAACTTTCAAATCAGTTGCTTTCATAGCTTCTGATAAAGTCAGTGGGCCTTTAGTTTGATTTTAAGATCCTCTTCCACAGTTCACTGATGGACTATGGGAGCAACACAGTGCATGTATAAACAATATTTAATATATATATGTCTGCTTATACTCTGCAGAGGTTGTAGCGACGATCTTACATATGGCATTTTCTTGTATCATCTGATCCCTTGTGCTAGATGGGAGGGATGTGCATATACATAATAACACACAATACGATAAAGACTTCATATGCAGTTGATATTTTAACCAGGAATCATTCTTGGCTATATAGCCGTTGTTCACTCAGCATTCTCGTGATTTTTTGTCAGAAACAGTTGATAGCAATGTTAGGAAGTAGAAGTGAGGCCAAGGATTGAAAATAAACCAACAATGAAGTAACAACACTGTATTAGATGTAGAACCTTTGCTGCCATCTTAAATGATTTTACTACAATGCACATGGTAGTTACAATGCCACCCCTTTTCTTCTGTACAATCAAGCATGTAAAGCGGTTTCCTGCATAAGAGGGTGAGACACAACAGTGCCTGTATCATCAAACAAATTCATTGTTGTTCCTTGTTAAACTGTGAAGTAAGAAAATGCAGTATATTTACAGGATTATGTTTTTTTTTGTCTCCACACACACAGTCATCTACCCAAGTTACCTCAACTTTTGGAGTCAGATGATCTTAACCTAAGGATCGTAGCTGGTGAAGCGATTGCCCTCTTCTACGAGCTTGCGCGTGAGGAGGACGAGGTGAGAACAAGTTTCGTGTTTTCTGCGTGATTTATTTCCCACTTGTTGAGTGTCTCCAGTCTGTTTACCTTTCCCACTGTCAACCACCTTACCCCCCACCCCCTTCCATATTTATGCTTGGTGCTTGTTTCACATTGAAAATAAAGCCCTACAGCTGAGTGAATCACCCCTGCTATATAACAGTCAATAACAAAGTAGTTGTATCAAAAATAGTACCGACTGTCTCTGTGTAAAGATCATTGAAAAGATCTTTCTCCTGGCAACATTTTGGAACATTAAAACTTCGAAGGGAGCATTCTGAAGTCTTTGAATAGATGACCAGCAGCCTGCAGCGTCAAATATTGTGTGGATATGCTAGATGTGGAAGTAATGCTAAAAATTAAGATGCACCGCTGAGTTTTCCTATTTCTTCATAGTGGCCCAATGGATTCCCTTTCCTGAGCGAAGTGGGACCTTACCAGTAAATTCTGCATGGTTGGGTACTTCATTTTAGCTAGCACCCCTGCTTTAAGGATATCAATGTAACTATCGAGAGAACTGCAAAATCTTGTAAAAGGATAGTAAATGCGTGAAGATAGTAAAAGGAAAAATAGAAGATAGTAAATAAATAAAAAGGTAGTAAATGTAAAAAGATATAAATAATAAATTAACATCTATGTGGGGTAGAAACCCTAGACAGGAATGAAATCTCATTTTTGAAATAGGGTTTGATACTTGACTGAAGGGAGTTGATGGATTTTATCGAATAAATGTCCTGAAATAAATTCAAGAAACAACAAATTGATACTCTAGTGATATATTTGTTTATTTGACCAAGTTCTTTTTTCGTCTGCCAGGAATTCTGTGGAGATGACATCGATGAACTACTGGTCAAGTTGAAAGAATTGGCGACAGATAGTAATAAATATAGAGCCAAGAAAGATAGAAGGCAACAAAGGTCCTCATTCAGAGACATAATGAGGACAATTGAGGTAGGTCGATACCACTCGACACCAATTTCTTTTGATTAGATTCCCATTGAGGAGATCCACATACATAGACTCAGGAATTTTTTAACTCAGGCCCTGTTCCTTTCCGAGACCTCTGGAGGAGGTCTGAGGAGATATTTCCCCATCTCAGGTTCCTGTCATAATGTTCTACTCAAAAACCTTGAACCATTCACTTAAAGTGAATGGTTCAAAAATGTAACTATCCAGTATTGTATTGTGAAGTCTGACACCCTACTTTATGAATCTAGATATTATATCAGTTTTTTCACCACCATCTTTTGCTTTGAATTTTTCCCTTTTTTTTTTCCATTTGTGGCAGACGGGTGAGTCTCCAGATGAGCTCATCAAGTTTGGCCAAGAGTCCATCGATCTAGACAGCTGGGTCAGACGCCGTCAGTATTCAGCCTTGAGGGAGGTCCTCGGATCCGGGACGAACACCCACCTGAAAGAAAACAGCTTGCTTCGAGAAATATTCGGCTTAGGAGCACCACTGGTCATTACACCTGGAACGTCCAATCAGATAACCAAGTTTGAAAAGGTGATTAGTTTTCCTAATATAGAAAAGAAAAAAGAAGCTGCAGAAGGTATTAAAAAAAATTGAAACTCCACCTGAGATAGTTGAAATGAAAACATGATAGCATATGGAGAGTATAGGGGTAAGGAAAGGGGGTTGGGAGAGGGTGACTCATAGTAATATATTATCACTTTTGTACTTGGAGACACTTTAAAAGGAGGATAGGAACACAGAGGAAAGGTTTAAATAACATTGTTATGCAGTCTTGGTTTAATTGAGCTATAAATAGTCATAGTGTAAAGATTTCAAGAAAGAAAAATTGACATACCAGGAACCTTTAGGAAAGAGTTTTCTCATTTGACTGATAGCACAATTTGAAAGTCAGTTTGTTTGTTGTGTCCCACTTTAGGGATAAACTTAAGTTAGAATGGTGTTTTTACTGTCAATAAAGGATGTTTTCATCAAAAATTTCAGCCACTTTAGTCTTTTTGTGCTTACAGCTTTGCCAGAAGCATCCCTACGACCTAATATAAGGGAATGCTGTGCTGAGAGTTATTAAAAGTCTTTGTTATGATTACCTTCCTTTCTTTTACGTTGACTCCTTTCATTGACTCCAGGTTGTAATTGTTTCATTTTGTTGGACCACCTATGGCACAAATGTTGATAGTGACTGTGTGTCACCAGCTTTTCGTTATTTAACATCCAGTTCGACCACTTTCGAAAATAAAGTCTGAACAGAACAGTGGTCAACAGCCATTAGCTGCAACAGACATCAAAAGAACACTAAGAAAGCTTGAATTTTACAAACATTCCTGAATTTTTTGAAAATCTCGAAATTACAGAAATATTGGAATAGTTTAAAAGTTGAATTTATTGAAACGTTTACATTGCTTCATGTCCCCATCATTGGTCTTTCTTCATCTCTCACAGCACCAGAATAATCTAGCTGCATTCAAAGCCCTCACCAAGGTCAGAAGCAAACAGAGGGACAAGAGAATACCCGTTCTTTAGATCTGGTGGAGCTGTGTGATTCTTCTCCAGAGGGAACGGAACCATGTGGTTTTTTTTTCCAGAGGGATGTAAATTGTAATTATTAAATGTCGAAAGAATCCCAGGTATTGGGTGTCAAGGTTTATCAAAGATGTTATCGGTAAGGTAATTCGGTTTGTGATATCTTGTGCATTATTTTTATTTTCAGGGCAATCGACAAAGTATTATTCAGTTCATGGTCTTAGATAAAATTATAATAGAAATCTAGGTATGATTCAGCAGCACCATCTAAAGAGTAATAGCGACCATCGTGTTGTCTTTTTCCCCTCTTGTGCAGCAATTCTTAAATGTAAAACAGTGACAAAATAGAGGTATGGAGACCATACAATGTTGGCTCGCAAGTAGTCGTACCCTCCTCCAAAGCATGGGCATCAAAAACAAGTGCATACCTCTTGGAAACATGGAAGTTATTCACCAAAGAATACCAGAATGAGAATGTTTCAGAGTGCATGTCTGTTAAGTATGATCAAAAAGTCTTGGAAGAACCAACACTAAGGCTGTGTCTAATTCCTTACCCAATATAAACTCTTTGAGTCATTCCTGATTTGTCTTAAACTTGAAATTCGCCGATGACGAGAAATTGCCTACTGTTTCATAAGTGACTTTTGTTTAAAGTGATCGATAGGTCTTCTTCCTTTTCTCTTTTTTTTTTTTTTGTCGCCGCAGTTACTTGTGCATGTCGTTGAGAGTAATACACTAATTTCTGAATTTGGTAGATGCATTTACTTTGATAGATGACAGTATTGAAGAAAGTGAAAATTACTTTGTTAGATTACCATGATCCCAGAAGGTACAACAGTGCTTGCCTGTGTGGTATACCATTGGTATAACCCCGTCAGCGTGCTCGGAGCTGTGCACAGTGGCATAGGTTCCTTCATGTCGGTGTACATTGCAGACATTGTGTGTGTGTGTGTCGTGAATGCTTGCTGTTTTGTGTGTCTTTGGTTACACTATCTTATATCATCTGTTGAAGAGTTATTCCAGTCACTGGTCTTCACAAGTGTTTACAAGAGATGAAGATGTAGAATTGCTTTCATTTGAAATGCATGTCACTGTGTAACTTCTTTTTAGCTTATTAAAGTCATTCAGGGTTTCCTGCTTGGTCATCCCCCTAAATGTTCACAAGAATCGTGGTCAACCTGAGATGTCAGCTGTGGGGAGGCACATCAAAGTAAACTTGCACATGATCAGTAGCAGCTTTAGGGTAGTGGTCAAGATTGCAGAACAGTGTATGATTTTCTGCGAATCACAGTATGTTCATAATTATATGTCGTTTAGCCTGAAATAACTACAAGTCATTTGCAGATAAGTATATTAAAGTCTTCTCCTGAAATATAAACCCCCCTTCATCAAACTCCCACCCCATCTGATCCAAAAACTAGTGCCATTTTGTGAAAATTCATTCCCCTTCATTATTGAATCATTACAGCGTGGTCAGTATTCTCAAGTTGCCTTTTCATTAAAGTTGTAAAGCTTAAGGGAGGGTCTCTTGAGTTCACCACTGTGTTCCAGACATTTGCAGTGGGATCATTGTTAGAAACCTGTGTTTGATAGTGAGTTACAGGGCTCCACCTCACTTGACATTGTTTAGTTATTGAATGGTGAACAGTTGCTGTGTGACTGGAGGGGGGGGGGGGGGCAGACAACCCTCCAGCAGCATTTTCTGGAGAGGAAACACCACAAGAGTGAAAGGACCCCTGCAGAGCCTGAGCAGACAATTTCTGGCAATCTTGGGGGTATTTTCATGCACAGATTTTGTAATATGCTACTCGACAACCGATGGTGGTGCTCCGCTTGGGTAGTTTTCCCGTAATTCTAGCCAGAGTGTAAGTGATGATGGGCACCACTTGATCATTTCCCCCTCCCCCCTCCTCCATCCAGGAAAGATGCACCCACTCTGCCACTGATTTTGAACCGCAAAAACTTAGAAATGATGTAAATATCATGCTCAGTGGCACTGAATTCTTCTAAAGTACTAACCTTTGCTGGCTGGTGTGCTTTTCCAGCCTACTTCCACAATAAGGGATTAGCTTCCTGAGTAAAGTTGGGATTCCAGGTTTTGTCTCTCATGAGCAGTTTGATATCTGGAAAGACTGCTTTTGAAAAGTTTACAAGATATACTGTATGTCAGGATATTTGTGGCATATAAATACAACTATTTATGAGAATGTTTGGAAAATTTATTTTGAGTGCCTCCCAACTCACATTGAATCAGCTGGTTTTATGTTGTAATAAGAATCAGCATGTATGGTGTTTCTCTTTAACTTTTAGAAAAACTCTAATTTTAAATTAAACTTTTAGTTAATTTAATTGCAATACTTTTATTGTAACAATCCTATGGTGAAAATATATTGCTGTAGAATATATCTGATATTGCTAAAGGTCGTGTGACATGAAAATGACATTTTGGAACATTGGGTATACATTAAGCATTGAAAATATGAAAACTAGCCACAAATTCCATCAAAATCCATCAAAGACTGACCAATTTACAGAAAAATTAGTGTCTCACAGTGTTAGCATGAATAAACATTAGCAAAGTATGCAAATTTGTGATTTCAAGAGATGGACTCCTATGATATGTCTGATGTTAATCCTTTGTTTATGTAACCTTTATTTCAAGGACATTTGAGAGCTTTATATGCCCGGAGGGTTTTATGTTGGAAGCATGTATTTTCTTTGTCAAAAATATCAGTATCACTTACCAATGTGAAACTCAGTAATTAAATAATTAAGTGGCAAAATATGTAGGCTTAACAAAAGAAATGCTGACACTCTACGTCATCTGTTTTGCATTTTTCTGAAACTTTGAAAAGCCATATCTCAAAAATGGTAAAAGATATGAACAAAATTCTGACAGATTTTCACTCAGGGTTTTACTTTGCAACTTCTGAATGAAGGGTGCTCTTTTCTTAGAAGCATGTCACGTAACCTTTAACAATGATAACTTGGAATCATTGTTGATTCATAATAATTGTAATAGTTGTTGCTTTGTTAGCCATAAATGACAATGACGGTCTTGAATATGTCCTCTATTTTAGACCGCCACTGCTAATGCTCAATTTCAGTGGTAACAATCTTTGTTCTATGGGCATAAATGCATTCAGAATTGTGATTACCTTGTCTAATGCTTGGCCATTATTGTGACATTTTGGCTATTGGAATGTTCAGGTGTAATTTGTGCTACCTTGGTTTCCATTCACAGTGGAAAAATCTTTGCAAGTATTTTGGAACTAATCGGCCGGCACTTTTGAATCATGCCTTAAATTTGGGGTTACAGTTCTGCATTAGTTAAAAAAAGTCTGTTCCTCTGTACTCATCTTGAATGTTGGTGATGTAGGTTGGTTACTTGCTTGCATGAGTGGCTCAATCAAGTGATACTACCACAGAATCAAGTCTTTGTTAACATGGTAGCAAGTGATGTTTCCATGGAAGCATGTAATGTTACCATGGAAGCAAGTCGTGTTACCATGGAAACAAGTCGTGTTACCATGGAAGCAAGTAATGTTACCAAGGAATAATGTGGTGGATGGAAGATATGTGTGTAAAAGCCAGTATGGATTCCACGTTACTCACACCTTCACAATTGGTTGATTGTTTTGTGTATAAATTTGACCTTTTGTGCGGGCAAGCTGCAAACTCCAACAGCTGTTATGGGTTTTTTCTCTAAAGTTAATATTTGATACTTATACAAATATTTTGGCCCCAACCAGTGTAAGACAAATGTTAAACAACTTCTTTCTAGAAAGATTATACTCATGGAATCTTTCAAAGATCATGATGTTACAACGTTTTGGGAAGTTCAAAACAGAATTGCACTTTTTTGCAAGGAAGAAGTGAAGTCAGTGAATTAAAAAAAAAACATATAGATTGTACACTTCTTTCCAATATTTATGAAAATACTTTAAAAGATGTTCATGTGTGTCGAAGGTTGATAGTCTACATTTCAGGAATACAATGTACTTGAGATATATGTGATGTTGAAAAACTCTTGCATTATGTAAAATGTGATGGTATTGTATTTGCAAAATTTGAATTGTATAAATCAAATGGTTGCTAAACATAATTTTCTTCCTGTTGTGATAATTTCAGTGTTTCTATTTGAGTGCCTTTTTGTTCTACCTTTACTTTTCTTCGTGGAGAATGGGGGGGGGGGGGGTAGGGGCGGGGCTTTGAGTGCATTGGGTGGTAAATTTTATTCCTCAATATCTGATCATAGTGGTGGTGTGTGGTGTAGATTGAGACAATTTTGCTATTATCTGTTAATTTGGGTATCAATGAAAAGAGAAACCTATGCGGTCATGATGGTTTGTGTGTATTTATGTGTGTGTTTGTGACACTTTGCTTATCACGATATCTCAAGAAGGAAAACTGACAGCTCTCAACTTGGTGCATAGATGTCCCATATTGAGTGGAAGAGCCCGTTTGTTTTTGGTGGGAGTCAAAGGTATCTTTGGTCACCTGAGGTCAAACACTGAAAATCTTGTTAACATGATATCGCATGATAGGAATCACGTGAACTTTTAATACAAAGTATGTGAATGTGTTATGTCAAGTAGAAGAACCCTATTGTTTTAATGGAGGTCAAAGGTCACCAGAGGTCAACCATTGAAATCCGTGTCAACACAATATATCAAGGGAGAAATCATGGAAACTTAATACTTAGCAAGAGAATGCATTACATCAAGTTGATAAACCTTATCATTTTTGGTTTGACTCAAGGGTCATCTGAGACCATCAGAGGTCAAACACTGAAAAATTCTTAAAATAATATTGCAAGAGAGGAGTCATGGAAACTTTTGATAGTATGTTAGCAGAAAAACCCTGTTGTTTTCAGTTGAGGCGAAAGATCATTTGGGGTCAGGAGGTGTTTAATTGTGAAAACCTTGTAACTATGGTATTTGGAGAAGGAAAACTTAGAAAGGTCTTATGTGTTGTATGTAGGTGAATCTTATTGAGTATAAAAAGTGTAATGTTTTGTGGAGGTCAAAGATCTTGGAAACAGGATATCTCAAGATGAGAAGCTTGGACATATCTCATATTTGATTTACAGATGCACCCAGTGGTGCCTTTGCCTCATAAGTGAAAAAATTGTGTGTAGGAGGGTAAGCCCTATTCCCCCACTCCCAAAAAATGTGAAAAACAAAAAAAAATTGAACAGCAATACTCATTTTTTCGCTACTTCCATTTGATGACAACACGTGACAACCGACAATACAATTATAGGCTATAACTGACATAGTACTTGAATGTGTGTTGATCAAGGCCGAACGGAATATACCTGAAGCTGAAATCCCGGTGCAGTCAATCAATTTTAATTTTCAGTCGAAAATACTTTTAAGACATGTCTTAGTTACACCTTCACTTCGTTTCCTTAACTAGGCCAGGACTCTCTCATCTCTGCATTTTGTGCCGCGTCTCGGCGCAGAGAGCCCAACCTACCGTGAACACTGACATACAATAATATGAACCTGATGAATATCAATCTGTGGTCGCCTCAAATAAATGATTAAACGTTTACCTGTTTTTTGCACATTTAATCGCAGCACGTTGAAAACTTCAATACAGTGAAACACATCAGTAGCACTGATTAACTTTTTGCTCAAACTAAAATGTTTTGACAAGTATAAATGTAATACTACCCAGGAACCATTACGCTGAAAACATCCGTTCAAAAAAATCTCTCCAGCAGCTTCTGACATGCTGAAACCCAGGATCTTCCATGGGACTAGTCCCCTGGGCCCCACCGGGGCTTTGTCATTGAACCCCATCCCGGACCCACTCATTTGGGCTTCACACTTGCGGTGCACACTACTCATTCAGTTTCAAATCCACGCGTACACCATATTCTTTTTACGCCCCCTCACTCTCAAACAGAAATTTGTGCCCCTGGATGCACCTTATACTGAGTGCAAAAAGCATATGGATTTTATTAGAGGTAAAAAATCTTTTGGGGTCAATGTGTCTTCCCCTTAAAGTGATTGCCTGTGTTTGATCTTTAACTTTATCTTTATATTTAAACGTACACGCGAGGTTGTACATGGATGGAGTAGTCTTTCAATGAAGGAAAATGACAAGAACTACTTTGAAAAGCAACGGGATTGGCATAAAACAGTAATAAAAAACAAAAATCATACTTTAAAATTAACGGATCTTACTATTAGCGCCTACATAACGAATATACAACAGTACAGGTTTCGTTGGTGTATCAAAAACATACTACTCAAGTAGTCGCTCCTTGGTCGGTATCGGGAATTGTGGTCATTTGGTGAAAGGAGAACTGAATTTACAAATAACCGACGAACTTGTCACATCATTGTGGCGTCAGTGATCCTGAGTTGTTTTGACTAACTGAATATTCAGTACCAGTATACTTCCCATTGGCTTGTTAAAAAAAAGCACACCGTTGATGTGAATGACAACTGTAAACCATCACGTTATCGTATTCTACACTTTTTGTCGTCATGCTGTAAGAATTTGAAATGATATGGCAGCATTAACCAACTGAAACCTATTTATTTTCCCAGATTGTCTGAATGGTGTAATTAAAAGCGTTACGAAACTTTTGGAGATCAAATTTCAATGATTTTACTTTTTGCCTACTCACGCAATCCCTTTAAGCAGTATGCCAGATTCAAAATACTCAATTTAATCAATTTACAATAATCAATCGAAACCACAATGCCTTTGGACTTAATGGTTCAAAACGTAACATTTATGAAAACTATATTTTTTTATACTTCTTACCATTCTACACAGTAAAATATAAATTATATAAAATATAATTATGTATTAATTATTTATAGGCCTAATACATATGAAAAATGTATTTCTATAAAGTAATATAAATGTATAAACATCATATTATTATTCGTGATTACGAATTATCAATTCATAATTAAGGACGATGATATGTAGGCCTATGGAAATTTTTCGTAGATTGATTTTTTCCCAGAAAGTGAGAAATTTGCAGACATGATGTCTCTTTTTCAAGGCTGGCTACATGCAGCTTAAAACGCTCTGGGAGTGGCGTTCCCGGCCATCGGTTGGGGGGTGGGTCGGGTTTGCAAAGCCAAACTTTTTCCTTTACGGTCCGCGCCAACCGATGGTGGTGCTATACTTAGATCGCACTAAATATGCCCTTCTTTGTTGGACCCCCCCCCCCCCTTTAAAACGCGTAGATTCGCCAGTGTATTCCACAGTAATCAGAGACGGAATCAATGTTTATTATTTACTTTTCTTTTTACAATATGAAGTTGCTGGGTCGCAATGACTGATTTTCGCAAGGCAAAAAGTACCTTAACCTCTCACCCCACCCCATAAACCATATTGAGTTACTTCCCTGTACACTCAGCTGAGCCTGTGCCTTGCATATGCATCACTTTTTGAATCACACTAACTCTGAATATGAAAGGAACTCTGGGACGTTGTACAAACGAACCTAACCCAGCGGCGTAACGCCTATGGGCTAGGGCGGGGCAAACCCATGGCCCCCTAACAAAAGGGGCCCAGCTGCACTGATGTACAGAACTTAGAAAGGGATATATTTTTTAAACGGCAGGTTTTCATTTTCCGAAAAGAAACTATAAACGAGTCAATGGACATATCTCTCTGTGCGATAATACGTTCGTAATAAATCACATGCCCCTGCAACTGCAAATCTCGTATTCTTTTGCAACATATTTTGACATGTTCACTCTTCAGCATGACAGACAAGGCGGACCAAAATGTGTCTCTGAACACAGATTGCCCTAAAAAATCTCAGCCGATAAAATCACCACGAAATGTTCCAAAAGTATGTGGCTTAGATTGCCCCACGCCTTTAGGACTTCGCGCTCCGCGCTCGTGATGTGCGCTTCGCTCACAATATGTTTTTTTTTCTCCGCAGCAGCATTCATTCGCTGACTCTAAGCGCTGACTACCTGTTACGCCACTGACCTAACCCCATAGAGCAGGATATAATAAATCCTACTCTATGTTTATTATATCCTGCTCTATGCCTGTCCCTAAAACCTAACCGTAATAACGATCGCTGATTGGCTGAAAATCTCGGAGTACAGATTTGTCAGAGCCGCACAAGGTGTTCTAAGGACCAGGTGAGCTCATTTAGCAGTGAACCCCGGGAAAACTTCTTCAAACTTAATTGCTTACATCTGACTACAATAATTTTCCAATTATGAAAAGGTAATATATATACGGCGTTTGCCTTGCTGAGACTAAAGAATAGATTGTCCTGTCAGTGCTTTACAATTGCGAGTTGAAAAACTCACTGGTGTAAAGTGACAGTGCTTTCATTGTCACTTTTCGCATAATTAGTCCCTTGAGATAACATATACTGTGAGTTAGGCCAACCACTGTAGTTAATCCTTAACGAAGTATCAGAAATATTGATGTTATTGCTCTCGACTAGGGCTAGACTAATAAAATGGAAGAACTTTAGAATACATACAATCACATACACTTTCTTATACACTTTTTTTTTTTTTCAAATCCTGGATACCGATATGCTGTAAGTAACTAGCCCAAGCCAAAGAATCACAGGTCGTCCTGGTGTTAAAGGCTGTATTGCATCACCCTAAGCCATATTTTTACCTCCTGGAAAGCAAAATTCTCAACTGGTTCTAAGTTACAGTACTCTTAGATTGACAGCAAATTCAAAAGATGCAGAGCAGCTTGTATTACACAGCGTACACAGGGATCCATTGTTTTGATTACACATGTGCAGGAATTTCAGACAGGCTGAGGGAGGGACTAGACGTTGGTGGTTGGGCTGACTTGAAACTGTCTGGGGTGATGAGTTTTTGTCTTTAAGTATATGCCAGTGCAGTGTACGCCTTTAGAAGTGTAGCCACCACTTTAGGTTGTCTTTGTCTTAGGTTGCATAGCTCCCAAGTTCCAAGAGGTTAGATGCGGGTCCACACCTAATCTCTCCGATGGTAAATCCCCTCCCCTGGGGGAAGGGTTTAAAGGGTGCAAGTGAAAAATTTTTGTCATGAGTTTAGGAGTGTCAACACGCAAAATGGTAGCACTTTTTGGGCAAGTCAGTCAACAAAATTTCTCTAGGTTACTGCCAAAAAATCTGTTCTGCGCAGGCCTGCTGATCTTTTTCCTTTTTTGTCTTTGCCTACTACCAAGATGTGAAATGCAGCTTTTTCAAAGAGCGTGGCAGGTCACCGGGTTTGGGTGTTGAAATAGTGCGGGTCAAACCCTCAAAATGCTGGTCACTTGGAAGGTATGAAGTTGACCACTTTAAGTGGTCATTCTGCAAAGGTGAGATTGAGTGAGGAAGTTGAGGAACTTGTCTGTTGGTGTAATTTGGCTTTTTCAAAATGTTCTTAACTTCTTGGAATGGATACTCGGGATATAGCATGGGGGTATCATGAGTCCATCAGCTAACAAACACTTTAATCCTAAAAATATGAACACATAATAATGTATGTAACTTGACAGAAGTATTCATAAATCTGCCCTTATCATTCTAGCACCTTTTGGTTGTATTGGAAATGAGTAATTACTTGAAAATAGGTTTTGAATTTAACATGTCTGTACATAGCACCAGGCCTATTATCACAGCAGAATAAGGTCACGGCAGAATAAGGCCAGAATACGGCAGAATAAGGCCTATCAAATTACTGTTTGTCATTGAATACTATTGTCAAAAAACGATAAAAATATTGTTTCTTCTGCCCAACTTTTGAATGAGAGTTTTACCAAAGACATTCTGGTCAATATTTTGGTACGATTTGAAACATGATAGTCAGCAATATTGCTGAAACTTAAATATTTGACTGGGAGTAAAACGTTTTCATGAAAAATAACACGGCAAATACTTTTTTTTTATGTTGTTTGAAGCACATATGATGCAGGCGGTGCTTACGTTGGAATTCCTTTGCACTCACACAGCCTCACTGAACTTAAGAAGGCAACTGATCCACTCAAAGTACGGATCGACTCAAGGTACACCTAGTATGTTAAAATTTAGGATATAGCTCCCAAGTACAAAGATGCAAGATCTTTGATTTCCGCCTCTGACCTTTCCATCGGTGGACCTCTGGCCTGGGGGAGGGGAATAATGGGAAAGGGTGCCTAGTGCACCTTAAAAATGTGATGAGATAACAAATTGGCTGACAAAATTTTATGAGCAAGGTACAGCACAGTATAACAGTTTTTTTTTTAATGTAGATTGTAAATTATCTGCTTTAAATTTGATCAAATCAACCTTCTCTTGTCCAAATTTATCACAGTCATAATGGGAGATGCTGAAGAATTGAAACTGGTGTCCCTAACACAAATCAAAGCTGCATATGAGGAGGTCCAAAAGAGCTTCCTTTGCACAAGGACACCACTCCTTGAGCAAGTACAAGATCGTTTCCACGGTGGAGGCCCTCTTGAGCTGTACCTCAAGCTGGAAAACACTCAACAGACAGGTACAGTGTACAGGTCTAGCTAATGAACTGTAACTTCTTCAGTATACTTAAGAATGACAAAGCAATGAAGAAGTTTACCTCTCCCCTCCCCCAAATAGGGCAAAGAACAAACAAAGGCAATTTGCATAGGTGGAGTGACATGAAATGTACATTTTTGAGTATTGACTTGACTAATCATTGCACATATATGCATGTTGAAAATGGCCACAAATTCCTTCAAATATTGACAGTTTTACTGGCAAATTCCTGTCTTATACCTGCATTATGAATAAACATTGGCTACTGTAAGTATGCAACTTTGCGACGTCAAGAGAGGGGCTCGATGATACGTCTTTGTTATCTCCAGTTTACACCTTAATTATCCCAAGGACGACTGGGATTTTTTATGCCCTTCAGATTTTATTTTGAAAGTGTGTATTTTCCTTTCTGCAATTGATATCACTTACCAATGTCTAATCCACATGGCAAGTAATTAAGAGACAAATGACAATATACTGTAGGGCTAACAAAAGAAATGTATAAACTGACACTGTGCAACTTTTCCATGTCATCATATTTGCATTTTCATCAAACTTAACAAAGCCAAAACTCAACAACAGTATGTGTAAACACAACATATTTTCATTCAGGGTTTTCAACTTCTGAATAAAGCTAGCTCTTTTCTAAAGCACAGATGGATGTCACACAACATTTAATATTGTTTTTTACTTTGTAATATTATGACACTTTTGACTTTTTTTGATTGACTTTTTGACTTAAACTTTTCTCTTTACTGCTTGTTTGTATGTTATGTTATGAGCTCATTTAATGACACAGTTTGAAAGCGATTGCTCTGTTGTTTGCTCTGTTGCTCTGCTTTTAGTGGATCACCATACCCTTACTTCAATTAAATGTGTCTTTGATTTTTGTTGTTGTTAATTGACACTAGAGAGGAGGGTAGGAAATTTTAGCCGACCGTCTGGTCTCTCCAGAAACCCTCATGTGCAAGGAGTAAAAGAAACAGTAAAGAGGGTAAAAGAAATATTAAGTGCCATGAGACATAGGCCTAAAATGAAAAATAAAATAAAAAATGTTTAAACACAAAAAGAAATAGATAATGAAAAGAGAGACAAGAAAGACGTTTAAGACAGAATAAAAATAGAAATATGGAACCTTGAGAAGTGCCCATAAAATGGAACCTTGAGAAGTGCCCATAAATGCCTTAAAAATACAGCAAAAAACATGAGACATCATCAAGAACAGTATATTTCGTACGTGTACACAGAGCATTGCTAAACAAATGCCTTCAAGTCAGTGATGCATACGATGACAAAATTATTTTAGTAAAGCATGTACATGAATTTTGTTTGAATTAATCCTGGCATAATCACATTATTAACATGCTCTTGCATAATTTTGTCAACCTGTCAAAATGAATGGTGCAATTATCTTTACATTGATGTTGAGATAGTCATCCTTATCGTCAAAGCATCATTGTTTACTCTACGAGAACTCTGTGCATTCAAAGTCACCGTTGGAGACCAAAGCACTATTTGCTTCGTTGGATTGTGATCTTCATATGACCAAGTAATTCAGGACGGCTCGGTCCCGTGAATGCTCAGAATAGAACTCACGGAAGATCCGGTTTTTATGCTGTGCTTCATATTCTTCAATTTTAGGTTCTTTCAAAGTCAAAGGCTTAGCCAATCAAGTGGCTAATTTACCAGAACAGGTGAAGAATGGAGAGAAGGAAGTGATCACCATGTCTGCGGGAAATTACGGAAAAGCTTTGTGTTATGCTGCTCACGAGCTCGGCATCAAAGCTCGAGTCATGACGCCAGATTCAGCCCCAATGGATCGTACACTTATCATGGAGGTTGGTCAACTGTCAAGGTATTCTCATATTATGCAATATGTTAGATTCAAAACACTCATAATTAAATTATCAAAACCATGATGCCTTTTGGTTTTATAAGTACCAAAATATCGAGTGAATTAACATCGGTGGTCTGTAGCGTGACAGCGGGTTCAGATTACAATACATCATGCACTGCTGATAAAGATCCTTTGTTTTGGAGGGCCAATCATGATATGGCATGCTAGCTGGAATTGTGGGAAGACCTAACTAAGCAAAACGCCACCACCATTTGGTACAGATTTTTACCAGAAAATTTTTGTTTTAAAAAATAGCTCGTGGTCGTGGGAAACCTTCTCACACTCCACAGGTGCAATTGGCATTTTCATCCTTTGGTACATCCCTGAAAAAAAAAAAAAAAAAAAAACGTGGTACAGAACTTTCTTCGGTCTACCTTTTGCAGGGCCATGACCCCCCTTGCCCCTCCACTCATTGGATCTGCCAGGGGGATCATGGTCATTGCACCTAGCAGTTCAGCCTTCTTATATTAAATGGTACTGTCATGAGTTTTCATTATTTAGTTTGTGGAATAGTTTGAAGAACTCTCCACTCCCAGTTCTTGTCTAGGCTTTCATGTGAGTTTGTTGTATAACTTGTGACCTAAGGGAATTATTACTATTTATCACTATCAGAAGACATAACTCTTAAACCCATCTAAAGTCTATTTATTGCAGTTCCATGATGAATAATTGCATTATGGGATAAGGTAAACGAAAAACAACAAGCCGTACGAAATGAAGAGAATGAGGAATAGTTATTATCCCATGTTACAAGTGTTGTCCTTGACAGTAATACTACATGCCAGTTTTACTACGCAAAATACTGGCATTTGCTACATGCAACACACGTAGGCACTAACAACAAAGACCTATCATGTATAATATTATGTTACTGGTGCTGTAGTGCACCATGACAGGAACACTTCCACTCAGGGTAATGTTGCCTTGTTGCAGTGTACATTTGGATTTCACTTCAGGAAATTTTCAGGAACATCTGGCCTTTCATTATATTTTTCTCTCATATATATAGCTAAGTCATGTGATCATGTTAGCTGAGTGAGAGAGCATGTTGTGACTTTGAGGTGGGTGACTTACACTGTAGGCCTGAAACTTGGCATCTGTGGGCACTCTTGGGTGACAATAAACTTAAAGCCTGTATTTTGCTGTGCTGTGTGCGTTTTACAGAGTTATGGAGCAACTGTGGAAAGAATGCCCACTTCAGAATTGCAGCCGGCAGTGGATCGTTACGTCGCAGAACAAGGGCTGCATTTTCTCCACCCGTTTGATGATCTGGATATCATAGCTGGTCATGCCAGGTGTGATGATTTTGATATTATAGTATAGTCTTTTTTCCTGCAATAAATTTCATTAATTGGTATTAACAACAATGGTTTCATTTTGCATTTGTTTTCACAAATGGCTTTATAATTGCATTTCCTTCATGCTTTAGTTACATCCATACATCGATGAACTCTTTCACAAAAATTTGGCTACTTCACAAAGACTGGGTGTGCAGAGAAACAATAACCACCTGAAACAATAACGACCTGAATTTCAGCTAATTTTGTCAGATCCAGACAATCGTGCCAACCTCTACTACCATTTCATGCCATTACATCACTTGATCCATCAATCAATCAATGAGTCAGTCAGTCAGTCAGTCAATAATCAGAGTTGTAGGATATTTTCATGTTACATTACCTACAGGATGGTTGGGTCTGCAATGCAAAGATAGATTCAGCAAAGAGAGAGCATTTACAGATATGCTGTTGTTAAAGCAGTGAACAAAAGTTATTTTTTCTTCTTGATGTACATGTAACGTGCAGAACTGGATCAGAATGCGGTCAATAATCGGATTCTCACTATTCTGCACATTAGCGGCAATGATAGATTACCGTACTCAAAATAACTGGGGCTTCCTCACATTCCCTTTGTATGGTTCTGAATGTGACTGTGGCACTGGGACCAAAATAATGTACCTATTCCATGTAGGTATCAAGAGTTTGTATCGAGACAATGTATCATGGCGATCTTTGTCAAGTGGCAGGTGTCCACAGATTCACTGTTATCACCGACACAGGTTAAGAACTTAATCCACGAAAAATTAGTGGCACTTAAAATACGCATACATGCTGAACTTACCAGAATGACAAGCACCTGTCAACTGATTGTGTGAAAGGTTTTTGCAGTATTTGACTACAACGACCATAAAGTAAGTAAAAATTAGTGTCCTTATCATGACTATCCTTAGTGCCAATGGAAAAAGTGAAAATGCGAGGGATTTCCCCAATTTGGACTCTCTCTTATTTTCTTGTGATATAGTTTTAAAATAGCTGCTTTCTCTCAACATTTGTAAAGCCCCTGGTCTGCATGCAATCCAAATTTGTTGAGGTCATTGGCTTAATCACTTGTGTGTTCAACTGTCACTGGCTTTCAGTGATAGAAGGCTGTGTTCCTGAGAACTGGAGGTGTGCTAACATCACCCCGAGTTTTAAGAAGAAACATAGGTCACAGCCAATTTAGGGTTGTTTGATTAAAGTCACATCAATTAAACTTACTCATATAAATTACATCATTTTTTTAAAAAAATCATTGATTTTAATCAGATTTTGAAAATTTGTGCATTTCAAGCAAGAAATGTTCCTTTTACTTGAATTGTAATCAACCAATTTTACCTAATTACACTCTTTAAAATGATTTTGACACCTGTAGGTATGTATACAAACTCCTCAACTTATTTTTGTCATTCCAGGTGTGAGGTCACCAAATTCACGGAAGTACTCGATTGCAAATAAAATCGTTAATTTCTCAAATTCAGTTAACTTAGCAGATGGATGGATTGACGTTTACTTAAAGGGAAATAGGGCGTTTGGAATACACCAACATGACATTCTAAAGAAGTAGCTTTAGTCATTATTAAACCATTCAGTCTCATCAATAAAGGTCTGCCAAAGCTTTATCTCCCCAAAACATTATGCATGTGATGAGTAACGGAAGATGCATCATTTGAATTTTGAAAAGTTTGGGTGAACAAATTAGTGTTGAGCAACAAATAACTGAGTTTCTGTCTGTGAGAAACTTATTTCTTGAAAAAAAGACTACTGTCCTTCCTTATTTTGAGTAGTCTATCGTTCTGCATTGACAAACATCGGTTTTAAAAATATGGATGTTTTCTGTAAAACAAACGCCCTATTTCCCTTTAACTTTCTTCTGGGTATCTTATGATCTCTTCATAGAGTTATAGCTTATCATAGGGTAAAGTGATAATCATTCAGAATGGAAATCCCAACTGATTAATCTCGTGCAGGGCCAAGTCAGGACCTGCCCCCAAAAATTCCTTGTAAAAATCCTAGTAATGAATTCCAAATACTTTCATGCAATCTCGATTGTAGGAATGAATCAGCATCTCGTGTTGTTGCAATTGAAAACCAACGAACATGTCCGTGAAAGTATTTTGTATGGTATTTTTTGGTAATGATGCCAAATAGCGGGATGTTACCAGCCTGATGTATCGACACTTTTCTATGAGAACTTTAAATGTACACTTGAACTCAAAATTTGATGCTGTTGTCAACAGGACCCTGGCTGGAGTACCCGAGGTAGTGAATAAAATAGGTGAACTATAGCAATCAACACTGATCACTGCATGATCATACAGATTAAGTATCCCTGTGGTTAACAGTAGCTAATGGAGTAAAGGGCAGAAACAACAGGAGGTAGAAAGCAGTTGTCTCAATTAACACCAGCTCGGTGGACGACTGCTTTGAATGAATTTCATGTGCATATTCAGACACCTAGTTATTCATGTTTTATGAGATGAAATTCCACCAAATTCCTATTATGGTCAATAATAATAATTATAATAATGTTTACATGTCTTATATATATCTTATACTAAGTTGCTTGTCAGATTACAAAGCGGACTTTGATTTAACAAGCGGAGTAATACATCCCAACAGGGCCGTATTAGTTGTTATTAAACGTATGTGGTCCAGGGTGTAAATTAGCATCAAAAATAAAACCCTGCACTTTGACTGCTTGCAGATACCGTAATATGTGGCTATGCATGTTTGTGGAAGTTTAAGGAGAAAATTTGTGGGGAAATATTTATAAAATTTGAATTCAGCAAAAAAATCATAAAAATATGATTAAAAAAAATCTGATTTTTTTAATTAAAAAAAAATAAAAACCCAGACAGCCTTGTAATTGTAGGCCTGCACTAATGCGACAAAAAGATGACATAACTGCTTATTTGACACCACTGTCGTCAGGTGGTGATTTGCCACAACTGTTTTAGAGTCATTGTCAATACTTCCAATCAATTTCTTCCGTTACTCAGCGTCGGTCTGGAGATTCTGGACGACCTCCCAGACCCCGATGTCATCGCCGTATGCTGCGGAGGAGGTGGTCTTGTGGCAGGCATCTCAGCAGCTGTGAAACTCTCTGGCAATGCCAAGACCAGAATCTATTGTGTGGAACCAGAGAATGGTAGGTGTTGAGGCTGTTGTTTATCTTGTGTACGATTTGCTATCACCGCTTTCCGTATACTCATAGCAGCTTGAAACATTGATATTGTCGCCAAATTCGTTGTACTTGGTATCCATCTATTTTTGTATTCAAGTGCAAGAGAGCTGATAATGGTGTGTACTGTAACTGTAAATCTACAAAGATTTTGTATAGTTTCCCACAAAAGTGTGTGTTGAAAAATGTGTAAACAGCAATGGCTGTTTGTAAGGTATTGTAATTTAATCACCAATTGTACACTTGCTGTTCAATGCAACAAATAGTTCGGACTGTCGACTAATACGCTGGTCAATTGTTGTTTCAGTTAAGTGGTTTCCTTGTGTGGAAGCCTTCATACTAAATTGCACTCAAAAAAAAGATCTTATGTCAATTAATTAAATCTTATTGCCAATGTTTATGTTTTGATTTTTGCAGCTAATGTTATGTACCTGAGCTTTCAAAAAGGTGAAGCTGCAGAACTACCTACATCACATTCCAAGGCCTCTGGTCTTTCTCCACCATATGCCGGTAAGATGTCTTTATTCCAAATTGCAAGTGAGAAATCTAATTTCCTCCTAATGTACATGATACAGTTGCTTCCCAGCACGCAGATCAGTAGGTCTCTGTTCCTTATGATAGACGTCCAGTTAACCCTTTCTCAGCCAGCGTCCATTACTTGAACACCACCCTTTTTAGCCAACTACATACGGGGAACATTGAAATTTTACGTAATAGCATGTACATGGCTGTCGAAGGAAAACTTTTAGGATATGTAATATTATGTACGTGTTTTTGAAAGGGTTAATAAGATCTCTCCCCTTCCAGTACTGATGTCATCTTTTTTCCCTAATGTAGATACATCTGTCTCACCACCTCCCTGACTTCTCCTCCCCTGATACCCCTCCCCCCTCCTGCCCCACTCCTCTGATGCCTTCTCTGATGTTGCCATCCTTTTTCCAGTCTTTTCCGTCCTAAGGATCTCTTTCTACTGAAGATATGAAACCTGTCCTATACGTCTCATATTGAATTGATAGATCACCTACAATCACAACCAGCTACAGCGACTTCTGGCCACACTGGGAAATGAGACTTGGCAAACTTATGCCGATTATTACTCGTTTTGAAGTAGAGCGACCACACTTTTTTGCTTCCTATTAATTCACAGGCAGAAACACTTACAACCACTGCAAACATTTCACAGAGGGTGTTTTGTTGGTCACAGATGACCAGATTTTGAAGGCTACGAAGCATTTGTATGAACGAGGTCTGGTGGTGGAACCAGCCGGAGCGGCGGCATTCGCTGCGCTCATGTTCAACAAGATACCAGATGTCACGGGGAAGAAAGTGGTCGTCGTTCTGACTGGTGGGAACATATCTCCAAAGCAAATGTATGATTATACACTCTTGATTGATAACAAGAAATAATTTTAATTAAATATAAACATGAATCTAGCACAGAAGTATTATCATTTATCAAATATCGTATACATGGTTTCATTAATGAATCGATCTATCATTTAATTCAGCCAGTTGTAAGAGATGGTACCTGCTATCACTATCTTGACCAAGGTGCAGTCTCGTTGTGATTCTGAAATTCAGTAGAATGATTTTCTGGCCATTATCCAGATTAATAGATCGTAGGATTGTGGGGGAAGTGGTGACAACAGTCACAAAATAAGTAAAGTGTGAAGAATGTTGATTTACAAGCATGAATAAACTCTTTGACCAGCATTGACAAGATCCATCCTATCAAAACTTGAGAACTGTAGGATTCAATTAGAAGGAATTCATTGTTGTGAGAAGCCAAACTCTGAAGGTTAATTGTTTACACGAGTTGAGTGCGAGAGATGAGTACAAAAGATGACATCATACAATCAGTGAAATTTCTTTTATATCTATTGAATGCATGTGAGAGGTTTAAGCTCATACCGATACAGTGGACAGTTAAAACATACATGTACAATTACAAGGAGAAATATTGGTTAAATTTAATTTTTGATAAAGAAAATAAAAATACATTCACAGTACTATTTTCAATTGTAAATAGAAGTATGATGACATATGTTTCAATAAAGCAGCGAGCTTCAGGACACTCTTTTGTATAATACTGACAGAATGTTTTTATGAATTGTTTTGAATATCATTACACATATTTTTTTATTACAGATGAATGATACTGAACAGAGTTGCAGGCTGGTCAATGTTAATGAATTTACGAGATGTATCAATGTTTTTGCATAAAAAGAATATGATTTTGCTCCTAATTCACTGTCAAATTAGGTATTGGACGAATATGCTGAGCTGCTGGGAATGTCTTCCAACAGTGATGATGATCATGGCATACAAGTTTATCATGTATGCCTGAGCCACAATCTGTGAAACATTAACCATCTCACTTTTTGTTAAATTGCACTTTTTCAGGTCGTCAAGTTTACTGACCGTCATGTATGTACCTTTACTAGGAGAGACTTAGGGAAACACGACAGGCACTTCAATTTATTGTCCATCATTAACAGAATATGCAAAGTGAAATTAAAGAAAGAAAAAAACACGATGGTGGCAGAGAATGTAAGGACCAATCACAGCTTACCATATACAGGAGGATTAGGGTTTAGCCAATCACAGTGGAGCTTTCTATAAACTGCATATGTTTGCTCCAATAGGACAGCATAGCACAGTGCTCAGTGACTATAGCCTGTTTATAAGTCTCTGCCACCGTCACTATCGTAATGAATTTGAGGTGAATTTTCGAGATTAATGAAAGAAATATTAATTATAATTCAGGTCACTTTTACATCAGGAGCAAGAAGTGCTGAAAGCTATTGGAGATGTCATTTGTGCAGCAACGAAACCACATGTTTCGTCTTGCAGTTACAAAGTTGTATTCAGTATACATAATAAATACATCATAATTTCTGTGGCTGGATGATTGAGTTTAAAGACAAAAACTCATCACCCCAGACAGTTTCAATTCTCCCAACCACCCACCTCTAGTCCCTCCCTCAGCCTGTCTTAAATTCCTCCACATGTGTAATCAAAACAATGGATCCCTGTGTACACTGTGTAATACTAGCTGCTCTGCATCTTTTGAATTGGTTGTCAATCTTAGAGTACTGTAACTTAAAACCAGTTGAGCATTTTGCTTTCCGGGAGGTAAAAATATTGCTTAGGGTGATGCAATACAGCCTTTAATCAAAGTCACTACACCACAGCGTATGAAGCAATTCAAGATAAAATGACCAATAACAAACACATATTGCTGTCTTGCACTGACCAATACAAACACGGTATAATTGCACATCTGACCCGGTAATAGCTTTGTCTCAATGATGGGCCATCATTTGCTATCCACAGAATTAATACTATAGAAAGAATGCTCATCAAAAGTTTAAATGTCAACATCACTACATTAAATGGTACAATGTTTGGTAGTGAGCTGTCAATGGGTTTTTTTCTCATTAATTGGTAATTTTTTTTTTTTCTCCAAGGGACAATTTTGTCACTCCTGTTTTGTCTGTCACATTTTGTGCAGACTGTTGCCTTTCATTTTGTGCATTTTCTCTCAAACGTCTCATTTTTTTTATCACTGAGACTTTCTGAGACTGCTTCTGTCTGTTCTCAATGACAAATATGCTGAGCAAATAATGAAAGTCCTGCAAAAAATATCCAACAGTTTTGAGGTAAATTCAGGCATGAATTTACCAAGGCTTATTAAGACAATCTGAACATATCCTCTACCAATCTATGTCGATTGCATGTTACATGAAATATCATGTGCAGAACATTCTGCAATACCGTGACTACCTTTAGCTCCTGAATATTGAATTTATGATTTTAACATTTTTTTATGACTTCTATTCTGATACAAAATTTAACAGATTTGTCACTCAAAGAATATGATACAGCATTTCAGCATTCATGTTCTTGCAGCAATAAAGGTTCATTGAATTGGAGAATTCATTACAACAGGTTAAAATAATTCTTGGGTTGTGTAGAAATCGTGAGTGACAGCGTACAGGAGCAAACTGTACTGATGTTCAGAGTTCACAGGACAAAATATCAACATTTAGCATTCAAGTCATCAACATTCAGCATCACCACATATTGAGGTATCTTGGTATTAAACATCTACTATGCTGTTCACAGGTAATTGACAGAACTCAAAAATGCTACTCAAAATACTTCTCCTTTGTAATAATGCACTTTTATATAAAAAAAACTGTTAAATGGCAATTAAATCACACACCTACGCAATTTTATGTAACAATGATTACGAATTACTGCATAAAAAAGGAAAACAAAAGGCACATATTTTATACACTGGAACAATAATTACTGCAGGCACATGTCAGGCAAGCTAATGCCACACTTAAAGGAACACATGACACAAATAGCTTAGTCCCAACCATCAGAAATGAATCCAGATAAGGTGGGGGGGGGGCAAGTCAATCTCATCAAAAACTTGGGCAGACTGCCAAAATGCAACAATTTTTTAACAACAAAACTTACATCATTAAAACTATGGGGAGTTTTTATGCAAATCCCACATTGCGGTAGAGCCCCCCGTTATCACATCTTTTCTGTAGTGATCTATCTCTGGCTGGCCACTATTAACCACTCAGTTATGTCACACATGTAAAAATAGAATGGGCTACAAGAAGAAATACACAGAGTAGAAGCAGATGGGAGATGGGGAGGTTTGACGGACAGGTCAGCTTTGTTTGTTGTGAAAGGAACCACCCTCTTACGCACAACAATTAACTGTATCTCCATCATATGTCGGCAAACCGAGACTATTCTAGTTTAGAAATTGCTTGCGACCCAACGACCAGCAGAGTTTCTTGTAACCCAACAGAACTGGCGACCCACATTTGGCTTGCGAACCATCCTTTGAGAACCACTGTGCAAGAGAAACATGTCCTGCAATAACTTCTGTAATATGCCCTGAAATGTACTGTACTGTAATATTTACTGTAATGATTTCTCCTGCAAGTGCCAGTATCTTTCCAAGTGAATACATGGTAAACTAATGTGCACATTATATGAAAATTATGGACTTTTATGTGCATGGCTCGCTAAAAAGTGGTTCTTGAGGGATACAAAACATTTGAAGGTTGCTAATTTCTACCAAGATGAGTACAAAAGACAGTTTCAAACAATACCATGGAAGAAGACTCCATCCCTCACAGTGTGACATGACTGCTGCTGCTGCTGCCAAATCACAAGCATTTTCAGAGGAACAATACCTTTTTCATAGAATATCTTTCAGAACAAAAGTTAAATGTTTACAATTGCCCCACACCTGATAATAAATAATCTCACAGACAAAAAGACAGAGTAATTCTCATTTGAAAATCATACCACCGCTTTCATCTCAACAACACTAACTAAAGCAAAGATCTCTAAAATGGGAGAGGCAGAAGGGCCTGATTTGAACCCATCCCCAGGATATAGTCCATAGTCGCCTCCTTTGTCAAACACTTTGTATATGCCACTGATCATAAGATATTCATTTAAAAAAAAATTGAAAGGATTGATTGAGAATTTCAAGTTGTTATCACTTGCACCAAGAATGTCATGAAAGAAAAAAAATGTTGCCTTGAATAGAGATTTTTGACTAGGTCAATGAAAGCACCATTATTGAAGTATGGATATTTGGATGATAAAATTTAAAAGACCTGTCTAGGTTCTGTAGATAGCACACACAATTTACGACGGTTCATGAATAAAATCTTTGATAAACAAGATAAAATCAACAAAGATGTGATGAAATAAAATTTGAACCCCAAAAAGCACTGCTGAAAATTGAATTGTTACCATAAAATTTCAAAACTGTATGGAGGGGGAAAAAAAGGAACGAAGAAAGACACAATTGGTTGGAATAAATGTCTTGGAAATTACAGGATGCCTTCCATCTAAACATTACAAAACCAAAAAGAAAACTGCAGTTGGTGAGATACTCCCTACAAAAGAAGGCTTAACCTTTGATAGAGGGCTTAACCTTTGAAAGAAGGCATAAGACTGGTTACTTTGTTGCATACTTCAGCAGGTGTTCATTGCAAACCTCCGCAAAATTTGGGGTGCAACGTCCAGTACTGCTGTGATAAAGTGGTGTATAATTGGATATACTACAGCTGTGTGCAAACTATCATACATCATGAATGTAATGGTGAAGTGGAGCTTGAGAGTGACAATGCAAGAACCACTCACAGGTTGCTCGTTGAAGCACACTCATAGTTGCTCTATGTTTGCGTCACAAGCTCGTGATGAAACCTTTTTGGTATTCTTCGGAATACTGTGAGAAATTTTTCAATTACATATCCAGCAAATTAAATTCACCAAGGGACGGTTTCTTCCACCTAAGGGGACTTTTCTTCACAGCTTCAAAATTCAAAATGAAAGCTGCAAAAATGAACACAAAGTGGTATGTGGACGGACGGACATGCACTGTATTTTGCAGGTTTAAGTTTGCACTATCAACAAAGCTTTGAGATTCCTGAATCAATGGCCTATAAACACATGCAGATCTCTGATGTTAATGGTCGTGTGATATACAACCAAAGAGAGCTTTCTTCAAATGAAAAACCACACCACCTTTAATATTCAACTGGTTGAAAGTTGCAATAATTAGAGCAAATTACTAATGCATCATTTTCGCAGCAGGGCTAGTCACTCTACTTCAGTAAAAGTGCTCTTACACACACTTTCAAGCTCCATAATTTCTTTTTATACTTGATACAAACCAAACCTCTCCACTTCTCTTTTCCCACTTGTAAGCACGACATGTCAGCAAGGAGTTTTCCTTTATGGACTGTCAAAGAATTCCAACATAAGCTTCATTGCCTTGAATGGTCTATCGTACGTTATCGTGTGTCCACAATTATCGAGCATGTGTACCTGACTATCTGGAAGTGAAGTCTTGATTATATCTGCTCCTGAGGGGTGGACAAGCTGGAAGAAAGAAATATGTAAGAAAAGAAAGAAAAAATGTTCAGCACATGTTCCTCAGGGGCATTCACCATTTCAGACCACACTTTTCGAAAGCAAGTAGGCCTAAAAGGTTAAAGTGACTAAGAATCCCTATCCAGGATGTGAAAAACTGTCTATCACTGTGGCAAGGTATTGCATAGTTTACTCTTTTGTCTACCAGTTTCAAAGGCGACATTTAGAGATTCAGACCAAACTCTTAAATCACCTTCAGCCTGCATGTGTCTGGGGTTAAGTGACACACTATCATTGATCATTCCAAGTCTAGAATCGCACAAAAGAAGGCAGTGGAACAAATCAAAATATCATACTTATCTCTAAGCATTCGCGGTATTCAAACAAAGGACTAACGGTATAATCGGACTCAAACTAATCGTACTTTGATTTCAGCCGGTATTTCCCTCACACACTTTACATGTACCTATAATTTGTCACGATATTTGTATACCGGTGAGGACACTATACAGTGCTCCTCTCACCACACAAACTGTATTACTCTTTCCACAAATATTTCACTGTAACATTCAATATTTCATACATTATTTTTAATATTTCACAATTATCTTGGGTTTTTACAGTATTACCAATTTTTTCCAATATTTTGATATTTCGTCAATGCAATAATCATACTGAACGTAAATTGGCTATTACCAGTTTTGGTTACATCACTGGTTAACCATGAAAGCTTACTTATCTCAAGCTTCATTCACTGTATGTAGAGTTCTATGCATGATTTGTAATCTTTCATGCACAAACCTTTTGAATCAATCGTTGTTTTGATCTTTGAAAAATCATGCAGAATATGAGAAGTTCAATACTTACCCTGTCATATTTTCCCCACAGGACTTGGGTGGGTGCTTCAATTTTATGGACATACTTGTGCAGAATCTTTCTGTTGACATCATTTTCTAGGTCATTTGAAACTTCAATGAAAGTGGGCAGAAGGAAAAGACAAATTTGGTTGAAAAGTCAGGGAATGCATTTTATAGACAAAATGATCTTTTAATACTTCAAAGCCACTTCCGTAATATTACGAATCTTGACTAGTTTCCATTTACAGCCAATCATGTACTGTTATGTAAAATGTTCCATGTTCCACTTTGTGCAGTTGGCTGAAAAGTTTGGTGTCCAACTACTAAACACTGGCTGTGAAAGTGTTAATATGCTTTTTAGTAGTGCCAACAAAATCACATGAGCCCCCCCTTTCACCTGTCAAAAAGAGGAAAAGAAGAAGCAATTCCCAATGTGGTGTTAGTCTTTCTTTCCCCATAATCTAACTTTAAGCAAAACCTGAGAACTGAATAATGAACAAACTGACAATCACAGTCTCTCACCCTTTCACCTTGAAAAGTTTTCTCCAAAATTGTAAGGTGCTCGTCAATTGTAGCTGCATAAAATTATCCATGCAATCTTTTACACTGCATCCCATTCACTGTGCCAAACACTCTAAAGTATTATTATAAGAAATGTGTTTCTGTAGCCTAAGAAGTTGCCAAAAAGGAGTAACTAGCATCAAGATATGATGAAAATTGACAGACTTTTACATAGAGGATTCTATGATGAAAGTATATTAAGCCTACTCTAAGTGATGCCTTTGCCTTGAATGGCTGCAACTTAACCATTGCATCTAACAAAACCTCCACCACCCCCCCCCCCCCCCATGACTTCCAAGAGGTTGGAAGGATTCTGTTGAAGATGTGAGTGAAAAAAGTTTTTTGCATGTAATTATTCTGTCACATACCTTTGCCATGCATGGCTCTCTTCTGTGACATTATCTCAAATGCTAACCACGAATACTGTTGGCCAATGAAAAGAGGAATGTGTTGAGAACCGAGAAACACAAGAGGTTCAAAAGTTGAAAATACGAACTCATTTAAAAGAAAATGCGTTCAAAAGGGCTGAGGGTGTGCGACAACCAAAGGAATGAAAGGTGAAGTAAAACCGACAGAACTGCCACAACAAGTCATAGAAAGGAATTTGTGGTCAGATGGGGGTGAAAAGCTTTTTGCATTGGAGAAACAGTTAACGTGCAGTGGTCATGGAGTTGAAAATGGGAATGTTGATTGTTGAAACAAATAGCTGAAGATATGCATTGCGAATGAGGAAAATGTCAGTAACTTTGTCATAGTTCACTCATTTTTCACATCAATAAAGATGAAAATAAATCATAGACAAAAAAATTTACCAGTTTTGGAATCTTCTTCCCTTTTTGAACATGAAACAAATAATGAAAAGCTTTGTGATGCTCCACGGCATTGAGAGGCAGCTTGCCGGGGTCGGCCATGATCAGCCCCTTTGCGATATCCTGCAGGTACTCGCTTTTGTCGTGGGTGTAGAAACCTGAATGGATAAATGGTTAGTAGAGAGACGAAACAGGTGTCGTGAGAACGGTGCATGGAAAAGCGTGATCTCGAATGCGGAGGTTCTTTACCAACTTTGGGATTCTCAAACCAGCCACGTGGAAGAGGTAAGGTATGGCCTTTTTCTGTTCGTTTGTGTTTATGGGCATCCAAGAAGAGTCTGTCAGTAAGAGGCCCTTTTGCGCATCCTGCATGTAGTCACTCTTCGTCCAGTCTGCGAACCCTGCTCGACAGCCACGGCAGACAAATGAGTGAACAACAAGATCAGAATCATCGTATCAACCAAACAATGTCTTGCATTGTCCTACGGCTTGCTGAAATATTATTCACCACTACACTCTTGAATTACAGCAGTCTTGTAACTTGCAACATTTACTGGGACAAGACAGAGCCAGTTTGGACAAATCAACATTTTGGTTGAATGAGGTTTCATGTCTACATGTACATGAAGTTGTCAAAATAAATATGTACAGAAATAAGCCAAACAGAAATTGCCCTTACTTTAACTATTAAAGTGATTGTGGGTGTACTGAAAAACTAAAAAGATAAGATTATGTTTGAGTATGCTTTTACTCGTACGTTAAAATGGGATTCACTTCAACCTCATTCTTCTTTTGTTCCACTGAGGTTCAACTTGTTGCAAATTTTCATGGCCTTAGGTCAGTTTTATCACCTCAAGCTATGATAATCCACATGGTCAATTAAACATCATTCTCCTAAAGTAATTCAGGTGTGTCAATCCAATGTCTAGGCTTTCTTGAGCTGCCTGGCAAGGGGTATTATGTGTTATGTCCATAGGTGATACATGTGAAATCGAGCATGAAAGAGAGTCTGTTGAACACTTTAGCACAGTTGTAACGTCATGACCTTAACTTTTTCTTTATTTTTAAATGTACTTGCGAGGTTGATTATGGACCGACTTCTTTCAATGAAGGAAACTGACAGTCACTTCTTTGAAAAGCAATGGGATTGGCATAAAAACGGAAATTACATTTGAAAAATTATGGTTTTTACTGTAAGCGCCTACATAATGAATATGCAACAGTACAGGTCTTACTGGCGTATCAAAAACATACTAGTCAAGTGTCGCTCCTTGGCTGGTATTGGGAATTGTAGTATTTCGTGAAAGGAAGCACTGTATTTACAAATAGCCTATGAACAAATCCTAACACTGCGGCCTCAGTGATCCCGAGTTGTTTTGACTAACTGAATATTCAACACTAGTATATTTCCCATTGGCTTGTTCAAAGAAGCATACCGTTGATTTGAATGAAACTGTCAACCACTACATTATTGTATTCTACAGTTTTTGTAGTTGTTACAGAAGAATTTTAAATCATATGGCAGAATTAACCAACTGAAACCTACTTATTTTCCCAGCTTGTTTCAATGGTGCAATACAAAGCCTTACCAAACTTTTGGAGATGAAATTTCAATGTTTTTACTTTTTGCCTATGCATGCAATCACTTTAAGTTACACTTTGTGTCAAGTGCATAATTTCAACTTGAAGCCAAACAAATTGAAAACAAACTTCAAATCCAAATCTTGGTTTAGTTTGATGAGTGAATGATATATACAATAATTCCACAGCAACACAACAGCACTTTTGATCATGACCTAGATTCGTAATGCAGAGACTTTAGAAGAACAATGTGAATTCAAGGATATTTAAAAGACAATAAAATACCCACAACTCCACAAATCCAGGGTTGCAAAATGTCAGTTCAATTGGCTATCATACAGTATAAAATCAAAGTCAGCAACAGTTTTGGTGGTACTTTTGCATTCCCTTGAGACACAAGATGACTAGCATGCAAGTATATTTCCACTGACTAAACATTCCCTGATGTGTTGTACTCCCATATCTCTCAGACACACACTGTCCGATACTGGCACAAGCGAATCTCCTGCAATTGGGTCAAAAGCACCATTAGTTAACTCAACATGTTCATTCACGGGCATCCTCTGTGACAGTCCCAGGCATTGTAGGTCACAGTGACTGCTGCCAAATGACGTTAGGCACCGTCTGTCACAATGTAGCATCTTCTGTCACATTGACAGGCATTGTCTGCTAGTTGGATGCATGTCTGTCACAATCACAGCTATCATCTGTCACAGTAGTGGGCACTGTCTGTCACAGTTGAAGGCATTGTCTGTCTCATGTGATTGTAAGCTGTATAACCTTCAATAAGACGTGCTAGATGCATATGCAGAATACTGCAAACAGCAGTCTGGTGGTGTGACTAAAGGGAATTGCACACAACTCAGGCACACACGCATTGTGAAATTGTAGAAAAGTTTAGAGTTAATCACCCCGTAATGAGCAGCATGCATTTATCATATCAAGTGTGGAATGCAGAGCACTGCATTTCACATGCACTGGTTTAATCATCTCTGGTACATCAGTCGTCTACAATGTGGTGAAATCTTCGTTTTACATTGACTACAACTCCCTCGCCAATCAAATCGTTACACACTTCAGCATGATAAAGGAAATACAAACCTGCTGGACAGAGTAGCGAGAGTTTTGCAACATCCCTGGGGTGATTAGCAGCGTAGGCAGCAGCAACACCGCCTCCCATAGATATTCCCACTAAATGAAAAGGCCTCTTACCGAACCCTGTAGAAATGACAAACTGGGATACAAAGAAAATACTGATTCAAACTCAAATGCCTGTAAAAACAATGTTTGCCCCCTCCCCCTTGTTTGCCCCATCCCTTCAACCACCTCCCTGACCATTATGGCAGCTGCCATGTCAACGAAAACAATAGAGTTACCCTTGAAAGTCACTTCTGATGACTGCTTCTTTCATATAGTAACACAATATATGGAAACAGTTACCAAAATGATTCATGGTTCATATGTGGACTACTTCTGTCAAATTTTACTCACCGTCTCTTTTCTACATATAAAAGAACCAAAAGTGTCCAATCAATTCCAAGCCTTGAACTGGCATACGATAAATCTTCAAACGCAGGGGTTGTCAACTACTTCAAACATTTCATATTCTTTTCCACATCACTGAGATATTTTACCTGAGCCACCCTCGATGCTTGATTCACGAAAGTGTAACTGTACTCCAATTTTCTGCTGCTGTTGCCATGTCCGGGCATGTCGAGCAAAACGATGTGGCGGTTTCGTGGTATGGCCTGCACAAGTAGAGAAGAACTATTTTGATAGTCAGAACACACAGATGCAGGACAACCACAAGGCCGGCATTAAGTATATACATTCCAGTTGACGGTGTTGGAGGTAGGACCAAACAACAAATGCACATACATATTCCAATCTGTGATGCAAAAAGAATTAAAGGGGAATATTGTACAATGCACGAGCATAGCACACAAAGAAAATAACCGTAATCATTGTTACATCATTCAGTGTTGAACAAACATCAGCAAATTGCTCCTCAAAATATTATGGATAAGATGAGTTATGGAAGATGCATCATTTGAATTTTTGGAACTATGGATGAATGAATTATTATTGAGCAATGAACAATTGACTTTCTATCTATCTGTGATGAACTTATTTCTCAACATTGAAAATGGCTACTGACCTGCATGATGTCCAATGATCTATCATTCTGTCCATAAATATTGGTTTAAAAATAAGGTTTAAGAAATATGATTTACGCATTTCCCTTTGATGTTGTGATTTTGCATGACCACCAACTCTTTTCTCCTTTATCCTGTTCTTTCTTGGAGCCTGACATACAAACTGTGACCTGTAGCCCTTAGAGTCTGAAAATCACCAAAGTAATTTGAAGTACTATATTCCACTGTTCAAAAACACAGATTTTCTGGATCAACAGAAACAAATTTTGACCATAGGGGCAATTTCTTGGCAACGATTAAGTCCAAAGTTCAAGAATCCTTGTTTGGTCTTCCGCCAGTTATGGGTCAACCAAACTAACCTCCAGTATTTGAGTATCACATTACAATAAAGTTGCTTTTTTCATTTCCTGTACACAACTTTCTGTTTTACACGTTAAACTTGCTAACAAACTTAACCTGACCATCATTGTTCCAACACTACCAGCAAAACTACATGAGATCTGGTTATCAAGTAAACAATAAGCGTGCAATTAGTACCGTCAAGGTCCAATATTATGCTCACTTAAACTAATTCTGTTCAAAAAATTTAAGAGCAAGAGAAAGCTGAAGCATTCCAGTTATTCTTGTTTCAAAGAACGCACAATTGGTTAACGCAGAACTGACCGTAACCATTGGAAACCACATTTCTTTTGTAGCTGACAGGCCATGGAGAAACAAAATGGAAGGTACATTCGGTGAAGGCTTGCCTCTTTCAGCATAGCAGTATGTGAAATCCCCAACTGTCTGGTACTTCACTTCAAAGTTGTTCCTCCTCAAATTCACCCTACCAAACATGAGAAGAAGACAATGTGAGTGCCACAATTTATAACCATGATGCAACAGGAAACCATTCTTGACCAGACCAGACTTTCTTCAAACAGCAATAGGCCTACACTGAATAACAAACAAGATGTTAGAGTGTCATTTGAAATGCCTGCAGTGAAAAAAACATGCTTTTCTTTATTTACTGTCATCTTAGGTTTTCAATAAAGTATTCCTTTAACATAATATGAATGAAAGAGGCTTCAATATGTTTGAATCAGTTTTAACAATATATTCCCTCCCCTTCCCCTACCCACCCACCTCCCCCTTCCATCCACACTATTTTGAACAATGTCACATGATCCACCGAACCTGTCATCATTTCAGTTAATACAAAGCATATCCTTTTCTTTTCATGCTTTTGTGGGGAATTTTGTGCATCAGGCATTTGTTTTCTCACTGTCATGCATTCATTTACATTAAGTGGATTGCTCCATGTTGCACAGCATGAATGTCTATTGAGGTAGTAGCTAAATGGCAAAGACCAACATTAACGAATAGAGTGAGACTTGTCCACTATACTACCGATTGATGATAATAGCCACACTGGTTAAAATTTGAGCCACACAAAATTAACGAATGAACGAACAAACAAACAAACAAATGAACAAACAAACAAATAAGTAAATATTAAAGTGAATAAAAGGAAAGTGAATGGGGTGAATGCAATGTGATGAAATATCTTATAAATAATGAGTTACAAAAGAGTCTGCTCTTACCAGTTCATAAATTCCATTAGCCATGATGGCTTGAGGTAGCTCATGAAAAACAATAATAGCACTTGGGCTAGTAAAAAATAGAACAGTATCGGCATCAGGAGGCCCATGAGGAGTACGGCAGACAGGACAATCAACGCCCTCCATCTGTTGGCAGGCTTCCTGCAACGGGCCGCTATTAGGTCTAAACAACAGGAGAGATAGTCTAACATCTTTGCCAATACAGATTGGTGAGCATCTGCTGAGAAGAGAGAGAGAGAAAAGAGAGTCTGCTAGCAGATGTTGTAAGGAGAAGAAAATTAATACCCTGCAAGAAAATGTTTCTTGCTTTCCTGTAAGTGTGTTAATAATGTGACAATGCAAGAAAATTTGAACTATATTTTTTTTTCAAGTCTATCTAAACAAAGTCTGGAATTAAACATAATTAAAGTAGAAAACAATAACTAGAGTTAACATTCAAAGGTTTTGAAACTACTTTCTCATAACAGTGCTTACAAGACATAGAGCATGTTGGAGGCACTGCTTTTTGGACCCGCTGCCGTGGCATTGCCACTGGACCTCACAAGAGACCCTGCATGATACTATAGCCTCTGGACCCAACCAGAAGTGGTTGGTTCTATTGCTTGGAGCCCAGCAATAAAATTTGTCTAGCTACGACTCTGCTGTAAAGCAGTTGCATGAAAGCAGTCTCTTACACATCATGCAATGTGAAAAAATACTGAAGTTTCATATAATATCATATTGAATGTATTCACAAAGCTAGGATAAACACTCCTTTCTTGGAGACACGTACTATTTTTGAGCAAAGTGTTCGGTCTGAAAACTTCCTTCCCTACACTTACTCAGTGGCAGAAATGCAAAGGCAGAATGTTCATTCACATGGTTGAAAGCACACAGCATGTACTGTAGAAACATTACCATCAACCATGCATACCCTGTTAAATTACAAAATGCCCATTTCAATCTTCAAATCATTGCTCATTTCTGTGCTTGTATGCTACCTGAACAATTTTTTCTTTGTATCGACCATGTATTTCAACTTATTTTACACCATTCAGTTTAATTGCCCAATCTGACAGTTTCTTTTGCTTTAACGTCAGCAAAAATTTGATTAATACAATCTTGCATACAGTATATTTTCCTGTAAAGGTCTGACTTGACAGTACACTACAGTATTTACAGAGTGAATTTCCTTGCAAAAGCAATAGGAAATTGACATTCCATGTGTATTGTAGCAAAACTTGAGATTTCTGAGTCCGATTTTAGTAAAAATCTGGAAATCATCCTATAATAAATAGTTGTTGTTAACCATATGGAAAAAAAGATCAATTGCTCACTGATTAGTGGTTAATTAATTAAAAACGACAGCAAAAATTTGACAAATATAATCTTGCATACAGTATAATGTATAACCCTTAAAGGGAAATAGGGCGTTTCTTTTAGAGAAGACATCCATATTTTTGAAACCAATGTTTGTGGATGCAGAATGATAGATTATTCAAAATAAGGAAGGACAGTAGCCTTCTCTTTAAGAAATAAGCTCCTCACAGACAGAAATTCAGTTATTTGTGGCTCAACACTAATTTGTTCACCCAAACTTTTCAAAATTCAAATGATGCATCTTCCGTTACTCATCACATGCATAATGTTTTGAGGAGATGAAGCTTTGGTAGATGTTTATTGATGACACTGAATGGTTAAACAATGATTACCGCTATTTTCTTTAGTATGTCATGTTGGGGTATTCTAAACGCCCTATTTCCCTTTAAAGGTCTGAATTTACAGTACACTACAGTATGTACAGACTGAATTTCCTGACAAAAACAATAGGAAATTGACATTCCATGTGTATTGTAGCAAAATATGCCAGTTGCACTTTCAAATGCCATTATCACAAGATTGTTGATCCAGGCTGCTATCACAAGTTTCTTTTTGTGTTACATTGGGATCAAGAGGAGTGTCCCTTATTGGATCGTGGATGTCATTATAGTGTTGTCAGTGTGAGAAAAATTGCAAGGCCATTGCTTTTGAGTTGCCATTCTGCTTGGAGAGGCCCAGATCTAGGAAGGTTCCAAATTTGGGATCCATGGATCCAGTGGTCCCAAATTTCATGCAACCATCAAGCTACTGTCATCTTCTAGTCTTGGCTTTTGCCCTAGAAGTAGAACTTGCAGTATTTATAGGCTAGCTTCTAGCGTCTAAGTGACTGCATCATGCCCAAGCCTTAGTGGTGGGACTAGTAGAGTGTAAAATACCTAACGTAGACTACTGCTGTTAGCGGTTTAGTAACTGCAGAATCGGAATATGCTTGCCTTTTTAACAGTACTCGTTACTAGACCTACTTACTTCGACTTGGGCCTAACATTAAGACATTTCGCCAATTGCATTTGTGGGGCATAGACCCAAAGCTACGGTGTGTTTAATTACTTACCCTAACTTTATTACTGAAAGCCCAAGAGTAAGTGTTACTGGCTATAGTAAAAAATCACTAATCAAACTTCAAAGATAAGCGGATCATATTCATAAGCTTATCCCAAATATATTTTACCATTCAGTTAACGATACTTAAAGAGCTACCAAAAGGCTCCTGGTTGGTACGGTACTGCTTTTGTATGATGTTGACTGTTCGGTTTTTGCAGTACTATAGCAGGGCCGGGCCACTGGAGCGGCACTGTTAATTATATGGCACCCAAGGGCCGCGGTGTTGTATATAGGCGGCGCCAACGGTCCGAAATTTCGCAAAATAGGTACATGAGGTTTAAGATCTTTGCTCCCACCATAGACTTGATAGAGTAAGATACAAGTATCAGGCGTACTTCCTATAATGTAGCTATTGGAACCTACCAGTACTTCTCTGGAGCCAGAAGAGGCTACAGTGTTAACACGGAATAAACCATTTGAGTAAGGGTAGTCAGATCCGTAAGTCCAATTTCTTGTACATGTTCACTTCAGACTTTTACGTAAACCACTGACAAGTATGTGATGCAATGGGAGGGTCTCACCTTGACTCCCTCCTCACGGCCAGACTACGGTGCCGATGACCCCACACCACACAGATGTAACGGGGAAATATAATTTTAAATTCTCTGGGAATTACAGGGCTATATCCTCCTAGGAACTGGAGGCTTCTAACGGGGTGCAACTTTCACAATTTCATCCCAGATTGACTTTGTACGTGAAGTCGAGGTTCAACTGCATGTCATTGCTAATCGTTAAGGGACGCAGTCTTATCTCATCCCCATACAATAATGTTCGGGATGAGATGGAGATTGTAGTTGTTTTGAGACTCTAGAATGTATTATGTCTTTCTCAGTTGCCATAGTTACAGTTGCCATGGTAACATTATGTAACCAGTTCCAACAAGTTTCCCATATTAAGATACTATGTTTACAATGTCTTTGAACTATGACCTTTAGTGACTTCATGTGACATTTGACCTCCATAAAAATGACAGTGATCATTACTTAGGGGCCTATCGCGAGTAACCTTTGTGAACAGTTTGAACGTTCCAGTATTATTCATAGCTCTGGGGACCGCAAATGATCTTTGATCTCTATGAAAAACAATAGAGATCATCTACCCATTATGGACTATACCCACACATCGATTCTGAAAGTCAGGTACATTCCGTTCTTAAGATATACTGTTTACATTGCAAATGCATCACATACGCACAAACACCCACACACTCGCACACACTTGCCGCTGTGATTGCATATAGATTCCTTGCCCGCCTTTGGCAAGAAATAATAAAAAAAATGACATATATTACTGATCTGTTCATTAAGATCCACCAACTTGGCTAATACTAGATTACAGATATGTTTGAAGATGTGTCTCTTTATGTGTTCAGACTTATAGTCACCTGTTATGAAAAAAAAAAAAAAAATATGGATCATCTACATACAACGGACGACCAAACTAACGGCTTCAAACTGTGAGATTTATTGACGTTCCATGCTCTTATAACCATTACGAGTTGCCGAGTTAGCAGATTGAAACTCCAGCAGCCTGCATTCAGTTGTTAAGATACCTTCCTCATAAGATTTGCGACCTTCGATCGTCTCCGGTGACCTCAAATGACCTTTGATCTCGAGGGAAAGCAATAGGGATAATCTACTTACGATGCACCAATTACACGCACGGTAACTGTGATGTTCACGTATCTACCCATTCTTGAGATACTGTGTTTACTATAATCCACCGAGTCACATACGCAAAATACACAAGCGCACAAACATGATGAATGAATGAATTTCCTTGTTCCTTGACTTTGGCAATTAATGAACGAAAAAGTCAAAGGACTTTGTGATTCCTTGCCAATATTTAAAAATATTTAAAATTTAAAAATAAAAGGACAACCAACATATCAATTTTGCCACTGAAGTCGCGTCATCACTTTAAACCTTGTCTGATACTGTACCATGCATGTCTACGACTTGCTGACTTCTTGTTACCTTAAACCGTAAGAAAAAATGAAAAACGATCATCTACTCATAAGTTGCTGATACATATTCATTAAAATGATTCAACTGTTACCTCTGGTGACCTCAAATGACCTTTGACAACCTTTCAAACAGTAGGGATCATCTCTTCACAACAGACAACATGTACGTACACTAAGTATAAATTCGATCGAATTTCCTTCCGGATGTACTGGTCATCTATTCACAACAGACAAACAATATACAGTAAATATGAATTCGATCGAATTTCTCTCTGGATGTAATGTGCTTACAACAGGTATTCAAACCACTAATCTGACATGACCTTTGACATCCTCCCAAACACCACAGTGATCTTCAGTCACATCAAGAGCAACCAGTGTCACAGTTTGTAGTTCCTGTAACATCAGCAGCTGAAATATCTCTCTTTAGTGGGCTTTCAGACTTAACCTCTTGTGACCTCAAAAGACAATTGTCCTCTGCGAGGGTAGAGATCATTTTCTCACAAATATTCTAACAATGGAAAACCTTCATATATCAGGTACGTATCCAAAGTGAATAAAAAATTCATAACATACTCCGCTTAGTCTTGCCGTTATTCATTCATCCCACCTCCCATTTACTTTCGTTCCGCCCACCTGGCCTGAAAGTGCCCTCTTTGTGAAGACTGTACCCCCCTCCATTACAAAATTTTGGATCTCCTCCTGCTAAGGTAGTACACGTAGCAGTGTAGTGTCGTAAAGTGTCCCACGCTACTGCGGTAACGTCGCCACCCACGTGGAAAAATAATCCAACCAGTAGAAATTGGGGACCATCACCCAACAGGTATTACCCTAGCAACGGCCCTGAAGTAGGCGCTCATAATAAAAAAAAAAAAGCGTTTTTTTTTCAAATGTAATGTCTGATTTTTTATTCTTTATTTTCTTTTTGCTTTTTTATGCTGTTTCCTTTCCTTACAAAGTAGTTATTGTCATTGTCGATTATTGAGACATATTTCGTCCATGAACAACTTAGCGGGTACAATAAAAAAAAAAAAAGAAACTTCAGACCAAACATAATCCTCTCCTTCTGGTTTTTCCGTTCGCACACAATCACTAAATGTCAAACCACTTCAAGGTTGCACTCGTCAACATCCGACTTAAAGGGACTAAATGATGCGTTTGTATTGTACAGAAACCAATCTTATTTTTAAGACCGATGTTTGTAGATATGGAATGATAGATCGTTCAAATTGAGAAGGTCGGTGGCCTCCTTTTCAAGAAATAAGTTTTCCGGAGATGGAAATTAAGTTATTAGTTGCTCAAGAATAATTCGTTCACCCAAACTTTCCAAAATTCAAATGAGACGTCTTCCGTTGCTCAGTCACGTTCATAATATGTTGAGGAGATGAACGGTTTTTGCAGATGCTCATTGATGTAACACTGAACTTTTTTAATACTGGCTACAGCCATTTTCTTTGTCTGCCATGTTGGTGTAATCTAATCACCATTTCCCTTTAAATAAACCATAACGATCCCGGAAAACATGTCGAAACAGTTGTCGTATTAATAGGAACCTTTGGGAGAACTGTTGCAATCCTGTTACCAGTATATATCGAGTTTGAAATAGCCAACTTGAAGTTGTTTATTGACAACTATGGTATACAATGATACCAGTGTTCACAGGCAAATTCAGTTCTGATTAATAAACCGATAGGTAAAGAAATTTGCCAAAGGAACCGGCATAACACTGCTTAAGGTAAGTGTGGTCATCTTCTGTCGTAGGCCTTGCTCCAGTTGTCATCACTCAACTGCAACCAAACGTCCTAGCCTGATCCATCTTATGGCGTATATAGTGCATAAGGAAGGCAGCTTGTTTGGATACCTTGAAATTGGAGGCCAATTTCACATGCATGCAGCTATACTAAATTGGAAGACTGAATGAGTCTGTGGGCTGCACAGGGTATGGTGGATTTACTTCCTACACAGTCATTTGTCCCTGAGTTACAGTGTACCTAAAGCAGAGATTTAGAACTATATAGGCCCCTAGGTCGATGTTTAAGGTCAAGCATTGTCAATCATTGACTTCTTAAGCTGGCCTATGCAACGTTAGTTAAAATTTCTCGAAGGAGTTCTCCAATCGCAGGCAAGACATTTCACAGTAGGATGGAGGATGTTTGCCCTGGAAATTTTGCAAATTGCTCTGATGGCCCCCTTTCACCACGATAGCACTCAGAGCGACTGGGCGGGTGTTAATTGGGTCCCCCCACAAACTATAAAGGAAGATTGTTTCGGGAGTTTCAATTTAAACTTGTATTGGGTTGATACATTGGTGAGTGTCGAAATTTGGTTTGCCCCATATCAAGCTACCAATTCCTTGCTAACCCCACCCTACATTCAGAAGAAATAGCAATGCCTCTTTTGGGATTTACAAAGGTGTCTATTACCTTGTCGATGTCATTTTAAGGAACCCCATTTGCACAAGACCGTTCAGTATTAATTAAAGCTATGCTGCTGAGCCTGTCTTCACCCAATAAACGCCCATTCCGCTGTGCACGAAGTTGCTGGAATCACAGCAAAAATGTGTTCAAGCCCGTGATTTTATGCCTGGCAGCATTGAGATCAAGTCATTACGAGAACGCAAACATCGCTGCCCGCCGCACTGGCCACTGCACTGTCCTCTTGCCATAAAATTACGAGGCTCAGAACCCTAAAATGAGCATGTTCGATGTTCCAGGAAGGCTGCAGTGGGCCAGACATCGGCCTTTTACGCCTACGTCCCCAGTTCCATTGGACCCCGTCTCCCAGGACGGTGATCCATTGAGGACCCCACTGTCACAGAAGTCTTGATACGACACTGCATGGGAACTGTTGTAGCGATATATCCTTAATATTTACAAGTGCTCACGTAGGTAGATTGAGTGTATTTGACATATCCTTTAGGTATATTTTAATTTATTTACCTTCATTTTTGATAGTGCAATCCCTCCTTCTTCTTCCCCCACCGTTTAGTTTGCACACTGCAGTAAACCTTATTTGCCGTACGTTGTCCAACTTGACATTTCTGAGTCGTTATAATATGGAAATTCCTGGTTCGAAGTCATAGCAAAAGCTGGTGATTCTGTCTCTAGACGTGAATTAATAAACTTCAACTTCTCTCATAAGATTGTTAGTAAAGAGAATAATCTGTCTGGATGGTTTACACCTATTTCTGTTTCAACATTAAAACTGACTAGTTTTTTTTTTTTACAAATTCCGATAGGATGTTAATATTCTTGAATGTCCTATAGTAGTCGGGTACTTCATTCCTGTTTGGGTGCGTATTCATCACCATGGCATTTTATGGAGTGTTTAGTCTTCATGTGCCAATCAACCTCTTATATGTTATCTTATTCAATTCAGGGTAAAGTCTGTAGATCAGCTTTGGTCTGAAATGGAGCAGATACTTGCAGTCCTTCCATTCCCGGAACTTCAAAGTGATATAACAGCCTACATACGTATCCGAATGATAATACAATAAAGAGCCGTGCAGATAAAGTTTAAAAAAAGGAAAAAAAAAAGTTTAAAGATAAAGTTATCGTGCAGATGATAGGAAAATACTCCGCACATTCTATGAAAATGTTTGCTTCTTAGGTTCTGAATCGGTCTTGTTCATGTTGTAAACATTATCGGCAGATGCTAAGGCATTTTCAGTTTCCTGTAGTTGCGCACCATGGATGGTTTGGTCTGATGACACTTTTATCTAACCATCCATCAGTGACAACCATTGGCGTCGATTTGATGTCTGAAATGTGGACGGTGGGGCGGGGTATCTGAGCTAAACTCCTCTGATATTGGTGACATAACCTTTTGTTTTCATGGGGGGGGGGGGGACGACTCGATCCGCAGGAAAAAAAAAAGGTTGAGGTGGATAACAAGCAGCAATGACTCCATCGGTTGGCGCGTAACATACAGAAAAAAACTTTTACATTAAAAAGCTTTTCACATTCTACGAAACGGCACTTTCAGTCTCTCTTACATTGTTCATTTCATTTGGGCCTACGAGTGAGTTTTCTTCATTTTCTTTTACATAAAGGTTTGGAATTCCACTTGCACTAAAATATATTTTAGTTTGTCGTTTATAGTTTCAAGTCAGAAAATGTGCGTTTACGGGTTTACCGTATGTGATAGTGTCACCCATCCAAAAGAGTGTTTGTATGTTGCGGGGGGGGGGGGGGGGGCAAATCAACGACAACAGTCTTTTTTTTATCTTATCGGTATTACCCTCAAAATGCTACATAATTAGGAATGTTTCTGCATTTCGTTTCATTTTATTTTAGTATTTTTATTTACTTTCTGTAATTCGTCTTTGCCCATACGTACAGATTTCTGATACTTTTTAGGGGTGGGGTAGGGGTGTAATTTCCTAGCCAGCTACCTTGGTCAACTTGAAAATTGAATATTAAAGGAACTGAAGAAACGAACTGGTCAACTTGAATGTAATAAGTACGGATGATGTGGAAAACAGTTTCAAATTTGTAGCATATTTAGCATGATGTTATCTGGTGCCGTTACGTATATGACCATTACGAATGAGAAGTGAAAGATGTTTGGATGTCATGAAACAAGGGGGTAAAAGGTGTTCTTGGCTATTCGGTTGGTACCATTGGTCAATTTATGACTCGAAAATTATTGCTGAGTTCCCATTTCACAAATATGTTCAGTAGTAAATTAGTGTGCGAACAATTACTTAATGTGGCTAATTTGGTGTACCCTTTACTTCACGGGGAATGAAACGACAGACAGTGTGAGTTTGTATAGGAGTTCCAACTCAAATAATAAGTAAATAATGTTTTGCTGGAATTTTATATCAGAGTGTTTCAACCTGCTTAATCTGAAATTAAAAGGAAAAACAAAAATCGTGCATGCCAAAATTTTGTCCTAACAGAAAGGACATTTCTCGCTTCTTACACCCCGGGTTTAATAATAGGTTGCGATGTGGGTCTAATATGAGGCGCCCTCACTTTTTCCGTTCTGCGTACGCTTTACCATTAGAAACCTCACATGATTGTAAACACAAAGTTTGTTTGGCCTTCTGTCGTTTGAAAACAAAATACGATTAAATTAATGAAATCATAAAACGACCGATGTTCAAAAACGTCACACGTGGGAAAGTCTGAACGTCCTTGATGTTAGGGCGCCAAACCTCTCATGGCGAGAAAATCACTACCTCAGATCATCCTACGTTACAATTAGGCATTGACTACAGTGCACCGAATACATTAAATTAGCATTGTCTTTTGACAATGAAGTATGACTACTATTGCTAAATGAGATCGAGACTGTAACATGCTGTGACCAGCATCAAAATATTTCATCTACATATCTTGTTCATTTGGTTCCCGGCAAATTTCTCTACAACAATTACCCCCTTACAATTCCCCTCCGACAACACCACTCCAAAGACAATTCCTTACTCGGACAATTTTCACTCGGACAATTCCGCTCATCTACCCTAAACTCCACCTTAAGCCTTTATCTAAAGAAATTAGCCAGGGGAGTATTGTTCGCGGGACAATTTTCTGGGTTGGAAATTGTCCTGGGTGGGAATTGTCCTGGGTGGGAATTGTCCTGGGTGGGAATTGTCCGGCGAAGTTGTCCGGGGCACTTTTCACTTTTGAGATTTTACAATGTATAAGAATTAAAAAAATCAACCAGGACGCTGCTATAGGTGTAACCTGACACTTTGTAGTTGTATACTATTGTCGTATAGTTTGTACATTTATGCATAGATTCACCGATAAAAGTATAAGTAATATGTCCATCGCATGATACATCTCAGTAATTTAACCCAAAAGTGTGCTCGAGTATGCGCATTTATGCAAATACTACGTAAAGATGACGAAGATATACATTTACTTCCTGGGGACTGTTAACCTCTATATGTGATAAGTAACTATAAATGTAATACCCACCATAAATGACATAAATTTTGAGCATAAGCCGAATGCCCACCATAAATGTAATAATTTTTTAACAACAAATGTAATAAACGACCTACCATAATTGTAATAATTTTCAACCATAAATGTAACCCTCTGACCCCACTAGAAATGTAATAATTTGAACTACAAATGTAGTCATGATAAATGGTGGGACTGTCGCAGTGGCATAACGATGAGTCTAAGAACCCCTGGGTCCAGCCAAGGAAGGGCCCATGGCTGCTGCGGAGAATCAACCTATGTGCGCGAAAGGCACATCATGAGCGCGGAGCGCGAAGTGCAAAGGCGTGGGTCCAAGGCCCTAAGGAGGGCCCCAGAACAAAGGTCCCCTGGGTTTCCCCGCCCGAGCCCATAGGACATTACGCCGCTGGACTGTCGCCAAAGCATCTTGTCTTGTTGGAACTTCAAAGTTTTCTTAGAAAATCAAGAGTGGGTCACTGTGGCAGGATGTGACCGACCAAACGGGTCTGTGTGGCACAACTTGGGTGTATATAATATTAAGTTAAGACTGTACAAGGGAATGTTTTAGAGTGACAATCACAAAATACAAAATCTTCATCGGTCATGACGATAGTGTTAAGTCGTCAATAGAGCCGGATTTGGGCATGGTCCATGGCGGCTCGTCCCCAGCATGCAAGAAACCTTGCTGAATGGAAACCCACAAAATTACAATATTGTGATTTGGCAAGAAATAAAAATCACTAGAATCAGTTGGATAATAAACATGATGCAATTAATGTCGGAGTATGTGGGAAAAATTCCACTAACGATCTCGAAATTCCGACTCACTCGAAATTTCGAGATGTTAAGTCGAAATTTCGAGATAGAGGACTCCCAGGAAATTTAATTCTTGTCCACTCTCGTTCAACGTACTATCCTAACACACGCCTAGCCCATACATCCAAATGAGCGACGATAAGACAGAACCCATAGTAAAGGTACGGCATAACAGGTCACGCACAGCTGAGGGTGGATGATGACGCTAATAGGAGTACCTGCGATGCGTGACTGTTCAAAGTCATTCTCTCACATAACCGATGAAAGAAATATATGAAGCAAAATGAAATGTCTGACGTTTGACTGGAAACAGAAAAACCCAAATTTGTATCTTTCTGAAAAATGAACTCAGAAACCCCGAAGAACCAAAAAAGAAATAGATCTAGTGAAAAAAATTAAAAAAAAAAAAAACATAGAATTTGCTATGCTGGATGCAACCTCATATGGCCACACCCACCTGATAAAGCATATAGTTCTACACGACAAACAGTCAGCTATTTGGTATCAGACGTAATATATGATGAATGGAAGAAAACTTCAGACTTAAAAGACAAGTTGATGAAATTTGGGTTTGGGGCCACCGAGTCCCACTTCGGCGTTTTTAGAATTTATTGCAGTTATGGTTAATACTTATTAGCGTTTACGGTGTGTCACTTGCTACATCTATGTTTAGAATTTATGTCATTTATGGTGGGTGTTATAATTGCAAAAGTTATTACATATATGGTGGGTATTGTATTTATGGTTAATAAAAACATTTATGGGTTATTTATTCCTATACCGACGATTTGTATATCTCACGAAATTAAACGCAGTCTGAATCCGAGAGGGTCCAAAATCATTTCATCCACTCTTTCTGTATTTTGTCTGTGCAGGGAATTTCTATCATACAGCGGTGAGGAGCTACGTGTTTTTTCCTAAGATGAATGGATTAAGATATTTTATTTTATTTGGGATATTATCGACCCAAATATCGGATGCGGGCATCGTCCGTAGATTCAGGAAACTGAGGAGGGAGGACAGTGACAGTGAATCAAATGGTAGTGATAGTGATGAACACGTAATAACCGAACCGCGTGTTACCATGGCAACCAAGCCGCAGGCTTCAGTGACAACTAGACCACCGACTCATGTATGTAATGTAACCCAGCGGTATGCCGAACAGCGGGGATTCTTCATGAAAATTAATGATCCACATATCTGTGATAATTTTTTATCACATATAAACAGAGTAAAAATAGAATTGTTGCCCCAAGTGAAAGGATGTCTCAAGGCTGTAAAATGGCTGCAGGACACATTTAATACGTCATCAACATGTAAGTATATATATACATAGTATAATCAAGCAGACAGGAACATTTCATAAGAGTATATTTTTCGTGACCTCAATAAAGACGTTTACTACAGCTATCTCCAGTCTCTCGTAACGAAGCGAAAATGGTCTGAAAAGGGGGGACAAACACAGGAAGACAATTTGCTCAGTCCGATTAGCCTCTTTGGCGTTGTTATGTAAACGTTTTTTAGAACAATCACGGTCGACGAATCGCCTTACTTAGCACTTGTAACATTAATGTACAGTTATATGCCAAAAGATAGGGTTTTAGCAAAATCCGAGCAACTGAAAAATGATGGACAAAACCAGACTTTTGGCGGTGTGAGAAACAATCTTTTTAATGTAGCGCGATCCAACTTTGATTTTAACTTCATTTGCATAAGCTTTGTGAATAAGCAAAATGCATGGGAACATAAGATGGACCAAGATACAAAATTTTTCTCCACAATTGTTCTCTTCTCTAGAAAAGTCGGATGTAAGAAAAGACATTGTTTGAAGAGACATTGTCGATTTAATAACTTCCAGGGAATGTAACTTCTTAACCGTTTTTAATGATTATACATTACATGTATGACACATATGTACACATAATGCAACTTTCGATTTTTAACCATAAGACTCAGTACGTCCAAGGTTTCACAGACTGTTTTAGAAGGTGAATCCAGGAATCATTTCCATTTTAATGAATTTTTAAATTGAACGAAGGAACGATTGTAATTGTAACGGGTGTAATTCTCATGCAAGAAAAAAAAAACAAACTTACCAGGCAAGTTGTCCCTTCACTTCTTGATATGTTAGAGGTTCATGTCCTCATACTCTTCCAATTTAATTTATAAAATACTTCAATTCCATTGTTTGCTTCACATTACAGTTGAAGGCTCCACTAAACATGTGTACGATAAAATCGTTTGTCGGGGTCCTAAGGAAGCGAATTGTAACGACGAAGACAACGACAGTAAGAAGGTCTGTGGCAAGATGGGAGATGAGTACAAGTTCTTTAGAAGTAAATGTCACCAATGCGCCCATAGCTGCAGAGAGGTCGTGAGAGGCGGAGAATATTACAAAACTATCAAGAACAAGAACAGGTGCAGACGTAGGTGGTCATCGATGGTGAAACATACATTGAAATAAATCTGTACATCATACCGATTCTTTCAAACACTATACATAAAATCACATGAAGTACATCAGAGAAGTGAATGCATTCCTTGTAATCAAAGTCTGGGTAAACCGTCTGACAATGGAGGAGGGGGGGGGGGGGGTGAGGTGAGGGTTAAATGTCCAAAAGCCACTCTGAAAATATCTGAAGGGCAAAGTATCAAGAATTTCTTTTTTAAGGTAAAGAAACCCGACCCTCCCTGCAGTGTCAGGTTTGACAATTTAATTTTATCGCACACTGATGTAGAGAGACAGATTGCGAACGGAAGAGAAGAGCAGCAGAGCCAGCCGTTCTCAACTTCAAGTTGTTTTCACAAGCCGCATCAATGGAACTGATTACATAAAACAAAAACTTTTCAGTTACGCCACAAAGTCTTTAGATAGCTACCAGAGATCTACGGCAAACGCATCCAATCCCTCGCCTAGCTTATGCGAAGGTGTATTGATTAATTTATTAGTTTAGGAACTATTTCCCCCTTCTAGTCGTGCTATTGTCTTTTAGATCCACACAGTTGTTCTTTGTTGGTTAGGGGCTTAAAACCGGTTCCTCAGAGCCATAAGTCCAATGATTGTCTTAGGTATGGTCTGTTATGCCCTTGGTAGTGCTTATTCATGCCTTACAGTCAATAATTTCTCATTCCATGATCTTCCGTGGCTTGAAAAGGACTCTGTATTGTAGTGTATGAATGTTTCGAGGGGCTGGAAGGGGGGGGGGGGGGAACTGGGGTGAGGCACGTTGTAACGATAGCTGTAGAAATCCAAAGTTTTATCCTCTTATGTGACCTCACCCCTTCCTTATCATCCGAAGAAACTTTACTCTCACGGCTGCTTCATACTCCGGTGAAGTGCGCTAAAGCCATATTAAAGGAGTATAGCAGTTTCGTGCTTTACTGCCACGCACGCACATATTGCTACGCTATAGGCAGATGTAGATCGAACGACAGAGAACGTCGCACGGGGAGATGTGCACGTGTTAAATTTACTAGGCTATCCTCAAGGAGGGCGTTTCACTGTCTCTATATAGGAACCCTAATCCCGTGTAGAGCCATAAATCACTATATATAACCAATAATGGTAACTAATATATAACTGAAGAAAGTTCAAATATTCTTTACATTATCTTGGTAAAAATGTTATTTTTTTATCATTTTTAAGAAAGTTAAATAGCTTTCCCATATCGATTTATCATCGAATCGTTTTCTCTTCATCTGCAATCGATTTACCTACCAGATGATTACTCAAGATCGCCAGCTACGACTGATCCTACCGGAGCAACCCCGGGGGCTGATCTCGTAGGAACATCTATTGAGGCAACGGTCCTTCCGGCTGAAGCGACGACTTCTCATCTGGTAAAAACATTTGAAAATCACAGTGACAGTGATTCACGCTCACATAGTGATGATAGTGATGAAGAGATGACAACCAAACCGCTCGCCACCGTGACGGCGAACCCACCGACTCATGTATGTAACGTAACCCAGCGGTATGCCGAACAGAGAGAATTCTTCATGAAGATTAATGACGTACATATCTGTGATAATTTTTCCCCGGTTGAAAGGAACAGAATAAAAATTATATTCCTGCCCCAAGTGGAAGGATGTCTCAAGGCTTTAAAATGGCTGCAGGACACATTAAATACGTCATCAACATGTAAGTATATGGAGATTTATCAACCGGGCAGGTAAATTCGTTTCCGTATAACAGTGTCGGTGAAATTATTAGTGACTAACTTAAGTCGTATCATTTAATCGTAACGGTTTCTTTTCTTGTACTTTTCGAATTCCTTCTGATGTAGTTATCGCGATCTTAACTCTTGCTTCAAATTGCAGTCACGGGGAGCAGTGTGCCAGTGTACAGTAAAATCATTTGTCCAGGTCCTGGGAGACTGTGTCCGGAGGACGACGATGGTGAGATGGTTTGTGGTAAGATGGGAGATGAGTACAGGTTCTTCAGAAGTAAATGTCACCAATGCGCCCATAGCTGCAGAGAGGTCGTGGAAGGTGGAGAATATTACAAAACTATCAAGAACAAGAGCAGGTGCAGACGGTAGGTGGTCATCGATGATAAACAAAGTTAATTCTATGAAATCTGCGTTTCTAAGTCTGTCTGCAGTAAAGGTATCGATGTTACTGATTGGTTTATAGCAATATATCAGAAACGTATTTTCTGAGAATTATTTTAGTTGATGTCACGTTTACAAGCTATATCCAATTTTAGTATAGATAAACTGCGCTTCCTTTCATGCTATGCCAGAATTGCAGGACAGGATGCGTAATGGGTCTGGCAGGTTCTTTGTGACAAATACATGAACTTACTTGTTAAGACCGGGATGCATTAGTTCATTTCATAACGGCACGTCATGTGTTATGATACACAAAATTGAATTTGTTACTCTCTTCTCTGCTTCTTGTAATCTTTTTTTTTTTCTATTTTGTCACTCTGAGAGCGTTGTGGTTTCTGAATTTTGAATTAAGATGGGAGGAGGTAAGGAAAATTATTAGAACAGTATAAGATTTGTTTATGGTATTACTCTTAGTCAGACCAGTTTCATTTCCGATGGGGAAGTAACAGTTTACCTCAGTTTCTTCGTTTGTTTTTGTATTGCAAGAAAAAGTAACTTTTTCACAAGCTTTTTGTTTTAATTGTTTATACCATTCACCTGCAGATGAGGAGTGAACGACCACAACTCTTCCTATGAACATCTACTCTTAACTCTTCCTCCTGAATCGGTTCAATTCTTGAGACGAATACTAATCCCGTAGTGACAACTCTCGAGGCTACGGACAATTTTCCTACATAGCAACAACTCAGAATCCAACGAATTCTCATATTTGAACAACAACTATTGATATGGCGACTCCAAGTCCTGTAGAGACACCGTCCGCCTGAAACGGTGACTCCTCACATAGAGACAAATATTTGGATGACAACTCCAGTAGCAACTGTTCACCTCGGCAATAGCGCTTACGTTTGACCGATCTATGAAGCTGGCTTTCCAGAATTCGTTGTTTTCTTTTTTTTGTAACATCCATGGTAAAAAAAAAAAACTATCCTTGATGAATATCACAAAATAACTATCCTTTATATCTGTCACCCTAAGTACTTTTCGAATTGATCGCTCTCTGATCTGTAATTTACGGATTGGCGGACGTCAGGTTTCCCTATGACATAGTTTTCTTTGGGGTTTCCCAAAAGCAGACACTTGTGACCATAAAATGAAGAGCTATACACTTTCAGCCTTTGTCTTGGACATAGTTTCTCTGCTTCACAGCAATGGACCAACCCAAGAACGAAGTGAAACAACATTACTGGAATAGCTTTCCGTCCAGTTCCATATTATGTTTTCGAGGTAGTAAAAATGGTCACTATTGGTTTCGATTTTTACGCTGTGAACCAACCACCATGAGATATCTTTCCTGAGATTTACTTCTCGTATTCCTCAACACATTTGCACGTAGTAGAAAAATGCACATGCCTTTCTAATATGCTTTTCTCATTATAGACTTAACCAGCAGCGTGAACAATGTTTCAATGCCCCACATCACTAAAGGAGAGTATAATCATATCAAAGGTGTCCTACTTACGGAACTGGATTGACTTGACGTGACATTTGATTTCATGGACAGGGTAACACTTTCACACCATCGTTTTTTAAGGTGATCAAAGCATTTTCTTGTTTCTCTCTTCAGTGTGGGTCATAATATAGTGTTTGAATCATATCAGACGTTCAACTTTACCTGGGTTTATGGTTATGTTAAAAAGGATATTTCAGATTGAATAATATGGATGAGTTTTCATACCGAACTGTCGACACTAAAAGTCATTCTCTGCAACCACATCATTTTTTTGTTTTAGTGAGGTAAAAACCTGTTGCAAAACCTCATCGCCTTGGTCAGTTTTATCACCTCAGCTGTGATGAAGTACGATTAAATATCGTTCTCCTAAAGTAATCCAGGTGACTGTGTCAATCGTATGTGTAGACTTTGTTGAGCTGGATGGCAGGGGATGTAAGATGCCGTGTCCATAGGCGAAACGTGTTATCATCGAGTCTGGAAATGGTCTGTGAATATTTTAGTACGGTATAGATTACAACAAGCATATATTTCTATTACTTTATTTAGTCTGCTCATCAAGTTTTGTTCTCTGAAAGTCCCTCCGATTTTGCTACATGAGATGCAATGCAATTGGGATTTCATCTAAAGATTTCTTAAAAAGTAGTGGTAAAATCAAATTGTTGACCTTTAGTCTATTCTACTCGTAACAATTATATTTTAGACATAATTGTTATTTTGAGAACTGGCTCAAATCAAATTTGGTGTTTTGTCTTGTTTACGCTAATCGCCCCCCAATTACAGGTCACCGCAAGTGTTGACTGCAGGGGACTGATACTTCAACGGTCCCAGCTAAAGGACCCCATCAGAAAAGAATATGCATATCTTTGATTCTGTTTAATCTGCCAATATTGTTCATGGCAGGCACATATAATGACATGTTGTTTATTGGTGTAACATTTCACAATTTAGAGGTCAATCGCTCTGTTAAACCCGCAGACTCGGGAGATACGTGATCCATTTAGCCCATTCCTTCGTGTGTTGTTACCCGGGAAGAAAAGCCTCTTCCCCGTGTTGTATAAAAAACTCTTCCCCTTTGAAAGCCATTGGAAAATTGGGAATTCGACTAAATAACTTAATTATAAATAAAAATCAGAAATCTGAATTTGCAGAGCGAATCAGACGTAGTCTTAATGAGGAGATAGAGGTATTAAAAAAGGTATTTAAAAGTGTATGGTAACTAAGATTACCATATTTATCTAAGCTGAAAGTGGGACATAGCTTTTTGAGACTTATCGGGCCGGGGAGGAGGGGAAGGGGTTCGCCTTGGTAAATCCTTAAACTTTTTTTTGGGGGGGGGGGACCTAGTGTAGAGCATGTTACAGAAGAAAAGTGCTCAATATGAAATGCGAATACGGTATGCAAAACGGTACGGTAGCAAATGGGTTAAGTAGGAGTAATAATAATAGTAATGATAATAATAATGATGATAATAATAATACAAAAACAGGCATAAAGAATATTGCTGTTAGGCCTAGACGTATATTTGTTTTTGAGAAAATCTTAACAGCGGTCGATCCTACCGGCCCTAACACTCACTTTTCCTTAGAAAACAGCAACAACAACAAACAAACAAACCAAAAATGAAAAACGGGACAATTTCTGTTCATCAGGACGCACGGATAGGTAGCCTAACCCTAACTGTACCTGAGACCCCGCAGTTAGCTGAAAACAATGATTTCTACGTCAACTCAATGTACACAAGCACTGCAAGACTACGGGTAGGCCTACATTGATTTGCAGTGCGGACTATAAACAAAGCCCTGGCATACAAATGACACAACTTTCACGAAAAAGTATATGCGTCCCCGTTTGGTCAATACGTTAAAAGTAACGTTCATCCAGTCATATCCATATACATTGACCAGTGTTATTTCACTCCATGCATAAATCCTTACCAGCATGTCATATGACCTGCCTATTTATATAACTTATTTGTAATCTTCACACTTAATACAAGAACACATATTCCCTTATCCAACATATTTCCCATTGAAGTTCGACTGAACCAGAGACCTGATTTATGGATTGATTGCTGATAACATATATTACTCTGTCTTAATTGGTACTTTTACATTTGCTCACGAGCATTTATTACGATCACGAAAAATCACGCGAAAGTTCGGAGTTGTGACAAATCATGCAAATCCCCAAGAATGATTCCAGCCTGTGAGGCCAAACGGTAGCTTGTGAGGCTGTGAGGCTACGTAAACAGAAACAACGAAAATTTGGAGAGCTTTCAATTCAGAAAATGTACAAATACTGAGACTTCAACCGTGAGGTATTCACTGCTGTACTCGTCAACCATTTCTGGGAGAGTATTTTTTTAAAAGAGACCCAAATCCACGTAACTCTTGGAGATATATTGTTTTCACACCAACGTTAATGTGCAAAGTCTACAATGTAACACAGTCAATCAACGACTGGAGAGTATAGGCTTAGCTAGCCCACTGAGACTGCAAGAATTCGAGATTACCTCCCGCAAGTGCACCCGAATGGAGCAAAATATATGTCTCTACAGTTTGCATGAGCCATGCTTCGCACCATGCAAAATACTGGCTGAAAATTTTGATAAGATGTGATCCTCGTAACAGGGTGTTCCAACTCCCTGCTATAAACAGCTAGCTAGCTGGTGTATATAAATAACATTTAATACAAAAACAAGTCAAAGTAAATGAATCATTGAGGATTTGAAATAAGATGGCTTTTAGCATACTTTCTTGAATGAATTGAAGGAGCTCTATGTGCAGCTTTAAACTCACTTGCTTCTTGATACTTTACTATTGACAGGTTAGAGTCAGTATTGTATCCACAGTACTCTATTGTTCGTTCATTCCACTTATGCAAGTTGAGTACAATGCGGGGGGGGGGGAGGGAAAATTTTATTGTGTTGTCACTGCGAACGCTGATGTAACAATTAATTGAAGCAGACTTAAAGTAAAGGACTGAACAGCAAATTCTTTCATGATGTAATTTACCGGAAACGACTGAATTACATAGCCCTATTCTTAACTAATAGTTTACTACGTTGCAACTTATAACCTTTACTTTATCACTAAAGACAATTTGTTTAACAATAAGTGCACACCCAAAAGTATGTCCTTCTATTTTTGTGAACAATTCAATGCATGTGCAATTACCAATCAGATCGGATTTCTGAACTAAAGGAGCTACCCGCGTGCCACGAAAGGAGCTACTTGCTCATCAAATTGGTGTTGCGCGTATATTTTTCTGTCTTTAGACTTCGGTTTCTTGCAGTTGCTTAATTTTTCTTTGCCTTTCCGTTATAGCCCCGTTTTCAGTTGTGTAAAGTACCGTACCAGTGGTTGGAGAAAACAGCCAATCGGTTGCGCAGTCGGTTTGAAAAATATCGTGTACACATACAGACGTATAATCAAAGACGCAAGTTTACGGTTACGCAGCCTGTGATACACTATGATATTACAAGGTCTTTCTATGGCTCAATTGGTACTCGTACTCAACACTTTGTACTCGTACTAGTGCTTGCATGCCGGATGTCGTACTGTACTCGCGGTTTTGTACTCACACTACAAGTCTGACTGATAGTCCTTTCATACAGAATAATGGAACTCTAGCAAAACTTTAGAGACTCTACGTAGGATCTCTAATATAGTCTCTACTATAACCTAGAGTCTCTTTATAAAAAGGTACAAGTTGAACACTTGCATCACTTAGGCTTCCTGTAAAAAGGAACCCTAGCACAACTAGGTGAGCAGCGCCCTCGCATCGGGCTAGTGTGGCTCTTATGACCAATTAGCTCAGAAGACAGGTGATAACATAATGCACAAACGGCTCTTATAAACAGGGCCGCTGTTGCAATAGCAGCGTGACGGAATATGCTATAACTTAATAAACATCAGGGCCTATACATGGAAATACGAAAATGAAATCACATTAAAAACCTCTTTACCAAGACAGCATATTCGGTTTGGATTTTCCCTTCATGCACCGTGTGTCAAACTACCTGTTGAGAGGTCGCAGGCTGCTTCAAAGGACACAAAAGACTACCGTGACATTATAGACCAAAGCACAAAATTGTCGCCTACAAACATCCGGAACCAATGACTAACGTTTGTGAAATTAAAAAGCCGGAAAAATTGAAGAAAGGTAATTGGTATGGAGACCTCCGATCTTGCGTAGTATATAGATCATACTTATCTACGCTATAACCGGCTTATCGGATCTGGTGGAAGGTTCTTCCAAGCTGCTTAGGTCAGTTCTCAGAGGGATGTTCTAGTTCTTTTTGGACTGCTATTGAGGGTATGTATTCTCTTCTACATGGTCGTGGAGTACCCACGTAAAATAGGCTAACGTACCTAGAAGATGGACGGTATGAAGAAAATTTGAATGTTTGAAAGTGCTTGAATAAAATGTGATCAAACGTTAGCTTAGCGTGAAACGAGAAAGAATTTTTTTTTCTTTTTTCTTGTTAATGGGTAGGTGCTTAATTCTTTCTTGTAGATCTGTTTCTCTGTCAGCGCGGCAATCCGTAGTCACATGGGTGTGTGTATGGACACTGGAAACATCAAAATTTCATTCTTTATTTGATAAACATTTTGTAAGAGAAAATTGTATCTAGGCCTAACGTTGTTAACGTATTAGGCACACACGATCTTCGCTTCAAAGTGATATAGCCATGTAATGTCACCGAAGCATATATGAGTGGAAGATTGATAGGCAAATGCAACTCTAAAGGAATGTAAAAAAAAATCCTCAAAGGTTAGTCTTAGAATAGTTTGCTTCTGTACACATAAGTTTAAAATATTGTGGTGTCTTAAACTAGTTTAGAATTTTTTTTTTATAAACTTCTTACTTTCTAAACACACCGTAAGCCCCATAATTCAAGTGAAGGCTGTTCCACGGAAGAGGGGGGTGGGGGCTTTGATCCAAATTTTGCAACCCCCTTGGGTAATTATGTAGCCTATCATTCACCTTTATTTTTATGGAAGAGCAAAGTTTTGAAACACGAAATCTCAACATGAAAATGTCTGGATGCCTTTAACTGACGAGGCCGGAGAAGTACCATTTCCAGCAATATGGGAGCCTCTTCTTCCGCAAAAATCTTCTAACTTCTTCCAACTGAGGGTTGCGCTCCGAGTAGTTGGTAATATAAGTTGATTATCCTCCTCCCCATAATGTCCCCAGAACCACGCCTGCCATAGTTGCAACCTTTAACGGCTCTTCAGTATAGTTGGTAGCAATTATGGCTACTCAGTATCCGGCTGTGGCTGCACATTAATTGTTTAGTTGGAAATGTTGTAGAATTGGTCTGTCTGCAGAAATGTATGTGCACCCATAGCACAGACTAAGTAAGAACGACGCTTCCGCTGGCATGTTCGCATAATTGCCCTTAAAGTGAAGCTAGATATGCAAATATTTTCACTTCAAGTTTTTCATATTTTTCGTCATAGCCTATAGTAATTCCTCTTAGCTCCCAACCGACTGAAGTTTGACAATACCCTTTCACTGAGCCACTTTAAATTGCAATTTAGTGACGTTGGTCAATGTCATGGATTGGATGAAAATCTCTGGGAGAGATCCGTTCAATGGTTCTAGCAGATTTAACATAGCATGCTGTATAATGAGGTGAAATGGTCGCAGATGTTCGATAATCAAAGCATGAATTGGCCTACGTCCACGTATTGTGATACTCTCCTTTCATCCTTTCATTTTCACAAGAAATATAATAAATAAAAGGAGTAAAATTCAGACAGTTGTACTCAATCTGTAGCCTTAAATATATGAAATACGTCTTACGTCAAACACTGCGCCACCACTAGTTGGATTGTAACATACCAGAAAATGTTTCAATAAAAATGCCCTTGCAAATTCGCCTGAAATTCGCAGTTAAACAGGCTCTGTAAGTTAACTCCTTCAAACGATACTTTCAGTATTTTCTTGGATGGAAAACCCTTCCCTTAACATCATTGGACGTTCTCTACTATACCGAAGTATGCATAGACTAAGTTGCAGTCTGTAACTTACAGATATATACGCTATATCGTATACTCGGTTGGCCAGTTTATTCATTTTATCTACTCCCGATTGGATCGCGAATCCCCACCAAGGCACTGACAATATCCCCCTCCCCCATCTCTTTGCACACGCCACTTGTCTGGTGTATGATTCGCTCTTTGGTCCCATCGGCAAGCGTTATTTCAGATTTCAGCCGGCCATATCTTACCGAAGCGAGACCAGACACCCTGATTCGGACAAGTCTCTACTGGGGAGTAATCTACACTCTAAATCCACTATGGTCAAAATTGACCATAGATTGGTCAACTATGCACCGACCCAAAATATGGTCAAATTGTTACACGTTTATTTACGTTGACCAAGTTGACCATATTTTGGGTCGGTGCATAGTTGACCAATCTATGGTCAATTTTGTACATAGTGGACTTAGAGTGTACTCAAGTAGTGTCATACTTTCTGCCAAGTTTGCATGAAATTCGATACCTCAAACCTCAATGCCAATGTCTTGTTCGAAATACTTCAGTCTTTCTAAATGCAGAGGTCAGTTATTAAGAGTTGTCGTGCAGTCTAAATGTAAGCGTGTGCGCTTCAATTACCGTAGCTGACTTTGTTTTTGTTTTCCTTTTTCTGTAGGAAAACAATTCTCATATACCAACCACCTTTGACATAATCTTTGGATATAGCTGAAATTCTATCCAAACGAGCAAAGCAAAATGACAGACGTATAGTCGAACACTTCGTAAATTCCAATCTACCATATATGTGTACTTCTTGTGAACGATCAGGGTGGATCTTTTATTTTTTTCTTTTTAGAATGAGCAATTTCTCTCTGGAATAGGTTTCAAATTGATGGTTTCTCATAGAGCAGGATGATAATTTCCTTGAAAAGTCACCTTTTTTTTATATTACCCTGAATTAGTAGATTATAGATTACCCTGATGTGGAATTTAATTTAAAAAAAAATACATTAAACAATGTGAGTAAAAAAACATTGTTGCAGCAAATTCGGCCACAAAATCCTGAGTTTGTTGAAAATCATAGTTGAAGAATTCCGAGACTTCATTGAAAGTGGAAAGTAATGTTCTTTGAGCCGGGTGGCAGACTGAAGTTAGCGATCAAATATAGCGCTCACGAGAAACCACAGAGCACGATACTCCCTGGAATCCTGGTAGTGTCCAGCGGTAGTGAGTCACTGTAACCCATGTGAACCATAATGTGATCATAATGGCGTATATATCTGAGTAACAAGGTTATATTAATGCTACAGGGGAGTACTATTTGGAGGTCGAAAATAATGCACAAAGTATCAGCACTGACACGTCACACATGCGTACTACTGGAATGTCGGTTTACTGTTTTTTTTTTTTTTTTTTCAAAGAGAAAGAAATCAGCAGTTTTGGAAGGATTATTCCCCTTCCCCATTCCGTATCCGATGCCCGTCCAAGAAATCACCCGTTCACATGTGTCATTGCATACAAGTGCAAATGATTGTGTTTTCATACATGGTGCGTGTACGCAGTCCCTATACTGGTCATTCATTTCATTCATACATCCCAACTTGAAACAGTTCTTTTGACAGTTTGCATATCTGACTAAATTACCCGCCCTCTGACACCGAGAGGGTTGAAAGTCATTTCATCTTCATCTTTCTTCATTGTATTTGTGTAGGGAATTACTATCATAAGACAGTGACGGGCCACCTGGTCTTTCTAACATGAATGGATTAAGATACTTTATTCTGTTTGGGATATTATCGACCCAAATATCGGATGCGGGCATCGTCCGTAGATTCAGGAGATTGAGGAGGGATGGCAGTGACAGTGCATCAAATGGCATTGATAGTAATGAACACGTGATTACCAAACCATTGAATCCTGCGACAGTCCAACCGCCAGTTGCCATGGCAACCGAGCCACCGGCGTCTATGACGACCAAACCACCGACTCATGCATGTGACATAACCCAGCGGTATGCCGAACAGCGGGGATTCTTCATGAAAATTAATGACCCACATATCTGTGATAATTTTTTAGCGCAGAGAAGCAGAGTAAAAATAGAATTCCTGCCCAAAGTGGAAGGATGTCTCAAGGCTTTAAAATGGCTGCAGGACACATTTAATACGTCATCAACATGTAAGTATATAATAGATTAATCAAGCAGCAGGAAATGTTAAATATGCAACTTCGTTTCCTCATTAATTGGGTTCATTACATCTCATCTACTTTCTCGAGGGACGAGTGAAAAAAAAAAGTGACCAGAGAACTTGACTAACATTAGTAGCTAATAAATCAAGCGTAACATTACAACATTACTTTAATGTGGTCATATGCCTAAGTAGGAGCTTTTCAGAAAAAAATTCAAACAGTGAAGAATCAAACACCATCCTTTGGAATATGAGATCCACTTCACATGAAATAGACATTCACTGACTGCAACGCTTTCCACTTCTCCGTGCAGATTACCAACGAAAGTATTATTTTTGCTTCGATGATAAGATTGCTTTCTTTTATAATTTGTGAATAAGCAGTGTACGATGCATGGACTGGAGAAGGGGGACAGGCCTGTACTTAAGCAGGGGGAAGGTCGAACCCTTTAAGAATAATAAAGGAGAATGTTTTGGTAAAAAATCGATTTGTCAACATTTTGTCACATGTGCATGTGGGGCCCCTTCCCTTTTTCTATTGTAAACGGTTAAGCGGCCATGAGCAAAGTTCGCGGGGTCCGAAAAGGAGTAAGTATCTTAAAGAGCTAACTTAAGTCACCGTAAGACTGTGTGCTTCGGCAATTTATTACAACATTCAACAACCAACTGAGCTCTACTCAGGACAACAACCAAACAAAGACTGGCAAGAAATCTGTAAAAATGTAATTTCAAGACTGTGACAGCTGAAGAGAAGATAAACTAACTCAACTGTTATTACACTATTTTGCCCCCCCCCCCCCCAGCTGACTTGACAGGCTTGTTGAGGGCGTTGTTGTTCCCTATCTGCCGTTGGATATATTTTTCCTGTCGAATAGATTTTTTCCTCAGTGTTGTGCTTAACTATAGGCAGGCATCGTCGATTTCGAAGTTCACCCAGAACACACGCATACATACATACATACATACATACATACATACATACATACATACATACATACATACATACATACATACATACATACATACATACATACATACATACATACATACATACATACATACATACATACATACATACATACATACATACATACATACATACATACATACATACATCAAACCACCCATGTGATGTGTGCTTGCAAACGTTTACTTGTGTGCTCGAAATTTGGCCATTACATATTACGCCATATCTTTAAAAAAAATGTGTTGAAGTTGTCTCTTAACGTTGAACGTTAATTTATGGGTTCTATTTCATTTCAAGAATGATCAAAGAGGATTCTGTCCGGATAATTGTACGTTGTAGGTGGTTTCAACACATTCTTGCTTAACCTACAGGACGAGTTGGCTCATCCTTTGACTTTTAAAGGCAATGTGTCATAAACTGACATTTTGGAGTACTGAGTGGATTAAGCATTAAAAATGATATATGGCCCACAAATTCCATCAAAATCCGTCAAGGATTGAAAAATTTACAGTCAAATTAGTGTCTCACAGCCAATCCTCACTTGATATCGTACATGTTAATGCCATAACCATTATGGCGGTACATTTAGATATCACGTCATGTTCTATCATGCAGAGAGGTCTTCTTGAGACATAAGTTTAGCACATTATGGGTATTTTCTGAGGACTAGGTGGTGTCCCACTGCTGTATCATGAATAGACATTGAAAATTTGTGACCAAGCATGTATTTTCTTCAAAAATATCGATATCACTTACCAATGTGAAACTCAGAAATTAAGAACCGAGATATATAGGGTTAATTGAAGAACAGCAGACATTGCGCAACACTCAGTTGCTTTGCATTTTTCTCAAATGGTGAAAAGTCATTTCTTAAAAACGATAAAAGATGTAATCAAAATTCCAACAGATTTTCTCTCCGGGCTTTACTTTGCGACTTATGCGTGAAGGTTGCGCTTAACTAGAAGCATTTCACAGAACTTTTAAGGCTTATTATGTCCTCCTCTTATGTCCTTAAGTCACTAAAGTTTAGTGATCCTTCACAATCCCATTCTTGCTTCACATTACAGTCGAAGGCTCCACTAAACATGTGTACGATAAAATCGTTTGTCGGGGTCCTGAGGAAGCGAATTGTAACGATGAAGACAACGATAGTAAGAAAATCTGTGGCAAGATGGGAGATGAGTACAGGTTCTTCAGAAGTAAATGTCACCAATGCGCCCATAGCTGCAGAGCGGTCGTGGAAGGCGGAGAATATTACAAAACTATCAAGAACAAGAGCAGGTGCAAAGGTAGGTGGTCATCGATGGTGAATCGAATTTAATTCTATTGAATGGATATTTTTAAGTCCATCTGCACTAAAGATGTAGCTGGCTTTTATCGGTTGAAGGGTAAAACATAAAAAGGAACCCTGTATTCCCGAATATTCCTCTTAGTTCAAGTGACGTTTGCAAGCTACATCCAATAAAAGCAATAATTGTGTAAGGCAGGTTTTCGTTATGGCACTGAGAGAATCTTAGGGGCATCCGCTTCTTTCTGTTTTACATTGGCTCATTCCATTATTAGATCAGGGACAGTGGCGTATCCACTGGAAGCGTTCGCTAGTGTGACCTTTTTATGACATTGAAAACTAAGACGAAACAGATAAGTGACACAATTGAAACAATTTCATAAAGGTGTGAAATCATGCGCCTGTTGCTTATGCGCAGTGCACGAGTATGCGGCTAGGGGACAGAATCCGCAGCAGAATGGTCGGCATATTTATTTCACGCAGGACACATTGACAGTAACACTTCTTGAATTGTCAACCAAAACCTTTGGATGTCGTTGGTTCTAGAAACAGTGTTCCTCTATTTTGTCCAACCCTAAATTAAAAATAAAATAAATGCCACAAAAGTATTGATTATCAATGCCAACTAAAGCTAATGCAAATACGAACCAATATTCTGTCATATTAGTTTTTAAAAGAATGTCAATTCTACTGCTTTTAAATTAGGTCATTTTCACTTTTGAAAAAAAAGTTGGAAATGTTTCATCACCTGTGCATCCAACCAGCTCATGTTTTGGCCGTTCTTTCCCCCCCCCCCCCAAAAAAAAAAAACAAATTCCACTCGGGTTCTGCGTCTCTTTGTTGCATTAGATAACGTTCGACCCCTGCTCCAATTTCCATTTTTATTTTCAAAGCTAAAATGGTTCATTATTAACCTATGAAAAAGTTAGGCCTAATTGATGCAGTTTGGAACACTCTGGATGTGCCGTTTTCGGCCATCCGGAAAGTTTGAAAAACCAAAACTTTTCTGTTAGGCTCCGTTTCAACCGACGGTGGCGCTCTGCTAAGATAGTCTTGGCGGCTCTCAGTCCCCTCCAATACTTCATTTAAGGTTCATAGGTGCAGATGTCAAAAGAAAGTCAAGAAAGGGCAGCTATCATGGTTGGAAAAGCAACCATGATACTTTTTAGGCAGTTCCTTAGACCTCGCAATGCCTCCTAGGCCTATCTGTAGACTGACTGATTTGAAGTCCTGGCTTAAGCCTTGGTAAAGGGAACACCCATCCCCTTATACCCCTCCCACATGATGGCTGTCAAAATAGGGACGATGAAAAGATTTTGCCCCCTCACAAAAAATCCTGGCTACGCCCATGACCAGAGAGCTTCCAGAGTGTTAGCTCCTTCCTTAGAAGGTATACCGGTACGTTAAGTCGTCAGCCTTTGGCACCACAAAGGCCTTAATTAACCGAGGGCATTGTGGAATTGTTTTTCATTAATCAAGAATGGTAGTGTAGTGCTCCCGACTAGGTAAACGGTAATATTGCAATGAAGACTGCTCAAGCTTGCATTACTTGATGAAAATGTTGAGAAATTTTGAGAAATGTCCAGAAAGCTTGACCTTATACCCCATTCACCTGCAGATGAAGCGAAAAGGAAAACGACAATTCACAATGCGACGACTGCCCCTGTAGGGGCAACTGATGAATCGACTAATCCTCCTGTGGGGACAACTCTAAGGATGACGACACCAATAGCAACTACACATGAATTGATGACTACACTCAGACGGGCAAGTCTGGAGGAGACGGCTGTTCACGTAGGGACCACTCTCAGATCGACGACTCCTTTATCGACGTTTCTCGATCTTGCTTCTACTTCTATAGGGACAACTCTTGCAATAACGCCCCCTCATCTAGGGACAACGTTTGAGATGACTACTTCCATAGAATCGACTCTCGAGGCGACGACTTCTTCTAAAGGACGCACTTCTGAATCCATTCCTCCTAGTACAGGTCCAACTGTAGAGGTGACGACTTTCAAAATAGCTAAAACTCTCGAATCGACTCCCCCTCCTATAGGGACAACGACTCCGCCAGTGGTGCCAACTCTGGTAGAGGAATTGAAAACGAAAGCCAAGTGCACTGTGGCTGCTCCCACTCCCTCTTGTTTAAATTGGACCTTCGTGTGCCCAGATATAGAGCTTTTAGTATTGGGTAGAGAATTAGGACCAGTACCCGTGCTACCCCGATGGAAGGAGGCTGGAACCAATCACAACGTGTAGGCCACTGAACTGGATCCTATCACGATGTGGAACTGCACTGAACAGAATTTACCACGATGTCGAAGCTACAAATCTGTTTACAGGGTAAGATGGGTGAGGTCGAGATAACCTATGGCGCATTGCTGAGGGAAAAAAAAAGAAAGAAGCCATTTAGTGAACGAAAAGAGAATACTCGAAAGTAAAAAAAGACATTTTTCCCAAGTTCTGTGAGGTAATATTTTGGCGCATTTCATCACGAACTTTGACATTAGACCGCGGTACAAATGCAGCCGACAGAGAGGAGGAAATGTCACTTGTTTCCTAGCATAGGTTCACTTACGCTTTTTCTTTAATAGACTTCTGCTGGATGTTACATGTACGTAGTTCTTGAAGTCATAGTCTCACTGAAGACTCGATCAAGAAGGCCTACAAAAATCATGTCACGATGTAGTAATAATTATAAAGAATTTGACGTCTCTTTGATGGCATTCTTATGTGTTGACACATCAGTATACTGATCAGTGCGAGTGCAGGGACTTGATGACGTATGCCGAAACCCACGGGTGACTGATTTTAGATTCTACGGAGTGCAGTTCAAAAGCTGAGATTATGGTTACGAGATTAAGCCATTACCACAACACAAGTTTGAGTATCTTGACTCACCTATACATTTCATATGAGTACGATGTATAAGGACCCGAGCTATTTTTCAAAGCCAGGAATATCTGTGACCTTCTTTTTTTTTTCTTGTTCACAAGCATGAACACCCTTACACCAGAGCATGGAAACATGAAAAACATAAAGGAAGTCCACTTGTCCTTTGCATTAACGGTCTGAACTGTTTCATGTCAGATATAGAAGACGAGGTCATCTTTTACGAAGCTATCATTGTTAAGAGTAAATAAAAGGTTAAACTATTTACAGTGAAGCGGTTAGATATAGGAAAGAGATACAAATCTGCTCTTTGCATTCGAGTAGGCGAGAAATGTTATTACCTGTGATTTCCTGAAGCTCGGCATATAAACTGACTATAGACTTTCCTGTACCGTGAGTCATAAACACAGAACTGATTCTCTATCGCGAGATTTTTTTTCCTTTACGTTTATATCGAATGGGGCCTGGAGATGCAAAATGGCCAGCAATACGTTACGTCATCAAATCATAATATTAATATTCAGAAACTAGTCTGAATCCGGATGCAATGGGAATTTGACATAAAATCATTTAGCTCCATGTCTTCTGTCGAATCTCGTCTTTTCGAAAATATTTCACAGGGAATGTATGAATCCAATTAACACCAAATACAAACTTGTTTAAATACTATAAAAAGAAGTTTATACTGGTAATTGTGTCTACAGTGTGATTCTAATGAAAAGAAGGTCATATTGATTTTGTCTATGCTACTTCCAGACCACTGCCGTTATTGCATCACAACCACTAGTATAAACTCCCACCCGCTCCTTCCCCTCCTACCCGATCCCTTACTTACTCCACTCTACATTGCTGATGTTAACGATAGGAGGGCCTACCTCTAACGATATGATACAGCCGAGAAAGCCCGTTGAATTGTCCTGTTTAGTTCAACTACAACGGACCTGTTGAATGAAAAGAGAGTTCCATCATAGATCGGCAGCAACTCTTTATTTATGCACTGACCGGCAAAATAAAGGAAGTAACCAAGGTGAGTTCACCGTATTTAGAATAAGCTTTATATAGTAACATATAGTTGGCTTCAATGAGCATATGCAAAGTGATATAGGTATAGTGAGTCGGGAAGACCTACGTTATATAACTTGTTTGGGGTTTCACGTTTCAGTTTGCATAACACCCACTTTACTCCCCCCCCCCCCCCCCCGGTCTTCCACCAGACAAAGACTGAAACTATCTTTCACTGCCATGTTATAACCTCCTTGTAGAGTGACTTCAGTGTTTCGTGCTTCCTGGCTACTTGAAGGGGTATTAATTCATGATCATACCACTACATCCAGCCTGCTGCCCTTTAAAATTGATTCTTTCAGGCGAATAAAGGAAGTTGATAGGTTGGGAAAATATTCTGGTTCTTGTTAATTCCAATTCTTGTTTTTTTTTCTTCTTCAGATATCATCACATGTTTGTATTTCTTGAATGTTGACGCGCACCAATCAAAGTACAGATCATGTGAAAATAACGACTAGATTTGGATGGGTTTAGATAATCAAAGATGTTGCTATGATATTCCGGTCCCAGAACCCCCCTCATGCAAGGGGGGACGGTATGAACACTCTACACTTCTCTAAACACCTCTTCCAACTCAAAATCTGATAGTCGACATACAAAAAAAAAAAATGTAAATGCCCATAAAAGGCCTGCCCGTTAGCTATAACATGATAGGTAGGGGATGTGTAATATATAATGTACCGTACATGTGCAGTTTGGTTATTTTTAATGTGTATGTTAGTGGAAGGATTAATGGTGGTGTGCTACCCTCAGTTGTGAAGTTCTGGCAGAAACGGAATGAGTAAAGATGGAGGGTTATATACATGTCAAGGTTTACATATCTCGCAGTTTGTATGAGACTGATTATCGGATGAAAGAAAGTGTTGACTTTCCCGTTGTAGGTGTATTTGCTTTTCCTTCCCACTGCAGCAAAAAAAAATAATAAACGACAAAATAAACGTTTCTCGATGTATTTTGTGGTCACATTGATCCGTTGTTAGTCACGTCATCCGTGTGAGAAGTCAGACAAAACATCATCTTTCATATCAAACCATGGAGAGTTAATATTATTATTATTAATATTGGTTGGTAAATTGAATTAAGAAGAGAGGCCAGAGACTCATTCAATAGCTGATGGTTTGGACTCTCCGTCGAGACTCATGTAAATTCAAAACTTTTGAGCCAACTCACGTCGGTGGTAAGATATTAGACTAAGCCGTCCAGTTCCCTGAAAATTACTGACGATGCTCCTGTAGGTTAATCTCGTGATTGTACATTCGATTCTGTAAAAAGAAAAAATGAAGAAAAAAAAAACAGATTATCAACATTGAAATAGAGAGAGAAAATAAATTTCACTTTTTTCTAATTATTTCCATTTCAACTAAAGTTTATCAAAAGTGTGAAGTACCAAAACGGCGAAAGAATTGAGCGATAATTATATGAGAAATGGTTATTATGCATACCGGAATGATGAAAAAGGAAAAGGTCATAACTAGACGAAGAGGGAAGTGAAAAGGAATCTCTCAGACCATTACACCTTGAGTTGGTGTCTCTTCCCCAAGTTGGGTTCAGTTTGGGTTCTCTTCCGGCGGATGTTGCGATGGGATGCGGCACTTTTAAATGACGCGTCGCCTTTTGCAAATTGTTTATTATTCGAACAATTGAGAAAAAATGCTTTCAATCGTTGCATGATCGACTTACATGTCTGTAACTGCGTCCAAACTGTTTTTTCTCATATCACGTGTGCAATCATTTTATTGTTATGTAAATGATCCGACCATTCGGACGTCGGCGTTGCTGCTGCTCAAGATATAAATTTTGAAGAAAAAAATAGTGGTTAAGCTAATCATAAGTTATTACGTTCTAATTTGATCATTCTTTTTCTGAGGGGGGGGGGGGGGTGGTTAAACTGAATCTTTAGCATACATCTCTTACCTCTAGTTCTCCTGTCACATTCAACCTCTTTGCGATATAGAAATTCGTAATCTGTAAATATTTAATACAATATTCAATCAAAAAACAAAAGCAAATATCGTCAGTTTGGGGTTGAATGCTTGACAAGACTTCACTTTTACCCTGAAAAATCTCTTTGATCATTCACGTCGATTCAATGATGGAGGTATAGAGTACGCGAAGGTATAAAGTAAATCGTATATTGTACAAAGGCCGAACGCTTATCTTCGCCGGCCCAGCAATGACAGGAAAATACAGGATCGTATAATGACGCTTCAACTACTTCCTGTCTCCAATTCATCAATAATTACCATAGGCTATAGGTTCCTTCGATGAGTAAGTGCGAGTACAACGTGTGCGATTTTTTTTTTTTTTTAACATTGCGTAACGATGTAATTACACAATGTTAATCAATTACGATACCGTTTGTTTCAAGAAATGTCACCATGATCGAACTCTGATTTAAGGAAAAAAATGGCCAAACAAATGGCCAAATTAGATTACGAAAATGATCAGTAGGTCGAGACATCGTAGTTACCACATTTTGTCAGCCACGATGAAAAATTCAAGAAATAGGACTAACCGATTAGTGACTTGACCCATGCAGAGAACACCAACAAGATGATACCCGCTCAAATGACATTTAAAGGAAAGAAATATGTTATCAAACCAGTCTTATGTATGTCCAGTACACATGGGACTAATATATCTCTGCAATATGTCTTTCCAGAAGTGCCTACTTCTCAAGTTTGTAAGTAGAATATTTATACCATGTGCATACCAGATGTGCACATGTAAGGCCAATATTATGTATATATAGTGTCAAAATGTGATCATGGAGCTAAAATCAAAATGATGTGATGTATAAGTTGATTTTATAACATCACGTGTTACTTCTGAGCCAATGAACCGAGGCTAAGGCATTGGGTCAACACCATTTGTTGACGTTATCATCTCGTGTGATGACAAAGGTTTATTGTCATGTCATTTTATTGCAAACAAAAATTATTGCAAAAACCAGGCCAACACGAGGTATTCTGGTATATCAAGTAAACTTTAAAAATAGTGCACAGGTTGAAGAAAAGTCAAAGCAATTGTGAAATACAAAAGACTTTACAATAAAATATGGTAATACCCGAATACAGAAATAAGTTAAGATGCGGAGGCTATGCTACCGTCAGTATCAATTTTTCGCATGACCTCTTCCCGTGCGACCTTTTAATGTTTTATCAGTCGGTCGTTTGGGCCTTTGTGAAAAGCCCGGGAGGTCTCTCAGACATGTAAATTATCTCGTAAACATTGCATTTACGAAGGTCTATGCGTCATGCAGTCAAGGGATCAAGCTCCCTTATCATCAAATGCTGCTCCCGCAGGTAAACTCCTCATTACATAGAAAAACTGTGTGACGCTTGCGCGACATTATTATGAGTCGTATAGCAGCCTTATTTTACAGACTAAACTGTACGTGTCCCATGGAACGCAAAAAGGGCAAAATACTACAACATTACATTACATTGTTGTTGTTGTATTTTGCCCTTTTTGCGTTCCATAATGTCCACACATCGTGAGTATATACCTCGGCAAACGATTAACTTCCCTTACAGTTTCTTGCTCGTTCTCTAATATATGACGTCATAATTTGTTTAACGATTTTAACATTCTGTGTCAGTAACAACACTTCCACGTGTCTGGTCGTTCGTACAAAGTTAATCTTCATGCCATGTGTAATAAAGTGAACTGGATAATAACTTCAAGGGAATTACCCTCAGAAACTACCGTACCTTTGTTACCTTGTAAAGGCACATCCGTGCCATGAATGTCTTATGTAACCGTGACAGTGGAACGTTTATTGTACCAATTATTTCCAGACATGCATCTCAGAGTGCATTTTTGCCCCTCGTTTTCCAGTTACAGAAGTAGGGTGTAATATTTAAAATATGAGCCGCATGGGACTTATAGTTCAGGCTGATTGCCAGAGAGATTACGATGAAAATGTAAATTAAGAATGCAAGAAAGTGAAACACAATGAAGAATTGTTCGATTTTACAGAAAAGTTAATTGTAAAGACTGTTGTAAAGAATTGTAAAGAACAATTAGACCTTGTTTTATACAAGAGATTGGTTCAGCCAATCGTATAGACGTGTTTTCAATTGAAGAAACTGTCTGCTTCTGAGGTACGACGTTTCCTCAGCTCACAGTATACCCTAAGTGTGACTTGACCCACAAATGATGTGCATGTAAGCGGTGTAAAATGTGCGCGTTGCCAAACGACAGGAAAAAGTACATTAACACACAACACAATGATGAATAAATTAACGCTCGGACTTAAATGTAAACTCGTGAAAAAAATTTGCCAATCTGGGCAACACACTGAACTGCAGTACCTCTCTGAGTTAGTCAAGTTTATTAGCTCATTATTTTTACAACTACCATCAAGAACAGATAAACAATACTAGGAACAATTGAAGCACTGAGGACAGAAAATTAGGCAACCAAATGTAGCAATAGTGTCTTACATAAGCTTATCCCATCTGAACTGACCTTGTGGAAAAGATACCAAAATACAGTCAAAAGACGTAAAGTGATGACTAATATAGCGACCACATGCTTCCTCCCCAATAGTGTGGTCGATTTGTGTCGGAAATAACTGCAATGGAAGGTCTGAATAATTGTTATTATTACTATTCAGAAAAATTTTGTGACGTCAGTGCATGTCATTTTTATACCTTGGAACTATCTCTCTTTACTTACATTCCGTGCCACCGTCACGTTCCTGTGTGGCTACACTGACAAGCAACGTCGAAAGTTAGAGCGGATTGAGAAATTAACGGCGCACTTCTTTTATTCAAGAATGAGAGTCGTACGCAAGTGGATGTTTGACAAAGAGGTATTTCAAACCGTATATTTCTGTAAATATACGCTTCTTAAGGCCCATTCACACCAAAGCCTCTTTGTGGTGCTGTTTGTGGTGCATATTGCAGATCAGTAGTTCTTAAACTTTCTCAGCTAGGGCACCCCAATGTTACCCCCCCCCCCTCTCCCCTCACATCTTACCAGTCATGATCGCTTGCTCACATAAGTTTTTGTAAGACCAATCAAAACCTGCAATGAACGAAAAACCTACAATATAATACAAGCGCAGAAGGAAACCATGGCATAAGACCGTGATGAACGTAAATGTGGGAACAAACAAGTGTTTATATTTATTACCCACAGTCGACGTGGCAAAAAAAAAAACAAAAAAACTAAGCGCCGTCTGGACATAGGGTCATAGGCTGTAGGCTTTGCCAGTTACGGTTTTATACGTTCATAGTTCGTTTATCGTAGGGCTATAGATCCAGGGCTAAGTCACATACCCAATCTATTTCCAGGGGGTTCTTATAACAACTCCCTGATATGGTCACACAGTTTCAATAGCCATTCTACTTACTGTCTTTCTCCGAAGAAAATGATGAACATATGCTGTAGGTCTATATCCCTCAAGAGCTCTATTAAGTTTATTTCAAGTCTCACAAGTAGGCATACGACGTTAGATCATGCAGAAACCCATTTACAGAACCTTGGAGACTGTAGGCTCAACTGCATTAGCGAACTAGGTGGAAGCCTAAATGGTCAGTATAAAGTTTTACATAAGTATCGTGATCGAACAACTTCCCCGGTACAATTTTCCCCTTCAAAATTCTCCCTCGGACAACCTCCCCAGACAACCTCCCCCAGACAACCTCTCCCAGACAACCCCCTCGGAAGAATTCCACCCGGACAATTCCCAACCCTGAGAATTCCATGGCGAAAAACCCCCAACGCCCCCTTTCCCCCTCCCCTTGTTCCTGCTGACAATTCCTTTGAGGAAAAACGTTAGCGTTAAGGAAAGAGTTAGGGGATTTGTAACAGGAAAATCGTCCCGGGAATTGCCCGCGATCATATTTCAACCACAGTGAGACATACTGTACGATCGATCATTTTCCAATGTTAGAAACGAACGATCTGTAGAGCTCAGGAACTGCTAGGCTTTAAAAAAAATACCAGGTCACTTCTACCAATATGCGGAAAAAAAGTGGTTCGTCAATTTACATAACCTTTTGCATCGTGATCAGACAATTCCTCCTAAGACATGACAATTTCCTTCTGGACAATTTTCTCTGGTAAAATTCTCCCTCGGAGACCTTCCACCTTCTCCCCCCCCCCTTACCCTTCCCACCAGAACAATTCCCAACCCCGGATACTTCCACCACAGACAACTCCCCGTACAGAAAAAGGGTCAGGGTGAGGGTTAAGGAGAAATTGTCGGGGAACCTTCAAATTTAAGGGCTGGAACTCCAGTCTAGGAAAAAGACTCGTTGGGACACCCCCCTCTTCTTATCAATGTTAGCAATATTTACAGCTAACCGCATCCACTCCACCATTTTGCTCAGTATTGGGACGTACAACATTGGGACGAGAAGTGGGCGTTAATGCTATCGCCGAAACTAGGATTAAAAGAGTGTTGCAAAATAACTCAACAGTTTTGTCAAAATTGTAGATTGAAATGATCGGAATCGCAAATGCTTCAATCACCGCTCGGAAGAAGAAAACTTCATTTTTTCTGGGATAAATTATGAAAATTATTACGTGCGGATTAGATAAACCTTTTACCCAGAATTTCATATTTAGATATAGTTACATGATAATCTCATGTTAAGTATTCCATTGGATGGTTGGAATTTCAAAGCAGTTTATACTCATACGGTACCTGTATGCAGGCAGTTGAGAAGGTTCATGCTATTTAATTTCAGCCCGCACCATCTACCACTCAAAGGATTGAAAGAAAGGTTTAGTTCGTTTTGCATGCCAAAGTTATATATGAGCAAGTTATTAACAATTGTAATCTTCCATGCATAACTTACACTAAGGCAGATGGGAAGAGCAGAGGCGTAGCTAGACTACTTTTGCAAGGAGGAGGGGTAAGGTCTGCAGTGCCCGACATCCAGGCCAGGAGGCAGTTTGGTCCAAGATTTCTACGTGCATTGTAAATATACTAAAATAAACCAAGTTTAAAGCAATTCTTGAAGTATTACATTTTCTTTCAAAATCAAATAAAGAATTATACAATGCCTGGTTACAAGAGAACATCCTCGGTAGAGCGATGATAAATTGGGGGGGGGGGGGGGGGTGGATGGGGTGACTAAAGTTAGGACTGTCTAAGCGAATCACCATCATCAGTTGGCACGGACCGTAAAAGAAAATTTCTTGCTTTTCAGGTTGCCCGGACGGCCGAAAACTGCATTTCTCAAGTGCTCTGTGCTGTATTTACCAAGACTTGAAACAGAGATCTCATATTGGCAAATTGAATTATGCATCATTTATTCCACCATCACTTGGTAAATTTGAGGGTTGGAGGAAGCTACAATATACCTTTAGTGCGCCACCTTTTTTCATTGAGACACTCACTGAGTCTCATGCTCCCTCCCTACCTTTCATCCTCTTTTGATTGCCACTGCAAGAGCATGGATAAAACCTCTCAACGTATATCAAAAGGATGAAAAACTTAATATTAACGGTAAAATAGGTGGTCTTGTTAAAGTGCATTGTCAATTTATGAAGAACATCCGATTTTACTTCGATTTCTTTTGAGAGAAAAGGAATATTTAAAGCAGAATACAGACCCATGACCAAGTGGACACTGACCTGGGGAAGATGGTTGCTCCTTCTCCCTTTGAAGTTTTACTTGTGTGTCAGATGTCTCAGGGCCTATGAGATTCAGGTTTATTACAAGAGGGGTTTCTGACGATGGCTTGTGGATGATTGATGACTGTCATGGGGGGGGGGGGGGGAGATTCAATGGGAGGGGTGTCCCGTTTTGATCCTATTACCTTTCTTAGGATAGTCTAGATGCATTTGATATTAGGTTTAAATGGAATATGACTCCAGAAATCACAGTTTTTAAGTAACCATTACGTTGGGTTTGTACTTTCAGAATGTACACAATTGGGTAGACAGTCATGAGTAAAATCACACACTTGAAGAGGGGGAGGGAGATGGGAGGGCCCGGGCGTGGAGAGAAACAAGGTACATATTTAATGTAGGATTTATTAAAACATCTGTTCTTTCGTGGGAAAACCGTTTTTACATTAGAAAACCTCTCAAAACAATGTAGTTCTAGGTATACGTCTTGACTTAAACAAGAAACATTAAGTTAGTTAAACAATTAAACATTTAACATTAAAATATCGTTTATCTTATAGGCCTAATAAAACATGTTACCAGAACAAAATGGGAATAGCTAATGTTGCAGCCGAAGTAAGTTCACGATTTGCATATGCCATTTGAAATTTGAATAATGCTTTTCATGACAATTTGCAGATTATGAAATTAACTCCACGTAGTAACTGTAATCATTATTAATATCATACACGCATGCAGCAGCGGCTAGTAACGGTATACTTCTGAATCTGTGCGTTTTGAAAAAAAAATCATTTCTCTTTTACCTTCCCTGCCTTTCAATGATTTCTACTGTTTAAGTTTTTTTCAGAATCAGCCAAAGGTTGAGTTAAAGTGAACATATGTTCTTACCTTATATTTGCCTCGGCCGATCATATTCTCTTCATTTTTCTAAAGAATCTACCGGAGATTGTTATATTATGCATTGCCTATGAAGCCAAGTAAATGCAGCATAAGGTAAGGCAAATCGACATCGTCTTGTGAGGAACCACTTACAAATTCGAAACGCAGCGTTTGGTCCAGACAAGTTGGTAGATACACGGTATAATAATGTCCCAAAGACGCCAGTCTCTCTCCTCCCGAGGATCTGCTCACATGTAAGTGTAGGTTACATCGCGCCATACAACAACGGGCGGGACAATTTTGATTCTTTGTGATTAATTTTGACAGGCATTTTTTCAAATCATACTCTACCCCTGACATGGTTCATATGCTGTATCAAGATGGCGATTCCACTGTCTAAAAATGACTAAGATCCATGCCTTTGAAGATCAGTGGTTTCTTAACAAGCGGCTTCCGTGTGATGTCGCATGCGATATACCCTTCATGGATTTCAACGGAAACGTAATTAGCTAGACTCATTCAGGTTATCTCATTGTTGTATGATTAATGCGATTAAAAACAACGATGGGTATAAATCTTTTAAATGATGTTCAATTTCACTGTACTATTACGTAGCAAAATGGCGGCGTCCAAATGCATCATTCTAACGACGGTTATTCTATTGACTGGTGTGTGGATAGCTGTCACACAAGCGAGTAAGTTTAGTAACTGTTTTTCCACACTGTACAGACAAACTATATTTACATAGGCCTAGTAAAAACTTTTATTTCTTGCGTTTTGTTTAAGTAGCATTCAAGGGTCTTTATACGTGCTTCTTCAAAATTTAAGATTGATCTACACCTTGATTAGCTAACCAGCGAGTTGACAGGAATGGTATCAAAACTTTTTACAACAGATCTCATTGGTTGTATTGTCACAGTCTCCATGTCCTTAATATTTAAGCTAAACCAATCTATCTTGCTCAGTTTGTTTGTTGTAGCCTACACACACACACACACACACCCGCACGCACCCCCCCCCCCCCCCCACACACACACAATGTAGGCTATGACAAAAAACCGTTTGCTGCATTTAAAGAATGGTTAGGGAATGGCGAGTATTAGTATTTTCATTACCCGTTCCTTGCAAACAGTATAGGTTTTCAATTATTTCGTGCTTTCTTCACCTTGATGTGGATGATAAATGTTCACGTTGCATGTAAGGACAGGCCAAAGAAAGACTGTAAGTGAAGGACTTAAGTCAATTATAGGCGTGAAGCTCAACATCACGTAGCTCCTGTTGTGAGTCATTTGAATTTTCATTTATTTTGGTAAGAAGTGGATCCCCTTCAATATTTCGTGCTCTCTTAAGTTTTTACAGGCTCACAGCAGTATGTTAAGAATGTTTGGATGTATTTTCGGAATAATGCATATTCAGACACACAGACATATACATATACATCATAGACTGTCGATAGTGCTTTTTTTTTTTTATAGAGAATTAAATTTAATCTAATTGAATCACTTAAGGGCAAGTTGATAAGTATCTTCTGTAGGCTATGCATATTCATGAAGTCATATCAATCGATTGTTATATTCCGTTTCGAATGTGATGGTGCCACAGGTTCAAGTTCAAGCAATTCCGAGTCAGGAGAAAACGCAGTGGCAAAATATAAACGAGGGCGTCCTTTGGGAGCGTCAAACAGTAACCAAAGATCAGGTGAGCCATATGACGAGCACTCCCTCCAATATTTCTTCAAAACCGAATACAGAGAGAGAGAGACAGAGGTGAGAGAGGTGGAGAGAGAGAGAGGGGGTGGGGGGAGTGGAGAGAAAGAGAAAACACTTCACACTTTTGGGCGCAATTCGTGAAAAAGCATCCGGGAAACATATTTTCATATCTATTTGTTAATTAAATCGTTGGTGATAGAATGGGGTGGGGTGGGTCGTGCGCCAGGTGAGTCCCAACCTGGATTCGCACCTGAGTAATGTCGCAATATTTAAAAATGGCAGTTTCACGTTCCCTTGAGGACTGACGAAAATTTAAGAATCCCTGGATGGCGGATCCAAACTGGAAGGGGGGGGGGGGGCAACGGAATCATCCCCATTAGGTGGGATTAAAAATATTGTTTTGCTGAATAATGAAGGTATAAACTGTATTTTGTGACAGGAAATTAAGCAATTGTACTCTTTTAATTGTTGCATCAAATCGCATCGAGCTGCATGGCCAGGGGAGTTGGAACCATGACCTTAAGTTTTGAGGGGCGTCACAATAGTGTAAATAAAAGGCGACTGTAGAACCCTATAAAGACGATTTCTAACGATGGTGGCTCTCACGTGAGGTGCTTTGAGCTTCCCTCCACGAATTTACCAGTTGCGGAAAGAGACGAAAACTGTGGTCTGGGTCTCGGGACTATAAGGCGTGATGAAAAAAATGGGGGCCAAAGAAAATATGAAAGAGGATACATGGCTTCTTATGATTCTTATTAATCTCAGCTGATTACTTGCAGCTTCAAACACTCGAAGAGTTCTGTTCCCGGCTATGGAGGGGGGGGGGGGGGGAGAACTTGTAAAGCCAAATTGTTTCTCGTTTTTTGACGGTGACACACCGATTACATAGTATCTTACTGTGACTTGTTATATTGAACCCCCCTAACAAAAGTCCTAGATCCGCCCTTGTAAACGACTACCGTTTACTTTTTCTTCATCGTCAAAAGCAGAAAGAAGTCACAGTGGAAATACTGATGGGCTGATAAAACGCTTCAGTCTATCCGCAACCATTCAAAAAGAGCTCCCTTCTCTTACATTGTATGCATGACGTTTCGTGACGTCATGGGATTTTGAATGCTAACGAACTAAAAGAGGTAATTTTTCAAGCATATTATCTCAACATTTAGAAACTATTAAAACATAACTATCATGAAAACTATTGGCCAAAACGTAAAAAATACTGTTGATAGGCTCTCCGGCGAGCAAGAATGTGCTAAAGTACGCAACTGGTTCGTCTTATATTTGCCGAGCATCTGACTCATTTACGAAATTTAATGGTACAAAAGTGATATCAGTGGATAGGAGAGAGCAGTTGCGTTCCCATATGCACAGACATGAAAGGACTATTTACGCGACATGATAAGAGTGGCAAGTTTGCATCACATAAATCGAAATCCTAATATCTAAAGTATAGGATTTCGATCTTTGCATCACCTTCACGTCCTTGTATGTGTGTAGGCTAAACATCGACTCCTTGCTATATGCAGCACATGCAAAATGTTGAGTAAAACCGCTGTTTCCTGAATTGTTGATTATAAGTGATTGCGTCAATTTAACTTAATTTTGGTGTTACGGAAAGCTTATGCTGTCATCAACATATCGATTTGAACCAATATCGATTCATTAACTGGGTAAGACACTCGCAAAAGTGGAAAATAACAGCCTCTCTTCTATAGCATTTGTTTTTAAATATCCTACATGATACCTAAAAATTCTTTTAATTTACAAGGAGACTGGAAGATCAAGTGTCCACCTATCTTGCTATAATGTAAAAGAAAAAGCTCCATTTTGCACTATTCAACAAACAGTTATGGCATCACCTGTCAGTCCAATTCCACGACATGGCCATTATTGAGACTCTCCAGTAGTCGAGAATGAAAGAGAACGGGTCACGTGACGTAATTAAGTCAGGTGGTTGCGGATGGACTGTCTTGATATAATTTTTTTTTTTCGCTACTTTTTAAACATATTGTACCCTTTGAAATGACTTTCTTGGCAAAGCAGATCGCAAAATAGGAACCTGGTGTGTTGTTGCCAGAGTTACCACTGATGAAAAAGTATTTGTCGCAAACAGGATAAATAATCAAAAATGTCCCGTCGTCCAAAATGTCCAAATTTAAGCAAAAATAACCAACAACCCGGTGAATGATCCACGAATTTCTCCTTAAAACCTATCTAGGTAAAAACAGAAAGTGTTGTCCTGGTCGGCCGCGGAAGCCACGGAAACAAAAACAGAACAAGAAGAGTCAAAACAAACCCCAAAAGAAAGCAGATGATGAAAGACGCCAGAAACCATCGAAACCTGCACGTAAATGTTTTTGTACTGCAAATGCGTTAATTTGAGCGTATCACGAATATAGTGGAGATTTTATGATGATAGCAGCTAAGTTGTGGTCTTCATACGTTGACGCCGAGATGGGTAATCTAGCGATTAGTTTGGCAATTATTTGAATAGCTGCATGGTCTGCCGTAGATAGTCCAAATTACCATTTTCTTACAAAATCCATACCTGCACGAAAATATGAAAATAAATACGAATATTATGAATCGTAAAGAAGGCAAAACTTTTCAATCTGGAGTTGTTCTCCGTATCAATTCCATGCAAATTAGGGAAACTCACCAACATGTTGATCCCCACTGCTTATCTGTGAAAATATAAGAACACTTTACACTATAGTGGAGACTGGAAGATCCTCAACATGTGTGATTTATTTTTGTTTAGAACATCACATTTTTTTTTTTTTTTGAACCGATGATGTTTTCTCCTCCTTTCTATATCTTATTTGTTGACTCAGCTAAACCGCGAAAATCAAATGCACGGGTTCCTTTTGGCCCTCCTGTGCGGTCCTCTTCAGGGACGCCAAGAACCCAATCGTCACCGCTTGCTGTAGCGACGACACATTCAGGTACGATTAACATTCATCATACCAAAAACAAAATCCACCCCTAAGAATAGGGGGGTGGTTGAAAGGGCGTCTCTGTGGGGGGGGGGGGTGGTGGTGGGGGTAGGGTGCAAACAGACGATGAAGGAAGGAGAGAAATGAAAAAAAACAATTTGAGAACTTGACACACTTAATAGACAGTTATGATCCATGTACTGTCTGTCTGTCAGCTTTTGCGGTGATTTTGAGTGCAGATGTACGATTTTTTATCTTCTCTACTCTTACCATGTCGCCGGTATCTATTTGACATGTGTAAGGTCGCATAACTTAAGAAATATCAATATTATTCAACCGCCCCGTGAGAAATGTGTTCTAGTGGGGGGGGGGGGGGAAGGAACGGGATGGAAGTTGTTGAGGCATTGATAAGAGGATTCATGGTTGTCAAACATTATTATAGGTCGCACATTATAGGAGACGCTATATACAAAACCAAGTGTCCTGTGCTGTGTACGTTAAAATCATTGGGAATTCATAACAATGTCATCGTTTCAAAGCATTTTTGCATAACTTGAGAAAAACCTTGAGTATGAGTCCAGAAGGAATTTACGGATCTGATAGAGTGACTATAACTTTAAAATCTTGCTCACCTTTCAGGTAATAATGAGAGACGTGAGAATTTGCAATCCATGTCTGGAAATCGACCGAGGAGAAATTCAGACGCATTGTCAAGTAGTGGTTCATCTTCAGAAGAAGACAATCTACCAAAACCCGAAGAGGAACCAAGAGAACCATCGACAACTGTCACACCAACTGAACCAGGGGACGCCGAGGGAACCCCACGGACAGGCCCTTGGCGGTGGAGGGGGTGAAGATGTAACGTCTGTCATCGGCCGACAACGAAGAAGGGGACGGAGAGAGCGAAGAGAAAGAAGGCGTGGATGACGATACCAGTGACGGAGAAAGAGAAGAAGTAGAAGATGAGGAAGATGAAATCATAAGTACCACCGTGGTCTCTACGGATACCGCGGTAACCGAATTTCATATACACGTCGGACATGGTCACAAGAGTCACAGGTGGTTCTGCAGACGACAGAGTCTCCGTTTTGTGACATCGGGCCATCTCCGATCCGCGCCGTTACTCTGATGGATTTTTGCATCATAGGAGAAAAGTAACACCGACATGAAAATTTCATGTAAAGGGGTGGAGCTCCTGAAATGTCCCGAATTACCCTCTTTACCACTTGTGAAGTTTCCTCAACGTCAGTTTGACGCGGGTGACTTTCGCTCTGGACATCTCAATAAAACAAGGAACGGAGGAAACGGTGGTCACAAAGCCAACAGTTGGTGTACTGTGACATTAATCGTGACAGGTGTTGTGACGTATAGCTACTTTACATAATCATGGGTGAATGTGTCACAAAAGGAGAACATATCTCCTGTGCTGCATGGACTAATTCCCACTGTTCTGGAACATGTCTTCAAATGACAATCGCAATCAGTTTGTGATGAGGATACACATCCGCACAATAAAATAAATAGATTTGTCATATTAATAAATGTATTTGTTCGTCCATAGCCTTTCCACGAAAACCTGAGCAGTGAGAAACAGAAACTCACATTAGCCTCAAATGACGAAATTTTAAGATAGCGAAGTTCTCTAAACCTGTGAAGAGATTTGGTTGAGAGATTTGGATTTCGTCAGACACTGACTTTGAAGCTTCTAAAATCTGAATTATTTTGAAGTTACTCGTAGAGAATTCACTGATGGCGTCATTGTAAAATTACACCAGCTGATATCCAGCGATAAATCAAATCGGTTTTGCTTGCCCTCTCTTTTATATTAACATCCTGTTATGCATAGTGTTCCCACAGCCCTTTGCAATCAATGGGTGATATATACTTTTCATATACCTATTTCGTCAGCCTAATTATCAATTTTTTTTGCAAGTAAGAATGAATTCGTGTCTCATTTAATTATATATTCATCTTGAACGACCCTTATGCAACTGCTCCCATACGTATATCCTTCATTTTCATAAACGTATATGCCTTCTTAATATGTCACACCAAAGGTAAAGCCTTGATACAAGTTGTAATCAGTGTTACGTATATCTTCACCTCGGCTGTGTGTGTCAGTTTCATAACATGTCACGCCATGGCTTCCTCAATTTGCTTAAGTGCCTAAAAGGGATCTAATGTTGATGTGATGCCACGCATACTCGTCCTAAGGGATATAAGGATATGTCCCCCTCCCCCCTTAGTTATACCCCTTGAATTTTTGTGTTTCAGAGAGAGCTCAGATCCAAAATCGTGTATAGTTTGCTAACTTGGAGAAACAAAGTTGATGGCAATTTTACTTCTTTGGGAGCACAAATGACTTATTACTGGACTTATCAGCCTTTGAGTTTTGGGGAATAACTGGTTTATTTACCTTACTTTGAGACTGAATAACACTTGTCAGCATGTTTGTCAGTGTGCTTCATTTTCTAACATTCTTCCAGAATGTTTTTTTTTTTGCGAGCCATCCCAAACCATGTTGCTTGTCCCAAGTCGAGGAAGTCTGACATATACCATCTCTAGTGATGGGCATAACCGTTCAACATTTTTATTTATTTTTTTTTACCCTTTTTTTTTTCATTTCATTGTAAATTTTCTTTTTTAAGGGGGGCGTGCTTTAATTTCATGATATCCACTCGCGGAATGTTAGGACCACTCAATGGTTCGTTTAGATACGTATCATAAGGACTTAGCAGGGACCTGCTTCCTGGTCTCAGCCAGTCGAATCGAAGCTTCCTTCAGCCATTAAGCAATAGCTCAGTCTTTCAGAAAACAGAACACTTCTGTCTGTTTCACGGCATAATGCGTCCTACTCACACTTTAAAAATTGAAACGTTTTTTGCAACAGATTTTGAACACGTCAAGGTGTTTACGCCAAAGTGAGAACAATAAAATACATAAGCACGATACACGTTTCAGTCAGTGAAATAAACTCATTGACACCAATACTGTGATATGTTCAATTATGAAAACTCAAAATTGAACATGTACTGTTCAAAATTTAAACAGTTTTCGTTAAATGCACATGTTCAATGCCAATTTGTTTATTTCACAGTCTAAAGCGTTTATTGCGCTAGTGTATTTTGTTTTTATTACTTTAGCTTTAATTTTAACACCTTGACTTCAAAATCTGTTGAAAAAAGTGCTTAAACTTTTAAATTTACAGTGCTCAAACCCCGTCGATAGCAAAATATCCGGTATGTGACATTCGGTGTCATCGCCATCCTCCAAAGTTATTCAAAGTCGTTGGTCTTGGTACAGAAGTTGATTAAATACTGAAGCACTGCCAATTAGCTACTGCATGTGTAGCATTTACGTTTAATCAATCTTTGTCTCAATCCAACGTAACAATCTTCCCGGTATAAAAACGATGCGTGTGTGTTGGATTGTACTTCTCCTTTCATGGATTAAATATCACAACATCCATTATCGTTCAACAGAAAATCGAAACAAAAGACACGTTTTTTTTTTTCGATTTCATTAATGTACATAAATTTTTTGATTTATTGCTTGCTTCGTTCGTCTGGTTTAACAAAAAATAATTTCGATACGTTTGCATTCACTTTCTAAATTAAATTAACGATGCCAGTTTAACTACAGCCACTTTCGGACAAAATATTGAATAAATAATATTATAGCTTTAATAACTACAATATATCTTGCAGACGTATCATATTTTTTTTTCATTTACGATATCAATGAACTCAAAAGGGAATGATAAGTACAATAGCTTTGAAAATTCCAAAACTACTTTGTTAAGTTCAAAGCATATGGCGATCGTTCATTCGAGCTGTAAGGTTGACTCTGGTCATGGAGAGATGTCATGGAGAAAAAGTTTAAACTTCAAGTATGTAAAGTCACTCTAAATTAAGAGTGAAATTGACCATATTTGGCCTCTATAATTCAAAACCACTCTTAGAAAGCGCGATCAGTGCATACACAGGCACTCTGTGACTTGAAGGTACAAAAAGGGATTTCGAAAAATATGTCGGCACATGAGAAAGTGAAAGAGCTCCCTCGGAGCAGCTTCCTCTTGCGCCCTCTTTATTCGTATGGCTCCTAGGAAAGGGTACACTTGAATTTCTGGCCTTTCCGAATTGTAAGCAAGCATCATTTCGGGTGACATAAAGGCCGAGTTGAGAAAAATGATAGTAATATGTTAAGAGTATGACGAAGAAACTGTATAAATGTATTAAAGTGAGTAGTTTCATAAATTTAAATTACATGTATTAAATAAGCATATAATCATAGAAAAGAAATGAATATACAATGTCATCAGTAAACACGTCGCTGTGTGATCCTACAAGCTGCTTTGTGATCCTACAAGCACACCGAATTGCTTGCCCACGGGATCGTCTATAGACACAAGTGGATCACTTACAGCTGCCACGGTTTTGTAATAAATTAATGTTACTCAGTAGAAATATATACGTACAACATTTGGTATCACTGAACACCGCATGAAATGCATCGTTATGAATCTAGTATTATTTTTTACATTTGCAACGTATTTGTGACATTAAAACGAGAGTGATAAACTCAATTTTATCACTATTATACATGCCACTTTGTGTACTTACCAATAACATGTGTCTCTTTTGTCATAATCCTCTGTAGTTTAGAAAAACTTTAGAAACTTTCACCATGAAATGACTGTATTGATAAAATATAAGTCTGCACTCTGCACTTAATTTTAGGTTTGGAATCTGTAGTGAAAAATTTGTGAAGGGTAAAGTGTCATCAACATGGTAGATACGAGGAGTGACAATGATCATGAAAACAAACAAACATATGAATAGCGTGCCTCACTAGTCCACTCGGTTTCACTGGCCAACAGCTTTACCATCACATGACCTAAGTTAACCTCACTTTTTTTTAAATTAAGACAAAATGGCGGTATCAAAGAGACATTAAAAACGAAAATCTCATTAATAAATAATTGATATGAGACTACATTATTCCTTAGAAGGTAGCGACGTTTATTGTTTGTTAAATTTTTTATCTTCTATGATTGGCCTATTTGCAAGCATTCTCTTCCATTTTTCAATTCAATAACAGAACGTTGTGATATCAAGACAACATACTGAAACATACACTTAATAGTACCCCAATGTATTTACAATAAAATAAAAACGATGGAAACTAAATTTACAATTTACAGCTTATTGAGTGTATCTATAAGTTACAACATGTAATCAAAGTGTGTATAAGTGATAACCCGCCCACCCCAGGAAAAACACACACACACACAACAACAAACATATTGTTACATTTTAATAGTGTAGCATAATCGAAGTTTTGTTTCAAATGTATAACATTAAGATTTTTGTGCCATTGTGAATTTGTGGTTTTGTTGTTCTTCTTTTCAATAAAGGTGGTCCATGCTTTGCGACCATTTTTTACAGGAACGCAGTGTTCAGTCAAGCAGTGAACCTTTTTTGAATACTTTGTGCTGGAAGCTTATATATTAATGAATAAATTAACATGAATTATATAAGTTTTCAAGTTATCAAAACAAACAGACTCAGGGTCACCATCCAGGGCTGCTGGCTAATATTGGATAATATTACACTGTAGCACTCTCATCTATAATGATGTAATAAGCGTTGTCTATTTACCCCATACCACGCACAAAATACGCAAAACCGTTTACATGGAGCGTGCTTTCGCTCTTTTTTCCGTAGGTTAAATTATTCCCACGCAAGTACGATTTCAACCACCCCCCACCCCCACCCCCTTGCCTTTAAACCGTAGAGTTAAATGAGATGTAAATTCGTCTAAAAGGACGAAGGACGTCTATGAACAACTCGCTCTGTTTATAGTTTTTCATCTCACAAAATGAACTTTAATTATACAGGGACAACATAACTACATTAAAAGTTAGTTCTCATCAGTTGTCTCTTGTTTAGTAAAACATCATCTGACCCTTTTCTTCCTTCACCCCTCCCGAGGTGAGGTTGCATAAAATTACACTAAATACTCTTCAAGTGGAAAATACCCGGAGTCTTCGAGTCCTTCTTCTCTCCGTGGCCAATTTCTCAAGGTCGAAATTGAACAATTGGTTATGTGATTGTAAAACTGAGCTTTACGATATGGTCGGTAAAGTTGGCAAAACAAAATGGCAAAAATGGCAAAAGATGACCAATTTTAAGGATTGTTTTAGCGTCTTGGAGATCACGAAATCTCCTGGCAGATGCCTTCATATCGTAACTCAATGTCGGCGCTACGACACTGAGCCATTTCCAGGAAACATGGATTGAGGTACGTCACTCCATCCGAACCGCAAACCGGCTGGTAACGGTGAAAACATTTTCTGAAGCAAGTATCTGGAAGTAAAAAAAAAAATTACAAATTGATGATATCTGATGACATCTGAGAATTAACAAACTAGAGCACCAATGGTGAAGAGGCTCATACCTAAACACCCTGAAGGTATATCATTACGTCAAAATCACAGAAACCACTAACGGAGTATCATTATACCAAATCATCGACATGGTATAAGAGAATCTGTAGGACTGCACAATTTGCAGAATTTCATAAACTAAGCGAACCGACAGTGCAGAAGTACAATCTTTATCGATAAATTTGTGAAACGTTTAATGGGTGTCAAAAGTTTCACAAATAACAAAGCTTCACTTTTCAGACCCAATAATTATGTAAACTGTCGATTTTAACTTATTTTCTCCATGGTTTGTACCGCCTGGGGGCATATGAATTAATACTAATGGGAAAGTGAATGGTCACAAATTTTCAAAAACCACTTTAAATCATTAACTACTCACACTAACTACTATGCCTTTTTACAGGGGCACTTTAAAGGTAGGGGGAGAATCATTTTACACAATTTCATATAAATGGCCATAAATCCCACTGAGAACCATAGACTACAAATTCATGAAAAGATTACCACTAACAGTGTAAAACTTTGAGAATCCGGAAGAGGAGAACCACTTTGCAGAATTTCATAAAATGGACCAAAGGGTCCACATGGGACCTTGAACTGAAAGTTTGTGCACACTCAACACGGACTACAATCAAAGGGACATTATGTCAAATCTATGACAGCATGTGCAAGAAGCAGAATTTCAAACAAAATTTCATATAATCGCTCAAAGGGCCTTGGACTAGAAATCCGTGAACACCCTGAAGATACCATTAATAGAGTATCACGGTGACACCGCATCAACATTGCACAAGAGAATCTGTGGGAGGAGAAGCATTTTGCAGAATTTCATAGAGTGGGCCATAGGAACTACGTACAAGAGAATTTGGACAAAACATTTAGTTGGACACCCCTTGTGGCCCATCATGTACAGAGTACTGTGTCCAAATTTCACACGAATCCATGAAAGCATGTAGTATAGGAGAAGCAGTTTGAACAAATTCTAAACAGAGAGATGAATTACACCTTCTCTGTCCTTTATTTTTGGAGTACCTTGGCAAACATCAGAAAGGGGACTGAAAAATGTTAAAAAACGTAATTTGTTGGATACTGCTCATGAAATTTGCTTCTTGTTCAGACGTTATCTCGAATCGGTGGAACTATTCTAAATATCCCGTGAAAGGGGCACTATATCGAAGAAGTCAAATCAAGGCACGGTACTCAACTTATGTTCAGTCAAACAATTCATTCAAAGAGTCCATTTTAACTCCACTTGGCGCTTTGATCCCTCGACAGTTTGATAAATAAGGTTTTATGCCCCAAATTCGTAACAACGAGAAGAACAGTATCTTTTTGGCACTGGTGTATTGGAAATTGAATTGTCATGTGTGTATGTGAAAACCACACCTCTCCTCCACCCCCCCCCCCCAAAAAAAAGTACCCCGAACAAACAAAAACATCGTTTGAACCGTAAAGCTTCCTTATAGTTGTATCGTTTTAGCGCCCTCCTAGTTTTACTCATGACGCCCGTAATTTTAAGCTACGTAAGCGATGCGAGTGACATTCCAACTTTCCATAAAAAGGGACGGTACCAGGACAACTTTCCTAATTATGGCAAAACAAACTTAATTAAAACGCAGGAGAGAAAACATTTTAAACAATACGTTGATGCTGTGGTTACCGACCGCTTATCTTGCGGTCGACGATGCATATCGCACGAATATCTTGGTTAAATCAGTTTAATTTTATTTCCCCAAAGAGAAGTTGGTGCCAAATGTAATCAACTCTTTTCGTTCGAATTTCACTGTTTGTCATGGAAGTCCCAAATTTTATCTCCAAATTTAATAAATGTCACATCCCTGGATGGCAACTGAAACTTTGTTTTGATCTTTGCGTTCAAATTCTCTTCCAAGATGAACGGGAAAAAGTGACTATACTAAAAGTTCAGTAAAAGATTAAATATGTGAGGTAAATACAACACAGTATATTTAGGACGAATAAAGGTAGGATCAATGAATATTACACGTAAAGACACTTATAAAGTAGTCCCCAGTTGTGTCAACCCCCCCCCCCCCCCTATGTTAAAGGAATTTAGGGGTCATAGTGTTGTACAGTTTGACGCGAAAGTCCCTTACATTTACGAGAAGATCCGGTTGTGTTAAAATTATCACCCCCAGGAAAATTAGGGTTCTTTTTTGTGCCACAGGAAGAACACTAGATGGTTCTTTGGGAATAACTTACTGGAATAACTTACAAGAGAAAGGCTCTAGTTTTTAATCCTTGTTTATCTGTGCCCAGCACGAAGATTCCCTTTACTCGTCAAGAATCCCTTTTTCGTAGAGAGTGGTTTGGACTAAGAATCAAACGAAGTGACTGGTCTGCTAGTGGCAGGGTCACAAGGCTATTTGTTTTAGGGATACGTTAACGGTTTGTTACGGTTTAAGTAGACTAGTATGCAGGTATTCAACGACCATTCGGTGGGACGCAGGGAGCACCGATGAACTTTACAAGACTGGCGTGCCAGTAACGCTTTCTTTATAGGGATACGAGAGTTGCAAGTGATATCGTGGTATTGGTATGAGTTGGGAAGAGTGATTCGGCCTGAAAAAAATGAATACATTGCTAAAGACGAATCAAAACAACCATAGAGCACCCATCCCTTGATGCCTTCGCAACAGACATTAAATCCAGACCCAACCTGGATCAACGAAAGTTATCTCAATCATTTACGTCAGTCACTTGTTTGACATTCCTACTTTCAGCTCACTGTAGCCATTGTATCGATGTAACGCAACCGTCAGTCTTGAAGTCGAGACCATTACATTGTTGGTAATTCTCTTCTTTAATTTGCCTTTGTGTCCAAAGATGAGAAAAATTCTCAGGTGATTAACAGGGGGATTACCAGGCTCGTCGTTTCTAACAATTAAGTAGTTACGTACCTTCAAGGTTAGGCTTTACACAGCTTCCTCTATATGCGATCGATAGGTTCATATTCTCTTTATTACAATTTCTTCTCCTCAAATGGCATTCCGATTTGTAAGTCCGACCGTCTGTGCCGCATACTTCCCTACAGGAGTGTCTTTGACATCTGGTGTTGGCTCGGCAATCTGTGTAGAATGAAACATATAACATGACTGAAATTATGACGCAGTGTTTTCCCTGTCACGTGATAACGATGCCACCAGCAGAGAGAAGATAAACGGATCAAATTACAATGCACGGTCAGTCTATATATCCATTTGTAGCACGGTGTCACATATATTGCCAGTCAGTCACATGTCTTTGTCATAGAGTAGTGTGAAGGGCTTTTCGCGCAAGGATGTTGTTCTTTAAACGTGGAAACGTTCAGAAGTTTTCTTTGTCAAATCTGGACGAATCTAAATTGTTTCACCCAATCGTTGACTAAGAAAACTTCCCAAAATTAATTGCCATAAGGTAAAATTCTTTTAGTCTACATTCCCTGATAATGACGTAGGCCTATGAATAAAATTTAGTAAATCCTGACGTGACTGCTATTTACGTGTGCACGATGATAGATTTTTTTTAATACTTATATTTCAGTAACGTTGAAAGGACCGTTTACTATGACCTTTGCAGTCTACGTTATGTACTGTGATCTCAAATTTTCATAATCAGAAGCTACATACTTTGAAACAATTGCCAGCAGTCCAGACTGTAAGTCAATGACGTCATAGGTTGGGTGTACAGTCAGTGCGATATCACTTTCAAAGCACTTCGTTTTGTTGGAAACATAAACTGGATTCCAAAGACAATGTTGCTTGCAGTCGTTTCATCGTTTCTGAATCAACTTGTCTATAAATATTCAAGAACACCCGAAGTGAAAGGCCTCATCAAAGTCCAGATTAAAAGGATTGCTAAGTTTGTTGTTGAGTTTGAAACTTTGCATTTTCTATTATATTCGAGTCGTTTTCAACATTTATGACAAAATTTAAGGCATTGAACCATGGCCTCTGGAGGGGACTCGACCGGATCTTTGGTTCCGTGGAATGCCTCTTGATGACGTCACAACAGCTATTCCTAGCATAATCTTCGCTGACGGATGAATACGTACAATGTGTGAATTTCCGGTCATACAGGAACCATTAATAAAATTTAATACTACACTGAGTATTATAGACTCGTGACAGGTATATACTAACTCGTATGTAGGGCCTTCTCTGGTTTGTTCGTGTTGCGATCTACACGACATATTGGGAATTAATGTTAGACTCAAAGTGAGTTGACATTCCTGTAATGATTTAAGCTTTAATGAGTATGATGCAATGAAAACTGCAGTAACACAATGATGAAAAATGCTTGATAAACATCACGATACCAATATGTTCATTGTTATCGCATTTTTGCTGAGTTGTTATTTTTGGGTGATATCTCACTGGAAATGAAATCGTAAGAAAGACTTAAATTGTGACGCCTCAGCGGGCCTCGGACAAGACGAAAAATCATATACTTGCGTTCTGCAGTGTGCAAACAGTACTCTCGGAACACTCAATGGCCATTTTGTATAGCCCAAGATCTGTTCAAATCTGCACTGCTGATAAACGTTAACTATATAATGGTTACAATGCCGGTCAATAAACCAATACTGAATTACTTGTTTATTTTGTTATTATGTTTTCAGGGCCAGACTATAGAAATAAAGCCTATCTCCCCTTTTTTTGTGTGTGTTTGTAGGTTTTGTGATGCTTGTTACGCCTAATTATTTATGTTTGTTGTGAAAAAATAGGCGTCCGACCATGTTATTCTGTTGTGAGCGATAGATGTGAGTCGTCAAGTACGATTAAGCTGCTGAAGTTCCATAATACAAGGCGGTTAATATGTGTGTGTGTGTGTGTGTGTGACTATATGTGGCCATGTTTAAGGGCTAATATAATCATTTCAACTGCACCCTTCCCCACACGGTGACTCTGAGGTTAGTAAAGCGGGAAAATATCAAACTGAGATGTTCTATACAGTTAATCGGTGTCATACGCTATCGCATCATGTAACATTTATCATTCTCACCCCATATAGTGTCTTCTTGGCAAGCTCCGTCGTGTTTCACTTGTAAAGTGGCGTCGTTTTGTTTACATGAATATTCATCGAGTACACACGCGTTGTAATACGTCATGGAGTCCGTGCCACAAACTGGCTGGTAGCCCAAGTTGTTAGGACATCTCCTGCAATCTGTGTGCGAGAAAAAAAGTAAAATACATCCATAAATGATAATTGATGGTTCCTTCTTTCCTCGGATGAACTTTTTCCTCTCTCGATGTCAGCATTTGAGAGAGAAAGAGGAAGAAGCGCGTGGCTCGTTTTACTGATGAATCTTCAGTTGCGAAGAAAACATTTTAATGGTTGCTAAATACATGGAAAGATGGAGGAAAGGGCACGGACAAAGAAACTGCATCTTGTGCCAACTTTTCAATTATAGAAGTACAGGGCACGTGGTCAACTAGAGTTCAACTTCATCAAATGTCCTTCATACTATGTAACTTGTCAATTTGGCTTTATGTTATGTATACATATACACCAAACATAAGACATAATTATATTTACGTCATGTCAGTGTTAAGGGAAACATCGCGGTTACAACGCCAGAGATCCAACTCTTTCCCAAGGGTAACTTTGGGATCTACATAGGTGTACGTACTTTCGACGTATTGAAACAACAAGAAATAGCAAAACTTTATAAAGAGGACTTTTGCAAAATAAGAGAAAAAAATTGACATAACATCGTCTGGTCTTGTGCTTGAACGTCATATTTGTAGCTTTAACATCAAATAGATTAACTGTAAAGACAACTTAACTTTAATTCCGAAAGGAGTGGGAGCTTATGTAACCTGATCTGACCTGCTTCTCGTTCAAAGACAGGTTCCATGCAACACCCGGTGCCGCTTTCACATGACGAAAATTACAAGTGAACTTAACTCGAAAGACATCTCTAGAAATGTAATTCATGAAATCATGTGCAGCATTATTTTATGGTCTTCGCTTGTAGGCTGACGCAAATGTTGTTAGACCGGGTCAGTCACAATCCAAGCACACCATGCAATTACGCAATGGCTAAGGACATTTTCGTTAAAGTTTCTGATGTTGTTGACTTTCCAACTTTTTGCAATTGATTTCTGTGTGACAAGCCTCTACAAACAGATTCATCTCTCAATAGAAGCTGTTCATGAATAGTCAGAACGGTTTGGTTAGGAAAGTAGTTAGTTTTTCTGTAGCAGTGATCACGTGTCAGAAAAGACTGTTAATGATTTCTCACAGGACGATGCAGCTTTTCTTAAAAGCTTTATGCAGCGTTCTGAGGGTATGGCTCATTTTATTTCAAAATGTGAGCAGTGATTGCTCAACTTGCAATTTACAAAACATTTGATCAGAGAAAGAGGTTTAACATCGTTGGTCTCGGCTATATTGCAGTGGGTTACAGTATTACCTAAAATGGCATCTTTGATACATCGAGCGGACCAGTCAATACGTGGAGACAAATTCGGACATGATCACATCAAAACACACCAATACAGTGGAGCAATACTAACAGTTTAACAAGCACCTTCCGCTGTTTATTTGCGGAACTAGATATACAGCTATTGTTTCTGACAACTTTACATTCTTATGCAGGAAGTCACAAGAAAAGCATTTCGTCAATGACACATGGTGTGGTCGAAAAAATAGAAACCCACATAAATTTGTAAAAAAAAAAAAACGGTCATAACGTCACACCAGTAACTTGGAAAGAAGTGGAAGAAAAGCTGCATATGTAGGAATATAGCATTCATTTCCATCGTTAGGGGAGAGGACAGGGGAGGGGGATAGGGAGGCTAAGGTGATTGGTTAGGAGTTTTGCAAGGAAAGGTATGGGAAGGCAGGAGGGCGAGTTGAGGTAAAATAGAGTTCAACGGGGGTTGATTGGTGGGGTGGGTTTGAAAACTGTGGGGGAGGGGGATTCCGAAAGAGGATTCCGGAGACCTCGGCTCCAGCTTCTTCACCCTCTGAGTGCACAGTTTTTAATCGTTTCTCTTTTTTCTTTATCCAGTGAATTTGTTTGAAAGATTTAATAATTTCGTTATGAAAATCATGCAATCAATATATATGGAGATGCATCTTGTAGAAATTTCACAGCATCAAGACTTCCCAGGTTTGGACGCGGATGTTGCTGCGGTGTAAACAATAAGAGCGATCGGCACATATTTTCACGTTCCGTTGACAGCTGTTTTTAAGTTTAATCTCTTCAAGTTATCGAACTGTTAACAGCATTGAAACTCATCTGACCCGTAGGGAAGTAGATATCTCAGGGTTCACTCATAGCAATTGAAGAATGTTCGTGTGAAGCGAAAAAAAAATGGAAGATTCGTTGGAAGCACATAATTGAGAACAATCTTGATGGTAAGTGGTGCATAAAACAACGAGAACAACACTTTCGATCGTGAATACAACAAAGTTTCTAGTTTTCTCTTTTGTCTTGTGAGGTAATATATGCGTGAGAGCGTATATATATATATATATATATATATATATATATATATATATATATATATATATATATATATATATATATATATATATATATATATATATAACAATATTGTAATATATATTATACCGGTAGGTGTGGTGACAGGGACGATTGTAGTTGTGGTAGGTGCCTCGGTGGCCCTCTGCCCGACCTTTCGCGATGAATGTGGTTGGCATATCCCTCGGTGTCGGATCCCAATTTCGACGTCAGCACGGCAGGCCAGTTTCTTCAGATGGCAATCCGACATATATGTAGTGCCGTCCGTGCCACACACAAATGCATATCCAGGTTTGCAGGTTGATAAACACATCGCCGGGATTTGTGGGTGTAAAGGTGACATGGTAGTCAAGTGTGGTTGTTCTGTAAATAACAATAGAGAGACGGGTGAGTGGGTGGAGAGAGAGAGGTGAAGAGAAAGGGGGGAGGGTGATATACTTGGTACGTGGTCTAAATTCGTGAAGATTGAAGACCCATCGTAATCATAATTGCCATCTTGTTCGACTGTGACGTTGTATATGTGTGTATGTTCATAGCTAGGTACGATGTGCTATCAAATGTGGTATACGCATCTTAAGGGTCCCACTGGCATATCTCATAAGTCATATATATATACAGGACACAAGTGTTGCTTGTTAAATGATGGTGTCAGTTATTTGTATCAACTACTGTGCATTTCGTTGTGTGAATTCACATAGGCTATAGGCCCTATTAATACGCAGCTAAGAAGCAAAGACGTAGGTGCATTCGTTTGGAGGTGTACATTAATGGTCAAGGACCTTCAATATCATGGCATGCAATTTCAACGCGCCTCACAGCAGATGTTGTTCTAATCTCCGCCTTAACAATACAATTAAACGTTATTGCCGACAAAAAAGACCCGAAATTGTCAGAGCAGGTCAACTCATTTCAAGAAGAAAGTGCAGCGTTTGACCTACAGTAGATACCCCCAACCACAACAAGGACACGGACCTAGAAAATATCTGGGCTCCGCAAAATGATTCGTCACCAGACATAGCTCGCTTATGACAAAAACGATATTTCATTATCCGTAATTGTATCCCGCTGAATACAGTAATGAGATTTTCAAACCTCAGCTGATCGCCATGCATGAGGTGGGATCCTCTCTGCGACATCCTCAGGGTCCAAAATTAATTCCCTCGGGGTCATTTGGAGAGGACGAAGACAGTGATGAAGATAACGCAACCGTCATATTACATATACATAAGATCAGCGGTGTTACAACAACGATTTACACACTGTATTTATTGACGAAGAGCCACATGGCGAAACTGTGTTGGTGTGATGCACATGCATTGATAATCGTCCTAGGGAGAAGTTTCAGGCGTTCCCCTTGCAGTATCCCTCTAAACCCTACGTGGAACCTTTTTTGTGCACTGGCTCAGATGCAAAATGGTGCAAAGGTTGTTCACTTTTCTTCGATAATTATTTTTTCATAAACCATGTCCAAGTTTTGGTAAGTTGTAGCGATTCTGAGGGAACTTTCGAAATAGGCTGTTTTTTTTTTATAAAACAGGTTTTCAATAATCTTCCAGTAATTTTTTTCACTGAAACCATTTCGCGTGCCTCCACTCTATGAAGACTTTTGTATAGTGTACTAGAATTCTTTCGATGAGTAACAAAATCAAACCGCTTCTTATGACCTAATGTCAGCTACATGTTGTCACTACAGGTTGTACACTACTATCAAGTGTTCAAGTACACAAAAATTTACAATCAAAGAATGCCGAGTCCCCTCTCGGTAACATTCTGCTAATGTCACAAGTTACGGTTACTATTTGCAAGTAGCAATAAAACACGAGAGGACAGTGTACATCCACGGCCTTGGATATCATATTGGGGCCTAGTATATTAACGTCAATGAGAGTCACCGTAAACCTATGACGTATCCAAAGAGTTATCAGGAAAAGACCAACGTCAGTAAGAGATATTTATGAGACAATCTATCACCTTTAACACCTTAATACAAAAAAACCCCTAAAAACTGAAATAATGATCTACATCAATTAAAAGGTGGTGTTTTCTCGAAACATTAAAGTCATCTTTACATCACAACATTATACATTTTTTTACTCTGCCTTTTTTTTTATCCTGCCTGAATTATTGGTGGAAGGAAACGATTTGTTTTCCCCCCCCCCTAGTATTTCCCTGGGGAAATTTTCCCCTTGGTCCACATGATCAACCCCCCCCCCCTTTTTTTTTTACGATTTTCCTGTGCACTCTAAAGATCTTCTCTGAGTGAGAATTCTCTGCTTGCTTCGGTAACATTATCTTAAGTTAAAAACATTTTCTCACTTCTACACTAGAAGAAAGCTCGAGGCATCTGAGGCAGTACCTGTACGATGTAACTCCGTACGGATCCTTTTTTTCAACACTTTTTTTACATTTTTTCATCACAAATGTGGCACGATAAACATTCATGACTCAGAGGAGTTCAAGGTAATGTAGTCACGTTTATGACGACTCATGTTTTAAACTCACTATTAGCACAAACAATGTTTCCGGAATGGATTAAAAGTGGACGTTACTTGTTTTGTATTATTCCGGGAGGTACTGTGCCATTGTTAAATTTTAAAATGGCGTCGATCTTTTAGCAAGAAGAAAAAAGAAAGTGTTTACTCCGAGAAAGGAAAATTTTCGAGATAGTGCATGTGCACAGAAGTCTTGTCATAAATTTCTGAGGCAAATCAATAAAATAAGGCTTTGCTCTTTTCTCGTATCTTATCATGCACGTGTAAATGTGGCAGTGTATCACAGCATTGTGATATTTAAAACCAAAGTTATATGCTGATATATCTCAACGTATGACTGTCAGATATATCACAATAACTGCAAAAACATTGGACTATAAAATGCTACAGTCGCCCCCTTGTACTCTGTCCCATTTTTCACAGACTAGGCCTATTCATCAAGGCTTATAATCGTCACTAATTTAGAGGAAAACAAGTAATTGTTAGTGAATTTCTTAAAACACACATCAGAAAAATGAGACTTGGTTTATAGTAATAAGCTAAACTCAATGTTGTATGTTACAAGAAATATCCTACACTCTACGCAAATGCATACCGTGTTCTTGGTTGCATACACCTTTATGCAATATCGTTATATATTCGAGACTTTCACACGCCACCTGCCAGAAGCTACACTCATTCCTGTACGTCTTTCCGTCTGTGGCACACACTGGTCCCGATTTCATGGAACGCTTACAACCTTTCCTCTCGAGACGACGGCACTGCCTCTGATGTGAGTCATGTTGTTCAAATTCTATGACGAGATGTAAAAGAAAGGCTAAGTTCTGTAGACACATTCATAGCAAGCGTACCTTAAACACACCTCTGACTCTCGCAAGGAACGATAAGTTGTTAATGGTATTGGGGGAAGGAGGAAGGGGGCGCTACATTACCGAAGAATAATGTGTAGCCGCATATCTTGGATTTGTGAAGTATAGAAGTGTAGCAGTTATCGTATGTCTTTGCGTGCAACTCGTCAGCTTGCAGAAGATTTGTGCATTGACGGGATCCCTTTTTCTCGTCAAAACGTCAACTTCCTGATTTTTGTAATGTTGACGAAAAGAAAGTAACTCGGTAACTCGACAACTTTGAAAAAAAAAAATGATTCATTGGTGTAATCTCGGTTCTCGTCACGTTGGCTAATTCTCGGAATTTTGTCACGTTATCATCTCGTCAACTTGTCCATTTGCAGATAATTGACGTTTTGTAAGGTTAGTAACTCGTCAATGCAATGCCCCTTCTACACCTCCGTAGAAATTCTAAGAATGCCTCCACTTGTTGGCGATGACAATTTTACAAGAATAGCGACCAACAGTTTCCAATGACTGTAGATGTTGATGCCAAAGATATTCACTGCAGGGTCGGGCGATCCTCTTACAGTTGGTGGGGGGTATGTCTAAAAATTTTACAACCCTCATACAGGGCGTTCGGCAAGTGTCTAGAAGGGCAATCCGAAGTAATCTTATAATATCAATACGCGATAAAATAAACAAGGGTGTGTGTGTGCTTGTGTGTGTGAGGGAGGGGGGGGGGGGAGGTTGAGTAACCTCTCTACACCCTCCAGTTGCGCAGGCGTTGCAGGAGTTTCGGCACATTTCTGCATAAAATTCAACGCTGTGTGTATGTCGCTATCTTGAGATTTTGCTATGCAGTAAAATAAATCACATGGTAGATTACACGTTCCATCGGGGAACCCATGCATACGATTAAAAATTTGGATTACTGAGTGTGTGTGTGTGTTTGCGTGGTTATGCAAACGTGACATAGCACAATTATTAGGCTATATTGCTTATCATTGTGTAGGACACGATAGGTGGATGCAGTGCTCCGGATTTGACCTAATGCTTGTTACAACGTGCGGTGAAAGCAGTTGTTATCTACAATACGTTTACCATATATTGTACATATAAATCTGCCTATAGTTTTAACTGTATTACACTCCATGTAATTCAAGGGCTCCCTACATACACATTTATCCAGGGTCGTCATTTACGAGTATATTCGTACGTCATCATACGTTGTTATGACGTCACTGGTTTCCGCTCTGCAATCAATTAATTAATCAGCGTCGTTCCCGTGACTCTCTGGAACAATAACGAGCAGTGGGTTATTGAGCTACTGATTCGCGTTAACTTCTTTTTAATCTTTTTGGAAGTGCATAATTCGGTACTGAGGCAACTTAAATCGAACTTAGATCAAAAAGATAAAGATAACTGCTTTTTTAAGGTTATTTTTGTCCATCAGTCTACGTATTGTCACCCGAGAATGAATTCTGGTGGCAGGAAATTCGAACATTGAGTTTATGTTACAGCATGCCGAAAAATGATCTAAGCCGGTGATATTACACGTAATTGGTTATACGTTATGAGCCGAATAATCGACACGTTTCCAATGTATTGAATAAAAATCTACGTATGTAGGGAGGAAAACCAAACGGTTTAATGGATAATAAAAGTGATTCACGTTTAGTGATTTGATAGTTCAAGAACAGGACCATTAAGACGATGTAATGTCATTTGGTATTAAAACGTGCCGTATATCACAGCACTATAATGAAATATTCAAAGCTATATGGCTGTGTATTATACTATCACGATCTGTGCGATCTGTAATATGGACAGTGTTAAAGTTAAGTAGTACTGAATTATATATACTAATATCTCTATTAAATAGGCCTAATGATGTAGTCCAGGCCATCCAAAAAACGCTTTCCTGGCTTTCAGCGAGTTTTAGTGTCGTCACAAAAATATTTTCCTCCAATTGAAAGTTACTCTTAGTGACACAAATTTAAGAACTATAGCAAAAGAGTGCATTCTGGTCGAAAAGATGGTTGGTGTTTTAGTATAGTATAGTATAGTATAGTATGGTATGGTATGGTATGGTATGGTATGACATGGAATGGCATGGCATGGCATGGTATAGTGTAGTGTATAGTGTATGATATGGTATGGTATAGTGTAGTGTATGGTATAGTATAGTGTAGTTTAGTGTATAGTGAGGCATAACTTAGCATAAAATACTATAGTATATCGTACATGGTTTAATATAACATGCAAATACTTGATGTTTATGAGTGCAATAGTATATGGGTAATTTCATAGTGGGCGTGCGCTGCAACTAATCGACATAAGTCTTCCCCAATGCTTTAAACATTTTCACAATCAGTTTAACCGATAGCTTTCCACTTCAACCTTTTATGTTCTTACTTTGTTCTTAATGTTTATTGTTATCATTTGCTTTTTTATCATTCTTCTTTTTATCCATGTTTGTTTCTTACTGTTTTTATGCGAGCACTGCACTTACCCTGTAAGGGATTTAATAAAGTGAAAGGAATAATGACAAAGAAAGGAGTTGTTTTCATACTGCAAAGAGTCGAATGACAGATTGTGAAAGCACAAATACGTCGAAACAAAAGACTGAGAAACTGAGTTATGCAAGTGTTATAATTCATTCATTTTACTGTCATGACTTTTTGTGTTGCCAAAAACCGTCCAAAGGAAAGAGGAAAGGATGGCCGCTTTAAAGGAGATTACTTAAAACTGACGTATCTAGTTGATGTTTACAATTTTAATGATCGGACTCACGATGAAAACGAGTCAGCTTAACTGATCTAATCTAACATTAAACATTTTGATTGATAAAATACCGACTTAAACTAGTTTCCAGTCTTGCGGGATATACAGGTGAAGGACGAATCAATTAATTTAATGCACATAGCAAACACAAGCTTTGTATTGCGGAAAAGATTACGTAATCTCCACTGAATGCAGAGATCAGCTAAAAATTGATTACACTGTACATTTTGCAGAAGAACATTCAACTTTCAAACTGGCGAGAGGCATAAAAAACATGCTCATAAATATTATCTAGCTTGTGTCAATACAAGGGGAAAAAATAAAAATAACGGTTTTGTTCCTCTTTACTGGTTCACTTCTAAAATTTGCCATAGGCAGAGCCTTTGCACTACAAATCTGATACAGATACGCTTCTACTCGATTTGGAGAAAGAAGATGCAAATAGATTACGCCAGACGTATTCCATAACTACATTCTTATTGCTTTCATTTTGTCCGGAAATAACACAATTGAAAAGTAACTCGTTGAAGCTGATGAACTAGTATTGTAAAACTTTCTCCAAAAAATGACCCAGTATTTTCTATGCATGTGTGCCCGCGCGGACGCGCGTGTGTGTGTGTGTGGGGGGGGGGGGGGGTGGAAGGGTGGAGGTGCTGGGGTGGAGGTGCTGGTGATCCAGTTGTAACGCTGTGTGTCACTCATTACTTACATTACGCATTACTTACATTACTCATTACTTACATTACTCACTCAAACTGATATTGCTGCTGTTCATATTCAGTATGCACAATCGTGAATGGATCGTTAAGCTCAAACTTTTAACACAAGAGTTACTGTTACACATATTTCACGTTGTTCACACAGTTAAAGCTTGTGAAAGAAGCTCCTGAAGTTTGTTCCCAATTCATACGTGACACCTGAAACTTACCTGGATTTACTTCGGTTTTCGTTTTTTCCTTCTTGTTGGTAACCATGCAAGAGTCACTTGTCGCCACACTGATGTCAGAGTTGAGACAGGACTGCCGTTTCAAGAGGCAAATGTTTTTGTACTTTTTTCCGTCTGTTCCGCATACCTTTGTCCGCAGATCGTGTCTGTTTTTGGTAAGACACTTTTTAAAACTATATTTACAAAATTGAGTCTTGTCGGTCGGGCTGCTATTACTGTTGCAGCTGTCTGGAAGAAAGGGTAAAGAGAAAAAGGTCGTGAGCAAATTTGAGTAAATTAGTGATGTATTGCACCATGGTAACAAATCTTGTACTTCATTCAAACAAGATATATTTCTCTTGTTTCTGATAATATCTTAAAATTCTATCAAATTCGAAATGTTTTTTTTCTGGTGGGGGGGGGGGGGGTGAATTTTGAAATTTAGGGCACGAACAGATCTTAATGTGTTTTGAATTGTTTGACTGAGATTACGTTCCTTGGGAATATGCGATATGTAACATTATGTATCGAAGTAAGACCTAAATGAGTCCTGCGTCGTGACCCGATCGTGGTTCAAACTGATAAACTATCTGTTGAAGCTCAGGAGAAACGAACCAAAAACTGGGATATCCGAAGATATTGATGTTAGAGGACTGTCAGTGTCGTTGAGTACAGCAGGGAGAGAGCGTTGCGGTTGCTATGGTTACGAGGTTGAGTTTAGCCTAACTGAACAGTGAGTCGGTAAGGTAGGCTCTTACAGTGAGGTTTCAGATAGTAAAAAACTTGCGTAATTGTCGGTTGTTGTATACTGTACATGCTACCTCTCTTACCAATGTGCGAAAGGTCACTGGTTTTGCGTGATAGAAAGTGAATACTTGTAGAGGGCGCCGTTGTCACGTGTTTGTTAGGGTTCCTCTACAGAGAAGTTGCAAAATTGTGTCAAGTAGATAACTTGACACAATTTTGCCTACAACTTAAATTGTTGATCCTTTGTGAGACATAATAACCAATATTGTACATGTACATGCTTGTTTTCACTGAATAAGTTCAGATCATGTATCACCGTTTGACTAACCTACATGCACGGTGTTCGCGCGGTTGGAGGCAAAATGGCGGATAAACTTTGATTGCAGTTGCCGCAACCCTCTTTATCCAGGAACTCTAGTTTTTCTTATGGACCCCTTAGGGTATATGGTATCCAGTGTTTCTGTACCGTGGTTCAAATAGAGTAGTAATGCCACATTCACTGAGGCAGTGGTAATTCAGATAAACTCTTAATTGGATTACACAACGGTGTAACAAATCCGTGCATAGCCTCATCCATAATGTTAAAAAAAAATGTTTGTCTGTGACGAGTAAAACTAGCTTTCAAAGGTCACTTTCATTAGGGTAAACCATTAGCCTTTCTCATGAACAAAAATCGTGGCAGTTATAGAATAAAAATGCTTGTACAGCGCCCTCTCTCCCTTTTCTTAAAGCTACCAAAGCATGCCTACCAAACACATTCGGGCAATGTCTTTTTTTCTGTTATAGGGAAAGTGTCCAACTGTGGCAAAATGTGAACAACTGATTTTATATGTACGTTACTCATTAGTCAGTAATCTCCTCAAGGAAAAGATAAGGCGGTATCTACAATACGTGCACTCCGAACAGGAAAAGAAAAATGACTAATATTCAGAAAAAAAATTATCCCTTACGTCTATTTCATGAACTTAATTCAGCACAGCTTACCCGTCGTCAACACTTCAAGATAAACTCAAATTGACGGGACTAATTATGGTGTTTGTGACCTAAGAGATTTAACTTATTCTGCCTAATATAAGCACCAACGACACGAAATGAAGACTCTTACAATTATCAAATTTCCGGAAAGATCTGCCGACAATTAAGCAGGTTCATCTTGCTTAGCAAACTGTCTGGCAAGGCAAGGTGTTAAGACATGCATCGGTAGTCACACGTATGTAGTGCAGGCAAAGGGACATGACACTTTGGTTGTTTGCGATGGTTAAGGGGTGTTGTGAGAGAATAATGTGGTGACGAATGTTTTCTCTTGATTAATAAACCTCAGTGCCAAATGTAAATTAGTCCAAAATAAGAGGTGAACGCGGGAGTTCATAATCATGGCCGCGACACTTTCTTTATGTCGTAAAGAGCGAAAAGTCCGTATACGTGATTTTTTTCCGTTTTCTTTTCTTGCTCTTCGACCTATTGTTTTTGGCTCGATAAAGGGTGGAACTTACCACTTTATAGCCGAAAAAAAGGTATCACGTCGGAATTAACAGCTGTAGAGCACGCCCTCTATATTGATTTATTAGTTAGTTGGAGTCATGGAAGACCGATTACAATCATTATCGTTACTTGCTTCATAGTTGATTAATTGTATGTCATTTGATCTACAAAGTGTATCAAATACTTCAATTTTTTTTTATAAAAAACCATAAAAACACGAACGTGTGATTTCGCTATTGAGAGTTTAGCAGTGGTAACTCGAGGTAAGCTTTCAAAAAAAAAAAAAAAAATCCTCTACAACCTTATATTTAGTGGTACTCATGAGATTATCTTGGGGGGGAAATCGTCTAGCCTTCTTAAAGATAACGCTGAAACATTTTGACACAAACAGACGATAGGAGAAAAATTACAAAAAAAAAAAAAAATCCTTGAGAAGCACTGCTTCACCTCAAACATCGAGGCTGACTTCACGTCAGCTGGTGTCTTCATTTGAACATTAAAGGTCACACTGATAACGGAAATTCCAGGCTCACTTGAATTTCTTCATTCCCAAAGAAGAGGATAAAAATCTCTTATGTGTGAATAGTGCCCTGGTTGATGTTAGAAAAAAAAAACTTGCAAGAATCCAAACGTAACGTTTTACTTCCTTCGCTGTAACTTAAAAGTGAGAACTTTTCAGAACAGATTCACTGAATTTGCAGCAAAAGCCTGTTACTGCTAATCTTCTAAAGGTCACGTAGTTTTACAAAAAGTTCGGCTCACCGTAGTCAATATTAGCACAGTCATGATCTATGGAGTGTTCTACAGAACGACTAAGTTTGAGAATGAGAGGCATTTAAACACACCCAGCGCCGGAGACAACGAAGCAATGAAAGCAGGAATAAAAAGATCGTCTCGTAAGTCGAGAAAATCGAGAATTCGTGACGTCACTTCCGCATTTTAGTCTACCGTTGTCGACAACAGTTGACTTGCGCATTAAGTAGCGCATGATGTAATACCGGAACTACATAGTGTACGCAGTTCAGCGCTGAGCTCATGTGATTTATGGGACGACCCGTTGTCTTTAAATTGGAACCTGTCGCTACCGTATTATGTTTTGTTCATGTGCTTCGAGGGCCCATATTTCTTTACATGGAGGAAGAATTGATGGAGTTATTGAACTGCGGTTAAAAGAGTTTCAGCAGGAAATGTGTATAGGCTGCGTTATATTTAAAATACGGTCTAAGAGAACGAAAGAATCTTCGAATCATTGTATACGTGTATTAATTTCAATTTCAAATTTATTTTACATCTGTTCTACAAAGTACACTTTTAAAATTAAATAGTGCACTTATGCATGTACAAATATATGAAGGGCATTAGATAAGCAGAGAAAACTGTATCATAGAGCTCTATACTGACCAAACCTATCACAGCTAGTGACCATACTGACCCATCCACCCCTCTTCCTCATCACAATGGCATAGAACCTGCATGTTCTCTATTCGTACTCCATGCAACGAGTTACCGTGACAATAGAAATAAGTGTAGTAAAATTAAGAGAATGAGTCATGCGACTCATACTGGAGCAAACGCATCATAGGATGTTAATAAAGGGCAATAATGTAACGTCACGGGATAGACTAACTCACCTTTAACCTCTTGAAATAGTTATTGGTCTATTGCCTTTCTACCTTGACTGTGTCTCTCTTTACACCAGTGTTGCCAGTATAAGTTGTATTAATTTCACAAGTAGGCCTAAGTTTGTATTTCATAGTAGCAACAAATTACTTTTGAACTCAGTTGCAACACTGAATTCACCATGCATAGGCTACATGTATATATGAGCTCAAAAGTCTGATCCATTGAAATGGACGGCCCCTCAGGAAAGCCATTTTAGCATTTATTCAGTACTTTCAGATACCTCAAACTGAATTTCAGATATCTTAAATTTATTTCCAGATATCTAGTAATCATTGCAGATATCTTGAAATAATTTGAGACATCTGCAATTCAATTTCAGATATCTAAACTTCAAATTTCAGATCTCTGAATTTGAATTTCAGATATCTAAAATTCAAATTTCAGACATCTTAAATACTAATTCAGATATCTAAAATTCAATTTCAGATATCTCAAATTGAATTTTAGATATCTCGATTAAATTTAAGATATATGCAATTAAATTTAAGATATCTGAACTTGAATTTTAGATATCTCAAATTGAATTAGAAATACTTCCAATTCAATTTTAGATATCTATTTCAACAGCCAATTAGATATATCTGAAATTCCTGATTAAATACCAAAATGACTTTACATACACCCTCACATTCTCTTTTTCTGGTCAGGGACTTGATGCCCACACGGGGATATCTCCTAGCCAGCATTCTTCCTTAGTTACATTTCTATCAGTGATAGTGACCGATTCAGCCCCAGATTTGTTTTCTTATCAGTAGTGACGTAACCTGCTCACATGCATGTCCGTTTGACGTGCACCATGCATTGTTGAAGTCAAACAAGCTACATTAGAACTAAACGTCTCGTTTGGAACGAATGATATGCTAACCCAGGGGAGCGTAGCATGCCTTACGTATTGTTCATATTTAATTCATATATGCATAATCGCCTAAGTTATGATGTGTACTGACCTACATATGTGACGGTTACGTTGAGCAATCGATAACAAAATCTATCAAAAAGTATCCTGATTACGTAATCGACGTTTCGCTGTCGTAAAATGAACTCACGATCTAAAATTTGCTCTTCACAGCTGTTCGACCGTGCGCGCGAGGCTTCTTGATTTAATACTGTATGGTATGGGACGTGAGTCATTGCGTATAGAGTGTACATTTCACCAGAACTGTGTGTGCAGGTAAGGGGGAAAATTAAAGCCATCCATTAGCTTCTACTGAGCATGTCATATACCGCAACCTGTGTCGACGTGTGTGTTTTGCTTGAGTATGAGTTACTGTAGTTCATCACATTGTTTTAAACAAAGCCAACGTTAGGTCTAGCTTACGCAATTTTGTAGTTCATTCCCAGTATAAAAATATGGTAATATTATAGAAAAAAATCATACAATTAAACATGTCAAACAATACCACTAGCAACGGCACGGTCAAATGATACGATATCATACATTATAGTTATAACGTTGAGTATTCCTGTCCGTGGTCTGTGTTGCACGCTTCTCTTATCAGTTAGACCAAACAATGGATGAAATCTTACCTGACGTTTGTGTTACTGAAAGCTCTTTACCCTGAGTACTTTGGATCCAACCGCATGTTAAAACATAAACGAGTAATAAAGGAAGAAGCATCTTTGCCTCCGTGATGCTGTACATGACCACTCTTCGAAGTTTCAAACCCTCTGAAAATGTGAAATGTAACTCATACCAAGGATCCGACAGTGTCTTAATATAGACCAGTGACTCACCAGTCTAGACACAACGCTCAGTTGCGTCTTCTTACAATATGCACCAAAACTGTGATCACCAATTTGGTCGAGAGACCCCAGCAACGTTCACGCGTTGTGACATGGATAAGAGCTATTGTTAAAATCGATGTTACGAAAGAAGAATACAGGTATGCAAGTGAACGCTTAGTTTCACAGTCCTGTTGAAAAACTTCCAACAAAAAAAAAGAAATGATTTTAATAAGTTGCCCCGCATCAGGTGCCACCGACAAAAGAGCCCATCAACCATCGAAACGAGAGGGGCGAAGACAGCGAAGGGCCATCATTGTCGCTCTTTTAGAGAAGTTACAATAATGATGGAATGGTGAGTCAACAAATATTTCACGGAGATAATATGAGGGAGAGATTCCGTTTCATATCGTCTGCTGTGGGATTTCGCTGTCTGGATGACACTCGCTGCTCAAGTTTATCTCTTCACGGTCTACCAACCCGTCTTAAAGTTACTTTTCCACTTTTCCAGTGAAAACCCCAGTCAAGTCTACTATCAGCAAAATACGTATGACTTATTTTATACACAGCAGCAGTTCAGCAACTGTAAATTTATCGCAGTGCAGAACAGTTATATTGGCTGCTTACACTGACCTCGCTACTGCAAGAGGATGAGCGAAAGATGACGTCACTTGTCAATCAAAACTTCACGTATACGCCCCTCGGGGTTTCTGAAACTGCCGCTTTCGTTCAACGAAACGAAAGCGTGAGGAAATTCTTTCCTGTGGAACGCCAAAAGGGACATTATTTCAGCAACTCAATGCGGTTAATGTCGACTTGTTGACAGGTCGTTTTTGACACAAATGCAACAACCGAAAAATTGTGATAACCTTGATGGCAGTGAATCAGATTCACAGAAGGACGTGACAAAATGAAAATATCATTATCACGTGACAGGGCATTTTACAATACAGAATAACTTATGAGAGCATAATGAGTTACTGGAAAATGAGGCATGATTTTATAGTTTAATAATGTTCTGATTGACAGTGTGCAGTTTTCGTTAAAACATTTTGATGAATACCTTTTCACACATCTGTAGTTATTTGTTGTTTTCCTCTTCAAAGATACATGAATCTCAAATTATCTATACAAGTATATGTTGCACCAGTCTGATTGTAGGGTATACATAAAGAGGACAGGAAAGGCATCGGAGAGCGAAAATTCATTTGATGGGAAGGGTTAAGGATACTTGGAGAGGCGAGAGCAATGATGCAATGATAAAATTGGCATCATGGTGAGTAATAATTTAAAGCGCGTAGTTTAAAATCCTAAACAGGCCTCATGTTGCTTTCCGTCCTTCATGCAGTCTGAATCGGTGGTTTGCATGCATGAGAAGGACAGTCAGTTTAAACAAGAAATAGTTTCTGCAACCGGGAGAACGATTGGAGAATATTAGAACGACAAAAATCAATTTTACGGAACAACCAAGACTCGGATCTTCCTTTATTTCATGACATTCTTCTGTCTAGGCTGATGTGCTGATTTTCTTCATCTCTCATACGCGGGCTTTGCTGAAGATGGAACTTATTCACGCCTCGTATGGATCAATAAGAAAGTCTCGATTTTGTCTAACGGCTCAAAACCGTTCGAAACGCAAAGTCGGACCACAGGTGGAGACAACGGACAGTCAGTGTCATATTCCTTCATTGAAACGTTGTAATGTGTATTCATTATCACTTATCTTGGACCCCGCCAATCCTGACATGATATTACACATGTGTATACGACACTTTACATAATTGAAAGTGAGTTAACGGACTATGGAAAAAAAAAATCACTTGTTTTTATACTGTAAATTTTTACTGTATCAGCTTATAGAGACGACCTAGTTATCACTTCAGAAGCTTCAGTCCAACGTGGTTCTTCTTCCGTCATACGGAATAAGTTACCTGATCTAATTTGGCCACACTTTTGAAGCAACAGTATACCATGCACTTTCATCTTTGTGCAGTAAATGCCTTTACAGAGCTGATAAAGTAAGAGTTGAGATCAAAGCTTAGATATGCAAGATTGCGGTATTACCATTACCTAGAATCAACTGGCCGCAAATATTTACCAGGAAGCCTGAAAACTTTCTAAATCCAAAGACGAAAAACACAAAGGTTGTTATTGACCGAATGTTACCATCTGTAACCCACAATTAACGGTTTTTCCCAAACGCAATCGGTTCCCTATTCAGCAGAGGGTGTTCCTATTTAGAAGTGGTTATTATTCTAAGACCAGCCATTCATAACAACAATGAGGTCATCCCAAATCTAAAAATAACAACCTATAATCGTTTCGTCTGTCTCCCGAAAAGTGAGTTATTATGGTTATATTGAAAATAGTGACGTCACAATGGAGGGGGCCTTTACAGGGTACTCTTATTACTGTGCTGTATTCAGAGGCCTCTACTCTGTAAATGGACTTTAGTTTAAAGGGAAATAGGACGTTTAGAGTATCCCAACATGGCATACAAAGAAACTAGCTTTAATCATTTTTAAACCATCCAGCCTCATCAATAAACATCTGCTAGAGTTTCATCTCCTCAAAACATTATTCATGTTTTGATTAACGGAATCTTCATAATTTGAATTTTGGAAAGTTTGGGTGAACAAAGTATTGTTGAGAAAGAAATAACTGAATTTCTATTCAGAAAAATATTGTTTTTTTGGGTAAAGCAAACGCCGTATTTCCCTTTAATGAACCGGGTCATTACTGCATTGTGCAAAGGTTACACACGTTATGTATAATGAATAATTTACTTCTTACTCAGTTTTTTTTTTTTTGAACGAGAGATAATGAGCTTCTTTCATGAAAAATAATTATGACGGTTGTTTATTAATAAATTTAGATTTAAGAATAATAGTAATAAATTTAGGTTTAAGAATAATAATAATTAATAAATGTACGTCACATGCGCATAAAAGAAGTGCATAAATTATCATGGAAAATCATATATTGATGTATAGTGTGTGCTGAGAAACATCAGACTACACACATATCCATGCATATACATTGATATCCACAAGGACAACAATATTTTGTTCCAAAAGATAACAAAATTTTGCAAGTTTGTTTTACCTTGACGATAACTTCTACATCAGTTTAACCGATTACATTCATTATTGATTTCCGCCAGCTCTCAAGGATGTGTTATTAAGAACTGAAGGGCACGTGTGAAACCAATTCAATTCCAACTCACAATCACAACGTGTGTCATTATAGGATGTGGTTACCCCATTTGTCAGCAATAAACTCGCCGAACTGGTTTCTCACCGTACGATAGTAGCACCTGGCAACTTAAAGAAACATATCTTACTTTGTTGAATAAATCGTTACGGCTGGCAATACGTTTATTAATTCCAGTTTGTAACTGTTTTTATTGCAATTTCTTAAATTGCATGTGACATGAAAAACACATTTTGGAATTTGGAGTATCGAACGAATTAATCATTTACAAAAAAGTTAAAAATAGACGCAATGTTCACAAATGTCCATCATCCACGCATTGGCCATTTAACAAACAAATTTCTGTTCAACACTCGCATCATGAATTAACATAAGTCAAATATGTAAATCTGTGGCGTCAAGATACCGGTAGGTCTTATATTGTATGTCTTATGTTATCGTTTAGATATGCTTTTTATCACTAAAGAGAAAGACATTCCAAAATTTTGTGAAATATCAATTTCCTTCAGAGGTCAGTCCCTTTGAATGAAAGCCAATTACTTTATAAAAGATATTTGTAACTTCTGATTTGATACTCGAACCTCCATATGCCTTAAATTCCTGTTTGATATGGAGTCAACACGACCTGTTCCTTGAAGTGGTTACATTGATAAATGTGGGTTAAAGCTACAAAACTACTTTCCTATGAAAAACGTTCCTAGAAAGAACGTTTATTGGGAGACTGGGTGTCGAGAAGGGTCAGACATGTTGAAATGTCAGACCCATTTCCCCCCCCCCCCCCCCCACACACACACACTTATTTTTGCGTTTTCCTTCCGGTTTGGTATAGGGGATGTTACGTTCAACTTGATCATTGTAACTAAATGACTGAGAGCATGCGTGCATGGTCACAGGTTTTTTTTTAAGGTGATTTTATTACATCAGAGTGTGATCGAAACTGAGAATTGTCACATTAAGATCATAACCGGATGGTAGCGACGCTTTAACCTGTTTTTGCTGGCAATATTACTAAGTCATTGATTAGAACGTTCACCCATCTCCAGGAAACACCACTCCTTTAAAGTCGGTTTTATTTGTGATTCTCTGAATTTCCCATAACGAATCATCTGACCTGTAACTACATCATTAAACAGCATTAAAACAAGCAAACAAACAAGCAAACAAACGGTGCCTCTTTTTGACCTCAAGTAGGTTGTGAACGAAATTTGAGATATCAGTTATACTACGTATCTCAAACTTTCATAGCCCCCTGCAGTTAATTCCCCCGCCCCCAGCCGTTAGTTTGATCTTCCGTTGAACTTTTGAGAATCAGGCTCAAAAGAATATATCTATCCCCCCCCCCCCTCCCCCAGCTGTACTTCATATAACGCTATGGTGCGCATATCTAACACACAGATTAAAAATTCATAACTAGTCCTGTGTAGGAAGCTTATTGTGCTCACTAACATGGCCAGTGGAAGCTTCTGCACGGCAGCTTTTTCCAAGTAAAGGACACATTTTCAGCAAGATTTGCTTATATTATGATAGCAAAGCAAATTCATATGGACGGACAGTTAAGGCTAAGTTTAAGTGTAATCATTTTTCTTTCATACATTTTAGTACCAGGACAATACAAAAGTTAAAAGATTTATGTAAAGTTTAAAAATGAGGTCGTGACTGTTTTTAAACTTTGCATCTGTGATGGTTGAACATATAAGATACCAACACATCATAAATAAACGGTTTACTCCAATTAATGTAATTATTGTATATACATGTATGCAAATATGTTTGATGTCAAAAACAAATAAATGAAAATGAAATGAAATGTAGGAATGACTCAGAGCTGATATTTTCTTCATCCAGAGTGGCGGTGAAACAAGGTAATGCTTGGTAACCAATCATATTTGGGTCCATTTTAGCACACGCAGAAATATACATGGAGAAAGAGAGAGAAAGAAAAAGAAGAAAAAACGAATTGTGACTGAGACTTGTGGAGTCTGAACATTCGATAAAGTTACAACTTTCTGGAAACAAAAGTTTTCGTATTGATAGCTTATAGCTACGATGTCTCTCTCTCCCCCTTTTTTTTTGGTTGAACTGTTTTGAAAACTGCCAGCAGTTAAGGAAATATAACTAAAACAAATGCGTCCTGTATATTGCTGTTTATATACAACACCCTACGTCCGGAAAACATTTCCTGTGTATACGGGAGACAGCAACACTATCCATTGTCCTGCGTTTTTGTGAAGCCATGGCAGTGACGTAACCTTCACGTATTTTTGTAGGTTATGGCTAATCCAAAATGTCGGGAAAAGAAGAATATCATGGAAAAGGTACTTTTTATTATTGCATATCCCATTTATCTTGTAATCCTACAAAAGTATGTAAAATCTGTCGGTTCCAGTTCGGTTCCGTTGCTCCAAAAAATAAGCACCTCAAATATGGTACAGGTTTCGTTGCCATGACGATAGTGCTTGAAAAATAATGACATCGCGTCACTTAAAAAATATTCCTAGCCTAATTGCATTTATTTATCTGAGTGGGTGTAGGTAGGCTGATTGTTTGGACTTCATGTATTAGTAAACACCCTTCTTGCATTTCAACAACAAAATGGACTGAAATATGACATCTATAATGGGACAAATGTCGCAAGAGGGAAACATATCTACCCACACAAACTAACCCACCCTCTGTATTTACGTGAAGTCACCAAATGTGACGAAAAACTTACTTCTTTATTGGGAGGAGACTAAAATAGCGATCGGAGAACGTGAACATGCACAGAGGTACAGGATAAAGAAAAGCCAAACAACGGGGAAGGGGACGGGCATAGTTGCCATCTACGATATACCAAGGTTAATAGCACACTGAGTTCCTAGATTACACTCCCCTCCCCCACCAGTCACCTCAACCTTACCATAATTGTATTAAAGGGAAATAGGGCGTTTAGAATATACCAACATGGAATACAAAGAAAAAAGCTTTAATCATTTTTGAACCATTCAGTCCCATCAATAAATCTTCTTGCACCCCTATTGAACGGGAAATAGGGAGTGTTTAAAATATACTAAGATGGTATACAACGAAAATAACTTTAATCATTGTTAAGCCATTCAGTCTGTACAAGTGGCAAGTAACGGAAGATGCATCATTTGACTTTTGGAAAGGTTTGGGTGAACAAATTATTTTTGAGCAGCAAATAACTGAATTTCTATCTTCTTTGAGAAACTTATTTCTTGAAAATTAGAAAGTTACTGTCCTTCTTTATTTTGAGTTATCTATTATTTGATATCCACAAACATTGGTTTTAAAAATATAATTGTTTTGCGTAGGCGTAGGCCTACCATGCATTGTCTACAAAAAAAAAAATAGTTTCATTCTGTTATTAAACTATTACATCCCACCAGTAAACACAAACAATAGCTCCATATGTATAAGGTGAGTTAATGAAGATGCATCATTTGAAGTTTTAAAGTTTTTGAGAACAAGTGAGACGACGTTGGTGCATCCTTCCTGGGAGACTCAACTAGCACCCATCATCACCGTACATGATAGTCAAATGTTTGGGATAAAAAATACCTCCTAGATTGCAGGAAATTTCCTCTCCAGGCTCTTTCACTCTTGAGGTATCACCTAAAAGTACCACCTCTTCCCAACCACGCCTCCACTCGTAAAAAAAAAAAAATAGTCTTGAGCGACAAATATCTGAATTAGCTACTAGTCTGTGAGAATCTAATTTTTCGAGCATAAAGCTACTGTCCTGCAGTATCATTTTGAATTATTCATTCTGTTTTTATAAACATTGATTCAAAAATATGATTTTTTTGTAAAGCAAACACAATATTTTGCCTTAAACGTACTGGAATGCAATGCAGCATTTACTTGACCTATATAATGGTCGTTAAAGGTGACATAATGGAAAAGGGAAGGTTTTGCCAGACTTCTAATGATCATGCAATTTTTTTTTCTTTTCTCTGGTTCCTTCTGAGTAACACCACATTCATAGGGTCTCTTTGCAACATAAAGACCCGAATGAATCACAATGAACTAATGGATGTACTTTATGATTACGACGCACATTGATGAACATGAAACATGTGCTTTGGTGAGGAGGCTGGCGAGGTTACCTGTAAGGTGCAAGTGAAGGGGGTAGTGTAGGTGAGGCCGACGGTAAGACTCCTGGCCAAGTAAAAGTATCTGTTAGGTGTCAAGTAATCACATTCTAATGTACCGTGTGGAGAAATATCTTTTCACTCTCCGACTGTTGATGTGATACTTATTATGCGTTCTATCAGAAGGCTGCCATCTACAACACGTGATTGACAGGTATGAGAAATCAGCCGATAGTTTTAAATATGGCGAACCTGGTATTCTACCATCTGAATTTACCATCTTCATCTCCATTTTATCATCATCAATACCATCTCATTTCCCGATGATCCAGGAACCGGTACCGTAGCATTTGTATCCTTAATAAAGTTGTTGCCATGACAATCTGTGTAAAGTTTTTGTCCCGATCATTGCTGTGAACTTCGGGTCAATGATTGGCGGTATTTTGGCATTAATGGTGTTTACCTTTAGTTATCTCAACGTGGGAGGAAGCAGAAGTGACGTCAACGACTTTCATGCATCGCCAAAAGACTTTCGGTAGCAACCAAGAACTACGCAAAGAATTGTTTACAAAATGTAAACATTAAATCCTAAATCCTACTTGAACCCATGCCGACCAATAAGTTTTGAAGGCATGTTTCTCACGGAGGAAGCTTAATATGAATTAAGTGATAAGATAATTATGGTATTTGTCGGTGCATGAATTGGACAAACGCCCATGCAGGAGCAAAGGTCCTGCAATAGTAACGAGCACGAAGGGAAACAGTTATTGCGAATTAGTCCAGGGAATGTGTAAAAGGTATCTGTTAGTCATTTCTATATATAGTTAAGTATGGTAAGAAAAACCAGGGGGTAAAAAGTTGGGGTAAAAAAGAACCACAGCCTCAAAAGCCAGAGAAATTTGATTTTCAGCGTGGTGGTTATTGGGCATTGTAGCTAGCGATCCCCAATTTAATATAATATAGCTTAAGTACTGGTGGATGTTCTTGTCCAGAGTACCACATCTTCAAATCAAGAACGCGTAAAAATGGCTGGGAGGAAAGTTTACATTATTCAACTTGGAGTTTGGCCTCACATTGAATCTGTCAGTTACCTTACCCTGAGTTATTCTCCTCAGCGCACCCAGTGTCTCTACATGACGCAATAGTGTAAGTAACCCCTCTATATTATCACTCCCGAATGGCATGGTTAGTTTTTACCCCCGCCAGAAAGTAACACATATTTGGCACAAAAGGACCAGTTTTTATTTACCCCAAAGTCGTCCATATTTACCCCAGCTATACCAGAAGATTATTTATATGAGTAAAGATATAACATTGAGTTAATTTTTAGTTGACCTGGCGTAATTTCTAGGTCAATTCGATTGCTAAATGGCCTAATGTTAATGGTAAAATGTAGCCTCACACATTATCACAACTATGCTTATGATAGTGGCCCTACTGATTTTGAATCATGTTCGAGTATTGTGGTAATTATACATTTTAAGATGCTTTCCAAATGAAATAGTTGACTAATGTACCCACACCCACTTCTCCCCCATCCGGGCAGTTTCTTAACTATGAATATCAGTTTTGAATATGGATATATATATATATATATATATATATATATATATTATATTGGCTATATGGATGTATATCATATTGGCAGCATGACATTTCTTCGTTTGCTTCCAGATTTGGAGTATGTTGTTGGTGCTTTGCCATTAATTTCTATCCAGATACCACTGGTCCACCTGTCCTATATAAGACAACACAAGCCTAAGAGAAGTCCTCTTTATGTGGACTGTGAATTAATTCAAGTTGACAGCTGACCCAGTAATCTTCACATTAACGTCACATACAAGATCCGTGACAGGCAGGTCGCGAACTATTTAAGGAATAAGCCTTCTATGAAGCCCTTGAGCCTTTTTTATGGCTCAATAAAGAAAATTGTCTGTGCACACACATACATTTCTTTCCCTTCTTTGGACCACATCGGGGAGCTCCCTGATCATATAAAGCGGATTCATTTTTGCAAGAGAGGGTCATGAAGCTGAATCATGGGTTGACGTCATGAGAGCGATGTGGTATATTGTTCGTATGCCGAGATACCAAACAAAGCCCCGAGCGAAAGAAAACACACCAGACAAACGCAACAAAGAAAACCCAACTCCCACACTTGTCATCATACGGACATTACAGATAAATTGAAGGAAAGTGAAATTTGTATTTTCGTGCTTATTGACCGAAAGGAAAGGTAATTCAGTGTGGAGCAACAGAGCATGTAGACTCTGCAGAGTCTGCTTGGTCTGGGAAGTTTCTGTAAATCTTGGTTCTGCCACATCTGAACACCCACACTGTACTGCTCTTCCGGAAGAGTGTTTACTCCCCCCACTGATAGCTGCCCTCGCAGACTCTGGACAATCGTTTTAATTATGCACACAACTTTTAACTAACACCATTGTTTTTCGCTACCGAATTCGGTAGAAGCCAATCACGGCCATCGTGAGAAATGATGGGAGTGATGATGGGGAAATGACATACGACTGGTTAGTTACGTAACTATCATGGCAATATTCTACTCTCCTTCAACTGTTTGAGGCCTCTCTTAGCGATATCCTATTTCTGCCGTAGGCAAATCTGGTGATACGGTGAAAGTTAGCCTAGGTACCATTATTTTCTCTCATTGTTCGATCGCTGCTATTGGCTCATTTCATGAGACCAACGCGTAGTATTTTAATATGCATTAACCCTACCGTCAAACGTGACTATTCATTTGTACATAATTATATCGAGTGTCCAAAGTCTTTCCGGCGGACGGCGATCACAAGGAAACGCTATTACTAGATGAGTACATATCCTCGGTTGGGTATAAGTAGGCTGCGGCTCAAATTGTGATGATGTATCAATGGAGGAGAATTCATTCGCCGAGAAAGACTTTGCAAAGTCTACAGAGCATAATGTATGGCTCCCCAAGATACTATCTTCCCATAAGTTATGTGAACCCAACAGCTATCGCTTCCATACTCACTGGGCATATTGTACGACATTTATTTCCCCCAAATTACTCACCGTGATCAGCTACTAGAATGAACTTACTCACTTCGTATTAAGAAATAAATACATTTCAAATAAATCCTTTCAGGTGTCTAGGAGAGAAAACAGTATGGTTGGTAGGGGGGGGGGGGGGACTGCACGGAGGGACTGAATTCCGCCATGACTCTCTATGAGGAGCGCCACTATCAAATGGTGCGGCGAGAACGAGAATATTTTGGCTTCCCAAGCCATTCAGATGGCCGGAAACGGCATTTCCCGAGTGTTCTAAGCTGTATTTACCCAGCCTCGAAATGGGCTTCTCATACAGCGAATTATGCATCCTTTTTTCCCAGAGAACTTGGCAAGAATTGCACGGGGGGGGGGGGGGGGGGGTGGACAAATATACCTTTTGTCTCTCAATTTCTTGTCGAAGTGGCAATGTCCCCCTTTTCGCGGTTCCGCTGCCTCTGAATTCTTCTGCTGCAAGGTATAAAATGTTACAATTAACACACCAGTGTCTCAAGGGGTGCCCCCATGCAAACACTCCGCTAGGCCGAAAAGAAAAGGTTGGCAAAAGTCTACTGTCATTTTAAATGGTGCAAGAAATCGATTATAAGAGCACGATTGTACATTAATTAAGACTTTAATTAACGTCTGGAGACACTGGGGGAAACTCTGTGTTTCTGTAGCACTTGCTTCTGTACGCTTCCCTTTTATGAAATCATGTGAAAATGCCCCTTCTCCTAGAGATTGTATGGTATGAAGTTGAAATTATGTTACATTACTACTATGGTAGTGGCTTCTTCAGATTGTCCAGGATTATTGGTCCCATAAGGGGCCACGTGGACTATTTTATGACATCATGCTTTTCTGCCTATTTTGCTTTACAATGTGAATTGTTTGTCAAATTAGCATTGTGGGAGTGGAACCCTTTCAGTATTCAACATTTTTGGGTATAACTTCAGGATAGGCCATGGACCCCATGATTCAAAGCGATACTTTTTCTACAAATAAAAGGTTACAATGTTGAGGGTTTTTCATATAAGTACTATGGTAGTCAATGATGGTCCCTATTTTTGATTTGATTAATTGTGGATTATACTTGCTTAAGTCTAAAGGACTCATCTCAGTTTAAATAATCTCCCAGCAAGGAGCCACAGAACCCATTGGGGTCTTTTTGTTTACGTTCTCTGATAATTCTCGGAACCTTGGCAGTCATGATGGCACGTGTGTGTGTGTGTGCGTTGACAATTGGTGTCAATCGGGGACCCTTTATGAAATCACACATACCAATCGGGGACCCATCTGGAATTGGGGAGGGTCCCCGTTTCAAAGTTGGCTTTTGCATTGCCTTCATGCGCCATATGATGGCGCCTTGAAGCTATCTATTGAATTTGAAGGAGTATAAACGAAGTCCGCATTAAGACAGTGTTGTGCTACGGCCTGTTTTGCAGTTGCATGTGTATAAGGCACCATGTCCACCATTCCCTAGTGACAAACCGATACACACTCACTATTACAGTGATAAGTATTAACTTAATTAAATTGAGCACCCCCATTTTTTGTTGTGGCAAAGGGTTTTATTTCCCATCAATATAGCCTACCACAATGTTTATCTACAGCCGTCCACGGTTGAATAGTAAAATGAAGGGTTCCCCGTTTGGCGGTATAAACCTGTATACGTGAGGGTGTGTGTGTTTGTTTGTGACGCCTACCTTTTTGGCACAAAACTTGTGCAGATCTCATATTTGGTATGTGATTGTATATCTTATTAAGGACAAAAGCCTGTTGCTGTTGTAGAATCAACATTTGTGGTCAATAGTGGCCAAAATGTGAAGCCATGTAAACACGATATATCAAGAAGGGAAATTTGGACAGACCACATGTGTGGTATGTAGGTTTATCTTATCGAGTGAACGGAGCCGTATGTCCTTAGTGAAGGTCAAATGTCATTCGGGGTCAACAGGTCTCAAATTGTGAAAATCTTGTTAACGCAATATCTCACATAGGGAAGCTTGGATAGATCCCATATGTGATATGTAGGGGTACCATATTGAGTACAAGTCGCCTGTCGTTTTTGGTGGATTTCAGAGGTCACTTGGTGTCAATAGGGCCGGGCAAGATAGTCAAAACCTTATCATCAACACGATATTTCAAGAAGGGTAGCTTGGACAGATCTCATATTTGATAAGTAGGTGTACCTTGTTTACTACAAGAAACCTATGGTCTTTGGTGGAGGTCAAAGCACATTTGGGGTCAACATATCCTCACTATGTCAGATTCAAAATACTCAAAATGTGAATCATCGAAACCATAATGCCTTTGGGCTTTCTGGCTCATACTAGGAATTACGAAGAAGGCTAAAACAAAAGGGTGTCCAAGAAACATGATGTTTCCACTTTTAATGTAGATCTTCATTAACAATGGTATCTTTGTCGATGAGAGACCTACAGTACGTTGTTTCTGGAAAAGTATGTTTTGTTTTACTCTTTGCATTTAAATTTAAACATTGTCCATTGCTTCACGTTCTTATGAGTACACAGGACTGTGCCTTAAGTGGTATGCGGAATCGGTCTCTTAATTGAAGGAAATACACATATCGATATGCTGGTTTGGGGAAAATGTGGAAACACGCAGTGTGTACTTTACTGAACACAGGTCTGTGGGCCACTGCGCTGGATCGAAAGCGCAGAATATCGCACATTACGATCAATACATAAGGATGAATGCAATCGAGGGCCAGGGAACAGAAAGGATTAAGGAACGACCTTTATATATTTCCAGTAATGCATACTGCGACCTAGGTCTTGGACAATTCTGTTTTTCTGAACGCCTTTGGAACCGCATTTGGCGTTGACTCGTAAAGTAGTTGTTGATAGCACAAAACTGTAGCCTTCCTGTCGTAGTGTCTAAGAGTATGAAAACTCTTTTCTGTGTGAATTCCTAACGTAACGTTAGCCCGAACTGTCCCTTACAGTTACACTGTACACAAATTACAGGAAGCCTAACGTCAGCCTAGCCTACCCACGGTTAGGCTAGCCTAAGACTAAGACTTGAAGAGTGAGACTAGTAGTAGTAGCACTACTACATACTGCTACTAAGTACTAGGCTAGTCATTAAGGGCTGAACTTATGATATTTGCTATCACATTCACAATCAACGTTGTTAACTTGTTACATGACATTACAATGTTTCGTCGCAGGAAGTTGGATTGCCAGAAGCCTTGAAGGTGTTTGGGTATAGCCTATGTCAAAAGTTTAGTTGCTTACTGTCGTCTAAGTAAAATTGTGTGTTTCTTAAAATTCTGGTTCTAACTTAGGTTGTTACTGTTCACACTATACAGTACTCTAGCCCACTGAGTGTATTGGCAAACATTAACAAGCGCATGTGTAGCCTATGTCAGGCTAGCCTATAGTTTTGACAATAAGTAGTAGCCTATTACTAGCCTGATCAATGGTCTGAAAGTAATGCAGTTTGTTGATTTTATTGCTTTTGTGGTCTGACATAATTTGGAAAGGCAGTTTCACAAAACAAAAAACCTTAGCCATTACTAAACTTGCCAGCTGCATCTGCAGATTAATTGTGATACTGAAAGGGGAAGTGGAAATTGGCTGTGCACCAGTTTATCCATTTTTGGAGCCCCCAGCAAAAAAGATGAAGTATGATGATGATTCAGGTTTGTATCTTTCACACAATTCACATATGTGATGTCATTAGTGGTCACATTGTTCATGATATAAGCAATATTAGCAAAACCATTACCTTTGCTTTAAACAAGCCCTTTACTGTATTGGCCTCAAAGTGTGAATACTAATACTGTTACCTGTTGTACACTGTACCTTTAGATCATGGCCACTGTCATTTCGGCAGTCTGGTAAGGTCCAATTCTAGATATAATGAAGTTTTCTGACTTTCACTATTGTAACAAGTAAGTTGAGTATTGTTCTCAAATGATAATTGTTTTATGATAATATTAAAATATTAAAACTTGTCTCAAATTTTCAAAAGTGTTATTTTAATAACACTTTATTTACTATACAGTAGCAATGCATATCAACAACCCTATTCTTAGTAATAATAGAATGAACAGGTGTGTAGTGGCCATGATCTAGTTTTTCTTTACTGTAAGTTGCTTCATATTAGCCAGTGAATGTTTTCAAAGCTACACGATGCAGTAGCATACAGTACCTGTTACAGGATGCATTGCTACTGGTCAGTTTGTTAATCCTTAAGAAGTTTAAGCTAATATGTACAGTAGCACCTGTTGCCAGTTAATGACCAGGGCAAGTTGATGTTTTAATTTCATAATAAAATCTTCATGGATGCAGGCTTGTCCAGTCCTGTAGCATGTTGTAATTCGTGCCAATATTTCAAGTCTGTGTATAATTTGTTAAAAGTACTGTACAGTAAGGGCTTCTAAATTGGCTTTTTTTCCCCCCTAAGCCTTATTGCAATGTACAGTAAAATGTTGTAAACATTTTTTACTTCTTCACCAAAGCATTCAGTTTCTCTGATGTGGCACTTACCAAATTATCACATCCTGTAACAAGCCCTGGAGGGATTAGAAATTATGAGGTCATTCCCTTATGCTCTAAACCTTTGGCAGACTTTGAAAACATTATCGTTAGAATTCTGATACCTTGCAGTTTTGTTGGTGTAAATTCAGTTTCAAAGTGAAGGCTGTCTATGTTTGAATGAAAGTACATATTTTTTTTTTCCTTTCACAGATCCTCCTCCTCCCAGTGATTGGGATCAGGATGAGTCATCAGTGATGATCCAAGTCCTCCTACCTGAGCACGACCACAACAAGGATATCAAAGTTGATATCACAGAGAAAAGATGCTCAATTTTTCTGAAGGGTAATCATACAAGTATCTTACAATTCACCAAAGGTTTTAATCACAATTTTCTTTTACCTTTGACGTTGGGTGATGGAGTCTCCTTTTCCTTAGTCAAGTGTTTGATAGTTGTAAGATAGAGAACATGTAATGTGGGGTTTCATTGTTAATGCCTTTTAATCTACTAATTTCATGCCTTTTTGTGTTTGATTTAGTGATAGTAAGCACTGGTGGGGTGACTCATATTTATACCTTTTCTGTCTCTGCTACATTTCTCTACTGTATTTACTGTATGTACAGTGCTTCTTGGATTTACTTATTTGTCTTGTGTGTCTTGTATTTATGTGAAATTGCAAATTATTAATGTGTTTTATGTTTTTTCTTCATGGAACATGTAATCACTTCAAATCATTTTTCATGCATTTGATCTTTACTTGTGAAGGCTACTTAATGTTTGTATTTGGTTTAACTGTATCAGTGCACATACGCTTTGTTCATTTATTCTTATTATGTCGTTGTTTTTACTTTATTCATTGGGGGGGGGGGCAGTGGGGGGGAGATTTGACTGATATGTGTTTATAACTAGAAATTTGTTGACTGAATGCTGACCTCCAAAATGTATGTTGAATATTATGATCCATTTCTACTATGGACAGGAGACATTGTCAGTCAGTTCCTTGAGGTGTGATTTTAACATGCATTTCAACATTCTATACTTTGATTGTGAAAGTCGGTGGGAGAAAGTCATGTTTGTCGTAATAGTAGTGGTGATGTCTTTATTGGTGCCGTAAAAGCTTTCCTTTTTATGCCCAATGAGGTTTATGATACATTATGGTGTGGGGTGGGGCGATACCAGTAAGAATCGGCCCTGGCACTGATACCAGGCTCAACACCAGTACCAGTACTAGTACTGGTAAAGTCCTCAGCAATTTCTCAAATGTTAACTTGGAAAATAAGTCATAAATTGATCCACTCAAACATGTATCCAAAATCACCGCTCCACCTTCAATCTGTAGCGAAAGTTGAGTAAAATTATTCATGCTGATAAACTTGGCCTTACTTCTTATGCACGCCTGATATTTTTTAAGTTATAAGAAAAGAAATGTTAACATGTTTCTATAAGATTCTATGCTCCCTGTATCCTACATTCAATATCAATTGGACAGATATAAGCAATAGGCCTGCAAATACATACAATCTGTCTGCAAAGTGACTGTGTATCACTTAAGTAGCTTGCATTGCTACGATTCCTGAAAAGGTTTACTCATAAGAGGAGAGAAATCCTGAGAAACAAATTCTAGCCAAATGTTGATGTACAGCATGTATCAAGCTGTGTTTGTGAAAAGTTGATGAAATGACATATGCTGACATACATTATCTCCAAGCTTTATTCCTAATGTTATACTAACTTTAGAAACCCGTGCTCTAATGTTACTGAGCTAGGTGAATCAGCTACAGAACAGTGTCGTAAATTATATCACAGAAGTTGACACCGTTGATGCGGAGTAGTTCTAACACCTAAAAATAGCTTAAAACTTATTAGTTTGCATGAATGTACTGCCTATTTGTGATTATAAATAATTTGTTACCAAAACCACAGTAGCTTAAAGTCATAGAAATTAATACACCAGAATGACATCAGGTCTTGAGCAACAAGTGGAGGCATATAGGGTTCATATGCATGTGTTGGAGCGGGACTGTTGTACCTTTAATACAGCACAAGGATGCCTCCAATTGTGTTCGACTTCATAAGTGTGTGAATAGCTAGCCATGAGTTTACCTATTTCTATGTGATGTTGAATTATTGTAAATTATGAGGATACTACCATTTGTTTTTAATATCACGCACATAACCAAATTATTTCTAGCCTCTTTGGGCCATAAAAAATTTGTTGGATGCATACCAGGGATCTTTCTGACACATGTAATATTACCAGGAGCAGTGTTTTGGATTTTGGAAAGCCTGAAGTACATGTTTCCTGTAAACCTAATGTTAAGATGTTAAGCTGATGTTATTGTTAAGCTCAGAGAATGGTTGTAGACTACAACAAAACAACGATGTCTTTTAGGATTTGTTAGTACTTGTTGGCAGCACGTATTTGTAGACAATTTCGAGATTAGAAATGCTAGAATTAACAGCACATTTCAAGGACAAGTTTTCTTAATTTTTTTAAAATGGTACCGCTTCCGATAATTTAAGTTGGTACCAGATGGATTTGTAAAGGTACGGATTTGTCAAGGTAACAGTAATTGAAAGATAAAAATTGGTACCGAGTAGAACCGGTTCCGGTAGGTACTGGAATACCTCCCAACCCTATCATGGTGCAAGCATGCATAGTTTACGTTTAATGGCCACAGACGTTTTGTTGTCCTCAGATGTTGGGTGATTACCTACAAATTTAGGTGCTGGTGCCTACAGGTGTTAAGTCATGACATAGACAGTAGAACCTTTATTTTGATACCAGCAAGTTTTAATTTTTACAGTGTGTCATCATCTAACAGCTTTTATCCTGAGTTTTTCTTGTATTTTTGTAGGTCATGATTTGTAATGTCTGATGTAGAGATACGCATCATAAATTATCTTACAATCTGCCATGCTATTGTCTACAAGTGATAATCTTGATGTTCACAGATCTATGTAACTTCGTGACCGATAAGCTTTTCCGGTTTTGTGAGATGGATATATTCGTTAGGCCTAAAGTACAAGCATTTATCAAGCTGCATAGAGCACAGATGTTACAATACACTGTAGTTATTAACTGCAAGCCTTTAAATTGATACTTTCAGATTTTGCAATATGGAGCGTGGAACTGTTCGAAGAGGTAAACCCTGCCACAAAGAAAATACAGTTTAGGCAAAAAGAGGTCATCATTCACGTTGAGAAGAAATTGAAAAATGTGGAATGGACCAGTTTGGAGGTAAAATATTGAGATAAAATGTCAGTTACATTTGGTCAGTTATTTACTTTAGTTACATAGCTTTTTTAGGTGCCAACTAAGGAAGCAAACCTAAAAAACATGTAACACTCTCCGTCTGTTCATTTTCCATTCAAAAATCAGACATCCATGTGCCCATTTCAGCTTCCCTTATTAGCTGTTGAATATTCATGGTCAGAAATTTGCTATGTGGTCAGGTGGATTTTAATGTTTTTAGTGGTGGAACGCATTGTCTTAGTGTCTGTTCCATGTAGAATCAATATAAAAGCAAATAATGATAAAGTATTACCTATGATGCCTATGATGAATACTGGATGAAAAGCTGTAGTAGCCTGTTGGTTCAGATTAATGTAATAGTGAACTCGAAAGCTCATTAGGGTCACATCGGTAGGTAGAAGCAAAATGTGCGCTTTCACCAATGCTTATCTAGTCTGTTCTTGAAAATATTTAAGCTCTTAGCTTCCACAACTGTATTAGGTAAAGTGTTCTAAAGCTTGCAAATGCAGAATGTAAGGAAGTTATGGGGCACACCTGTATGACAGAAGGGTTGGAGGACTTTCTTTAATAGATTTTGAGCCTCTGATAATTGTGTTCACTCTGAAGTTGAAAAGGTTGGTCACAGCTGTAAAAAGGGTCGTAAATATTGGCAATAATCTTTTAAACTCCAGTCATAACACCTCTAGCTCTTCTTTTCAGGGTAGGATAGGTGTGATAAGGTTAGAATTACCTTTGCTGCTCTCCTTCAGATACTTTCAATTGAGTTAATGTGCTTCTCCAAGTGTGGAGACTTTATACAGTTGGCGAATTCAATGTGTGGCCAAACAAAGGCTTTATAGAGAGGTACAAGGGATGTTTGATCCAAAAAAGTAAATGTTCTGCCGAGTAGCCTTGATAGCTGGCTTGCTTTGTTTATGTTCTTGTTAACATGTAAATCGAAGGTAAGATTAAAATCAAAGATAAAGTGCAACATGATCAATTTAAAAGTAAAGATTTTGTAGTCAAATGGAACATGATCCAGCCTTGTAGTACTGACAACCTTCACTTATTTGGATGGAACTTGCTCGGCAAGTCTGATGATCATCCGGCCAACTCGTTAAGATCTTCTCGGAGAATACCGTGATCATCAACTGAAGTAATGGCTTTATAGAGCTTGGTGTCGTCTGCAAAAAGATACACAGTTGAATTGATGATATCTGGTAAATGGTTAATGTAAATGACAAAGAACGGTGGACAGATCACACTGCCTCGGGGAATGCCACCAGTGACAGAAACTGGATCAGAGTAGCAGCCATTAGCGATGACACGTTGGGTCCTATTTGGTAAAAAAGACCTCATCCAACCATGCAGTGGGTCTGTAATACCATAACAGCTCAGTTTGTATAACAAACATTCATGTGATACAGTTTCAAAGACCTTCATAAAATCAAGACATTGACAAGCTCATTTCTTTCCCATGCTGCCATGAAATCATGTAACACATTTCAAAGTTGTAAATTTGTAGATCTTCCTCCCATGAAACCAACCTGTTTACCACTGATAAGTTTGTCACTGATGATGGATTCAGAGAACTTACAAATTAAATTTGTGAGAATGACAGAGTGATAATTTGACACAATAGTATTGTCACCTTTTTCAAAAAAGGCTGAAATATTTGCCATTTTCCAGTCCTTAGGAACATACATCTCAGTATTCTCAAGTATTCCCACCACTTTCACTGACCCATTTGATAATATTTTTGATTTTCCGTATGTGTGGTCGAACTGTGAAATCATGCACCATAAGAGTTATACAAACTTGGGTATCACCTACTCATTGAGGGAAGGTCAAAGTAAACATTGATATTTGCATGAATGATGGAAACGTTTGGTGCAATGCTCAAAACTGTAGCAGTGAGTCTCGGACCCCTTTGCCAAAACCACAAGAGAAATTGATTTGAAAGTCGATTGATTAATTGATTTTGAAATCGTACTTATGTTGAATGAATTTTAACACTCTCTGCTCTCTCCAAAGATGCTCAGGCCCTGTTTCCAGTGTACCTTCACAATTATTGATTTTTGGTTTACATGCTAATGTAATGTGTAACTGCAAATGATCGTGTTGAAGAAAATCCAGACATCATATTCATGTTCGCAGTGCCTATCCGATATCTCGCCAAATTCACTTATCTGCCTGCGTGGCTGCTTTTATGAAATTGTGAATGAAACATCTCTGTTCTCGTAGACAAGGAATCACCGAGTCACTTGAAGTTTATTTTGTATTTTTGTTGCAGATGCCAAGAACTGTTAGCCATAAAGGGATGAAGAGATCAGGTAGAACCCCATTTAGCCACGAGGAAATGGATGAAGGAGAGGCAAATAAACAGGAGGATGAATTAGAGGAGGAAGGAGAGAGAACATTAAAAGTGTGCAATATTGATCATATAAAAAATGATATGTTTGAAAAGGTAATCACTTTTTCCTTATTTTTTGTAACACACACCACCCTGCTGCAGACACAAAGATGCATTTGTCCAAGACTCAAACACAGGACTGATAAAGGTGGCGCAGCTTAATATTTTGACCCACTGGTCTGTCACAGAGATTTGGTATACATGTATATGGTTTGACTGTTAATATTTCAGTATGATATATGCCATCATGTGACCCACAGCTGTGTCACAGATGTTATGGCAATAGAGTGAAGTGTACAACCGTAGGAAGACTTATAACACTCCCTACAGCTTTCGTTCTGTAACGTATTTTCCTCTGCTGTGTCACACATGTAATGTTATTGCATTAAATCGTTCATTTGTACAGAAATTCAGTATGTTGTATGTAGTTCAACATTATGTCCCTCTGTTGTGTCACTGACTTTGCATTCTTGAAATTGCTGTCATGGCTGCATGTAGTCATTATGATTTTTATCAACTTTGCAACTGATCGTTTTTCCTTTTTTCAGGATATTCAGACCCTTACCTTATGTCTGTATGTGAAGAAAGTCATCAGAGAGACCATTTATGTTGAATTTCAAAAAGAAAAACTGATTGTAATTTTTCAAACAAAGTAAGTTTTTACCTGTAAACTTTTCTCATTTTTATTCCCTGGACAGCTGTAGAAGGTACAAGGTTCTTTTCTTCTGTTGTTCATGGGACTCTTCTGACTGTTGACTTCATTGCATTTTCATTCTGTCTCATCAATTTGTAGTTTTGCATCAGAGAACCAGTTAATAATAAATGTGATGACCTCAAGCAGCATTTAACTTTACAATTTTGCAATATCTTGGAGCAGAATTCAAAATTTGAGGATGATACTAATGAAATCAGTAGATTTGTTGGATGGCAAAAATCCCTGGAAGAATTTGGGACAATTGTCACTTGCCTGTAGACAGTTGATATGCTAAGTCAAATTGGAGGGATGGGAGGGGGGGGGGGAGGTCATCAAGAGAGAGTAGGTTGGTCATAGTTTCAGCAAGTTCTTCAAGGTTTTCTAAAAAACACAGATTTTGCAGTAAAACTCAGTGCACAGCATACACCATGAAAGTGGCTGTTTATGTACAGTGTATTTTCAAAAACATATGAATTGCCAAACTGCCGTTATGCGTGCCTTGGACACGTTTTCAATAAATGCCCCCCCCCCCCGGTGCTTATATATCAATGGTTGAATGCTGTTTGGTTTTGTCTGGACATTCTGTTGTGCTATAATCAAATTGAGCAATAAAGATGTAAGCATTAGCAATCAAGTGTATGATTGTACAGCCAATACCAGAAAGTTTTCATCATTATCTTTCACAGGGATGAAAACTTCCACAAATTGTATGAAAATACAGATACAACCACAAAATTCAACTGGAGTTCACCACTGAAGTGAGTGCTGTGTCAGTTTGTTTGTGTCAGTCAGTTTGTTTGTTTGTCTTTCTGTGTGTGTATCTGTCTGTTTGTCTTTGTGTGTATCTGTCTGCTTGTCTTTATGTGTATGTGTTTGCTTGTCTCTTGAGTATCTTGTCTCCTTGTCTTTATGTGTATGTGTTTACTTGTCTTTGTGTATATCTGTATGTTTGTCTTTTTTTTTGTGTGTGTATATGTCTGTTTGCCTCTTGTCCTCCTGTATCTCCTTCTATTTTTGGGCTGTCTTGTCTCTCTGAACTGTTGTAAAACCATAAAATATGACATTATCTTTTTGAAAAGTGATAAATTATACTAGACTTGTCTATCCTGGACAATGTTGGTCAATATTATAGTTGTATGGTATCACATGACTGAAGTGTGGGTCATGTGACCTTCATGAAAGCTACCAAAAGGTGACAAAACTCTGTCTCTGTTATAGCACTTGTGAGTTTAAATGAAATTTCACTGAAAAAAAATTAGGAATAAATTGAACCTTGGATATAACATAATTTCTATATATTTAAAACAATCAAAAGTTCTGTCATAGAAATGGTTTTCTAGGAACAGAACTGAACATTGGCTTTGGTCGCTCTTTCAGTTTAGACAAAATGGAGGTAGTGCATGGTATTCATTTGTAAGTGATCGGTTGTTTGATTGTTTGCATCAGGTGCCATTACAGTGAAAAGTATCTAAGATGGCCTCATTCGGTCTCCTACGTCTGCACACATCATGCTACAGCCAGAAGTTCAAATTGAAAAATGGGGTACATATTTGCAAGCAACAAAAGACTTTCCTCAAAGGCCAAATTATAAAGAAGCTGTGTGTGCTTGGTCAATACGGGACAGTTTTGGTGACAGAATTGTGTGAGGGTGAAGGCTGGGATAAATTGAGGAGAGTTGAGGGACGGTGACAGTTATCTGTTATTTGATGTCTATTTGCCAAAAAATGGGTAAGGAAAAAAAACAAAACAAGGATGACACTAGTTGATCTTATTACATTAATGTTATGTACATTGCGACAATGAATAAACAAAAGAATTGGAATAAGATGTACAGCAAAATGGCATGTTGTAATGTGAATAATGGTACATAGTGATGCACTTTTCTTCAATGGTCGAGCTACAGAAACGCCAACACTAAGACAGACTTTACAGGATCCATTCCAATAATCCTGTCTCCCCTTCTGGAAAGTAACTTCAAAGATTTCCCAAGGAACCAAAAAGGCAGCTGTTTATGTAATGGAAATTCTGGCACTGTGTTTTGTTTTTCATTTTCAGAGAACCAATCGTCGCAGATCAGTGCAAATTCGTGATCAAGACCGCCTCGATCGAAGTCGTCTTGTACAAGGAGAGACCTTGCAAGTGGGGAATACTGAGCAAACCACACACACAAAGAGGTATGTTGTCCACAGCTGCGTTCGCCTCTGCCATAATTATCAGCTTCAATTATGATGGGCGAATTATGTAACTCTCACTGCACCATCTTTTGGCAGAAGGATTCATCTTAGACTCCAGGAATAATGTTCATGGTGTTGTTATATTGCGGATCATCATCTGTGATGGAGTTTCCAGGTGTGTGACATGTAGCCAGATGTATTATAAATTTGTTGAATGTTTCTTTTGATTAATCTTGAGCCCAGTGTTTTTTCTGTTTGCTTTTTTTCTATATCTGTGGGTTGTTGGGTGAAGATGGCACCATTTATTCATCACCTACCTGTCTAACTATAAAGATACAAATGTTATTAGTTAGCCCCTTGAGGACTTCCTATGAAGTGTCACAGTTGCCTGTTGTCTTCTACATTATGCATTGTTTTTCCCCATTTTTTATTTTTTTCCTTTTTAATGATGTTTCTTTTCTTGAAATCATGAAGAATTAGAACTCTGACCAATACATGCCCACATCTCTTCTTGAAATTTATCTCCAGTAGGGATGAGAGCACCATTTGTTATTGTCATAGAGTTTTGCAACCTGTTTTGCTTATTTTGATTGGTCATTCTCCTGTCAGGTGACACACCATCGGTTGGCTCAGGTGACTGGGTCCCTTTGAAACAGATGCAATCCAAGCCTACCAGCAGCAGCAGTAGCAGAGACGGAGGAAAATCAAACTCAGATAAGAACACTCGGCAGAAGGAGAACCATGGCGCAAGAGGAGGTGCCAAATCAGTTAATATAACAGACAATAGAACTCAGGTTTGTATTTCAGCGTATCTGACTAAGCTACTGTAGTAGCATCCTATACCCTGGCTACATGCTCTTAATGCTATGTGCTTGTGCGTAATGTATGTGCTATGGCTGTCGCGAGAGGATTTTATCTGTGCCACATGTGCTATTTCTTCTTCTCCTCATTTGTTCCTTCCTGGAACTGAAGAAATCTGATCATGTGTTTAGGTTGGTGTGTGTATGTGCCTATGTGACTCCCCATATGTGGTGTGCGTAATTCCACAGAGAATACTAGATTCTAATTTAGTGTATTTGCTTTGACATATTGTGGTACTATGGTGCTTGTTATTTTTTTTTTTGGCACATTTTAGAAACCTACATGTGCAGTCCCTCCATTGGCTCACAGACAGCAAGGCACCAACAAGGATGGTAGCGTGCAGCCCGTCCAACCCCTGGGATTCACAGGCCTGGACAACTTGGGGAACACCTGTTTTATGAATGGGGTCTTGCAAGTCCTGGCAAATACCAGAGAGCTCAAAGATTTCATGTTAGGTGAGAGTTTGGGCTGATAGAAAGATTTCTGGTAAGGTCAGAAGAATGTACCAACTCTTCATCCCTTGAATAAGCCTTTTCTAAAAAATCTGAAGATAGACAAACACACTGTTGTACCTACAACATGTGCCAAGAAACTCAGTTTCTTTTGGAAGATATTCAATTCTTGGTTTTTTAGACCAGCTGCAAATGTACAGAGTGTTTGCACCTGCAGTTTTGTGTCTTGAACAGCATCAAAAGTGCCATCTTAAAAAATGTGTTACAATCTGGCGAATTGTACGTATAGTTTTCATCCTATGTGTGGTGAGTTAAGTTCATCTTCCATGCCTCCCACAATATCCTTGTGCTAAGCTCCATAAATCGAGATCGCAAAAAGTCTCATTGAATCAGTCCATTGTAATTTTGATCCTTTTCCAAATGGACTGAACAGATTTTTCTATTTTTGACCTCATACTCTAGTTTTAAGTTGACCACAGCCATATGCAAAATCTAGACCAGAAGGAAACTATTCACAGTATGTTCGACCATCTTTGTCATTTTGATGTTGCCCTTGGTGTGTTTCAGTTTTCAGATGAAGGAAACATAATGAAGACATCTCGCTAAGATCTTACTTTAAATCAGTGCAGTAATAGATCATTTTCAGATACTGCACATTTTCTTCGCTTCCTTTTGTCTCTGCAAAGCAGACATTTGTACAATGTACAGCTTGATTTTTTGTCAGTCGTTGGAAAACAAAAATAGAGACAATTTAATCAGTTAACTGCTTATGAGGGTTAAATACATCATGTCGGTACTTCATGCTGTTATTTGAGGGTTATATCTGACTTGTGTATTCACCAAGTTATGTCACATAGCACTCAGCCAATCAATGATATACCCTCTAACAATTGTTTGCTGTTCACAGCAACTTTTCCAAACCTAACGTCTCCTTGCTTAAGCTTGGGTTGAATATGTACTCTTCTACAGATAAGGCAACGATCAAAATACGGGGAACCTGGAGGTGTTCTTGCACGTGTTGCACTGTTTTCAATTTAACTCTCGCATGCGATCGCTGCAGGTGCAAGGACCATGTCATTGTATTTTTCTTTCTGATTTCACCATTACAATGGTTCCAGCTGCATAATAGGAAGTCATTGTCAAACAAAGTAGCTTTGCATTGTGTATTTGATTTTAATATCAAGTCAGATAGTGACTCAGAAAATGAGGAAGGGAAAGGGTCTTTGCTTGGAGCAAGTGCTTTAAATGGACCCCTACAAGTGAGTTACAAACATTGTCATTTGTTTGTATTTGCTTTGAAACAGAAGAAGGCATTGATGACACAGTTTTGTGGTAAATATTGTAAGTGTATTGATTTTCTAGTGTTGAGCCAACATTAACAAAGAAAGACATTTTTGTGAAAGTTTGCCCCATGGTTATCACTGGTTAAAAGCTTCTCATTCTCTTTTCTCCATCCACAGAGGACAATGTTACCAATGAAATCAACTACGACAACCCTCTCGGCACGGGAGGCCAGCTGGTGACGTCGTTTGCAGTCTTGATGAAGCTACTGTGGTCCCAGAAGTACAAATCTTATGCTCCTTCTAAGTTCAAAGTACGATTTTATGTCATTTTATGTAACAAGATGTGGTAGAATTCATCAGTTTACACCCTTTGCCATGTAGGTTTCCTTTCGAGGAGTGATTTTTGATCGTCGTTGACCGTGTTATGGAATTGATGTTACTGCCGTAACATGAATGTGTAACACCGGGAATCTATGGAGGTTGAGTACAATCAACTAAACTTAAAATCCAGTAAATCCACCTCTGATCAGTGTCATTGATGGTCACAAAAAAGGTTATACTACTTTTAATCAAGAATTGTTTGAGAGTTGTTGGGAATGTTTAATAACAACAGACAGACAGGCAGACAGGCAGACAGGCAGACAGGCAGACAGGCAGACAGGCAGACAGGCAGACAGACAGACAGACAGACGAGGATGCCAAGGAAATTGTTTTCTGGCTCCACCCTTACGTGCAGACTAGGTAGGAAATTGATGGTACCATGTGACTATTTAACAAGCAAAAGCAGGTCAGAAAGTACAACTTTTGTTTATTTTCTCAGAGTAATGTGATTTTTCCTCTTTTTTTGTACTATTATGGTCAGTGTTGAATTAGTTTGGAGCTCATGAAAAAAAAAAAAAAAATCACAAACATACAAAAAGAGGGGGAGGGGGGCAGGGGAAGATTCCAAGCAGTTGCCACATATGATAACTGAATGATTTTACCTGCCCACTTTAATGAAATGAAGATCAAGTTTTCCAATACATAATTTAGGACAGATTTACGAGGTTTATGTACGACTATATTTGGTAGTAAAATGAAAAGGAAGGACTCCCCCAGCAAGTGCCAGCAAATGCATAAAAGCCATGCTATCACTCTCTGACAAAAGTTCTAAGGTGCAGCTGAACTGACAAGTCTTCATTGTTTAGCACTAAGTCCTATGACAACAAGTTTGACCAATCAGCAATCCAGTCGGCAGCGGCTAATGAGTGCATCGGTGAATATTGTTGACAAAAAAAGTAGGAGCTCATGTCGTATGACTTTCCTATGCAAAAATAGTCACAAAATACAATGGAGTTCGTGATATAGTGATCATGTGACTTAAGGAAGGCACTGCCAATAATAAAAGTGGTGAGACATGAACCATAAGGAAAGTCAATGTTGGAGATAAGATACGGCAAAGAAAAAGGGAAACCTATTTAAGCTCTGACAAACTCTTCACAAAGTGTTGACGTTTGATAGCACAGGGAGTATGTCAGCTATCATAGAAGTTTACATAAACAAGAGAAATATTGAACTACCAAATCCCATGCTATAAACTGCTTTTTAGTTGGGTTTCTTGTTTAGCGGTTAGTAAAATTGTGACATTTGACTGTTATGGTGTTTTTTTTTTCTTTATGTATACTTGTTGACAGACCATAATAGCTAGTAAAGCCAGTCAGTTCATGGGATTTGCCCAGCATGATGCCCAGGAATTCATGGATTTTTTGCTGGATGGTCTGCATGAGGTAAGAAGCAAGACCTGTGTCATACCAGTAGACCTTTCGAATAATTGGCTTCCCAGACTTCTTTGCGGACCTCACAATCCTTCATTATTTTCATTGTGCGGTAAATTCATACATAATGTCTACAATTCCACTATTCAAAAGATTACAGCTGATTAAATAGTTCGAAATGTTTCTTTAGTATGCATTGTAGTTGGCCATTTCACCATGCTGAAATAAAACACTGCACAAGTAAGTGAAACAAGTTCTTGTCAGTATTTCCTCTAAATGTTTTATATCTTTTTTTTATCTTGGCTCTGACCTTTTGCTGCTGTTACTTTGATAACCGCATTGGTAGCAAATGCCACACTTTTGAATTAAAGGGAAATAAGGCGTTTGCTTTAGAGAAAAGAAACATATTTCTAAAATCAATATTTGTGGACATAGAATGATAGATTATTCACAATAAGGAAGGACAGTAGTCTTCTTTTCACGAAATAAGTCTCTCAAAGATAGAGATTCAGTTATTTGTTGCTCAAAAATAATTTGTTCACCCAAACTTTTCAAAATTCAAATGATGCATCTTCCATTACTCATCACATGCATAATGGTTTGAGGAGATGAAGCTTTTGCAGATATTTATTGATTAGGTTGAATGGTTTAACAATGGTTACACAGCTATTTACTTCGTATATGTCATGTTGGTTTTAATATTCTAAATGCCTTATTTCCCTTTAATTGGGCAATTTTACATTTGCTCTCTCGAAGGACTTAAACAGAGTCAAGGTGAAGCCTTACACAGCAAAGGTCGACTCCGATGGACGGCCTGATGAGGTGAGACATGTTTTTGGTTTTGACGGAATCTTTCTTGGCAATATGCCAACGCCTCCCATTATTAATGAATACCCCCAACATGTGTCGACTGCAGCTAGTCTGCTGAAGGTGCATGTTGTATACAGTTACAAATGCTTTGATTGAATGAAAAATTGTTCAGGATTGAAAGTTGTGCAGATTTTACTTGTCTAATTTATTCTTCTTTTCTATTGTCGTGGAAAAAAACAGTGGTGCTGCCTCTGATAATGATCATGGCTACGTCTTACAATTTTTTTAAAACATATATTAGCTGTGGATAGTTTCCTTCTTTTCTTTGAAGATGATAGGGTAGGAATAACAGAATTTGATGTAAGAGAAAGATAGTGTGTGTTTGGAGACATGTAGTATCGTAGATATTTCTTCTTGTGGGTCTCATAATGAGTTTTGTGGCTTCTGGCATAGAAGGGACACACTTTACCATGGGTCTGTACTTCTCAACAGAATTTGGCAGGAAAAATTTTACTATCCACATTAGACAATGTTGTATTGAACAAAACATATAGAATATGAATTGGTATTGAGAGACTTCAGTGTCATAATTTGTGCTGTTTATAAACACCGTAAAACATCGGCAGCACGACAGTCTGAGATGGTGGATCAAAGTTGTCCTTGTCATTGAACCAATGGTGAAGACAAACGATGTGATCATCTTATCCGGCATTTTTGGATGACCTCATTTTCAGGTGATCGCGGAAGAATCGTGGAAAAGACACAAGAGACGGAATGATTCGTTCATCGCGGATATATTTCAGGGCCAGTATAAATCTAAGCTGGTCTGTCCTGTGTGTAATAAGGTAAGGCGCCACAACTCACTATATTGTGGACCCATATTTCAAGCGCTAAGCCGGCTTTTCCTTTGGTATTGAAGAATATTTCATTAATTGCAGATATAGTTCATTGGTCAGACATAGCACAGCCTGATGTGACAAAAGTTTAGAAAAGATATGGTGGAGTGGCTCATTCATGTGATTTAAGCTGGTCTGCCCTTGTTCTCAACAGCTTCATACTCAAGTAAAGTCATCACTGGTATATCACTGGGAGTCAAGGGTGGGACTGCAATGACTATTGTCTGCTCCTTACATGTCAATATGCATGACCAACATTAACACCTGACTATTCGTTAGTGTTTCCATAAAATTCTGATCTGGATACACTCAGTCGTAGTTGGCTGTGTAACTAGGCACTCAGAAATATAACTTCTATTAGGCTACAAATTCGTTGTGAAGTCATAATACAACTTTTGCTTTGCATATCAATAAGACATCATTTTACATTGTCATGCATGTACGTAAGATAAAATTTATCTTACGTACATGCATCACAATGAACTGTCCGTAGTGAAGCATACACGCTGAATTTTGCTATATGTGCAATGTACTATGATGGTACATGGGATCGAAGTAGCAATTCCAGAACTGGGCCCTGAAATCGCCAGTCTGGTGCTCAGGTGCCTGGGCACTTGGGGTCCCTGGATATCGGATGCAGACACTTCAGTTCAGGGTTGTTTTGTTTTACAGATGAACACATATAAAACTTTAGCATGATATCGACATCAGTGATAAGACACGAAAGTTAATCAAACAAATGTGATATGAGAAAGTGATCTGATGATTTTGTGGTTCTTCTTATTTTCAGGTCTCAATAACCTTTGACCCTTTCATGCAATTGTCAGTCCCCCTGCCAAGGAAGAAGCAACATGTCCAGGTGTTCTTCTGGTCCAAGGAGGTTTACAAGAAGCCAGTCAGAATGAAGCTGTTGGTCACCACAGAGGGCGATATATCTGAACTCAAGGAGGCCATCTCTGTCCGGACGATGGTGGATCGTCTGAATCTACGGGTGTTTGAAGTCTTCAAGGGGCGTGTACATAAATATTTCAAAGACAATGATCTATTGTCAACAATAGCCCTGAATGACATCATCTTTGTGTAAGCAATTGTCTGTTGTACCCTTCATTTTTATTACTTTACTTGAGAGTGCAGGCCATGCTACATGCAAGTGGAGTAAAAGATTTTCATGCAACTGTGACATTCAGTGATTGAGGGGAAGCCATCGTAAATAGTTGTTTGGTTGCACTAATTGCTGTTTGGTCAGTGGTATTGTTGCTGGTCTGTTGTTTACCCAGTTGGAAGAAGCCCCCACCCTGATTCCAATCTGGCAACCATCTGCTGTTGCCTCACTTTTGTGTGTGATCCTTTGGTCTATCTGTTATATTAGATGGTTTTCATTGCTTTAGGTGGAATTTGCTCTGACTAGTAACCAATATGGAACAGATATGTAAAACCCTCTTATATTAGTGTCAAAATGACGAGAAGTATTTCTCTGTTTCTAAACATGGCACAGTGGAGGGTGTATCATGGTTCCTGCAGCCATTGGAAAATCTGAAAAGGAACAAAAATTGGGAAAATTGTTTCAGGGCTTGGAAAGTTTTGAAATTCAGAGAAATTGTGGGAAGTTTTGGAAAAACCATGGAAATTTTTACAGAGTGACATTGTTCCTTTCTCACTTGTAATATCAAAATGTATGTTCACTTGTAAATCTCAAAATTCATTATTCTCTCCCCCTCATATTGTTTTGGCTTTTTCTGTTATAGTTGAAACTTTATGTTAGAAATAAGGACAAAGGTCATGGAAATTCTTTATTCGTTCTTGGGGGGAAAAGTCATGAAAATTGATCCCCCTTAGAAAGGGCATGGACACTGTTGTTTGCCCCCAGCGAGTGTATCTTCCGAAAAGCCACCACACGATTGTGTGTGTAAACAGATACTGTTTGTATTTGGATCGGTGATTTCAAAGTCTTTCAGATTCTGTTGAATAATCAAAAACCTTGAAGAGAGAGAGAAGCAGATTATCATGACAGGGGGATTGCATCCAGCTGTCAAAAAGAAAACTTCTTTTACATCAAATGGTAGATGAGGTTTTTATACTTGTAATCTTGAATCATTGCCCGGAAGGTGATGTCATACGTGTATGTAAAGATGATGCAGTGTGCAGATATGTCTATTTCTGGGTTATTGCATGAACAATGCCAACAGCGATGACATTTTATTTTCAATTCCTGAGGGAAGTAACTCCATACTATGCAACCAACTTGTATAGTATTGATGAAATATGAAATAATTCAGATAGCAGTCGCAATAATGATGTGTAATGAATTCCTTTTTGTTGTGGAGAGTTCATGGGAAAGGTAAACTCTCAACTGGCTCTTTTTTTTTTGTCTCCGATGTATCGCAGGTGTGAAATACTTTCTGAGAAACTGGCCGGGGAAGAAGTTTACGAGTGCATGATATTTCAGGTTTGTTGCGGTAGTATATCTTCCAACTATACTTTATCAACTGTTACAAGTTATGAAACTGATGACTCATCAACACATTGCATTAGTGAAAAAAAGAGACCAAAAATGTCTATCGTCTTTTGTAGTCGTTGTCCTCCGAACTATCTGTCTATTTAACAAAATAATTTACCTTTTTGTTCTTTGGAGTTTGTAATGTAATTTTGAATCTGCTACATTTCTGTTGCATTGAGTCTTGAAATAAAACTAAGCTTCACCTTTTTTTTACTTTTCTCTTTTCTCAAAATGAAAAATCAGTTACTGCTTTGTCGTTTTTTTTTTTTTGTTTTTTTTTCTCTTTTGTGATTCCCTCCAATTTGTGAAGGTGTGAAAGTATTCTTTTGTCATTTTACTGATATGCTCCAGAGAGATCCTAGCAATTCTTTGTGAAATCACTTTTAAGCCTTTTCCAGCCAAAATCTTCAATCACCTGTGTTTCGCATGTAATTAACATCAGTTTCTATCTTTTGAATCGCCTGTGTGGAAAAAGCGTTTCCTTGTGTTCTTGTTGCTTCCTGTTTTGTCGTATCTGTGGTTCACAGCATTTCTCTTGCTTTTGCCATCTCCACAGAGAAAGTCATACCCATCCCCTCTTCAATACTGCAGTTACTGCCGAACAGAGAGTCAAGGGGCAAATACCCTTAAGAGATGCACAAGATGCCTGAAAGCAGCTTATTGTAATCAGTGAGTGTTATCTCTTTCAGTCCCATGGAGCCTTTGAAAAAAGTGCAGTTAGTATCTGCACAGTATTGACATTTCGATAAAAACACGGCATCTCAAAAGCAAAGGCAGCATAAATTTAAAGAGGGTATGTATTGAACCTTGAGATGTATCTGGCTGTACTATGTGTTTGCAGACCAAAGGTTGTTTTTGAGGTCAATGGATGCGAAAAGTCTGAATGTTTAAGCAGTAGAAATTTACAGACGTTAAAACAGTTTTGAACTATATGCTCATAGATGAAATTGTGATCGCAAGTGCTTTTCACAGAGGTCAAAGGTCATGAAAGTTGAACAGAGGTCACAAAGTTCAAAAGCAGCCAACAGATTTTAAGAAGTAATGCTTAATTTATCTTTAATGTCACTGTGTAGGTCGTGAGTACATAATCCCTGATGCCTGTGTGAAGGTTACAGGTTATTTAAGTTCGCATCAATTCAAACCTTCAAGTCCACTTCATTGTTTTTAGTTATATTTTGTCACCAGTGGGGATGCGTGGAAAGTCTCACACTCATATGATGTTGGGCAGCCAGATTGGTACTTGCGTAGTTTGATTGTCAGGGGGACTGGCTGCTTCCCAGCATGGAAAGCCAGCAAAAACAAACATCTCTGCCACAGTTTGTCATTAACTAGTAAAAAGTTTGAAATAGTCTCTAAGTGTGAGTAGTTGCTTTTAATCGGGTATCCATCACAATTTATATCCAGCAATGTTGACTCTTGTGATCCATCTTTTAGAGTGTTTGCTCTTTGTTCTTGATGCTGCAGAGATTGTCAGAAGAAACACTGGGATACACACAAACCATCCTGCAGGCCGTCGCTGGAGTCGATCGGTATGCCGTTTATGATGAGTCTCCCGGCTTCACATGCGACTTACGCCAGAATCTGTGAAACGATGGAGTCTATCGCTAGGTAGAGCATAATGTAAAAGCATACATCTCTTAGCGATAGAAGTGGTGGTGTCACACTCAAGAATATTGGTGTAAATGTGCATACCTCACTGTGATAGAAGTGATAGTGGCACACTCAAGAATATTGGTGTAAATGTGCATACCTCACTGCGATAGAAGTGATAGTGGCACACTCAAGAATATTGGTGTAAATGTACATACCTCACTGTGATAGAAATGATAGTGGCACACTCAAGAATATTGGTGTAAATGTGCATACCCTCACTGTGGTAGAAGTGATAGTTTCACACTAAAGAATGGTAGTGTAGTTGCACATATGTGGTAGAGATAGTGGTGTCACAATCTGGAATTACAGCTACATATAGTAGCTTCGTATGATTCTCTCGATGGTAGAATTGATGGTGTCACAATCTAGACTAATAGTGATTCTCTTGGAGGTAGATGAGAATGACTGGTCATACTGTTCAACAAAATTTATCTTGTTCTGTAGCTTCCCTTTTAAATTGGTGTCACATTCTCCTCTTACAATGATTTAAAAAAGTCCATGTTTGTTTTGATAGGTATTCTACCAACATGTTCCAACCGCCTGTGTGCACCTCGTCTGGGAGCTACACCCCGTCATCGACCACACCCACTGAAGGCAGCGTCGAGCGATGAAGAGGAGGTCGCGACTGAGATGGAATCCAAGATGGAAGAAGACATGTCAGACGATGAGGAGGACGAAGACGTCGATGCAGAGCTGGCGGCAGAAATGATAGTGAAGGACAGCCCTCATCAAAGCAGTGATGAAGATGACCGTGATAAAGGGGCCGTTGGTGGAGAGAGCAGGAGAAAGAAGGAAGAAATCTCGGCAGAGAAAAGTGGAGACGGAGTTGCTACAGGTATAAAAATATCCTGAGCTAGGGGGATCTATTAAAAGCCCTTCCCTTGTGACTCACTATCCCCTCTGTCAAGTCAACGTACATCTCTTACCCTTAGACCAAAGTGGAAAGTTAAGTGTTCTCATTTACTCTCATGCCAAGAAAGAGAAAGAAAAGAAGAAATGTTTAAACTCCCAATTTGAATTGTTCTTAGTGTGTGGGGTTCAATTCATGTGTCACCCAATGGGTTGAGAGCTGGGAGACCCTCATCTTTGAAAGGACTATTAGATTTCATGGATATGCATAGTTGAAGCAGCCTGTACTTCCCTTTTGTGAATTACCAATTTGTTATTGACATTAGTACATGCTTCAATCTTATGATACAATTTTGAAAACTGTAATAGGAGATAGTTTTAGGTAAATTCATCCCTTTGTCAATTTGGGAGGTCTCAGTTCCAGACCCCCTTCAAAATCTTCCCCTTCCACCGCTGCTCATGTTTTGCACTCGTGGAGAAACAAAAAACAACAGAACATTCTTTGCAGGGATGGTCCTCCTTTAAAGCAATTGTTTTGTAAAATGCGGTAGAGCAAAACTGCAGGTAGTCAGTAATATAGAATAAAAGAAAATTCATGAAATATTGTTTTTGGTTGGAAACAAAACCTTGCAGACATAGCAATTAATAGCAATCCATGTAAAAGGCAAAACATCAGGTGGAGTCGATGTCACTGATCGTCGTTAACCTAGTTACTTAATTTATCCTTAGCAAATATGCTTTCCTCATTTGCATCATTTCTCCGCAGCCTCCGTCATCGGACAGCCGCAGGTGTCGGAGAGAAAGCCACCTCTCTTCTGTATCAAACCGTGCAATTCTCAGGGTATCCCATTGAGAGGGACGATAGGGGAACGTCTGACTGGATCAAGGTAACTCTCAGGGCCACGTAGTTTGTTCCTTGACAAATCACAAAATAACTTTTCAAGGCTTCAAGGTCTCTTTCATGCCAGGTTGTATTCTTGGAGTTTTTATTTTGTAAGAGTGATGGCAGTATTTTTGTCGGTAACTGTTGTCACAAGGCTTTCAGACCTATGCATTTGTCAGCATGAACTATAGTTGACGGAGTTGTCACAAAGTATTGTAAACTTTCTCATTTTTCCATGAATATCGTATCTTACTTTCCTAGTGGAGGAGCTAAGGTGGTAATAATACACAAATATCTTAACTAAACGTGACATTGCAAAGCACTGAAAGCAAGAGTATAATGTAACAGGCATTAACAGCAAAATTAAATTCTGTTTGCTATTTTTTTGTGGGGGTCCATAAACTGAGTAGCCTTCAGAGCGCCATGGAGATGGCTGCTCTCTCAGTAATCATAATATACCCTATACACTATATACAGAGTCTGCCAACCTTCATCGAGTTGTCATTTACTTGAATTCCGCATTTTGCGGGATGAAGTATTATTCATATATATCATATCACGTGGTACTACGAAACGAGTATGAATAGTCATATTTTGGTACATACAACAGCAAACGACTCACAGAAATTTTGTACGTGAAAGGCAGTAGGTACGATGCACTCATATTTGCAATTACGCGAGATATACAGAATTCAGTCACTGTCTGAAGTAGAAATCTCTAGCATTCATTTCAACCACCATACTATAGGTAACAGCCTTTGACTTGTAGGCCTGATAATTAGGCTAATTGATTTTTGAAGGAGGCCCACGGCCGGCCCCTTTCTTGGTGATTTTGCAATATAGGCGTAGGGCCAGATGACAGTTAATGTCACAACATTCGAACTGTAACACTTGCCGGTTGTTTAGACTAACGTTTAATAGTGTAGGCCTAGCAAATTAAAATTCTGGAGATTCTAACATAGCCAGTGCAGTAACAGTTGCACTGCAGTACTGTAGCCTAATGTTAAGACTAGCCACCCTACTACTTTCACGTACCAGAGAAGAAACCGAATGCGGTACGCTATCAATTTTTTGACAATATGGCCACAACTTGAGACATTACGCATCATGATAAAATGCACATAGCCAGAAGGCAGAACAACATCATTCAGACCTAGGACAAGGCCAACAAAAGTACCCTTTTCCCTCTGATTCTGATGTCAACTCCACTAAAAAGGCAAATTTTGAAGGTATGTGTTGTCGTTGCCACGCAACGTATCACTTTATGTGGTGTATATAGGCCATAACGTTTCAAGAAATGTAAGTTATCTAGCACCACCAAAATATTTAAACAAAAACGTGATGGAGTTGACTCATCAGTTGAAAGAACAAGATAGCTTTTCTTGCTCTGTTTCATAAAATCAATAGATTTTGATTTTCATTAAGATGTTTCAGAATATTCAGAAAAGAAGACAGTAGCCCTAAAGTTTGAAATATCTCATTATCTGATCACCTAAATTCAGAAGTGTCATGTGTTGAGGGCAGTAGACGTAGTCACGATCATGTGTGTGTGAATTTCTTCGCAGCTCTTTGGAAATTGATTCTGATGATTAAATTGTTCATGAGTGTACTCAAAGACATTGGTTTTGTCAATAGGACAAATGTTTGTGAAACACTGATCTTCCTTAAAGGAAATAATGTAAACCTCGTAGGGGACCCTATTGGGTGGTCTTGTTTCATGAAGAGTTACTCTGCAATCTTAAGTTTTGTAGATAGAACAACATTAAAAATATTACATACTTTATTTCTGAAAGATTAGGAGTGTGTATATGTAACACTATATTCAAGCCTAATATTGAGCGGAACTCATTGTGCAACATGGCTCAGGTAATTTCTCTCTTTTAGGGAATTTGAATTTCTTAGACAGAAATTTCATCCTATATTTATACAAATCACCCAAGGCCTATGTTTTTGGATTGGAATTAATCCCCTTTAACAACACCCACACCCGCTTCCTTGAATTCCGTATACCTACATGCTTATATTAGAACTGATGGGTACAGTCGCACAGCTGGACACTGACATAATTCTTTGACTTCTTTGGTTGTTGGGCATCTCTCACGTTCTTGGTCTAATTGAAATTTCAGATGTCACTTGTTTATTTTCTGACTAGGGGACAAGCCCTTGGATCTATCCCAATATTGTGCACTGTCGATGGACTGGAGGAATGACCCCAAACAGGCCAACCATGTGTTGGTTGAATCAAAGCCGCTGGTGAGTCAGCCTTGATTTTCTCCTTAGCTCATCTTGTCGTTTAGAATGCAGATGGCAGCCACTTTCGAGACTTAACCGAGAAAGGATTCATGTGAGAATTGTTAGAAAGACATTTTTATCGCATTTGAAGCAGGCAGTTACTTGCATAGTTTAATAGTGAGTATCACTTAAAATGAAGAGTCATTCGATATGAAGTCTGCGTTCTGCAGTCGCTGTGGCGACGTTATGCCGGACTAGTTCCCACTTCCAGGGCATGCTCCCCTTTCTTCAGGACTGCTGCGAAATGTGAAATGTCAGTGACATGTCTTGTAAGTGGCGCTCTAGGAATGACAAATAGACGTCATACAGGATCAAAGATGTTTCAACAGATAGCTCTGTGCACAGCTAGTTAAGTGCTATTTCAGAAGCCCCCTGCAGGTGAATAGTTAGAGAACGAGAACACAACTGTACCGACATTAGTGTGAAGCTGCAGGGCTACTTCGCACTGTTACACTCAGGTATGTGCTACGCTTTGTCAGTTGTCTGCAGTTCGACCAGTCGACTGGCTGCCAGTCCTTATTTTGAAATGGTGCTTTAGTACTTTTATAAATTATCTATCCTATCCTCGTCCTAGCCTTTACCCCAGATCTGATCGAAAGTCACCATTTATCTTTATTTTGGATGTTGCTGCAGGATTACGACGAGGATGTAGTCGGAAATAGATCCACGTCAGAGAAAGTGACCACTCTGGAGCAGTGTCTTCAACTTTTTACAGAGACGGAGAAACTAGCCCCCTGAAGAAGCTTGGTGAGTCACGGATGATATGAAAATGCGGTCTCTCCTTGCTAAACACAGAATTTGTGCACAAATACTTTTGTGAGGACAAGATTGGGGGTGAAAATTGTTGAACTGGTATCTCTAACACCCAGTGTTATGTCTGATAGTTGCCAAGTAATCGTTTTATTATGCTTGATGTACCGATTGTATAAACTGATTGATTTATTGAAACTGAGAAGGCCTGTTCAGCTTTTTGGTAAATGTCTCTGTTGTTTTGACTTTTTGCACACTAACTTGGTGGCAATCACAGCAATGTTTTTTCCTGTAGGATTGAGGTAAATCACTGGAGAGGCTTTTCTCATTTGAGGTTCATGATTTTATTTTGAAATATGTGGGATATTATCATGTTTCAGTTCTTTGCGTGAAATTTGTTTAAATCTGGAGGTACTGTAAGCGTCATAGGAACAAGAACAAAGATAGCCAGTTAATTGTTTTTCAGAAGGCTGACAAACAATTAAGTGATATCTGATCAAAAGGGAAGCTGGTGCTTCCCTGCAGTCATACCAGCTACCAGGCCATGGTTTGATCATATATGCGCTCTGAAGCAACCATGATGGTGGGGCTCAGGTGGGAGGAGCTACATATAAGATCATTGAGTGTGGTGCTCAACTGCTTTTGTAACCCCACCTGCTCCCTTGATGGTTGCTTTGGTATCTTTGCAATAGGATGAATACATATTCCTTGAGATACGAAGAACCCAATCAAATTTCTCAGTATCTTTTCGTGGACCTTCGTTACGCTGCAATCAAAGCAATTCACCAATGTTACGTTTATCTTCCAGGTATTGTCCGAAGTGTAAAGAACACAGAGAAGCCTAGCAAGCAGCTGTCACTCTGGAGGCTACCGTCCGTGCTCATTATTCAGCTAAAGCGATTCTCCTTCAAGAATTTCATCTGGAGGGACAAAATCGACAAGATGGTAGAGTTTCCCCTCCGGGGCCTGGACCTCTCTGAATTCAGCCAGGTCAAAGGTCAGCTTCCTGTCTACGACCTCTTTGGAGTCATCAACCACCACTGGTGGGATCCTCGGCGGTCACTACACGGCTTTCGCTAAGCTGATCAGCAAAGAGAACATCAACCAAAATGAACTTGGTGAGTGTCTGAAAGTTGATCAGTTAGGAGAATATAAACAAATAAAACTGAAAAGAGATCTGTAAGGAGAAGATAAAAAAATTAAATTTGGTTATTGGTCGGAGAGTTAATAAGGAGAGCATTGTCCTAACATTGTCACACTTCTCAGCTGTCACATAATTCACATTGTCACACTGCTCAGTTGTGACTGTTATATCGTTCCGCCGCCAACTGGTTTACATAGTGTCACCTCTACAGGTGCTGTCACTGCTAGATTTTCTGATGAGAGAGGATCAATACTCTTGCTTGCATTAGACTTATACCCTTCTTTTGCATTTTCTCCTGGCAAATCGGTTTAACTCATATCCCCTTGAAAGATTTGTGGCAAAAGATGATCTGCCAATGGCACTTTCAGTTGGAAAATGCCCCTGCAGAGAGGTAAAACCATTAATTTTACATGATGTTGATGACCCATAGATGATATTTATGTGTATGTTTTATGCCCCTCATTAGCTTTGCAAATGAAATGTTGACTAAAGGTCATCAGTGTTTACCTGTAGAGTTCAGACTTTCTGACAGATCATTGTGAAAATTCCTAGTCCGATGAGACACTTTACTCCTCTGTGCCCATCGACTCAAAACTTCCACAAGGTAACAGTAGAAGTGAACATTACAGAAATGTAAAAGCTGACACATAGCTGTTTGGAAAGTACAAGTTGAAAGCCCTCAAAAATGGAAAAGTGCCCAGGCCCGTTCCTGTGGAGGGAACTGAATCTGTTATGGAGATACCATGGAAATACTGTAGCATACCATAGAAATAGGTAAACCAGAATAACATTAGGGTAACTACTCACACACTGCACAAATGAAGCCGAAGCTGAATGTAATATGCGCAGTCCTTGCTCTGTAATTCAAATCAGCCCTGCCTTTAACATTTGGCATATGTACATATAGCCTGGAGAATTTGCTCGTTTGATATCTGATTACAGAAGAAGTCAGAGGTAAATGCAATCATTTGATTTTTTGAGATAACCTCAAAATATTTAGGGAAAGCTGCTTCCCAACGATTAGCTGTTTGCGAGTCATATTATCCTAAAATTTGCCTTTCAGTTGGGTTACACAGGTTTCATAAGAACACCGTTCGTGTGTCAGTCTGGTTAATTTATTTATGTATGCCCGGTTTGGAAGGAGAAAATGCAAAATGTTTTGTAAGATGTGTGTTTACAACTACCTTTTCTCCCTTAATAGCTTGGTTCATTGTGGTGTGCTAGGATCAGGTGTATTTGTGATTGAATGATTACTGGTTGCCTGATTCATGTTTGATCTCTTTCTCTCTTTCTTGTCTGTCCTGGCAATATTCATCTCATGGAATGCTAAGAGGGTCTTTACTGATCTTTTTGGTTTCTATAAAATCTTAACCTTTGTAATCATGCGGCTGTGTGTGCGAGTGTGTGTATGTGTGTTTGTGATGCCTACATTGTAGACAGGATATCTCAAGAAAGTAAGCTTGGACAAATGTCATATTTAATACATTGGTGTACCACATTGATTGCAGTAATCCCTATTGGTTTTGGTGGAGGTCAAAGGTCATTTAGAGTCAACAGGGGTCAGATTGTGAAAACTTTGTAAACACTGATATCTCAAGAAGGAAGCTCGAACAAATGTCATATTAATATGTTGGTGTACCACATTGAGTACAAGATTGCCTTTTGATTTTGCTGGAGGTCAAAGGTCATTTGAGGTGAACAGGGGTCAAATTATAAAAAAATTGTAAACGCAATATCTCAAGAAGAGAAGTTTAGACAAATGTTCTATTTGATATGCTGGTGTACCACATTGAGTGCAAAACCTGTAGTGTTTTTAAGTGGAAGTCAAATGTCATTTTAGGTCAGCAAGAGTCAAAATGTGAAAACCTTGTAAACGCTGTATCTCAAGAACAGAAGTTTGGACAAACCTCATATTTGGTATGTTGGTGTACCACATTTGTGCATTCTGGTTTTCTTGTTTGCTCCTTCCAGACTGGAGGTTGTTTGATGACAGCCATGTGAGCCGTACCACGGAGGATAACGTGGTTACCCGGTCGGCTTACCTGCTGTTCTACAGACAGAGGAAGCCAGTATGTGACCTACGTCCCGAGGTCAGTGCTGCTGGACTCGCAGAAGAGTTCTAAAGAGGGATCAACTACCAGGTGAGTAACCTCCTGTTTATTTCCCCCACCCCCTAAACCTCAATTCAATTTAAAAGAATAATTACCTAAGTGACTGATAGACAAATACTTGCTTTATGCCAAGTTCAGGAATCAACATACACAGCATTGTGGTATACAAATTAGTGACTGTCCGTGGTACCCTACCAAGCTAGTTTGTGGTGTTTCGTGAGCACTGAACCACATGCCAGTTGTTGCCAGCCTTGTTTGATGCCACAGTAATGTGGTGATGCACATGTGTGTTATCCCAGCTGATATTGACATTGCATCTTGCCCCCCCCCCCGATATTGACCCAGTGTGGTTTTGACAAAGAACGTCTGCAGTGAATGCCTATCATCTTTTGTAGGGGAACTTCACCAAATTTTTTGTCTAACGTTGCCATCCTTTCACTTCCGTCTATCAGATGTTGTTTCTTCATGCCCGCCTGCCTGCGTGCCTGTCTGTACACTTACAGTTACCTTCATGTTTGACTTTGGTTACGTTTTACCGATGCACGGAAATTGAGGAGAGAAAGAATACTGACTTTTTGTGGAGAGCTCCATGTTTATTTCGCAAGTGAAGTCAAGAATGGTGTTGTGAAACAAAATAGCCTGATAGGATGTTGCGTGTCTTTTATATCATAGAGTGTGCTTTCAACTAAACAAGTTAGTGTAGATTGCTACCTGAACCTGCTTTTCATCCTCAAAAAGAACATGTGGAACCGCATCCTTCTTATGTTCGACAATTCTCACACCAAAGTCAAGAACGTGATGTAATAATATTCAGAAATTTAGGTCAACATAGTGTTTGTGACTTCAGTGAAGTTGTGCATTAGGGTTATTCTCTCCTTGCATTTATTTAGTTTGATGTGATCAAGTTTTGAGGAGCCGTCAATAAATGACTTCCACAATCACACACCTCACACACCCACATTTACAAATTCTGGCAAGTTACGAACCAGTTGAAAAACCACCAATGCATTGCCAATATCCTTGTTCAGAAGCAAGACCATGTTTATGACACAAAGTGTTAAACAATCCTGCAAATCGTCATGCATGCAGGACTGACTCCATGGTGTCTCGCCATTCTTGTTGTATCGATTACATTCCGTTTTCCCAGCTTTGTATGAAAGGGGTAGAGCAGTGCAATGTCAAAAATTTAGTTTGGAAACCATCTATCAACTCACAGAAGCAATGTGTCAGTTTTAGCAGTCATCTTAGGTGCATCCCAATGCACGATCTGACTTTTTAAGTGGGTCATCATTTTTTCTCCCTCACGTAGGTCAAAGTCAGGCATAAAGGATCCACAGCAGAACTCTGCATCTTCTGCGAGCACGAGGAACGGTGAAGACACCACCTGAGAGAGATGAGAATAGGCAAGAGGTACCGCAGGAGGAGTATGAAGAAGAGGAAGAGGAAGAGGCAGCAGAGGTTAAAGAGGCTTCCAAGGAGGAAAAAGTCCCTTACACGAACATTGATGAAATCGATTGAATACCTGAGAAATTGAAAGATTCTCCAGCACCGTCGAAACGGGTTTGATTTACCGTGAATAAGGTACCTCAGATTTTCGATTCTCTGTTGAAAAGTATGAAATGAGAAGTAGAAATTACGTGTCCAGGAGACAAATATATTTGAGACGAAATGTTCTAGTTCGAAGTGACAGTGCATATCTGTATGAAAATGAGAAAAAGAGCAAATTACAATGAAAATTACCATCCTGTTAATACCAAATGACAAAGAGTTATAAATATCAAATTAAAACTTAAGTTTGGTTTTATTTTCAATGAATGTCTTCAATGTTACAGCTTTCATAGGAATAGCTCATCCGAAAGGCGAGCAAGATCTTGTGTACATATTCACGTGTAGATGATTCATCCACTAGATTTGCGAATGGTACTCTAAGACCTCTTCTAACAGGTCTTTTTGGTGTGTCTTTAGTAGCATTAAATTTCAGTATTATAAGTTTAATTTGTCAGGGTATTTGCAGTCATGGGAGGAATAAAAAAAAAGCAGAAAGACCATGAAATCTGAAAATGTTTTAGATATCTGAAAGTGATTGATGGAATTTCATCCAAAGTTCTCAGATTTATTATCTATGAAAAATACAATGTAACCACAATCTACATCACATAGAAATATAGAAAATATCACCAGTTTCAAAATGATAATTACTGGTTTGTTAATTATTTCAAACAATACGGATGATCTGTTTTCTTTCCATAAGAGCACAAAAGAGTTAGTAACAAATGGAAGCAAAATTAAAAAAGTAGTGGAATTTGAAAGCCGTCTTCGGTGTCTGGAAAGACATGTAATTCCTCAAAAGTACTTGAAATCTGTATAAAAACAGTAACATGATTCTTGGATTGCATCATAACCTGCAGAAAATTTATTCATAATTAAATGTTAACAAATCGTTTCTGGCTCAACTTAACCCACCGGTATCTTGTATTTGGAAGTAATACTGAAAGAATTATATTAAACTTCACAGAATATTTGTCAGTGCATTAGAAGTGACTCGTCTCTTTCTCTCTCTTTGTTTATTTTTGTTATTTGAAGTCTGTTTTATCGAGATATCATTCAAGTGCATTTTAAACTTTTAATTTATATGAAACTTGTGTAAATGATGTCCAAATGGAACAGTGATTTGAAAAATAAGGAACAATCCAGTTGTTAATCTTTTAACTAATTTTCTGAACATGATTTCTTTGGAAATCCATGTTTGTTTATTTTGTTGGTCAATCCTTGGACGTGACTTAGCACCTCAGATCATCGTCACGAATGCAGCCACGGACTGACAGTCACCGATAATTGTGGGCGTCGATTACTGGTCTACCTCTTCTTGTGGTCACCACCAATAACGGATCGTATTTGTGTTGTCATCGTCGTAACAGTGAAAAAAAAAGAACATAGAAGGAAAATCTTTCACTGTCTTGCTGTGCTCGTGTTGTCTTTGTCTTCTTCTACAGATTCTTAAAACATGTCACTCAGTAGGTGTTTGCACCCTGTCCAAAATTGCTGCCAGGGTACCCGCCGTCTATAGGTCGACCGGGGACCGAAAGTGTAACTTCTGCCAGGCTAGAAGTTTGTTTTGAAGCCATGATAAGACGTCTTTGTTTGGCACGTTAATATAGCATCATGTATCTTACCTACGTGCATGACAATGATGTGTTGTTTGTGGTATGCAAGCCTGAATTTTGGTACGTTCATCCACACTTTGGATGTTGGTTGCAATTTCTGAACTGGACCCTTGACGTCGTCGGGTACTCAGTGCAAATGACTCTTTCATGTCATTTAAAAATGTTTTGAAGGAAGTCTTGAAATAGGATTCTTGGTTGGGAGTGGTGGCAATAACATGTGATTTTTTTTTTATCGCGGCCTGCATTGGAATAGTTCTATAACGCTCGTAGCCGAGAAATCGCAACTCAGGTTCTGAGCCTGGTTAATCAAACTGGCGAAGCGTAATTACGATTACTGGCAAGAAATGGATCACGACATTGGGTACAACTCAATTCTCTGAATAGTATCCAGAGGTAAGGTCGCACATGAGAGCTATAGGACAGTTATACTAAGTTTATGTAAGAGAGATATGTGTTTTAAAAGAGAAGAGAAAAACTGCCAGTGATTTTGCAAATATAATGCAATATATTTCAACAACAGGCCACTGGTAATGCACAAAACTAGATTTGTTAGTGACAATGTCCACACAATACATTGAGACAGAGTTGGTTTCTAAGAAATACCAACAGAACAGACGCCATTTCCAAATTTCTTTACCTTTTGTGGTCTACTGGTTCCGCACCACCAATTGTTCGTAAATGGAGACTGACTTTGGTTTTAACGGTCGGATGATCTTGGAGAGTATATATATTTTATTTCTTGTCTTACCTTGATCCGAACTGACAGAGTTTAGAATGCACCTGTCCGAAAATGTGAATCCTTCATCTCTTCATTGGTATGAAAAGCTTTACAACTGGTTTCATAAACCCAGTTGAACTGTCTGCAATCGTGTACTGATTGTCTGTTCTCTCGTTTTTTGTTTTTGTTTTGTTTAAATCCATTCTCTCTTCTGTTTCAAGGGAAATTTCCGAAAGGTAATCCCTTTGAGATGGCTTGAATGGAAGTCTCAGTGGGAGGGATGGAAGAGGGGGGGTATGTGTTTCCCTTCAGCATGAACTGAATTTTTGTTTTACAATTTTGATGTAAGTATAACTCACGCAGAACTTGACATGGAACCAGAATTTTGTGAATTTACTGACTCGGTGGAGAGGGGGGTGGACTCTGCCGTTGTGACATCACAAATGTACCACTCTGTTTGTCAGGACAATTTGATCTGAGAATATGATTGCATCTGAGTGTCATACGTCCTTATCTTCACATTTTTAGTCTATCCTATTGAAGAATACCTTCACGCTGATTTAGAAACGACTTGCATCAACGCTCTTGTCCTTGAAAAAAAAAAAGGAATTAAAAAAACAACCATGTTATGAGGTTTAGGCTGTCATAATACATCATGCGGTCACCTGTTTTTGCTATTTTCTCGAAATATGGCTCGTCAGGAATTTATTACACAGTGCGGTGTTTTTTTGTGATAGATCAAAGGTGTCAGAAACATCAACTTCTATTGCTTGGGAAATAAAGATTCGCCATTCAGTGAGCACTAATCTCTTCGCCGTCCGCTAGCCACATGCCCCTTGTCCCTTGTCCCTTCATGTATTTTCAAATTATGCATTATGATTATGCGTTATTAGGAAAGGTAATTTGTCAAAATGCATATCATGTTTTTGGACCGGGTAAATTTGGTGTTTTCAAAGAGGCAATTATGATATAGACTATGATGAAGGAACGTGTATGGAAGCTTCCTCCAGAAACTTGATCCGATCTGGTTGTAACTGAATGTATAAAGTAGAGAATTTTTATTTCAGGTTGCGTTGCAGCTGTCTGGTTAGGCCTACTAGACTTTGGCTACGTTTAGTCTTCCATTCCTATGTCATAACACTCGTTATTTTGTAAAACACCTACAAGTGGGGGTTATTTTTTTTTTCGTACGAGTTTCGATTTATTATCTTTCTCACGAATGACCACTTACTTGTTCCTATTATGCACTGCATTTTCTCTTATATTCAAAGCTGTAGCGTTCTCCTGTTGTGTTTACAAAACGCAACACCAAAAAAGTAGCAGTTGAATCGAAATTATAGTTTGATGCCATGGAAGGCCGATTGCGAAACGAAAAATAAAATTGCACGTTTAGAACTTTCAAGTAGCTGTTCATGCTGATGGTACACTATGTATAATATAAACATGTTATTAATGTTACTCCATCGGTCTATATATGTTTGATTTAGTACTGCTAAGCACAAACATGATGGAAACACCCGTTATTGGCAGTGGACATGTGCAGCCGATTTCAGAGGTGGGGGGGGGGGGGCACAACCTGTGACTCCCCCGATGGGGTTCAGGGGACTTCGTCCCCTGAAGCTCCAGCAATATAAGGTAATAAGAGAGCCTTAAATTTGTTTTGTAGGCCTTACTGATCAGGTTTCTTCCGTTTCAGATTTAGCGAAATTCGATGTCAATCACATAGAATTCAGGTAATCCTCTATGTGTGCTAGACTGCAGTGTGTCAAATGCATTGACAGGACTGTAAGTTTAGCATCATGGGGGCCAGTCATTTGGTCAAGAAGGCTGCTTGAAATGATGGCGAAAGTTAACAGTACTTGTTTAATACCATTTTCATCAAATGTGTATATGACAGAGGTACATAAGTTTTAGCACTGATTTATTCTTTTTCCCTGGAATTTAAAGGGTAAAATTGGGAAGCGCGCGAATTTTTTTAGTTACAGTAATTTATTAGAATATCGGTACTTATTAAAACCTTATATAGGGCATATATAATTGCCCTGGCAAATGGGTCCTATTGCGCTTACTATCTACGCTGTAATTAGGCTTTGCGCGGACATGGAATGAAATTTCCTCTAAGCCTACATAAACTGTGTACTCTGGCCACATTCTACTTGGCACGATGGAGAGGACCTCTGCTGTAATGTAGGATGGAACTACTGACGAACCTAGAGGGACTCTGCGTTATAGCGCGTTAGCGCGCCGAAACGTTTTGGTTCTTATCAGAAATATTTCCCCTGGAGAGCGAAAACAGGCCTCTGCGGCGGACTGCGTCCACTAAGACGCCCCTACTTGGGGCAGCATCCCTCGACGGGGACTTGCCTCCTATCCTCACCTGGCCTAACCTCTGCTGAGAGTCTTTTCCTCTTCTCCCTACTCTTAAATCCCGCGACTAGGTGGTTTTCCTCCGACTGGCTTCGGAGACGGAGGTGTGTGTGTGTGTGGGGGGGGGGGGGGGCTGTGCCGCTTCCCGGCCCACCCCGTTTAAACATGCCACTGGTTAGTGATCAACAAGAATAGCAAAGCATATCTTTGTTAACTCCCTTTGACGTCACAAAGTCATCAACCCCCACGGTGCCTTCACATAGTTTAAATGGATGTAAGCTTAGATAGCGTCGTGCAACCTAAATGTAGCCTCTGCGATACTTTGTGGAAGTATAGTTTTATGCTTTAACTGTTTTAATTTTGATATAGTCAACAGGTAAAATCTGACATGAAGAAGAGTATTCCTAACTTATACAGTAATCATAATTCGGTTTTTGTTTATTGATTTATCATGAAAAAAGATATGATGTAGTGTACGTGGAAGTGACTCGCTTAGGGTAACTTTGAATCTGATTTAATCATGAAAACACTCGAAACATTAATGTTAGATAATGTACGTCGTGCATACGTAACATGCAGGTTTGCTGATATTAATTGATAAATACGTTTATCATAAATCGATGGTTATATTAATTACCTTGACGTAAATTCAACAAATGCTAAAATATTGATACAATAATCTCGACCAAAGAAGAAATTAATGCATCCATTTCTCAAAAGATAAAATTATCCACCACCAGCGAAAGCTAAATGTTTCTAATTTTTGAAATTTACCGAAAGTCAGGTTTGAAACAAAACAAACAAAGAAAAGTGTCAAGATAATAACAGCTAATAATTATGGTATGTCCACCACCAGGAGAGAATGGTGCCAATGTAATAGTTCGTACAAGGTTACATTCTAAAAACAAACTGATGTCAGTATATGTGTGAGAGGGGCGGGGGGGGGGGGGTTGACTGATCGGTATGAGGATTAGCTAATACATAGCTGAATGGTAATTTTTCTGATACTCAGTTGACATCCACTAATATATATTCCTCTCTCGTCTTCGTTTGCCTCTTATCGATATCTCATGACTTAACAAAAATCTTTGAAAATTTGTTTAAATTTTGTGTCACTGTATTTCAGTGCCTCTTAGGGTCGTAACATTCTTACCTCTTATGGTCGTAACATTTAAATTTGATGAACATTTACTAGCACCTTGTTAATACACCAATCAAAGTTACTGCATCTATTAAATAGTAATAAATTTTTATTTAAATTTCGTAATGACATGTATGTACATGAAAAAGCTATAAACATCTCGATATGAAAAAGGAAGTCATAATTGAAAACAATTTACATTTGAAAAAAAAAAAAAATGTCATAATGTTGGGAAAAGATTACATAGAGAAGGATACGTGTGAAATGTGCATAAGAGGGTAAGCACTATGATACAGGGAAACGATAAATAATTGTATATGAAATATATCTTGCTACAGTTACGTAGTTATCACAATACCATACTTACAGCCGTTATGGAAATACTCAATTCAGCAGAACCGTTTAAAACATACCTGGCGATTTGCATTAGTTCTTATTTTATGCAAATGTACGCCGATGGATTTTTTTCCTTGCAAAACTATCACCGTACAATGCAAAAATGAACAACAGACTGTACCATTAAATAAATGTTTTGTAATGGTCATATAACTAGTAGCACCCAAGTCATGACTGCTACTATTTTCATGTGATTCATTGTACATATTGCTGAGTAATGCATGGTATGTACTCGGTGGCTAGTAACGCTTTACTTTAAGGATTAACCGTTCAGTGTTACCCTTCCGCGGGATTACATTCCCTCCCAGGACCATTTATTTAATACTAAAACAAAATTAGCAGGTGGGGTTGGGTGGATTTGTTTCTTAAATTATGTAAATTCTAATGAAACAATAGAAATGGCTGCTTCGTGAGAACTATACAAAAAACATTTCCAATTGTGACATGATTAACTATTCAATGATAAATTTGAGAAAAGTCACCCCCACCAGAATGAAAACATGTTCATGCGGCCGAGTTAGTTGCACTGCCACCTGAGATTCCCTGTTCGATTGTTTTAGGCTATATTTGCTCCAATTCTGTCCCAGCCCAGGAATTATCCACGTGTCTTTGATTGGAGAGGACATTACTTGTAACACATTCCAAACTCCCAAAACAATGACCTTGGGTGGTGGCAGTGTCGCTAAATTAGTGGATTTTCGATGGGCAACGCAGAGGTTATAGATTTGTTAAATTATCTCCATTTTACACCCGTGTCCTTTAAAGAGGCGGAAATGTAGTATTCTTGAAGAATGTGGATAATTAATTACATCCTCTGTGAAAGAAGGCAAGTCAATTTTAAAAGGAACTTTGCATGCAGAGTATGTTTACCCAATTCATCGAGTTGAAGGGTCTCGCTGCGTGGTTAATTACATACACACTGAATCTGCCATTTAATAAGTGCAATACGTGATATCAGAACACAAGTGAAAATTGCTACATAACCATACAGCATATATTGATTACATACTGAGTACAACTGTCTATGATAGTTCTTAAGTAGTAGATTAAGTGATTACATCATAGTACTTAGTGATCCATTACTTATTTTACATCCATCCAATCTGAATGATTACTTTCAAACAGGGGTGATTACGCCCGGTGTTCGATGATATTTTGCAAAATTTGATTAATCTAGTGCCTCATTTCTTCCGGAGACATGATACTCTTTCGAAACAGAATGTTTGCTTTATGGAAATAAGAAGAATATTTAAAGGTGCGTTAGACGCGTTAGTGAGGGCACCATTTGGTGAGGCTCGCAAAATATAGAGTTACTCTATCGGTTCACGCAATCGTCTTCTCATGATGGTTGTCGATTTGATATTGAAAGTGAGGGTGGGGTCGGGACATCTACCCTAAAACTTCTCTCCTACACGTGCCTTAGCGAGACTGGAAGGGGGGGGGGGGTGGAGCATTGGAAGGTTGGATAAAGGGATGAAGAGGGAACGGAGAAAAGAATCGATCACAGTCGGGCATTTTCTCTGAACTCTAAGCGGAGCGCCGCCATCAGTTGTAGCGTAGCCAGAAATTTTCTGATAAGAATGTCTCTCAGATCACCAGAAATGGTACTTCCCAGTCTCGCTGGCCTCGGAAATTTCACCTCCATTTTCCTTATATCTAAGAACACAGGCTTGGAAATTGAAACCCCCACTAGAATGGTGTAGTTCTTGGATTATTTATGGTGACAAAATGTGTGTGTAAGTGGGGGGGGGGGGTGCGTTAGTTTCCCCTCTTCTCAACAACGCAAGGGAGAGCATTTCCTCACCAAATCGACGTCCACGTTTCACACTATTACACATCCTACACTGTAGAACGCGTAGCCGCGGTTGAACCAGGGAGTCCCTAAAGTAACTGGGGTCAACTTTGGCTTTAGTTATTCCCATAGCTCCGTATCGACACTTTGCCCAAAGTTTAGTGCCACATGTGCGCTGAAAGGAGCATGGGCTATCTTCAACACAGTGCAACCCTCTAACTGCGTAATAATATTACGTTTTGCAGCGAGTTTATAGGTTGGTCATGCACCGTTACTTTTATAGTCTTACCGTGTTGTATATTGGACAATGAAAACATATGTCACACAGATACTGACAACATAGATATGGGAACTTCTTGTACATGCGTAAATCCACAAAGATAGGACACCCTCGCTTATTAGTCAAGTATTTGTAATGATTTGGCGTGAGAGTCACGAACAGATGACAGTCCATTCTGTTGTCAATAACATACCACCAATTTCATTTATTGTCGGTGTGACAGATATACCAGTGTTTACATCTGGATATACCCCTCTTCAATTTTCCAGTGGACATCACAGAATCTGAATTCTTACTTCACCGTTATAAAGATACGCTTGTCGGCATCCAATTGAAATTTACCTGTCACCTTAAAGCTCCCCATTAAAACCAAATCAGTGCTGCTAGGACTGATTGTATTTCTGTGAATTAAAAATGTGACAAGTGATAATTTGGAAGGGATCCATTTAAATTATGATCCCCTACACTGTAAAGTAATCATTATTTAGAGTAATGATAGAAATGACCTTCAGTGTAGTCGAAATGAAGGATTTATACAAAGCATCCCTTTTTTTTCGTAGCCTCTACCCTTTCCAGTCCCCGGCTCGCCACCGTTCGATTCGGAATCGAGTCTTCACACGAATATCAATGAATAACCAGCGTGCACGTTATTTCAGTTCGATATGTAAATGACGTCAGTATTACGTCATTACTTGCAGGTACTTATTTCTCTGACGTGCTCGCAAGTTTGACAGTTGACCTTACAGCACCACACGAACTGACAGTTACACTTTGTGTCAACCGTTCGCACTTCTTGCACGTTGTATCCTCGCCCGCAGCATAAACTCTCACAGCTCTTCTGACCGTAGTAGTCAGTTCTATTGCATTCCCGCCCCCTCGTACCGAGGGCCCCGTGTTCTGGATCGTAACTGCAGAAGTTCGGCGACCGGTGGATGAAGACCATCGTGTCCTTGTTAATGGACCCTCTCCCGAGGCGAACCTTCGGCTTTAACTTGCCTTTCTTCTTCTTATATGTGACTTGTATCGACCGTTCGTATTTGTCCTTGATGAAGTCGCCGATTTTCTTCATGTCGGGCATAGTCTCCCAACAAGTCTTCAATGAACAGGAGGATGACGGACCATGGCAACGGCACTTCAACTTCATCTGGCGTTCAATGGACTGAAGAGAAAAACAAACAAAGAAAACAAGGAAAAGACAAACTTATTTGCATGTGTATAAACTACATGTGAGGGGCAAATACGTCACTCTTAGCCCATGAATGTTCTTCGCATGACTCAGCAGTTGAAACAATAATGTTGAAACAGTAATGTTGCGACTCCATTTAAAAAGGTAATCACATAGTGAATGGAATATATTTTCACATATTCGAACTAATTGAGATTCATGTCCAAGTTAGAGATATAAACTGCAAAATGTTATTGCATCGTATAAATCTTACGAAAACACGACCATAAAAAGCGGGTGTTACTAGGGAGTTTCAAGTGTATCACACGGCAGTGTTACCCGCATGTTTTTCAAGGGTGTGAGGGGAGGTGTATGCGCGATCGCCAAGCGATCTGCGGAAGGGTTTAGTTCCAACTCCAGAAGATTGTGATAATTTAGATGCTAAATGTCTAAAAATGACTCCACTCATAGGCAACTTTTCGAATTGCTTTATTTGAAACGGCAGGTTGTCTATTACAAACTTTTTTTATTCCTGCCGAGTGAAACTTCGAGGGACGGATTCTTTTTTGGGGGGCTATTCCGTCGCTATTTCAGTGGTCGGCAATTTGCATTCGTGTTAATTATTTTACACATAATATAATCTATGTGTTCCTTCACCGTAGTCACACCAAGTACATTGAAGTTCTATCTGCATAGCTTTAGACCGAGAGCAGGGTAGAAATGCATTTGTACAAGAAACGTGCAGTAAGATATTTTGCTGCCTACCCTTAGTTATTATTTTCATAAGAAAAAACATTTTTCATATCCGACACCGTTTTCTTGGGAGCAAGAGATTCTGGAACAGAATATCAAAATCTGGAGCTTTCTCTCCAAATTGGGGACGTTTGGTTACCTTGACGAATACTTGAATGCCTGGATGAATTCCAAGGCGCCGCTATGGCTTTCATTTGCCATATTCTGACGTTTCATCAATTGTCGATGACGTCATGCGGTACGTGCCGCCATCAAAGACGATCACGGAGAACCGATCGTTTTCTTTCCCCTTATTACTGCTTGTCAAATATTGTTTGCTTCTCAAAAAGGTCACGATTTTGAATTTCATGTAATCCCAAAATAAGCTGTTTGCCTGTATGATTTTCAAACTAACAGCATGCAATGAAATTTGCAGATATTTATTAATGCACGCTGTAGCGGTTGCCAGGGCAGGGTGTAGAGAACTAAGAGGTGAATCATATACTCTGCAGCCAGTCTCACGGTGTGGCCTATTCTCCACGAATATGGAATTAGCGGTCACAGCTGTAGGTCGGCAAGCCCTTCCTGGTTCGTCTTTGCCATATTTTTTACTCGCTATTCCGATGTACAGCATTTATATCTACCGTTCGGCTCCCACAGATAGTTGTCGTAACAACCCGGCAATCACAATTAAGTTGTCGCGAAAGACAGACAGTTTTTGAACTGTTGCAAATTTTCTCGCTGGAAACAAGGAAGAGGTTGGCCTAGCAACTCGAAGAAGGCCACGATCTCCGACAGACGCAACGTCCAAGCTCATTATCGTCAAAATTATGCAAAACCAACGAAGTAAGAGCGAGTCGCGACGGGTGATAAAGTACGAGTAAATAGAATTACACTTATTCGCCAAGTAGCCCAGGACTCTTGGCGCACACGGCAAGCAACAAGAGGTCCTGATGGGGGATGACTTGTAGAGGTCCCGCTGAGAAACAAAGAAACGTTAGCCAAGGAGATATAATAACATTAGGCTATCAACCTGCACACTACCGGCTACTATGTGTAAAATAACGCGGTCGCAAATTATACTTGTCGATATCGTAAACATAAGTTCACATATATGGACCTAGTATTTAAGTTATCCTTTTGTTATATAAATGTAGAAACAATACTTTTGTTGGCATAGTTTTTACTTCTTTTGTACATTGCACCTGTTCTAAATGCAATTTGTTTTACCATTAGTTTCGTTGCCTTTTAACCACGACCAGAATACTATAAACTACTAGACATTTTTTTTTTCTTTTGGAATCTCTGCTTTCTTTTTAGTTTAAACCTCTCACTTGTTTTTCGAGGTTGGTGCCTTTTGAGATTTATCCTTGTGCGCTACTTTGTGACAGATAGTATGTCGCTGAATGTTATTACAGGCTACCTCACACTGAGGACACACACAAAGCGACACAAAACAAAAACACAGACTCACACAACGAAACATGCACACACCCAACCGTTAGGCCTCACAATTTGTCCTTTACGGATGTGAATCATTGTCGACCATAGCCGATATGTGACCTCCATATATATATATATATATATATATATATATATATATATATATATATATATATATATATATATATATATATATATATATATATATATATATATATATATATATATACCTACTTGTAATACTCACCCTCGCGCCATATTAAAATGCCAACGACGAATAATGCTTCAATTTATCTAATGTGTGTAATCTCTAAAATGTTTTTTTTTTTCGGGGGGGGGGGGTTCTGAGTTCATGAACATGTTGTTGCTGTAAAATATTTTATGCATGCGCTAGTGTATACAGCCCTATCCATGTCTCAGTATAGGCCCTACCGATGAAGCGTGATAAACGCAGCCAACTGTATCATGTTGATGGGCGAAGCTGTTCGTATTATGTGTTATGAAGTTGAATCGCAGTCACAAGAATAGCGTGAATGAAACATTAGCTATAAAGTTTGTCCAGTGAAGTATAACGTCCAACCAAACTATATCGTACCATTGCAGGGTATGCCATGCATCTGCATAGGCAGTCCACGCTAAAAGCTAGGTGTGTATATGTATGGGTTCATAAACAGTATCCTCTTCGTTGGACCCACGGTGATCTCTTTCGTCATGTGACAGTTATCATTCCTACTTTTTTAACTTGGATGTTGAAGAACATCAATTAATTGCAGATGTTTGAATTAATCAGGACGAACAAACGAGATTCGTGCTTTTTTAGAAACTCGAAGGTGTATCAGTGATATTTGGGCTCGAGAGTCCTTGTCAAGGGTGTGGGATAGCCACTGTAAACGGCACCATTTCTAGCTGAAAATCTGAATTGTCGACATAAGGAAGTTTGTAAATGCCATGATAGGCCAGGTCGTTAGCTATCAACACATGATAGGTATAGGAAAGGCCTGCTTATGACGTACCCTGCAAGCATAAAAGGCCATGGAAGAGATAGCTGATGAGGCGCTGCCTACATTACGAATCTACCTTACACTCAAAGACATCTTGAGGGTTGCATCTCGATGTCTGAGAAAAGTTTGGAGTGTAAAAGCTTTTGGGGAATTCATTTTTGAATTGTCATTAAAAAGTCCGGACATTTCTGTCAAAGTTTATTTGTCTCATAGTATAATCTTGGAGTGAAAGTTTCCCTCGTCTTGATAGTTTGGTGTTGTGATTTAAGACATGATAGCAAAACCATATGTGCTTAGTAGTAATTTCTCATGACGTGACCAGTACTTCACATAGGCGAATATGCTATGAATAGCCTATCATGAACTATTAAAGGCGATTTTAAAAGAACCGCTAAAGTCTGGGAACTTTTGACAATTGATGTTGTTGTCAAATGAGAAACTAAAGTGTGGTGCAACGTCATAAAATTCCATTTACCTAAGTTTTTACCTTTTGAAGACCTTGCAATTTGGAACTTCATAAAAATCCATCGAGAAACCGCCGCTCTGGGATTGTGGCCGCTTGTAAAGTGGAAAGTTTTTTTGTTTTTCTTTATCTTCAAATCAAAGTTGCCAATAATATGATCAATGCTAGGGGGTAACCGATATGATACTTCTCTGCCAATTCGATCAACGATGTTTTAATCACAATATCGACAATATCGGATGTCCTTCCCTATTCCCATATTTTCGCAAACTGTGCAGGTGCATTTTACCTTTTCAGGTGGAAAATAGCCAAGTTCATACCTACAATTTCTATCCTGGTTCACGTCTCAGGGTGCAGATATATATTTTCAGGTTGCTGAACATCGGCATCTAAATTTCGCCGATCCAATGTTTTACCGATAGTGGTGAACATCGGGATAATCGGATGCCTGATACGATTATCGGTTGATCCCAAATCATTGCATGATACACTTCAGTAATTCGATGCAAAATGTATACAAGTACGCATTAATGGACATTATTAAAAGGCTGGTATCAGCGATTATGTGACATCGTAATTCTATTTACTGAAGTCTGTTTACATTTAACCGGGGCACTCAGCGAAGCCCCATAAAAAATCCACCCAATAGAAGTCTTGGGGGGGGGGGGATATCAACACTATGTCACATGCACCGATGCCAACCAACTTTTCCGATCTGCCATCCCCCCCCCCCTCCCCCTATGAATCAGACTCTGCTATGAGCTAGCTTGCGGATGGGAATTTGGTATGACCTTTCAAATATAAGCCCGCATTAAATGTGTCTACAGTGCACCTTTAAATTATGATTTTGAGTACCCCAAACGTTTCACCTCGGTTGACTTTTAGACGATTCGCCAGAGCATGATGGTACACGAACACTCTAGAAATTAATGTTAAATTCGATTACCGGTACATTATTATTAGGCAAGGAGATTCAACAAAATCCTTAACAGATATTTCGACTAGTGTACCGGCGTGGTTGGTGAATTCAGTTTACATCAAACAGGTTTTGGCCGATGTACATGCTGCGTTTAATCTGCAAACGGAATGTCACCCTGCTGGCTTTAATTCTCATCCATTTTGAAACAGTTTCTGTATGTTATTAATCGAGTAAACACTGACTGACCGAGGAATATCAAGTTAACGATAACTGCTTTCAATCTCATAATAAAGTGAGAAAATGGTACCATCTCCGGTACCGTCTCCCCACATCGGGTAGATAACTCAGTTTCCATAAGGTAACAATTTATTACAATAGAAACATTGAACTGGATGCTGTCAGTTTGGCGGTATCGTTGATGATCGAAATCGTCAAGAGAAAATAGAACAGTTAAAGAAAACTGACATATTAACCGAAAAATAAACATCGCGGTTAACACTAATCGAGTAACCGACACACCGATTCTTGGGAAGTAACACACACACGGGTAAGCGCAATAACACACCGACTACTGCAAAGTCGACCAATGCAGACGGTTTCTCAGGTTTTGGAACTGGAACACTGAACCTATTTTTGAGTATTGTTATTACTAGCTGTTTTCAATAATTAAATGCGAAGTAATACGTTGCAGAATGCAATATTATGAAAACGTTGAAAAATTAAGAACTTTATCTACTCCTTCAATGCATTGATAAAATATAGCTAGCATATGGTGTGACCGTTTTACCCACTTAGCGATAACACCCTTTTAAGATGGCTCAGTTTTGTCTGCGAAAGTTCAGGTCCCATTGCAAACAACAAATAGTGAAAAACGAGCTGTGTTAAGCTGCCTTTACCTAGTAATAGTGACGAGAAATTAAATTGTGAAATGCTTAGGCCTACAATACTTGTATATCTGACTGAATATGAAACAAGGGCCCACTTTCTACCTCAGGCGAAAACTTAAAGAATACCGTAGACAGATGACTAACCAAATATCATTATTGCAAATCGTTAAGATAGTAAATATAACTATCTGTAGGACTCTGACAATTCTGCTAAACACTACCTGGAAGATAGAATAAAGTATTTTGAACGCTAGAGCTAATCCTGACACCAGATTCCTGAACAAGGAGATACTATAGCAGAGTATCATTATGACAAGCATGCAACATTGTACATGAGAATCAGTGTGCAAAGAGAAGCATTTTGCAAAATGTCATAATGGACCATGAGGCCAACATGGGACTTTAGACCAAAAAATTCTTGATTACCTTGAAGGTGCCACCGACAACGTGCCATTATGGCAAGTCATTAAGATTGAACATGACAATCTGTACGAGGAAAAGCATTTTGCAGAATGTCATAAAATAGGCCACTGGGCCTACGTGCAATTTTGGATCACAAATTCCTAAATATCCCAAATGGCCCACTACCCACAACAAACATTTAGTGGAAGTTTGACACAGATTCATGGAAGCATATGCTTGTAAAAGCATTTTGAATAGCCTAATTGTGAATAGGCCCCTTGTGCATGAATGTGCTTTTATATATAAAAGGGGAACTTCCAACTAGGAAAGTTAAACAATGATTGTATAAGGCTGAATAACATCACAAGGACATCAAAGTAGTTATGAATATCAATTGGTCCAAATAGTTAAGAAAAATCATGATCATGATCATATGACAATCAACGTTGGAGAGTAATTCCAAACGTTCCCTACATGAGTAAAAAGAGGATAAAATTTATTTCGACCATCCCATGCCGATAATGCAAAAATTAACCGATAATGTAGAAACGACCCATAATGTAAAATAAAATTACCGATAATGCCAAAACAACAGATAATGTAAAAAAAAAATACGGGTAATGCAAACAACTCTTTGAAACCGATAATGTAAAAAACTACTGATAATGTAGTAACGCTAATTTTTTTATATTATCTGTCGTTTTTACATTATCGGTTATAACATTTGATACCAAGTAATAACCAAAGAGAATAAGTGCTGTAAATGTGCAGTTCATCAAACGGCATGATATTTTTTGACCAACACGTATATGCATGGCCAATGTAATGACTTCGTAACTTTTATAATCTGAGGGGATCGTTGGTGAGTTGTTTGAAAGTATAAAAGTCGGCTCATACTCCATATTGAGAGTGAGCTACAGAGGCCAATTGCTATAATCAAGCCATATATGGTAAATATATTCCCCTTATTGCTCTTGACGACAACTACGAGTGACGTATTGATCACAAGTGTCTAGAATTTTTACCGCGTTGAAAGATCACAGAAAACGCGACTGTACAGCTAACAAGAAGAAGGCGAAGACTTGCGACGCTCTCACGTAGCATGCCAAATAGATATTTAATATGATCATAAGCCGTGTGATGGAAAATTATCCTGATCGTATAGTTTATCCTGGTCGCCGAGGCTATGTACTAATATACACGCAGCAGCTGTCTATATATATGTGCGTATATATGCTACAACGCGTTGTCTTCGTTTTCATAGAAGTAATGTTGTTGCACATAACTGCATGAGGCCCTAGGCCTATTTTGAGTATTGGGAACCATATTTAGGAGCTCTCGTTCCGCAGACAACCCCCCCCCCCCTCCATAGCAACGATGAACCACAATTACATTGCGGTCTCTCCCCGCTATTATAGCTTCAAGTACGAATCAGTTTTATAGCAGTTAACCACCAGACTGCTATTTTCCTTTAATTCTAGCTATAGCCTGCTGTACTGGAGTATGAGCCTGCCTTAACAGATGGTCACAGAAGTCTCATTATCAATCGATAGGTTGATCAATTATTATTAATCAATCAATCAATCAATCAATCAATCAATCAATCAATCTGTCATGTTTTAAGTAGCATGTAGCTGTAGGCGCTAGATACCGCATAACTGTGACCTTAATGTAAAATACGGTACTTTTATGGGGGTGTAGTTCTTTGTCTCACCAGTTCTGTTTGCTCGCCAGTCCCTTGTTGGAATTACCCCGTGAATGAATGTAAGAAATACGGGTGGGTGAGCACAGGAAAATTGTGTTGAAGGTATGTCGTGAGCAGCTACATTACCTGTCTTCCTAATTCGTTATTATGCAGGTTCATATAGCTTTTCAAAATTTTTTTCTCCTCCTCGGTTCTTTCGGACGCATCGACGAATTTTCGAGCGATTCTCGTTGCGTAGAGGACATTGTCGCTGCATCCTCCCCATCTCCACTCCCGAACATCGCTATCCGGTGCCCCGGGACGACCATCGGGTACGTGACAGGCGCAGTCTGTGATGTTGCCAGAGCTACACGCCCGCGCTACCGCATGTACTACTCCTGCGCTAGTTATGGCGTAAGTGAACCCCGTTTCCCTCGTTCCTGGAAGGCAAAAGAATACAAAAAAAAGAAAAAAGAAAACAAAATGTTTTGAGCTTGAGTTAGATAGCCTTGTTTTCCTGATATGGAAATTAATCATTAAAATCTATAAATTTAACCTAATAATAATAATAATAATAAAATAAACGTTTGCAGTAAAGCAGACGTATTTCTTGTTAAAGAGGTTCACTTTTTTTTAAGATCTTCAAAATTGTCTGTTTCTTGTTTTGTTTTTTGTTCTTTTTGTACCCATCACCGTAAGTCTTTGGCATCTCCTTACCTCCATGGTCTTATCATGGAGGTGGTATCATTGACTTCGTCGTCTGGAAATGCAAGATGATTTTGTACTCCTGAAGTTTATGTGCACCCTTGTATACCGCACCATACTACAGAGAGCCTTTCCACTAAAAAGTGTCTTTCTGTGTTTTTTTTAAGGTCACACACGAGTGAGCCACGCCAGAAATCAGTTGTGATACTCTGAGAGAACTACAAAACCTGAAGTCTCCTCACGAAAAGTGATTGTTTCTTGGGATTGTTGAAGATGATAAATACTTGCTGCTTTCCCATGACAACAAGTTAAATTATAAGAAGAAAGCTTGAGAGATATATGTATTACTTTATGAGAGATTACTTCAGTTTAGGGTCAGAACTGTTCATGATACCGCTATCATGACTTCCGACTGTATCACGTGATCCTTTATTGAACCAACATCATTCGTCAACAACATTAGTTATATACACTGAATCACATAAAAAGATAAAAATTATATTTTCACTCGCTAAATGTGAATCCATTTTGTTTCTAGGTAGAGATGATTGGTAAAAATTTGAAAAATTTTGCAATGAAAAATGAAAGCAAACCCTGCAAAATGCCTTTGGTAGAGTGAAGTTTCGCTCAACTTTAAAACTGAAGTAAATATTTAAAAGTATCGTATTAAATGACCCGAATTCATAGGTCATTAAAATGTTCAAAGCAATCAATGTCGAGATAGCTCTCCTTCACACAAAAAAGAATAGGAGTATGTTTATCCTAAACGTGCAATTTAGGTCATATTAAATTCAATTTCGATTTGGGTCAAAGATGAGCCAATCATATTCTTGGTTTCCCTGGAGGGGATTTTTAAATTGGACACTGATATTGTTGAATGTGTTTTTGTGTATGACTGCAAACTGCGCAGAATATTACAAGCGACGTGATAAATGGTTTCCGAACAATGGTGGATCCAACGTCATTTATTGTATTTTCGCAATTCACAGTTAGTTTATGATTCCTATAGTTATAGGTATTGGCAGTGACATAGCATAAAGTGAAATAGCATAAAGTGACATAGCATAAAGTATGACGACTCTAACATGGACGAAGACTTTAGGGGAACCATAATAACACAAACTTCAGTAAACAGCACGCACCGCGGAGGTGGTCAGTGTAGAGGAATTGATGAGGGGAGGGGGTGAATGTGTATTCTATATGAACTGTTGCTTACCGTGGTAGCGACAAGAGCGTTGGGCAAAAAGGAAATCAGATGTGGGGTCCAAAGCCCTCGTAAGGGTACCAATGAAGTCCACTTCAGTGGCAAAGCCCCGTTGACGTTCAGGGAGTTGGCCCCCATTAAGCTCTTGGATTTTAAGGAATGTGAAGCGATATTTCATACACATGGAGTAAAATATCGCTCTTTTTGGAGTAAATTTTTACTACTACTAAAATTCGCTCACTACGAATGGGTCATGCATGTACACACTCTTTTGAAATGAATGTTACTTTTTCTTCGCGATTAACGCCTGAATTTGGACTGTCTTTTATATTTTCCTCTTCTTGTATTAAATTAACGAAAGATTTTACGAATCAGCTATCGACAGCAATGGCGGAATGTGAACGACGCAGAAAGCGTCCCGACAAAAATTGATATGAACGAGTTGGACGTTGAAATTTGAAACAACCAACGCTAAAACCAAGCAAATACCAAGATTTGATTAATTTTCTTGAACAAAGTTATCGACAGGTTTGCTCCTGTCAATTAAGTTAGATAGTCTGTGAATTCTCTTATTTGTCCTAAACTGCCGACTTGAAAACTGTACAGGCAGCTACAGCGGTTGTTATTTGTTTCACAACTTGTCGAAAGTTGTGAAACAAAGGAAATTCTTGGGATCTAGATAAGAAGGGGAGGTAGTTATAGAGGGCTTGGCTTGGAGGGGGTGTAAGCACTGGTTGTTTCTTTTCCATTTGAACAAATGTCCGTCTTACTGTTGTGTGCAGTTGGCAGAGGAAACTCGAGATAAAGATAAACTACAAGCAAACACTGCGGTCAGAGAACACTCAGACTAATACGTCTACTACAATTATTATTATTATTATTAACACTCTTTTATTACTTTTACTTTTGTTGCCATTGTCATTATCGTGATTTTTATTGCTATCATTTTCATTATCGTTATTGGCATCAACATTATTATAATCATAATGATGGCGGATTTTTCTTTTTTCTTTTTTTTTATAACGATTACGGATTATTTTTATTACCACTAAGAGCAGAACAAGCACTAAAGCAGTATTGCCATCATCATTATGGTCATCATACGTGAGCCTTCAGTATACTCTACCTAAGCTTAGAACACTTCTCAATTAGAACTTCCTAAAAAAAAAAAAAAATAGAAAACATTCAGTGGTGGAAGCAGGCTTTCCTTGTAAAAAGGTATTGTTTCTTTTCAATTTAATCACTTCAGAATCCCAATTGGGGAGCACAGGAAACCGAAGGGAGAGACGAGAGAAAAGAGCGGGAAGTCCTCCCGTCACATGCACTGCAGTAGTTGTTTATTCAGAGATGATATCAATATTTCGAGCTGGTAATAGTTACGATGGTTTCGCCCCGAGGCTATCAAGAGAGGTTTAGCAATAGGTAACCGACGGTTGGGGTTTAGGCCACAAGCAATTTGTTCCTAAATTGGTATCCTAAACGAGTTACAAATATGACTGATATCTGTGTCTTGTTGCTATGGTAACCTGTTCCGAAATTGTTCAGGACGGAGTTCAAAAAAACCCTAAGTAACAACTCATCGAAAGCAAAGAAGTACAGATGTTGTGTAGATTATAAATATCACTGGCGTCGAGAGAAAGCTGAGAAGGAGGCGGAAATATGAAGGGGGGGGGGGGGTTGATGCAACTAATTGTCATGGCAGAAAACAAATTCCAACAATATTAATTACAGAACACGTGACTGACATCCGAAAATGATTAATCACCATCGTACCACCGGAATGACTTTAACAGGCAGTCTACCCTCACCCAATCACAAGACATATAATAATACCCATCGCGCAAGATCCATTCTGTGGCATGAACTATACAATTAGTCCCTATTTTGTGTATTTCCCTCTGACATGTCAAACAAAAGATTAATATCAGTTAATGGATGGTGGGTCGCCAGGGAATCCATTGTTTATCGAGATTAAATCAGACCTCTTTTTCACCCAAAATAACCGTTACCCCTCCTTCCATAATAACGCACAGAAAAGAACACGATTAAATCTCTTGAATTGCCTAGATTTGCCTTAGAGATAGCAGTGAGTCCAGTTCGTCTCCACGACACGTTAATTAAAAAAAAGAAAGCCTGGTCCATTTTATTATAGTAACTGACTTGTAAACATGCGATACCCACAATTTTATGACCTATGCTGTTAGATGCTACGTTTTCTGTATTGAGCTGAAATATCTTAGAAAACACACACAACTCACAGAATTTACTGATTTTAACACTTCTTGTCTGCTACTTTGGGTTTTTTTTTTCTCTCATTTTTCTCTCTATCTCTCTTTGCATCATTAAGCCGTAAATGATCTTCAACGAAGGTCTGGAGAAAAGTTTAATGTCTGGCAACCAGGGGGAAAATTCTAACCTTCCTTTCTACTGGCCGTAGTACGCATTGTTATCAACGGTCTCGATGGCAGGGGGTATCCTAACGCCATCTAGCAGCGATTGCCCGGGAAGCAAATTTGAGGGGAGGGGGAATGGGGAAAGAGGGAATTTTGATACTTGGGATGTTTAAAAATGTAAAATGGCGTTATTGGAGACAATGCTCCACTTGAAACCTCACTGGCCTGAGCTGGTCTATTGTCGACTCTTTTCTTTTTCGAAAGACGAGCAGAGCTTTTTTTTTTGTGGGGTGGGGGGGGGGTGGGGAGTATGTCCGGAAGTTTTTAGCACGCCGGTCGCTGTTTCAGACTATGTTACCAGAAAAAGGTAACCCTTACACCTGTCCCCCTGGGAAATCACTTGTAAGGGTATGGTATCATACCGGGCCTTTTTGGCCAGGATTTCAAAACGTCACGGGAATATAAGAGAATATAGGGAACCAAGCAAATGAGTAACTTTAACAGTACAGCCTAATGCAGTATAACTTACGATATGTTATTATTCATCAAAAAGGGGGACGTATAGCAATGGACCATTTAATGTAGCTTAATTTTGTAACCTTTACATCCTAGATATTGTTTACACACTTTTGGCCGGGTTGATTGTCCTTATCAGATATATATATATTGTGGTCTATAGTGTTTTATTCTCATTCGATCATTGTTTACTTTTCAACTCATAGGCCTATACCAGTCATCTCTAATGATAAAGATAGGGTTTGTTTTTCCATTCTGTTTTGTCATATGAACTCAGTTCACTTTTCAATGTAGAACAGGTTCAATGCACTTAGAACCAGAAGAAGAAAAAGAAATGGGAAGGGTCAAACGAACCGCCTGTTTTTTGCAGTTACTTATATAGGGTATACTCTACTTTATCGTATTCAGTTGGTTCATTGCACTTAGCGGTAGATACTTGAAAAGTTCGGTATACTTCAAACAGACAACTCGAGTCCCTGCTTCAAACATAGGAAACGACTTGTACGGAGAAGCAAGGACAGCATTTATTTCTGCAGGTACACAGTTATCGATATAGGTCACGCATTTTCCACCCACTGGGAAGGGAGATACGCTGAGCATATTAATACAAACAATGTTCACCGTGTTAGCCTGTGCCACTGTTTTATCTGGGCAACGGTACAACGAAAGAGTAAGCCATCGGACAAGTGGAACGCGTGACTTGTAAAAGAATCCATCAGAACGACTTACCATAATAAAGTTTTTAACAGAAACTTCCTAAATGTTGAAAGTTCCTACATTTAAGTGCTCAGCCATGCAACTCCCCGTAACTCCCCACGGTTCATGATGTAGACGTCACGCAATAAGAAGCTTACACACTAAGTCCGGTCACGAAACACGGTAATAGGTTCGGTAAGTTAACTAATCTGATGGTTGAGGGGGACGGTACTTATGACAGACTCTCAGGACCGTTACCCCCCCGTCCCCCCATCCTCCGTCCTCCTTCCCCAAAAAGTCCCCTCCCCAAAAAGTCCCCACCCCAAAAAAACACTAGAGGTTTAAAAGAAAATTTCTTGTGTGTTTTAAAGAAAAAAAATATCATTTAAACCAATCATGGACACAGAATAATAAATTATTCAAAATCAGGCGGGATTGTAGCCTTTTTTGAAAAAAAAAAAAAATAAGTTCCTCACATCGTACTGGAAGTCTAGTTGCTGAAGAACAATTTGTTCATCCAAACTGGCAAAAAATCAAACGACTTGCATCTTAAGTAAATGCATACCGCAATGTTTTGAGAAAAAAATTACGCTATTGCTGATGTTTTTCGGTGAGACTGATTTAACAATGATTAAAGCTATTTTTCTTTGTATGCTCTTTCGGTGGATTTTAAATATCTCCCAATATTTCCCTTTAATTCTAGTTATGTGCCACAAATTAGACTAATACAAGTCATCGACAGTAGGTACGTGAAACAGCCGTCGTCATCCCCCCCCCCCTCCCCCTTAAAAAAATGCAAAAGACGAAAACACACTCACATTCCCTTCATTCTCAAGAGTCTTGTTGAAAAACCTTGTCCTCTTTCAAACAAAGGAACATTAACTTATGTGAATGGGGTTGATATAAAAGCCTTTTGGTCAAGAAAACAAGGATCTTTCTGATAAGAGTTGTGCGCCTACATTTCGAGACAATAGCCCAATTCTTAACATTTTTTCTCCGTATTTCTTTTCTTTCCGTTGTCTTTTTTTTTTCTTTTTCTCTTGTAAGATTTTTTTTTTAAAACCGCTGTGTCTTGAGCTTACCTACCAGGTGCATAGTTTTACAACTTACCAGTGTTCTGTAATAGTAAGTGTAATGTCAGTGCCTAACGTTCACCCATAAAGCAGGCAATAAAACCCGCAATATATCTCACGTGAAACAAAGTTACCGTGCGGAAGGTACACAACAGAGTGGCAGTCGGATTTGACTTGGCCTTCGAATTGGGTTTATTCCAACATCATCATGCAGATTTTGATTCAATGACGGACCGTATCATCCAGTTGTGGATCCTTATCGAGCTGCGGATCCTGTTTGTAAGTTAATTTTTTTTATCTAAAAATCATATGCAACCGACGGGGCGAAACTGAGAATTGCTGTCGTTCTCTGATACCAAAGATGCGTTGTATTGGGGCTGCTTTGGGGTGGGACAGTACACTCAGACACTTTATTTTGTACGAAGGCGTGATATTGACGCTCTCCGGCGGAGGGGTGCAGGAGAAACGATATGCAAAGTATTGGCGTACATCATATTCCTTGATAAATTCCATCTTTATTCTGTATTGCAAAATAATTTGTAAAGACAGAAGATTTTCGGTATTTTAATCATTCCGACTGATTGAGCTAATCCCTTGTTATGATTTTAAGTATCCTTACGATATTCTGATTTTTGCGGTAACTCAATAGCAACAATGAAAAATGAAAATTAAAAAAAAACAGAAAAAAAAAAGACGAAAATGGACAGCATTAACGTTTCCGTACCGGCGACACCATGGTAAAAGTCAATTATAGTGGTTGGTATTTTTTAATTAAATATTTGCAAGTAGTTCCTGATTGATTGATTGATTGATTTGTTATTCTTTTTGTTGGGGGGGGGGGGGAGGCGGAGGCCGTTGACACTTCTTAGCACAAATTCTCGTTTAGCTCCTTTCAATGTTACCATTATACTTGTAATACTAATGTCGATAGGCCTATACTTGAATTGTTGTATATGTTACCCACTATCCCATCTTCGTCTCGGTACATAACATTTGAGTAATGTTACCGTTAACGGAAATGCCATCTGCGTTATTCTGGCCCAACGAAAACCTCATACGGGTACTGCTATTCATATGCACACTCCTATACCATTGCACACTGTATAAATTTTGTGTGTTAGTGGAGATGGCGGGAAGTAACTTCTATCCCTGGTTTAGTCTAAGAATATTTCAAATATATAATTCGTTCGTCCTATCACGTTTTAAAAGTGACATTATATGTAAAAAATGATCAAAAAGAGGACCTTGAGATTAGGCTATCACTTTGGAATTTATATTGTTCAGTTTACTGTTTATGCCCCGCAATTTCTGGAGGCGAAATTTCACACAAAATTGACCGTTTAATGTCATCGATGTATTTGTGGACTCATTGGTAACAGCAAGGTCAACTGTTCCTGATTGGACCAATTCAATTCTACTATGCTACCGTAAATTCAATTGAAAAATTGGCGACACGAGATTGATTGCTATCTTCGATAATTCAAATAATGTTATTAGATTTGTTGTTCGAAAGAATTTAAATAAAGTAGCCTCTTTTGCCCAAGAGAGTTCAAGTTTGAAAAAAGAAAGTGACAAATGAAATTGACAATCCCAGAAATTATAACATAAAATAAACATAAGAAAAAAATGTCAGAAAATGGATGAGCAATGATACAGGAATGCTTGTTCTGCAAGATGAAGAATGAAGGATATAGGTCGTTTTGAACTGCCGGTAATGTCTTTATTGTGAATAGTTGTGGCAGCTTGTGACAGGCCACAAAATAAAAACTTTTCTTCACCATCTTGAAATGAAGTGTCACAAACATGTTGTCGATTTGTGTAAGTGCAAACTGCATCAATCTCATTTGCAAAGAGAGACAAGTGTTTGCACCCGTGATAGTGCTTGAATTCGTGAGGGGAGGGGGGGGGGGGTAGGTATTGCGTTGTTCTATACGAAGTCTATCAGGATAACAATGTTTTGTAGCAAAACGCACCATACTTCACGCATCGGTTGATTCCAACCGGAAGTGATTAACGGGTTATACCATTGCACACAAACTCAGTGGGTGAGTCCAATCACTGGTCATTTCCCTGAGGGGGGTTTCAGTCAAACTCTGTGGTCATCTTAGGTGGTAGCGGTAATTCCATAATTTTGACATCATACCAGCTTGTTAATAAGCACATATCATTACCTACTGCCAGACCTCCGTGGAAAAAAAGACGGGAATTTGGAAATGTATTTCACCTTGTGATGATAATATTTAAAAGAAAAATAGGTAGTAAAAAAATGGTAGGGTATACACAAGTTTCTCTAAGTGAGGTTTCTTCATTCCAGAGATATGTCGTGTTATTACGGGGACAACGTGCCATTTTTGCGTTTCCCATTACATCAGTAGACTAACTTGTTGTGTTAGTTTGTGAAGTTCTATTGTGAATTTGCTCTAGATAAGTTGATGAGTTTTTCGCTATTGAATCGGAGGGTCTTTTGTCCATTGCATCGCCAGAACTGTAACTTCCCTCAGAAAGTTAGAAATTTGTTTAACACAAAGAACCAAATGAGTTACCTGTTACTAAAAAGTCCCTGACACTTGCTATTCGTATAAAAGTAATCAGGCCTATCTTTATGAAGGACAAAATTCCGAGATTCCGACATTCATGGAGAAAAGGAAGTAACTAAGAAATCTGGTTATGATGAAACGACTCCTTCAAGCTACAAAGGAGTCAGTACGTATTGGAACGCGAATATTCAGTAAGAATGTGTTGGATTTGGTGAGCTGAATTTGTAAAGAAAAAGTTTTGGAACTTGTTTTAAGATGGTCATTGCAGTATATTTTATGAGTTGTAAGTAGATTTTGTGGAAACGCTTTTTGCTTTTACGACATTTAAACTACAAAGAAAAAAAAAGTAAGGAATGACACAAAGGGTGTTTGTGGCTATACTTAAACAATAAAAAACTATAACACTAAGACTTCTTTTATATTACTAAACCCCAAAGGCTACTGTGACAACAAAAGTTAGGTACTAGCTAGCCTTGACTTCTTTGTTGTTGAGGGATCTAAACTTTCCGTTTGTGATCCTTACGTCTTTTGACCAACGAAACTATCTCTCTCCAATTGCGAGAACGAAACCGGGTATTAATTTGTTTTTCTTGTAGATGAATCCACAGTCAATATGTTTATAAACAAGGCAATCAACCGAGATTTATTGAGGATAAAAGAGAAAAATTGAAGCAATTTGTCACATAGTGTTTAAATCGTGTCAGATAGGTTTGCATTATTGTGATGTATCGATTTGAAGGAAAACCTTTACCGTTTGCTGTGTGTTACAAGTATCATGCAGGAATATATGGATGTGTGTGTCTGTATTCCCGTTGCTCACCTAGATCGATGATTTTCCCGAACGGATTCTCCAAGCTTATGTCCGTTGAACAATTCCATCTCTCACTTTGAAATTGTCTCTGACATTCGTCAATGGCCAGCTTTGCGCCCTCCGATATGCTCAAAAATACGTCACGTGACCTCTCACAGAGCTTTCTTTGAGAGCGAACTAGACCGGGTACCTTTCTGCAAAACCTTGGCGACGACGTGTCGAAGGGCCTTGGGCGTCTTCGAATTGTTGGGGGTCGCTCCGTACTCTCGGTTCTGTTCGATGTAGATAGTTCATCCGTAGTTGACGATGGGTAGGAAACGCCCACAGAAGCTACGCCTAACCACCTGAAAATATCCAAATAAATAAAGGAATAAACACTCGGTGTGACGCTGCTTGAAAGAGTCGAGTAGGGGAAAGGGGGACCTTGTGTTATACTACAGGTGTACTGGGATCCTCCACACCAACCACCCCCCCCCCCCCACACACATAACCGTTACTTACCGTAGTTGACCAATTGGAGTACACATAATGTACCAAGTTCAAAGGTATACTCGGATGAAGAAGGTTTTTAAGTGAATTGTCATTATTAAGTGAATTGGACGACCGCCCCCCCCCCCCCCCCATCCTTGCAAGTACGTGGAAATTTCTGGCATTCATACCAAGTTGATCGGCTCCTTTCCTGTGTATGTTCCAATGTAAATATTTCAGATGAAATGACGCTTAAAGTGTAAAATCATCTAAAACGTGGCAACAATTTGTGACCAAGTAACCTCTCGATTTGAGTCTCCTCGGCACTGTTGAAGCAACATTTGAGGGTTATTTGATCGACAACGACAGACGATCAAGACCCCGGCGGAAATATGTAGTATCACTATTGCATGAGATCTGAAATGATGGGAGAACGGGAGGGGATGGGTGAACGGGGAGTGGTGGAACGGGAGACGGTGGGGATAGGATCGGAGGATCGGGCTGAGAATGGAGGAACGGGAAGGGGTGGGGATCGGGTGCAATTGCAACTAGGGTAAAAGGGGTGAACGATACGGCTTACATGTGCAGTAGGTCTTCTTGGATGGAACTGAAAGGATTACGTAACTGCATTTCTTAAATACTTTAAAAATTCTCATTGAGTTCGTATAGTTTATTTTATAACAAGTTGGAAGGGAACCCTTTCATGCTAATATTTTTATTTAGTCTCGTTAGTCATGTATCTCTTCGGATTGCTGAAAATGTGAGAGACTGAAATGTTTTTATGAACAGGGGTTGCCTATGCTCAGTCTCTTATGGTAAAAAGTGTCTGGTCACAAATTTGCAATAAGTAATTTCCCAGACACTGTTGCTTCAGTTGTCAGATCTTCAAAATCTCTTAGTCTGACCACTCATCATCAACGTATACGAGTAATACCGAACAGGTATGACAAAATATCAAGAATTTTGCAAACCAATTCAGTGAGTCCCTTTAAGTATCTGTAATTTAAATGGAGATACAATTGCTAACATATATCATAAGTAAGGTATTTTAAATGAATTTGTCGAGTCCCGTCTACTCCAGTGTAACTATTTACATAGATACCATTGTATTTGTAATTTTTATGGGTCACTTACAGGCGATAGGACTTGTAGAATAAGTAATGCATTTTTAGCATTTTTTCAGCACATGCCCAGACTGATATCTGATTTGTTTTGGAAAACAATAGAAGGGATATGAAAGATAAGTAACTTAGTCAACAAGTCAAAGTCTATTTAGATAATACCGTGTTTTATTTATTTACATCAATGGCGTTCAATAAATTGTTAGCTGGTGGGCCTGTGTGTCGTGTAGGTAAAGTGGTACTTTAATTTGGTTCATTGGAATCGATATATTTTATTACGTGAAGAGTTTGGAGTCAAACCATTGCAAGTCAGTAATTAGCGATACTAACCATGTATCTATTCCTACAGTTACTGAAAATTCTAAAATTCGTAGATTTTGATAAAGAGGGATTGCCCCTGCTTAGTACCTTATGGGAAAATATCAGATTTGCAGTGATTCAGTAATCATTGTTATTTCAGTTTTGCGCCAGATGTTCAGAATCTTTTTCTTTTTGTTTTGTTTTGACCATTTTACCATCAAGAAAAAACGATGAACTGTTAACCAACGCAATGAACCTCCTTTATAGAAACAATGCACTTAGTCGTAAATCTGGCAACAGGCAAAGAAACCTGCGTTTGCTTTAATGTTAACATTTGGAATATTGAAAAAAATGTTATTTCATTCGAATGAATCTCATCCTGAGAAGAATACTTCTGCATAAACTGACTTGAAGCGTAACAAAGATTTGAGGAGGGAAAACGAGAGATGCCAAAAAAAAAGAGAAATAAATAAAAAGAAGAAAAACAAGGAAAACGAATAAAGGAAAAGAAAAAAAAATGAAATGTTACCGATACTTGTCCCTGGCATGACATGGCTTCAAATGTTATGTGAGATTACATTCAGCTGAAAAAATTATTTCAATTTGGTAAAAACAAACGGACATGAATGAAGTTAAAAAGGACACTTTATGAGGACAGAAGACCTTACATATAGTTTAGCAGATTCGAAGAATAAGAAAAAGGTAACTTACATCCAGGAGGACAAGACATCTCCAGGAAAGAAAATTAAAATGAGAATTAAAGTAATTATCCAGATATTCCTCGGATTTTCCATGCCTCTGTTTAAGGAAATGTATCACTGCCTCAATGATCGGAAACATGTACTGTCATCATGCGCCAGAGGCATTGTAAATGTCCACTTATACCGCCACAAGGCTAAAATGTCTTTAATACACAGGTATCAACAACGAACTGAACTAACCAAACGATACAGCTTATAAGACGTAACCGTACGCTGGTAAGAAATCAACGCCGTGTTCAACTGCTTTTACGCTCTGTTGGCGGCGGGTCGTGATTGGCTACAGGGATCGAGTACACGAAGTGTAGAGAAAATTCAGGACAGAGACCATATGTGTCCGTGTATTGTTGGTAGCCTACAGTTTACGATCTATCAACAAACTTTCCGTTTACCCATCTACGTCTAGAATCACCTCCCTCTCAACCACCCACCCGAACTATCAATCCACCCACCGTTCTTTGACAGACCAGAATAAAACTATTGAAACTTTTTACCACCACAAAAGGCGAGATAACAGTTAATATTGAATATTCTAAAAGTTTGTTCATGACCGGTAAAGTTGTTTTCCTTCTGCGAAATAGAATACGGATTCGTTCACCTGAATTTTAGTGAGAAGTTGTGACATTTGACTCAAGAATGTCACAAGACATTGTCACTTGCCACTGCAAGTATTTATTGTCCAAGACAAACAATGAAACTGCTAGTACAACACACCCTGCATGGATACTAATTCCGATATAAGATGCAGAGGAAGCCACACTTACTCAGGTATTGCATGTACAAGCCAGGGGATCTTTGTCAAGAGTATGTGCAAGAGTATGTGCATTAGTGCATGGCTGGCGGGCAGGGGTGTCACGGAGTCCACTAGCGGTTTTCGGGGGGGGGGGGACTACATGCGGAGCATGGGAGGATGATATCCGGCGATAAATGGAAATCTTTAGCCTGTCCAAAAGTCCTTCCAACAATTTTAGCGATCATGTAAGTGATGGGCGTCACTTGGGTCTCACCTGTTTGGTATAGGATTCACTCGCGCCGCTACTGATAAACAACTATGATGTTCTGATGTCTGAAATTTCAGAAATTTCTATCTATCTATCTATCTATCTATCTATCTATCTATCTATCTATCGATCTATCTAGCTATCTATCTACGATCTATCGAGCGAGCGAGCGAGTAGGCGAGCGAGCTATCTATCGAGCTAGCTAGCTAGCTATCGATCGAGCGAGCGAGGAGCGAGTATCGATCGATCTATCTATCTATCTATCGATCGATCTATCGATATAGCTATCTATCTATCTATCTATCTATCTATCTATCTATCTATCTATCTATCTATCTATCTATCTATCTATCTATCTATCTATCTATCTATCGTTTTCTTTGTGCCTTTCTGGAGACCCGGGGTTTATTGGCACGTTGGTTGGGAAGGGAGGGGATGTTACCGCGAATTGGTTGAAAATTTCGTGCTTGTCACTGCCACGGATTCTGCTTCTCATAACATTACAAACAATGGGGAGGGACATTTAGTGGTTGTTCAGTGACTATTGTTGAGTGATGTATTGTTACGTGAGGGAACCGCCTTTTCATTAAGTACACGGCACAATAAAACATGAGAAATAACGAAAATCCTCGTGTGGTTTATTCAAATAAATACCAAAATCAGGAATAAATGAATACAAAAATACACAATATTACTTCTTAGATATCCGGATCTTAACCTACTGTACTTAAAACAACACCCTAGTATAAATGTATTAGTATATGAATGAATATGAAATGAAGATGGATGTATGATGGGCAAGTACTTTAGGTGAAATACAGTAAAAACCCTTAAACGTTAATTGCAGTGAATCAGTTCAGCTATCCAGAGTTCTGTTCCAAGGATGATTCATTTCTCTGTGAAGGAGATCCATGTCTTGAATTGATCTATTAGAATCAAATGAACAATTAATTAATTCATTAATTATATACCACAAGTGGTGTCATCAGTACAATTCAACTAATCACACATTAAATCGCAAAAGTAATGTGGTCTGTAGGGCCTATTTGCCCATTTTTCAAAAACATCCAAATGTCACTTTTTACACTATGCATTGTCCAGTGAAAAATATTCAAGCATTCTGAATGAAACTGACTGCATTACAACCGTGTATACCTCACCAACCATAGTTGTTTCTGGTTATACAGTTACTGGCATCGCTTCTTTAATACTATGGACAAAAAAAAAAGACAGATAACAGATAAGCCTGGAAGTAATACAAATTTTGCAACGCTAACAGTAAACATGTCGCAGCCTCCATAGTAGGCTACGTTACATCCGTGAACATCTCTCGAAGCGGACACAAATCGCTTATATCATCTTCATTTTAGGTGAAAATGGCAGCCTGCATTCCTCGATACTAACCCAAAATATGTTGTGGCCATTTTCACACTGTTCTAGAAGAATTAAAGGCTCAAAAACTAACAAATTAGTTTGTTACATTCACAAAACTAGAAATAAGTATACATTTTCCCCATCACGACAAGTATTTAGACCACAAAGATAGCATTCACCTATCAATGGCGCCATTGACTCATACTAAATCTCAAAAGTAATGTTTCCAATCCCTTTCATATGTTTTCAAGAGAAAGCAAAAGAACAACATACCAAAAAAAGTTCCCCAGTATTATGATAAATGCCAACAGTTTACTTGAGCGACTTGATGCGGTTCTCTTTGGTTCCAGAAATTTGTGGAAGTCATCTATCGTCGTTTGTTTCATGTTCATCCGTTCATGTCCTTACCATCCATGTCCTTGACATCTGAAAAAGAGATGATGAGACGTACAGGTGGACAATTGCAGTCAGAAAAGGCGGAAAAGACAAATTTTTGGTTGTGGACTTTCCGGTTTTAATGGCGAGGTCCACAATTTGGTTTTCCTCGCTCTACATAAGTCAATGATTCAAGCACAATGAAGGACAAATTATAAATGCATTAAAGATTACTTGCTATTCTCTTTGAGGCTCTCATCAATGCACTCTAGCTCTTGTCTTCTCTGCTTCTTGGCCATCAGTCCAGGGTCATCTGAAAAATAGAGGGAGAGAGCATTACCATTAATGAAAAGGAATTCTTCATATTGTACCGTACTTTACGGTGTCAAGGTCGAAGGATAAATAGTGAAAATAAGCTAACCATCAACAAGAGAGGCTGCCGCTACTATCTGTCCGTTTGGATCTTCATATCTTGCTCTTCATAATTAGACGGTGGCCGAACACCCTGGAAAGAGAAATCTCAGATTGTGCATAATCACACAACAAGCAATTCCAGTCAACTATTTCCTCTCTCCTTCAGTAAATACCAGCTGACATTAAAATACCAGCGGAAGGCCTCTTTGTAGCATCTAATGAACCAACTGAAACTTTAAGTATAGCTCATGTCTTAGCTAACTTACGTGACAGAATTCAAGCGCATCAGGGAAACTTCCCCGTAATAGACAGCTCGGTTAGTGAGCGGTGAAATGCCGTGAGGTGAGGTGTGAACTGTCCTGAATTTTCGTAGGGTCGGAAGTCCGTTGAAGTTGGGTAAGGTGGGTGAGGTGACTTGTTGCGAAATAATGTTAAGTGAGTTATATAATGGTATTCTCCAGTGAAGAGAATGAATTACAGTAATTCCAAACAAGGTCCAATTTTTTCAAGGGACTAGTAGACCTACACATTCGGTCCTAGATAGATATGAATGTACATCACCCTGCTCTCTCTCATACACTAAAACATTCACATCAGTGGCTGACTATTTTTCGGATGTCCTCGATCTCAAATGATCCTCCGATTGGTTACAAGGGCGAGAACTCTGAAACGAAACAGCAAAATTGTTTCCATTAAAACCTCCAAGTTCTTAAGTATTTTTCAAAATTGTTAATGTCATCTCTTGTCCGCCTGTCGCAACGTAGCAATCACCCTGAGTAATCTTACTTTTTTGAGTTTGCTTATGTATAGTTATCACTGTACACATTGCGAATGCTTAGAACAAATTAATTCACCATACTCCATCAGTAGATGTTACTCTTTTCGCTCTTGGTTCTGTAGGCTGCAATAAGGCTTCCTATTATGGCTTTACCTACTAATGCACTAGCTAAAGTATAAGTTAAAACAAACATATGTTATAATGTTAAACTTCTCCCTCTTGATTGAGTAAGTTCCAGTGCCCAAATTGTCAATTATTATTTGCTTTAGTAAGGCTTCCCGTTATGGCTTTCCTTACTCTTGACTTACTGAAGTTTAACAAATGTACATCATGTTAATGTTACTCTCTACGCTATTGGTGTTATAGGATCAATGGGATCGCTTTCAACTTTATCAACTATACTTCTGTCCACCTGCATAATCTAGGTAACCTAGGTGGATGGCCTATGCTTTGAACTTTGCTTTACTGTCCCATTGATTAGTACAACTATAAAGTGATTAATCGAGGTGGATGGTCCATCTAAATCACATCAGATTGAAGATGTCTGAAAAAGAAGTAAAGAAAAATGTTAAAAACACAAGCAAATCACATATATGCTAAAACACATGCAAATGCAAATCAATTAACGTCATATTCAGTAATTTCTTATCTGGCGGGAGCTAGGCAATTGATAAACTAGAATTTTAAGAACATGGAGTAATTGGTTCTATTAGTTTTTCGTGTGCAATTGGCTTTACTTATTATTCTACTTCGTAAATTCAAATTATGCTTGAATTAGGCTTCCTCTGGCGAATTTCCCACATCTGTTTCTGGGAGGCTTCCTGTTGTCGCTGTCTTACTCATGTGCTTGCTATAATGTTACTCTTTTTCGCTCTTGGTTTTATATGTTGCAGTAAGGCTTCCTGTTATGGCTTTCCTTACTATTGTACTTGCTAAAGTATAAGCTATAACATACGTTATGTTACACTTTTCCCTCTTGGTTGAGCAAGTTCCAGTACCCACATTGTCAATTGTTATTTTTTGCTTTAGTAAGGCTTCCCGATATGGCTTTCCTTACTCTTGACTTACTGAAGTTTAACAAATGTGCATCATGTTAATGTTACTCTCTACGCTATTGGTGCTATAGGATTAATGGGATCGCTTCAGTGAGACACTCTTTCTGTCCACCTGCATAATCTAGGTAACACAGATGGATGGCCTATGCTTTGAACTTGGCTTTACTGTCCCCATTTATTGGTACAACTATTAAATGATTAGTCGAGGTCGATGGTCCATGAGAGTGAAGATGTCTGAAAAAGAAGTAAAGAAAAATGTTAAAAACACAAGCAAATGACATACATGCTAAAACACATGCAAATCAATTAACGTCATATTCAGTAATTTGGTGTCTGGCGGGAGCTAGGCAATTGCTAAACTAGAATTTTAAGAACATGGAGTAATTGGTTCTATTAATTTTTAGTGACGCTTTCGTGTGCAATTAGCTTTACTTATTATTCTACTTGGTACATTCAAATCATGCTCTTTTCGCTCTTGGTTTTATATGTTGCAGTAAGGCCTCCTGTTATGGCTTTCCTTACTCAAGTTAAATCAGATATAGGCAACGTCAAAATAATGGCAGAAATCAAAATGGCATTTCAATCACGCTTTCATTTTCGTCCTCTATAAATAATTATTGGATCAATGGTTCATCATGTAGATCATCTAAGCGCCGAAAGACTCTGTTGTTAAGCGATATTTCAACCATGCTGCCGGTTTTGTCCTTGCTGTCCCTGATTGCTGGCTTGAAGGTCCATGTCAGTAATCTAAGAGCAAAGACACCTGAAAAGAAAAAAGACAAAGAAAACTTAAAATAGATACAAGTGAATCTTTCAGTTTATGATTTCATTTCTGTCCGGTGTTGTATGACGGGAGTCAAAGCAGTATTGAAACATTGCTTTGAACTGATCGTCTCCACTATCCCCTATTATCGAGTGAATGGTCCATGCAAGTCATCAGAGCCAAGAGTCCTGAAAAAAAGAAGGAAATAAACTTGTTAAAGTACATGTAAAGTCATATCTTCACTTGGATTTTTATTTTACTTGTGGGTGGTTGAAGTCAGAATCGATGTTTAAATCATGTCTCTTATTGTTTTTTTTTTCTTGATCTCCTCTAATTATTGGTAACGTTGATTTTGTCGAAGGTCAGTCAATCCAACATCTCAGAGTCGAAGGCACCTGAAACAAGAATAGAGAAAGACTTCATGTAAATTGTATGATTGGAGTTCAATTCGCAATTAGGTTGTGATGAAGTTACGCTGTAAATGAATTTAACATTCAAGTTTTTGTGGAGGAAAAAAAGACAGGACAAAGTTTGGTTGGTAATGAAAGTTTATTGCCATTCAAATGTGATATACAAAAAGATTCGTAATTTTATTGTATACAGAATGAACTGAATTACATCTTGAGCCAGAGGGACTGAAGTCAAGTTGCTTGATAGTACCGTGAGCGTGTTTAGGGGCCACAGACATGGCCTTTTACAGATCTCCTTAAGTACGTACAACAACAACAAAAAATAAAAAGTCTTTACAGTGGAAAAAAGAAAAAACCGTTACAGGGACCGGAGCCAAGTTGCTTGATAGTACAGTGAGCGTGTTTATGGCCACAGACAATTTTTCCGTTTACAGATCCTTAAGTACGTACAAAAAAAGTCTTTACAGTGAAAAAAAAACCCGTTACAGTGAAAAAAAAAAACACAGTTACAGCGTCTATACATTCTTTCTATCGAAACAAAAGAGGACTTAGGGTAAATAATGTTTCTTCATGGTACCATCCTTACCAGTCCTGCGGGTTACTGCACGATGTGCCGCCAGCATCCATCTGTGGGGGGACTTACCTTTCCATCTATACCTGAAAGAGAAGTGGACCTGTGGAAAGACTCTGTAAGGAGAGATTCAATGGGTTAGACAATGTTAAAGGATGACTTCAGATTCTGGGTTTTGTTGGGCATTACATTTAGAATCCGTACTGCTGAATGTGATTTTTTAAAGGCAGTCACTCATCACCCAATCTACATTTTTGGTTAGGGGTAAGCAAAATTCTCAATTGGTTCTTTTATTTGACAGCAAATTCGAAAGCTGCAGTGTAGCTCATAATTAGGTGTGGCGGAGTAAGAGACTGCGTAAAGGTGGAAGACTTTGAGCTGTTTGGGACGATGAGTGACCCCCTTTTGTTAGTCCTTAAGGCCTACACAAGTTATAGTTGATACGGATTCAAACTAGATTCTCTAAGAATCCGTAGCAACTGACCGAGCTACCTCTCCTATTTACCTATTCCCCACATGTTCTATTGTTTACAAATACGGACTCTCGAGACTTTTCCGTACCCGCTTTGTGAGTTAGCTCAGTTAAACTTGCCCTGAGTGTAATATTGGACGGTATAGTGTTACGGATTCTAAATCAGCCTATACCGGTCTTGCAACATTCAGTTTAATTATATATGACGAGAAGAAAACGTAAAGAAGGTTTCATGAAGTACAGAGGTACATTTCAAAGGTACTTTAAGAATTTTTCTCAGTTTTGGTTGTAGGAGTAACACTAAAATCATCCTTTAACAGCGGTTACACGCTGATTTGGTGTAACCGTCTTTTAGGACTCACCCCCTGCTGACTGTGGTGGTATACCGTCTTTATATATTCATCTGTCGGTAAAAAAAAAAATACAAAAGTTGAATGGAGCTGCCTTCTCGCCAAGCTCAGTGGGGGAAGTTTTACAACAATGATGTACTTCATAGCCTATGTGGGGGGTAGCAATGAAGAGAAGGCCTCTACATTATGACACTAGGTTACCTCACTAACGGCTGGAAATGACGAATGATCCAATAGGCTTACTGTGACGGTTTTCTCTGGTTGGGAGGAGGAGTGGGGAGGGAGGGGCATAAGTGTACTGAAAGAGTGAACTCACAAATAAAGTAAATAAAACGAATAACCTTACCTGTGGCACGCAACTGACTTGACAAATCCTTTCGAAACAAACTCCTTTCGAAAATTCCTCACAAAAAAGAAATCCAATCCAAAGTAAAGATCTCCGTAAAAATGATCCAGATGAATGTTTGAACGCATCCTTTCAATGTTTGTTAAGAATAAATGTTCTGAACGCTCCTCCCCAAACCCCTCCCTTTGTTGTAGGTCTGGCTACCGATGAACTGCCTTCTGTCCCCCTAATTCCTATTTTTTTTTTAGCACCGAACCAAACTGTTACAAATTGAAAAAATTTCCATCTTTAGCGAGGTACAATAAATTTTCACAGCCATAATTAATGTCAGTTTAAGGAGCCAAGTTCCATAAGTTCCGCAAGTTTTTTTTTCAGCACGTGTGTAGAAACTGAAGCTGTCCACGGTATATGCACTGAAGGATTGTAAAACATAAAGCGACACAATTTTTTAGTTCTTTCCATGGATTTAAACTCCATGCTCTTCCCTACATATTTAAATAGATATTGCACTGCTATAAAAAAAAAAAAACTTTTTCAATCGTGAAGTAAAACAGCATAAGAATTGATATTAAGAAAATTTCTCTATTCGGATAACTTTCGAGGGGCCACGTGTTTTAACGCTGGCTGCAGTATGCAATGTCCAAAGTGGCAGCAGAGCTGCGCACATCCACGTCCCAGTATCCAACCTTGTATAGAGTGTTTCTGAAAGTCACTAAAAAGATGGCGTCTGAGAAAAAGACTAAAATACATATAACGCGAAGGCGAAGACCAGTAGGACTGACCCGTGTGCTTTCTAGAAAAAAAAAAATAAAAGAATAATTACTTTGTGATTGGCCAATCTCGCCAAAAAGGGCGTAACTGTACTCTAGTACACGTAGGGGAGACCAATCGTTGTCAATACATTGAAAGAAGTATTCTTGAATTTGTTCAGCCCCTTCAATTCTTTGTCATCGAAGTCCAGGTGACGGGCAGTTTTCATGTTTCTCAATAGCTAAGCCTGACCACCTGTTTCTCCCTTTAGTTTTACAAAGTACGGTATGAAACGATCCTCGACAACCTACATTCTTAAACAGCTTAAGAGCACGACGAAAATATTTTCCTTCTTTGTTGCAATCTCCCTCTTTTGCATGAATTTAAATGCAGCTATTGAAAATGTTGCGAAACGTTCGCATTGACGTTTTTATCGCTACCCCCCCCTCCCTCCGCATTATATTGTGATCCTTAACACGTCGCAGTACGAAGAGCTCCTATACTGGCAGGATATCGCGGGTTTCCAGTGTAGTTATTTGTCCACATCAAGGCACAATAGGCCTTAGACAATAACCCTAGCGTTTCGGAGGGGGCAAAATGTCTGCTGGTAAACGAGCACAAAAACTTTTACTATGTATCAAACTCTCCAGTAGCGAATTTCTTTACTGCACAACAATTTGCTGCTTTGCCATTCGAATCGACTTACTTTGAGGTGCACGGGGTGAGAAGGTTTTTCTCAGCCTGAGTGGCTAACAGCAGTGTGCTTGTGGAAGGGGTGGGGGAATGAATGAAGTACCTGTCATGTGCAGTCATCAGATAAAGAATATCAATGTGCTGGCCGCAGGGGGGGGGGGGGCGTTAACTGACACACAATGTCTTGGCAGATGGTGGTCGGTTTAGTGTTGCAACAAAGCAGTTCTGTCTTTGATGCTATTTCCCAAGAAAACATAAGACAGTGGCGGATCCAGGATTTTTCATGAAGGGGGGGGGGGGGGAAGCAGGACGATCACTGATCGCCGTCCAGGTAGAGGGATCAAAGGGGGTGTCCCGCTCCCCCTTTGGAAAATTTTTGCTAACGTAGGGTGGCTAGATGCAAAATGGTGCTGTATTTTACGCTAGATTTTGGATTGAATATATCTTCAGGAATTGTTCCTTTTTAAGTATTAATTTAATTCTTTCTTCATCTTTCTGGGAGAAATATTCATTCTTAAACCTCTTTTGGGTAATTGAGAGTTTTTCCACCTGGCACAACCCTTGCACCTCATCGTACACCTCTGCCCAGGTCATAGTAATTTGTATAAAAGACTGATCTTAGGGGAGGGGTCAAAATGTTGTTGGATACCTCTGGAAAATTTGATACCAGATTTTAATTGAATAGGCTATATCTTCAGGGAATCCTCTTTTACTTTTTTATCTTGCTGGATGAAATATTATTAAGCCTTTTCTGGGTAATTCAGATTTTTTTCACCTGTTACAGCCATCGCCCCTCAGCCCACAACTCAACCCAGGCTTCACTGAGAACTTGGCAAATACTTTGTGGCTGGATTATATGAATTATATTTGTGACTGATTTGCGACATTACTATCTAAGATGAGCGCCCTCATTCATTATTGGCGCGGCGCGTGCAAGAAAATTTGGCTTTCCAAAAACCCCCAGATATCAGGAAACGGTACTTAATCAGCAGGTGTCTTGAGCTAAATGTACCCACCCTCGAAATATCGATCTCATGTCTGCAATTTCTCATCTCATGGATGAAAAGGATAATCAATCTATTACAAGTGGTAGTACATATCATTTTTTTCGAGGTGGTACAAGAATCGCAATTACCCATCCTCTTCTTTTATGTTTTTCTTTTTAATACTCGGCAAATACTTTTTTTCTTTTTAACCCATTAGCGCATCAGCACCTAGATTTTTTTTTTTTTTTGGGGGGGGGAATTGTTTCCCAGAATTATATTTGTGACTAACTAGCGGGTTACTATCTTAAGGGGAGCGCCACATTGGTTGGCGCGGATCGTACAAGACAATTTTGGCTCTTCAAAAGCTCCATGGATGGCAGGAAAAGGCCCTTCCCTTGTGTACTTGAACTACATGTACCCAGCATTGAAATATGGGTATGTCTGCAATTAATCAATTCGTGCGAAAAGAAGAAAACGTCAATTTATTAAAATTGGTAATACAAATCATTGTTTCTAAGTGATACAAGAATCATAATAAACTGCGCATCCTGTTTCATTTTTTAGTTCATGACAATTTTTTTTTTTGAAGAGCACATTTGGCGCACCCGGTGCCTAGAAATTGGGCGGAGGCAGAAATTGTTTGAACTGATGTTTGTTATAACTAGAGGGGTTATTATCTAAGCGGAGCGTCACCATTGGTTTTCGCCGATCTTACAAGGAAATTTGGGCTTTTAAAGCCTCCAGAAGGCAGAGAACGATGCATGTACTTGGTCTGCTTGGACCCATGGACCTTAAGAGAGGATCTTACTTTTGCAATTTCTCAATTGAGGAAAAAACATTTTATGGAAAAAAGGTATTATGGAAAAAAGGTAATTGGAACAATTCTGCATAGAATATTTATTCCATTGTCATTTCCAGAAAAGTTAATTCAACACCCTTTACGATGACAGTTTTTTTCTTTGAGCAACTTTTACTTTCTAACGATAACATTTCTTTCTTTTTGAGAAATTTTCAACTACCAGGTAACATCAGACAAAATCTGGTACAATATTTCGCATTTATTGCAATCAATTTTCCCGAGAAATTATAATTCAAGTGAAGTTGCAACAATTTTTACTCCCTGTCGATAATTTTTTATAACTTTGCTGCAACCGATCATGATTGCATAATAAAGTATAAAGCTAGTTCTTGTACAGATAAGTTTGTAAATGTTTCCAGCTTGCCTTTGTAACCGAGCAACGTCCACATCCTGTGTGATTACTTGCCAATCTTCACTGCCGAGCACAGTACAACACGTAGGGACCTACATACCAATTATTGAAATTCAAACACCCTATCATTTTAGAAAACAATTTTCTGCAAATTGTTCAAATGACAACTTGCATATCTTGTCATTTCAACAATTTACTGCAAAATGTCCACTTGTTTACTTTTTTACTAAGTGAGCAATTCAACAATTTTCGGCAAAATGTCCAAATGACAACTTATCGTATCTTTTCAACTCAACAATTTTCTGCAAAATGTTGACTTGTTCACTTCTTTTCTGAATGAGCAATTAAACATTTTTCTGCAAAATGTTTAAATGACAACTTATTACATCCTGTCATTTCAACAATTTTCTGCAAAATGTTGATTTGATCATTTCCTTTTATGTGAACAATTAAACAATTTTCTGCAGAATGTTATCTTGTTCATATCTTTCTAAGTGAACAATTAATCAATTTTCTGCCAAATGTTCAAATGACAACTTATCTCATGCTGTAATTTCTATTTCTGGTTTGGGAAGAGAACAAGTGGACATTTTTCAGAAAATTGTTGAAATGAAAAGATATGATAAGTTGTCATTCTAACACTTTGCAATAAATTGTTCAATTGCTTACTTAGTAAGAAAGTAAACAAGTCAACATTTTTCAGAAAATTGTTCAATTGTTCACTTACAAAAAAGTGAACAAGTAGACATTTTGCAGAAAATTGTTAAAATGGCAAGATATGATAAGTTGTCATTCAAACATTTTGCAGAAAATTGTTCAATTGTTCACTTAGTAAGAAAGTGAACATGTCAAAGTGAACATGTCAACATTTTGCAGCAAATTGTTCAATTGACAGGATGTGACAAGTTGTTATAAGAACATTCTCCAAAAAATGTTGAATTCCTCGCTAAGAAGCAAGTAAACAAGTTAACATTTTGCAGAAAAATGTTGAGTTGTTCAGATAACACAACTGAACAAGTGATCATTTTTCTGATTTTTGATGAGATATTATCTCGTTATGTAGACATTTTGCTGAAAATTGTTAACTTATGGGACAAAGATATACTTATCTTGATGGCACTTTTAAGCTTCCGTACTAAGCTCTTTTAACCACTGTGTGTACAAAGTATATACTTTTATGTTTTCACAATTTGACCTCTGGTGACCTTAACTGAAATTTGACGTCTACCAAAATCGATGGGAATCCTCCACTTTCTATGACCAACCCACAAAGTACGTATTAAATTAGTCAAGATTACGCCTCTTGAAATACCGTGTTTACATGGTTTTCACAGTTTGACCTCGGGTGACCTCAAAAGACCTTTGACCGTCACCAAAAACAATAGTGATCATCTACTCACTATAACTAAGCCACGCATTAAGTATGACATTTGTCACCATCAGTCTTCTTGAGATATTGTGTTTACAAGATTTTCACATTTTGACCTCTGGTGACCTCAAATGATCTTTGATCTCCACCAAAACAATAGGGATCATCTCTTAAAATGACCAACTTACACAACAAGTATGAAATTAGCCAAGGCTACCCTCCTTGAGATATCGTGTTTACAAACAAGGCGTCACATTCACACACAAACACACACATACACGTCATCACCATCGCGTTGATTCCTTTTGCCTTCGGCTAGGAGTCAAAAAATGCATTAAAAATGCATTAAAGTATTTTGATGGGTGGGGAAAACATGGGATGAATGATGGTTGGCCTGGGAGTGGGTTGTAAGGGATGAGGTGACCCCATTACCTTTTGAGAAAGTTTTCACCCACCAGGTTACCTTAGATGCAATCTAGTGCAATGTCTGGCATATTTTGAAGCCAAAAAATGTTCTAGACTGAAATATGAAAAGTTCCAACTGGTATTTCAGATTTTCCGACTATCAACGTTTCTACACTTCAGTATGAGAAATTCCAACTGATATCAGATTTATTGAGAAATTTTTCAATCACCAAGGAACCTTAGACACAATCTGGTGCAATAGTGGGCATCTTTCTCTGTCATAAAATGTGCTTGACTGAGATATGAAAAATTTTAACTGATATTGCAGATTTTCCAACTAGGCCTATCGTCTCTCTGACAGAATTTTTTTTTTATTTGGGGGGGGGGACACACCTGTCATCCCCCATGTCGCGACGGCTTTGGTGCTCTTAAGTTATCACACCCCTGGTATACCCCTGGTTATGTCTGGAATTGGCCTAAGTTATACCGTGGTCCATATGAGCCATAATATTGTCAGGAAGCCAAAATTCCAGGTAACAGAATTAAGGAACTCTTCAGGGGAATAATAGTATTTTGAGGTTGAAAATAATGAACAAAGTTCCACTGACACGTCACATAGGCCTAGCGTGCTACTTGGATAGGGCTTTGTACTGTTTTATGAAGTTGGACAAAAATCAACATTTTTAGAAAGGGGGGGGGGAGGCGGGCGGACCCCCTCGGCCCCCCTAAATCCGCCCCTGTAAATTATCATCATTTTGTTTTTTCAGAAGTATTTCAATCATTACAGACAGTAACTCATCCATACGAAAAGACAGGAGCATGGGCATGTTGTTTACAGAAAAAAAAAAAGAAAACATTGTGCAAGTCCCATTTTTGCATACATGAATATTCATATCCATTTCCATTGGTCTGTTTGATTTCAAGTAACCGTGACTGATATGCTTTCTTGTAGAGTCTGAATTTTGCAGGATCAACAAAAATATCGAGACAATTTTCATCTTCAAATATCTGGAAGATGAGTGCATCTGGAAGATGAATGCAAGTGTGATAAGCGAGCACGTCTTTGTTCTTGAGATACGGTGTTTACAAGGTTTTCAACAATGTCCACTATTGACCTCACATGACCTTTGACCTCCACAAAAAATGGCAGACATCATCTTCTCATCTGTAACTAATAATTAGGGTTGGAAGTTTCAACAACATTCGGTTGCTGCGATATCTCCCTTGATAGGTTTTTTTACTCTAAGCTCTGGTGACCTCAAATGACCTTTGACCTCCAGGGAACACACTAGGGATCATCTGCTCATGATGGACTACCAACACACCAACTTTGAAGTGCAAGCACCTTTCCCTCCTTGAGATATCTCGTGTTCACAAGCGTAGGCGTCACCCACAGGCTCAGGCCATCACCATCGCATAGATTCCTTGTCTGCCTTCGGCAAGGAATCAAAATGGTTGAATAGGTTGAAATACAGTGTCACATTCATGGAAAAGCAAACATGTAAAAATTAATGTTGCCACCATGCACTACCAGTACACAACACACTGTACTATGCGCTATAGTTACCGTGACCTTTGACCTATGATGTCATAGGTAGGGCGGACACCAAACCACATACCCAGGCTGCTACCCACCAAGTTTGATGTTCATCCACCATACCGTCTAGGCGGGGACATAATTTTAGGGCATTTTTGCCGATTTGATCCTAAACCTTGCGACCTCTGACCTTGTGACGTCATGAATATTCTAAAAAAATTCTGTATTGTCTACTTTCCACACATGGTGGCTCTATAACTCTGGGACATTCACAGATAGAGATAATGTAAAAAAAAAATGTTTTTTTTGTTTTTGGACCTTTGACCTATAACGTCATTGGTCAGGCAGGGCACTATACCACATACCCAGACGCCTACCCACCAAGTTGTAAGGTCATACAAATTACCGCCTAGAAGGAGGATCGTGACACACTTTCTCAGAGTATGTTCTTGACCGATTTGACCTTTAGCTATGTGACCTTTGTTTTCGTGACGTCGTCAATATTTTGGAGAATTTTCCGGCCTGTATCGTCTACTGTTCATATATGGATATTCACACAGACAGAAAATGCTACAAATGTGTTTTTGGTTTTCATGACCTGTGACTCTTGACCTATGACGTCATCTGTCGGGCGGACACTACATCCATACTCGGGCAACTAACCACAAAGTTTGAGGTTCGTTTCATATGACTTACCATCTAGCAAGAGATCCATGAGACCATTTTTTTTTGTAAACACACACACCACACATACACATTTGGTCACGCCTTTTTACTCCTATAATCACAATTGGTAATCTCCATCCATGTCATTAGTATACAATCAGGTTACCCCCATATAAGGACCATTGACCCGACCTAAGTTTCGACTGACTACCACAAGGGGTGTAAGGTGGGATACCATTTAAGTGTCATTTTGGGGGACTTGACCCGCTCAACGAAGTACAATATCTCTTCCCTGTATGCTACGTATAGGGATCATAAGCAGACTTCTAGTACTCAAGTATACACTCATATTCGAGTACACTTTTCTGTACTCGTATTCATGGTTTTGTACTCCCAAAATTTTAAAAGTAGGTACTCGTCCTCGCACTCGAGACTGTGTACTCGCGATCGAGACTTAGTACTCGTACTCTAGGCTAATTCGTACTAGGGTATAACATTCCTTCGTTTGTGAAAAATTATGATGTGCATGCCGTTTTAGAACCATTAATCACCCTTGTGTGCGATAATTAAGCTGAAATAAGTAGGAAATGGTACCAAATTTTATCTTTTTCTTTTCTGCATATATGCAAATTTTACTGACCCCAATACACTATGTGCAGTACTGCATACAAGCTATTTGTGAAAAGATGTACCCATACATCCCCCATTCACAACTGTGGCGCCACCCGTAGTTGCACAGATGGCAAACTTTCGACTTTTTCACTTTTTAGAGCCAGAGGGGCAATAGCATCTGCCCCTCCAGCCCATGCTACGTCACTCTCATATCCCCACAACAGAGACAGATATGGATCAAGGAGTTGGAGAATCAGACTCATAGTCGCAAATCACCCAAGGTGGAATAAAACGGAGGAAATCAGTTTTTTAGCCATTTTTGGTTCAAGATAAGGTAGCGCTTGTGTTTTTTTTTTTTTTAAGGTCAAAGACTCTCTTAGTTGTAAATGCCACCAGGGTACATCCCATTTCCAATGTACATCTTATGCTCCACGTTTTGCTGATGAATCTGGAGTTTAACTTTAACGTAAGTTTCCTGGGCAATTTGTGGGCCCAAAACTGATATGGTCTATGCGTCTAAAACTGGACATTGGCAAACCTCCCGCAGCAGAAACATATGGCCCTGAGAGTTGCAGAATTGGTCTTTTTGTTGCATATTACCCTATATGACATTCGACGGACGATTTTCTTTTTGTTTTATAAAAATGATAAAAAAAGCAAAAGCCAGACCAGCGTAGAAACATTGCTATAGCAATATATACTTTATGGTCTGCTATCACGAATGGTGTCATGTGGGCCCCACAATTGTCCTCACCCCCCTCCCCTACCCCTTTCGTGAGACTAAAGGAAACTAGAGAGAGACATAACACAATCGCAATCATTTCATTTTGTTTTGTATTTTATATTTTTCAGCTGGAACTGAATTCAACAATAACAAACAAAACTCGCAGTCTAACAACTGACTGTTAAGAATACAACTCTAAGAAAAAAACTCTTTTTTTTTTTTTTTGAATTTTTGATAAAAACACACACAATTATTTTCTGACAGGTATATTACATCTGAAATGTAAGCATGAATTTTACACCATCATGCACGATGTACCTAAATGAATCATAAATATTAAACTCTCTACGTACAGTCTCTGGCAATGTGACTTTGTTTTTTGGTGGAAGGTATATTCCAGACCATAATAAAAACTCTGATAAAACGCTTTGTGCCTTCAGTTAATAAACGTTTTCGTGTAAGGCAGGTTGATTGAAAATATCCTTTGCCGATAATTGCAGGTATTCAAAATGGCTGCTCCAGTCACAGTTATGTGCTATGCTCTTATAGGATTCTCTTGATACAGGTCTTGGACGAGACCAGAAATATGAAACACATGCCCTAGTTGTTTGAAGATGATTGTGATAATATATAAACTTAAACGTGATTATGATAGAGAGAAAGGGTATTTTGGTACCTGTTCTTTCCAACTCATTATTGAGGGAGAAAAAAAAAATTAAAAAAGAAAACAACAAGGAAGAAAGAAAATGCTGATAATTTTGACCGGACATCCTGACTGACAGCCTCACAGGTAAACTATTTCAATTATTAGTACACTCACTATGTGACAACCTTGGGAGTGGATGGGAGAGTTATTGGCTGACCAAGAAGACACTAAACAGACTATGATTCACAATGTGAAATCAATCGTCTTAAGCTAGAATTTAAGCAGTTCTTGTTTACCAGCTTTAAGACTAAGCCTATGGCTTAGCCAGACATTTCACCTCATCTGGATGCTGCGGTCAGGTTCCAAATCACCTGGCCAGATGAATGGTTGCGACAATGTGTTGAAGACTTAGCAAACCGTTGAGCAATTCAAACAATGACTTACAATACTTGATGACAATTTTTTTCCGACATGCAAATACGGTGATTATAAAATGCTACTAGGATGACTGTTGCCTAGTGAGGTGTTCAGGAAATATCAGTGACTTCAGATCCATATTTAAACCCCTGATAAAACAGACTTCATTAATGCATTCATGGCGTGAACTCATGCTAAGCCACTCAGCCACTTTAAATCACTTAAAACATTTCATTAATCCATTTCATCATTCTACAGCACCTGCACTCACGCTCAGCTCTCGGCTCCAATATCATTTCAATATCACAAATGATTGAGATTAGTAGCGTCGGAGGCATACGAGGCTCCTCCCCTCTTATCAACATGGCTTTAATACTTTAAAACTTTGCATACAAAGTAAGAACGCCAAATGATTGATAGGTGTAAAACAACCCCAAAACTGCAAATGCCATTCACAAATTACGGATTCAAACAACTAGAACCTAAGCTTGCTGTAATAATGCCTTCTGTAATTTGGCGGGACAAAAAATGTAGGAATTTGTCACAGAAACTATAAGAACAATTCAGAAAATTAAATTATCATTCAATGCAGGTGAAACAATGAGCAAACATTTACTGTGAATAACTGGAAATCTATTGAAATCATCTCTTTAAGATGATCGGAGATTCATCTGAGCTCAAGGAAGAACGCGATGGTGAGAGACAATGAGAAATGTGAAAATTACTTTGATCTGTAGACTACCATCCTGAAAAATAAAAAAAAAATTTAAAATATGCAAAAACCAAACAAAAAAATTAAAGCCTTTCCTTGTGTTGTAGTCTTGTTATCATACTTTGGTAAGAGATCTTCTTTTACACTCAATATATTTTACAAATATGTTAAAACCCCCAAAATGGAAAGTAAGATGCAACTACAAACAAGAAAAAAATTGAAGAGTGGGACCCTTTGGAAATGGGTTTTGTCATTTGTTAACCTTGCTTTTAGGGATGGAGTGATTTTTTTCAAGAACCATCGATGAAAACAAATTACTGTTAAATGAAGTCATTCAAATCAAGCGAAACAGCTGGGTGAGAACAGGGTCAGTCATGGTCCCACGGTGTTGCTGCAAACAGGGAGATATTCTCTGGATGGATCTGTATGAAACTGCATGATAATCCTGAAAAACAAAATGATGCTAATTCACCCCTACCCCCCATCCATTAAGATTCAACACCCCTTGTTCACTGCTGGTGATTTCATGTCCCACAATCATGCAATTCATCCAAAATTTTTACATACAATTACATGACCTAACATTTTGTGTGAATCACAACAATAACCGAGGGGCAGACTGATTGTGCCAGTAATATCAATGTAAAATTTCGCATGTTGTTGCAGATTACTGGATCATTACAAATCATTTTAATCAATCAATCAATCGATCAATCAATCAATCAACCAATTTGTGAGCAATTGTAAATCAATCATCATTTCCAGATAATTTGGACTGTGTACTGCCCTCTGTAGTCTTTCTGACTTTCTCCTGTCCTCCATTTTCCTTAATCCTTTGTAAATTACTCTTTCAACCTCCAAGGATGTACTGGGTCAAATATGGAATTTCTGACAAATAAAAGAAGGTAACTGAAGTAATAAAGCATTCTTGTTAATATTTGCATTTGATTGCTTTGCTATTGATCAGAGATGTTAACAATCAAACCCACTAGAAAGTATCAAACATCTGATGTAAACTTGAAGCAAATTGGTCTGATTGCTACAAAATTGTGGACAATGTTTTTCTGTAACCTCTACAAAAACAGTTTTAGAAAACAACAAATGTTGCATGTTTTGCCAACACCTTTTTGTCTCATTATGCCTGTTAAGTCCGCCATGTACGGCTCTGAATACAACTCTTGCCAAAATGTTTAGAGTATGTTCCTCATTGAAGTAACAAAAGTGACTTTCTTCAACAGAAGTATTCCCATCAACCTTTGCATTCCATTCAAATCCTTGTTGCAAAAATGCAGTGAGGGGGATCTTTGTAACAAACAAATATAACCTTTGACCTGAGATATCAACAAGCATACTTCACAATTCAACATCATCAATTTTTGGGGATTAGAAAGTGATCATTTGCCTGACAGACAAAATCAACCATTTTCAACGTTCCAACTCGGAGAAAGTCTGTCTCATATTTTCATGGAATTTACTTTCCACTTGACTATTGAGCTCAAAGAGCTTTTGCACAAAGTTTAAAAAGAAAAAAAAATGAAAAAGACGAGAGAAGGAAGAACTTAATAAATATGAACTAGAAAGAATAGGAAAGAGAAATAAAATCAACCACAATATTGCAACAAACTATTAGCATCAACAAACAGGTAGCTGCATGGGGGCAACATTGGTTTCTGTTTGGCTAAATTGTCTAATTTCACAGGATACAAATGATAAAAAGAAGAGGAAGAATAGAAGAGAAACTCATGAAAAGAGAGAAAAAAATAGTGAAAACTGTTTTGAATTGATACACCAAGCACAACATAAACCAGGTTGACACTTGTAAATATCCAAACACCAGCAAAACTTGCTACATAAGCTGGAGAATGTTCCATTGATGAGAACTATTCTGATTTGTCCACATCTCATCCACCCATCTCCTGGTTACCCAGCCCTCCGAGTGCACCACAACAGAACGCATGAGCAAAATAAAGAGACAGAGAGAGAGAGAAAAAAAATAAAACAAAATACGAAATCCCTGATAGGTTCAACGCGTGAATATTCATTGTTTACATTCCTGGCAAAATGAGACAGTGCTCCTTTTTATCTTAGATATTTTTTTTAAAAGTGATTTTGCGTCAGGCACTTTCAGTCCAACAAATGGAATGTTCAATTCAATTCAGTTCAGGAGAACGATAAAACTGGAAGTCTAAAACAGTTGCAAAATGTCACGTATGGAACAGACAAATGTCACCATCACCACCAGCAGCCAGCCATTGCCATCATAGAAGAGGAGTCGAGTGAAAGAATCAGTTTTAAACCATTAGTCCAACTCCTGGCCGAACAAACGTTTCTGCTCTTCCTTGTAGTGGTCGATGTTCCTCGACATGATGTCTTTGCACGGACCGAGCAATCGCTCAAATGCGGCCACATCAAGGACTGGGTAAAAAAAAGAAACAAAATGAGGAAGTTACATGTCACTCTAACTACTAGTAATCTACCTACATTTAACGACAAATACAAAATCAGTTGGGTATACTGGTGCTTTGAGTTTGGAATAGTATAATCTTGTTTCTAATTTAAAATTTCTTATCAACCCTAGACAAGTTCATCTGGCATTTGGAATGGTTTACGTTCTTAGGCATTGCACTTGTTGCATTTTGTGAGGTGAGTAGGGGAGGGTTGTTTGATCTTGCGACTTTTTCTTTTTTTGTTCTTCTCTTTTCCTTTCATAGTGAACCTGCCTTGTACAACCTTTTGTTTATCCAGGTTTATCTTATGTTTTCTTTCTCTTTACCTTTGATGTTATGCATTAACCTGTACATTATTTGTCATGGAAGAAAAACCAAATCAAACTGCCAACTGAGTAATTGACATCCTTCTAATCATTCCGAACAGTATTCCAATTATTCTTCAGTTCCTGACATGGACTAGCAATAATCTGATTTCATGATGCATGTTACCACCCCCACTTGTAATACATAGACCCTCCCCTCCCCCCCCCTTCCCATTTGTACTGTGTAGACCATGATATGCTAGACTGACCTTATCCACAATCTCCCCAGAGATGTACATAATAGATGCAAATATGAATAACGTTGCTACGGTAACTCGCAAATCACACATCACTGCAACACTGGTAAAGATGTTGGGAGTGACATACTCAACAGTGATGCAGTATGTGAATGAGTCCGTTTGCCTTGGAACAACAACTCTCCCCCACTCCCCAACCCCCCCCCAAAAAAAAAAGGAAATATAGCAGGCTGCTGAAACAGCTGAAATGCTTGGTCCCCACACTTAAATGTTACAATTCAAACAGATTACTTTATTGCTCCACATGGGTTAATCATACATCTAATTTTGCTACGTTAAATCTTTGCCCCTTCCCCCCCCCCACAAAAAACAAGAAGAGAACTGAAAAAGCCAAGAAGTGATTACAGAAATTGCTGTTCAGTGGAAGCAGGTTTCAGTTGAGTTCAGTGGAAACCACCTCAGGATACTACGATCATTTTAATCGACACCCAGTGCACACATTGAATGATCTCATCAATCACCTGATGGATCAATGGCACTCAGCATGGATCACTGCCATGAAGCCAGGGATGCAGTACATCAATACCTTACTCCCTCCTACCAGGACAGCACCGTGGTAGAAACACCTAAACACTGGTGTCCTGAATGAGGTATAACACTACCATGAGACCATATGCAGTACAAAGGCACCATAATGAAATCTACCAGCACCACATGGAGGAAGAAACACCCGACGAAGGTGCTCTGAATGAGTCACAACACTACAATCAAGCCACATGCAGTACAGGAGCACCACACCTGGTCTACTGGCACCACACAGGAAGAAACACCTCAATATTGGTGCTCTGAATAGGTCCCGATGCTGTCATTAAGCGGTCTGCAGAAAACCATCAGAATCCAAGTCTCCTGTTATCACAACAAGGAGGATGCAACTTCAAGATAAAGGCAGTTTTTATCTATCCAGCTAAAAGTCAATGTCAGAAAGGCTTGACTGATTTAAGTAACATGAGATATCCTTGAGAACTGTTCCGTTTCCTGAAATCCTAGCGAAAAAAAAAACCACTCAGAAGACATGTTTAGGTTTTATGACAAAGCCTGAAGATCAAGCAGGTGAGTTTTGCGATATAGTTTGTTGTAATTTTAGTGGCTGTTAGGAGAAGACACTTATAAAACAAATCAAAGCTTATACATCTCCTTTTGTTTCAATTTTGACATCTTCAGTTGGATGGCTGGACCTCTCCTTCTGTGATGTCAAGTGCAATAATTTGAACCTCATGAAACAAGTAGAATCATCTTACGTTGTAAAAGAAAATGAAATAAGAGGAACAAAAGCTTGTAGGCATTCTGTTTGGGCCGGTGGATACTCTTGGGACATAGAATTTTCCAGGGTAGTATTTTGTCAAGATGAAGGCACTTTGATGAAAGTGCATATGGCCTGTAAGTATCGACTGGAGCTTTACAAAGTCAAAGCAGAACAAAAGACCTTGTACAAGTGCTGTGGACTCTGAGGTGATATTAAGCCAGTGTAGCTAATTTGCCAATAATTAAACCCTTTAATGAGTGAACAGGTAACCATATGCTGTAAGCACTAAAGACGGACTTTGCATCAGAGAGGGATGGTGACAAGCGGACGGCGCAGGCCACCCATTAACAGGTTTGCTGAATGTACAATTCTAGCCAGCATGGCATGAAAGGCTCTATGACTGAAGTGTTCAAACCTTGAGCTGGTTTTGAATACACAGATTCCTCCACTAAAGTCATGTGTTCCATGCAGGTGGTCTAAAAGTTGTGACAACAGGTGGCCCCACGGACATTCTTGCGATTCCTTTCCGCAAAGACAATACACAGTGACCTTTAACAACGCCATTGCTACGGTGAGAGAGACCCCTCTGAAGCTTGCGGGAGTAAATCTCTAAATTATAAGTGTCCCTTGTACTGCATTTTCATATAAATGCCAGTTTATAATTATTGCAAGTAAACCTATCTCACATATCTGGAAGTCTCCAGATATAATTCACTTTTCTTCCTTGGAGCATGAGGCCACTCTGTGCTTGAGACCTGATAGTTCAGCTGGTTGTGGGGGCCAGCAAACCTTTAACAACCCTCAGGTTATGTTCATCCACTTTCTGTCATTAACGTGTAACGTGATACGTTTTTTTCGATGGGTCGCTTGATCTCTTTGGAATTAAATGTCAACGAAAATGGCAGAATATGGCCAGCTAATGAGAACATCAACGGTCAACCAGAGGACCTAAAGGGAACATTAGGTAGGTTATTTTAACACTGACTACCATCAGTTCATAGGATTCTTCCACTCTTGGATGAAGTGGTATTTTAATCAAAGCAATAAACAAAAAACAGCTTTCTTCTGAAAAAAAAAGGTATACAAGAAACCTCATCATTGTAAAAAGTAATGACACAAAGTAGCAGTATTACATCGAGAGACTAGGGAACAGTAATACCTAGAGGCTAATATGAAATGGTGAATTATATAGTTAAATTATAATGTTAATTAAGTTAAGAGTCTTCAGTTTGATTAATACTAAAAACCAAGTGACACACATCTAGGAAAGAGCTGGCTCCGTCCAGATGTTGCTGAGTGAAACAATGAATGATGATTCGTTCCAATTTTCTCTCTATCTATTACCGTTTTGGGAATGTGGCTATTCAAACTTTGATGAAAATTGCAAAAGTGATAATGTGGAGTGTTGCACAGTGTCAGTTTTTCTGTTTGGCCTATCATCTCCTAATTACTGGCTTTCATTTTGGCAAGGATATCCAAAATTTTAAAGAACACAATATATGCTTCCAAAATAAAACATGACATAAGGTTCTCAATTTTGCCTTTTAAATAATATGAAAGTAAGCTAGGGATAATATATGGCACATCATGTGAGTCCCTCCCTTGACATCACAAATTTTGCTTTTTACGTTTATTTATAATGAATTTGTTTTTAAAATGATCAATGTCTAATGGGATTTTTTTCATTTGCATTGTAATATTTTCAAAGCCTGTGTAAAATGCAAATTACAAGTAGTCACTGATCTTTCACATAATGAACCTGGCTGAGCAGTTTTCATGAAATGAACCTGTAATCATACGATTGTAGCGTTTTATCCCCAAACATTTTGCAGAACCGGTATGTGTACTCAAAATATGAACTGGCTTCCTATCACACGTTTCATCTTCTCAAAAGAACATCGGCAGGCTTCGATGTGCAAGCTACAAATCTGTCATGTTTTTATCTGATTTATGACGTGGTATGCCATGCTAACGACAATCCTAGAAGCAATGTCTCATGTATGCTTCAACTTGCTCAAAGAATGTTTGGGTCAGAGAAAAAGTGTTGTAACGTATATAATGAACGGTCTTCAGAGGGCTTTTCCCCATGTTCACATCTCACTGTTTTCGCAAAGGCTTCAGCAGCGAGTTGTTGCCACATCTTGGCCAGTTCATTTCGGAGATGTTGGTGGGCACCAACAGCAATGATTTCATAATAGTACAAACTTGTAGCAAATATTGCAGATTTTTTTGTTTGCATCTTGCATCGCTGTTTCAGATGATGGAAGTCTACATACAGATACTCCCTGTCACTCTTTTACAGCCGTGGAGACGTACAGGGTATATGGTACAGCAACAGAAGTATCCACGACAACTTGTTTTTCTTGCTTAGTGAAACTATCAACACTCTCCCTTCAATTTTTCAAAGCCCTTTGATCTTGAAAATTAGTTCATAATAAGGGTAAGCACAAAAAGATGTCAACAATTTAGATCTGTGAAATTCCTCTTAAAACTGACTTTTTGTGTCAATTCTCCAGTTTTTGTCAGTGCCACGACAGGGATACTGTGACCTTGACTAACAGTGACTTAAATTCCGAATTATGAACAAAAGGTCAATTAAGAAAATATCTGGAAATGGAGGTTTTGGGATGTATGTGATTATTTACCAGTGGGAGGATTTGACCAATGTTAAAAAACTTTAGACTGCCATTACAATGTACTAATTATTTGATACTTTGACAAGGAGAAGCAAATTGTTTCAGTTTTAAGTAGTTGTGACATTCTGGGGAAAAAAAATGGGATATTCCTGAATGTCACTTATATAAGCCAATTGTCCCTCTGGATGTAATGGATATGCCTGTTCGAATATATATTATTCAACATTTTTGACACCCTTGAATAAAGCACAATCAACTAGTTTATTTTATAAGTCATGTGAGTGTGGTCATGGGTTAATGCCTCTGGAATATGGTGGTTGGGAGAAAATGACTTGGAATGGCACTTCTGTTACAGCAAAACTGCACCATCAAACCTCGTAACTGCAACACCATATCACAAAGACAGAATTACTTGCCACTTTGCCAGATTTTGTGGCCATCCAAACAGTTCTTCTGCATGGATGAGTGATCTCATCGTAGTAGAACAATCACCTTGAAAATCATCAAGCCGATCATTTGTTTACTGCCAGCCTATGAAGGATATCATTCTCACTTCCGTCAAACTCTCTTCAATAATCTGACGATGGGGCCCATTCGGCAAAATGGGGTGTACCTGGAAGACTTGGTAAATTAAAGCCGGCCGGTTAAATGTCACACACACTCAGATGGAATTGCTGATAAATATACTCACAAGCACACTTAACATCACCAACTGCATAGATTGATGCTGCTCTTGGTTTGTTGGTGAGAAGGGCAAGTTCTGTGGGATACAGAGAAAAAAAAAATTACAGACAAATGAACTTACAAACTATGTCGTGCATGAATGAAACATAACCAAATTAGAGGTACATGAAGGGCCTAAAACATGCAGTTCTATATAACAGATGACCCAACAGATGTCACTACCGTGCAAACAACATAAAAAACATTGCAGGATTAATGTTGACGACAAATCCCTCCACTTCCCTTTTTTACTAACTGATGAGGGAACCGCTGTTGTTTGCATTTAGTTATGATGTCATACTTTTGCAAATCTCAAAATCATGCAACTCAGAGTTTCAGGTTACTTTTATTGACAGAATGTTCTTGAAAGAATCAGCTGTCATGAGACACCAGTTAGTTGACTTTGCAAATAGTTTAATGCGCCTTTGATCGAGGAGCGAGAAAAAAAAAACTCACAGCCTCCGTCCATGTCCTTTTACACATCTTTCCGTCTTTACAGCCACAGCCTTGCAATTCACCAAGATTGCTATTCTTTGTCAAACACACTTTGATACGGAAAACCCAACTAGCGGAATGATTAATTAATGTACACTGAATCAATAAATTAACTTAATCAATCAATATACAGCAAATCAATATAGACATAAAATAATACTCCTGATCCCATACCTCCAAAATACTGCCCTTTACTGATCCTTGAAACTTCTTTTTCTGATCCATCCTGCAGAAAGAGGACAAATATTAAATATTGATAAAGTCATTAAAAGCTAACCTTTATCCTATATTCCCACACACAACAGAGGTGATAAAATATTAGAATTCACAAACTTTAAATTTAGAGCAGGGCAACATGTGCAGAAAACACAGCATAATGGAATTTCCCCCACCGGGAGCAAATGGCCTGCGCACAGATTTTACATCAAAGATGAAAATCAGTAAATTATTAAAAACTTTCCACATGTGGCAAAGTGGGTGAGCACTCTCTTTTCACTCACAGAGGTTTTAGTGAAAAGATATCAGCGAAAGGAATTTTGATATTTTGCAATAAAGAGGCCACAGAATCAAGTGACACAGTTCTCCTAGTGACATTCTACTATCCATTAAGTACAAATCCAATCACCGTAAGCATGTACATACAGTAGTTTCCATGTTTCGTCTTCTGGTCTTTGTCAATGGTGCAAGTTCTGGTGTAAACATTCATGATTGTACAGCTACAAAATAAGAAATCTAAAACCTCCTGGAGGGACACCCTACAGATGGTACTCCTTCAAGTTTTTGCAACAGCTCACATTAAAAACAAGCCTTCATAGAATTGTTTACTGTAAACAAATGCCAATATGGGATTCCAGACACAAACCCTTTAAAGCAAACAACGTCCATCTGCCAGTCAGATACATAAAATAAAGACAATAAAATGACCACCTCCCCTTCTCAACATCCAGCTTTTGATCAGCCTGATTAAGACAAATTATGTACTAATAAATAATTCCCTCAACATTCAGCTACTGGGCTGATAAACATATGACAACAATCTATTACCTCAACATCCAGTGGTCAGGCAAATAAATAAACAAGACACTTCATCAGCGGACGTAAGTACAGCTCGCATTCTACACGTCTGTACGATGCGGACATGCGCCTCAGACAGATGGCCAAATCAATCACGACCGCTGAGAATTTTTTGCCAATTGTTTGTCCCGTTCTAGCGACATGTATCTATGGCAGACTGCACTTCATTACTTCCACTGTGTGTGTGTGCTGCCAAATAACAATCACAATGATTGATGAGATGGACAGAGTTCTCTATAGTTGCCACTGCATTCAAAAACTAATAAGACCGAAATATGCACGACTCCGCATGCGATCCATGTCATAAGGGCACTTAGTAAATTGTGATTAAGACAAACAGTTCAATCTTTTTCATTTTTTTATCTTTTGGATACAAACTTTCTTGACATGTGGTTTCAAACTTGTTTTGACAAATGGCTATCATCCATTTGATAATTTTTTTTGGGGGGGAGGGGGTGAAGTTAGATTTCTTAAGTCTCTCTCCATCTTCATCATTGTGATATTTCAGATGTGACATCTCGGTACTGCCTCAAGTTTGAAATGGAACCCTTGAAACATTAACTGATGCCTCTAAGGAATCATCAACTTCTTTACATTTTGACTTGTGAAGGTCACCAAAAACTGGAGATGTCATAAATTACCCATCCGCCGTCTCTTCTTTGCGCATTGCATACGTAGCCGAGATGATCGTCATGGCATTTTAATACTCAGGGGAAACAGAAGGGCGTTTGAGTGCTTGCTTTCTTTTTTAGCTTGGCTGAACTGAACAGCATGCTGTTTTGCTTATGAAACGCACAACCATGTGTTCCAGCATACATAATTTTCAACAGGCTTTCCTTTCAAAATTTCTACACACATCTGGTGGGCCGCAGTTAAGAACAAACATTGGTTGCTCCCACTCAGGAGTCACATTTACATGTGTTGGCACAGTCTGATAACATCAGAGGTAAGCAAGTATGCCTAGGTCACGACAAAATAAAAGAATGATCCTAACAAATAACACAGAACAATTCTTGAAATCTTACTTTCCTGAAAAAAAACAAAAACAAAAAAACTGTCTAACATTTGCTAAAAGAGATACTGTATGCAGGGTGATCAACAACTTTTCTCCTACTACACAAACATAAACTTTTAGCCTCTGGACACACCTCTGAAGAGGCCGACTCAAATGACGGCTAATTATTCTAGCCGTTATATGATCAAACTCACATTGTGTAAGAACTATCATGGAACCTAGTTTTTTTTAAATTAATTTGAATGCAAACCTTGTGTCATCACATTCCCTCACGACAGGTAAATCTACTCAACAGCCCACTGCCATTGCCTGAGACTGACACATTTTTGGAAATTGCTTGGCTTGCAAATCACGTTTTCTTTTGCATGTGAACACCTGTATCAGATGGCTGGAGAGCACCTCCTCCATTCAAGTTCTTCCTCTACTGCATGCACAGTTTTTAATCAAATTCTTTTGCACAGAGTAAATTCCAGAAGTTAACTCAAGGTGTTTTGGAATTACTTCTCAAAGGTTCTGCATATGCTGTGTTGTACAAAAGGTCATACGATTACCTTAGCATGAATGTGCACTGTACACGTCGCTTACCAGCTTTACAAAAGGAGGGACCTACGAGTTCTAGGAGAGAGAGTGACTTTTTACATGCTACTTTGTGTAATGTGCTATCAAATGTGTACTAGGCAGACTTTATACTTTACACAGAGCCTTGACACTTCAGCTTCAAATACAATTCCCAGTGGTGCTAGTAGTTAGCTAAGTGGCAAAGTTAATGTTACATGCTTTCATGGGAAATGATTCTGATTTACAATTTACTGTAGGTAACGCTATCATAAATAGCATCAGCGATGCTGCAATTCCTGTTTTACTGCCTTTTGTGGTGTGAAGTAAGAGAGCGAAAGAGAGATTCATCCTTTAAAGCAGCAGCATGGACGGAAGCGGTGTGCTCTGTGATAGATACCTGCATGTCACACTCATGACTGGAGAATGACGACTAACTGACATACAGAGAAATGAACAACGAAATCCACTAAAGAACTTAGTTTCTGCCACCCAGAGCTAGAACCTTTGATCTCAGAGTCTGCTTTAAAATCAAATCCACTTTAATATTGATCTATTTCCTATTTTCTTTGCATGATCTTGCAAGTTTTTCTTGAGGTAAATGTGTTTTCAAATCCATGTTACTTCCCGAAAGAATCATCTGATGAGGGAATTTAACAACAGAGTTGTCACAAAACTGGAAGTGTAAAGTATTTTATTGCAGACCTCTGTTTTTACCTACCAAATTGCTCACAAAATGTAAACTACCCTTTTGGGATAGTCCTTTTTTTCTTTAACATGTCTTCATTGAGCTACTAATGTGTATTCTACGTTAAAGTGACCGTCACTCTCATGCTTTAAATTTTGGATATGTTACAAGATTGACTGCTTATCTTGCATCTCCTCCCCTGCCCCCCATCTATGATTGCAATAAGATATAACATTACCCCTCGTTTGAATCGCTGACGACGAGTCGAGTAAAGTGAAATATGCACCGTTACGTTTACGTTCCTCATTAATCTTTACGTTTTGAATACCTGGGCATTCCTAACGAATGAGCAAATGTGTATGAATGCTGTCAGAAGGTATCTAACGCCACTTTGGGCTCCGACATATCAGATTTTGCTGGTTTGTTTGCAAACGGATCATCCATCCCTCAATACGAGACATCCTCAATTAGCTTAAAAGCGGGTAGTTTGGACTATTCATCACACTGAAATTCTGAGAGGCATGTTTCGAACTTCTGCATGAAAAGTAAAATGATCAGAAAACACCGTCATCTGTGATTGTCTAAACTGTAAATGCTTGCACTTCTTTTTATGCTATAGTTAAAGCCACTTTTCTCTGATTTGCTCTTTTCATCTGAGGTCTAATATGATATGGACATCAAATGTGGATGAACCCAAGTTCCAAGATTGGGTCTTCATTGGATGAATACACCTGTCACAGCGATGGAGTAAATTTGGTCAAAGCAGTGCATACATACAGTGACTTAAAACTGTGATTGGAAATGCCATGGTAACAAAACGTGAAGTTCCTACGATGAAATTGCTTGTCTACGGAGACATCGTTTGCGTTATTTGGGCATTGGGTTGCAAACATATTGTAGAATTATGGGGAATTTTCAGTTGCTTAGATTTCAAAACTTCAGTCTATGTACTAATTATTTCATGGTTTTACAGTTTTCAGTCTTATTGTAACTGTTTTGTATACTTATTTTAAGGATTACAAAGTTACTTAGCATCAGCAAGGAAATATCTCTGACCCATGAATTACTCTGGTAACAAATGACGGGGGAACTTGACAAGGGGACTTCGTACCTGAGTGCCTACAACTGTCATTTTTTCCCTCCATGATTTCCTATGTATGCTAGTCTATGATGACACTACCTACCAGAATGGACTGTAAAGATTATCTATGATGGACTGCCAGTTCCCATCACTCATGAGACATCAGTTGCTAGGACTGTCAGACGACGGAACCATTAACTTAACATGCCATCAGAATTGAGGGTCCAGGAAATTGAGCACAGCAATTTGGTACGTAATGGAGTCCACCTCGAATAAAACATTGGAATGTTGCTGATAAGTGCCAAAATGGTGCTTGGAACATGTTTAATGATTGCCTGAAATACGATACCACGATGGCATACAACATTCCAATATCTGCACATCATTCAACTGCTTACCTCTCTGCTGGTCTCAAACAAGTTCTGACCAAACACACTGCACCTCTACAACAAAGACAGCTTGAAAATGACATTACACTTTCAAATATCAAGACAGCATTTTCTCCCATAGTGACCTCAACTGACCTTTGACCTTGCCTAAAGCTGTGAGAACAGCATGTTAAAAATGTCTAAACCTCCACATTATTACACTGGACTGATAGGTAACCTAAACTTAAAAGAGTTTTGGTGTTTGGCCCTCAACTGACCTTTAATGTCTATAAAACACAACCAAAAACAATACTAGACATAATTACATTCGGCAAATATCATTGATGAAGTCCATCTGACTTCACAATATTCAGCTTAGTCTCACTGGAATCAATGACCTTCGACCTATATACTATTAAAATGAAAGAAAATTTAATGTCTGCATCATGTATGAGACTGATTCCACCTTTCCTTTTTGAGATACAGTAGATACTTAGTTTTTGGCATCCAATGATGCTGAATGAAACTACAATCCTCTCAACAAAAAAAAAGAGTAAAAAAAAAATTTAAGTTGAAATTGCAATGAAAAGTAATGATATGCAGGAATTAACGATCATCTAACTTTCCAATATTTAATTAATATCTAATTAATATTTAATTAATTATCATGTTTACAAGGTTCTAGAGTTTGGATTTGCTGTCAGGTCAAAATAAATTGAGTCTTTTATCGCAAAAAGTATAGAAACTTAACTCTTATGCGAGAAATGTGTGTGTACCAAATACAAGACTGAAACAACCTTCCCAAAGATTGAATGACTCACTTCACAATGATTGTGTTTTAATACAAGCCAGGGAGTGCACACATGCACGGCTTTAGTACACAACATAAATACATGCCACATTCATATATCTAACCCATCATAATCGCAAAGATCCACTTTGCCCTCAGCGAGGAATGAGATGACAGATCGTAAATACGTAAACTCGGCTGTGTCAATGACACATAAAATCTTCTGTAACAGCAATGTTTTATCAGCAATTAGTTACTCTTCCATCTTCCAGTGAAGCAGCTGTATTAGCGTTTTCTAATTTTTTCATGAAATATGCAGTCAAAGTTTAGTTGTGCATTTAATTCATTTGTCAGATGTTTGACTTTTTTAATATAATCAACAGCAGTTCTGCTTGATTGGATGTCTTCTACATATTTTCATTTGAATCTAATGTTTTTCTCCTTGTGCGACTGGGAATGAACGCAAATAATCAACGACAACTATTACTATTATGCCGATGATGCAAGGGAGAAGTGCAAAATCAAACTGTTCACAGGCCCTGGCGTCGACGAAGGAATACTTACGGTCTTCTGGTTAGCGGCAAACGACACAGCAATGCGATGATGTAGGTGAGGTTGAGAAGGATGGTGATGGTGATGGTGAATGAATACGTCATTGATAAGGTTAACAGGAAGAGAAAAAAAAAAAAACAGAACAAAGAGAACATCTAAAGAAGTCAACATGAACGATCTTCAAGCAAACTGGAAAAAAAAAAAAAGCATCTGAATTACGAGAAAGCGTGAATCAGACAATCTATTCTACTGATGATGATGAAACCTTCGTCGCCACCGGTATCTAACGGCTTATGGTCACGGGGGATGGGGTGCAGTTTGATAGCAGGCAGAGTTACCCATGTGAATACATTTGCCAACTCTGGACATTGAACTCAAGGCCGACAGTGACAAGTTCGCAAAGCAGAGATCAAAACGTTGTCTGGCGTGCTTGGTCATCAATTCAGACCATCGAAGACTGTGGACCTCCTGCAGCCTCATTTCTTACAAATTTGAGGAAAAAGCTTTAACGAATCATAACCATTTTTCAGACTGAGATAAGGACGACGGCATGAGCCTGCAGTGACTCCTGATTCATGACCATTCCAAAAGACTGTAAAAGTCTTTCTGAGAAGGTGTCAGTGAAAGTGAAAGTTTTTGTTGATTTGTGGAAACTACAGTAGTTTGTTTAAATGAAGCAGAGAAGGTTTCACCACCGACAGAGAGTTTGATAAACAGACACTGCAAAGCAAGTTTGTAACATACTTATCCATTTTGTAAAGAAATACAAAATTGCAACACAACTGAATGTTTAACTGGCAGTGAGAAATGCAATGAAATGAATAAAAGATCACAAAGAATGAAGGTTGTTGATCCAAACATGATAAAACAAGTATAATGTCAGTACTTTTCAGGTAACATATTTCAAAGAATTCTGGATCCAAAAGTCTTATACAGAAGGTGTATGCTAAGATCTCAAGGACGCTATTTGACAACCTTTCTACAGTTCCAATTTTTGTTGCTATGGTTGAAAGAAAAGCTAATGTAACATGAAAAGGCATGTCCTATCTTTAAAGCATAACTCTGTCTGATGATCCTGAAAGCAGATTAAAGCAGTACAATTCAAACAAATTCATTAGGAAAGAAAACACTCTAGTCCAAATGTCCACACCGCTTTTTTCTTTTTTTCACTACCAAATGCAACAACATGTACACCATCAGTACATTCTACGATCATCTGCCACAGCATCATCCTCTCATGCCAAGCATCTTCCAGAGGAAGAAATCAACTTTCGTTCACAACCAAGAAATGAGTATCAGTCTCACATAGAGCTGCATTAAACCGACAAGCACACATAAAAGCATTCTCAAAACAAACTCACGGCATTCGTCGCGATTAAATAGAACACATACACGATTTGATACATATCATGCAAATATTGATCCATCTGCTTCAAAATAATTAGTTTGGATCGTAATTTCTTTGCTCCATTTTATTTCAGCAATGCTTGACAAATATCACACAGAGTTGGAAAATGAAATCTGGCGATTTTGTTTTTGTTTTTTTTTCTTTTCCACTGATTACTGAGCTGAACTGTGCATTGCAGAGCTGTGCACCCTGGATAAGGGGGGAGTATGATGATTAAACCTTCCTATGGTATTACAAAGACTTTGTTTACGACTGATCAGCATGGTAAAAATGGTTGCCTTTCTTTACAAAAAAACCCTTAGTGTGGAGCTTCAGTCGACTGTTAATACCAGCAATTAATCTTGTAGTATTCACATGTGCAAGCAGCATTAACACACAAATGAGGAAAACTGAACATTCAATATCAATTTGATGGGAGTTACTAAAAGATGCTGGGCAAAGATTGAGGATTTAAAAAAGAGAGATAAAGAGAAGGAAGGAGAGAGAAAGCAATAAGGAGAACTCACAAGAGAAAGTAACGGAAGAATGAGCAGCAGAAATGAGATGAAGAATGGCAGAGCAATGGAGAGTCGATAAAGCTGGCATGCGTACGGGGATGGAAGCAGAGATGCGAAGAAAGAAGGGTGCTGGAGGGACAGTAGAGAAGCATAGAGGATGGCTGTGGTGAGAAGAAAGTATCCCAGGTAATCCAGAAAGGTCCTGAACAAAGATCTCGGATGGCAGAGACAGGTCTGAAGAGCAAAGAGCATTACAAAATGTGGCAGAGTGTGAAAAAAAAAAAAAAAAGTTGGAGAAAATAAGGGTGTACATGAGGGTGTGGAGTGAACTCCAAAGAGAGAGAAAATTTAGACAAAAAAATAGCAAAGTGCTAGGAAACAGAGAAAGCAAGGTAGAGATGACAACAGGGCAAGGGAGTCATACTGGTACATTCAATGGGGATGAGAATTGGCTGTTAGAGGGGGAGGAAAATCTTTCGTTATTTCAGCAACAAAACAAAATACATGCTACTAAACATGCAAAAATGTGTTAGACTGTTCTCACTCTGTCTCTGAATGTTGGTTGTCAATCAACAACTGTCTCATATTCAACTAAATTTGTAAATTGGTAAGAACAACAATAACATGACCTAACATTTTGTGTGAATCACAACAATGACTGAGGGGCAGATTGATTGTGCCAATAATATCAATGTACTGTAACATTTTTCATATTGTTGCAGATTAGTGGACAATTATCGATCAATCAACCAATCAATCAATCAATCAACCAATCAATCAATCAATCAATCAATCATTTCATATATACATTTTGGGAAAGGCAAGCTTTTCATCCCTGATAAGTCAGTAATATTCTACAATTGTTGCCATACCTCTTGAAATTATTAAGCTCATCTTTGGGCATTACTAACCATTTTCCCATCATTAAGTCTGAGGGTAATGCTCCCTAGGAACATGTCCATCTAAAAGGGCCCCAATGAAGCATGCTCAGACTGACACTGGACCGGTTCATATCACTTGCAGGAATAACCAGACTTGGTCTTACTGCAACTGCAGTTGTGACTTTGGTGACTAGAATTGCCCTTGATTTCCAGTTAACTATCTATAAAAGTCAATTAAAAACTTATTGATTTGAGCAAATTCACTGTTCCTTTTCATCACACAACAGAAATTGAGGCCACTCCTGTCCCAGTAATAAAGATGGCCTCCACGTAACCCTTTGTCTCCACACAGCTTTGCAGGTTAAAGGTTAAGAGTAAGAGGTAATAATTTACACTGGAAATGATGAAACATCAGAGGGTGATTGATTCAATGAAACCGTATGTCAGTTATACTTTTTTAGAAAATCGTTAATGGGTGGCTGCATAATGCAAACTGCAAAACTCATCAAACTGGTGACCTAACGGATCAAACAACTGACAAAGAAACAAACATAGATAAAAAGAACAAAAAAATAAACAAACAAACAAACAACAGAGCAATGAAAAAGAAGCACAACAAAGATAAAAGCAGTCAAACATGATTCAGTCTTTTAATGGCCCAACCTTAGTGAACCTACTCCAACCTAACCGAACCTAACTCAATCACACCTAACCCTAATTCAAACTATCCCAACCAAACCTAAACCAAACATGACCCAACCTAATCCAAGTTAACATTTTGCTTTCATCTATTTGCTTTCATTTGTCTGATTCCACTTTCATCTGCCATGAAGTCATACATATTTCAAACTTTGATGCGTCCTTCACCTCCACGCAGATGAAAGTACCTAGAAAAGCAAAACAAGGACCAATGGGCTTCTTCCGCGGACAGCCTTCAGACAAAACATATCACTTCTCTGTTAATTGGTCAAAGAACTTTGCACCAGGGAGGAGATTGATCGGGATGCAAAGGGACGAAGGAGCATCCTGAAGGAGGGCAGAGCCTGAATTATGCTTTGGTCAAAAACTAGATGCAATGATGAAGAAAATTTGAAAAAAGAATGCCACGACCGTGTAGTAAGGAGCTGATACTCACAGTATTTTTCATACTGACTCTTACGGTGCCTTCCTCGACAAAGTAACATCCGTCTGCATCATCTCCCTGGTTGATATAAAATATGATAAGTTTGTTTTAGCAGAAACATCGCAGCTGGTTTGGACAGAAAAGATCGCAGTGATGGGCTAATAATAATGGTTAGGTTATCCTTGGGGTGCAAAATCTGGGTAGGCCTTAACGAAGCTGTCATTCCGATGCCAATAATGCTATTACAACAAATCTTGCCTGGTGTTGTCTTACAGCTAGCATTGGGGACACTGTGCCAAAACGTGTCTAAGTATATATAACTCATGAGAAATGACTTTTAACTTATTTCTCTGTACCAAAATCAATCCGAGAGCTTGAATTTTACATAGTTCAGACACCTCACATATCTACGCAGGCATTACGTGGAAGGGAGGGGGGTGGATGAACAATTTTCGAGACACACTGCTCAGAGACAAACTTATCGAGATCTGTATCTTTCTGTCTCTTGAAAGGGTTGTATATAATCCAGAATTAATAACAGGAATACTGCTTGTCTGGTGAGCCTACTTAAGGAAATGAAACTGTAAGTATCTTGTCAGAGCTGGGATAGGCAAAGGGATCATCCATAAAGATGAGCGTAACCGCCGCCAATTTATGGCCAGGGATGGTAGCGTATGACGACGATGATGGATGGAGAAACAAATCCAAACATATCTCTGCGAGATGTTGTCTATCGCGAAAAAATTCTTTAAAGGATGTGCGCTTGGAGCAAGGACGAATTGCTGATGCAGGCTTGAGAATGTATTAGGAGATTCATCCATTTTGGTTAAAATGGAGGGAGTTTGACTGTCCACAGAACGAAAGTTCTTCTTCATTTTTTCCTCTACATAAATCCACAATTACATTTTGATCGAGTCTTTTATTCCCCAATGTTCTCAAGTCCTTTTAAGTAAAAAGGCAGATTAGGAAGATGTTAAAATTTAAAGTGACCGGCGACGACAATGGTGGTAACGGTGAGAGAAAATTACTCGCCACTCATATTCAATGAAGTCTCTCATGTCACCACCATGATCTTGGAGAGAAACATCAAGTAATATCTTTGTGGCAAGGTGCCTGAAAATGCTCCTGTCTACTGCTGTACCATGCACACCTTAAAATGTTCAGGGCAATCAAACCCTTTCACCGTCTAGGCTGTGGTATTATATTTGATAAGTGATTAGGACTGAATTGGGGCTTGCTTTGAACAATTAAGTCAGACTTACAGATGCATTAAAATAGGAAAAGAGTAATTTCTGTGCCACTCACAATTATAAAACACTATACTGACTGTACCTGAGATATGATGCATTCCCCGTCAGGGTATGGTTTGGTGACCAGTGCATCTGCTAGATTCATTCTCTCGTATGGCTGGAAACAGAAGAAAAGAAACAGGAAAATTACTTATAACATCATGTCAAAAGAATACAATTATTACAAAAGTTACAACAAATAAGCAGGAAACAATTACACCAATGTATTACAAATTCACACACTTCTGTCTTGCTACTAAAATAAAAAAAAGAGAGTAGGGAAAAATGGCTGAAATTCAAACGAAGTCCAGCAATCACGTCCAAATACAATTATACATTTAGACCAGAAGTGTACTGAGAATGCATGTAAGTGAAACAATACGCAATAAACAGAAACTACTGCGTAAGTTTCACTAGTGATTACAAATGCAGATCGAGATGACGGTTTCAACTCGATTAAGAGTAGAACTTCTCTTTCACGATTTTGGAGTACATGTTCGAGATGATGAGATGCACATGCAACTTAGAACTAGCCAAGTGTACGGTTCATTGAAGCACGTTGACAATCATGAGGACTCAAACAAACAATACTTTATGATAGAAAAACAATCACAAAATGAGAGGGCTATGATAAATTTTTGAGGAGGCACTGTGTGATTGCCAGAAGCACATGCATGTCATTAAGTATGTGACGGTCGTTAAGGTCATTAAATATGTAACGTCGCACAAAAGCAACAACTTGAATATCCTTTGTATTTCTTTATAATCTTGGCTGTTGTAAAGAAAAAATTCAGGTAGTGCAAGAGCTGCGACCTTTATTTCACAAATATCTTATGGTAAATATATAAGACACTTAATCAAACTTTTCACTGGTGTCAAATTTCAAGGTTAAATAGTGCTTAAATTTCAAAGAACAACAAAGCTTGCAATAATGTGCGGCTACTACCTGGCATTCGTTTTTTGGATACCTTGTCGCAACTGGAAATCTGTCTTGACCAGAGAAGTCTTTCTCCAAACAGCAATACTTTTAAATTAGGAACAAGACATTGGGTATGGTGTTTGAAATGGCTGCAGTAAAAAAGGTAGTCTCTTTCATTTATGAACCACTTCACATTTCAGTGAAATATTCTTTTATTAAAACCAGATGTGTTTAGGGCATTGTCTGAAAAATATGGTGGCAGAGTGACAATTTTGCACCCAAAAACTCCAAAAAGAGCACTCTAAATTGAATCGATAGAAGCGACTGAAAATAATTTCTAAATATGATGACAATCTCCCTCATAAATTATCACCTCTACGGCCATGTGTAGGCTAATACTAGTACCCAAGAACAGAACGCAAAGAACAAATGCTTTGTACATGAAGTATAGTTCTCTCCTTCATTTCCAGAATTTTTCCAAAACATGCTTAATAATTTGTATGCATTATCACAAAGATATATAATACGTATATTTTGAATATTAATATGGAGACCTGTATTCGGGGCATTTTCTCATCAAATACGGAGCACATACTAGCACTTGAAAATTTGAAAGTACCACTTAAAATGAGATTACATAAGCAAGGGGTGATTTTCTTTAAAATATAGCACCTGACAATGAAAAAGTATTTCGGCCACAGGTTTACGATAAATGAACATGTCTGCAATTTTGGACAACGTAAACAAAGGATTGAAGAATGCTACTATTCCTTTCAAACTGTGTGCATCTAATTAAAATGAAATATGGAAGTGCACAACAAGTACTTGTTACATCAACACATGGCAACAGTATCTCATTAAATATCTCTTAAATTACCAGAGATCACTGTGAGCTGTTCCCTTGCCGCACCACTTTACTTAACCAGATGGCACAGTGTGAGGCCGACAGTTGATTGATTCTCCTCACAACACAGTATGAATGTCACTTCTCAGAGAACCCACCAGATTACCATCGCTTGTCAAGTATCGTAATGCTTGTGATCACTTGCAGTGCAACAAATTGTTGCAAAAAACTTTTCTCTATGACAACTAAATCTGCGTTCCTGTGACACCAGCGAGGTTTGACTGACACTAACTACAATGTATGGCATTAAGTTTCATTCAGCAAATGTTTTCCGAACTACTTTGACAGAGGGTCATTCGGGAATGGAAGTGCTCCTGGCATGACTGCATGAAAGGCAACGTAAAACCGAGCACACAGGAACAGAAGAACGACGCTACAGGTGAAAGTCCCATGCAAAATTTATTTAAAGTGTCTCAACTATGGTGAAATAGAAAAATACACTACTTGACTTCTGCCATTTTAAACTATCACTTAGGCTAATGGAAAGAGAGGGTCGTAGAGGTGAAAATAAATATACTGCACTAGCAAGAGCCTACTGTATACTCTCAGTTCAAAAGCACAACAGGTTCATAGAGTCACAAGCCGAAATGAGAGCAAGTCCAGTCATGCCAGGTTTACAGCTATAGCAGTTTTGCAGTGGTGCAACGTTCCCCATTGAAGTGCCTCATCGAAGGAAAAACAAAATACCGTGTTATATACGTGCAGCCACCACACCATAACGTATGTTAGGTAATGTAATGCTGATCACCAATGCATCTGCTTCTTATTTCTTCATTTGCAGGAAATCGATGGGACATTAGCCCAGGCTTCTCGCCCTTGAAATTCCTACGACCTACAGCTGCACACTTAAGTGACATTTCCCTTCTATGACCACTTATGAGATGAAAAACATGAAAATATCGTAATAACCACCACGTAGTTGTACAGTACAGGTTAGTACTAGTAACATGAAAAACTCATTCCCTCCAGCAGTCACCTGGTTGCTATGCAATTAACTACGACGCTTCACACAGTTCTATTTGAAAAGTGACCTTGAAAATGCTACGGTTGCCCAGCTTACGCAATTGCGCGGTCAAATTTTCAAACGATGATATCTTCGCCCCTGTACATTCGATCACGCTAATATTTTCACAGCACATACTTTATACACTCCCCAACTCCCCTTCCAAATTTTGCAATCATACACGATCATCCGGCAGAGATATCGATGATTTTAGCTTTTGACCACGCCTTCAAACAACCTTCAGTAAAACATGTCAGGGAACCGCATCACCACTCCGTTAATCTCCAAAGCTACTCCATGTCAATCATGACACTTGTTTCCATATACGGTTGTAATCTCCCCTTGTTCGAAAGACATTTTAGTGATATTTACATACTAAACAACTCCCATCACTTTCACTTGCCTTCGCAGTTGGTTGCTCTATATACAAACCACGCCAACTCTTGTTTCGTCATATGATAATAACGTGTAATGACGTCACACGATGTTGAAATCCGAACAAGTCCAAACTAGTTTACAGTATTGCATTGTGGGTAGCGTATGTCTTGCGTGTGCGCCTAGGTATCAGTAGTACGTAAACAGTACGTATATGGAGTAGAAAAGAAACAGTGTAGCCCTAGCAACCAGAAAAAGATTTTAAAACTTGTCACGGAAGTGCATCACCGCACCTCTGTTATCATTTTTGTCATTTCATGTGAAAAACTCAATTAACTTTGTGAAAGTGAAGTATGAAACCGTTCGGGATTCCCATTGCGGATATTTTCGACATTTTCTGTGACGATCACGAGGGAAAATTTTCGAGACTGTGTTGAGATGTGCAACCTTTGTTTGGACCAAATATTTGTGCGATTTATCTCTTTTGGAACAATTATATCGGGCCATACCTCTTGGATAATGTGTTCCCAATGTTCTGAGTGAGTTTTATGAGATAATTTGCTATATATTGTGAGATTCGGATGATTTAAAAATGTTAGATTTTTGCTCTTTCTTGGTTAGCCCCAAGGACGATCCGCCATGTGTGTTGCAGTGTTACGTAATCCAATTATCTTGATGTTAGCAACGGTGCAAAATGGGCATAGCAACCCGGTGACTGCCAGTATGCCGGTGTAACAACAGTCGCTAAGGACGACGTCACATGGAAAACCTCTACAGAGACTATGATCACTGGAGGGGTACCCGTGTCCTCCAGAAAACCCCATTCACCTCTCCCGAGAGTGGGTTTTCACCTCTCCCGAGAGTGGGTTTTCACCTCTCCCTATGGATAAGGATGAAATAATGGTTTAAATGGCTGGATACAAAGAGTAATGAAACATTTTCACAGTGCCACTGTAACTGATATGAGGGATATTTAAACAACGCACAAATTAGGTTGTACCTTGAAGAGTACACAAATACTGTACTACTGATTTTACATGAGAATGAATCTATCTTGATAGTAACTAGCTCAATCTCTGACAGAATTTAAACCCAAACCAGGGCTACTACAGTGATGGGAAAGCAACACCGATGGAGCAATTGCTCTTTGGATACTGTGCATTGGAGGGCTACAGTATATGCAAATAAAATGAAATTTAGTTAGCTGTACTATTTTGGCCAGAATTTTCCAACTGAGACATACTGTTAAACATGCATTGTGGATTGCAAACATTGTGGATGAGCAACTGATATTTCATAGTTTTGTTATTTCAAAACAACTTTAAAATCAAGTCAAATAGGAACCTAAGAGTAAAAATTATGTAAAAGCACTAAGCACTAAGGACACTAGAAGTCCTTCCAATATGTCAGAGTACTGGGCCTGAAACATTTAAGAGCGCTTGACTTGAGCAGTGAGTTTTAATTTGCAAAGGGTTGTGTCACATGAGAACTGTTGATGGAATTCCGAAGCTGTTCAGAGTCCCCTGTGTTGTAACTCTTCGATGGTAACGTCGGCCTCCGCGAAACCCAGAAACAGATCAATACATGAAAATGGCCTGCGGAGATTCAGGCAGACATGAAATCATAAATATTAAGTCTGCAACATGTCATATCAGTTTCAGCCTAATGGCTACCAGGTTTCCTTCATGAGTTTGTGTGTACAGCTATACGATTGTAGTTGCACCTTGGAGCAATGCAGAGCAGATCCAAACCCATCTAACTGGTTAAGTATCACATATCACCTCAAAAAATTACTTGTCTCCTGTTTGTCACCAAAAACGCTCCAACATTGTCTTGAAGTAGAGTAAAAAGATGGAGCACAAGACATTACTTTGTAAAAAGGTTTCAGTATCATTTCACGAGTGGGTGATAATTTTAACAAAGGGGCCCATATCAGAGAGGCTTTGTTGTGCTCAGAAAAAACAGTACCATCGCTTTTGGTATCATAATGAAAATAAAAACCTTGATTAAATCCAAGTACATCTTGTTTCAAGAAAATTAAGTGAGAAAGGAGGCTCTGCATTGGAAAACGTTTTAACAATCAGGAATATTTGGATGGCTAAGGACCAAGGCCTTCCTTACTCAGATAAATGGAATTAGAGTTACTTGGATTAACATTCATGATGTTATGATTCAGTATCCTTAGTATCATGATACATTAATGATTCACGATGCGTGCTAATGTGCTGTCCATTTAAAATGGAATGTGTCAATTTCATGCTGGTGCTAAATTGTAACTTAGTATAAATGGTAAAGAAGAAAAGGACTTCATTGCATCTGCCTACAGTGTGAAGTAATATTTTAGTTTGTAATTTTCCCAGTTTCTGGCTGAACCAGACAATATTTGGTTTCAGCGATCGACAGAACATGAGCCAAGACCCATCCGCATGTGGCGGTCTGCAGTGCTTAGATTGGTACTTAAATGGAGAGAGGAAATAAAAACCCACTTATGATAGCCACAACAAACCAAACTTAATGGTGAGAGCTCTCCGCCTCTTTTCATCTCCATGACAAAAGAGAGACGATAGACTGATAACGAAGGAGGCAGCAATGGAAATACCAGCGGTCAGTGACTTGCCAGGACTCACGTATGAACAAGGGAGCCCTGTACTTGGCAGGCGAGAAAAGAGGACTTTGATACGTAGCAAGTTGAAGGAGGTGAGATTCTTGAAAGCAGGTGATAATGTGTGAGATAAGATGCTTTTAATGAATGGAAGGAGGATGGAGTGGCCTCTCAATTGATGGATGAGAACACTGATGATTGGGCTATTAGATACAAAGGCAGCACAGACGAAACAACTTTGTGATGCCAACTCAAGAAAGGAAAGGGCATTTCTTCTCGGCTCATTTTATTATGCAATCAAGCTGTCAGAGTTAATGGAACAGATCAGGGCAACAGACAAGATCCATGATGAGCAGGAGTGAAAGAAAAAGTTGTTAAAAAACAACTTGACGCATTAAAACAACGTTTTAATGGATTCTGATCCCTGCAGCAAGAACAAAGTCACCGTTATGAGTCCGAATACATGCTACAAACAATACCTAGCGGAGTATCCTTCGAAACAATCCTTACAGATAAGAGGTGTAGAATTCACGGATGGGGGGAGGGGGGATGAGAGGATTAATACAACCAGGCAAATTAAAACAATGTTTTAATGAATCTTATTCATACAGCAGAAATGATTTCAGAGTTGTGCAACACACAAAATTAACAAAAAGCCTGCTGTATATCATACACTCTAATCCAACCAGATTAGAGCTGGTGGAATCCAAAGCGGTTAGCAATGAGAAGATTCAACTGATTGGAACACCACGGGTTCAACTTCAAACGCGTAAAAACATATTTTCTCATACTTTGCTTTCTCTTTGCCATTCACTGAGAAGAAGCTTTGTTTTAACAATTTCAGGGCCCACATATCTTCCACTTCAGAAATCAGGAACTGACACTGTACACATCAGGTCACATACTTCAGTCATTATATAACCAAGTCTGTACCCATCAAGCCATGCGATGGCACAAACTGAAAACTCTATTCAATCGCACATACCAATCACTTAATCAGATGTAATCATATTTACTTTATCTCAAAACTACTACCTCATCCTGTTTACAACCTCTGAATACACCAGGGAAGAGCAGAGAGAAATTTTACTAAGTAAGTCTTTCCTCCAAATGCAAATTTTCATAACATTCACAGTTACAAACTGTGTAATATTCACAGCTAACGGGAAGCTTAAGGCAGTGCCTTTTATTCCTGCACGCATGTAAAGTGTCTCATCTAATGAGATGGGTTTTCCAGTAACTTTCGGTGGGTTTCCCATCCACAGGTCTTCTTCAGATTCATCATCATATCCACGACATTTTCAATGAATATCAAATTAGCTTGCACACTTCTGGAGCTCACTGAAGCATAACTTTAATCACTTGCCTCCTACCTTCTCCTTGGCGTAATTGTCTTAACAGGCTCGGCGAATTGTTTACAAATCTTGAAAAGAGGGGAAAAAAATGTCAGACTTCTCCTCTTCACACCAACTCCCAAAACTTTCAAGAAAGCTCTCAAAAAGCAGGTCCACCCTTAAGCAAAACAGTTACTGTTTTTTTTTTCTTTTTTCAAGAAACTCATTGCTTTGATCAGAGATGTCTGACCCTATTGGGAAAGCATTTGACAAGCGAAGTGAACTTCATGCGAATGAACTACATCCATTCCTTAAAGAGACATGCAAACCATGAAAAACTGACAATTGCAAAAAACAAAAAAAAATTGTACTGAAAAGATTTAAATGCTTTCACTAGAATTAAAGGATGCAAAAATTCTTTTCTAGAAATCTCTCCCAGATGCAGATCTGTAAATGGTATTGCACATAACGATTGAGAATGAAGTCCTCTATGAAATGGTAACAAAGACAGGATAGTCAATTTATCTTTACAACCGAAAATGCTCCATCAACTTACATAATGAACAGCAGTATACTGTAGACTGCTTACAATGCATCAGAAATTTTGCAAGTAAAGCAAGAAAACAAAACCATGACTTGAAAATTCCTTTCAAAGCCTCTTGGCAAATATACTCGATAAGCTCTCCTTGAACATGGTTTACAGATCGATATTTTCATCCCTTCCATCAAGAGCATGAGGAAATATGGTGACTGACCTCCAAAGCTTTTGTCTTGGAACGATATTTGTAGTCTGCATGTGAATGTTTTTTGTTTTTTCTTTTCTTGTTCTGTTTTATACCATTTCAAAAGAAATTTCATCACCGCTGTGAAGGGTATCATCTTACTGTATGTCATCTTTCTTGAATATTTAGAAACACAGCAAGCCAGCAGACTCTTTTCTTCCTTTTATCACAAAGCCTCACCGGTAGTATCCTTGCCTGAATCTACCCACTGCTTCGAACCAAACTTCATTAGGATTGATCTAACATTCAACAAGGTAAAAAGGTATTGCGGCCAATTTGCGGCGCTGCAGAGAGTCATAAGGGCATCACACAAGCAAGGCCCAGTCCCAAGGGACATGCCGCATATATCGCTTCAGGGAATGATCTCACAGTCAATTTACTCTTAATCAACTAAGATGGAATAGACTTGGCTAATTCCTGGCTGTTTCTTTGGAGAAATACTGATCTTAATTTCATTTAGCTAGTATTCACCCCAAAGTCTGAGTGGCCTTTGATGCAACTTAAAAGTAAATCGTGGCTTTGAGCTGTTTTGGCTGAGCTTGGTTATATTTTTCTTCTTTCATCTCCATCGTTGCTTCTTCTCACTAAAAAGGAATGTTGATCAAATTATCACAAATCTACAAAGCATCAAACTCTGAAAGAATGAAAAGTTCAAGGAAATGTTGATCAGGAAATACTACCAAGTTTTCTGATGGATGTAAAATGACACAGCTATAAATCATCACAGCACTGAGACTTTTCACTCGAAATATTTCTGGAACATCTGAAGAACTGTTTTCACTGGAAAAAACAATTATTGGGTATAAACTGAGGAATTGTGATTATTTTTTTGTATGCGGTGAGTTTCCACCATTCTGTTGCCTGATGCACGACTGCACACACAACCATGGCTGCAGACAGGGACACCTTCCAAAAACTGAATCATCAGGGGAAACAAAAAACAAAAACAAACAAACAAAAGAAGACAAGAAAAACAAAAACAAGTAAAATGAAATCCCCAAAACAATGAAAAAAAAAGAAAACAAATATTCAACCAATGGGAAAAAATGTAAGTTTCTCAATTTGTCAAGACAATGGACATTCAGGAGACATGCTACTATTCTTTGAAACTGGCATCACATTTGTAACACTTTACTGCACTTCAGGAGTATGGAATGAGGTTGAGGACTGTTAATGAACCCTTTCCTGGTCTTGCTAATTTTCTCAAAATAAAACTCTGTATCAAGAACTGCCAACACTGAAGTCTTCCTCAAGTCCTCCTCACCCAGGATTTTTTCAAAAGTTTCCTGGTTGCGACTCCAAATTAAGAATGGATGGTCCTCCTACCATTTAGGTATGCAATTCTGTGACAATTTGCATAGGAATGTGGCTCCCACATGTCATGGAATGTCAGGCACATACGTCTTCTGCCTTAAAATTTGAAAGCATGTCAATAAACAAAATATAGTGAAAGTCAGAAAAAAAAGATGAATCATCCAATGTGAGAACAAGTTTCAAACTGATACGAGGGTAACCTTCTATCATCCCATGTTTGTGAATCAGAGATTTGCTTGGAAAATTTATGGCCAGGAAGGGGGGTTTGTGAACTGAGGAGAGTATGATGAGGGGGGACAGGAGCAATGGTGGATAAGTGGCCAGAAGGAGAGAGGATAGGAGGGGGGAAAGGGTGGGATGAGAGAGAGAGAAGATGCTGCTGAGTTAGATGACACAGCAAATTGAGTTTGCTTTTAAGGATCACATGCACAAGGTACTGAACACTCTGTCTTTGTTTAATATTGGGAAAGAATTTGTCCACGGGCGATGGTCGATAACATGCTAGAACCATCGTATGTCTACATCAGTAACACTCCCAAGGCCAACTACCAGAGCATCATTTAATAAATCATCCAGAATGTTAACTGATCACAAGACGACATGTACGTGACATTCACATCACAACTTCGCCCACCCCTCCAGAGACAGCTAACGAAATCTGTCGACATAATACAGGATCAGACTGACATCTAACTTGAGTAATTTAATCAAAGAGTGAAAATTTGATATCAGTTAACTCTTTTGATACATATTTTCATTTCTTAGTCAGTTAATCAAACTTGACATTCAGTTCCAACTTGGAAAAGGTTATCCAGAAACAGAAAAATATGAACACGCAACAAATATGTTGTCGACCACAGAGTGTGGGTAAGAATTCCACTAAAGGCACTGAAGATACCGGGAAGAGAGTTTAGAAGACCGCTGACATGAAATTCAGAAAATGGGCTTGAGGTGGCATGTGCAGTCCCCTTTGCTGTGGAAACTTGTGAGTCAAACTAGACTGGACCCATCCATGTCACACAGATGAAAAAAGTGGGATATGTCAGCTCCTTCTTTACTCACACCTTACATCTACTTTTTTTCAGCATTACCTCTGACAACACTGAGGAGAGATTGATTTGTGACTAATTGACACTTTATACGTGAAAGTGTTCCAAACTATCAGCGCTCAGTCACATATCAATACAGTGCCTTTACATCTGTCAGCATTTGGACCAAAGCAGAGATCAAAGCAAACGCAGGGGAAACATTGTGTCATCTATTCACCCCTGCCTGCAGCACACACACACAAAAAAAGAGGCGGAATTTTGTGGGGGAAACTAAAACTAACTGTACGTGTACATGCAGGTGTCAAACATAGGGAAAGACTGTTTAATAATGTCAATTACATCAACGGTGATGCCGTCCGTACAACTGCGAACAAGCAAACGTTCTTTTACGTGGGGTAGACATCATGGGTACTTCATCCCCAGGGTTAAGCCACAGAAATAAAGGTTGCAATCCCTCAGTTTCTGCCAGTTTCTTACAATGAATCTTTTCCCAAGGTTTTTTCACTGTTCCTTCAAATACTTTGAATAGATATTCTTCCAACCAGTTGGCAGTATAGCCACTACATGGTGTCAGCTTGAAAGAAGGAAATGATCTCTTATAACCCTTAATTATTCAAGACATAGTTCCCTCACAATAGAATGGGGACATTTCGCATGCAGTCGATATCAGAGATCGAGAAGCATGCTCTTTCTTGCGGCATGTATGAACTAGGTTACCCTTCTAAATTGACCTACTGGTTGCACTTAATACACACTTGTGTACACACGGCTTCACGACTGATCCCAAAATTGCCCCAAGGTACAAACAAGCTATGAAGATTTGTTTTTCTTTCCTCCTCCCTTTACGCAGAAGCCCTCGACCCTCCGCCGTGACAGTTCATGTCCGTCGATCGAGCAACGGCTGTGGAATTCACGGTGATCGTCAAATGATCCTGACAAGTTAAGCTGAACATTAATGGCAAATCACCGGCAGTTATGTCATGATCGCTCACGTGAAATTAACATCAAGAGTAATAAAAACAGCCACCAACATACAAAAAAAGATTATAACGAATGGGGCTTGTGGTAAGATCACGATGGCATGCAGAACGCTGCAAAGCTCGTAATGGGTTTGTCCCATAAAATGCGTGTGACTGTCACAACATGACAACATTGAATCTGTTACAACTGAACAGGCAAGGTAGACGGCAAGAGGGTTGAGCCGTTCCTATGTACGCGATTTCTAAAGGAAAAGGAGATGAAGAACGAAAGACAATCTCAGCATAGGCGATCAGATGGTTGATTAAACATTACAAAAGACCATTCACCAGAAAACAATGCCACAGAACCAATTGTTAATTGTTGTCAACAAACATCACGTACAATGCTTCTGTTACCTCAGTTCTTTCGTAGAAGGACAAAGATTTATTTCTTTAGATCTTTATTTTGAAATCCTTTGCAGAGTACCTTGAGCAGTTAACACTTTCAGGATAGTCATGCTATGCCTGTTGGTAATTATCATTAAGGCTTCAATGAAGACCATATGAATCAATTTTTTTATCGCATATCAGTGATGGAGTGACTTGTCATAGCTATGGGGGTATACTCTGCTCCACCTTCAAATCCATGTCCAAAAAAAAAAACAAGCAAAGCAGCCCAAATGAAAAAAAATGGGAACGGTGAGGGACTGGAATGAGACTGTAAGAGGGGTAATGAAATTACATGAAAAGAATGACTGAGCACAAGGACATAGACAAACATCTGCTACTCCAACTACAGACAGTAAAATGCAATGTTCCACAACAAATAACTGTGCAGCACGGGTTCAGAGAGGAGCCGATGTTACAAAAAAAATACTGAAAATGCGGCTGCTGTGACATGAATGCGACATTTCTCATCTACCTGGCTTTGAAATACGGTAGAAACAACAGAGTTCTGCACATGAGATGAAAGCATCAGAAAACAAGCCCCCAAGCAATCGTGGTAAATCCAACGCGACGAAAATTACAAAATTCAATTTGTAAAGACCTCTCGCTAAATGACAGTCAGAGCACAGCTTCTCTTAAACTGGCACACAACCAGTCAAGGTAACGACGGTGAAGAGAAGAATCCCTTTCAGATCTTGTTGACGGATAATTCCTCGAGAAGCACGAACAATGGTTTTTCTTCCGTTTTTTTTTTTTTTTTTCAAATTATCCTTGGCATCTACTTTTCGCCAGCTATGTCAACGACTGAGAGTGTGTCACGGAGTGTGATCACTGGCAATCCCTTTTACCTGTTGATCGCACTTGACTATTTGATACATATGCAATCAATTTTCTGCACTACTGTAGCAGCTGAAGACTGCATCCTCATTGGAGAGAGAAAATCATGCAAATTATTTTTAAGAACTGGGTTTAGCAAGTCAGCAACAGAGAAAAGTGAAATCTTTTTTAGTCACCCAGCAATCTGAGATTTTTGTAGATTTTAACGTTTCAAATGAATCTGTTGATGGATGAAAAATATTTCTCATAGTTTGTTTTTTTTTTGGGGGGGGAGCTTCCATTCACAGTGCAAAGATGGCTATACATAACGATACTGAGAGGCAAATAAAGAACAAAAAAAGGGGAAGCTTTGGAAGAAATTTCTACCATAAATGCATCACAGATCATACAATAAGGAACCGGAGTTTGGCCAGACATAGTCCTGGCAAAAATAAGCAGCACTCAAGAAGTTACATCAGCAGTCAACATGGAAGAAAAAAGAAAAAAGAATGTGGGGTTTTCTTCACCAAGCAATGTGGAATATTTCTCTCTTCCAAGCTGTAAGAGGTACAACACTGCATGCCACCAGAATAATGGTTTTACTTTATCAGTGCTCATCCAAGCTTATTGCTACCATCACTGGTGGACCCACATGCAATAAAGGCGGTCTTCTGACAGATCCACCCCCGTCGTCAAGCACTCCGGGAGAGGAGGGTACCCTGGTGTACTCCGGTCATCTCTCCTAGGCATTGTGCAGTAAATGCACATATATTCATTATGCATGCATTTGCCCACTAAGTTATTAAACAGTGTGACAGTTCTAAGCCTGAAGAAATACCACAGCAATAGTCTGTCCAGGGGTATGGACTGATTTACGTCAATGATGGGTATGTTGCGACATTCACACACACATTTTACAAAGACTTGCACAACACAACACTTGTCAGATTTTGACAAAGCAACAGACTTCAAAACAGTAGGGAGTTTTAAAAACAAGACATTTTAGTACCCATTAATTGCTCACGCTATGTGTATTTGAAAAGCTGTGTGTAATTATCCTCCAGTTACTCAACCAGAGATTCCTTTATAGCAGTTTCCACGCAACAAGAGAGGTTGCAATTTGTCACTTTGTAGGTTTTCTAAGCTCTATTTTGGTTCCAATTGTTGTGGAGCTGCCAAACCTGTGACTGCATAGATGCTTAGGTATCACATATTGACACAAGTTTTGTGTCAAATGACCTTGCCCCCATCTCCTCTTCTAGTGTACAGGTTTCATGTAGAGAATTCACAAGTTTACTCTGCTTTTTCCAGCATGATATCACTAAACCTTAAAGGCTGTATTGCATCACCCTAAGCTATATTTTTACCTCCCGGAAAGCAAAATTCTCAATTGGGTCTAAGTTACAGTTCTCTTAGATTGACAGCAAAATTCGAAAGATGCAGAGCAGCTCGTATCACACGGCGTACACAGGGATCCATTGTTTTGATTACACATGTGGAGGAATTTAAGACCCGCTGAGGGAGGGACTAGAGGTAGATGGTTGGGAGAATTGAAACTGTCTGGGGTGATGAGTTTTTGTCTTTAAGGCTTTTAGGGGGCTACCCATTTTCAATGGAAAAAAAAAAAGAAGCAAATTCCAATTCGCACTTCTCAATTTCTGGGCTTTGCTATTCTCAAGCAAACTGATTTCAGTGAATTTCCATAGCATGTTAGAGGGTCTATACAAAACTAACATTCGGAATTCAACCAAACTCGCAGTCGCTGTTCGTTCCCACTTCTACAGTAAATGGGTGGTCCTAAGCTTTCTCCAGTTGTTTCTGCAGTGGTTCATGGGGACCACCTAGCAGTACTTAACACCAGATCATTCACTGCTTAATAAGCACGAAAACAGCCGGCAAGCCAGCAATGGCATGGACAAACTGTATCCTCTCACCTCTAAAGACTTCAGCATGCTCACACTCTCCAGCAGGTTTTCGTACACCCTTCGTTTCCTGGCAGCATTCTTCAAGACGATCCTTCGGAAAGATTCACGGCCCTTTCGGTGATAAAAGCAGAAAGGAGCACTGTTTATATTTTGTGCCTCATTTTATCTGATGTTGTTGGGAGGATGATGGGAGGAAGGTCAAAGATCAATTTCTTGCCAGCTCTTTCCACCGTCAAGAACTCTAGTGGCTGGAGATCTTGCAAACAGCCTCTTTGCTCTACGAACCAGGGAGAGCTCTTAACATATGTCACTAATTCACTAGTCATCTGACCATAAAGAGGAATCCAGACAGGTGAAGATAACACTAATCAATTGCAATTCAGGCTGGCTATATACTCCAGGAAGTGCAAGGAGGATATTAAACAGAGGGTCCATTGTTCAGAGTATTGCGACATTGCAGTACGAACAATGGACGTTTGTAATGTCTACATGTCCTATCACAAAGCTGAATTACATGTTCACCCTATCTGACACTATATAAGCCAACGTAGTGGTGCTATCCTTCTGCAAGATATTCCACTTTTCCTAGGGTTCAGGGATTAATAAAGATAGGAAAAATTTGATGCTAAGCATTTTGGTGGCTGAATCTGCACTGAAACAAAAGGTACTGTACTTATCATTCCATCGTAACGGATGTCAAGTAGCTGGTACCACAGGGAAGAGCCGAGGGGAGCTACTTGTGACCCCACTATTAATTCTCATTCCAGAAGCAACATTCAATGTAAAGGTTATAAACAATAACACCTGCAAGAGGCAAACAATTCTCACCAGCCAGCAACAAAGGTCTCAGATTTGTTTGAATACATACATTGAGTATGCATAGCTGCTGATGGCTGTACCAAACGGGGCGTAATTTATCAAAGAACAAAGTCCCGAACTTATTCTAAAATTGTGATCTAAATTGCAAATAGCAAGACTCTCATGTAACAAAGTAACTATGTTTTCTTTTCTAAGAAATGGGGAAAGGGATATAACATCACTAAATCCAAGTTTGGCAATGTTCTCACTTTTTTACAACAATATATTAGTCAATGCCAAATAAATCTGGGCATTTACCAAAGCCCAGAGAATGCCCTCCGATGTAGCTACAATAGTTGCTGCCCTCGGAGTGTTGTACATCAGCGCCAGCTCTCCAAAGCTGCCCGTGTTGTTATATGTTCCAACTTTCTTCACCTCTTTGTTTATCTCTTTTAAGATATCGAATGTGCCTCTGCAAAGGAAGAGAATGATACGTATCTCCATTACATCAATGCCATTGGCATACCAGAGTAAGTCCAACATGACAAAATTTATTTGACAGAAGGTACCCCCACCGTCTTGGCAAAGACAGACACACTATCCATAAGATCTATAGGAGATATCGATGATGTAAATTGTCTCTCTATGCTGAAAAACTTTAAGTGTGAGTCTTATCGATAGGTGAACTCATAATCTGATCTGCAACCAAAATGAGCGATCAAATAAACTTGTTTATCACGACGTTGATATTTGCAACTTCCGCACCGTTGCTATCTGTCCTGGAACTATAAGACATAAGTCTCTGTTGTAATTTAAATGATGTAAGTCGTAGCAATGGTCATCGAATGTTTTTTTTTTTGGCCTTGATCAAATGGTGAGTATTCATTCCCCACTGCTGGCACAGAAGCATGACATTTTCAATTAAGTCTTAAGTCCTCAACAACTAAAGCGGAAGGTGTCAGATCCGTCATAGGGACCGTATTAATTATAAAACTGTCTGAGGCCTTGTTGCATTGTTGCTGTAAATGTCATGAACTGAAAAATGGGGAAAACAAAAAAAAAACCCAAAATTGAAAAACTTGCGGAAAGAGCGACAGCAGGGCAGGGCAGAAAAAAAAAAATAAATAAAAGCAGCAGTAAATAAAAAAACAACAGGGAAGCAAATATAATGCATGAGGTGTGTGAGAAATTCTGTATAAAGTCTTTGGCACAGATTTGGTAGTATGGTTGAGACAGAAGGTACTGTAATTAAAAACAGAAGCAAACATTGCAGCAGAAAGGTACAATTCATACTGTAATAATTACCATGATGCCACCGCTTAAGGCACAATGGCAATTAACGCAAAAAAGTAAACACTGTGGCACAAGTAAGGGCAGAGTGGTTGCGAGGTAAACAGTCTGTTTCAGACTCAACTTAGAGAAGGTGGGAGAGTCATCATAACACAGAGTCATGAGCTTTCTTATATGGCTAAGACTGGTGAAATCTACTGATTTAGGCCTCAGCCACTGTAACTATCATTCAAAGAACAGATGGACTGACACTATGAAGTTTTTCACACACAGCAACACAAAAGAACACTTTTGTGTTGATTTGCTCTTTTATTTGGTTTTATTAATATAGACTAAATAATGATAGAAAACCATCTTAATTGGAACAATTTCTTTGACAGCTATGCAAATTTCTTCTATCCAATTTACTCACAGATGTGGACTCTGAGCAAATTGATTAGAATTTATTCTGATCTCAAATGGCTACCAAACATATTTCCCTCTTATAAAACTGTGCCAATTAATGTACTACCAGCTAAATGGAACAGTGATTCTTGAGTAATGCTGCATCCTAATAATTATGCGTTTTGAGACTCTGTGTGAATACACACCATTGCAGTATACTTACTGGGTAAGGCGTAAATGACATGGAGTAACGGTGAGGTTTATTGCCTACGGTACAACATGGTGAGTGGATTGCTACAACAGTCCATTCCAGATGGAGGACAGGGTGGGGTGGGTTTGTACCAGCATGGTCTAGAGTCCACTACAGCAAAGCCAATTTGGAGTGGGGTTAAGCTAAAGATTCGATGTGTATGGATGATTTGGGGTACATGTCTGAGTGGATGTATTTAGAATTACTTTCAAACCTACTCTTTCAGAAAATTCACATGTGAGAATGACCAAAAAAAAAAAACAGTACCTCGATTAGTACTGCTAATATAGTACCAAAAGTACAGATCATGGCCATGACCACCAATAACTCTAAGAAATTACCAGAGCATGACTAGGGATCTGCAGTAACACAAGTATGTATAGGCTAAGATACTACGATACTTTCCATCGCACACAAACTGTATAGTACAGTACATACCAGGCACCAACGTATGAATGTCTCATGATGTAATGTTTCCAACACTGTCAATGATAAGGTTGTAGTTGTTACTGCAAATGTGCATGGATGACACAAGAAGAGACTTAGCTATTTATGAGGAAATGCTGGAGGTCACCATCAACTTTGAAACGGAAAAAACGTTGATATATTACTGTATGTTCCTCTTGCAATTAAATACTCTACGGCATATGACTGTGTGATGTTAAAAAAATACCCACTGTAAAGTTTCCTGTGATAACGTGAATTTCCGTTTTGACCTCACATGTACACGATACTGCACGAGGATATACTACAGTATAATAAATTTGTCAGATAAATGGCCAACAGCTGTGTTTTCATTCATACTTATGAAAAGGATTTCATTTTCTGGGGACATACCATATTGCACTTCCAAGTAATGTGTTACTAATGTTCTTATCTGGTTGTTGAGATGTATGCAATATAGCTATATGGAGGCTACCACAGCTGATGCTGATGACGTGGCTGGATTTTAATGACTGCTAGTGTACTCCTGCCACATGACGACATCACAAAAATCAATCAACTTAAAAACAAGAAAGTCAAAGGACTTTGTGATTCCTTGCCAATAATACACCAAGCTCTTTTGACCACTGTGTGTACTAACCATATCTGTTTTCACAATTTGACCTCTGGTGACCTCAAATGAAGTTTGACCACCAAAATCAATGGGAATCATCCACTAACTATCACCTCCTCGCACATTAAGTACTGAAGTAGTCAAGATTATGCTTCTTGGGATACCCTGTTTTCAAGGTTTTAACAGTTTGACCTCTGTTGACCATTACCAATACAGTAGGGATCATCTACTCACTATGACCAACCCACACACTAACAAGATTACTTGAGATATTATGTTTACAATGGTTCCGCAATCTGACCTCTGGTGACATCAAATGACCTTTGACCTCCACCAAAAAACAGTAGGGATCATCCACTCAATATCACCAACCCACACACCAAGTATGAGATTAGTATTAGGTTACTCTCCCTGAGATATCATGTTTACAAGCAAGGCATCACATACACAAAAACACATACACACACACATGACATGACAATAGCATAGACTCCTTTTGCCTTTGGCGAGGAATCGAATAAAAACTTTTGGGTTTTTAGTTGAGATCAAAATCACTGTCAATATGCTGAAGATGAACTCAATCTGTATATTCCATCTGAAATACTGAGCTGGCACACACCGCCTACTGTGTCTGCAAGACAAAAATGAACTAAGTAGCTATTGTTCAACCAAATAATCAGATATGAACATGCAGCTCTAGGCATCATCGTCTGCTTGAACAAAACCGGCCGTCACTCCCAAGGTCAAAAAAATTCACACTGCAAAGAACAGGAAGTCATGTACAGAACACCTGGGACAGCATCAGCGTTAATCTGTACCATCAATCATGTTTGCTTCAAATCCAGTTTCGGATGAAAATTTAACAGAAGAACCTCAAGCAGAAATAGCACATTGAACGAAAGCTTTGGAAATTAAGCAAACGAAGGTGCAGTCTGTGACTCCGGAAGTAAACATTCACCGGATCAATGGAGGGGGAGGGCATGGTAAGGCAGATTAGGAGATGCTGATTTAACTTACGTATCAATAACATAAAAGTTGTCGCCGTCATCATTTTCATCGATGATATGTTCGCCGGGGACAGTCTGAAAGCCAAAAAAACATACATGTAACTGAAAAAAGTACATAACGGGTCATCGTAATAACTACTGTGAATATGATGGAAATTGCACGATATCTCCACAACTTCCGTGGTGTGAATCTTCATGTTCATACTTACCACTTGCTCAAACTAAGGCACCATCTAACCTGCACAATACACTCCAAAATCAAGTTCTAGCATTGTGCCCTGTATGACGTGAGTCAGGAGGGGGGGGGGGTGAACAATGCATTAGTGTAGTGAGAAAGGGGTAAGTATATATGTCTACCAAGGGATATGTTCTAGTAAGTGCAGCAACGAATGTATACCGAGTAATCTAGAATACTCTACAACAAAATCATCACAGAAGAGACATCAAAGAGTGCAGCAAAACATAAATGAGGACAATCGGTTAAAAGTTGCGTGTGGATCATCATTCAGTCTGTGAATTTGTCCTTTGATAGTTATGCTATCTCACATTACTGATCTTAATTAAATGAGACTCTACTTGCAAGCAGAATGACTGATTGCAAAACAACGCTCTTTCAAACTCCAACAGAATCAGTCGCACAAAAATGAAGTGACTACCTGTCTAAAAATGATGGTCTTGAGCCAAGCCACACACACAACACTGGACATTCCCTCTTAATTGAAATGATGGTGATTGGCATACATGGGTCAACTTTGAGCCTCGCTTGTAATGTCTTCATTTCCACTATACTGCCTCACAGCAGCAAAAGTGACTTTGACATTTCGATGCACTTACTGTATATTCACTAGTTTCATTGCCTGCATCGGTCTGAGCAAAACATACGCACAATTTTTGTGTTGATCAACATCGTATGAGTGCTGATATTCGTTCATGACTTGGGAATCTATAATGATACACAACAACGTTCTACAAACACCAAGCTAATCATATATGTAGAATTGTTACTGTAGAATGATTTTGTCACTCCAATCCTTCATCAAGCTTACACAACTCAAAATGCAGTTCTCTAAAGATGACTGCCCTGTCATCTAATAGGATCTACAAATACTATATATGTTTTCGTCATTAAATTCAATGTGGAACTGAATTCATCTGCAGGTCACGAGAGCAACCGTGCAGCTGAAATCCAAACAAAGCTATACCCTATGTCCTTTGATACGAAAGATGACCTCAAAAACAGTAAATAACGTAAATGAACGAATGACGGGTGGGTCATCAGTCCGCAGCAATTATTAAAATGGTTGGATGAGGTCATTTAGAAATAGTGTGCATTAGCTCAGATCAAGCTGTGGGTGTTTGACATGTTTGTAGTTCCCATCTCAAGATCAACTTCATGCAAGCTGTAAATATTGATCTTGTTGAATCTATATAGACCATTGTTTTAAGTACTTTTTAACAGCTGACAGTAAACATACTTGGAAGAAAATAACGCCTTATCCTTACAAATTAAAGGAATGCAGACGATTGTTTACAATACAAAAGGAACTGACAATTCACTGCAAGTAACAAAATTAAACAGAGTATTTTTGTCTGCCTTCCCTGGTATACATTGCCATACCTATCTTTCAGACTTACGAGTATCATAAAGTTCTCTGGCAGAGCACACACAGGTCCTCTACAGATCCAGAGATAAGCAAAATTACCGAAGTCTGCATAAAGACTTAAGTAATCAAATTCATATCACTTAATACATCAAATCCAAGTACAAACTTGATGTAAAATGTCAACATGTGCAAGCAGTATTCTGAAGTAGGCTAAAATGTAAACATTCAGCCAGGAACATCAATCACATATCTATGTAGATGAGGAATAAACAGCAGAATGTGGTTTATCAATGTGCAATGACCCAAGGATACACAGTAGGATAGTTGCTGCCTTGATGTTAATGATCCATACACTATCATTGCATCAAGCATGAAAGAAAACTTGGCTATTTCCAAAACCTAAGCGAGCGCGCTAAGCGAGAAGAGAGAAGAGTTGTTCATTTTCTCTGGTTCCTGCAGAGTTTGATAGAATTGATCTTTTGGAGATTTCTAAAGGGGATGTACAACTGAGCGACAACTAGTCCAGCTGTGTAAAAGGAAGCCACAGATACTGCGCGAAGCTTCACAGAACTTGTGAGTTTATGTCTATGCAAAGCCAGCACAGAGAATCTAACTTATGATTGTTCCAGTAATCATGTGCTGTACATATAATACGTACCACCAATGATCAACTCAACGATAGCTTAACAAGACTGTTCTAAGCTTCAGGGATTAATTGGATTCCTCGTAATTGTGATCAATCACTGGGACACACATTAAGTCCTTTGTGTAGACTGATGTATCAGGTATACACGTGTAGTACAGTACAGTTAATAACTCTGTAGAACTTTGTACTTGGCTGCAACTAATTACAGTTCTGCAGTGATAGTATCATACACCTGATACAGTATTGAGAGTGAACCGTGGAACTTCTACTGGCCACATAATGTCCAGCAATTAGGACATTCAGGACTTTCATTTCATTATTTACTGTACCATACATAACATGGCAGCGCACACTATAATAATAAGTCTAGTACATATTTGCACATATTTTGATAATCAATGCGCAATTCACTCGATAGTTAACACAAGAAAATCTGCGCTCTTTCAGTTACAAATTGGAAGTTCAGAAAACATGAAACCATGTCTTTTACAATACACTGGTGCTGATATACAGTAGAAGGGCCAACTAGATAGGAGCCGATAGGTATGACTGCACAGCATTTAGATTGCTACGCGGTAATGAACTGATGGAATATTGATTTGAATGCATGGTGATGTAGAAAGGATAAGGTAGAAACAATAAGCAGGATTAATCACAGATGAGAGTACGGCAGTTATGCTGAGACAGGTGCCGGCAGTAAATTAAATATACAGTATTTAACCAATCAAACATGCCCACACAGGCATTTCAAAACTTGATGAAATGACCACCTATTTCCTTTTTGTGCACGTAAATGAAGACAAATTGATGTAATACAGTACTATAGCTATATCTCAACTCTTTAACCAAATGCACACAAAGCTAGTTCCGTTGAAACTGACACACCGATCAATCTTTCATACTAGAGAAGTCACTACACCATTATTATTTTATCCTTGAGCATGTTTCATTTTTTGCCCTCTCCCTTCCCTTTTTTTTTTTGCAATTATCTGATGCATCCAATTTAGTGAAGACAACATCTGGAATGTAAATTAAGTCTAATCCAATATCATCAAGTTTTATTCACACTGCAGGTCTCCACATACAATACTTAAAGCCAGCATGTACAAAACATGCAAACAGTCACGAGAAGAAGTACTGTTATGCAAATACTGGGATTACATGTGATTATAATGTCACTGACAGAGCAAAACCTACAGTAAAGACTGCAGGATGTATGTTAGTTTATTCCATAACAGTGATCTTGGAATCATGCCACCGGTGAAGTTAACTGGAAGATTGTATCAGTAACTACTCAGAATTTGAGGATTCTATAATCTTTTGTGAGGATAATGCAATTTACTGAATATGATCACAGCCACAGCATCCACCTTGCAATAAACTAGATAATACATTACAAATGACATGCATACACCATAAACTTAAATCACTGATGGCTGTGAGAACTGTGTCAACACAACACGGTCCACTCACACACTCCCCGCAACTTCCTGGTGTGGGTATTCACGAGTGACTACACTTACCCCTTGCCTCACTAATGCATACATTTGACCCTACACTCAAATTGTCCTCGAAACCAATTCTAAGGCCTAGCCCACGATATAGTGGGATATACCGCGACATATATATCGTGGTATATATCAATAGATATATCGATAGATAAATCGTGGTATATATACTGATATATAACGCGATATTCTCAGACTAGGCCTGAGGATAAGCTAGTCATCCAGGTACACGAAGAGCAGTACGCCCCGACGCAATAGCTCGGCAACTGCTCCCGTGACCTGGGTGAACACCTTCCGGGAGGTCGAGCCCAAAGGGGAGGGCCATGAACTTGACCCTCTCCCCTCGGTCGAGGGTAAAATTTGGCAGAATAAACGAAACTAGAAAAGGTACAATAACTGGCAACATAAGACAAGAATACTGATGGTTTTCAAGCCAGCCGCCTTTGCAAGAGGCAAGAAAACAGCGGAGCTTTACAAAACAGCGTTGGAGGAACTCGAGCGAAAGGCAAATGAGGGCAGCCTAGGCCTAAGAGGGAGCAGTGCTAGAATTGGTTTCGAGGTTGACTTGAGCATAGGGTCAACTGTATGCATTAGTGAGGCGAGGGGTAAGTATATATGTCTACGATGTGAATACTAATCACTCAATATTTAACACATTCATATCAAGATAAGGTATTATAAGCACAGATTGCAAAACGGATGCATTATTTGTGATCAGTGAATATTATACCAGTATAATGATGATTATCACAGTCGTGGTAAAAACAACCATTACAGTTTGCGGGAGGGCGAACTTTAACGATCTGCACTGGATCCAGGAGGAAATGAAGAGATTTCACTCAGATCCTAATTGCTTATGAGACCATCAAATTCACTGCCTATCTGTCCATACACACTAGTGTAAGTCCATATTCAATTGATCAAAGAATTGATCATTGGCAATGTTTTTCATTTATGAATTGTACAGCATTTAACGGTTGATACTACTTTGATACAGCTCACTACATGCAGACCTGAAAACCTCTTAATGGAAATGCATCCTGAATCAACCTGACTGTGATATACCAGCAAAAAATCTAGACCAATATCAAATTAAATGAAATATGATACCACCACTGAACTTAGGACTAATATAATCAAGTTATATGCACAAATTGTCCTCTTCTATGAGTTGCATTTTTAATATGAAAAAGAGGCAGCAAGTGAAATTACTACTCTCATACAAAAATGTATTGAAAAACATATTATATGAACTCATTCATAGACTATAATAGTCATTTTTCTTCCATTTTGCCATTACATTATTTTATGGACTAGGGATGATATGCCACACATACTCAATATTCAGTACCAAATACAGGGCTCAAAATGAGCTTGAACAAGGGCACAGCCAAAACGAACAATTTGGCGGTAAGATTACAGAAGGTTATATCATAAACATTTCGGAGGGACTACCACAGCCATCAGAAAAGGCCCGACAGCCATGAATGTCAGTTATTTCCAGCCCTGCAATGTCCATCACAAATTACAACAACATATAATTATGAGATCTGAATTTTTGAAACGTATCATACCAGAGGTGCTGTATACATCAAGATTTTCATTAATGTTGGACGCACTACCTCAGTATCTGATCCTAGCAGGCCTTTAATTCCCATGTCCCAATCCAACACGACTCCATGGGAAGCTTTCTCTTAAAATTATTTTTCACTCCTATCTAATGATAGCTGTCTTTTCAAATAATGTTTCACCATGATTGAGTACTCTAATTTTTTCAACACCACATACAGTTGTATAAGACTGTAAATTTTGGCCTCTCATTCACTAAGGCAGGAGATTTAAGTTGAAAGTTGCGTAAATCAGTTCAGACATGACTCCAATATATCACTCATCTGTGACCGACCCTTAACAGATGATTTATACTTTGTTCAGTTTAGAATTACATGTAGGTGATATATATATGCAAATCACCTATCCCTGTGTGCATGCAATTCGTAGATGCTGTTGATAAATGAAACACAAGGGGCTAATTCCCTCAATCAGTTCATTTTTAACCTCCTTACCATGCCTCTGATCAGGCCCCGTGTAAATTGTCAATACTATCAGATTACCATGAGCATGATATAACACAATGTGCAATTACAACTGCTCATGTAACATGTTCTCATTTGGTGATGTGGTTGTACAGTTTATAAAAATCCAAACCTTCAAGTCTACGTATGGTACAGTACACAGCCACCATGCATTCTTCATTGTGTGTGTAAAATATGGGGTCTATCTCAGCAAAGACCTACTCTAGCCAAAAAGACAGACTTGTCTGATTCTTGGACAAAAGATATATTCGTTCATCGATTGCCACAATTTTATGGCCATCAATTAAGCTGGAGTTGTACTGGTAATATATATTGCCTGCTTATTTACTGTACCTTTGTTCTTTGTCAGTGCTTCAGGTGGGAGAAAGTAGGGGGAAAAGATTACCTGTCACAAAATCTGAAAGAGAACTATGCACTCATCTTCCAGATATTTGAATATGAAAATTGTCTTGACATGGCCCTGCAAAATTCAGACTCTCCATTAAGAAAGCATAGCACTGCAGTCAATTACCCTAACTTGAAATCAAACAAACCAACAGAATTGGATATGAATATTCATTTATGCAAAAATGAGGCTTAAAAAATTTTTTTTTTTTTCAGTGGCTATGACATATTTCATGAAATCTGACTTCATGAATCCAACTCATAATCCAGCTTTAAGGGTAAATATATGTCCATAAACTGTCTGGAAAAGATTTGTCTATCAGGAAAAATATGTGTCCACCAACTGCTGTCCGTTACTTGTAAACATCGGTACAGTAACACACTAAACAACTTTAGCATCACCCTTTGATCATGCAGAGAGCTAGGTACAGTATATGTGATGTTCCCTGATATGGTAAAATCCAGATAAATAAACAGAGCAGTTGTAATATTATTTAAACAGAATGCATCATCTCCACATTGCATTGACCCCTTCGAACACCTCACAGATATCTTAAAATGTTTGCATATAAAACAGAGCCTTGAGGACACAGTACTTCAACAGCCACTTGTAAACCCTGGTGCCTGAGTTTTCCCTTGAGGTGAACTTTAACCCTCTTGTTGTCACTCGGTGAGAGAGCGTCGTGACCCACCATAGAAATGTACACCGGTCTCAATTCGTCAGCTTTATTACAATTTTCTAACAACCTGTCCGGTTTGCTTCCTTTTGCCTTTTCAATGATCAGATGTACCGTATATATCACATCAAACCCAAGACAACCTTGACAATTGAATGAAGGGTGATTTTTAGAAAGACTTATTGTCCCTTCTCTCCTACAATGGGGAAGGGAGAAGGGAAACTTTCTCTCATGAAGTAAATGCTCCTACCATTTTTACTTCCTTTATCCCATTTTTACATTCTCTTAACCCTTTGTTCTAAGCTCTATGGCACAGATATGCTCGAATAAGACACTTGAGGGGAAACATTTTACTTAGACTATTTTGAAACTGCAGGGAACACGATGTATAGTACTGTTTATATCAAAACCCCTTTTTACCAAAAATCTGTACTCTGTAGGGATCAAACAGTTTCTCAAATGGTCTACGAAGCTCCCAGTACTGTTATCACAGGCATATATGAGTTTGTGTGCGTTCCACAAAACTGTGTCAATGGCAATGTGTGATGCACTATTGCTGCCAAAGAGCTGTTGATATAAAATCGCAAATCAGTGACTATATTTATGTCTTTGTCAAGAATATATCATCACAATGCAATACAGTGCAATACATACATATAGCACAACATAAAAGATATATTAGCTTTCAGGACCATCCGTCCCTTCATCAGACAAGTGATCAGACAACTGAAATGATAAAACGAAAAACAGGCGCTTAAAGAGGGAAGACGTTGTGCTTTATGTTTTTACTGGTGTGGTGCTTCTACTTACAGAGTAGACTATACCCCAAAGGATAGGGCAAAGGATAGATGAGTTGAGACTAGTGGTACATAGTTGTAAACTTCGAGTTTCACCTGCTGCGCGGATCATCAGACAACTGCATTGTCTAATGATGTGGTGATGTATGACAGATAATAATTGCAACGAAAGTTACTGACAGACCTCTCGGCTGCTCTCATGTAAGAACACCTATACGTACCAGTACTGTAAAATAATTCTCTGTTATGGGAAGGAATATGATGTGAAAATTGAATCTCACAGACAAATGAAACAGACAAGTGAATGGCAGTATGTAATCCTTGTGACGGAAAATTTAGAGGTCCAAGCATCTTAATCTCGCTTGGAGGAAGAACATCATGGGGAAACTTTGTTGTTTCCGACTGCAAATTACACTTATACTGTACTTGTACCACTGTTGCAACTGTGTGATATGCAGTAAAGTACTTACAATCCCTTGCAGAATATTGTAGAACCTATAGTACGGAAAATGAAAGATAGAGAACAAAACAAGACAATTTGGTGGGGCTGCAAACCTTTCTTCATAAATACTAGTTCAATGCAGAGTGTGCTAAACTTCCAGTCCTGCAGAAGTTTCAGTTCCACACTGGATGAAATGAACAAGGAAAAGATGAATCCTTGATTCGGTACTACACCTGCCTCACAAAACTGTATCACCAAAAAGGAGATCCAACATCGGCATCATTTATATAGTGCTCCAGTGGTACAAGTCAAAGCCTTGGAATCTACAGTATGCACATATCTACAGTACTTGGCAAAAACAGAAAGACTGATCTTATACCTGTCCATATATTACTGTTTTCAAGAGAAGCTTGGTTACCCGGGTACCCCCCGACATTTATTTACCACTTCCAAAATTACTATGGTACTACTGGATTCCTTCATACAGTGAAGAAAAGCACAACTGCTGTGTGGAAGCATTGTGTCAGATTCTACAATGTGCAATTTTACTAAAATACTGTTTTTATAGACCCTCAAATCAACATGTTAAGAAATTCAACCAGGTTGCTTGAACAGAACAGAAAGCAAAAGGTTGAGAGTCAAATTTGCTTCTTTTTCTCACGTAGAATCGTTGGCCACAGATGTCACAGTATTAAAGTGTAGGCTGGTTTACGTAGTGGACTAAAAAGTTATCTTCACACCAAAGTTGAGGCTCAGTTCGGTGAAAAGGCCACTCTTAATGATACAGTCGACATTTTGTTCGAGCAACCCGGTACCCGGTGGTTATAACTGTAAATTACCTGATTTTGAATTTTAAGGAATCGATGAAAGCAGTGCTTGTAGATGCTCTCGGAGTGATCTTACTGTAAATTGCAGTCCACAGTTCTTTGAGAATGGCTTTGCAGTGTAAGGCACTCGATCGATCTACTTTTTGGCACTGGCTCACTGTGGGTGGCTGGGAGGCTGATGAAGTTCAGTTCAATTGATATTTGTCTGTCTGTACCTCTGTCCACTGGCTCACTGGTCTCTGATGTTTGAGCCAGGGTTCTCTTCAATTTGCATGTACATCTGTCACAAATGTAGAGTAAACTGTACGGTGGACAACAGTGGACAAAGCCCCTAGCTGTGGTTAGCTACAGCTATGTATCCCCATCACAAAGGACTTTTAGAAATGAGCTGTCTTTTATATGTACTATAGTCATGTTTAAACTAGATAAAGGACTGCACACTCAGTACTGAGGTGTACACCGGTGGAACCTGCTTCTTCTCAAGGGTTTTATTTGAAAGATGATCATGCAATTTGTACATCGATACCACCTGCAATTTAGCAGAGATGCAATGGCTATATGAAAACAGGTAAGTGTGGAGTAAAGGAAGTATAGCATTAGCTTTGCCCTCCATATTTTGTAACACTGAAGAAATAAATATCAGTTCCCTGTAAACGGTGACTAAGTGGCATATTTTAAAAGATGGGAACAGTCTAAGCTCTTAGGTTCTGCCACATTGCATGACCAGGTCTGGGACCCATCCTGTGCAGATATTTTGTGCAGCGTGGTACACAGCTATCTTCCAGGAATGCATCTAGATTCACACACTGATTCAGTGGTCTTGAGGCACAAACACATTGAATTAGTGTTCATGCTAAGGAATTGCACCTAGGAAGGAAATCTGCACAATAATTTTTGGGACGGATTTCAATATCCAGAAGGGAGTTGTCACTTGGTAAAGATTTTATCGCAATTTATTTGTAATTGTAGCTTAAGACCTCAGTTGTGGAAAACTGTGCTTGATTTTCAGACATAAGATATACCTTTGTGCATGATTCCCGAGACGAATGGGGGATTCATGAAATCTCGCGCCTAGGTGTGAACACCGCATTGAATGCTTGATCGAACCAGACTCTTTCAGCTCCTTTTATAATGTACATCCTTCAAAGGCACACAACATTTACTGTAACATTGTGCACCTAAATGTGCATAGTTCACAGCAAATGTGATCAGCCTGTTAACTGTTCACTATCACTTTGCATGCATTAGAATCAGAGACGGGTGAACTCAATTTTATGATATCTTGATAGAGTACAAAGCTAACAGCGAAATGTAACAGAACACCCATTGCAGTAACAATTTATTTCAAGTCGATGGCAATTAAAACTTACATTCACAAGATAGGAACCTTTACATACTTTGTTTAAACACAGAGAATCTCAATCCACCTTCAAGATGTTGGCTATGATCATCGAAAGACCTTGCACATCTCAATTAACGTACCTCTTTGCCACTGAAATTTACAATGGGGAACACGTTGTCATTTAACCTTGACGAAACCATTTCATGAATCCATGCGACGTGCCGATGGTAGTAGGGGGAAAGGTTCTCTTTGCAGTGCAGCACTTGTTTGGCTGTGTTTCTATAGTGATTTGACAACTTCAGAAGTTGTTGGATTGGTACAGTAAGAGGAGGGGAAGATACAGTAGAATACTGAGTAAAGTTAAAGCAGCCCATATCTGTTAAACAGCATAACTCTCCCTCAGTTACTCATGGCTATACTATCACACACTCATGGCTATACTATCACAAACTACCCTTCAAAAATGCAAGTTGGCCAATATTTGGTTCACGAAGGGCCTGATGCTTTTTGTGTTTTCTCTTATTTAGTATCGTGCAGACATGCAATGTTAGCCATTTCATTTCACTGACTTGTATGCAAAAGATAAGTTGATGCATTTAAAAATGAAATTAGGTCATACAGTAACAACAATTAAATCATTTTTATAAGTGACGACTCCTGCTACAGTTGCCTAGCAAATGAACACACTGTTACTGTGAAAAAGCACATAAACATTTGTTTAATCATTTGGTTAAAATATTTGGTTTGGTTAACAATGATCTGGATGACTGAAGGACTCTCCTGAAACAACTGGTTGTTTTTTAGACAGATGACAATCTTGAACGTATGGACAATATTTTTTAACTTCAGCACTGTCATTCGTTATCAACATACTGTTCAATGAAGAGTCAAACATTAAATGTTCCTTGTGACTAATAACATTTAACAGCCATGAAATATAACATTTAACAGCCATGGGAAAAAGTCATTTCTAGACCATTTCTTCAGTAGTCTCCCCTCATTTTGACTAAAATACCAATGCCAAATTGATGCGTCTGTGTAAAAGACAACTCACTATCAAGCTGCAGCTGCATTTCATCAGTGATTCTGCTGCAGGCTTTTTCAGTTCCTTTATAATCCTATGTCCTGTGTATGTTAGTATATCAGCAGACATACAGTTAGGCCATAAAACATTTCCTACAGCTGGATGCAGGTTGGTATCCTCCTCAGTCCACGGACTTGTATGTATACACAATTTCATGATGACACTTTTTTACTTTGGCCTCCTGTCTTGTTTGTTGCAGAGAAGGGTTGCAATATGGATTCCCACATTGATCTACGCTATGTACTCAAGCCACTAAAACACTCTGTGGCAGCTACAAAGCAAAGGCCAAATCTAACTTGATACTTTCAGTAAGTTTTCTTGTCTGTAGACTGGTTTATCACTGGCTACTGACCGACCTATTTCTTTTCACAGATTAACTATGTAACTGTGAGTGGCTCTGTACAGAGCTTGACACCTTTAAATCGGTCAAAATCAAAATTATGCAACGTCTGAAGAACATGGAGTGCTCCTCCTTTACGAGCTGGTATGAAACTCTCTATCAGATGTATCAACCTGACGGCGACGACGATGATGATAAGACTTTGTTTGCTCCTTTAATCACCCTCCTGTAATAGCCATCACCTTCACGGACACGTGCATGAAAACAGCAGGAGAGAGAGAGTTACCAATTAACCGTGGAATTCCTTTTACTACATCCAACATGAAGACTCAGAAGGGGATAAAATGCAGTGCACTGAATATGAATAGAAAAACTGACAGTGGAATTACGGCTGATTTTGCTTCTGCGGAAACAACTGATGTGGGATTTTCCCTATTATTCAAAGAAGCTTTCATTTAATAATGCCAGGAATGTTAGTCGTAAGTATCCATCGCATACTTCCATTTCACCAGATCATTTCATCTTTTTTTTCCCCTTTGACTACTACTGTAGAGGTTTACTTTGAACCATAGAAGCCCAGGGAGTAATTCAATCGGAGGGTTTCAGACAGGTGCGATCAGCCAGAGGTACCAGCACATGGGGTACCACCATGTGTGCATGTACATCATCTGAAGATGAGCACAAGGTTATACACATCGGTGACGTACAGTAGCTACATATAAGGATGACGAGCTTGGAGATCGATCGGCCCTGCCCAACTGAAGTTCACGCAAGTGACGATTTATGCGCAGTCCCAAACTGGTAAGAATATTTACACATAGGAGCATTGTCTTCATTACACCTTACATACCATTATAATTACTGAAACAAGTTTGATATGGATTAAGAGTAGCTGAGGGCTGAGTACCTCTCAGATCTATCCTAAAGAGCTATTCCAGATTTCAAAGAGGAACAACTCTGTTCAACATTTAATCTTTTACATTCTCTGTTGAAGTAGTGTTCTTTTTTTTTTTTTCTTATCAATCTAACAATCGCATCCAAGCCAGAGAAAAATAAAAAAGTAAAATTACGCCCACTGATTCATGGGAAGACACTAATGAGTGAAGCCTTCTGCAATGACTTTCCCTTACTTTACAGTAGATTTATTGGACTTGTAACAGGGTTATATTTTAATTACTGAGCCTCAGAAAAGGGCTTAAAGCACTAATTGGGGTTTGAAGCGGGATAATTACCCTCATTTCTCCAGCTACTCATCTTGTAACCTTTTTAGTCGTGACTAAAACCTTTCCATTAGAAATCATCCTTCTCTATGAAGAAATGTGATGAAAACTGTACGAAGGCAGTGTGCAGGTGACAAAAATGTTTGTAGATTTCTGAACTGTATGTGCACTGTTTTCGGAGATGTATGTACAGTCAACTGGCCATCCTCGTACTATCTAATTTCATCATTTGAGGCGCATTCAAAGGGTGAATCCTTCATGTCCGATGACATGTGACTGCAAACTAATGAAATATGACACTCACAACCTGAGACACTCAAAATCTGCTTTTAATGGCAACTGCCCACTAGATTGTACCACACACCAGCACCTTGAAGAAGTACCCTCAATCGATCATGAACCCATACATGTTTGGGAAGATGTAGTTTTGGTTCAGCAGGCCGGGTTTTATAGGTTCAATATGGGTCACCAGGATCCGACCGTTTTGGGAGGAGGATGAACGGAAGAGGGGTTCCTCCTCTCCCAACAGCGAAACAACTACCCTATGGTCAAAAGGGCTGAGCTTTCCAATTCTAAAGCCTGTTTTTGTTGACTGTCCTTGGGGACTGCCACCAGCCTTCCTCCTCCAGCAGCAGGAGGGTGTGAGGTGAACTGTATTTAGGACAGGTAAGTGAGGCGTGAAGAAATCATACACCTTGAATACACAGTATTGTAAACTTTCTGCATATATTTTACTCCTTTAAAAATATGGTGGAATGAGGGACACTACTATACCATAACTGAAAGAACATTGCTTTTTCCAGTTTCTTTTTCTTCATAACTATTAGGTGAAACCTGCTTCTTAATCACATACTGACGTACAAGAGTTTACATATGTGGGTATTTTGATTGAGGTGTTTTCTCTTTGTGACAGACCTGCAAAAAAGACAGACAGACAAACAAACAAAGAAACAATTGAAAACCGGCTGTTGCTTTACCTGTCAAGGTTAGAGCCTCTTTTCAGAGATGACAAATCAACCAGTGACAGAGAAAGGATGCAACTTTTAACAATTCAAATTGCACTGTGAATCTCGGAAGCTGTTTTTTTCTCTTCTCTGTCAGCAGCCAGTGCATTCTACATCAGAGGTGGCCAATCTGCTACCCGTGGGGCATATGCAGACCATGGGGAAGTATTTTACAAAAATGCAGATATTATCTACATAAAAGCTTGTGGTAATTAATGATATGTTGGCAAACATTTGCTTCTATCCTTGTACTGTGCAAAGAAAACGATAGCAGAGGGCAGACTTGCTACTGTGCAACCAACAACATAGTTCAAAGGTGACAATGTGGAACCTTAATTCAAAAGGGTTGGCCACCCCTGTTGCAGAACAAAATTACATCATTTACTATTCAAGGAAATTATACAAAATAAATAGACAGATTGTTATCTTACCTTTTTCTCAAACATTGCATCCAAAACATCTTGCATTTGAGTCTGGAAAATAAATAAAGAAAAATAAAAAGGTTTAGAATTAAAGACATCTACCTCAATGGTTCTAAAAATGTTTTTGGACCCTGCCATGCTAGATCCCTTGGACAGTTGTGAACATTTGTCAATGCCTTGGCTATATACTGTATATACAGTATATCAGGAGCAGCCATGATCAGCACGTAGCCTGGTTCTAGTATTTGTCCCCTTCCAAGGGAGGTAGTCTTATACTTTCTTCTTCCACCCCCCCCCCTCCCCTTTACATGGCCTTATTTTTTGTGGTGTAGGGTTTACCCATCTCCCAAACTCTTTGTGGGGCTAAACAAAACTCAGTTCATGATAAGATCCATAGCCTGCACGCTGAGAGCACTCAATTTGTCTTTAGTGAACCTAAACCTACAGACTTGTCAAGTGTAGACAGGTTTCAAAGAGATTATAATGCACTGAATCTCTGCGAAGATAAATGAAAATCTTAATTAGACTGTCAGGTACTGCAAAGTGCTTGCAACGGTGACAACTGATCCCCCACTTTTCAATGGTTGGGTGGAATCCCTGGTAGACAGGTACCCTGAGAAAGTGATTTTACCCGGGCCTAGGTACAAATGAGACACTTGACCCGACATGTACTGTACAGTAATTGGTTGAATATGCCAAATATACAGTACTGTAGCAGGCTACGGACATCAATTTATGAGTGCAAACCCAATGACATTGAAAGACCAAGTGACATGCATCAAATTAGAAGTTGACTTTATTCAGAAGTTGCAGATAAGGAAGGTAAAGTTACAGTGCAGTGCCAGTGGCCATACCCATATTTAATCAAGTCTGATACAAAGTCTGAGATGGTATAATCTGTCTGTGTTGAATATTCTTGCAAAAATCTTAAATGCTGCATAGACTATAAAAAGACATCTCAACTGACCAAGTGAAAAAAAGAAAAGAATCCTAATTTACACACCAACACAGTTCCTGAACTAATGATTGAGATGACTTACAAACAATCTAAAATGATTAGGGATGTCTTTGATATGAAATGTGTCTTTAGGCCAATGGGAAACTTGTGACACAGTAAGCACTAAACAAGGATGCACATTATGCAGGGTAACAGCAGATGGTTGGTCCTTCAATCTAGAGAGCCAGCAATGACTTACAGAATGACACAACATTTACTGTACAAGGACTGCACAGTTATCACGATTTGGCACCCGTTCAAAGAAAGTGCTAAAACTTTTCCACTACAGTTAAAGGCAAGATCGAATGACTGCATCCACCACTCTGCAAGATAATCAGTGGATGGTGGCTGAAAGTATATCACTGGATGGAGGTACCTATGTTTGTAAATATTTACTAAAAAGTATGTGTTCATATCACTGGCCATTTATGTACTGTTTACACACACAGTAATACAATGCTACTGATGGCTTGAGTTTGCTTTCATGTAATCCTGAATGTGCGATTGGAAAACCTAAGATTTACAAATTTATTTATTTCAGAGACAAGAATCCTTGGAGTGTTATGTAAACATCTGCAGAACACTGTTTGTCTCTCCGTCAAGTGTGTTTCATAAGCTGATGCCTCATCTTTAAACATCTTACTTGTTCAGGCAATGCAATATGTAACTCATCAACCAAACAAGCCAATCATGATGTTCTCAACCACTTTCATCCTGCGAGCATCACAAACTGAAGTTAATGAATCCTACACATGGGACTGGAATGACTGACGCAAGGGGCCTCTTGTTTAGCAACTGATAACTAGCAGTGTGTCCTGCTTTGACAGTCCACATTAAGGACACCTGTGACATCAATACATTAGAATGTATTTACTTGTGACAAAATAGCGAGTTCATAAATAGAGATAAAGTTTATCCTTGATCAATTAGCATATGTTCATTCTTCATACCTTTTCCCATAGCGAGGGGAAAGGTACTTTACTGGGAATTCCCCACAACTACAGGTGTGGGTGTTCACAGGTGACTATACTTACCCCTTCCTCATCATACTAATTAATGCAGTGCCAGACAAGCTCAAACACACTCTCCAATCATTTGTTCCCACACCACGCCCTCTATGCCCTAGCTCTTCTTCGGTGCAGGGCTTGAGCGAGCATGAGCAAGGGGTAAGTACATGTCTGCAATGTGAATTCTGCATCTATTGCATACAGCTTTACTAGCAATAGTAGTGCAAAGTGCAACAGAAATTACTGAAGTGTACTCCTTTGAAGCATGAATGTACTGTAATCACCCCTTCTTGAGTATCTTATAAATAAACTGATATAGCTAGAAGAATGTTTCATTAATTGGTCAAGCCAGGGATAAACTATGATATCAAAGATGACACCAGAGTTGACACAGAAGGAGAAACATGATGCTAAAGTGATGAGACCAAAGAGTGGATACATACTTACAGCTAGAATGGGGATAAATTATTACCAGTTTGGCATATATGCCAAGTTGTACTGTACACTTTTTATATCAAAGCAGGATTCACTTTCATGGCATCTCTTAATTACATCAACTGACAGTTAAAACCTTTCACCATCAAATAAATTCTTGTTTCTACATTTTATTAATTTCACTGCTGAAGCTCTGTTCTCAGTCAGCCATAGACTTTGGACACCCAAGAAGTGCAAAATGTAAATAGTTCAGCCATTTTTTCTGTAAAAACTATATTTCCTCACCCTTTTCTCTTTCAATAAAAATCACTGAACACTGACAGAAGGAAAGATAGCGTGTAGAACCTTCCTCCTTTATTCATGAATGTCATTTTCTAACCCCTGCTTCCATCAAACTGTCCAATGAAATTGATTCAATGAAACAATTGCCGGAAATGCACACTTAACATGACTGCTACGTATCAATTGGCTCAGCTTCTAACAGACTGTCAGGGAATTCAGAAATTCAAGACCTCAACTTGATTCCTTCCTTCAGACTTCAGGTCTACCCATGACTTTTCTGAAACCCTAGAAGTTCCACCTACTGTACTGATATCCAATTCTTTACCCACAACAAGTCACATTTAGATATTCAATCTTCCACGAGCAATCTCCCGACGACGAACCAGTAACGAGCCTTTGATGGCTTCAGAGGCATTTTGACGACTGATCCAGTAATCTGAAACCAATTCATTTATTAAGAACACTGAGAGGTGTGGCAACAGAGGTATTCAAGGAAAACAAAACTGTCAGGTATGTGCTACAATTTCTTTCTTTTTTTTTTCCCTGGTGATGAGAATTTACTTCTGTGATGTATTTATTCTCAAATTTTGATCTCAACAAAGTCTCCCAAAGTGCCTCCTAGATTGAAGGAGTCGTCAATAGGGGAATCAATTTTATCGTCTTCCAAATGCACTGTTTGTGCAAAACCATCCATCGAGGATACACTTACGAAATGACAGGGACAAAAGCAACTTTAATGTGAAAAATCGACTCAGGAAATGACTAAAATAAACGGCGTTGCCAAGTTTTATTGGATCGACACAATCACCCGCGGCACAAAAGTTATCTCCTGCCTGCATTTTGAAAGGCTCTTTCTGACATTTCCACCATAGCAGACGATTTAAGTAAAGTTAATGTTGAGACTTGTTAATGCCAGCTGATAAGAATGTTCAAACCTGAGATGACAGTTAACATTGAATCAAGTACATACTTTCCAGATGATGCACTGTACTTTGGTTGTAAATGCTCAAGTTCAACCAATATTGCAATACAGTATACACTGTACATGGTTTATTTTCATGTATCACAGTGATGCTGAAGATAAATTCCTCAGTAGCAGAGAGCAATATAACAAAAGCTTATGGTAAAATGTCAATTTGGTTTGTCCACATAAAATCCACGCCAATGAATGTGAAATTCAAACAGTCAAAAATTTGACGAGCATACACTTGATATCACTTATAACACCAGGTGCAGCAAAATGTGTTGTCGGCCTTTCGTTCATTTGACAACATATCATTTGACAACAGTATCATTCACCGTAATAAACCTTATTTTCTGGTGAATAACTTCAACTATTAAACAACTTTTGAAGCTGAGAATGCTGAATACTTCAAACATGTTTTTTTCATTTTGCACAGGATTATGAATTGCTTTGTGAGACTGCAGCATTAATAAACCCTTTATTCAATTCTTTGCATACAACCAACTTCCAATACGGTATTGAATGAACTAACCCCCAACATGTACCAGATATTGCACATGTTCAATGGGACTCCTGGATCAACGAAAAGGCAAAAAAAAAATCTGCTGAAATCCCAGCAAGCTATGCCCCACTCGTTAGAGACAGAAGAAGTAAATGGTTGATGGTATAATAGTACAGTAGAGAGGAAACAGGACAATCTCCAAGTTGACTCAAAGATTAGAAAAACTCAGTCAACTTTCCTCTACCAAAAACAATAGGGTTCTTGTACTCAATGTGATGTATCTATGGATCAAACCTTTCAAGCTTCCCTTCTTGAGATAGTATGTTTACAAGGTTTTTATGATTTGACCCTTGCTGAATTGACCCCTGACCCCCCAAAATGACTTTTGACCTCCACAAAAATGCCAGACAGATGGACAGATACTGTACACAGATGGGCAGACAGACAAATAGATAGATAGGCAGGCCCACAGACGGAGACAGAGAGAGGCAGACCCACAGACGGAGACAGAGAGAGGCAGACCGACAGACGGAGACGGAGACAGAGAGAGGCAGACCGACAGATGGAGACAGAGAGAGGCAGACCCACAGACGGAGACAGAGACAGGCAGACCGACAGACGGAGACAGAGACAGGCAGACCGACAGACGGAGACAGAGACAGGCAGACCGACAGACGGAGACAGAGACAGGAAGACCGACAGACGGAGACAGAGACAGGCAGACCGACAGACGGAGACAGAGACAGGCAGACCGACAGACTGAGACAGAGACAGACAGACCGACAGACGGAGACAGAGACAGGCAGACCGACACAGGCAGACTGACAGAGAGACAGGCAGACCGACAGACGGAGACAGAGACAGGCAGACCGACAGACGGAGAAAGAGACAGGCAGACCGACAGAGAGAGAGACAGAGAGAGAGACAGAGAGAAAGACAGAGAGACAGAGAGAGACAGAGAGAGAGACAGCGAGATAGACAGAGAGACAGACAGAGAGACAGACAGATAGACCGACAGATAGGTAGACAGATAGATAGACAGATAGACAGACAGATAGATAGGTAGACAGATAGACAGACAGATAGACAGACAGACAGATAGACAGACAGATAGGTAGACAGATAGATAGACAGATAGATAGACAGACAGACAGACAGATAGACAGATAGACAGATAGACAGATAGATAGATAGATAGTGTTGCTGCACCATTACAATAGCTCACACCAGCTAGCTGGTATGAGCTAAAACACAATCCAAGCTTCCTTTCCTGAGATACTGTGTTTACAGGGTAGGCATCATTGACATGCACACAGATACACATACTGTACACCACTACATGACTACAAAAGCCATGATTATCATCAAAACCAAACAGAAAGCAAGAATATCAACATCCCTGAAACTTATTGAGCTCCTCTAGGTACTGGACACAGCTGTCAGCAGTTAACAAGTTCTCAATTTAGCATCTTGTGACATGAGCCAGCACTCCTCAACCTGATTACAAATGAAGTCACAAATTAGCAACTACTACAAATTTGAAATATCTGGGGCACCTAATTTCTTACCTCTATAAACCACACTTCTTGTTATGTTACCCCTTTGTATAAAGAGTGATACATAAACACATAAATGCTAGTCAACAACAAGTTCAGTGGCTTAAACACCGAGTGTTGTACAGTAATCGTGGAACACTTATTTTGCAGTACAGTGACTAATTCTTTCAAAATGCATTGTTTGATGAAGCCTCTTACAAGGATGAGTTGTAGATGTAGCTGAAAAACACTGAAAAAGCAGTGAATGCACTTTGCACCGAATTTTTTTAAATTCCCACAGTGCACTTGAAAATTGTTGAAACTATTCAAAATTGATCTCACAACAACTCTGTATCAGAGCTGCAGATCACAAGAGTACAGTATTGCACATATTACCCAAATATATGCTGTGTCTTTAATATTAGAAGATCAATGCTACTGCATTTACTTCTGTGCACTTCACCACTTCAGCATTTTCTAGTGCTCTTGAAACTCATCACCCACAGCTCTGAAATCTCCCTACTGCAGTACTACTTGTAGTGATCAGGGGGGTTCTTGACCATGCCTCTGAGGACGGATAAGAGAATTTTCATATCTGGAATATTTGGAGATCAGCTATGTGTATTGACTAGATGGTTTTGCTATTATTCAGGCACTATATCTTTACATATTCACCGTCACTTTGCAACAAACAATATTTTACCCTTGCTAAGTAATGTATTAGCTTCATTCACTTTGTATGCCACACCTCTAGACAGCGGTTTACTGTATGAAATATTCAACACTGTTATAAATACATATTTCTGAGCAAACAAATTAAAAATGTATTTTGTAACTTTGTGTTTTTGTGTTAAAATCTATTCCACTTTTACCCTGCTCATGCTTTCAGTTCAACATTCATTTGCAATGTGCCCCAATGAAAATGTTTCCAAGCTAACTTACAGTACTTCCACTTTAAGGGGTAATCTCTCTAGAAAAGAACAGACAGACAGACAGACAGACAGACAGACAGACAGACAGACAGACAATAAAATGACTGCAAGGCAGGAATTCAATTTAATGTTAATCTATATAATACAATGCTTTCAAGAGAATCAATCAATCTTCAAGCAATACTTTAAAGGGAAAAAGTGCATTAAGAACACACCAACAATGCATACAAAGAAAATAGTTTTTAACTCCGACAGTTAAACCAGATGAAAACATTAGATGAGAACATTATTTCTTGAAATGAAGGCCACTGAACTTAATTATTTTGAATGTTCTATCATTCGATATCCACAAAAATTGGTTGTAAAAATATGACTGTTTTCTGTAAAACAAACACATCATTTCCCTCTAAAAAGTTAATCATATTCAGTAATTAAAATCTACCATACTATGGTTGTGTTATGGTTTACAACCATACTAGGGTTTGTTCTGATATATAGTTTTCAAAATCAGAGGTAATTTCCAATGAATCACCAGATACAAGTCCAATACAAGTGCTTAAATATATTGATTTTACAGCAAAATGTACTCATTCCAGCTGCGTGAAAGACTGATGTAGACTTTTGTCAAGGAGCAAAACTGCAACAGAAGTGCATTCCAATGCAGTTCAGAATGACTGAACACTCATCTTCTGTGGATGAGCATGACTTGGCCTTCAAACTCCATTACAAATCTACCCAGTGGTCCTTGTAAATAATTTAAAATTGATTCACTGTACTTCCTTCTTTACATGAGAGCTGTTGAAAGGAGGCTCAGAACGAGTAACAAAATGGCCACATGGGTGCTAGTCACTCTGTGAATTGTGTTCCACTGCATGATCTGCTGTAATGCTCTGATCTAATGGATCATACTCAACAGCAGACAGGAATTTCACATATATCAACATGAAATATTCAACAACCTGCTGGATGCAACATTTTGCCCGCATTCAGGAATGTTTTGCTCTCGGCAAAATATTTGCTGGTAACAATTTGTCTGCATCATCTTTACACTCAGTAAGTGATGCCTTGTAATCCAACATCAGCATGAATCAAACTCAAAGGCATTGGGAGGATGATCGACAGAGTGCGACCAGTCAGTGTCGTTTATATGTTCGCAAACATCACATACAGTCTTTGCAAGCACTTTGAGGTGAACAGTCCTGTACGTGATCATGTTCTTCCAAATTATGAGTTTAACAATATATTAATTTACAAGTCAACTTTGTAGCGAGAGGGAAAGGTGTTTGGGGAGAGTTTCGGTGTTTGGGGATATTAACCAGAAGATATAAATATACTTTACAATTTGGCTTAATCTGATCCTCTATGTAGTTAAATCGTCTATTTTGGAGTGGCATTGATTCCAACTAACAACTTCAAGGGGGGGATGCTATGTAAGTTTTTATTTGAATGTAGTAACAAGGTGAAGGTAATATAAAGCTTTCATCTCTTTCACAACTCACTCTCACCTTAGAAGAGATTATTCTGCTGAACTATATGTCTATATAAACATTATACAAACCACAGTAAATTAGAAAGGCAACCTTTAACAACATGCATTAATTAGAGTTATCTCACGCATTCCTCTTTGATGTTATTCTTAATCCCAAAAGATTTACTTCACACTGGGTACTTTGCATATCCAGCAATACATTGTTGGGTTTTGATATCAAGAAAATTTCCTAAAAGAATTCTCATCTATTATGCCGATATACACTCAACAATGACCTTTAAATCTTTCTTCAATAAAATCAAATTATTTTTTTCCCCCTCCAACTGCTGTCGGCTACAAAGTCCGAAACCATTAAAGTCTCAAACAGGAAGGAGAGACTCAATTCTGTGGACTACAAACAATCATTATCTCCCCATGGCAATGAACTAGTATCTTTTGCAATCAAAATTTGCAATGTCCCTCCTGTGTGGTAGATGGCCTCCACAGCTTTCTAATCTCTGAACAATCAAATATCCTTTTATATTTGACTCTGTTTTGCATGTTATGTTTGCAGTCAAACGTAAAATGGGCGCTCCTGCTGTTTAAACCTCTTTTTTTGAACTCTGATGTGGGTAAAATTAGGAGTATAAGATAAAATGTTTTTGATTTCAAGTTGTAATACCACTCCGGTCATTGAAGACGGACAATGCAGTCATCAGATATATATCTGAAAAGGGAAGGTGGTTAGGTGAGGGAATGTCTGCCTGTGTACCAACAGCGTAGCATATACAGTATCTGTTGACTCCAAAACTAAACTGAGTCCATGTTTATAAAACTTTGTGCAGCTTTCACAAAAAGAATAATAGTAATTCCTTCACAAATTTTCTCTGAAAATCACTGACTGTGCAATACTTTGAATATCAGTCTCATAAGACAAATAAAATATTGCTTTCAATCCTGTGACAAGTTCTGTCCAATTGCTAGAACACATACAGCAACCTCGTTACAGTAAGATGCTGTAGATTTAAGCAATGACAATGTTGGGACTTTTCAAGGCTGTGAAGCAGGATTTTCAAATGTACCTGTAAGGGTACCACAGGGTAATCATGAACGATCTGCCACTTGTTTGCTCACATAAAATTTTTTTTCCTTCCATCTCTTATCCACCATGCTCAAGATTCAAAGATATCTGGTCGACTTCAAACACTGCCACACAATGCATGGTGTTCCACCCATTCTGGACAACTTGTCCCCAACCCACACTAAAAATGCCATGCCCAAGTCTGTGAGGGATATCTACGGCATGCTCCACCTGCTACAGAAACTGTGATGACTGTGAAGTTACCTAGAGAAGACACACTAAGGGCAAACATAAGAGGACACAAAATCCTATGAACTCTTTGCACTCTAAGATATGTTGGACGGTGAGTTATATCGAAGTGTTAAAAGGTTAACAGAATTCTGAGAACAGTGAAAAATAACAGTTGTTGTGATGAGACAGGTAAGTAAGGCCTGGGGTGAGATGTAAACATTTGAGAACAGTAATACATATGACCCATTATGTTTAATTATAAATTGTCAGCTAAATGAACCAAGTGCTGTAGCTTTAAGCCTGATACTCATATTCCCTGCTGTCACAAAGATGAGGACAATATTGAACTCCAAAGGTTGCTTTGTCATCTACACATAATCTGTACACTTGAAGATGGCTTGCCATCAGCATGCCATTCGACATAGTGATGATTGACGAGCATGGTTAAGTAATAAAGCTTAACAGTCGGCACTGCACATTCAACATGATTAGCATCTTGCATTAACACACTTTTGTCAGCTGGTCTACGGGCAGTATTGCAAAATTGTTTCACTTCTTTGTGATCTACATAGCATTTTCGGAGAATCGCCTTGAACCACTCAGTTATCGAAAGCATTTAACTCATCACTTCAGCTACAGTGTGTGAATTTCAAATCAACTATATCCCGTACGTAAAGTATAAACAAGTGAGGAAATTAATCCAGAATGCTACTCCATTTGCTACGAGTGACAATAATAACAGACAGAAAACGATTTTGCACATGATGTTAATTTCTTCCATTTTCCTCATTATCCTTAGTGCTTAATTGATAAAAATTTCTCTCCTTAATTTATTTTACAGGTCGTGTATGTTCTGGAAAGTTTTGTAGATTTAGCAGAAGTAAGCATAATTCAACATTTATAATGAAGGGATAGGATATATCCTTCTCCAATGATACTCCTGTGCTGATAGTCTGATGATGCTGCAAGGATATCATAGTCTCTTTGAATCAAAATATCAAAAATAAATGATAAATATTAATTTAAACGCATTTTAGCGGTAAATCATCTCCTTAAATGTTTGTTAAAGGTAGAGAGAGAGAGAACCATGAACAACCCACCTGTGAACGAGTGACTGGCAATTTATCAACTAAAATCAGCCATTTATTCCAAAACATGTTTTAAATGCAAAACTGATGAAATTCAGTCAAGCCTAAAAAAGCTGAGTCTCGTTCATCTTTTTTTTCATTGTTCACGCCTGAAAACTTCCCTTTCCAAAATGTTTCAGCTTGTTTGTTCATTTTATTCCTTGTAAGTGTTCCACTTTCAGACAATTCACTTCAACCACTGTCCTTGTTAACGTATCACTTTAGAGGCTGACCGAGTTTCTCGTAAGTTTTCAAACAAAAACAAGTGACGCCCACATGTAAGTACAGACTTTGAAATCTGAGAAGTACTGTAATGGAAGGTGTTGATCCTCATATAGGTCACATGGGCATTTAGTAGATTAGTACATTACTTGTCTCAACAATGTTCACTAAATTGCACTCTCCTTCAGTCAACAACATCTTCTGATGTTTCTTGAATCAATGCATTACATTACAATGGTGAATGGCCATGGATTCTCATTGTGGATGTAGATTTACAATACCTGCTACACTAAAAGTGTGACTGTTGAATGAGAGTGGACCAGGCAGTACAAGAGTAATCCCTCTAATGTGCCAACTAACTGTAGAATTAGGTACTGCATTGTAGGACATGTATCAATACTGCCCAAGAATTCCTGTCACTGTTGGAATGTGATCCCAGCCCCTCCCCCCCTCCCTTGCCCATCCACACCTCAGGCTCACCTGCTAAATTGGGCAACACACTGAGTATATGTATACTCTGACTTTGAAATCTACAACTTAGGTAGCCTACAGTACTTTGTAAACTGCTCCATAATACACGCAACATACACAACACATTTTGGAGTACTGACCAAATAAATTATCACAAAACATTGAAAACAGCCATAATTTTCATCAAAATAATTGATCATTGTACAAATTTCTGTTTAACAATTACATAATGACTAAACATAGTCCAAATTTGTGACTATTTCAGGGATAAGTTGAGAATTTTACATGCCCCACGAGGTTTCCTTTGGACGCATGTTTTCTCTTCTATTCACATTGATATCACTCACAAAAGTGAAACCCAGTAAGAACAAGACAATATGTATATGGGCCTAACAAAAGAAATTAGCTGACACTGTGCAACACTCCATGTCATCAGTTTTGCATTTTCATCAAACTTTGAAAAGCCCTATCTCAAAAACGGTGATACAGTAGATGTGAACACTATTCCAGTGGATTGCCACTTAGGATTTCAATCTGCAACATCTGAATGAAGCCAGCTCTTTACTAATGTATGCATTTCACTTGGTCTTTAAAGGCTGTAACTAATTACCCCAAGCTATGTTTTTGGTTTCAGGATAGCAGAATTCTTAACTGGTTCTACTCTTTGATTGACAGCAAATTTAAAAGATGCAGTATTGCTTATATAACACAGTGTGTACAGGGATCCATTGTTTTGATTACACATGTGGATGAATTTTAGACAGGCTGAGGGAGGGACTAGACCTAAATGGTTGGGAGAATTGAACCTGTCACAGGTGATGAGTCGTCTTTAAGAATCAATCTCTGCCCTTGGGATTTACTGATCACTACACAGACAATGACCTCAATGTGTTTTGACAGAAGTTGATATTCTATTGTACAACTGAGCACTGGTTGGTGGCACACTCATCATCAGTCTTGGTAGATGAGCCACAGTTCGTCACTGCTGATGGACAGAAAGCATCGTCTGTATGGCAAAATGTGTAGTATACATACATACAGTAGTTCTGTTCCTACAGTCAATGAACCACACAGGTATGAAAATGATGACAGAAACCAGTGGAAACTTGCTTTATTTTATTCCCACATTGATTCTTCATGAACCGGACTCACTCTCACCTTCTCTGGTTTTGCATCAAAGGTGTGTCTCATTTAATGTATTCTCTTTCCTTTAGGCTCTGTAAATTAACACTTCTTCAAAATTCAAATATGTTTGCATAGATACATGTTGTTTCGACAGACGGCATTGAAGGACGATCCAAAATCTTTAATTTCACACTGATGAAGGTTCAATACTTATAGTGCAAATGCGATAAAAAAAAAAAATTTAAAAGAGTTGAAATGCTCTTGAATCCAATCAGCAGTTTTGAAAATTGTTGAAAGTCTTTCTTAAAGAAGTAACTGTAACTCATTTCCATGTAAGCCTAACTGTCCAAACCAGCTCAGGCATAAGAATGTACTACAGTAAGAACTTTGCTCAGAACTTTTGGGTCTTGAGGGAATAGAAACATATCGGGCGATCACTGACTGCTACTTAAGGGACACAGTATTGTCAAGTTTGTCTCCCAGTCTTTGGTGATTTTAAAAGTTCATAAGCAAAGTGATTACTGCTTCAAAGTTAAATTTTTGTGAAACAGATACTCTCGTTTGTGCCAGTAACAGAAGGAGTCTGCAGTAACTGTCTAAAAAGAGTTATTGCAAACCACTTTTTTTTTAAAATTTATGCTACCTGTATGAATACCCTTGAAAATCCAGCTGCTGAACCCCCACAAATTTAAGAACAATAAATCCTCTGGGCTAACGATTATCCCAGATGTATCAGAGGTACATAAAGATCTGTCTTCCACATGAGGCTACAAATCAAGACAAGAAAAGGGTTAATCAGAAATACTGTACCACGAAAGGAATTACCATCTACGCTCTGTGAGCTACCAGGATTGTTTGATTTAAATCAAGCCAAATAAAATCATGATTTTTATCTAAAAAAAAAATCATAATTTAAATTGATTTATTTGACTTAAATCAAGCTGTATTTTATTTAAATCATGATTTAAAAAAAAATTCAACATCCCTGGAGCTATAGTGTAAATAAGATCGGGTATCATTGGCAAACCAAAAGATCTTAGGACTACAGATTAAGGTGGCTGAGCTATCCACAGCAGGCACAACTAGCTGTGCGATCAAACGACAACACAAAAGATCACATCATTTTACCACAACACAGACCTCGTGCAACTACTAATTCCAGCCATAATTACTGAACGGTCAACAAACGTGGCCCGTGTGTGTGTGATCTTCAATGCAAAGTATGTCAGTAGTTAGTATACATTAGTTACAGAGTGTACACATGGTCATTCGGCATGTCAAAACAGATGTTCCTAGCTGCATAGCTGGTAATTAATTAACCTGATCCTCCTCAGCAGCATGTTTTTTTTTTTTTCTTTCTACTGTAAGCTAATGGAGAGAATCCTCTAAAGTTAATCGACTGGGCAATTTTCAGTGGAAACTCTTCAATTATGCATTCAGTCTGAGAATTTATTGCATCGAATAGTTTTTCTGACATTTTGATATGAAAATGATTTTACCAAGGTAAGATACAATTTCATCTACTTTTTAATTTGTTGGAGCCAGAAACTGCTTTCCTTGATGAGGTCAATTACCAATGAAAGATAGAGAGGTGATAAAAAATATTACAATAAATCAAGAAGAGCTGTTGCTGAAATGGATCAAAAGTCAGCCTCTGAGGAAGCATCACAGAGGTGTATTGTCAGGTCCACTGTAACCTTAAAAAAGGATTGGCCATGGGAATTGATTTTTGATCATTTTTTCTCTCTCCGTATTGGCAAAAAGCCTATCTCAATAGCATGCTTCAGTTTGACCTTATTATTTTTTAAAGAGTATCTGTTTCAAAATGTTACATTACACAATAGTGAATTGTACTGTTCATGACATCAGTACCTAGGCACACTTCTCATTTTCAAGAGGCTGTTCTTTTGTTCAATGTTGCTTGATTTAAATTGATTGGTTTGCTCTACAATTGAGTTCATTATGTTAAATGAATCATGCTGACGGGAGTGACATTCTGCGGTACATTCGTGATACAGCTTTAATAGACCAGTTTTCATTTTGGCAGATATGGATTTCATTGTTTTGCAAATAAATGTCTTGAGTGAGTCAAACTCGCGTTGGGCAGACCATAAGTGCTCTGCACACGATAAACACCTCTATACAATACCACGCCACTGCCACATCGTACTTACCTTAGTCTACAACGGTACTGTTAACAGGGGATATATGCTAGAATGTTCCGAAATAATCATGGCATCATGGCAGAGAAACAATTATCATGGACAGTGCTAAGTGGTTGTGATTGTCGCAACCACAATTTCTAGTTTGTGATGTCACCCTGAGGAACAACAACTTGAATAACCTTTGTATGTCTTATAATCTTGACTTTCTTAAAAGAAGCATTACAATAGTTTAACCTTAATTCCACAACATTTTAAGGTAAATCTACAGTACAACGTACACCCAATGCACATTTCACTGGTGTCAACTTTGAAGGTGCAATGAATGCTTCAATTCCAAAGAAAAACAAAGACAAGTTGCAATTACATGCCACAGTTACTGTACATAGCATTTTTGTAACCTCCCTTTCGGCCAACTGGGAATCTTTCTCGACCAGAGGAGTCTGTCTCCAAACAGCAATATCTTGAATTAGCAAAAAGATATTGGCAAGAGGGTTTGAAATATGTGCAGTGCAAAAATTTTTCCCTTTAAAAACCCCTTCAATTAATAGTCAGTAAAATATACCTTGGAATATGTGAAAATGGATTTAAATGAAAGGGGCCATTTAACCAATTTGCCAGATGGGCATCAAAATTGCTGCTTCCCCAGTCTTTAGAGAATGGTTGAAGCATCACATGTGGAAACATGATTTTGTTTGCTCAAATGACCCTAAAGTCACTGCACTTGAAAATGAGATACTTCAACCATTCTCTAAAGAAGGTGGAAATTCTTAATGAAAGGGACCATTTGACCAATTTGCCAGATGGGCATCAAAATTGCCATTTCCTCAGTCTTTAGAGATCGAATATGGTTGAAGTATCTCATTTAGATACATGATTTTGTTCGCTGAAATGACCCTAAAGTCGTACTACACTTGAAAATGAGATGCTTAAACCATTCTCTAAAGACTGGGGAAAAATGGCAATGGACTTAATTCATCACTTATCGAATACCATGAGAAATCAAGGAGATAGATAGAGTAGCTACATGGCTTTTTCCTTAAATTTCAGCATTGTGGTACCTAAACAATATTTTCTCTTTTTTTTTTAGCAAATGACTACACAGTTGCTCTCAGGTCATGATGTACAGTAGTACTGAAGAACCCTCGCTGACATAGGTTATATGAGGTGAGGTGTGAGGTGAGGTGAGGTGAGGAAGTATGCGCTGTGAATCCAATGATTTTTCAGCAATATTTTATCATTAAACTGATGATGGAACTAATATAAAGTCAGCCAGGGGAAACATATTAATTAGATCACAAATACTGAACAAATACAAAGGATCATTTAAGAATTCATTATTTAGTTTTATAAGGTCTTGACTCCCAAAATGATCATGCCTACATAAATACATGCAAGGATTATTAAAGCACTCATACAGCATACACACAGAAGCATGACCAGTGATACGGTGGCTGCTTCCCCATTATCAAGGTTCAATAGTACTTCCTACAGAAAGAAACGTCCAGTGGTATACAACGCACTGGATCAACACTTTGCCACTGTCCTGACAATGAACTTTGTGTGATTGCCTTGGCGAACTTTCCGCCTATACCGCACAAATACCTGTGGCAGGTGTTTCAGCAATTCAGTGACCTTTCTCTAAGCTCTAGGTAACCTTCATGTGTCAAATGAATAGTTCACATGATCTATATAAAATATTCTCACAAAATCCATAAAAATATCAAGCAACACTCAGCAACTCTCAATCTGGACCAAGTCTTAAAGGGAAAATACACTCACCATAATTTGTATTAGCATTCTGAAACAAAATTCCTTTTCAAGACACGGACATGTTTGACTGAAAGTCATTAAACAATGCAATGCATGCATTGCATCTTAACTTGCTTCATACCTTTTGTAGATACTACAGCAAGTACTGTTTTTCACCAACACATTGTGGCAGATGGGGCATGATATGTGAGCAACGAACTTTTCAATAATTGCACAGGAGCAACGATCAAGAGAAATGAAACCATGAAAGATATGTGATTTCTACAAGAGCATGAGGGCCAGGCTACTTGGCCGTATATCCGGACTGCCACTCGAAAAACAACCACGCTCACAAAAAATCTGTTGTACTAAAAGGTACCGCCACATGTGTGGCTGGTACAGGCGTAATTGAACACTTGTTTTTCCAATGATGAGCTCTAGAGATGTTTACATGCTCAATGAATAATCTTACTGACCTGCATAATGGGAAATGTAATCAATAATGCAAGCCATCATCATTAACTACCTCTATAAACTGAACCCTTAAATGTTAAAATGGTAAAAGGTTGTTTTGGATCTGGCCTATATCGAGTCACTTGACTTTTAACGGAGTTTAAAGTAAGAGACTCCCAAGTTAATACTGTACAGCACAAATTGGCTTCTAGTACATGCGATATTAAGTTGAAACTGTCTGGTGAACATTAAATCCACTTACTTTCTGATGTGCATTAGAGAAATTCAAATGAGTTTCGAACTCACTCCATAGGTCTATGCTGTGTTTGGCAAGATATTAACTGCATGCATTACTGTAGGTGGTGCGTTACAACAACGAACTGTCCTGATTATTCATGATTACCATACTGTTTGTGGCAGACTACATGCCCGAAAGGGCTCAATACACACTTATAAATAAAACATGATCAACAAGCACATCGCACTGGTCAGTCATGCGTAATGCTGACGACGAGTTTACCAAAGCATGAACCAGCCAGGTGACGTAGAACGTTTACTGATGCACGGTAAAGTGTTTTTGCCAAAACATTTGATCTACTTTTCGTTTGCCAGACTTTGAGCAGCCCGGGCTCTTTGCGATACGAAATTATTACTTGCAGGTAATCAAGTTTTATTGGGAAAGTCATGAACTCCACATCAACATGGCTAAAGGATGCATGCAGGGCTCAAGCAGTTCACCTACAGTGGAATCCTTCTCCCAGTGTACCAATCAATTTATGGTGTAGGAAAAAAGTACATTGGTCAACACACTACTTCAGCTCATAATGGGTACAAATGATTACTTAAATGATTCATGTTTTTGATGAGAAATTAGCACAGGTCTGCATACATCTCAGAGATGGCAGAATGAAAAGGGAGCACCAGTCTGATTCAGCTAAGTAAGATGGCACTTAGGATGATTTAAAAGACTGCAAGCACTATAGGCATGGCATATGAGTGTAGTTAAGAGTGCAGTTGTGTGCTGAGACAGGTAAGTGAGAAGTGAAACAAATACCGTCAACTACCTTAGGATTTTACTTTAGCAGCCCACTGTACTCTTATGTCTTTAAATTTCATTCCAACCATCAAATTATCGTGTAAGAAATCAACACCGAATGTACAGCACGCCATAAACAGTTTAAAGCAGTGCTCATGCCATCTGCCATCCACAGCATCACTGCAAACTCTTTCCAACAGTCGAATTTTGCTGCAGGAATTCACCACTACTTCAACCAAATAGTATGGAAAATCTACCGTCAATACCGAGAACCTGCCAAGATTTTGGACGAACGTTTTTGGACCGTCGACATAACACCTCACCAGAAATAGATCAAGAACCATATTCAAAGCATCTCGTTCCCCGTGACGGCAGCATTTGACGTGAAAATCAAAGAATCTAACACAAAGTGTGACTGCACTGTAACTGATTTACTACGTGGGAATGGCTGGCTAAACCATCAGTTATGCAGGGCTGGATCGTGCACAGAACAAAGTGAGACATTACAGTAACAAATAGACTAATTGCAAGGCAAATATTTGATTGCAGCTGCACATCTATAAAATGAAGCAAAATGCTGCAGTATACCGTCAGGGGAGTAACATACATGATGAATGATAACAAATGCTTTGTCACATTCTTGTGGGCTTCCCGTAAGAAAGTGACGGAGCAATGGATAATTACAATGAATAATTACATTTCACAACAACTGCACATGGGACATCATGATATGGCTAAAGATTTACTATCCTACGGTTTATAAAATGGTAGAAAGTTGGGACAAATGTGGTCACTAGAGAGTTGCAATTGAAGCAGAGGGAGGGAGGAACAGGCAAGGGAGGGAGGAGCTGAAAAAAATCTTTCAGAGTCATGCCCATCACTTGAACACTTCCCTTGTGAAAAACAGGTTTGGAAAACTGACTGCCAGTATTGGCTCCCACAGTGAAGACTGGTATCTGCCACTCGAGTGATCTTAACTCTTACCTCATCCAGGGCACGGAATAGAAGGATGGGCTTCACAGCTTGGGCTAAACGTTCCCTCTGTTCGTCTGACTTGGGATAAACTACCTGTGTGCAAAAGATATGAAAGCAAGATATGAAAGCACTGAATGCGATTTTAAGTTCAACTTGTTAGGAGCGCTGAAAGCTGCACTGGTTTAAATATATTTATGGACGACTACAATTTCATCCTACATACTCTAGGCACATGAGGATGGCAGGATGGATAGGAGGTGCTAGACTGGTATTAGACCAGACAGCACCAATAACCGTGTCAAAGATTTAAGTGCTCCTGGCACAATATAGGCCTGGGAGTGCATTTGCTTTGCTGAGACAGAAAAGTGAGGAATGAAGTACATTTTAGCACACTGTACGGGCATCATGATCTGCTTCCGCTGCAGTGGTCTCACCCTGATCCTTTCTTTCATGATACCCACAGCACATCAATAAAATCATGATGCAACCTGTAAAAAATACCAAAAGCGAAAAAAGTTGTCTTCTAAAGTACTAGCAACTAGGAATAAGTACAGTAAAGACCTCATTGAAAGGACGAAAGGTACCAGGCAGAAACACTGAGTGCAAGGTGGGATCACCAAGTAGGTCTGTGACAAATTTTACCACATATCATTGCGAATTAAGTTTTGGAAATTAAAATCATTGGATACAGGTATTAAAGTGAAATCAAATATAATGTGCATACTTTACATACTGAAATACATTCAAGTCTGAGTGACTGAGCTGTAACTCATACCAACTTCAGGATCCTACTGTACTTCCCATGGGGTTCATGAAGTCCATTGCTTGTTTTCACAGCAGTATAACATGCAAGCAAACACACCAACATATTCCATGACATGATTCAGAAACTATTTGAAAAAGAATTGAAGCTTTAATATACTATGTAGCTCTTTCCCCCAATTAATTTACAAATCTTTGACGGTGCAGTGTGTAACAAATACATTTCTAAAATGCAATTTGACCCTGACAAGCTTCTGCCAATACCATTGATATGACTCAATTTGATGGGTGTGCAACCTCTGGAATGTTCCACATACTGTAAGGCCACTGCATCACATGTCATCATGGTTCAGGTGTTGCTATGCATGGGAAATACAGTACAGCTTAAGAGAACAAAAGTACTGTTCATCACACATTTAATCCTAGAATGAACACAAAGCCAGTGGTCAGAAGACTTATTTAAAACTACGACTTGGCTGATGGATTGTTAAGGGAGAATACCTTCATTGATGTAATTTTTTTATGCTGAGTTTCTGCAGCTTATACTTTGTTTTATGATTTGCATGATTTAATGAAGTTTGATTGATCAAGCATATCTAACTATCATCAGACAGCCTTGGCAAATGTCGCAACACAACTTTAACAAGGTGCAGTTAGACTCTTTTGAAGGGGAGGGGATTCATAAAATCTCAACAGCATTAGCTTCATCAGGCTATTTCTCCAATACTGCAAACACCTATAACCTGTCACCAGGGTCGGAAAACCTTGCTAAATTTCCTGCGAACATGACAGAAAATCTATCGATTTCCCGCTGACATCTGTGAAGTCTTAAAACCAGCACGCGAAACATGCGAGCAGATTGGCATGGAGATATGGGGTTCCTAGCATATCAAAGGGGTAAAATTGTTGCAGCTGAGCACAAAAAGTATAACTGAAAACTTGCACAATATTTGAAAAATCAATCACGAAAGCTTAATGTTAGGCTATTTGCTAAGTTACAATATACCTTTTTAAATGCGAAGAATACAGCGTCACTTACAAATGCCAGAAATGAGTGAAACTTACACTATACAATTTAGCCCTAGAATGAATGTCTCAATAGTGGCATTCTACACACACTAAAAAGCTAGGCATCAGTCCCATAGCAAATAATAAAACGAAACATTCAGGTGGTTACATTGCACAAAATCATAGGCCACGTTATCCACTGCCAACTAGCTGTACTCTACGAGCTCTGTGTGTTTGAGGAAAATCCTGGCATCTTTCCAAAAAAAGTTTTTTGACATCAAAACTGTCAGCATATATCCCAAAATTGTAAAAGTTTGTACCTGTCATGAAATAGCTCTAGAGTAAGCTATAAATGAACATTCAACAGTTGATTCGAACATTCATTTACAGGGGTCACTGTCTTTGCATTCATGAATATTGCCACTCAGATATTCCATTTCTCTTAAATGGGCTTTGGTTTACTCGCTTCACTTTTCGAAACATCCAGTTTTTTTTTTACCCCTTTCAATGTTGACAGTTTTCTCCATTTCTGTGATGACTTGCACTTAGTTATCTGGACGTTAACACCAGTTTGACTCACACAAAACACCTGTGACATTTATCGCATTCATAACACTCAAACCCGGCCACCTGTTGCAGCCACGACATTTGTACCGAACTTTTTTATCACTGATGAATGTCACAATTAACAGGCAGTAGAAAGTTACAGCAAAAAGAGAGCTAAAAATAAAAGTCATCTCTCTCATATTTTTTAAGATTGTTTGATCGCGAAAATTTCATTTCTGCTTGTAACGTTATGTTTTGCAGAAAGGTGCTTGGCTCTACCACAGTATCTGTGTGTGAAGCTGTCAATGTAAAGAAGGTACAACGGTCAAGCACTTAAGCATGGGCTCATGTTTGCTCCACTATGTACAGTAGTCATGTTGTGAATACGTACATGTGAAAGCACTCTGTTCGAAAGCACTCTGTTCACATAATTGCACAGAGAATCTGTTGTGTCCAGTTCAGAAGAGAAAAAAAAACAAACACTATAACCGACAAAGATGAATATGTGCACGAGCACTGTGCAAATCATCTGATGGCATGGGGGTCAGAGGATACAGTACTGTATGTAGAGCGACTGTTGCATGCCTAAATGTAACCAGGCAATAATTTTTGGTATTAACTCACTGTACATGATTGCTGTGGATATACTGGGCTTCGTGGCTTAGAAGCACAGAGGTAACCTGCTCTATTTGCCTTCGTGAGTATCATAAGCGACACCGATCAAAAGAGCTTCTTTTCAATATTTTTCCCAACATTTTCATTGTTCTCCCTCATTTAGTTTGTTTCCCCTGAAGATTTCCCAATTTTTTCCCCCACTTTTATTTTATTAAAAAGAAAACAGTGTGTCCAGACATGCATGATTTTCCGCTAGCATCGCAGATTTCCCGCGAACCAGGTTTGGAAGGTTCGCAAGGAATTCCAACACTGCCTGCCACCTGAAGAGGATGACTACTGTACAACAACTTGCCTACCCATGCACTCCCTCTGTGTAACTCAATACATGTACTTATCATATACCCGTACTGCAGACCTTTGTAAACCTAAAACCGACCATGCAGTTCACAACCACCCAGTTGAGGAAATTTCCTGAGCTACAGTATGAAGCACTCAACAGTCCTCTCATGCAATGTGCTTCAAACCATGAAAACCAACGATACAAACAATTCCTTACCTACCTGTATATCTGACAGAAACATGAATGGACACATTCCATGTACACTGATTGTACATACTGACAATACAAGCAAGATGAATCAGAACATGAAAATGACGTAAAAATGATAGTGCAGTATGACAAATATTGTCACTACTGGGTGATTCAAACCTACAGTATTGGTAGCAAAAGATGGGACTGCTTGTCTGTACATTTCATTAGCTTTTGAGGATACCTGATGAAGCAACGTTACTCTCATACAGCAGGCCTATGTCATCATATATAATGACTACTTATGTCTATGACCAAGGGCTTAGTTGAAATTCACAGTGGGTACCAGTGACTGGGATTCATCTTAGCATTATGGCCACTGTATAATAGACAGCTGTCCATTGCCCTTTACTCTCCTACGTACAAGCAACCTCCTCCTCAACTCACTCACTTCGTCCTCCCCACCCCCCTTCCATCCTCCCATCTTTGCCTCCTTGACAACAGTACGGTCCAATCCATGTAGGCAAGTCTCATACCAGCACCACTGATATCAGTTGATAACCATCTTCTACTGTACTAGCCTTGCTCTCTCTAACCCCCAACCCCACCCCCTCTGACTACCCCCTCTCCACAGCAACCCCCACACACCCCTCCATCCTAGTATGAGGAAATGCATAGAAATGATAGCACACTAAAAGCTATGGTTTCTGACAGTCAGTTTGTTAATACACACAAATCTCAGGTCTTTAATGTGCTTGCGGATTTAAAACACTTGTTGAACTCTCTGGATGGGGTGGAGTTTTTAACATTTAGAAATGGTTGCTCTGAGTAAATCATGATGACAAAGTCAAAAAAATTCCTTAAAGGAATTCTCCAACCATCGCTTCTTATGTCTCTTAAAAAGATGCAAACATTATCGTGGACAAGTCATCGTTCTCATTTTTAGGAGATATCTCAGAGAATTCGAAAAATGAATTATTTCAGTAAAAATTTGAGGTACCTGTACGAGCCTGTTGCTAGAACTCAGTGGGTTGTGACGTAGTACCTGCCAATCTAGATTGAAAATTGCCCTTGATTTTTAGCTCAAGCTGTGGGTTAGAGTGCTGTTCTGATCTCTTACAGTACTTGTTGATAAAACCTTCATTTCACCAGGGAGTGGCACAGACCTACCTTTGAAAGCATTGTTTGGAGTTACCTAATTGTTTAAGGATTAGTTGACTTAAATGACGTTGGTCTGTGAATGATATTGAACTGGTACCGACGAATAAGGGATAGAAATACCTTTGAGCTAATTACGCAGCTTACCTTCGCTTGGTTTGATGGGTCTTAAAGTATCAGAAGCAATTAAATATTATGTCCATCACAATAATAGCTCCACTCGTTTTATGTGCTTCGTGGGTTAGTATCTTATGGAATGTATCTTACTGAAAGTATCTTACTAAATGTAGACATTCATAGGGTTTTCATTATCTCTGAACGAAAGAGTTTGTGCGTCCAAGACCTTGCCAGAAACGGGAAAAGTGCAAAAAATGGAAAACGGTTTTTGTCGGTTCTACGTCACACATTTCAGGCTTGTGCTGAAGCACAACTTTCAAAGCATTATTTCACATCTAAGGAAGCTTCCTCTGGTAAAATAGTTATGTTTAACTGATAGAACAGTAAAGAATCTCTTACATCATGTGAAGTTTTTTTTTTGGTGGAGAATTCCTTTAAACTGCCTCAGTGAAGCCAATTGAATCCACTCAGGTCTGTTCAATACTGCATCCACCTAACACCGACTATCAAGCACCAATATGCTGTACATTCCTCATGAATCCTACACTATAACAGGAACAATAATAAACAAACTATCATAAAAGGGGAGTTAGTTTCTCATGCAGATGATGGTTCTTATTATGATACCAATTCAGTCAACACAGGGCTTGAAACTGGTTGTAAGCTGTCCATGGCCAATGTCATGTATCTAGCTACAGCGTAAGCCGGACAAAACTGGATGGAGATGTTGCACACACCCAAGTCCAGGGAATTTTTAACAAAAGTCTAGGTTGTGAGCCACTGTTTATCCAATGCAAAGTTGACACACACAGGATGAAGCAAATATTCGAACTGTGGGCTGCTACAAGTTGTTTTTATAGTAGTGCCATCCTCGATTAAGTTGTGGGATACTGATTGCAAACACTACAGCAGCTACTGTATGTTTGCACAGCTACTGAAAGTGGTTCTCTACACAAGCATCTGAATAACCATTTAGTTGCCAGAATTGATTCTAAGATAAAGAAAAAAAGTTTCAGATTTCTTGAAACATCACAGTAACCATCAACTAAACCATCATGACACTAAAACATGCACACAGTCAACACAGAGAAACATTAGTTTCTAATCTGCTGTAATTAAAGTTTCAACTCCCTACTGCATGTACAGTACAGTATCAAAACAACACATTTCACAAAGTATGGAAAAAAACAAGTCACACTTGTGACGATGCAATCAGCAACACGATCAACTTCATCATGCCACGCATGGGGTGTAAATCAAAACAACACGATGGTTGAGCATCTAAGGAACTTATTAACTCAACTATTTGGAAGAGTTCAAGTATTAATTTTTGGTAATACTTCATAAAATTGAAGCATGAACATTCAAAAGTTGTTGCTGTTTTTTTTTTTTTATTCCTGTTTCTGACAAGTAGCAGCAAGTCGGCGTGTCAATGTTCAGGTGCGATCAACTTCTTGGCAAAACAGACACTAACTAGTGCAGTGGGGATGTTCTGGGAATCTTTCGTTCGTAACTTGAGCACCCCGAGGAAACGTCCTTCCTGCAGCCTGATACGTTTCTTCCTTCAGATTTACAAGCATAAGGTATCCTTGAATACTTACCAAACAGGGGAAGGTTTTGGAAAACTGATCTTGCTGGCAAATGAATGTAAATTTAGTGGAAGTCGAAAGACTTAACTGGCTTGTGTACAGGGTGTACACAATTAAGGCACATACTGCATGGTGTGTAACTCACAGAATCTCTATCGAATTGTTATTACAGGGGACCTACTGAAGGACAGCTCTGGAACTTCAAATATTTTTTGTGCATCCTATCGTGAGACATCAGACTTCATGCACCAAAACTCAAAGCTATAGCTCTGAATTCTACGAGTACAGAGGGCCAGCACACACATGTACAGATAATTAGCTAGATGGAGCTAGAGTGTTTGATGGAGCTACGTATAGGACAATATAATTTCCCGAAAGCCACAAATTCTTTGTGCAGTCATAGTAAACATTTTGTTTTGAACTAAAGTACATAAGTCTCTCCTCCCCCTCCCCTCTCTGACCCCCACCCCTCTCTGAGCCCCCCCTTCCACCAGTCATGCTTGCACAGTGGAAAAGTGTTTTATTCAATGAATGGTGCAATGATTGGGTTTCCTGTTTCATTTGTAAAATTATTAACTTCAAGTCTTGTGATACGACTTGACAATGTAAGCCTAGGCAGCAAAAGAGGTAATAGGTAATTTATTTCATTTTCTGGAACCTGAAAAGAAAAAAAAAGGTGGGAAGGAAAGCGGTAACATTTGAAGTTTTTTTTTTTTGCAAACATATAAGTGCATTACTGAACCTTGGATAATGTTGGTAATTTCAGTACTGAGTCCTGAAATTGCAAGCATCCAGTACCCAGTGCAAATGGTAAAAATTATGTTCAACAACATTTTCAGTGAAGTATCATGTATACAGTCTTCTTTAATATGTCAGATATTCCAGAATAAAACTAACCAAAATCTTGTAATAATGTAGAAAAAAACATGATGAGGTAAAGACCTCAGTTTGGACCGTATTTGAGATTTATGTACAAGCTCCTTAATTAGCAAACACAGAGGACTTTCTTCATGAGATGTGAATCCAATTGTGATACAGTGTATGGTATACATATATGTGGAGCTTTGCAATTAATGCCATGCTCATGGGTTACTGTAACTTCACAAATTAACATTACTCACAATAAAATTAATATAATTAACTGACCAGCTGGGTTTGACCATCCAGCACGGCAAGAAATGGTAAATGTACACACAAACAAAAGAACTACAATTTATGACTGTTCCGTCTGTAAAATACACATGAAAGACTGTGTAAGGTAGATTGTGCAGTACCTTAGAAAGATTATGGAAAGGGCAAGACCTGCAATGAACTAGATATCAATTCAACATCTTAGCGTCTGTACAAGAAGAAGTTTCTCAATCGTTCCTGGAGAAATGATTCGCACTGCAAATTTTGGTTTCTCTGCATAGAAAACCTCCCAGCTGCAGAAGGATCTGCCTCGGGTTGATGTGAACAACCGGAAAACGGTATGTCAATGATTCCTTTTCCCTGCAGTCTTCACCTGCCATGGAACCTAATAAACGAAAGCTGTGCCAATGCATTCGATTGGAAATTAACAGAGGGGGATTCAATTTGTGACTTTTCTCCCTCAATTTGCTTTCGAATGTAGAAATGCGAGTGCATTCGATTTGCCTCCTCGAAGCGTTTCTATCACTGAACATTCTCCTCGACAGCCTTTCTTAAGCTTCTTCATCTTCCCCTTCTCCTGCAGCACCATTGGCCTATCCACGTATGTGAGTAGGATGGACACTAGGTTTCATGAGACAAGAGGATGATCGCCGTGGATACGAGAAACAATAACATATCACCTCGGGGTAGGTATAAAGACAGCTGTGTCAATAACTACTTGCTGATAAAAGCCATCCATATCTTTTCCCCTCAATTAGAGCATTGCACTTTCACAGCTGATACGTTATTGATTCTGCCTGAGACAAGATCCCCACAAATACCAGCCATGTAAATTTAACGTAAGCCCCTGGATTTACGAAATGAAGTTAGAATCTACCAGACAAGTGATCAAGTTTTGCTCTAAATCTTCTCTTAATCAATCCTTAGCAGTATGGCTGATGGGTAGATACAAAAACACAGGGACGCTGGTTCATGACCTGTTGGTGATGAGAGACTTAATTTTAAACCTGGAGGGGTGGGGAGGGAGTAGATAAAAGGGTTCATGAAGTCTGAACATTGAAGATTAGATGTAAATCCCTCTAAACCTGAGGGTCAAATCATGCTTCTGTTTTACCATTGCAGTTTCTGCGAGTTATTTGAGATCTTCATGCAGTCTCACGATGGGTAGGAGATACAAGCAAAATTGGTACTTGTCCATGTCGGTCATGAGCCCTGTAGACGGCAACAGTTACCAAACAAAACATTACAACATGATGGAACAGCTGACCATCCAGGATTCATAATTCACAAGCATGTGATCACGAACATGGCGGCAAAGCATGTTAGCAATTCAGTGATTTGCCACTAGTGGATCATTCTGACTGTCACGAAAAAATAGACATGGGTATCGTCACGCTTTGGAACTTTGATTTTCTACTCCTCGTGGAGGAGAAAAGGCCCCGTTTTGACAAACAACCTGAACACGGTAGGATTAGTAAACACGGTGCAAGAATTTCACTCATAGAAATTTCAACTTTGCACGATTTTAGAAGACTGCACAGGGATCACGCACCTTTGTGTGTACAGTGGTGCTCAGTGTTGCATGAACATTCATCACCTCAAAATACATTCAATGGTTTACACATACCTGTACAACAATGTGACTTCATCTTCAGGTAACCACAACATGAAGTTTGACTTTCTACGTCCATCAACAACAATTACTTGTCTCGTCTACTCTTCGTGCATTTTCTTCATCCATCCTGATGGCAACCATCACATCTACTGTATGTTCGCGCTGGGTCCTGAAGCATTCATATACTTATAGATCACCACCAAACTTTCTCTTCCTCCATGGTTAGAAGTTTAACTCACATATCATTATCTTTGTTTACAGCTATTCTCCAAAAGATTTTGCTTGTACTTCAAGGTGACCTTTCATTTTCAACAGGCAAAAATGACAACTTTTCAAACTTAAGGTCACAATATAAAGGATCAAAGTTTTACGTTTCTGCACAAACAGCACAGAGCAGAGGTGGATCCTGCGACTTACCTTTGGCTCGTTCTCATTTTCATCTGCCTCTGGGTCGTACCTTTCTGCACATACTGCAAAAACAAGATAAGAAAGAAATCTGTAAGACAAGGAGTCTACTTTGGAAGTTCACTATATGCCACACAGTAGCTTTATGTGCAGTTTTCATAAATTTCTGGAAAGTAATTGTAATATACAGGTATTCCCACTTTAAACCAGACATGACTACAACCACAGTACAGCACATGAAACAAGTACAATCAGTCTCAGAGCTGCTCGAAGTGCTAAATATGCTACGAATTATGAAACTTAGAAATGGGAAGGTGAAATCAGAGTTATTCCTTTTGTTTTCTTGGAAAGTGATTTCTGTTTGCAGAGAGAAACTCCTGTATATGGTATACCTAATGGTCGACTAAGTTCTGAGCTTTGAACTTGCGCCATTGCTAGCTCAGTGGTTAATCATTTACGAGGAATGGAGAGGACTGTTTAATATTCAATTGAGCAACCTGCAATATCCCGGTGACTGGTAAATGGAACATTACGGTGCATTATGCACTGCACGTAGAGTAGTGCACAATTAAGGAACTTTATGGGCAACTATAGCGCTTCTCATATTTGTGAAAATTTACGTACAATTTAATGAAACTTTTATAAAGTAAACCTAATAGCTTCAAATCTGTCTACTTAAACAGTGCACAGTTGTGACAGCACAGTGCTGTATAAGCAGAATTCTAAACAATAATGCTGTACCTCTCTCAACTGAACACAACAAAAGAAAGAAAATGTTTTGAACAGTCAGTAGGGAGCATAATTGTTAGACCTTTCAAGTAGGTCAACCTCTAAAAATTTGTTGTCGCCTAGGCTACAGACAGAAACTTGATACCGTTCCACATGCAACCTTTCAGTATTAATTCACACATCCTTTACATGCTGTACTGTACATCATATTACATGTAGTCTGACACAGAAAATGAGATCACATTACATACAAACCTGATACAGAAAATGCAAAATAATTGTCATTACAGAAGAAACTACTGTACGACCTCCACCAGAGCTTCAGCATTGAATTGCATGTTTTCTGCCACTGACTTTTTCCCTTTGCAGCAAAATATAAACCAATGAGAGTATTCATAAACATTCCAGTCAGGGAGTAATAATTGATCCTGAGTGGCTCGAAAATTGCTACATTGTATTCAGAATTGGCTACAGATTGACAGAATTGGGGCAACAGTCCTGCATTTTTCCTTAATTTTTTTTTTCTTTTACTTACTGTACTAATGTGAAAAGAAGTAATAGCAAAAGTACTTCATTTTGAAGAGCCATTTCCAAACTTGAGTACTGTATCAGCGCAAGTGGGCAATTGAAGAAGGGTTTTTGACACTGCAGTTTTCAAATTCTTTTATAGCTGGAATATGAGTTTAAAATTTGTCACATTTTGTCTCTGAAAGTTGAATGTTATAGCCACAACAAGAAAACATCGTTTCAGCCCCATTTTTGCATAAATAAATAATCATATCCATTCACTTTTATTTAACATTAAAAATACCATGTCAGGTGCCATCTTTGTAATGTAACTATAAAACTGTGCACTTTTCATCACAAATTATTGGTACAATACCACATATTGGAGAGGGCTTTGAAGAATCTAGAGTGAAGAAAATGCTCTTTACTTTTATCCTTTCAAATTTTGTCACTGGAATATTCTTTTATCAAAATGCAATACTGTAGTACTTATGTCACAGTGATCTATGTATGACTGAAGAGACTGATTAAGCCATTGCTTTCTATATGCTTTCTGCTAAATGAATACAGTAACACTGAATGATGGCATGTGATTAAGGATTACAGATTCAGACGCAACCATCGCCTACCATCTTCTTTGTCCATTGTTTAGCATTTACGTAATGAACCCCCCAACTCCGACTCAACGTTAACCCGATGGTTGAATACAACGCAGTGATTTACAGCTCTGCAAATACCTCCTTAGGAATTTCAGAATGTACTGTAATGTAATGTTCTATCACATATGGATTTCAGCTCTGCTTCCTTCAACACCTTGGAACTGCATGACAATAAGGGAGTGATGACAGTTTTCCCATGTCTTCACTCCCGTACCATCTGCACTAAACTACAGTGTAAAGTGTGTGGCACACACATGGATGACTGCACGGTCAGTGAGGTACAGTACTAATGAACCTCAAGAAATGCAAAGGCTCCCAGTGAAAATGACCAGACACATGGATACTGCTAGTACGAGAAAGAGAGGCTGTTTACCGTAGAAGTGACCAGACAGTAAATTAAGAAAAATGCTTAAAGGTAATTACCCGAGACTTGCACTGCAGGCAACGTAAAGAGGGTGGAGGAGTTATGGGACACAGGTAAGAGAGCAAGTACGGTTAACAGAAGGATCATTTCATGGATGGCATACTGCACCTGTTTTCCCTTCAGCAAAGAGTGAAGTGTGTGATGTCTTTGACCCTAGTGATGATGACTTTCCTTCATGCAAGACTCGCAATTTTGACTGCCATTAAGAGGCATTCCATGGGTGGCATTTATCCACAATTGTGATGAAATATTTCAACACACTGAAAGAAATCCATTACAGAGGAACTGCAAGAGAAGGAAATTTCTCAAACCTTCTTCTTTTCCTTTTTCTTGTGTGGCATACTTCTGAATTGAGAGGGACATGTACTAAATGTTACCAAACAATTTGTGCAATGTACTGCTATGATATGCCAGATACTGTATAAATCTTTAATAGTGTTTACCACCAAGCTAGTTGAATGACACTCAATAAAATGTACTGTCACAGCTGAGTTACCATCACTGCAAAATACTGTATGAGAAAACTTGAAGCAGAAACAACTACAAAATGTAAACCGCTGCAAAAGACTCAGTTACAGAAGTGACCTTGACAGTAACCTTCCAGGCAGGTGTTATGTACCTGTTTTTCTTAACATACATACCAAAACACCTGCGAACATTCAGAGACTTGTTTCATCTAAGATCCAAGGTCTCCTTTTTAACGTCTGATGATTGGCTCAAAAGAGCATGACTATTAAACTGCAGCCTAAGGAAAACAAGTATTGAGTGCTACTGAGTGTAACTGATATAAATGTCAGCAGACATGAATTTTAATAGCTTACAATCTGTACGTTGATTAAGTCTGAATCCAAGGGATACTGTAGTTCGTGGACATTGGTATTACAAACATACTGTAGTCAGAACTGATGCATGAGTAATACACATCCACTGTGCAGGTTAGGGTAACAGTAAATTTGGTGAGAGCTACCCATAGCATCCAAACTAATTGCAAGATGAATTCCCTTAATACCTCCATCACGACCATTAATGTTTTAATCCTCACAGGGAGGGATGAATACCTTGTGTCATGGATGCTCTGGGATAAAATTTTGATAGGCACACCACACACAGCCAGAGCTTGAAATGTGAACCCTCTTAAATACAAATGAGTATTAGTCTGATCAAACCATAAACTTGTATGACAGCATGGTGTGGTGAAACTGCTATACTCTATATGGCTCTGATTTACTAAGTATTTTATAAGCAGACATCCAACTCCATCACTGGCATTGTTAAATATTTTGTTTAAAGTTGAGTCACCTGGATGAGGTTGTCGGTTGCATTATGTTCCAACTGCTCAAGTTAACGTACTGTAAACAAGACAGGAAGCGGGAATGAGAGGAGGATCTCAATGGTCACTGGTTCACCGCAGGCCTGTGCATCATGACGTTAAATTAATACTGGTGATTGCACAGTGCCCAACTGGTTACATTATCAGACAGTTGTGGTTACCTGGCCAGTGTATGACAGCTATATTAGGTCAATCTAGTTTTTGTGCCCATCACTGTACATTGTACAGTTTATTTACTTGTAAGCTCTTGAATCTCAGTGATCTGCAATTACAGTAACATCAACCTTGCATGTGCCTTCTGGTAATTTTTTAGTTCGTCTCGATACTGCCTCGATCCCCAAAACTCCTTTCACACCTCCATCTGTTTGTTCCCGGAAGAGATGTGCCTCTACCCTCAGACGTTGGTAGCTAGCTTATACAATAATTTAATATCTTAATAGCTGTTTGTCAGTATAGATAGGGCAGTGTTTAATGATACCAGAGAGCTTGGGAAATGGTAATGAGTACACCTAAGAAGTATAAATCATCTAATACCAAGTTGCTATTAATGAGGATTTAAATCATCCCTTCTGTACCATCGGGTGATTAATGGGAAGGAATCATGACAAAGACATGTATCCACACAAACTAGAGTGAGCACTTTATACTACCACCTTTGCATGGTTTATCTCGGGTACCGTTCACAATCTTGAACCACTGCACCATTTGTACTTCGTTAATTTGAGCAGTATGATAAGAAACATACATGCGCTATAGTTGGAGTAATTCACGGGCTACAAGGAAATCAACAACGGGACTTTCCGCTTTGCAATTTATAATTCATGTACTTTACATTCAGTTGCAGGCTTCTAGCTGAGGCAGCTGATACACTCTAGGTATGAAGCAGCCCGACTGTGTGTTTCTGTTTTGTGTGATTTACACCACTGTCCACTACTGTACCTTGGCTGAGCACCGACAGTACAAATAATGCTCTCGCACACTTGAATACAAGATTGATTAGCAGATGATATTCAAAAAAATGAAGTAAAATCTAACAGCTATTTTATCACCAGCTACTGTACTACTCATGATGAATGTTATGCATTAAAAGGCTAGGTTAAGCAGGTTGTCACAGGGACATGAACTACAGTACATGGAATTGACCTGCACAGTGTCACTTGCAGTGCATATGTTGCAAGTACAGTAGCTGTCTGCGATCTACAGGCACGTATGTGTAACTTCACTTACTGCAATCTACCACTGAAGCTACAACTTATACGTGTGCAAACAGCTCTAACAAAGTTTAATGGCTTAACCTTCTTAACTTAGTTTTTGACAGAGTGAACATGTTGCTTAAAGTGATTGCGTGTGCACTGAAAAACCAAAAAGATATGATTATGTTTGAACTTAACTTTTTCTTTATTTTTAAATGTACACGCGAGGTTGTACATGAACGGACTATGCCTTTCAAAGAAGGAAAATGACAGCAACTACTTCGAAAAGCAACGGGATTCGCATAAAAACAGTAAAAACAGAAATCATATTTGAAAATTAACGGTTCTTACTATAACCGCCTACATATGCAACAGTACAGGTCTCACTAGTGTATCAAAAACATACTACTCAAGTCATCGTTCCTTGGTACTGTAGGTATCCGGAATTGTAGTATTTGGTGAAAGGAAACACTGTATTTACAAATAACCTACGAACTGAACACAACCTTGCCCGCAGCGTCAGTGATCCTGAGTTGGTAACTGAATATTCAATACTAGTATACTTCCCATTGACTTGCTCAAAGAAGCACACCCTTGATTTGAATGAAAACTGTCAACCGCTACATTATCGTATTCTACACTTTTTGTCGTTATGTTAGAAGAATTTGAAATCATATGGTAAAATTAATAACTGAAACCTATTTATTTCACAGATTGTCTGAATGGTGTAATTAAAAGCCTTACCAAAATTTTGGAGATGAAATTTCAATGTTTTTACTTTTTGCCTACGCATGCAATTACTTTAACATGTTCTTTTATTCTCAATCCACTTCATTTGTTACGTAGCTCCTCCCGGAGCAATATCCTGATCCCATCTGTTGCATGCTCTCTCTGTACACTGCATTATTTCATTTTTCTTTTTTTCATTTGAATTTATAATTTTGTTTTTTGCCAGAAGAGTCACACCGCTTCAAATATGTATGCATTTGCATGAGGATGCTTAAACAAAGAGCACCATTATTTTATTAAAGTACAGCTTATATTGATCTAACCTTCCTTTGCCTTTAGTATTAAACTGGAGGAGGCAATGAAAACCAAACATATCTATATAAATATACCACTCAAGGTTAAAACACCTGGAACTGCAGAGGTCTGAATGTTTGTTCAACATTGATTACAAATAAGTAGGACGGGGTGCATGCAGTCCTTGTAACTGGAGTACATCCTATACAGTTCAAATGTCCTTTACAATGCCTGTGTCCTAATTGCAATGTTACACTGTGTGTATGCACTTTAATTAATGAGTGCAGACGGTGTTGGTCTAAAGTTACATGACAGAGGTGGCCGAGAAAATTTGCAAAATGTTTGTCACAATATTCGTGGGAATGGTGGCCTCTCAAATCTCAATTACTGGTTGACTAACTAGTTGCATTTGGTTTCACTGAGACATTATTCATACTACAAATTATTGTACAACATGTCTGCTGGCACCCAAAATTTAAGCACAGGGGACAAAGGGATAAATGTCTCGCCACACATCATTGGATATATCATAAAATCTCTCTTCACAAAGGTTGACATGCCGTTAACTGGAAGAGGCAAGGAGAGCACACATATGCTCATTTACTGTATTGAAATTTAGATTTCAGAATGGAGAATGCTAAATTTCACATATGCTTGAGGCAATAGAAGACACACAGAATAAACTCTCACAATCCAATTAGTTTAAAAGACACACTCATTCTGTGACAAGAAACATACTGTGTTGCAAAAACAAAATGGACACCTAATGTATAAAGAGGCCACTGGAGACATCCTTTATGAAGTGATTATCAATCAATTTCCAGTGAGATGACAGCATACAAGGAGATTCATTACATGTCTTGTAAGATGGCTGGCTCTTCAATGTCTACCCATGCATACTGTACACAATGCCTTAATCAAGAAACATCAGTGTTCCCATGCAGCCAGCCAATGATGTAAGTTTTAATTCATCACAAGTAGACAGACTAGCCAAGTATGTAAAATATCATGATATAGATCAGTGTCTCGAGTAAAATGTATTCACAGGGGGCAAAACACACAAGGGAGTTGGTTTTGATAACTGACAATCATGTGTTACTGTAAACGTTTCACTATATCAAAGAAGTATGACAAAAAGAAATTTATAGTTCATTCTTATAAATGTCCTGTTCAAGGTTACAGTACATAAAGTAAAGGTGCAGCCAAACATGCAACTGATTTGTCATGAAGTCTTCAAAACAGCTGACTCATAATCATCAGTAATATGAAGTTCCTGATCCAAAAATGATCAGTAAAAGTGTTACTGACTTGTGGCAGACCACTTTTTATCCAAATCTCAACAAGTTGTTTCAAAAATATGGAATCTGCACACCAAACAGTTCACTTGGATATATGTGGCAGCTGACGGGTTGCCAACTTGACAGGCAGCAACTTTCTACAATTCAACTTAGTCGCTGGTAGCTGTCAACAGTAAATTTTTGGCCTGTTTTATTTCCCTTAACTTCCCAAAACTCACTTGGTGTGGATGTTTACCAGCACTTGCCATTACTTACCTGTCTCCACACAACTACATTACGTTGACTGACACATGCATGGCACAAACAAAAGACGAGTGAGTTGATATAAATGTGGAGGGAAAATACCATTCTTTTTTTTTTTTTACAAATAATGGGTATATATACAAGCACCAGACATTACAGAATGTAGCAAAGCAATTCCATGAAAATAGGGACAAGCTCACAAAGCTTAAAAGGGTAGTGTTTGAAAGTAGATGTTGACTATTATGGTGGAAAACAATTTGGGCCCTATGAAAATGATCAAAATCATGAGAGCAGAATACTATTTTTGTGAAATCAGACGGGTGTAACGCTTGCACCCGAACTGACCACTTTGTCACCATTTTTAGGCATTCATGTTGAAATGTCAACAACTACTATTCTCATACAGTTTGCAACATATCCATCTACACTTTATGACATTACACAAAGTTTTGTGTATTGAAATAAGTTGAACTTGCTGAAATACTGCAAATTTTTTTTTCTTCCAAGAGTGATGCAAACATAGTGGACTAGCATAATGTAACATGAGTCACATTTTTTGCATTTTTTTTTCCATATCACAAAATCTAATGTCAAGATGAAATAACAGAACTGTACTTTTCTTCTTCATCCTGATGCCAAGCAAACTGATAACATTATTCATATCTCTTGTTCAGTAAAAGAGCATTAGAGCATCAAACATTGTAACATGAGTCATGATGTAACGTGAGCCACATTGAGTTAGTGTAATGTGAGTCATGTCACTTTGTCAACCCCTTTACTTGTTAAAATTCACTACAAGTGTCCACGACAAATGATGCTGCATGTTGTTCTATCATGTAAGCCCTGTATGAATATATCCCTCAAAGAGTTTATTTTCTTTTTCTGAAGAAATTGGCTAAAACTACAATTTGCCAAAAACCAAAATTACTGACAATCTAAGAAATTTATAACATCGACCAATTAATAGCTACATATCTGTCCGCCCCTAGAAGAAAGGAATTAGAGTTTTACTACAAGTAGTACGTATGTGGTATGGTCCCAAGACCACCATGCTTTAATAGGAACCTAAAGCAGTGCAACCTTGAGTACTTTTCAACAGGTACATTCAGTGCAGTCCATGCGTAAGTGTGAAGGTGTCTAAGTCCAATAACGTTGGCACAGTGATGCGTTGCATCCAATCGTTCCTGCCTCAAACTCCATGTACATGGTACATGCATGTGTGTTAGCAATATTTACATAGATTGCAATCGAGATGAGATTCCTCATGAAGTTAGTGTGCAGTCACAATGCCCTGCTTTAGAGAGTCTGTTTCATATTGACAGCTCACTAGACCATCCTTTTCAGGTAAGGCCTAGCAACCAGATAGTGTGTGATTAATTTCTTTGCCACATCACACACGGCAAATTTAAGGACATGTGGATGACACGTTGGGTCCATGAAGGATATATACTGTACTGCATGGAATGCTGTGTGCCACAGGAAGTAACTGCAGCAACCAGCAGTGTAAAAGTCTTTGAAATGACATCCCAGAAGATTGTTGCTACAGTACCAATGAAAAAAATCTGCCTAATTTTTGTCAGGATACTCAATTTTCAACTTGTGTTTTAGCCAGTTTACATCACATGAAACACACGTAGGGGAAAACTGCGCTCAACGTATTGACAGGCAGTGTATAAATCTGTTACTGAGTTTGCATGATGTGTGAAGCACGAGGCGATTTCCGTAGGTGACTGCAAGGTGGGTCAGGTGGGATACAATGGTACTATATGGTACAGTACATACAGTATGGTACAGTCTCCTGGCAGGAGATTAGATACTTGTGATGAAGACCATCTCCCTAGTGGCTCTGGCCAGAAAATACTGGAGAAGTGACCTGCAACCCCATATGATATTTACTTAAGAGTCATTTAGGTAATAAACAAGTGATGGAACTACTGTAAACCACCAAAAATTGTTAACAACTGAGGAACACTACTGTACATGTTTTGCAATTGCAGAAAACTCGAGGTGATCAGTTTGGATTGCATTAGAAGGAACATAAACAGTTGATTGTACTATGTAATATTATTACTTTCAAGCATAAGTCTCCTCATGTGAAAATCATGTCCAGGTATATCAGGCAAAAAAAAAAAAAGGGCACTTGTGTTGTACATGTTGAAATAAGTTGTACTCCATGCAGTCACTTGCTCAAAGTTGACAGGAGTGACCTTGAATAGATGCGACATAACATTTTACAAAGTCGCGGTAGAAATGCTAAATCCAAGTACGACAAATCAACGGTTTTTAGTGATGTTATGATTGTTTACAATATACAAATATTCATGTTTGAAAGAGTAAAATTATTTTGATTTCACATGTGGCTGTTGCATTTCACTAGGGATATAGCTTTTTGGACAAAGTGTAACGTAAGTCATAGTAATGTGAGTCACACTAGATTTATTGATATTTTAATTAGCCTTAAGAATTGTTATTGTTCTTATGTTTTCAACATTTACGTAGATGCACAAAACAACCTAGTGGTAAAGACTACTCTCTGTTGCATAGAGTATAAGAAAAAGAAAAAACGAGTTTTATTTTCTAGTCCTTGTCATGTAACATGATCTGTCACATGGTTGTCAACATTAAGTAAACAGACATCAGGTGATTACCTTTGAATGGCATTTCATGCTTTACGTCACCATGTCCCACCACCAGCTATATGGAATAATTAAATGCTCAGCTGAAATATGCCAAAATGTATTTCAAAAACGTAACATGAGTCACAGTGGAATCGCGCCACAACATCAGAACATGGCCAAACACTTTGGAAAGTTGTTTGTAAGGAACCATTGGAATCAGTGTACAGTTTGGGTGGAAATCTTCCTTTTGGCTTATTTATTGAAAAAAAAGTTTGCACATACATTACGTGATACAATTCCAGGATTCTCTGCAGATATCTGGCAATCTCTCTTTTCCTTCGGATTAATAAATCAGCATTACAAAGGAACTCACAGAAGACTTAATTAGTCTTCCACTTTCCATTCACATAATGTGCGACAACATACAGTTGATAAATTTAAAGGTATGCTAAACCCTGCGATTCATCGTGCATTTCGAGAAACTAATTTTAAATAACCAAATTTAGTTGAAGATTCTCCTTGATAAAGCAAGACGGACAGCCTTAACTTTATCTTTACTTGACACATATAAAAGCAATTACATTCCATCTATGGTTTTGTCATTTCCATATCCAGATTGAGGTTTGGCAGTTAATAAGGTGAAACACTTTCCTTACAGTCTATGTATAACAAAACCCACGAAGCAATTTTTATCCAACTTATCCATCTCTCGAGGTGGATTATCATTTTACGCTTTCAGAAGAAAATATCGATCATCATTTCAAAGTTACAGCACACCATGAAGTGAGTTGTGGAGTACATCCTGACAAGATACTGCAGTCGTGGCCACCAGTGTCTCTTTGATACAGTATTTCAGTGGATAGCATCAATAAAGTTTTCAATACATTTCAAGAATTTTGTTTTCCAACAAATGCTATTTGAAAGGAAAATTAGAAAGTACTCATGTGCTGTGCTAAGCATTTAAATTGTATAATTAAAATTAAAGCATGCAACCTTACACCATCTCAGATACTACAAGGTGACAGCCTGGAGCCTGTGTTGTGTGTGTGACATTACAAATGGGTTAAATCTTCTTTTAGGCCTGAGATCTAGTTACAATATCCCAGAGAGAGAGAGATGTTAGATTAATGTGCAACTGAAAAAGTATGAAATTTGGATTACTCTCAGCAGTGCAAAGAAGTTGTTGTACCAGGAGTTATCTAATTAACATTGTCACTGTTACCCTTAAGTGTTTCACAGTTTTTGTGTTTTTCTTTACGTTTTCCCTTGGGGTGTGCTCTACTTGCCTTAGCCCCACTCACTGGGTTGTTTCACAGTGGACTGCGTTCTTCCACATGTACTTTGTTCATGTAGATTTGTTATTGTAACATACAATAACTTTTCTAATTTGAATTTGTGAAGAAACAGATCACTGAAATGTCAGCCAAACATAAATTTGTAGGTTTGTGTATTCTCACAGATTATCATGCATTGTGCTGCACTGTATGCCAAATAGTTCATTACAAGACTTCATTAGTGTTTTCAGATGTACAGTAGTTGTAATGCAGTACAATATATTGGGTAACCTGATGTCGGTTGACTGAAGCACAAAATACAGTATGGACATCTTAGAAAGTGAAAAACGTACTGAAACTTTTTCTGAGAATAAGTGATGAGAATATGTCAAGAGTAAAGTATAGCCATCATCTGGTCAGGGAGCAATGGTGGCATCCCATATTCATCTGGTTTGGAACATCTACAACATGAGTGACAAATTCCACACAACTATTTGACCTCTCTCTACCACGTTGATAATGATGAGGATCCTGAACCTTTGAAATTGTTACAATCATTGTTCTAGCAAATTCTTTACTTACAACTCTTTCTAAAATACCACCCAAAAGTAAATTCTGACTGGACTATTTCTTTACGTCTTCAATTGATCAAATCTTGACTGGTTTTCTCACACATTTTCTTGCTTACCTTTGGCTGACAATTGTGTGAAGACAGGTACAGACAGTGGGGAGTAAAGAAATTGTTTAACTATTGGGAAGTCTTTCTTCAGCATTAAAAAGTTACCATATAGTACATTCTCTGATAGTGGAAGATAACAACCTTTTAAAAGCGACTTTACTTACTTTACGACTTTACTTTTCATGACGAAGTCTCCATATGGTTAATGGACAGACAAACAATCATGGACATAAAATTCAACACAGTGCAATTCCCAAAAATGTTGATAGAAAGATTAAAAGCAGATTCAGTTAGAGTTGTGAGGAGATTCTCTGAGTTATCAAGAGTTTCAAAGTTCTTTGTAACATCACTTGAGCAAATAAAAAACATGTTCATGCAACCAGAGTGAAAAAAACATTAAGATCGGATATTTTGTCTTTTACAGTCCAGATGTATTTATACCAAGTCTGCAAATAAAGCAAGCTTTAGTAATGTCGATAACTTCTTAAAAATCTAGGCATACTGGATTTGGCAAAATCCAAACATGTGTGGAAGACAAACAAGAAGTATTAACTTTTTAGTTTCCTCGAAAGTTACGCTGCAAGGTGCGTTAATCATCGGTGCTGGAGCAGGATTTGAAATGTACAGGAGTGACCGACAAGATATGCACCATCATGACTGACAGAAGCATCAGCGAACTGAATCTAAATGGTAAAAGTATATAGGATGTCGAGGACAACCGAACAAAACCTGCAGCATACCACAATCTCAAAATCAATACTCCAATTTTCATCTGTCAAAATGACCCTTTCAGGCATGGCCAAGTGCCTCGCAATCCGTATCAAAAGTTCCCCTCCAGAGAATCTTTCCCTTAAAGGGAGAGAATCCCTCGGGTGCTCTTCTGTCACATCTTTTGATGAAGTCCCTTCCATCATGGAGAATTAGATTTGCAAATCAAGAACAACAGAGAGAGAGAGTTGGTTGGCGGGCGGCCTGTGGAGTCCCATAAGTATAGAATAAACAGGCGAAGAAGAGTAAAGTGTACAGTACATGTTACAACAAATCGAACAGGACAGCAGCCTTTCAAGGGCATTCACCATGGCACAGAAGGCAAATTTGCATTGGGGGGGGTTAAAATACAGTGCCTTGTTACGAAAAAAAAAGGCAAGAATCCAAGAAACCTACCTACTTTAAAGGGAAATAGGGCTTTTAGAAAACACCGACATGACATGCAAAGAAAATAGCTTTAATCATTGTTAAACCATTCAGTCTCATCAATAAACATCTACCAAAACTTCATATTCTCAACAGATTATGCATGTGATGAGTAATGGAGGATGCATCATTTGAATTTTGAAAAGTTTGGGTGAACAAATTAGTGTTGAGCAACAAATAACTGAATTTCGATCTGTGGGGAGCTTAGTTCTTGAAAAGAAGGCTACAGTCCTTCCTTAGTTTGAATAATCTATCATTCTACGTCCACAAACATTGGTTTCAAAAATATGGACTGTTTTCTCCAAAACAAACACCCTATTTCCCTTTAGCCAAGGTATGAGGCCATAATAGAGATGACTGGAACTTAAATGGTTTGGCCACTAAAGATACAGTACTTGATAATTCATAAACAGGAGTATTTTCTCTCTTTATAAGTAAAAACCATATCTCAATAGCATCTTCCATTTGAAAGTAAATGAATTTTTAAAAAAAATGGATTTATATCAAAATACATTGCACTTCAAGGAATTGGTGACATCATCCTGGCACAACTACTTGAAAATCCTTTGCGCTTCTTTGTAATCTTGACTGTCCTAATTTCTCCAATACTTCCAGGTAAATCTACAGTACATTTTCACTAGTTTCAAGTTTCAAAATTAAGACAGGGCTTAAATTTTAATGAAAAACAAAGACTTCTAGTGATAATTTGCTACTCTTAAGTGACAGTTTTGGCAAACTTAATTGAGGCAACTGAAAATCTTTCTTGGCCTGGGAAGTATTTCTTCAAATAGCAAAAGCTTGAGTTAGGAACAAGATACTGACATGGGGTTTGATCATTAGAATAGCCCCTTCAATCATCACCAAAGTACACCTTTAAGCTTCCATTATAAACATTGCCTCACGTTTACGAGAAACAGGTCAGCTTTACAGGTCCTCATGCTTTCTGTTATAACTAACATGGGTTTTTCTTCTCTTTTTGCATGGACAACAATCAAGGAATTCGAACTGTTAACGGACCCTTTATTATGTTACTTTTGGACCGTTTATACTGTAGGCATTTCAAGATCTAAAACTGTCACTGCACATTTGTGTTTCTTGCTGAGATTAATACCTGCATTACAACTGTTTTTATGGATGCACTGAATTTCTGATATGCTGCAGTATTGTACATTAACAAGCTTCACGTCAAGTACAGTATCAAGCACCATACAGTAGGGATCAACTCTTGAATGGCAGGACGGTTATACAGTAACATTTGTAAGTTATTAACTTGAATAAAATGTTGTACATTGATTTGACCCGATATTTGCACAGGACCAATTTCATCTAACAAACAACTTCGACTTCAGAGATGTGACAAACATGGTGAACCAGTTCATAAGACCAAAACCAGGTTTTTATACTGTCCCACGCCAAGTTACACATGAACACAAAATTGTGGGCAAAAGAAAGGGGACAGCAAACAAAGTTCTGAGGAATGCTTTCTCAGAATTCCAGAAGCAAACCCCAATTAAGATAATTGTGCTTCCTCTGGAGGCAGGTAAGAAAAAAGACAATTGTTAAACATGAAATTACATTCACAGCATGGTGCCACACAGGAAAGTCCTCTCTTCATATATATACGTTTTAAGTACTTGCTACTGGAGTTGGAATGAGCATCACCATGCTCAGATTGCCGTTGAAGTGCTATCACTATAGTGTTTATAAACTGTAGGCACAGTACAGAAATGTAGTTAAAGTACTGTAATAGCCACCAGGCAAGATGGGTTAGAACTGTAAAACATGAGAATCAGCCTAAACTGCAAGTCCAGTGAAGCTGGAGTCCCACAATTTAAATGTTGCACTGCAGTTGTACTGAGCTCATGATATTACAGTACTGTGTACTGTACTCTTCTGCTCCATGCATCAAAAGCGAACGATAGCTGTTCAGTAATATGTCAAAATTATTTGATGAATTGGTACTGCCACAACTGTATACCTCATAGGCTGAAAGCAGCTCTTTATGAATTTGCTTCATTTTCCTTATTCCTTTCTCCTTCTTTCGTCATTTATTTTTTGCTGCTAGAAAACTAATTCCTAATTGCACATGCCTAGTACTCCAGTTTCCCTAACAAAACACTCCAAATTTTATCGTTTTAATCACTTCAGCAGGACAAGACGGCAGTAATGCGCTGGCAAGTCTCAAAGAAACTGTTCTTCTCTAGCTCTTTTCGTTTCGTTGAATCATGGGGATCGTCGGTGTAACTGATCAAAGTGAATGGAGTTATCGACTTGAGTAAACAAGAGAAAAGGTTCACAAGTAAGTGTTGGTTTGGAAAATCACATCGAATCAATGATTGATCAATACCAAGTACACATGACCATCGAATCTTAATGCAAAATCTACAGCTGCTTGGTAATAGATGGAGCACTGCAATGTGAACATGTTACACTCTGGGACAGTTGTACTTAACAGTGGCATGTAAGAGAATTCGCTCTCAAAAAAATTGAGAACCTGATGGAAAGCACAGAGTGTGTGCACGTACAGTAATATGATCAACTTAATTTGTTTTACAACAGGAGGAAGATTGCGTGCATCAGGATCAAAATGATCTTGATGCAAAAATGTGGCAGGATTATTAAAAATTGCATCAATGCCTCTAGGATAAAATTATGGATGAGTCTAAGATTATGACTTAATCATATATGCTAAATTACAGCACTTTTTGTCATGTTCACCACTGAAAAGTCTATTTTTTAAAGAATTGTAAAACAGTGGAGTATTAATTCTTGATCAATGAAGACTTTGTTCAATTTTGTTCTGTACTAAATTGCTTGTTTACAGAGCAATCAGATCTATGATAAAATGAGCTTCTCAATTGTGACAGCTGAACTGTATCATGTACAGGAATCTGTCTGATTGAGACACCGATTAAGATTGCTGTCATGGTCACTCTGAATACAACAAATCCAGCTCTTGCATACAGCATGGCTGGCAGTACAGCTAATTTGGAACCTCAATGACAAGATTTCACAGGCAGTTAACTATCAATATGAATTATAGTAGGGTGGACTATCAAGCTGCTTTTATGGCCTCTCAGCTTAATATTCAGACAATTCAACACAAAACAATCTTGACAGACATCTAACACATGCATTCCACCCGCCCACGCAGCCATAGTCAGCAAACTGAGAAATGCAGTCAAAGAATCAACTGAGAGAAGACTTCACGAATAAGTGAATAAGAAAATAAACATTCACAAACTGTCCATTACCAATTCCTGTTGGCACAACAGAGCTCTGACTTTTTCTGCACGGTACTGATGGGGTGCTCTCTTTAAAAGGTTTGTTGCAAATAGCAATTATGGCTTGACAAAGTTTTATAGCAACATGAGAAGACCATTTTATAAGACACATTACAGATTTCTACACTGCAATGTTACCGTTGTCTTAAAATCTCATCCTTCATCAATACAATGAGGGAATGTTCAGATGACCGGTGGTAATTGATATAATAAGTGGTTCTGTTTTTACACAGTGTGTAATAGTTCCTACTACAGAGCCTCCCATTTCTTTGTCTCCCTTATCCCTCCTTTTCCCTTATCCCTCCTATGGGAGTGGGTCAAGGGGGTTCTCCCTATCCTTATACTCCTTGAATTCTTTTTGGTTCCAGAAGGGCCATGATGCAAAATGGTGCAGCCTAGTTTGTCCATTTTTCTCTGTCAAATGTTTCACAAAATGTGCACATTTTTGGTAAATTACCTCAGTTTTGAGGAAAACTTTCAACATGTTTCCAGTATTATTTCGCAGGCCACGCATAAGCACATCTTTTTCCACAAGTGGTGCGCATATGCCGCTTAGAGTGCAGTATGCTTAAAGTGGCTCATTGATTTGATATCAATAAATCTGTTATGATTTTAAAGCGTAGAAACAAATGACAAGGCCTATAATAAGCATAATTAGACAAGTTTCACATCCAATAGTTGTGAAAATTGTCGCAATGTTTGAGTTTTACCCTAACTTGTACTGGCTGTGTGCACATGAATTAGTCCTAATGTGAAAAAATCTGGTCATGCATTTTCAAAAGGCAAATTGAATTGCTAAATTACTCACTTATTAGTGTTCACTTTGTCTGCCACACTTGGGGATCCCCTTAGTTTGACCATTTGTCATTAGAATGTTAAGGAAATTGACAAGCTTTGGAAACTATGTCAATTTCATGAAACAATTCAATGTGTCTCTTTGAGTTTGTGAATGTTTTAGTCATTATAAAAGCATACGCTGGAATAGAGCACTCGTGCACACCACGGCAGAGTATGCGGACACTTATATGTACAGACTGGCTAATGAAATGTGTCATCTGAACTGCCACAACCCTCAACCTCAAGCCTCTGTAAAATGGTTTCAATTCATTCCATCAGTGTGTTTATTGTCATACAACACATGAACTATAACATTTATACCTCAGAAACCCGAATTTTGACTGTTTATGTGACATTTGATGGCAGTTGTTATATATTCCCCAGGTTACAGAAACCTCATGAGTCTATTTGATGTCTACTTGTGCAAAGTATGTCTGAAGGAATGCTAAGGTTCCAAGAACATTTCAAAGGCCAAATAAATTTACCTACTTATGTGACAAGGAATAAAACATCAAATACAGAATGTATAGTGTAGCATATAGGCCTCCCAGCTTTACTGTAACATTAGGTTACATTAGCTGTTTGATAGTGTAACCATATACTTGTACCAGAAACATGATTTGGATAATTAATGGATATGGAACTAGTTTTGGATCTATCCTTCCTGATGTAGACCAACTAGGTTTCTCAGGCAATGACGAGTTGTAACAATCAACAGTCACATTGACGATCAGACTGTCCTGCGTAAACTCACCTGATTTCCTCCTCCCGTATTTATTTGGTGGAAGTACTGCAAAAATTAAAAGAAAAGAGAAAGAAATTTTTAAGAAATGTTGAACAATTGCAGCATCGGTTCAAAAACAGTCGTTACGATTAAGTTTTCGACGAGGGGCCTTGTGATAAAAGTACACTTCGATCACAGGGTACCGAACATGCTGAATGTACACAAATTCCAATGTGGAAAAAACTACACGCTGAACATTTATTCTAATCAGGGGCTGTTACTACATACCATAAAAAAAAAAAAAATTCACAGAAATGGAAAGAAGAAATTCTATGCATACAGTAATCCTTATTAACTTTAAAACACTGCTGCAACAGCCACTTCATAACTATTTATATTATACACTGGCTCTAAGATGCTCATTACAGTTGTACATCATCTACTGTCAGTTCTGAGATTCTTAGTAAAATTATGATCCAGAGGAGATCTAGGTGAAAAATATGAAAAAAAAAAAAAAAAAAACACTACAAGACACAAAACCGTGTAAACACCACTCAATGATTAATCAAATCAGAAAATGCAACCAAACTCGAAGCAATTAAAGTTGGAGCATGTTTGACTGAACCATAAAAATATCGGTCAGCGTGAGTCTAAGAACCAAGCTGACAAGGAAATCAAGGCTTCAAATTTCCCTACGGAGGGCATGTAAAGTCATTACGCTGCATCTTCCATGTTTAATCATAATCAATGCGTGTTCCATTTGTGACAAATCTGCACAACAACATCGCATCGACACCCTCTCTGCTGGTTTCGCTAATTGAAGAAATTGGGTCACCTGACACTGCCGTCTCAGGTAAAGATCGAAAACCCATCCTTTCTTTTCAGACTCAATTACAGAATTTCAAAAGGATGGTCTTTCCACCAAAGATGTTGCTTCTGAGATCAGCTTCCAGCTTTTATTTTCATACTTTTTCAAGTTTCAGGAGGCCGAGAGGGAAAACGGAGTTGTTTTTTACTGTGGGCACAGAACTAATGAAACGTGTACAGTGCACTGTAGCCTTAACCTCGCCATATGCAGTTTAACAGGAGAGGGATTTCTGAAAGGGTGGAAGGAGGTGAGGGAAACAGGATTAAAATCCTAAATCTACCTCTTGGCTGTGAAGTGTGCAGAATCTTCATCATCATCCTTTTATCAAGCTTTTGTTGAGTTCTAAACTATACAATCAGCTTATTTCTCAAGACAAAATGCGTAAATAGGACATGCAATACGGGGCCGTGTGTCTACAGCAGTACTGTAGCTACCTACAGACAAGGGCAAAGGGCATGAAAGGAGCTTTATTGCTGTAGGGACCACTGCCTGTTAACAGAGGTGAGAGTATTAAACACTGCCCTTGCACAGCACTTCAACGCGTATGTAGCGCAATGAAATTTAGGTCTTTGCAAGATCTGTTACACCTGAATCCCCTCCCACTTTTGTTTAATGGGGGGGGGTGTGACGAATACTGTTATCGGCATGCACACATACGCAGAATTGACACCTGAACCTAATTTGCGTTAAGATTAAAGGAGAACACATGGTAATTCCTATCCAATGATGTGGCACATCTAAAGTATGCCCTTCACAGCAGACTGTCTAAAATTAATCTGAGCCTTTGATCCGGCAGTAAATGTACAGTACAGTACATTTTCCAATACCTGTCAATTTCTCTACAATAGATTGATTCGCTCAAGTATGAAATTTCTTTGGCTTTGCCTCTGGGCACCTGCTGTACTCCACAAAATATGAGTTATGAGCAGAAACAGAAGAAAAAAGGTAGCCTCTAGGTACAGTAGCAGTAATTATTATACAGAACAAACTGTGCTCAGAATAGTCACTGAAGCAAAACTTTGCCTGAGGTAAACAGTACACGCTCTCTAGAGAAATAAATAATGCAATATTATGAAGATTTAGTAGCAAATACATTGAAAAAAAAACATGTAGCGAAAACATTTGATATTAAGTAACCCATTTTGAATTAAAAGTTTTAAAGGTCAGAAATTACAGGGCAGTGTTGATATGTGGAAGTGCACACACACTTCACTGTTTGGAAATTTAGATTCATAAAGTTAATGGACAAATTCCAAAGAGCTGTTCTCTCAGACAATTTTTTTGCACAGAATATGTAGTTTAGAGGCAGACATACATTTTCGTCCATAAATGGTAGCTTATTCAATCTTAAAAATCATTGAGTATGCAAGTATGATAAATTGTCTTTAAGTTCTGCTCTGCAGCCTTCAGAATTCAGTCAGGCTTGTCTGTGTAATTTTTGGATGACCCCAGAAACCTCTGGAAACACAATGAAGCTTTCTCTGAAGTGGATAATGATATCAAATTCTGTACTTGCTATAGCAAATAACTACTAAACAGATTAATTACATGGGCAAAGACAGTAAAAGAAATTTTGCAGGGAAAGTAGGATTATCTGTGGTATTGAGAAGACTGTTGGATGAAGATGCAGTAAAGCATGCCAAACTTCAGTCTTCACAAATAGACAAAGAAAAGAAACATAGTCAACAGGGTAATCAATATGAAAGTCTGAAGTCTGTTTTTGTTTCTTCATTGCATAAATCAATAGAATACTGTCAGGAAACAAAGAGATTCATAACAAAGGAATAACCAACAATTATGCGCACCATCCATTACCGGTATTTCCCTTGTCACAACTGAGCTTGATCTCCTCTTCTCTTGTACCAAGGAGGGAGAGGGAGCACCCTCCTTTTATTGTTGATGCAGGATTGTATAAATTTCTTAGTTGGGAGAAAGACTACATGTGCTAAATTACATGCAGTTCTCTTAAAAATGAGCAATGAATACACATCCGACACATCACAGAGTACACGATACAATAAGTAGCAACTGGCTACTAAAGCAGTAGAAATTCTATCCAAGATAGATAGGACTTATACGTTTACATGTACCATCAGAAAACCTGACATAAATGCACACAAACTTTTAGAACAATTTTGCCCCTGAAGTGTGTATTCTGTCATCTGAGGGACTAGGTACACCTGTTTTACACAGGTATTGGCTATTTAGATTTATGTAGTTAAATCCAAAAATCTATCCAGGGTTTGAATGCTTTAAAAATTTGGCCATCTTGGAGAACGAGTAACAAAGATAGCATGTTTCATGACTACAGTCCTTTACAGAAAAGGGCTAATTAATGAAAGACCTCAATAAGCATTTTCATTTTTTTTCCCAAAACTCCTCTACATACATACATTCTCCTATAGTACAGAGTCCTCAAGTTGATCCCTCATAAATTGCAAGCTACATTTTGAATGAAAGTTAACAGAATGGACAATGTAAATTATGGCACATGGTGACCTTTGATGGATACTCTGATGGTACACACAGTGTTGTCCTTACAAGAAAGACAGAAGTAATATTCCAGATTGCTTGGTGACATCAAATCCCCCATCATACATGGAAACCTCTGATTGTATCTAAATATAGAACTTTGTATGAATAATTATGACTTACAAATTTGGTGGAATAATTAATCCCAGAGTTCTCCAGGCAATTGGGTGGCGACCTATGCCGTGTGATATCGTCACAGAATTGTTCTTCATGAAGCAATCTACCCTGTCATGATTCAGTTGTGAATCCATCCTTGAAATGGAGCTATTGGAGTGACGCCAGCAATGTACGTCTGAACTGGATGTCACAATGCGGCCTAATTTCAGGGTGGTTGTTTTTTTTTTTTTTTTAAATCATGATTTAAATCACATAAAATCGACTTAAATCATGATTTTTTTAAATAGAAATCATGATTTAAAGGGAAATAGGGTGTTTGCTTTACAGGAAACATCCATACTTTCAACACTAATGTTTGTGGATGCAGAATGAAAGGTTATTCAAAATAGGGAAGGATAGTGGCCTTCTTTTCAAGAAATAAGTTTCTCACCGATAGAAACTCAGTTATTTGTTGCTCAACACTAATTTGTCCACCCAAACTTTGAAAATTCAAATGATGCATCTTCTGTTACTCATCACATATTGTTTTGAGGAGATGAAGCTTTGGCAGACATTTATTGATGAGACTGAATGGTTTAACAATGACTAACGCTACTTCTTTTGTATGTCATGTTGGTGCATTCTCAATGCCCTATTTCCAAATCATGATTTTAATCAGCTTGATTTAAATCAAACAACCCTGCCTAATTTGGTACATTTATAGATCTATGTATAAATCTTTGTATAGATCTATGTCCCACATACTGTGCAGAAAATCGACTGCATTGTGAATAAACTTTGATCAACATTAGAGCAAACTGTGCGACTTGTCAATGTTAAGTGACTAAGAAACAGTGCATATGAAACTGAAATCTGGTCCAATCAGCTGGTTACTGTGTGTGCACTCATCATTGATGACCACACAACAATTCTCTCAGTACATGTAAGGTCACGGCATGTAATTGAGATGTTTACTTGCCGAAATTCCTACAGCTAATTTTCACAAGCCCTGTATAAACAAGTTACCACTAAGCCACTTATCATCACCAAACCAATGTATGTACCGTACAGCCAGATTCTACTGGCATCCTTTGTGAGCACCTTGAAAGTCTGTCGATTGTTAAGCATCGTTATGAAATTAATGTAAGTTTATCTGTCAACTAAAAATGATGACAATAGGAAGTTCTCTTTATTAGTCCACGCATCAGTAGCCGTGCCTTGCAGTAAAAGGAAGAGCCTGTTGAGTGAATGACAAGCGACATTGCAAATCAATACCGATTTCTATTGACAGTGTGCCGTAAAGGCCCGTGAACAGAATTCTGCAGACGTATCACACGCCGATCAGAAGAAAGCAATATTATTCTGCAATTAAATCTATGGGAAAGATTTTGGTGATGTAATCAGCGGATACAAGGGTATTGTAACATGTATTGATTTCATTTTATGTTCACAAAAGCACAACAATAAAGATGGTGAATGTACCATTCAAGCATGCAGTGGCTGCAGTAGTGCAAGTAAGGTGCAGTAAGACAATTTGCTGGATCACAATGTTTTACACTTCAAGCCACTGCCAAGGTAAAGTAGTCGAGTTGTTCGATTGAGGATGTGCCATCCTTTGTCATGAGACAATGGCACTGTCTTGAAAAAACAAATGATTAAACAAACATGGCTGCATGGGTTGAATGTGTGTGAAAACAATGTATGCATACACAGTGAACTTCTCCAGCACATAGGCCGTCCCTGGCTTATAACGATGTACAAATACGTCTCTTGCACAAAATTTAACCCAAGTACTTAAAAAGCAACAAACATATTAACCCTTAATCTAAGTGAACTGTACTGTATACACCTCTTCTTTTTTTTTTAAATATTATTCAAGTTGCCACATCTATGCTTAACCACTGGAGACAAAGCGATATTAAAAGGAAATGACTAACAGTCCAGTTTATGCACAGGCAACAGCAGTCATGAGAAAGATACTTTACTTGCGAAGGGATGAAGTAGTGTAAACAAACAGCAGTTTTTGCTAACAAGTTTTCACTAGGTTAGCAGTCAACCCATTTTGATGAGCAGATTTTAAACAACCCTGCAGTGTGAAGAAGTTGAAAACTTTCAATATTAAAGTCACTTACGTATGTGTTAGAAGCAAAGTTGTGGCTTAGACTTTAAGCAATTTGAGAGATAATTCCACATTTCAGTTAAAACCACAGACAATGTCAATCTCCAGCTATTAACTGTAAAAGTTACATGAAAAAGAATCGCAACTGGGCTTACATAGGCCGCAAATTGCGATGCGAAACCCAGTCATTTGTTCCCTACATATAGCTTGCTTTTTCTGTGGCATCTTCTGATTGAGACATATTGTAAGCAGCATCATTTTAGGCTATAAATACTGTAAAACCTGGCTTTCAGTAACAGCTAAAAGTTTTGTATCAAACCCTCCAAGTGGCCTGAAAATACACAACTTTCAAATTTAATTTTTCACTGATTGTCTGTCCCACTTTGGGGAATTCAGAATCTGGAGGTATGTATTTCTGTCAAGGGATTTTTCTTATCAGGTTCCTATCAGTACACTTATTTCTATTCAGAATGATTGTAGGCTACATGGTTAGCTCATTTGAAGAAATTACCAACAGAGCACACAACAAATCTCTTCCACAACTACAATACTGTAGGTACTGCACTATCCTGGACACTGCTAAGCATGGGCACGTACCGTACAATTAATAGATGAGCCTGGAGTGTAACATGTGTATTAAACATCCTGACTTGTACAGTACAAGAGTCATCAGAGCACTGAGTACAACAATTACAGTATTAAGGAAGCTCTGCTACAGTGGTTTCTCAACTTGGGATTTCATTGACATTCTGTAAGAAGATGTCAAATTTATATTGCTGCCACAAACATGGCAAGAAGTTCTAAATTAGCCTCATTTTGACGACTTAAATCAATAGAATACCATCTCTTCTATTGATTCCACTTTCACCTATAGGCACTAAGCTTTAACGGTACTGATACGAAGGACGTTTGTACACCCTCACACTTCTGCTTTCCATCGAGTGAAAAATTCATTAAGGCTGTTATGTTAGTGAAAACGAGTCAGGTCAGGAGGTATCATCCAGCCTTAGCATTGGAAATATCTACTCTACAGTAATTGATATTTCAACTTGGTGAAGTGGATCACTGCAATGCTCAACACTAGAGAGAACAGTAATTACTGTACAGCATGCTGTAGACATGTATGCCTTCAATCTTCCTTGTTTTGTTCTTGGGGGGAGGGGGGGTGACGGATGGGGTTAGGTATAAAAGGACAAATAAAGAACAAATGTCTACGAAAACCCTGAAAGTAGTTCGTTTCCTGAAAGGATACATCCGATAGGCCTATGAAAAAGATAGTTTTAAACTTGGTCAGTTCTATTTCCATCATGATTGCATGTGTAGTCTAAACATGTGCAATGGTTACCCACAATGTACTCGCATACAAATCACAGCGTTCAGTGCAAGACCTCTACACTCTCAGCACATGATGATTGCAGAATTGGAGAAGGAAGCACTCCTCTGGTATTAGGCCACACAGCATTACAGGAGGTGCTAAAACTTTACCAGTACCTTTGGCAAGGTAAAGGGGAGTGCATTTGTTGTGTTGAGGCAGGTAAGCAAGGAAGTGCAGAAAATCAGCAATCACCAGATGTGTACTACACAAGTGTAACATTTTACAAAAACAATCAAACACAGTCCCTTTCTAACCCTGTCAACTTCACAAGTAAATGTCTACTGTATATTGTTGACTTTTAATTTAATTAACAAACAGTCACTCCCTACTGTCACTGTAGGCAAAACTTGAGTAAAACCGTACTGACTCTGAGGTCACCAGTAAGCAATTAAAGTCAAAGCTTCTGTTGACTTGGCTGCATAGTGCTTGTTGTGGCAGTAGCGACTAGCATTCACATGAATCACTTAAATTAAGATTCAAGTTAAAGGATGTTACTGAGATTTTATTCATAATTGGGACAATTCCAATTCTAATTATCTGATAAAGAGAATGCACCGCAACAATTTTAACACTAATTTGGCAATTCAGCAGTAGGCACTTGATCCAAGAAACTGTTTTCTGTTTTTTCCTTCTATTCATAATGTTGATTACTGATTTAATTACGTTTACAACTGAAGATAATACTGTTCTTTACTTGCAACCATAATTTGAAAACTAGAGCATACAACCATTTCACGTGTATATATTTCTGAATGACTGGTATCATGGTATGACATGAACACAGCGAGTGGTATTACACATAATTATTTTGTTGATTCTGATTATGGACTAGTTAAATGCAGGATAATGACGTTATTCCTTTTGATAATTATAACACTAATAACAACGTAAAGCAGGATGTGCTGTTATCCTTGCATTTTCAAAAGTACACAAACTGACTGTCTCACATACAGTAGATGTAAAAAGCTGTAAAAACTACCACGTAGTGGTCTACAGTTTGTCCAAATTTAGGCTAATTCCCAAAAGAAATGGTCTGCGTAGGAGGATCATAGTGGTAGCATTCGCAAGAAAGCGCCACACCTTTACAATGGGGTTCTGTGCTACTAACTTTTTGTGAGAAAAAAATCTAAATCACTATTCTTTCTGCCATAACACTCTAATTAATGAGACTTCTTCTGAAATAAATACTGCCATATAGTAGATGTTATTTTCCAGAGTGTTATCAAATAGATGAGAAAGATGAAAGGTTAACAATGAAGGCTATTGTTTTTCCTTAAACAGCACTAGTATCCTTTTTTTAAACATTCACTGTGCTGGCTGGCAGTCACAAAGATAAGACAGACAACTTGCCATCATATTCTCACACAGAATACTTCAGCAATCGAATATATATTTTAAACGTTTACAGCACAGTTTAGAAAGAAAATGCGGCTGCAAGATGTTTTCACTGTCAAGTCAATAAATCTAACAGACACATACCTAAATGAATGTGAACCTGATAAAATTTGCAGTTCCAACTGAACAAGCAAGCATGCAAATTGCTACATGTGAAAATTTAATTTCCAAATAAATACATTTGAATGACTTCTTCTGTGAACTTCCTGCATGTGTGACTAGTCTAACTAAATGCAAAACTTGGGCCTCCCCATTCCTTCACTGCAGACTTAAAAATCATGTTAAATTTGACAGAATATGTAATAACTCACAAACAGCCAAAGGAATTTGCAACGCAACTATGATGTATTTGACACCACTGTAAGGAAGTCTACTGACGGGTCTCAAAACTATCTAAGTTTAAACAATCCTTGTATCTTCAGTGGAGGAATCTGGGTATACAAAGACAGGGATTTACCCAACTGGTGGGAGCCAAAAAAAAACTTGGATTGCAGGTTATCAAATCAAAAATGACCACCAAGGAACTGTTGCCATTAATATTTATAAAGTGGTTCAACCTCAGCAGAGCAATCTCATCTAATCAAGGAGGAAAAGATCAATAATGTTGATCCAGAAGTTTCATGCCTCAAGAATGGTAGAGATCTATATAAGAGATCTATATAGATCTATATAAAACCCATCCTTGATTGAGCCACCGACCGTACCGTCGTCGTCCGGTAAATCACTCTTTCCCTGATAAACAGCCTCATCAGTTTATGTCTTGTGGAGCCTCTAGGAGGTTCAAAGATCGATCACTGGAAACGAGACCTTGAACTTATGAATTTGAATGTTATACTCTACACCATAACAGCAAGTCCAGCGCAAGTCTTGCGTGCCACACTAAAAGAGTCAATGAACGTGAGTGAACTTTAACTGGAGCCACAAATTTACGGAACTCATTCATGTTCTGGGCAAACTGTTGCAGGCAAATTACACGGCATGCATAAAACTAATTTATTGACCGTCATTACTTCTGATACATGGCTAGACCGTACATAGAACAGAATTTGCAATTGATGCAAAATCTATGTACAACCTGCAGGTACTCTAGTAACATACTATCGAATGATTTTAGCAGTCATAGGCAGTTCATCCCTCAATGACAGAAACTGAAGGGATAGCTGAGGGAAAATGTAACTAGAAGCCAATACTATGACTACAAATGAAGGAAACCGGGCTACCCAGAAAAGGTGTACTTTGACATTACACTAAAAAATACAAAGAAGAAACTAAGACACACATGCATTCTGTGGGAGTGCTAACACTTTTTTTATCAAACCAAACTACAGTCAGTGGAAAATGTTTTGCATTTTGCACTGTCATCCAATACACTGAAAGTAGTCTTCTAAATTTGGGTAGCCCACACAACACCTTACTGTCATACTGTGTATCATGCTGCAACAATCGCAACTAACAAGCAACCTTGCATACTCTTCCCATACACAGGACCTTAGTTTTTAGTAACATTTCCACAGCAGTTATGACTCCATACTGTGCACTCAACAAAGACTACAAGTATGGCACCAGACATAGTGATCCCAACAAGATGTAGCAACCTCTCATTGACCACTGATTTTTCACTTACTCTCCTCCTGCTTTTGTGGACTTTGGACTGATTGACCTAAATAGAGGATTCTTATCTACCTTTGTAATGATATACATCCCATTCACAATTTGTCAAAGGCTTTGACACACAATAAAGAAGAAACAATGGCAGGAGGATAATGTGCAGATCCAACTGACTACAAACCAATGTATGATCACACATAATGGTTGCCACTTGTGATAGCAGGCAATTGACGAAGTCACACGAAATGGTCCAATGAGCAAGATAAGGACTGCTCCCTAAAATAGCTAAATTGACATGCACTGCAATGGCTGCAGCGACAGTCCGGAATTAAGTGGAGGATGAAAACAGATGATAGTTGAGATCAACTCTTTTAAACTGCTATCAACTAAAGTTGGCCTGATGTTTTGATCCAACTTTAACAGGATCTTCTGCTGATGAAAACCCGAAAAAACCAGAAGTTGAATGACATTGAGACTCCTTGTCAATATATTCATAGAAGACAAAGGTCAATACATACCAATTTTGGAGTTGAAACAACTTACTCTTCACATTATAACATGTCTACAAGGTTAAAAATTATGATCTCTACTGACCTTACGTGACCTTTGACCTCCACAAAAAATTACAAAACTCATCTCCTCATCAAGAGCTAACAATGCTAACAGTTTGAAGATCCAGTAACATTCAGTAGCTGAACTATGTTTGTTAAGATGGTTTTCATCTCTTGTGACTTCAAACAACTTTTGACCTCCTTAAAAAATTATAGAAATCATCTACTTACAGTGGACAACCAACACACTAAATTTGAAGTTACAGAAACATTCAGTTGCTAAGATATCTTAATTAGAAGGTTTTCATACTTTATCCTATGGTGACCTTAAATGACCTTTGACCTCTATTAAAAACAGTAGGTGTCAAGTATTGACAATGGTGGACCTACAAAACAAGCTTGAAGTTCCAGCAGCTTTCTCAAGGTTATTGAGATACTGTGTTTAAAAGGTTTTCAAACTATGACATCTAAATGACCTCAGGTGACATTTGACCTCTATAACAAATACAAAAAAGACTACATTCTCTTCAAGAATGGTTTGAATTTTCAGCAAAATTCAGTTGTTGAGCTATCTTACAAGTATGTTTGATACGTCTACCTCTACTGACCTAAAATGACATTTGACCTCTATGAAACACAACAGATAACATCTACAGTGCTTTCAATAGACTATCAACACACTGCATTTGAAGTTCAAGAAACATTCAGTTGCTGAGATATCCCAATTAGTAGGCTTCCATATTTAATCAATATGGTGACTTCAAGTGACCTTTGACCTACAAGAAAAGCAGTGAAAATCATCTACTAACAATGGATAACCTACACATCAATCATCTCATAAAGAAAGAGATACCAATGTGGACAGCTGAAAATTCCAGCAACATTCAGTTTCTGCAATATCTTCCTTACTACATTTTCATACTTTAAGTTCTGGTGACCTCAGATGACCTTTGTGAAAAACAGTAGGGATCATCTGCTTATTATGGACTACAGTACCTGCTGTACACACCAATTTTGGAGGTCAGGCACCCTTCCGTTCTTGAGATATCGTGCTTACAAGCCAAGGCATAACACACACATGCCATGATCACAGACAGACACCTTGCCTGCCATTGGTAAGGAATGGCAATTGAATTACTTCATGAAGTTTACTGGTTGCGTGTAGTGCTTTAAATTTCTGAAGTTCAGAAACTGTACTACAGGACCATTATTTTGAACCTAAAAAACAAAGCCTTTCCATGGCTCTGATTATTGGTGCTCAAGGAAATCATGGAGTAACTGGTTATTATCTAGACTGTATCTACTACAAGTGAATGGAAAAGTTGCATCAAATCGTTTTGCAGTAGCATTAGCACAGTTAATGAAGAAATTGTAATCGTGGATAGTTTCTCATTAATGCCTTTGAAATGGAAGGAAAAGTGAAAGGGCACTTCCACTAAATGTTCAATCAATTTACTTGTTTAACAGGCTGACATGCAGCATGATCGACCAATAACAGGTGAAAGACTAAGAGGATTAAATAATGTTTTAGACCCTCATATTACAGTTCTCTCTCAAAAAGGAGATCCTGAAACTTGCTTCCTCAAACTTGTGTTAATCACAAGTTTTATCACAGCCCTAAACTGTCTACAATATGAATTTTTCACAATACAAATCTTCAAGTTGACTACCCAAGGGATGAACCCAAATTAAAATTCAGTACCTGTGGATGATTGTAGACTTAAATTTTTGACTTACACTACAGTAGCTAGTCTACTGTACTGTATGACCAATGGAATTACAGAATGCCCCAAAACTTAACCATACAGTACTTATGTAGTCCCTTCGAAAATATGTCGAAATGAAAATGGGGTCTGTGGAATTGTAACACTGTACACATGAACAACCAGTACTGTAACATAGGACTTTTAAAAACCTGTCAAAATGAAAATGACCAATGGAACCGCAGAAAATCTAAAAGCTTTAACACAGAGCCTTCCTTCAAGAACCTTAAAGTGGAAAAAGGCCTCCCTAACAAAAGTTTTCAAATTTGACTTTTTCAACCAATTGTAAAAATTCTTATCAATTGATCACAAGAGAATCTCAAATACTTTTGTATTGTTTTGGGACAACACCTGTGACGTAACTACTCCTGTATTGCTGACAAGCTATAGACCAATTGAATGCATTGAATAATAAATAAAATCAATTTTAAAAGAAAAAAAAAACTACTGTAAATTACTAACAATACTTGAGCAAGAATTGACTACAGAAATACTTTAAAAAAAATAAATATTGGTGCAAAACTTTGTGGCTTTTCCATAGAGCCATTTCACCAACGAATCACAATAATCATTACTATCAATCTGCTTTCAAAAGCCAACAATGCTAGGAACAACAAAATAAAATTTATAGACAAGTGGTTGCGAAGCATAACCACATTTCTAGTTGACTACTGTTGCCAAGTTGCAGACAAGGGGCGAGGAGCTCTCACGATATCCACATGCAAGGCAGTGACACACAGTAACAGTAAGAGGACATACCTTAAACCATGACGTATAGTAACTAGACATACAGTACAGTGCATTATTTCTACTTTCGTGGAAACAGCAATGATTTGTAAAATCAGGGAAATGAAAGTGTCATCCCTATACACGACTACTGTGTGTCACTGTATCGACAAATGAGTTCCCACAGAAGTTTCAAGGCATGCAGTTCTCGCTTACATGACTGCACAAACACAAGGTAATGGGAATACAGTATTAATCAAGGTGTAGTACATATGCCAAACTTGAGGCAGTAGGAGACTTAAACCACCCTATTTGCAGTTGCTGCCTAACATGTTAACAACAGGTTTACATTGTATTGACAACTTAATCGGGGGTGTTGGTTAAAATAACAAATTTCGAGGTATACCAGTTCCTACAAGGATGGGTAACATTGTATTAAAACTTAAGACCTTAACTTCGCTTAAACAAGTAGATTAATAGGAAATTTCCATTGCCAACAGCAAGAAATTCCACAGTTTTCATGTTAATTGTTAGATACGCAAAGTTGTGTCCATCCATGCCACTGCTTCAAAACTCGAATAGGTGTACTATAGCTAGTTAAGGTTATTTCACACAATTCATCCTGGTTAAATCTGTTTAGAACGGCAGTGCAATCCTAACTTGTACAAACTTGTACAACTGGCTCATTGGGTTGATATCGATAAGTTTGTGAGGATCTTGAAGGGTACAAACACAAAACAATGCTTATAATTAGCTTACTGTTAACTAGTCAAGTTTCACATTCAGTAGTTATGAAAATTGTAGGAAATTTTGAATTTAGTACCCTGAGTTGCACTGGCTGCGGGCAAATGAATGCGAAAAAGTGTCAGGTCATGAATTCTCAGAAACCAAACGGAAATGTTAATTGAATACCCATTGATGTTCCTTTAGTTTGCAAGTGACACATGGGGATCCTCTTAAAATGACCATTTGTCATTAGTGTGTGAAGGAACCTTACAGGTTTAGAGCAGTTCAGTAAATTCCATAAAAGAACTCGATGTATTTGCTTGAAACCTCTCCAGATTGGAAAGTTTGCAGTGCAAGGGGATTTATACCCGTAAAAATATTTCAGCATTATTTCCCAGCCGCGCACAAAGAATACAGATCCCCGCGCATTTGGAAGCTTTCTAATCTGGTGTGCGGTGGTCGGCAATGTGTTTTACCTTGTTTTACGATATATATTTGAGCTGCTTAGTCATAAGTGTCCCGACTTATTCTGAAGCATCAACTAAATCTTACAAATCTCCTCTTTTATACCTAACAATACAAGTATCTTTTGAGATATTTCAAACTATTGGGTATTCAAAGTAAACAAATAACTTCCAGAAATTCCACAAGTGTTGAAGTAACAAAAATATTTTGTACTTGATGCAAAAAAAGCTATCCATGAATTAAATCATTTTGGATAGGAGACTAAGTCACTTAACACAAACTGGGGTGACTGCATTATCCTAGATTACTAGGACAGCCTGTGGCAGCTCCTAGTGAGTCCTACTGTACTTCCTAGCACAAAAGCAACCTACAGTGAGGCAGGCAAGCCATCCAAGCTTACTAAAAAATTCCTAGGCAAAAGTAGGAATGAGTTAGGCTTTAAGTGAACGTTACGCTATGCTGACCACATCTAGGGTAACATAATAGTTAGTTGGAGGGAAGGATTTTAAAACTGTACTGTACTTATAAACGTTATTGCCTCATAATCATATGTAATAACTGCCGTGGGCGTTTAAGTTACAGTAGGCCTAATGTTAGGCCTAAACGTTACTCGTTAGGCCTTGAAAAATATGAATCTGCAAAGTGACATTAATCCGGATACCTGGTGGTTCCTCTATATCAGATTCCTCATCATCATTAGCTGGCTCAGAAAATGTAACTCCTCGTTTATTTTCTGACTTTCGATTACCTTCCTGAAGTTTAGCAAAATAGTTTGCAGCAAAGTCAATCAATTCGTTAGGTTGCGGTCTTTCGCGCAACACGGCCACTGTAAAGTCCTGTAGCAAGTCCGTTAACCCTTCGGGTATTTCGAAGTTCATGATTCCTCTGGAAAGCTGCCTTTCATCCAAACGAAATATCACTCTACTTCCTCCTAACAACAGGAGTAATTTATCCCAATTTTTTAGCAAGTTAACAGCCGAGATTTCATCATTTCTAAAACCTATGGGAAACTACGTCGGGACCGGCAAAAATCGCTCGTACGGGGACTACCGCATTTCCTCTCCAACGGCAACGCTATGTTGGTAATTAATAAACCGCGTACCGGCCCCGTGCATGCACTAAGGATATAGCTTCTATATGAAACAGTACAATGAGAACGTTACTAGGGAAGTATCTCCTGCACTAAAGTAACATAGACTAGCTTACAAGCTGTAGCGCCTAACGATTCCAACTATGACGGCGGGAGCGCCTTACAAATGGATGTAACCGGTGGTATGGGATATTAAAACAGCCATCGCAATAAAAAAAAATACGTTCTTAAAATCTAAACAAGCATTCTTCAGGTTAACGGATGTGTCAACTGAAAAGACAATTGCATGTTTAAAAATTTATACTCAAAGACAGATAGTAACGGTACTACTTGAATCAATGTCCAAAACATCTTACATTTCAAATTACACAAGTGCTTTATACTGCTCCATATTTTGACACTGCGTTTTCACGGCGTTTATATAACGTCATGTCAATTGCAGCGCGCGTTACAAAAATGGAAGGGTCAAGACGAGATGTTTTCTTCAAGTCTAGTCTCACTCACGTCTCCGTTCTTGGAAACCTATCATGAACCTTCACAGTATGGGTTTTCCTTTCCTGAGTTCAATCAACATTGGTGGGGGGTGCATCACATAGGCATGGACGTCAATCAATGGGGTACAGGAAGAAATGCCCCCCTCCCACATCTCCCCACTCCTGGAGAGTTGGAGGACAGAGCATCAAGTGTCCTCAAGATCTACTAAAACACATTAAATGTCCATCCTGCTCAAGCTCCGCAGTTTATCAGTACGGCACATTATTGGTTTTTGTATATGTAAATATAAATGTAAATATAAATATTGTCCCCCCCCCCAACAAAAAACGATATTTTCTTCGCGATTAACGCCTCCACGGGCGTTATGTGATAAAGATATACATGCATTACACATGTGAAGGGGAAAAAAGTGTGTTTGTCTTGGTTGATTTTTTTTTTTGATTTTTTTTATTTTTTGGGTGGAACTCCACGTACTAGGGTAAGCGCGAGAAAATAGGGATCCTTTTGGCATGAGAAATATGATTTCTTCGCAAAAAATATTTGGGCCTTTTATCCGAGACCTCATCCGCCCCTAAAGAAATCTAACACTAAGATTCAGATTTTCGATTATAAAAAGTATCTCACTGAAAAGTGCAGGGGACTACTCTCCCACCGCCCCATTCACAAATTCTGGTGGCACCACTTTGCAGCTTTTTTTTTTCTTTACAGTATCCCTGTGTTTCTCGTTTTCTGCTTTGTTTTTCTGTGTTTTCCGTAAGGTTTCTTTTTTTCGTTTGTTTTTTTTTCATGAAGTTATTCACTTTGAATATATGTTCAATTTTGAGACGCTCTTGGACTGAGATATAGTGATAATGATACTAGAAGGCATAATAATAATAATAATTATAACTAATTAATGTCAATGACCATGTAAAGCAAATAGTTACAGATAGCAACAAAAGGTTACAAATCAAACCTTAAGAATAAGAAAACCATTAAAGATAGGATAGGATGACAAGGAGAAACATACAAAAGAATTGATTTCTTCCCCTTTTAAGGTCTATCCGTGCCGTAGTTAAAATAGCTCTGCCGAGAAATCTTTATTTTAACCACCCAAGAATAGATTATAATGCTAATTGAACATAAATTAAGCTACAAGTGCCGTACTTTTGAATTGGTTTTCTTTTGAATTATGTGATTGCCCTGAGGAAGTGCCGACTAAGTGTTTCCCAACCGCTCATGTTCAGCAAACCCTACGACGGTTTAGAAAAAAAATCGGTATGTTTTCTGTACTAAAGAGCACTGTTTACTACATATATGATTTAGTTTGCACCAATCTTCACTGAATGCCACCGGGGTACGCTGTTTTGCAATGGTGCGTCATGTGCGTCGTGCCATCTGTACTGCGGTAATAATGTTTGTTACTTTACCTCGTGAGCAATACCAATTTCTTTTATTCACATAATTTTTAAGTACCTGATCATGACGTATTTTGTAGCACTTAGCTCTGTGTGACTTCACCACCTTTAGACTCAAATTGTAATCTTACAGAATCCAGCTGATGCACGCATCCTGACTACTATGTCCACTATCTGAATACAGACAGTAAAATGGGCGGTTTTAATTGGTTGACGTGGCATTGGTAAATAATAAATGGGAACTTTGCAAAGGTTGAGGTTCTCTCTGCCAAAAATGTGGCTCAAGCACGGTCATTACTACCTAATTACAGATGACCCCGAAAACTTCTTCCACTTCTGGCAATACCTATATTTTGACTTGCAAACTGTAATATGAGTTGTACTGGGAATCGTCTGGCCATCTTCCTTTGTTCCTAATCAACGTTTCAGGAAAGAGAAAGTAGGAGAAAAGATCACCTGTCACAAAATCTGAAAGAGAACTATCCACTCATCGTCCAGATATCTGAAAATTATCTCGACATTTTTGATGGCCCTGCAAAATTCAGGCTCTCTCAAGAAAGCTTAGCAGTTAATCACCATTACTTGCAATCAAATAGGCCAATAGGAATGGATATGAATATTCATGTATGCAACAACGGGGTTTAAAGTATATTTTGTTGTAGTGATTATGACACATTCAAGTTAGACACAAATTTTCAACTCATATTCCAATTTTAATTTGGCAATGGACTCACCAGCATGGTAACATGATACCTAGTAATTTTCACCCAGAGCAGAAATACCACTGCATTTTTGTATACAGGTGAGGTAAAATGTGCAAATAATTAAATATTCAGACTTTAACTGGTAATTATACTTTTGGGAGAGGATATAATCCCACAATGGCACTCTAAAGTGGTAGACTTAGTCTGAATTTTATGGAGGTCGTCTATAGGGCTATAAACTAGTTTAAAGTCCACCATAAGGCTTCTTCCGAACCTGAGACTCATTCAGGGGAAATTTACTATTTTTTTTTAAAAACAAGCCTACAGTGAAAGATGTATTGATTGCTAGTGGTAAATTGATAAAGGTTCCGAACGGACAAAACCGTAATCATGTGAAAGAATATATCAACTACCCCAATACGGTCATGTACTAGTATCATTTCGTTGAAATATACGATGTGAAATATGAGGTGGCGAACAACAAAAACTGAAACTCAGTATCCGAGAAATACATGGACTCAAATTGTACATTGCTATGATGTATAAAGACCACACCCTACTATGACGCCTTTTGTCAGAGGTTCGTGCCTGTTTAGAAATGAATTAATTAAAAATTTATCTGGCCAATGTTAGTTCAAAGCAATAAACAACTCTACAATACTGCCCGTATGGGACGCAAGCCTTTCTACTTTTCATTCCCTTCCTGATGTTATCATCAAATAATTAGTGATATCATTAAGTATTTAAGGATAGCTACACTTACTTTAATGATAATATCATTATCTTTAATTAATTAGAAATATCTGCAATTCTTCCCAGCTATTTGCTGATATCAATAAATCGAATTCATGATATCTGGGATACATTTCATGATATATATAAAAACAGGCATCCTATACAGATGTCAAAAATTAAATTATTGATATCATTAATTTAGTAACAGATATCATCAAATCTATTGAAGATATCAGTAATACAACATCACATATCGTTAATTCTGGCTTATTTAAAGACATCTGTAATTCGAATTAGTGATATCATCAAATATGACATCACATATCGTTAATTTTGGATTGTATAAAGATACATTTAATTCGAATTAATGATATCATCACATATGACGTCACATATCGTTAATTAATTCTGGCTCATTTCAAGATATTTCAGGATGTTAAATCGAATTAGTGATATCATCAAATATGACGACACGTATCGTTAATTGTTGTTGTTAAGTTGTAACGCGTGGGTTTCTGTAATTTACAACTCCAACTCTGTACTTATGCTAATGCATTGTATAGTACCGTGTACCTTGCGCATAGCGTGGCATCTCCGTGGCGTCAACCTAAAGAAGTAGATACGTTGACGCCATATTTGCTGATATAATTAATGCTAATTAGAGATATCTTGAAATAACGTAGAATTAATGTTATGTGCCATTGTGATGTCGTATTTGCTGATATTATAATTTTGAATTAAATACGTCTTTAAATAAGGTGGAATTAACGATATGTGACGTCATATTTGATGATGTACCTCAAATCGAATTGCAGCTACCTTTAAACAAGGCGCATTAACAATAAATGACATCATATTTGCAGATATTATTAATGCATTTACAGAGGTATTTAAATGAATTTAGGTTTAATGGTATCAATAATTCATTTTTTTTTATATCGTACATGTGGTTTAATTAATGATATCATGAACTGATTTGATGATATCTGAAATTTGTTTCAATGATATCGCTAATTATTTGATGATATCATCAAGACGGGAATAAGAAGTAGAACGACTTTCCATAAGCCCGCAACTTCTCGCGGTGGTGTAATAGTGTAAGAACTATAAATAACTTGTAATCATGGTTTCTGCATAACCATGAACTTTGCCTCGTCCACTGAGCCTGACTGTTTTATGCACCGATCCTGTCGTTGATCCTGGTCGCAAGTTTCTTCTCACATCTGAAGCCGACCTGATCAAAGCAAACTCTCCATAGGAGGTAGCAAAGAGGATGATATCCGGAGGTGGGTGGGGGAGGGGTGTCTTGTTCCAGGGGTGGGTTCATACCTGGTCCGTGTAGGACTAGTATATGTATCACGCAGGAGCTGTGCTAGAACAAGTGCGAATTAAAGCTGCATGATATGCAGAATATAGTTACTTCCGGGCGCAAACCACAGTAGGCAGTGCTGTAGATATATAAGTGTAAGTCTCGACACAAAGGTACCACGGATTGGCCTACATATATGGTTGACACAGAAGAAAAAGTCAAAGTATTGGCCAGTTCATTCTTTACTTTCAACTCAATTACTATATTCCATTTGTGTACTTTGTTCACCTAAAGGTGGCGTTCTCTCCATACTAATTATACTGTTCAAATGACCCGATATTTACTTTTCCTTCACACGGTAGTTTTGTTGTCAGCCAGAACCCACTAGATATGGTGTCAATCACGTTCACAGTTTCACATGATGTGCGATAAACCTACTAGTTCCTTATAGTTGTCCGTCATTCACCACTATGACTTCACCCCATAACTTCTACATCTTTAACTTCGGACTGTAACCCTGTATGTGAAATAAAGCACCAGCGGTGGATCCAAGGGGATACGTCCGTCACTGAAAGGATCTACCAAATTTTGGGGATCCCACCATTTTGATCCTTATTGTTTGCTTAGGTCTGAACACGTACATTTCTGTAAACTTTTTGAACCCTGCATGATTGTGAGTGGTCCCCGACCAGCGGATACGTCCGCCGTCACCCATCCGGGATCCAAACAAAAATACGCACATGCGGCTACACCAGGATAAATAAAAAATACGCTTACATGGCGACACGAGGCCAGACCGACCGACCTACATAACAGAGAAACAAAATCGATCCTCTACGCCAACACACCAACAGCCACAAAGAGCAAAGATACTAAGGTCAGACAAGTCATTCTACTCAAGTACGTTGATACACAACAGTTACCTCCCTACAGAAGAATATCATCTGATATTGGAGTATTTTCAATCAAGTTATCAGTAATCACCAATGTATACTTGTCGTTAGTGATCCAAGGTCACGACGAAGAAAGAACGCGTCATCATAGTATCCCCCTCCTCACTAACACAAAAGATACCATCCGCACCACCACTATGGCAGTCAACCCCCCCCCCCCCCACCTGAGACACAACACTTAGATGCGGGTATTAGACTTGATCCTTATGGGTCGGAAGTGTGAGCAGTTTTCATTGTCACACATCTAAATCAAAGAGTTCAAAAGAGTCAGTGTAGCTTAGTGTGAAGCTTATTGGAAGTCATTGCATCGCTTTTCTGTCTCAGAAGTTAACTCTGCATCAATGGCGACGTGCATAAGTGAATCCTTCCTGCAAGAGGAGGAGGGGGGAGGGGGGGACGCAACGCTCACGAGGCGCCCCATCATCGCTTATAGTTGACAGGTAAAATTTTGTTAAGATTATCTAAGCGCAGCGCCACAATAGCCTGGAGCGTACCATACATTTCTTTGGATAACGCCACCTCCTGGACCCCCGGAAATTGCCATCCCAATTTTGGCAGCCGCCTCTCACTTCTGCGACGTCCCAAGAAAATCTTTGCCCCGGGGGGGGGGGGGTGCCAGCTACTCCTTCCTTGCTATGCATCACCGAGACTATCATGATTGCTAAGGTTCCTTGAGGGGAATGACATATGTAAGCCTTTAAAAAGACTTCACAATCTGCTATTATAATAATTCTTACTCGTAGGCAGTATATGATAGGCTCACGTTACTGAGACCACAGCCAGGTCAGATTTTTTTTGGGGGGAGGGTAAAAATATGGGTACCATACTTTTTTCCCAAAAAATTCTAGGTGGGGTGAAAAATGTTTTGTGTTGGTAGCAGCACCCCCCCCCCCCATCTTCCCTGGTCTACCCTTCCCATTGGGCTTGACATGTAAATTTTAACAGTGAAAAGGTCAGCGCCATGGGTGCATTATGTCTCTGGATAAGCTTATTGGGAAGAGCTTCATGATTAGCGTTCTCCAAAATTTAGTCGAGGTGAAGTTTGTTGTGTTTCTTTTCTTTCCGTCCATTAAAAAAAAAACGTTGATCGTCTGTTTCATTTTTCAGTTGATTGGGTTTAACAGACCGTAATGCATGCATTAAAGGAAAGTTGCTGTCGATTATTGAACATATATTCTTAAGACCCTTTCTGATCTGTGTGTAACTTGGTTTGATGTCTATGCGTACATTTCTACACACGGCACCTGATCATTTTGTAATCAACTAGAAACTGTACAAGGTCAAGAAATTTGTTACATGAAGAAAAAAAAAAGTTTTTTTTTTTTTTACAAAGGATGTAATTCCATTTGTGCAATGGCGTCGCTAATTGACGGTAGGAAACCAACGTCCTCGTGTGTAAAGACTGTTTTGGATGAAAGGATTTTAGCAAATTTTAATTAATGAATAAACATGACCTGCACACATGAAATCAAACTTGTCGCACCACGTGGTATATTAAACAAAGTAATTCCGATATCTCTCCAGATCTATAAACTTGTCCATATATGTTACATATATACATATCCATTTTTATCATATACATCGATACATAAGCCTACTGTAGACTGCTATCATTAAATCCTGCATGAAGAGGTAAGATTAAATTACGAACAGAAAGATGCACAGTTTCACTTGAACTTGGGGAATAGAAGTAGGCATTGGTCCATCAGTTTGATAACGACCTTGTATTGTCAAACATGTTTTTTTTATTTTTTATAGTTTTTCTTTCCGCGGCGGTAAAATTAACAACCTCCCGACGTTAGCATCAAACCTCTGCAGACGTAAAACATACAAATGCGCTCAGTGTGGTGGCAGCATTCAAAAAGTGGAGGCATGAACTCTTGCAGTTTGCAAATTCATCAAATTGAAAACCCTGGAAGTCGAGAATTTAGACAATTTGGAAAAGGAATTACATAATCATAGGCTCTGTGTATTCTGTACCACGTGAACGGTTAGGACGGCGCTCTTTCACATCATTGGTGGCAGTAATCGATAATAAGCGGTAGCGAGAGAAATACCCATACACTGTAGACAACAAATTTTTGTTCTTTCACTCGAACGGCACATTAAGGCCGATAGAAAGCCTAATAATCTAGCAGTCTATGAGAGGTGTGTGTTTCATAGAACACATGAAGACTTCATTGGCTTAGGTCGCACCTTACTAAAGCATTACATTACAGAATTATCTCAAAAACTTAATCTAGGGACTACGTATTTGGCAACTTACTATAGAAAGTCTGTCAAGAGAAAAGATATATGTCACCAGAAAAATGTGAGGGGTTCGATAACCAATTCATCCTTATGAAAGAAATTATCTATATTTCAGGTCAATTCAGTGGTCTGTGGCTAGAGAAAGAAAAGATCCTGGACATAAATACTCTAGACATGGGCGCTGGATCCATGTCCTCCCCATGGACGTTGCCTCTGTTCTTCTGCCTGTCGGATCGGGGGTTGGGGAGGGGGAGGCAGCTGGCAGGCAAGGTGCCCTTTACTTCGTCAACATATATCACTGGACTATACATGAATATGGGCATGTTAGTATGTAAATGTGATGTACAGTGTCAATGTCACCCCTAGACCCGTTAAATTAATAGTATCTAACCCGGGAGGTGCAATTAAGAAGGAGATACAACAGAAACTTTTTCCTTTAAAGTAGCATACTTTCGGTAAAAATTACCCGTTTTGTTCACAACTTACTGATCTAATGGGATTAAATGGTATCAGGAGCTTAACGTAAAAGGTCCATGTCGTTTTCTCCGTCGTAAATTGCCGATCGGAAAATTTTGTCTATAGCTTTAACGCTGCAAGTCGTTTTTCTTGAAGGTCAGTTTTCAACTTCCTACACAGTCCGACCCCTGTCTCAGCAGAAATAATTGATGTTGTATAACTTGTTGAACATGGATTCACCCTCTGCAAACTTGAGAAAGTTAGCAAAAATTGATAAAATTCTGCAGTAAAGTATTCTCTTATGATCGTTTTCCTTATTTCCATATGGCAAAGGTCTATGTTTTATTTTTCTAAAACCAGTCTGTCTTGATTCTGAAGAGGTAACCAGTCGTTTTGATTTTTGAGACGGTGGTTTTCAGTTGACTGTCGGCAACGAACCTCGCATCAAAGCTTTTTTCTTCACAATCCTTTTCAAGGTTTTAATCAGGTGTGAATGAAAATTACTTGGAGGTCCCTAAAAATAAGACACATCACGCAAAAAGTAAAACAGGGCTTTAAGCTGTTCTCATCCTTTTATAAATTAAAAGTTATCACACTGGAGAAAGTCTAATAGGATTAGCATAGTACCCTTCCTGTCGTATCTCCTTCTCAATTGCACCTCCCCGATTTAACCCATTAATCAAATAGTTACCAATTTTACGTCAGTATTTTAATAACATTATACAGGTCTCCAGTGTTGTAATTGAGTCATTGAGGTTCGAGTCATGACTAGAGTCCGAGTGGAGTCCAAGTCTTTTACTGGTCATGTCAAGTCGAGTCACCATCTGTACTCGAGTCGAGTCACTCTGTTTACTCGAGTCCTCTCGAGTCAGTTGAGCATAAATGTTGCTATTATGCTTGATTCCGCTTTTGTTTAACGTTTTTTAAAGTGTTCCTTTTATTCAATGTGTCAAGAAAAATGAGATAAAGAATCACGATAATCATTTAAGAACAGCGCCAACATTTTTCAAAGTATCACCCATAGCTCTGACTCTACAAAAAGACCTACTTCCATAACGGAAATAGCCCGACTCAATGGTAAGCTGACACATATAATTCCCCGTATATAAAATGCGGACAATCTGTCCTTCATCCAATCATCAGTAACAGGAATATTTAACAACCAATAGCCAAACATGTACATGTGCTATCCCTCTTGTAGAAAAAGAGAAAATTAACACCAAATATGAACACCAGACGCACGCATTTAGCGTTGCAAACACTGTTTTAACTTGTAACCTTATTGTACATGTAACACTGACATAGTACATAATGGCCTACACACTTTTCGATTAATGCCGTAGTTATACGAACATAATCGACTAAGAATCTATACAAATTTGAAGAAAGCGTAACATATAATAACGGCACTATCGTACTTCTTTGATGGGGTCCAACAGTATAACTATCATTCCATGATAATTCTTCTTTTACCTCAAAAATAGAACAAAAAAAAAAAAAATTGGATCTAATGCTATACCGGTTAGCACTTTCCAATCAATCAATTGGTCCCGCATTTTATGGCACGCCGAAATGTAAACTTTAACTGTTATTAATATATTGTTTGCTGATAAATTGACTCGTGTCGTTGTGTTAAAAGATTCGATTCAATAAGAGTCATTCAGCATAGTGACTTGAGTCGGGGCGAGTCTCATCCATATACTGACTCGAGTAAAGTCGATTCATCGAAAATCTTTACTCGGGTCCGACTCGAGTCGAGCCAGTGACTCGAGTCATTACAACACTGCTGGTCCCATTTTGCTACATAACTACAAGAAATCTTTTGAGAAGATCTTTCCAAAGGCCTGCCCCGATGCTCAACAAAAAAAACAAAAAAAAAAAAAGTCCCCCATTGCAGGTTCCACTTTTCATTTTGATTAAAAATTAAGCTGTCATTTCTTTTTTTTTTTTTCTCAACTTCTATGTTGGTATGCGTGCTCACCTTCGGAGAATGTGGCCAGTGCCTAATATGGTGCTGTCTTTGTGAGTTGTTGAACTATGTGTTTACCAGGATTGTTGGTGTTTGCTCCGTGTGCACCGATTACTACGGGGATGACCCTTGCTTTGATGTTCCGCAGTCTCTCTATATCTAGTTTTAAGTGTTGGTAGTCGTGCAGTTATTATTACTATTACTATTTCTATTAACCTTTTTTTCTGTTTGGTAACCCGTAGAGAAGTTCAGTAGTTCTTGCGCTTGCTACTCTTGTGAAATACATGGTTCATACATTTTGCAATTCGAAGGACCAAATGTCACAGCTTTCCCAATTTCCCTTGGTCCCTCTTCCTTCTCACCAAAAAGTATTTTTCCTTTTGCGATGAACTCAACATCGCTGTTACTCAGTCAATTGCCGATGCATTATATTGTCAATATGGCTTTTCTTGGTAAGTTATAATTTCAACATTGTTAACAATAGATCCATCTGTAACAATCTGTGACAATAATCGGTCTGTGCAAAAAAATAAAAAACTGAGAACTGAAAAAAATTCTTTTGTATAGACTTGATCACGCTACTTGTTATAAAAGTCATAACACTTTGAAACTTTAAAGAGATGTAGACCTACAGTGGTTCGGGGTAGGGGGGGGGTGGAGCTGGAGGCATTAATACTTTACTCTAAACTTTGTTTCAAGCTGTTTTCTTTTATTCTCTCAAAAGAACCAAGGCGGAAGATGTCCTGTTGATTTCTGTTTTTTTTTCCTGCTATCACAGCTGCTTCATTTTGTTGAACGTGTACCGTTAATTTGTTACTATGCCATTCTAATTTTGCTTGTCTATCACGATCACTTCTGGATACATGCTGATAGCTGTTGTATTTATTTGCTAAATTACTTCTTTTTTATGCCATTTTTTTGCTTGTTTATCACAGTCAATTTTTGATACCTGTTTCTCCCTCTTGATACGTGTTACAATATGTTTAACCTGTATCTTTCAAACATGTTTAACCCATAGTAAGTGGCATTACCTGCTTGGGTACGTTATTTTTTATCTCTTCGTAAGTATACAGGCGGAAATAATTAAATATAAAAAGTACTGTATTTGCAGGGATGTGCACTAGCGTCCTCAATTTGTAAACCATGTTGCCTCCCACATCGCTTCATCCCTTTCATTAGAAAATTACGACCACCTTATGATGAAAAAATGGAGGTAAAGTAAATGAAAAAATACTTGTTGCTGATTTCAAGGCACTATTATATATTTTCCACTGTAATCTCCAAAGATTCCATGATTAATTAATTATCAATACAATCGTTCTTCGTTTGACTTGTCTTATGCTTTTGTTTTGACATTAGTGATCAACATTCAAGCTTTACACAAACACAATTCGTAATCGTTACGTATATCATGACTTTTCTGAACAAGAGGATGAATGCATAGGAGAGTGTGTGTGTGTGTGTGTGGGGGGGGGGGGGGGATTTGGGGATGATTTCGTGTTTTTGCTTCTCAAGACGGCTTTACACATTTACACGCTTTGTGGACTAGTAATAATAGTAAAATTATCCATAAACATCGCATCATATAACCAACGGTCACTAGCAAATTTGACTAGAGGGCAGGGACAAAGTATCCCACGTCACTGACAGATGTACCCCCCCCCCCCCCAGTACAGCCTGAGATTGAGAGTGAAGGGCCCTACATCCACTTCAAATAACCTTTTGCCTTACGAATGTTGGGAAACACGCGATTACGTTTTTGTACATTCGTATCCAATTGTCTCAAATTGCACTCGGTGGTTTTCCACCGCAGGGTGTTTTTCTTACTTGTGACTCATCATTACGTCATTGTTTTTTTTTAAACCTAAACTGTACGCAGTAAGCAAAGTGTTAGTAATCCAGGGCATCTATCGAAAACGACGATGAACAGAAATATCCCTCGGCATATCCCATAGTATATCCCACGGTACATCCCACATATCCCACAGTATATCCCACGGTATATCCCACGGTGACCCACTAATTTGTGATCAGTAATGCGACCTGAAACTCGCCAAAGTATACTACCGAGCTATTTAGTCAAAGCAGGGAGTCCCTGATAACTCCCTGGTCAAACGCCTAATGCATGCAATCAACCTAATCTTGAACTATATACGAATCGATTTGTTAGTTAGGTTCGTCTTCATCAAGAGTGTGCCTTTGTTTGTTAAATTTGTTGGAATACAAAGGATCATGGTGGACAATTAAGTCCCTATCAAGGGTCCTGTGGGAATAACGCTGGACACTTTGGAAGAATTTTGTGGCAATTTGTTGAATTATACGTATCTTGAACCTAGTTTGCTCTAATATGTACAGCCCATTGCATGCGAGACGGTATTGATCTCAAAGGTAGTGTAAATTTGTACACTAGTATTTAGCTTACCGAAGGTCACCTGTATGGTACGCCTAACGTGCAATAATTAAAACAAAAGAAGTATGTCAAAGATAAACTCAGTCTTTCGACGGATAAAGTGAGTTTGTCGCCAAAAAAACTCTGTTTATAACTAAAAGCAAATTTTACCGAGCGAGGAAAAGGGTTTCTCGATGAACTCAATTCACTACAGATGAACTCAGTTTTTCGAGCGATAAACTCAGCTTTTAGAAAAATTCTATTTTTTAAATCGATAAACAGTTTTTCGATAAACACTGTTTTGCAGAGAAGTGCAGTCTACGTGTCACATGTGACTATCACGTGGTTTACAGGCAACAACGTTGTGTGCTTGAGAATAGTGTCAGATCTGTCCAAATCTAAATAGTCAATTTATCGGTAAAAAAAAAAAGGTTTTCGAAAACTGAGTTTATCGAAAAACCATGTGTTTTTCGAAAAATCTTGTTTTATTGGTCAATAAATCGAGTTTTCCGCGATAAATTCCGTTTTGGGGTCAAATAAGCGAGTTTATCGGACAAAAAACTGAGTTTATAGGTGATAAACTCTTTTTTTTTTGAATGACTGCACTTTAGGCTCGCCATAAACATATACTTACGAAAGGTTTTGTTTTCTGTTCCTTCATACTGCCTCAGCATTAGCAACGATAAACAATGATATAGCGTCGTACCTTATACGGAAATGAATTAACATTTGTATGTAATAGGTAATGTTGATTAGTTATGTAGGCTATAAGCTTGTCGTTCCAACCACGAGTTACCTCTTTCATATACATATGGGTAAAATGGAACGAAGATTATCTCGCTATGACCTAACAAAGATGATTTTAGAAATAACACGTGTCGTTACACGGTTGTGCACAGTATGCGTTAACATAATTATATGATAATATATGCATCATGTTTCCACAATTCACAGTGTGATGCTCCTTTAAATAAAGAAAATATTTTCTGCCAGGAGGAAAAAAAAAGACATAAAAAACAAATGGCAGAGATAACGATTCAGCTGCGGGGATTCATTAGTAAGACACACACATGTAACTAAATGTGACAATTATTTACTTTGTATTGCTAATTAGTTCTGACGTGTAATTGAAATTAAATACTAATCACGCAGTCGTTGCCTGAAGACTCTTCCTCGAGACTGTGTGTTCATCTAGTGTATGTCCGCGTTTACAATACCAGTTTTATAAGTAAAGTTATGTACATCTACGCAATGCCTTTTCGACTTACAGCAGGATTGCATAGAAATGTGCTATCTGTGTTCACGAAATGGCATCTACACTGAATTTCCATGTACAATGATTTATAATGTTCATGGAACATTTGCTTTCTGAGGCTCAGTATGACAAGCTCGATTGTTTTTAAATCATTTTCTGTGCCTATCTGACAAGATGGTCAATCACGAGAGGATTAGGACTGATAAAGAAATGTCCTTTCAATAATACCTGTTATTAGTTGTAAACTGAGGTAAACATTACATCACAACTTTACAAGGCACGGTACGATTCGTCATGGTTATTCCAGGTTCGTTTTGAATTCAACATGTAGGACTCAATCTGGAACGTCTGATACGAGTAGAACAGTGGTTCCAAATTTTTTTGGACTTTGCCTGCACCCTTAATTCTCAAACGCTCTTGATATCTCTTGGTACCCCTTCGCCCACCACGGAGAGAAAACGCATGTCCCCCGCTCGCACACACGCTTTTGAATTAAACATCTTAATGCTTATTTTTGCGACGGTAACACCCTGAAGTGTTTGCCAGTACTCCAAAGGGTACCAGTACCTCAAGGTTTGGAACCAACGTCTTAGACAAAAAGAGCTAGCATTTGAGATTAATTACACTAAAACACATTTGTATCTGGGACTGTGTTAATTGACACCAAGTTTCGCAGTAATTGAATGTGCTACTTTAATATTGGTATAGGTCCCATACGACTGTAGACCATGCACATGGAATGCTTTCCCGTCACGCCAGTGTAACTGCAAAATAACGGGCTGCATTGCTCGACTTCATAATTTTATGCTGAGATTAATACCTCTCAGTTGCTTACCCCCTCCCCTACCTCCCCCTACCAGGAGGGTCGAAAGTTCCGGTTTGAAATCAAACAAGTCTTAAACTTTGACCTTTGTATTAAATAACACGTTAATAAAATATAACAGCTACACTGAGACTGGATTTCGTGCACTCACAAAACGTAACGGTAAAATAAGAACTCCATAACTTTTAGGTAAAATTTTACACTCAGTTAATGTAAAATTTAACAAAATTATGTAGAATTTACATATACTGTTTACCTGACTTATGTAAAATAAGAACTCCATAAATTTTACATATAATAGATGTAAATCCTACATAATTTTGGTAAATGTCACATTAAATGTGTGTAACAATTTACCTAAAAGTTATGGAGTTCTTATTTTACCGTTACGTTTTGTGAGTGTGGGAAAAACAGAAATTTCTCGTGGTGTCCCCCAGAGCCTAAAGCAAACTGCTCCACGGTTAGGAAAAGTGAGTCTACTGTAGATACTTAAACTATAGTGTACATTCATACTTGTATTGATGTTCAACCCAAATAACTACTCTAACCGCTATGCATGAACTCACTGACATGAGTTATTTTGTAGTTTCAACTCTTTGTAATGAAAGGTTAATATTAACTTCAATCGGTTTCGAATGGAACGATATTACTGTTGTATTGTGCAGTATTGTGCTGTACATATACTGAATGCAGGTGTCCACGAACGTAAACGAAATATGTGTCTCTCCGAGATCAGGGATGTTCTTATGTCTACATTCTTCCTACTGACCTTACACAACTACAGTCCCTGCAAGGTATAGATACCAGTGCCAGGAATTATATCACTATGGGTTCCATCTCACAGCGTAAATATACGTGAAATTACGGCAAACTCTATAGTGCATTTGCCTTTAAAGATAAAATTGCAAGATCTTGGAGACTTAAAAGGGCGTAAACTCTCGGTTCGCAGGCGATCTACACATATATATGTACGCTAGATGGTAAGCGGAAGATATATATACAGCACCTGACCTCACACTTATAATCTTAATAGGCCTATACCCATCCCCTCCGACTCTGACGTTTATCCATTAAGATCGAAGGAGGTCTATTAACCTCCCAAATGTATTCTCTTAAAAATAGCTAGAAGAAAATGAGAAACCCCGCCACAAATTAAAACCGACCGTATTCCCTTGGCGATATATCAAGCCTAGCCCCCTCTTTTCTGTTTTGTTTTTTTTTTGTGTGTGAATCTATCTTAGCTGAATGATCGCAGTCAGGCGTGTGAGGGTGATATATAACAGATGGGGGAAGCCAATATCCACACAGATAAGGTTACTGTACGTAGATATTAAAAACTTCGATATTACTAAACGAATTTCTGATCAACTGATGCATGTGGTGTGCTTGTGTTTCCGTCCCTGCATCAGGAGAAACGATTTCATGCACATTAACCATCGTCATGAGATGAACCCATGGAGTTCCCGTGCACTATAAAGTGCAAAATAAAAGAAGGCTGAGGGTAGCGGTGCTGAGATTAGGTTGTGGGGGGGGGGGGGTCAAGTGCGTATAAGGTATACATGTTTTTGTCTATTGCTAATGGGCGTGACGTCATAAAGGTCTAGAACAGTCATCACTAAAGGAACAGCCGCGAGGCAAAAACACTTGCCTGTAATTGAGCACCTGACCAGACTATTTTTCATACTTGGGTAAGCATAACGAGGCAAATTCAAAACAAACAAAAACCCATTCAGAGCACATGAAGCGTACATCTGCTAATTATGAAGCTAGGTTTCTCTAAAGCAATGCCAGCGATATTATTTTCTGCATGAAAAGTACCAATGGATAAAGATTGATAAATACTTCATTGGACAACATGAACTGATTTTGTTATTTATTTTTACGGATTGCTTTTTTCTACATGAAAAAAATATTCTACCACTTGGTTCATCCGAAAACATACCAGCACTATTGTGTTTTCGTCTCACAACAAAGCACAGTCACTACGTTTTGGTGAAACTTTCAGCCTGCAGTCCTTCAGCAGATGTCCATTTTATAACACGGTGTGCACGTACTTGGCAATTCGAGGTTATTTTAGAGATTTGGTAAGCTCTGAGGGGTCACTGAACCATTACACTATTCATTGTCAAGTGTTGGCTGTATTAAGAGAGCACAACTTGCAGAAAATGAGTATTCGTGAAAATAGCATCAACATTCGGAAAATCGAAAATACTGTATAAAAGCTCTTTCGTGTCCAACTGCTGAGTTCATCAACATCTATCATTTATTCCTTTAAATTAACTGAAATATGCGATAGGACTTATTTTTATTCAAGACATTAGCAGCTTTAAATCAAATCGCCACTTTTTATGACGTTGACAACTGCGTATCCATTACGACGTTGACAAAACTGTTAAAAGTTTCATCATGAATTTGATCGTCAATTTCTCGATCGGGAGAATTTTCTTGGAACATATTCTGATCCCTTTTTAATCCTTGATTAGCAAATTGATGAAAATGACAATGGTCATATCTCAAACGGCATCGTTAGGTCTTAATTATACAGTGCCAAAAGGCTTTTTAATGAGCTCATTAGATTTCAACATTTCGACAGTTTGACATTTTCTGGGGTGGTATTCATCACATATAAGGCGATATACTGTTACAAGTAGCAGTTTTCAAAATGAATAAAAAAGAAGCAAAATGCGAAATTGTAGGAGGGATGTGAGAACAAGAAATGTTAATATGAAGGGTTATTGCGGAAAGATGTAGAAGAACTTTCACGCAATTTTGTTCAAACTGCTACAGCACCGCATATAGGTTAAAATAATTTAACTGATCGTCAGCATCGTAGCGAAACAGATTACGTCATTTCAAATCTATCTAAACGACTGTTCATCAAAGGCCAATGAATTGAACGGTATAAGCAATACTATGGTTGTTGCTTGTACATGATTAATGTGGACGCATATGTGGCACAAATTGTAGTAGACATCAATAAATATTCACGCAAACGGTTCCATTCACTGAAGGAAAAGTATTACATTTATAATCCTTTAAATTTGACCGTTCTTCGATTATAATACAATGCAAGCTACTTCTCGTAGAAAAATGTGCAGATATTAGAATCAGGAACTCCCTTTTCAGATATTTTATTGTTTTATTCATCACATGAAGGTAAAGACAATGCCAAACACCCAGTCTCGATTAATTACTTAATTTAATGTATAGAGACAAAAACAGTATAACGGTATATTTCTTTAATGTAAATAAACGCAGCGATAAAAAAAAAAGATTCGTAGAGTTCACGCGTGGGTTATTTACGTTGCGTAATAAAGAGACCACTGTAACAGTGGTATCTCCTATGCTATAGTCACAACGACTAAGAACAAAGGAGATGAGAACAGCAGCAAACATAAATGATTTAATTTTCAACGTTATCGTCTGTATTTGCCTTCTTACCGTTTCCTTCTTTAAAACAAGTCGTGGCCGGGGTGTGGGAGGGGCACGGATCCTCCAGGAGCCGTTTTGAGAGGGCGCCGTAAGACAGGCAAGGAGCACAGGGAGCTTGGGAAGACACTGAAATTGAACAACGAATCTAAGCTTTGTTGTTTTCAAGCTTGTAACGCAACATGGTGTGGGTAATGTAAGCTCTCTGGAGCTTCTTGTTGCTTTCCCTGTCTCTTTCTTCTTTCACCTTATCTTGGTTTGTTTATATATGGATATGCATATTTACTTTATTACTTCCTTGGAAGAGATTTGCATAAAGTTGGATGAAATACTGTTAGTGGGGGAGGGGGGGGGGGGCGTTGAGACTTCATAAGGTCAGAGCACAAATTGGTAGGCAAATCATTTACCTTTTTAGGCACTAGCAGAGCTTTGTACTTACAGTGTTTTGTTTCGTAACTCTCCTCTGAACGGCTTAAGTCTCCAAAACTATTTTTCTCCATTTTATTATTGATTTTCTTTTTTGGTTGCAGTCAAGTGACCTGACCTGAGCAGAGGCTGTCGCGTGGGGACACTTAAACGTGTGAATCCACACGTGCATGGCATAGAGGATCTTCTCTCCACAAGGAGATTTGTATTGCTGAAATTCATTCAGACCTCATCTTGGTATGACAAACCGATGAACTGGGGAAGTTGAGGATTGCTCTCCAGCTGTCCTTGGTAGATGTATAATGACCCCGCAATATGCATGTCACCTTGCCAGAGGATGAATAACTGTACAAAACAGCAGAGGTTTCTTCCGTTAGATTTGACTCTTTTTTTCTGAGAGTTAAACTAGCAGATAAAGCAAACTCTTTACATGATTTTTCTTTTTTCTAGAGAGAGAGATTTATTTAGATGAGGTGCAAAGGAGGGAAGTCGAATTGCTGTTATCGCAATTCACGAAATTATCACGAAATTAATGCAAAGACGACTGGGAGCATTTTCCTGAGGCACATAGCGGTATACGTATGCTATACCCAAATGGATTGAACTACACAGACGTTCGACAGTTCGAGGGCATCGTGGATTTAACGCTGAGCTTCAATATACAGCTCTCAAAAACCTTCAACCTTGTGTGAAATCCCAAACGTACACGCATGCATCGAGGCATTTCTTTAACGCCCGTAGTGTAATCATTCCCATGAAATAAAGGAAACACCTATTTTAATCTGCAGTGTAAATGTTTCATCTTAGAGAGGTAAACTCACAGAGGGGTAACAACTGCAATTTTCATAATTATTGTTCGGTGAACCATTCTCTTAGCAATTTTATGAACATACGACTCAACCTCTTCTATATCTTCTTACTGCGCAGTAAAGCTTGTAAAACGACAACATGCGGACACACATCAACCTTGAATTTAATTTTCGATGATTTCTAAGTATTTGATTTTGTTGTATGGTAGTCGGAGTACACGGGAAATTGAGAAAGGGTTGGCGGGGTGGGTGAAAGTCTTACGTCAGCAGAACCCCCATCTCTATTCTGGTCTTCAAGTAGCTCAGTGACAAACAAGACGCCATTTTAGGAAAACCTTTTCAATGTTGAAATCCCCCTGAGGTCATTAATTATTAATAAGATGATTTTCTTTTCTTTTTCCAAATATGGATGAATTATCCTGTATCACAGCTGTTTTGTGATTGCTTGTGTATACGGACTACCGTGAGTGTAATTACCTTTATTTAGTTTCTTATCCGACTTTCTCTCGCCGGAGGCCTACTTCCGATAGTAATCATCTTTCTCGTGAATATCTCTGAAAAACCTGGGAATTTTTCTCTAATGTAAAGTACAAGGAAAGTTGCTCCCACAGAAGTGCAACTTTTATAGAATACTTTCCTTCAAATACCAGTCACACACCCAGCAAATGAAGTTGGCCACATATTCATGACGTTAGGGGACAAAAGGAATCTGCTTCCAACATTTGTCATATGTTAATATAGCAAGAGCCAGAATTTGTTCATTCGGTATACTACAAGTATATACTATGGCAAGCCATTTTAACATTTACCTCGCAATCCCGCTTAAGAGAAATACATTTCACCTAAGTGGAATTCAATTCCACTTTAGTGAAATCCATTTCACTTAAGTGGAACAATTCCAATTAAGTGAAATACATTTCACTTAAGTGGAATTGCGAGGTAAATGTTAAAACGGCTTGCCATAATATATACCGTATGTATCCAGACAAACCAAGCTCAGGGGAGCTATGTTGTGTGAACACTCCTCACGTGTTCACAGTGTTAAACTCCTGATCCACTATATCGTTCCGATTCACATTTGTCGAGACTTCAGTAAGTCAGACTTCAGTAAGTCAATCTGGCCAGTCTATTTCTATGATTTGGTCTTGTCTAGAAGTATCCTGTATATCCCCAAAGTTTACAGCTGGCCCCGATTTAACCTGGTATACGGAGGTGAATGGTCAATTTGTCAACGTTGTGAAGACCACGCTGCAGTGGGTTCTTTTACCAAAACCTAAAATTCTCGATAAGGAAAGGTTTGATAAAACATTTCTCTTTGCTTTGGCTTAGGAATGTCTTAAAACAATTTAAGATTGCCAAACGCTTTTAAAAGGGTACTGTATATGTAAATTATATTAGGTATTGCATACATAGTTCATACTCAATCAGCATTGCACACTTATGATGATGGAGAAATTTGTCTATGATAATTGCGCTGTTTTTTCATAAATGATGGCATAAACTGAGTCCTGACACTCCTGGTAAGAAGTAAAATACAGACTTCTTGTCTCAGAGGACAAACTTTTCACTCTTCCTTTTTTTTCAATTTTCTTTGCCTGTCTATAGCATTTTGCAGTGAAGTGTTGGTTGATTCTTTGTGAATTTATAACCTGTGTAATTGGTTCGCATAATCTACTTAGATGAGACTTGATTTACGTCATACAGAGGGTATCATGGGAATAAATCACATTAAAACCAAAGGTAAAAGAAGCTATGAAACGTCTTAAATTATAGAATTAGTCAGAGATTAGGAACAAGAAGAAGAACACAGAAATAACACACACACACACACAAAAGCAAAGAGAACATCCCCATGCAATACAGAATGCTAAGGAGGGGTGGATTACCTTCCGGGTTAGATGAATCAAGACTGTAATAAAATGGAAAAAACAAGAGAGGGGAAGGGATCGAGATGTACAACTTGAAAAAAAAAATGAGTCGTATCCTCAGAAGCAGATGATCATTTGATTCACAGAGAGAGGAGTGATGTAAGATACCGTTATATAAAGAGAACCAACTAGAAACAGTGATATCATCAGAACAAGAAAAAAAAAAGGGCGAAAGGTCGATGCAGCTGTTAATGAATTGTTGAGAAGTATTTCTAGTGAGAGGTAGACTGTAGTCTATGTACATATATACAGGAAGTGTTTTAAAAAGGAAGTAGATGAAGATACATGCTGAGAAAGGATAAGCAGAATCACAAGAGAGTGAAAAAAAAAAACGAATCACACCAAAACGATAACAAAACGCTTAAAAATATGAATCTTTCTGTATAATCAGTCAACAGAAACGGTTTCGCATTTATTAAAGATTTATTTATGTGAGAAGAAAAGATAAATACCAAACAGCAATACCGCTGCTGACTAAGCCACATCTCCATGACTGACCTACTGAAGGCACTACACACAGTCTTGGATAATCAGCTATCATTATCAGACTTGTCAAAATATCAGCACGAATTGGAGGTCACTTTGAAGTTGAGTGGGCATTAATTAAAAAAAAAATGAAGGGAACGAAACGACGGAAAGAAAACAAAATTAGTTAACATGAACATGTGTTCAAATGCTGGGATGTAGGCCACATTGTTTCTCTCAACAATTTTAGCACCATGTAGTAGCCATTTTATCCGATGATAGGCTTGCGGTCATCTACAGATGATCTCTATAAATATGTAGAACAGTGGACTATATACCGTAGGCATAAAGCGTAGGCTATATTACGACCTCCATATTCCATGATGGTCTTAAACTCTTGTTTCAAAGCTGGCATTTGGCCTCGTTAAAGTTCGTGTAGTATCAAAAGGCTTAGAAAGTCCGAAAGTAGGAAGACTAACCGTGGAGGGAATTTGCCCACATAATTAAGAAGCACACAGGTGTAATATGCAATATCGGTCCGGAACAGCTTTTCGAAGTCTTCAACTACTCATCGAGTGGCTCAGTATTGACAGTTCAACTGACCATAAATTAGATATGTAATAACGACCAGAAAGTAACTAACGTTGTAGCGTAAATGCCCTTCGTGTCATTCCCCGTTACTGTTGCTGACATCCGACACGTGCAGGGCTCATGCAACTAAATAATTTCTTCAAAGGATTATGTTACCGATATCGGCGGATGCCAATGACAATATGAAACGTGGTTGAAATTAGCTTCTATTGGGTTGTTATTCTTGCATTAGTAACTGATATGATCTTGTGCACGTTTTCTGATCTAATTAAAGCTTGTGAATGAGTAGTGGCCATAGGTCTGGTGTTCTTGAAACTTATTCGAAGTGCGTATATGTCTTGAAAGGAATATTTGTTTACCCATACCGGGTGTACGTCGGGTTCATGTATATATAATTCTTGTCACGTACTGTGAAGTCAATTGAAATGACTGCATAAATTTACGAGTTGATATGTATACAAGGTAAAAAGGACTAGCTTGATCTTGATATATATATATATATATATACTAATTTAATGTAAAACAGATGGCTCAGGAAAAAGCTCAAAATGGGATCACGAGGCTGAGTTCACATAAAAATTTTCTAAAACTTTTTTATAATTGCCAATAAGTTGTTCATGACGTAGTGATAAGGGAAAGACAATTTACAAGTGCACCGAGTTACTATTGCAACCACGGTATTTAAGATGCTAGTTATTGGAAGAGGGTTAAATTTAACTAGGAAAATTGGTATGCCTATGCGTCTGCATTATTATCAATATATCTTTGCAGTATTTTCTTGTAACATTCAAACCACTTGTAGTTTTATCGGAGATAGTTTATCCTGCTTTCACATTTTTGTTAACAAACCGCTATGAATGGAGTACTTTAAATGTTAAGTACTATATCACTATGATGCAAAGTGCATCATCACGGCACATTTCCGATATTGCGATTTTTACTCCGAGGTGTCTGAAAATGAAAGTGTCTGATGAATACATTTTATGTTAAGTTATTACGTATTTCATATTATTTGTTATTATTCGTTTGTTAATAAATGTCACTCCCCCACACAGTGGGAGAAAACTTCAAAGTACTAGCCTTTAACTGCACACATTTACGAATGGTTAAGCTTAACTTAACTTACTAAGGAGTTTCTGATGAACTGACATTGTTAGTGGAATTGCCTACGCATAATTGGATATGATAAAGAAAGTGCACACAACTCGCGTTCTACACTAGCGGGTTTCACCTACTGTAGACAAACTGTACACGTTAGGGCAACGTAATATCTCCGTTTGCAACTTAGCATCCATCACAATGGAATCAAGGAAATACATTTGAGAATGTTCCCATTAAAGGAGCCGTAACCCCCACCTCGATTCCATTCAGGCCGTCTCTTCTGATCAGAGACTGGTTTCAGGTTGGATTCAATAAGATGCAGAGCTGATGTGGTCACGTGACGACGATACGTGGTGATGAAGATGAAAGAAAAAGACGACGTTGATGATGATAATGAGAAAAAAAAAGATGAAGAGGATGATTATGACTACAATAAAGTGATGATGATAATGTTCACGATGTCGATGATGATAGTGATGATGGTGATGATGATGGTGATGATGATGGTTATGGTGGTGATGGTGGCGATGGTGATGATGATGATGGTGGTGGTAATAATGACTGAGGAAGATGATTATGATCATTAAAATGAGAGTAATGATAGTGATAGTAATAACGAAACGACGACGACGATGATGATGATAAACGATGATGAAGACCGCAATTTCGATGTCCATGTAGATGATTCCGTCGATGAGGATGGAGGTGATAATGATGATGAAGAAGGATGATTACGAAGACGATAATGATGATGATGATGATGATGATGATGAGGTTGGGAGATGATGATGATGAGGAGGAGGTTGATGAAAAAGGAGAAGGAAAATGATGTAGGATATAGAAATCATACAGCAGCGCCAATTAGTAGTATAAACAGATATTGTGAAAGTTTTATCATTTTATCAGTTTTATCTCATTGTTTATTTCAGAGTTACGGAAACCGTAAATTAAAAAAAGTAAAGTCACAAAAATAATACAGTGACATATCATCGGTTTACAGTAAAATCGACGGATGTCTTCTGTCAATTTCACCTTGCGGCCTTATAAAACAACTCGGTGGATATACATGAAACTTTCACACTATCTGTTTATATTACTAATTGGCGCTGCTGCACGATAGCCATATATATATATATATATATATATATATATATATATATATATATATATATATATATATATATATATATATATATAATATATGTCCCACTGTTTAGTTGTACATCTCTGCAAGTTTCTCTGAGAAAAAACAGAACAGAAAAAAAAAAACTTGAGCATGTCAATAACAAGGTGAAAGAAGAAGAGAGTGGAAGAAGAAGATAAAGAAATCAAGAAGGTTTCACCGCATGTTGTCACGAGGTCACAGATGTTATTATTTGATTCCTAACTATAAATTTCGAATAATTCCACAAAAGTACATTCGAACCTAAGAAACATTGGTAAAGTATGTGACAACGAACGTACACTGGTCCTAATCGCGACGTTAAGGTTACGGATTTCTGTGAACCGTCTACGGTATATCCTTTTCAATTGAACATGTACGTGCTATTCAGTTATGGCAAAATAACGTTTTCAAAATGCCACGTTAGGGTCACAGTAGAAGCATGCTTTTGTGGCTAAACATTGGTGTGGAAACACTTGTGGACGAAAAACCTTGAACGCAAATAGGCTATATGTTATAGATATGACTGATGAGGTAACAGTCAGTCAAATCAATAAGGCGAATGAGGGACGGGGGGGGGGGGGTGGGGGGTTGGAGTGGAGAGTAGGGGTGACTGTGATGATCATGGTAGCACTGAGAGAGACAAAAGATGTCTTGGAGAGACAAATAAGATAAAAAATGAGAAGGTTGAAAAACGCAATTGATCCTGTTTTAGTCAGACAGACAGGCAGACAGACAATCAGACAGACAGTCAGACAGATAAACGGACAGCTAGACGAAAAGACAGGCAGGCAGACAGACAGAGTTTTATGACATGGTACTGCCACACCGCATGTATGTACGCTGGGTCTCTTTTACATAGAACTGCTCTCTGACACATACTTACACACATACAAGATGCACGCGAAACAAATACATAAGGAACTTAGGAAATGTATTCATTTAAGTGTTTTATGAACAACTATGCAAAGGATACGTCTAAAGTGGGGGGGGGGGGGGGTGACGTCTCAAAACAAAGCAACCACTGCATGGCTTCTGTAAACTTTTTCTCCATCACCCCCATTCAAGTTTGGAATCAACTTTGTTATATTAGCATTCTCTTCGTTCACCCTTCTCTCCCCTTCCCTCTCCCGCTCACGCTTTCCCCCTTCCTTTCCATCCTCCCTCGCCACACTCCTCTCGCCACACTCCCCTCCATTTTCCTTACACAGCATTTTCAACAAGTGCAAGGGTGTTTAATCTGTGAAGATGATACATGTGCACCTCTCAAATATGTACACGGATAACATTAATATTTGATTGCCGGCTTACTGCAATACATGTGTATATTTATCATGGGTTAATAACTTTTACGCCACGTGTTATTTCAATGGCGCTTTGTTCTACCTGCCTTTATGCTGTAGAAAATCGATACCTCTTTGCAGTAAAACCAGTAACGGCTTTGAAAGTTGAGTGATAAAATATCAATATTAAAAGTGGTGATGTAATACACCAAGACCGTTAGTGTAGCTACATTGGAAAGGCAATTCTATTACTCTTAACCATACACGAGATGTCGCTTCCTCTTCCCGTTTGTGCTGGCTGGTAATCTCCGATATAACACCTTAGCCTGCGTGGCCTTACGTTATAATCTTCATAACAAAAGGTAGTCCAGCAATCGTTCGATATATATATATATATATATATATATATATATATATATATATATATATATATATATATATATATATATATATATATATATATATATATATATATATATATATATATATATATATATATATATATATATATATATATATATATATAAGTTAAGGCTATATACAATCAGGCATTTAATATCACATAGTATTACATAATTCTCTCCGATTTTGCGTGAGTATATGCCTCAGTGCCTGCCAATAAAGTGGTGGTAATGATGAGGGACTTGGCGTATTTCGCAGTACACTGAGAGGGTATGGTGCACCGTACTTGCGATCTTCCGTGAAAACGTTCGATCAACGGCTGTACTATTAATTAAGAAAAGGTCTCGCGTTTTACGGGACAAAGCATTTCGTAGGTAAAAAAATTGATATTACGAAGCTGCTTGCGGCAACGTTACAATAGTACAACATAGCAGACAGGACAACCAGAAGTTTAACAGACCGTTAATAAATTATACAACGAAAAACTGTTGGCAGCAGGTGTCGGGTTGAGGATGACAATTTGACTTACTTTAGACGATTTTGGTACTTTCACTGCAACATTTCACTATAATGTCTTACGCTAAGAAATCAAACATATTAACGACCGCGGTCCCATGTTAAATTAACGGACAATCATCTGATTAGAAGAGAGAACAATTTGCACACATCATACGGTGTGACTTGGTGGAGTTAATGGAGAGTAGGAACGGTGGAAGGGGAAAAGGTTTAACTTTCTCGTCGATCAACAAGATGCTATAACCAGGATGCAGCAGGGAAAGTAGGTTTTAGCTATTTATCGTAAGTGTCCTGGGCACACAGCACTGGTTAATTAGTCATTTCGAAAGTTACGACATAATGGATCGCAATCCCATCATAGCGATTATGTATATAGTCCATTAACATCATTTAGGATCAATACCATCAGTTAGCATCTATTAATCATTTAACATCAATACTATCCTTAGATTATTTTTTTTTTTTGTTGCTTAAAGCATTCTTTCAATAATATGAAGAAAACTTCCATATGCACTGACCAATATCCCAACAATCCTCATTCGCTGTAAATATCATGAAATTCAAAAGATCTTTGTTCAAACGGTGAAGGGCCGATGTTCAAAATGGCGTATTTGGATTTACTTTTTCTTTCTGTGGGGGAGAAGTGGTAAGGGTGGAAGGGAGAGAACAGGGTGGGGGGAGGGTGCTTGAGAGCAATCTATGTTAGTCTCATAGATGAATGACTGAATGTCGATATTTGTTGCATAATTTATCTGTTTTCTCCCGTTGACTTCTTCAGGAGGCAGATTGATATTGTCACGAAATGATCTTGAAAATAAAATTGAAGACGTCTCTGATCAAGGAATGTTTACCCAACTCAGTGTCCACCTTATAAGATATTAATTCTCGAGGTCATTGGCTATCTTCAGAGGATGAACATAATTTTTTGGGTTGCTTTCTTTCGATATATATATTTTTTTAAGAGTCATTTTTTTCTGGTTGCCACAAGTCTCACTCCCCACACATGCAGTAGACTTTGGTAAAGTATCGTGAGCATTTGGGAAGCAACGCTTTCACTTGGTGCAAATAATAAAAGTGCTTTGTATTACCAGACGGTCATTTAATGAGCTGCTGAAATCAAGTGTATCGTTCAATTGCAAAACCGGCAATCAAAACGCCAAAGCAAAAAAAGGTTACCTTTTCCCCATTATAACCCGTCTTACTGAGATCTTATAATTAGAAGTAAGATAGAAATTAAAAATAAAGTAACAAAAGACCAACAAGATGCTACCTTTGACTCATGTTTGGATATTCGAGACCATGCACGATATCAGGTCTATTAAACTTTTAGCAGATAGCTTTGATATTTAATGACAACTGCTGACATATTGTGCGTCGGACATTTTGAAATTAGGAGATAAAATCTCCTAGTGTATATGCGATAATCATTAATTCTGTTTTATGTTAATGTAAACTATCGTCCTGGGATTTGACAGAGTTTCCAGCGTGCCGAAGTCTCCCGCCAATTGGATTTTTTTTTTGCTGTCGGATATTTTGCAGGGTGTAGCGATCATGGGAAAACGTATCTATTGGCAATCACAGTCTTAAAATGAGGAAAAAAAATCAGGAAAATGTGTTTCTGCTTTCTTCTGACAGGAGCCATGAGATAATGTGACATCTGTGAATGTGAGATATCCCCCCTCCTCCACTGCGTAGTACCTCATAGGAGGTATATTGTTTTAAAATGTTTCGTGATGATATAAAGGTTCCGGAAACATGTTAAACATTTCAAATTTGACCAGCAAATGCGACAGAGTGGCATATAGGTTCTATAAATCAGATGAAGATATTTAATTGGTTCAAAGGGGTTTGGTGTCTAAAGTAAGGAAGGTAGATCAATGAAGGGCCCCTTCTTTATCGAAAGTTTGTGACATTTAGAGACATTACATAATGATATTAAAATATATAAACGTAATTGTTTACGTTACTTTGCGGAAATGCAACTAGTTTTGTGCTTAAAATGTAATTACTATTATACCCTCATAACGGCAAATAGGTTAAAAAAGGAAAATACTCCAAAAGTTTGGAGATTGTGTCTTTACTCCATCAATGTTTTCTTGATGGAAACATTGCTTCTTCGTTTGTCTCTAAGATTGTGATAAACAATACAAATGAACAAGGTTGCTGAGTGACACGAGAAAAAGACTGTGAATGTGAGTTGCTTTAATATTTTTCTATTAATACGTCTGAGCGTAGATCCAAACTACACTCTTCCAAACATAATACACTAAATAAAACATGATATCAAAAAGTTTGCATGGATTAGTTAGTTTGTCGACAGCCTTACACTCATCTCCATTAAAGATAAACATATTCAACATCACGTGACAAATCTCAACCAATCCCCCAACCTCTCGGAAATCGCTAATATTGCTCATGTAGAATGGAATGTCGAATTTAATCTATCTGCCGATTAATTTTCTTCACATAGTAAAAGCATTCTCAACATCATTCAACATATAACATGTCGAGGACAATCTTCGTCCCCGATAAAAAATAAAATAACACAGTTTAAACAATGAACTTTTGACTATATATGTAGCCGGCATCCTCAATTAGTGGTACTGTCTCCACTTGTGGCGCGCTACTTGGTTTGGGAGGTTTAGGATCGCGCGCGCAAAAAATTACTTGAATCATATTGGAATAAATAAAACGTACTAAAAATATCATGACAAGAATCACACTCTCTCACAAATTTAGGTGTATAATTTGTTACTTCCCAAGACTCACAGGCTTACAAGTCCACTGATACGGTAATCTATGTGGTCTCACAAACATTCATAGTCATCAATGAAAAACATTTTGCAGAAAACAAACTCTCAAAATCGACCAAACTTTGCTCATTTTGCATCTGAGTCCTTTCTGAAACACACAAACACACATACACACAGAAAAATCAAGGGGTAAAGGGGAGGGGGGGGGGGTGTTACACCTTATTATACCTCTCTCAGGACGGCCATGGGTTGCCCAGTACTTCGACGTGGTTTCGCAATACGGCGGATCATCAAATTAAACTGAGGAACCCTGATGTATAGAGTAGGCCTACAATACTGAGCATGGTGTGATTTTAAAATCGTGCATAGTTGGCAATTATATAATTTGTGCCACAATTGAAGTTTGTGTGTGTGTGTGTGTGGGGGGGGGGGTTGCATAAGGGTGGTATAGATGGAGATTAACATCTAACCAAGATCATGATTTGCGATATACAAGTATGCGTGGGAAAGTCAGAGGAGGAGCTATGAATTCATATTACTCCCCCCCCCCCCCGCCCCACAAAAAAGTGAATAAGCGTTACCCCTTGAAAAAAAAAAAACAGTCCTCATCAATACTTATACTTAATGCATGTGTTCAGTTTCTAATATCGTTACGTAAGTCTACCCATGCACTCAGTTGACAAACAGAACAGTGATGTACGGCAAATATATGTCTCAAAATATTTGTTAATTGGAGACTGTGGAGTCTTCAAGTACACATTGTCTCAATTTATTCTCTCAGTTCATTCATAATCACGATGGTAAACTAATATTTGATGATCTGACGGTTTTGAAGTACCTAATTATACAGTCAAATTGATAATAATTTACTCAACAGCCCTGGCTGACAGTCTTGTCGGTTCTGCTTCTAAAGTTTCTTCTTCTTGTTCGATTAATGAATCAAACGTAGAAACAGTAAAGTCTTAAAAGGCACGTATAGGTCTACTTCGGTGTAGGCCTTAGTCTTCTGGAACACTTGTCATGGCAGGGAACTGTAAAGCGCAGCCCTCTAATCAAAGGAATGGTTTACTTTTTAATATATAGGCCAAGGCAAGTCACATGGTAGTTACTACCTAAGTCACGTAGTTTTAAAGTTGATGACACTTTCATTTAATAGTATAGCTCTACATAAAATCGAGTAGGTGTATCCCTCTAGGAGTTACATCATATTTCCTGCAACACTCAACAAATATTAACCGTATGATCAAATTCACTCGAATAGTGTTTGTTCAGTAATTAAAGAATATATAAGACCATCAAAGCATATGGGAACGATTGTAAGTTGTAATAAAGACAATATATAATGAAGTTATCCATATGTGTGTGTATGGTCAGGTCCACTGAGCTACATTTACATGTAGTCATAAAGTCACATAACTAAATCTAACTGCAGTTGATGTTACGTAATGAACAATGCAGTTGTAAAAATACAAATAATTCTTGCAGAAATGTAATTAGGAATACGTCGAGGAACGAAGTAATGTAATTCAATAAATTCATGGACCGGGAGAAATTAGACACATTTATTGAAGCTGTAGAAACTAAAATGATTTTATTTAATGTAACGAATGTGGTGTCACCAGGGGATGTACATAACATGAATTAACAACACACATATGTTAATTTTGTAAACGCTCGTAGTTATCACAGGCACTATATCCCTAATGTCACGGACTTAAGCACATTCACAGACAGCTATATTAAAACAAAGGAACTAACCGTTTCAGTGAATTTCGGGAAACCATAAGAATACCAGCAGATACGAACGAAATCAAGGGACATTTTTTCTTGCAAAGGATAAAATGTAGGATGTAGAATAACGGTACCTAATTGAGGGCAATAGATGTACAAGCATTACCAACAATGCTGTAAGAATAATTCTGGATTTGACGTATACGACAAGAAATCCTCGGGTTTACCCGGAGAGCTAGGGTACTTAATGGAAATCAATTCTTCATAAACGAAAACAAAGACTTTTCATTATTATAAGCTAATGAGTTTCTAAGTGGTTTTGCTTATACAGGTTCTGACCATTCTCATTATCAGAGGCTAAATCTTTTGCCAGATCTGTACGCATATGGTTAGGCTACGCGTGTGCTTTTAACATCAAACAGACAGTCAGACACACACACACACACACACACTTTTTCTTTACTGAAGCAACAGAATGACAGGACCATGCTCTGTGTATCCCAAATGGAGGGGCTGGGGGGGGGGGGGCTGAGGGGAGATTAACTGTGTCAGTAAATCATACTGAATGATTAATACATTTATTGTCTTATGGAGGTACAATTTATTCATTCTCTCTATCTTATTGTCAAAAGGCACTCTTCTTACTTCTTTTCCTTCCTGACTGTTTGTATTTTTTTGTCTCCTCATTCTCCTTCATCATGATTGTCAACGTTGATTGGTTAAATATCTATTTAAACTTCGGAACATTAAAGAAGAAGGAAACCGTGGGTATTTTGAAAATGAAGCAAAAGTGACTGACAAACATCTTTCCAAAGTTTCATTCAGACGTATTGTTTTCTATCCAAGTTACACACTTTGAAATTCAGTGAAGGGTGCTGCCATTTTGCCTTAGTTGAACGTAAAAACACTTGAGGAAGATGAATTACGATGCCACGTGACTACTGATAGCAGGAATTTTAATGTATTTCTTTGTTTTCTTTATCTATAATTTCCATAAATCTGCACACACTTGTACACCTTTTGTGTAGAATTACTGCGGTGTATCATGTACTAATCAAATTATTAAAACTCTGATTTGAATCTATGCATACCAGTTAAAAACATTTGACAATGAAATATATAGAAAAACAAAGGCTCTTCAATCACATGTGGTCTGCAGGTTATGTCAACACAATCTCACAATGACAGCTTCTTGATGTTGGTGTTCACCATATGTTAGTCTTTCAATTAACATCGGTCAACAGTCCTGAATTTCCTTGTCCTTTAAATGTGTAAGAAATTAACAATTCAATTTGGCCTTCGAAAAGTTTTGACCAGTGGCACTTTTCACATTAGTGCTAAGAATCATATGTATTCTTCATATGTAATCATATATATGTTCTTCATGTGAAGAATATAATCATTCATTCATATATTCTTCATGTGAAGAATATAATCAAAACTGTAATCATATATATATTCTTCATATGTAATCATATATATTCTTGGCTCTGAGCATTATATGCACAGAGCCAAGAACAAGTCGAGGTAAAATATTCAACGTTTGTGACAGGTTCTACACCTATTGGATGTGAAGCTTGACTATTTATGCTAATTCTAAAGCATTGTCGTGTGTTTATACCCTTCAAAATCCTCACAAACTTACAAATATCACACTCAATAGGCCGCCTTTAAAGTTATCCTTACACATAGACTACACTTGAAAGTAGCTGATACGTTCATGTACTGAGACCAAATCTATTGGGGCCTTAAGTCTCAGTTTGAAAATATAGAACGCTATTAAACATTACAGTGCCAATGAATTTTCATTTAAGAAATTATTGAAGACCTCCCATCTTAACATATGCCGTAAAGTGTCCCCCCCCCATCATCATTGCATGGTGGTATATTTTGCACTACTAAATGTGAGAAAACATCAGGAAATAAAAGTAATAATTGATTCATATGTTTATCGTCTGCAAAATTCTTCATAAGACTAAAGGCCAATACGAAAAAACCATATAAAGAAGTCGTTTACGATGGACTTAAGCAAAAATTAAAGCTCAAAGGGCAAGCCATTTCAGATTTCGATGTTTTTATAGACCGTCTAATTTAAGCATAGAATAGATTGCTGTGACCAAGAAGGCTTTGCGTACTTTTGTCAGAACTGACTTGGAGGGAATTTTGTAAACCAATGCCTTAATTGACAGACAGTTTAACTTTGTCCGTTTCCGTAAGAGAGGAAGCCACAGTATATCGAAATGTAAAGTTAAATAGCTTATAACCATACACCTTGAGATGTTTTTTGGGGGCAAAACTTGCGACTAAGTCAGTTTCCACTCCTTACTTTTGTCTGAATGTGTTTTTCTGAATCGTTTCAATAAAAAAGAGAAAAATAAAGCAAAAATATCCACAGCTACAAAGTGCCCACTATTCTGATGTAACGCGAAAACCTGTTGTACATAATTTGTTGCAAATTACCAATCAGCGACAATGAATTGCTAAACATAAGTGAAAGCAGCCTACGAAAACTATTATAAGTCAACATACAGTTAACACTAAATAAGCAAAAGTTTGAGTAAACTGTAAAATATGATTATTAAAGAGCAATAGTAAAAATATTGGCTAATAGACCTACCTAAGAAGGAAGATTCTTCCGGGGTTATGTCATTGCCTACTAAAGTCGTCATTCTGTAAACACATAAGATCCAAAAACAGACATTGTATAGAGAAACAGTAATCCGAATTTAAATTTCCATGGTCGTTTTTCGTCCAGTTCCGGCGAAAGAAATGTCCAAACAGTACGGTATAAAATATATCGTCCAGACCTGTTATGTAGTTTGTACTTATACAGAACTGCGGCACATATGGACTTTTAGAAAGGAGTTCTGTTCAATAAACAGTTAGGTAAACTTTGCACTTTGTCCGAAAACACTAAATCGTGTTGAAAGAGCAAGTTACAAGGTCACCCAGATTGATCTTTGATCCCTATCACAATTAGCTACAAGCACAAACACACACTGACACATAAAAGGACAATAGAATGCAACACAGTTCTCCCCGTGCACTAACTTTTGTTTTTATCTCATGTGGGCAATCCGTCGATGCAGTTATGTAAGCACACACTCACTGGCAGTACGAATACGATGGAGAAACCGTAAGAAAATTGTTGACAGAAACCACTCTCAAATCCTCTCGCCAAAACGTTGCTGCAGGAGAGACGCTAACTTCAAGTTCTGATATATTCCCGGTGACGCTCTGGAGAGGGCAAAGGAGGTTGTGTGTTTTTTTAAAGAGGCGGCATTTTGTTTTCGGGCGATGCTTTGCGGACTGAAGGAGTAGAGAGTGCCGTGTAGATATATCTACAGTAGGTGTAAGTATAGTCTCAGAGGGCTGGAGGAAGGACATACACGGAGAATGCAGATTCAATTAGCGCATCATTTCAGGCGATTTTATTAATCATTGATTCAAGAGCCCCGAGGAATTTTCTTCTTTTGTGTTATTAAAAAATCACATGTTGTTTACTGTAATTTTGTATTCTGTGTGTAGGTGGGACTGAACTAGACCGTGTACAGTATACTCAGTAAATGATGATTTGAGATGCCGACGGCCCCGAGAGTAAGATTTTTAATACTACAAAGAGAGCCTAAGGTGTGATATGAACTTTTCATATAGTATAGTTCTAACGCTGCTGTGGAGGGAACGACTAAATTCGTACTATTGCTGTAAGGTATAAGGTCAGGTGAGGCACGCAATTTGAAACCGTTGCCCCGTTAGGATTTCCTGGAAATAATTACAGGGATCTTTGGGACATAAGTGCAGCAAGTTTTGCAAGACCCTAGTTTTCAACCAAATTTATCAACATTGTAGAAGAGACGGTTAAAGGAGAATAGGTACTGTGGCATTTCATACCTTTTGCGTTTTGTTCTTCCAAATAAATACACTGAAGGTCATTCATGTTTACATTTACTCTGCTTAAGTGGACCATTATGATCTTTGGCCAAACAACATTTGACATTCAAGCTAGGGAGAGAAACTTAAACACCTATAGTACTCTTGAGTATTACGTCAAAATCAGCAAAATTTAAATATTAACGATTTTTCTGTACCCTGGAACATTTTCTGACCCTATTTTACCATTTGTAGATCTTTTCCCCATAGATATGTTACATAGATATGCTTATATCCGATTTGGATGAAGAGAGTGCAAAGAGTTATGTGAGATCCTCACCAGGACAGGGTGTCTTCCAACTCTCTGAGAGAATCTGATGTTTCAGTGTGTTTTCAAAAGTACTCCAAAGCACTGACTATACTTCTTACAGTTGTATACCGTATACCTTGGTCTATTTGTCAAAATAAACAGAGAAAAAAAAAGCAACACAAAATTTCAAAAAGATTTTGATGTTAACTCATACTGTGCGAATAACTACAACCTGTGTAAGAGTTTAACAGAAGAAAACGAAATCAATCTTGTTTCTAACGTAATTAGCACTTTAATTCGTGAAATTTCTCCTGAAAGACACGTGGCGTAGATATCGTTCTCCAGGTGAGTGTCAAATGGAAAAAAAAAGGAGAGAAAGAGATGAGTAACGACACCGGCTTTCTTCATCAGAGACCATATGCTGCTTTAAGAACAGGTTCGCCGGTTTGAAACAGTAAGAATATTGATCTGGTAAAACTCCGAAGGCTATACTTTAAATCTATAAAAAACACCAAATAGAACTCGTATGAGTTTGTTACAGGTGTTTTGATGAACGCATCCAGGACTCATTATTCTGTAAGTCATCACTAATTCCATGGATTGGAGACATTGAACGTTACGTAGGCAAGCCTGAGTTTAATGAATAGGTTATGCGAGCAAACCGACCACAATTAAAGATATAGGTCATAAGGCCAGACCCATGAAGTATACGACAGGATCGGCTATAGCTTAGTTACAGTTCATGTTTAATCTTGGATAAGTTAGTGACTCAAACATTCAAGCCAAGTTATATAAATCGAAATTGAAGGATTAATTTGAAGGAGTCCGTGAATCTTGGATTGGCAACTTTCATGTTAAGCTATACCGCTCACAAATTACGGAGAATAAGTTTAAATGATACAGACTTTTACGAGTGGAATAAACACTATGTATCATGTACATCAGCAGGGAAGGCGAATAGGTTACTCGGGCGCTGTGTGTCACATCTAAGGTGAAGCTTTCCGACCAGAATTCCTTTCGATAACCTCTTGTGTTCGAACTTCAGTTTCTTTCATCAAGGAATCCCTGATGTTTTCATCAACTTGCCGACATACATTTATGAGAAGCTGACATGCTTACAAAGCGTGTTCAGGTCGCTTTCGAACTGTTGATAAAGATCTTCGTTTAAAGGTTTAAACAGGTTTTAACCATGCTATTGACCCTCTTGAAATTGCTCGCGACTTTTGAATCAATTACACCCTTTCCGTGATTATCATCCAAATTCATCGTCACGTATAAGTACCTACGACAAGTTTATCCCATCAAAATCTGTCGCCAAATATCAAGCCTTAGTTAGTCTGATCTGTGAGTAAACTTGGCGACGCTTGCTGCTAGCCCAGCCGTGCGTGCGTGATATCCTAATTGAAATGCTAATTTTATTTAAAAACAAGTTAAATGTTCGGCAGAGGAACGTAGAGGAGGACAAACACTTGAAGGAAAAGTCGTAACTTCTTGAATAATTATGCAACTTGTTCCATGGTATATGTATATATATATATATATATATATATATATATATATATATATATATATATATATATATATATATATATATATATATATATATATATATATATATATATATATATATATATATATATATCGAAAGAGGGCAATATGCAAATATACGATAGTGTGATCTGATGTAGATTGCATTATCTTCTCTCTCATTTTGTTGAGACGATGCTCGGATGATCACAGTCCAGAGTGAAATCATATGCGAAAGCCAACTGTTATGAAGGAAAGACTTAACAAAAATGAATATTTTTAGTAATCCTTTGAAGTATATTGGAGAGGAATGAAGGGCTACACTGCAAATATGAGGTGTTGGTTAGGGAGGTTATACGTGAATCGTAAGTTAGTGTCTTTTTTTTCTTCGTTGTGTGTATAAATGTGTCATACTGATTGCGTGACATTCTTCTCAACGAACGGTTCCTGTTCTTACTTCTCTGGGGATTTGTTGCTAGTGGTGGTGGTAGTGTTAGTGGTGGTGGTGGGGAGGGGGGTTGGAGTGTTGAGGGCATTAAAATTTTCATACATAATGAGCGTGCGTATGGAGGAGATAGAGGGCTAAGTTTTCTACTGTTATTTCCTGAGTGGTAACTTCCAAAGCCTAGTTAAGTACGCCGGAGTAACGTTATGCATTTGAAAGAATTGGATTCTTTCACCTCACTGATGAGATCGAGTCAGACCGTGGAGCTACAATATTTTTAGTTATTTAAATAAGGTTTAGCATAACCAATATCGTACGTAAGTAAAAGCCCAACTGCACATTGTATTCATATGATAATGCATAATATTACATGCTAACCACCTACGGTAAGGGTCAGGCGATTCGCACAAAAAAGGACACAAATAACCTCATTCATTTGAACGATATGTAACCCGTAACCCCAACCGTATCCTTAATCACGATCGCTGATTGGCTGAAATCTCGTTCGTACCAATCATACGCTTTATTCGCACAAAGTTATTCGGACGGATAGACACAATTTTTGGTAAACCGTAAAGTTATGGTTCAACCACTGTGCACGAATAGTTCCACTGGGTTCGACTGACCCTTGAAGCTGGCTCCAAAATCGATTTACCAGGGATAGCAGTATGTAAGCGACCAAGTGTGAATGGCCTGTTTGCAGATCGACATTTAAAAAGAAAATGTCAGTTACGGTATATGATCTCCTTGAAATGAATACAAGTGCAATGTGGGATTGGTAAGCTGAAAAAAATGGTGAGAACGGGTAGAGCCAACGACCATTTTGGTTCTGTTGAATCTACTCAAGACTGTGCAACTTCTTCTGGGATAAGAAGTTACAGATGTCGTTAGTCTCTTTTTATTGTTGGTGGTGAGTTTTTATTTCCGGGACTAAAAGACTTAAACAACTGCGACGCACGGTGAAAGTGATACCATATATAACACTATACTGACCATATATAACACTATACTAACCATATATAACACTATACTGAACTGACCGTGAATTAGGCTCAATGTAGATATATTGAGTTAAAAGTGGTCGTGACTTCATCGTCATACTTTTTATACTGCATAGTGCTGAAGTAGTCATTTCATACTCGCACGATGATACATGAAAACTAGGCTTAGTCATGCATCATGGGAGAGCTTGACCACTTTTCCTTGCATATTGTGTGTTGACGTTTTTAATGAAATAGTTCGAGGGGAATTGAATGGTATTGTGGACATGACTTAGCTATCATTCGCGTTAAAAAAACATGATAAAAAATAAAGATCTGTGTATAACAAATTTGTTCACTTTAAGTGGATCGTAAACAAACACCCATTAATTGACATAATTTCTCAATAGTCCCCCCTCCCTCCGAATGCTGACGTCATGATGCGCACACAGCCTGACCGGACCTTAAGAAATCCTAGGGTCAGTGCAGACTGACTACTCATTCAGTCTAGCTCACAGCAAAATGTGCTCACAGAAAATTCTAGCAAATGTAAATGAAATAGGATCGAGTCGTATGAGAAATATCTGGCAATCGGACCGTTCTAAGAAAAAAAAAATGACACTTTCAAGTCTCCGCTGATTGGTGGATTGCTGATTAAGAGGTTCGTAAATCTAAATTTTAATTTTACGGGAACGGTGTCTTGCAAAAGACAGACCCATGCGAAAGTCGTAATGGAATAGTTAAGATTTGATTTTGAATTTTGATGTAATTTACGACAAAATGTGTCCATTCGTAATTCCCACCTTGTGTTGCAATGTGTTAATTCGCGAAGTCAGCAAAAAAAAAAAAAAGCCACTGTGAATAGCTCCGTTAGACGAGAAAAGAAGAAAATTAAGAACAAAAGCCAAAGAAGATTCTTTCAGAAATTACGAGTGTTTTCATCGGCACCAGCATAAATAGAGCGCTCATAGGGTAGTAAGTGTATACGTTATGTTGTAATGTACGGATGATGTTCACACTTAATATTAAACACATCATTACACACAGTGTGTCGTCATAAACATCGAAAATATTCTTGCCATAGAGGTCCATTTAGAGAAATGCAGCGACTCGTTTGTCATCACTATTCAAAGCGCTGTAAATTGAAAAACATATCGGAAATCGGAAAAGTATATACAGATAGAAACTAGACATAGTAGAAAATGTAAAACAGATGATTTTGCAAGAAATTATCACAAGTTCGATCAACACGATTGAGTTTATCGATAACCTTGATTGATTTTCAGTAAAAGATTGAGCCTTTCGGTGACGAGATCGTCTTTATAGGTGCTTAACCGAGTCACAAAACGCACACGTGAACGTTAATGGTGGCGCTACGTTCAGATAATTTGAAGGTCGCAGGGCAAACCATGTGACACGTTTTGAGGGGTGGGGAGGTCAATGCTGGTTTTTGTTTGTGGGAGGGCAAAATAGTGAAAAAGGAAACGAAGAACAGGGGGGGGGGGGTGGAGATGACAGAAAAAGAAATTGACGGAACAAGGAGAAAAACGAAAAGGAATGTAGTTTAATGAGTGCTCTATTGAATGTTGATGAGTAGTGCCAGGTCTACAATCAACTTTTAGGTCGGGGGAGAACAAATCATGCTGTGAGAGCGTAGCTCCAGGGGAAGGCTGTGGGTATCCCCTACCCACGATTTGTAAAATATTTGAACGTGACATTGTTAACAGGCAAATTTTTGCGTACAAGTACGTACATACAAGTAGCCTACGTTAACGAGAAATGTTGAAACTGTATTTACATGTGAACAACAGTGATTTTCATCAGCCACGCACTACATTTACTTGCTCAGACAATAAAAAAGGAGGGAATTTCCACTCAGTTTGTCACCCACCTCCCCCCCCCAACCCCTTCTTGGATCCGAGACCGATAGCCTATGTGCACTGCCTGTATTTGTTAATACACCTCCTGTTACTTGGATCATAATATTTATTCCACCGCCCCTATACGTCCGAATTACAACTAATTGCCTGCACTCCATGACCCTTGAACTACCTGCAATGCTTCGTCTTCGGCATGGTTGTATACAAAGAATACTGGAGTCTGTGGACAGTACCATGGGAAACTTTTTTACTTTTTCGATAATTAGATCTTTCAATACGGCATGTTTTTTTTTCCTTTATCGAGATGTGCAGTGTGTATGTGAGGGAGGGGGGGGGGTAGTCTAAAATTGACCACAGTGCCTTTAGAGTGTGTAGACAACTGTGGATATATATTGGAAGGCCAAATACCATACCAGCTTCACTAGACTCTAACCTACTAGAAATTCGAACATTAAATATTTTTCGTATTCCTCTCATACTTATTGAGAGACCACGAGCCAAAGATCTGTTACTGATGCTGCGTGTTCAAACAGACGGGAGAATTGACACCAGTAACCCCGGCAAGTCTATCCTCGGTTGTAACAAACTACATGCCTCTATTGCATATTAGGAAACATTTATTTTAAGATCGGTCGGTTTCCCACCAATTTTGTCCCACTTTCCACCACTCTCCTATTAAACTCTGCATCCATGGTCTCGAAATTCTCGCTATTTAATTAATTAATGCATATTCCTCTGATAACACCAACATTTTAGTTAACCCCCTATCGTCTTAGCTACGACAACATGAACATCGTTATAGTGCAAGCATATGGCACACCTGGCAAAGAGCAACCGCGACACAATTAAGTCCACTTGTTCATTGGTGAACTTGAACAGAATCCTCTGTAGGCCAAAAGAGAATTACTCAAAATTAAATAAAATATGAAATCGAAAAAGAAAGAGGCATTGAATTCCCCAGAGAATATGGGAAATCTTTCCCTTTAACATATCAAGGAATAAAAAATAATAATAATACGTGGAAACCCCATGAAACCATCTTCACATCTACTCAATTGTTATGAGAATACCTCGTAAGATCCCATAGGCGTTATATACCAAACCCACCACGCATGTGTTGACACGGCTATTTCCAACGAATGGTAACATTACCAAACACATTCTGTACTAAATGGTAGACAGTCTACGTGACAAGCGACGGGATTGTGAGTAGCCTATCGTAATGCCAACTTTTTCAAGTTCGGCAATCCAGAACGTACACGGAGATTGTTCCTCTCTGTAGGGGTGAAAGTGACTGGAAGAGTTGGGTGCGGAGGGAGGGTAAGAGTGAAGAAAGGAAAAAAAGGATGTTCACTGTCCAAGATTTAGGCGGTGGTACTCATGCACAGTGCATCAAAGTGGTAATTATTAACATGTGTTGTTACGAAAGATGAGGTTTTGTAAGCCTGGCTTATGTCAACTTACATTAAGTTGTAAACTGCACTCTACAGTGGTACATGTAGCACGTTCGTGGGTTTACCTTAATCTGAGGACACGTGAAACAAGTGGAGTCATGATAAAGAATATTCATTAGATATAGATGCTCGTATAGCTAACCGAAATCGTAGTCGAAATGCATTCAAAGAAACAACAAAATGGTTATAGAAGGATTCTGTATACATGGCGGTGTTGAGTGTGTGGATAGAAATCGCATAAGTGGAAAGAAACTTACAAAGGTTACTTCAATCGTAATGAAAACTAACAGCTTATGTTCAAAATATATTTGAACATGTTTTTTTTTTGTTCAAGTAATTCGAATAAAAAAAATGCTGGTATAATGATCAAAATGTTGCTGCTGACCAAAAAAAAAAAAAAAGGAAAAAAAGAAAGAAAAGAAAGCAAGGCAAGGCAAAACGAAACAAATGAAAAAAGAAAAGATTTTCAGGAAATTGGCAGCAGCCAGACATAATATTTATCATGCAGGCAAGAAAAGATGGTGACGTTATTTTTACGGCTTCTGGATGGACAAAACAAGATATCAGGAAAACGTCACAAAACAAATGTCAAATGATGCCCTTGGAAACTATAACAGCTACAGTGAATGACAGTTATTATTTATAACTCCGTAGTGATTTAAAGCATAAGATTTAAATGTATATTATGAAAGGGGCAAAATAGGGAATAAAGACTGAACGGCTGTTTCTTAATTTGCATTTGCAAACCAACCAAAAATGCTTAATGCATACTTTTATTACAGTGCATGATTTTTTCAGAAAAAGAAAAATTGTACACTTCAGATGGTTTTAAAAATGATCTGAAAACTAAAATTATCCTGCATTACTATAATTTATTGATATTGATTTTGTTTGAAAAGAATGATGTCACATACTTGGCATGTATAGATATTTTTTTCGGACGATAAGCGACATCCACCGCCTTCACAAATATTTACAGAATGAAAGTTGAAAATTTTGTTGAAATATTGTTTTCCTAGATATCAAATACACCTTACAGACCCCAGAATAGACGAATGTAATGGAGATAAAGTCATGTTTAGCAGTTTGGCACATTATCTTGGGGGCTATCATTTACTACGATATGCCGACTTTATAACAGCATGTATAAAATATGAAGGGAAAAATCCAGAGTAAGTGAACAAATTTTACATCAAAATAATCATCATAACTATGCGCTCACAAAAACGTAAAGTAAAATAAGAACTCCATAACTTTTTGGTAAAATTTTACACACAGTTATTGTAAGTCTTACATTATGATATAACAATTTTACTAAAATGTAGTAAAATTTATCACAATTATGTAAAATTTACAAATACTGCTTACATTAATTTTACATAAAATTTATGGAGTTCTTATTTTACATAATTTAGGTAAATAATTCTGTGAGTGTGTCAAAGAGCTGATTTCTACTGAGAAGTAGGTCTATATTATTTGTCAAACATTTTGATTTCAACAATGAGTGTTTTTAATATTTTTGTACTATTTTTCTGTTTGCTGTGTGAAAAAAAAAATAAGAAACAGTCAGACAAACCAAAACACGAATTTCAGAAATTGTTTTATGAATCAATAAAACCTTTTTTTCAGTTTGATTAATAACATTTTTGAAAAACATTTTAGGGTACAAGAGTCAATATGAACATTGGATATCTTGTGCAAGATTCGATACCAACTTAAACTCACTATAATGCATATTGCCATAACGATATGTTTCTTGTCTATGTAAAAAAAGGACTAAACCATGGTGATATATTTGGTCAATGTTTGATATCATAATGTCTTTAAGAACTTATCAGTCACACTTAACTTTCAACTTTGTCCTTTATTATCTCTTAAAAGATATTTCAATGAAAAAAATTGTTCGTCATCGATATTATTTCCTTTAATTAAAAAACACCAAACATCAAACTGAAATGAAAAAGAGAACATGCAAAGTTCGACAAAGTTGGAAATGAACTAAAAAGTTTGAGAATTTGACTGCATTTGTTGTGTGATGGACATGAGACAGATTTTTCTTTTTTTTTATTTTTTGAAGTGAAATAACAGTTGTACTTATCACGGAACAAACCATTAAAATTTATGTTTCATCAGTAGTGAACCTTAATTTTAAAAAGATGAAAACGACTTACGCAATTTTATTGCAGAGACGATTATGCCTTCCTGTTGGTTGTTACTATATATACTGCCATGTACATGATAAAAACGGGTTAAGAATTCTAGCACAATGAAAGCAATACCTCAATGATGACATATTGAAGGTACAGCGAGTATCTTTCGGTTAACGACCTTTGCTAATTGTCACTAATATGGTGTGTATATGTGAATGCGTATGGTTTTAATAGCAAGGGACGAGCCAGGTTTATATTTGTAGAGAGAGTTTTCTTTAAACCTTTTGTCACAATCCTTTTGCTATTGATATGCTCTTTGATAAAAAAAAAAAATCACCTTCTTTTCTCTACTTACAACGTAGACATGATGTCAGACAAACCGTCATCCAGGAAACCAACAAAGCAAGAGTTTAAACAGTAAAGTTCGGTGATACTGAAAATAAATGAGGCTGTAAATCCTCCATCATTTCCGCTACCTTTGAGATCTTTTTGACCCATGTATGGGAATACCGTCAGTCTCACTGTGATGAATAATTTCGCCCAATTAACCTACGTTAGCACCGGAGTCAAGTCCTCTCGGGGAAGATATTAAAAACAAAATGATAGTTTCTTGGAATGGCCCCCCTGCAGAACTTATATATGCTGAAAGGGAAATAGGGCGTTTACAGTGTACCAGCATGGCGTACAAAGAAAGTAACTTTTATCATTGTTAAACCATTCAGTCTCACTGATAAACATCGACAAAAGCTTAATCCTCTTTAAAGATATACACAAGAGAACTCACAGAAGATGAATCTTTTAAATTTTAGAAATTTTGGCTGAACAAACTATACTTGAGCAACATATAACTAGATTTCTATCTGTAAGAAACTTATTTCTTGAAAAGAAGGTCACCGTCCTCCCTTATTTTGAATTAGCTATCATTCTATGTTCACAAATATTGGGTTTACAGCTTTATTTTTTTTCTGCAAAACAAACTCCCTATTTCCCTCGAGGCTTTGCTAGTTTCATTTTCGTTTTGTGTGTGGGTTGTTTTGTATTCTACGTTAGTTCGAGACGTTGAATACAACGTACGGTAATCCCGTGTTCCAGTACCTCTGCCGGGCAGCGGGCCCACACAAATCGCTCCAATCGGATTGGCCGTTTATCATGGAACAAAGTAACATCTTCTTCTTTCTCGTGAACGTCGATACTACGATGTAATTACTCGTTTGCCCTTTAGTTTTCTTCTGTAATAAATGAGATACCACCCCCATAAGTTGCACCTTGTTTCTTGAAGAAACTTTGAAAATTCCCGCTCCAGAGTAACCAGGAGAAGCAGTGCAGCGTTTGAGATGGAGCACGTTACCTTTGTGAATATATTGGGCCCCTCGGAAACTGCAGACGGTCCGCCACATCGATCTGGCCAACCCCGTCGGAAAGCCAGCGAATTGTATGACGTTATGTTTGGTGCTAGAGCTCAAATCCGTCTGCACGATGGCCACCCTCGGCCGATGTATGTAGGTCGGTATCCTTTGGCCCAGTGTGATTATCGAAAAATCATACATCGCACGAAACCGGGAGTATGTCTCGTTGGTGGCCCATTTTCGCGGTAATCGTATTTCATTTACCGAGTACTCGGACGTCCTACCATCATGCGAGGGAATCTCGATGCGAAAGTGCCTCTGGTTAATAGTCAAATGGGTACCGTTGTGGACGCAGTGGGCGGCGGTCAGTACGTGCCGTGTTGTGACAAGGGTACCGGTACAGCCCACAGATAGGCGAACAATCAAGTTATAAGGTGATTTACGTTTCTCCTGTCGTTTCAATTGTCGATTATTCGGCCTGGACGACCTTTCGAATGATGGGTAGCGCAGGTGGCGCCCATGGTCCTTACTATGAGGGCCGGATTCATATGGCTGTGTTTTCCGAAGCCAAAAGCTTATCTCCCTCGACGAGTAATTGCCTCCTCCTCCTCCTGTATCTGTGACGACGATTGTGGTCGGTGAAAAATTTTCGTAATCATAATCAAAAGGAGTTCTGTCAATGAATGCATCTGAAATAGGCCATGTATCATTGGTCCGTTCGAGAAATGTCGGTCGTTTGGGGGCGGAACTGCTTTGGGCTGTCGACAGACTTTTAAGTTTGAAGAAGAGTAAAGTAAGGAAAACGCAGTTACTAACATCCATTGCACAAGTAAAAAAATAAAACACGAGTGTTACGTTCTTTCACAACGATGGAGTGGACGAAAAGACATAAACTCCGAAAACAAGATTTTAAAATGCAGAAAAAGAGACAGCAATGTCACCAAGAAGATTATTAGTATTACCTTTTTCTGTTTTAGCTCGATGCCAGCTCAGAAAGATGAAAAGATATTTGTTGCTCGTGGTATCATTTCGTATATAATGCTCAAATTGTCAGCGTCTTGGTTGGTATATATAGGCACTGGGAGAGAAGTTGAGTGGGTCATAATAGGACCGTGAAAGTGCAGCCACCTCCTCGGCTAAAAGACGTGAAAATATTACTTCGTTTAAATGTAAATGTTACAAATAGTAACGAAGTGTTCACACGGTTACAGCCTGGAATGCCCTAAAAGTTCTCCAAACATCGATGTTGCATTAAACTTGTCACTGGTTGTTAAGGTAAGAAAAGTCAGGCTGAAAGCGATGATGCCATAAGAGCACGTAGATATCCGTTAACCTATAAACGTTAGTAGTTCACCGTCGTCCCGTCAAGATTGTCGCTATGGTAACCATTTGTAACAATTAAAAGAGTGATGCAAGAAACAATCGTCTGCGGTAGCCTTGAATTCAAACTCTCTCTTTCTCATCTTCGAGTAAACTCTGTTGATCGATGCATGCTTTTCCTTTTTATATTTTAGCACAGAACCACTCACGAAAAAAAAAAGAAGAAAAAAAAGGGAAGAAAAAAAAAATCAACCCTCGGACTTCACAATTTCAAAATAGTCTTCCTCTTACCGCTTCAAGTTATGCAATGGCGACACTCTAAAATTACTCTACCACTCAAAGTTTCCAAGTATGGGTCCACTTAAGTATTCAAAGAATGGTACATTCTTCTACCCTTATAGCCAGCGACATTTGCAAACTGTGAGTTAGCAGACAACCAGTTGTCGTCGAGGGAGATAGCTATTTCGGTCTCACTTGGCGTCCCACAGAGCACCTAGGCTGTTTTTGGTTTGTAACTTCCGAGGGTATGTGATCCCCCGTGTTCCGAGGGTTAAAGTAATTTTTCACAGAGTTGTCGTTTTGCTTTGGGAGTGATTCATTACTACACAATCCCTTCGCTCTATGGTCCCTTAATTCTCGACGATACCCCTGCAGGCGAATTAGCTTTACCCTGATCATTTCAATTTGTTTACCTCAAAATTGGCTGGCATCGATTAAAACTCACCGGCGACAAAAATATATGTATGCATATAGGTAACGGTTGAGCACTATTTGTATATCACCAACGCATCTAAGAAACAAACAGAAATCATATTTAAATATAAACTGAATTACAATTAATTCACTAAGGTCATAACCGGGGCACTACGTTACTTATATCAACACAATCTGTACATATCAGCAGTAATCGTTCCATTTCACCAAGTTCGGTTGGTCAATTTTAATCGTCATGTTGAGTAATGGGTTACCGTTCGGTTACTTCATCTAACGAATTACTCGTCTGTAAACTCTCATTTTATTGGCTAGAAGCTTTTACTTTAATTAATGCAGTGCCTTACCATCTTATGCATATAGTTTTCATAACATCTGCTGATTCTTTTTCTTCATTTTATTAACTTTTGTTGTTGTAATAGTCTTTTTTTTTCACCGGTGTTCGTAATACAGATCAAATGTTCCATTCTGCTAAATTGGAAGGTTCTTTGCTCACAGAAGTAACTCCAAGTGGTAATACAGCGTTTGCTTAACAGAAGAAAGTCATACTTTTAAAACAAATATTTATGGACACAGAATGATTATTTCAAATAAAGAAGGTGGTAACTATTTTTTAAGAAATTCAGTTATTTGTTTCTCAAGAATAATTTGTTTACCCAAACTTTAAATGATGCATCTTCCGTAACTCATCTCATGCATAACTTTTTAAAGAGAGGAATCATTCGCAGAGTTTTTTCGATAAGTCTGAATGGTTTAACAATGACTAATATTACTTTCTTTGTATGCCATGTTGGTGGATTGCAAACGAACTATTTATCTTTAAGTCAGATCATCTACAGCAAGTAACCGCCAAAACTTGTAATGAAAATTCGCAAACCATATCTTTCTCCTAGCGACTTAATAGTTCTTTTCTTCAACATTTTTTGGAACCCTCATAAATTTTCGACGATTTTATTCAAACGTCACAAGTTCGTCGCCATTATAAATTATGGGTTGTTTCTACATTTCTTGGTCTATGCGGATGTTCAAGGGAACATTCCCAAATGCCAGTGATAATCCTGACAGTACACAGTTTGTAACCATCCAAAGTCGTTTTCTCCTGGAGACAAATTTACGTTAGGTTCCTTTAAAAAAAAATAGGGAGAAACCTCATCTTCAACCATTAGTTACCCATGTAGTTTTCGTTTCTTATTCATGGTTAAGAAATTGCATGATAACGGTACAAAACATTATGACCTTGAGTGATGTTGTAATGACACATGGTAACTTTTACACAACAGACTTACCACAAGGTGGGTTTCTGTACAAATTTAAAAAAAAAGTGGATCATGTTGTTGCACAGTAACGATGGAGCAATATCCCACGTATAATTGTTCCGTGGTACTCTCTAAAAGGCAATTTGAACGTAAGATGTAATCCTCCAGCCACGGACAATCACTGTCATCAAACAGAGAACTAAGTATTATTTAAGAGGTAATTACAGAAAAAAAGAGGAGAGGAAGAATGCTGATTTTGCGTATTTCATTTGTTTTTATTAATATCAACGGAAATTCCTATTTTCCTGCTAAAAGACGCGTGTTCGTCTTCAGTGAGGCAAATCGAATTTAAACTTTAATGTAAATTGAGACTTTTTTGCTCGTGGAGGAATACCATTAATTCTCAAACTTACATCTGAAATTATCGCTTTTACGTGCTACATTTTTGGCTAGATACACGGGTTTGGCATGAAATATCGAAATTTCTAGTAATTTGGTCTGTATAGCGTATGTGATATATATCACGTATCATCAACATGCCGTTCCAACAGCTAAATGGGTGGCTTCATTATAGGCCGCATAACGCATTTCTACATCTTTTATTACCATGGTGCTAACATAAATCGACTGGAGCTCATTTCAAGTAAATCAGTTAAAAAAAGTAAACGGGTTGGGAATTTATGAAGCGATTACTAACCTTAGGGGTTTCTCTAAACCTAATTGGGAACTTAAACGGATAATTTGTAACGTCGCGACCAGAAAACCTCCCGACGTCATATTCAAATAGACCACCGACGAACCACATGCAAACTGGGCACAGTGTGGTCGTAATGTAGTAGATATGTATAAAAAGATCTGTGTTATGCATTGTGCAACCAGATAAAAGATAATATTTTAAGTCTTACTCCTGCAGCAGACATACAGCGCAGTCATGTCAACACAATCAAACTAATAGCCAGGGGAGTAGCCGGGGTTTTTTGTGTGAGGGGGAAAATCTACTCATCGTCCCTATTTTGCCAGCCGTCCTGGGGGAGGGGTTTAAGATAAGGGGTGTTGCCCTACCAAGGCTTAAGCCAGGATTTCAAATCAGTCAGTCCATAGATAGACCCACGTGGCATGAGGAGAGGTCTAAGGAGGAAGGGGCAACCACTTCTCCTTTGCTTAAAATTATCATGTATGCCCTCCTTAATTGACCAATCATGGTGAAAAATTGACTTTCTTTAAAACTTGCACCAATTAACCTAAACTAAAGGTTAAAAAGTGTTAAAGGAGGGGGGTGGGTGCCGTCAGGACTAAGAGGAGAGAGACGATCGGCTTGGGGTGCTGAACATACATTTAGACCGCACTTTTTCATCGTTTGATAATGATAAATTTCTGAGCTTGAAAATAAAAATGCAAATTGTGGTGGTTGAACATTATTTAATGCAACGGAGTAACGCAGAACCCGATTGGAACATTTTTTTGGGAAAACGCCGAGGCAAAACATGAAACTTGTTGCGTGAACCGGTTTCGAAACGTTTCCAACTTAAAAAAAAAATGAAAATGACGTACTTTTATGTAGTTGAATTGACACACTTTAAGTAGTGGAATTGACTTACTTTAAGTAGTAGAATTGATGTACTTTTAAATAGTAATATGACAGAATATTTGTTCGTATTGGCAATAGCTTTAGTTGGTATTGAGAAACAATACTTTGGGGGGACTTGTTTTTTTTATTCAGCGTTAGGATTGGAAAAGACATACAGAAGCATTGTTTTTAGAATCCATGTAATCATCAATATCCAAGGTTTTAATTGACAGGTCAACGAGGCGTGTTTCCAATGCGTCCTGCGTGAAATAAATATGCCGACCGTTCTACTGTGGATTCCTTCCCCTAGCCGCACGCTCGTATATTGCATAAGCAACAGGGGCATGCATGGCCAATCGAAGCCCCTAATCAACGATTTCACATATTAATGAACACCTTGTTTAAACTGTGTTGTTAATGTTTCGTCTATAGTTGTCAACGTCATGAGAAAATCACACTTGTGAAGCCCGGCTGTTTTCAAGTCCCCCTAGGCCTATAGTTTTCTTCAACTCCTTCAACTTATCATCCTTCCCTGATTCTCTCTTGTTTTTTTCCCCTCTTTACTTTTTAACATCATCCATCGCGTCCCAAAAATTTCTTTCGGGGATGGATGCACTTTTCCCCTTGTCCCCTCGCTGGCTACGTCACTGCTAATAGCATATGCTTGAACGTGTGTTTATTTTGTCCATGCGTGACACAGCCGTGGTCAGCTTACTATGTAAGTCAACTAAATTAAAACCATTCTATTACACAAAAGATGACTTCTTTTTAAAAAGGGAAACATTTTCTTCTGCTTCTGATGTAAGCTTTAGTTGATCAGCTGCGGATCTTTGTCAAAATTAGAATCTAAGCAAACCTCATCTATATTACAATCCTACCGTTAAACCTGCAAAAGACTAATTTTACGATTTCATTCGAAATATAACCATTCTGCTATTGACTGCTACATTTTGACGCTAACATTACACTTGAATTGCGCTTGCAGTTGTAGAAAATAACTGTTCAAAAATGTCAACCAAAACGCGGCGTACCGGTATCGTTAGAATAAAGTTTCTGACTTGACCTCATTTTTTTTGTAAACAAGCTCACCTAAAGTCGGTCAAACGTTAAATGGCAAACTAAGATTAAAAATGTAAATTGTCAAATCGTGTCCAGTTAAGCCGTGAACTAATCGCGTGCTGTATCTAGTGAAGGATAACTTGCACTGAGCACCGCAAAGCAAGAAATTAATATCACATATTCAGGTCTATTGCTAGAAAGCGATGTCAGTTATAACCTTCTTATTGTCAAGTGATGCTATTTACGTGTTTATAGGTCCTATAGACTCTACATAATGTCTCCGATTTACGTAATGGTTGTATTCTGTTCACATGAAAATTGATTGCTTGCCGGCGTCTGTGTGCCGGCGTTGAGGACACCCTTTTGCATCACTAATTTTTTGTGTGAGAACGTGTCAACGTGCATTTCTTAACCGCGAAACGTCAAACAGACCTATGTACAATTATTTCTCCAGGAAAGGATGTCTCTTTACAAGTTACTACAGGATGACCATGTGCGTATCATTAGGCGATACCAGCACATCACGTTACCTTGCATCACTTGACTTGTTTAAGCTCCGCTCAAGCCCTTATTTCAAGACAGTCGAAATCCAGAAAATCATAATACAACATCATCAATCTATAAATTAAATAGTTATGGTGTACATGGATTCAATTTTTGGTGTAAAACATTTAACAATGACGTTACATCTACCGTGATCCTTCTTGTGTGGTTACGTGACGTTCTCTTTCACTTTGGAGTTGTTTTTTTTATACCACCGCAAAATATTAGCATCATTCGAATGCACTTTTAACAATCTGCGGAAAGACGGTAAATTAGAAACTTATTGCCGTCCAAATTAATAATCGGTAGAGCCATTACTGTAACATTTACCAGAGACTGGTCCTTCAGGCGTGAATCCAGGCAATTCGAAAAGGGCGGGGGTGAACTTTTAGAGAACGTGGGGTGGGGTGAATCGTGTGAAGACTGTCTAAGGGAAGCGCCACTATCATTTGGATAAAAATACCCCCCCCCCCCCTAACATAGACAGAAATCGGCCGTCCCAGGCTCTCCTGGAAATGTTGCTGTCAGTATTTTCTACGAAGGAAAATTGTTATCCGTAACATTAAGAAAATCTTTTGCAGTTTTCACTCTAAGCTTCAGAACCTGTGGCATCGGAGGGGGTGTTTGCAAGGGTTAGGAGGGAAGGGGTGTCCAAGAACTCGACGTATACCTAGATGGTTAGTTCGAATGTTATTTCTATGAGGGCCTGGTACGTGAATGAGGGGCCTCAATCAGAAGTCGTGGCGGATAATTTGAAAAAAAAAAGTTTTGTGTGATAAATAAATACAGTACGCTCCACTACAGTGACACACACTAAAGATCTGGACTACCAACCATTGGTTGGCGAGTAGCTTAGCAGAAACGTTTTGGATTAAAACACTCCCCATATAGCCGGAATCGCCCTTCACAGCACGAAATGATTCTGTCACAATGTTCTTGGATGGAAAGTGTTTTCTTATAAAAGTCTGATAATCTGTACATTTTGTGATTATAGAGACTAAAAAGCTTGAATTCAGACGGTTGAATATTGGCAACAACTACAATAGATGGTCACGAAACTTTGCCACCAGCATCTATAAATTTGACAACTTTACGCTTGCTTTCCCAACGTACACAGAGTTGGGGTTGGGGTTGGGGTGTGATAAAAATGGGGGGGGGGGGGGAAACTACAGACTTAAACTTCAGTTCGATGCCCTTGTTATCACTTCAGCAAACTTCAGCACAGATCATACGTGAACCCGGAGATCTAAATAGGTTAAGTAGTGTAGTACTTTGTTTTAAAGTAGGTCACTCATCAGTAAATGTGATTGGACATTACAGACTACCACGATTACCACTACTAGTGAAAGATCCAAAACGAGACAGATATTATTGCGAGAGGGACATATGTAAAAGTTTTACAGAATCCAATAAACTGGGTCATTCGCTTTTGAAAAGGGCGTGCTTTGTGCCTGAAACATACTCGTTTTGATAGTGTTGTTATAGTTAGGATTATTTTAACATCACAATGGACCTTAAGATGACGTCATTATATTTGCATACAAGAAACATTCCAATCATCGTAATTTAAAATATCCAAAGGAAAAGAGGAACTAAAAGGCAATGGAGCAGAAAGTTTGTGACTACGTATCCTTTCTCATTTAATTACAGTACATTTTCTGTAACACAGGTCTGTCTGTAGAGTCGTCCTTTAAAGGGGCCATTTTGCTCTATGTCATGTGTACTTTCTGCAAAGTGCAATCAAAAAAAAAAAAAAAAAAGGACAGTAACAGACAGGCTTTAATCAGTTGCCATCGGGTTCGTTTTCCCCGAAGGCAACCAAAAGGAAACATTTATTCATAATTCGCAAAACCAAACCACATGTAATTAAAGAGCTCTAAATATAATCATTTTGAGTGTTGCCCAAGGGAATATTGAGGGATGTAGCTATTTCAGGTAGCCCCAACTGCATTGACTAAACTCACCTGCATGCAAATTCTGAAAACTAAACCTCTTCATGATTCAAAGTGCTTTATCATAGGAAACAGGGCTGAGCCGCCCACAAAAAAGTCACAACCAAAATGGTGATCGACTTTCATAGTTAGTGAGCTCTTAAAAGCTACGTTTATAACTAGATATTTATATTGATGCAAGTGTATGAAGTATAAAACTGGATTGGAGAGGGGGGTATTAGTGGTATGGGGGTTGAATGAGGGTCTGGAATGGCACATATTCATTACTTTGACGGTACAATCGTCACGTCGTGTGAGTAGCAATAATACCCCTATGCACCTACAGCAACCATATCAACGCGTTATCTGTTGAGTGGCTTTGTTGTGAACACATACATGATACCCCCCACATACACCTCGGGACGACGGAGAGGTTGGAATCTTTTGCTCCTTTTGATGGAAAAAAATTAATATTTTTGAAGTTTGATAATTCATCTTTTACACTCAAGTGAGAACTTGATATTTGCTTCTTTTCTTCTTTTTTAAGATATCATTCAATACCCTCCACGAATCTCCCTAGGTAAAGATACGAAACCATATAATTGTAAGTTGTAGAATTTTTAACAAAACTCTGAATTTATTAGAATTTTCAAAGTAGTTTGTCGACACCATTTAAATCAAAATGTGAATTATCTTCCAAACTTTTTAAAATGAATGGTACCGCATCTTCATCAATAAGAAGCTGCAGTAACTGTGGTTACCCGGTGACGTAATTTTATAAGGCGAATAGCCCTTTCAGATTCTTTGCTACATATTGTATTGTTATGAACATATGATCTTCTCCACCCGTCGCAGAATAAAATATTTTGAGAGAAACAAACAGACTAAAGCATGGTGCTGTCACGTACATCCTATAGCTACGAAAATAAACCAAATTGTATGATATCAAAAATATCTAAGACATTCCCTGATTTTATGTTTATTTAGATCAGGAATGTTTTATTTAAATGGCAAATATGGCAATTCAAATATAAAAGAACATGTAAGGAGATATTTGTTTTTCAGTTCCTTTTGCCAGCTGTTATTTGCTGACAAGTAGGCCATAAAACTAGTTGATTCGTTGGGCAACAAAAATTTTTAACAAACAAGTAAGCCCTACTTGCCCTGAACCTGTAGGCATGTGAATAACGACCTTGCTACCTGCGTTAAAAGAGAAAAGTTTAAATCTACAGTTTCCCAACTTGGCCAAGCCAGCGTGATCACCAGCGGTGGGTCCGATGCTACTTAAAGGATATTGTTATGATGTAATTACTGCCTGTCAAATATATTAAAAACGCCACTCAGAGACATATGGCTTTATATCCGACCGGGTTACTTTCTCGAGGAGCAAGTATAGGGGAGGGAGGGGAGGGGGTGGTGTACGACTTTACGAACTAACGGCTTGACATATTTTCATTGATAGAACCTTCGAAGTATCAAATGAGAAATTCGAATCCATACCTTTGTTATTAAATCCAGAGATACGAGATATTTCTTAAAGAGCTCAACAATCGTAAATATACGCAGTTGTAAAATAGTCAAGAAAGGCATAGCAGCATCATTTCATTTCATTTATTTTTGATTTTTCACTACAAATTTTTACAATAGAACAGTTAGGGACACGAGAGTAGTAAATTTTGTGAAAGGAAGTGCACTAAGAAACCCTATAGGGCTTATAGAGTAGTGACACTTCGTGAGAAAAGAAAATCAAATAAGCTCCATAAAAAAAGCAAACGAGACAACTAACGCAGGTAAATGAGGTGATTAAAAGTTACATAGGGATGATAAAAAATGTAAAAACAATGATCAGGTTTTAGCTATGGTTAAAAAAAAAAACAGATGGGAATCCCTCATTCCCTTTGGAAATATTGCCCAGACCAGACCGGTTTTAGGAAATGGGGCTTCCAAAAATATACGTTTGCGAGTGGTTACTTGACTGTGTGACAGGAAGAGAAAAACGATTAGCACTTCTAATTTGGAATACTGTACAAGTTGAATTACACCCAAAGAGGGCGACAACGTGCACTGTTTAGCACCATATACGGGTAAAACCACGTCATGTTAAGCCAGATCGATCCGGAATTGCTGGAATTGGACGTAGAGAGAGGTAGAGTCCATAGAAAAAGCAGGTGTAAAGTAAAAGCACCACCAACGTTCTGAAATATTCGGGCTGAGAAGAGAAATATTCACCAATACATGGACTATCCACAGCTGAGGTAGTTTTTACATGGCTACTTCCCAAGATCACATTACTGATAGATAATGTGGATTGGAAATGCAGAGGAAAAGTTACGCAAAACGCATTTCGTGACCATGGATACCGCATATGTTAGCTCTAATTGTGTTATAGAAGTTCAAGTGTACCAATCAGTTATTACATGTAAGAGCTGTTTCGACTATTTTCCCTAAGAGTATCGTTGAACCAGCGAGCTCCCTGGTTGTACTAACAGCAAGTGCTCATGAGTGGTTATACACACGTAATATTGTGGGCGTAATTACTAACTTATAGGGTAAGCTATACCGAGAGGGAAATGATATATCATGTTTGTCATTGTGCGGATTGCTACATAATCGGAAGAATAGAGGGATGGACTTAAACTAGAAACTAGATATTAAATATCATAGCCATGGTGGTTGAAACGATTGACCTGTGAGGTATTACTTATGGGAGCAATCTAGAATATGATGTTACGTATGGTCCTACCGGACCTATTGAAAAGATGCATGTGTAAGTGCAAGGCCTGACTATGTGAAGTGTGAACGTGTTTTAAAAAACATGATCCCGTACACACGGTCATAATTAAAGATATCTCCCAATATTCAGACATCTTTTTAATTCCGGAGAGGAATCAAAATGGCTTGCCAAACGGTTTTCTACAGGGTGGCGGCAATACGAAGTAAGTGAGGCACGCCGTAACAATGGATGTTGAGAATGACAGCTCTGCAAGAGGGGTACAGGGTAAGGGGTAAGATTGTGGGGGGGGGGGGCTTAATGTTTTCGGATAAAAATAATTAACCACATCCAGCGGACCCTTTCATTGAATTTTCCTGTTTCGAATTCGATTTCGAACTGCCATCGAAGTTTGAGGTACGAATAATTTTACCAGTGCATTCCCGCATAAATGAATAAATAAAATTAGTAAATAAATAATATATAAGTTCCAACAGTTCTTCCGATACTCTATCACAGTTGGCTGAATTCATTGTAAGAATGGCAAGTGCTTATGGCAGAGCTTATCACGTAGCATGTACGGTACGGGGAAATGTTGTAGTTATGTAAGGAATACTTGGACAACAAACCTGTTATGAGGGACTGTAATGACACGCATGTGTTTCTAATCCGTGATATTTAAATGGGGCTTAGCTTCGGACGTCGTGCGGGGAACTCATAAACACGTGTCTTTCTGCAGGACTTTAGATCATTGGACGGGAATACGTATACACATATATACGTAAGGAGGCCTCATTTTTATTGGCTCATTTTTTTTCTCTTTATGTTCAATTGTTTTTAACGAGACTGTTGTTTATCTATGCCACAAATTGATAACAATCTTAGCAAACATTTCCCCCGGTTCGGAGAATGATAAAACAATGTTGCGTTAATGCATCCTCGTTGCGTTGCTTGTCAATATGCAGGCACAAACTTTCTTGCACAATTGGCCAAACGCATGTGGTCACGTGGTAGATGACGTCGTATTCACGACATCTGCCTCAGTAGACCAATTGCGTAGTCTGGGGCTGAGAATGGTAAGTCAATAAGCTGTCTTCTTTTACTGAATATGAAGCAAAAGTGGGCTAAATAAAAGTTCCACTTTATTATCAGTTATCGGGCTTCATATTCTACATAACAATACCACCATCAATTTCTACAGTCCTGATGTTAAGGGAGGGGTCACGGGATAACAGTGGGACCAGTTTTGCCAAATGTTGTCAACTGGCCTTGCCTTTTTGTTGCACTACTGACAAATACAGATGAGCAGGAATCAGAGTTGCAGGCAAGTTGTTGAGTGTTTGATCAGTCTGTGATTGGACAGTTTAAAATCCACTCTTGAAGACTACAAATCCCGGCCGTAGGAGGATTACATTGCCAGTTTTTTTTGGTAGCTATAGGTTAGATTGAAGTAATCCCAACTTTTCCTTGCTATTTAGGAATTAGCTGGCAAATTCACTTCATCATGTAATTTACGGCTTCGACAAGACACAGGAATATTTGCAGTATAGTCTGCAAGGAATTCTTCCTCAAAAGTATTTTTTTTAACCAAATTGTAACTTTTCAAGGCAAAGAGACGGTATTTACGATATTATTTTCATGTGAATATTCATTTGACATTTGCCGTGGTTCCACACTTTTGTGTGCCAGATTTGTGCGCCAATATGTACCCGTATAGATAGGGAGGTGCTAATAAGACCTTCCTGGTACAGGTGACAGCGATGTACGGTATAAGTTTGCCGATATGGATTTTCAAGTTCAATTGACAGCCAAAGTATAGTTTTCCGAAAAAAAATATTAAGTTAACAAAGAAATCATTTAGATATACAAAGAAACACAAATCTCGGGGTACAGAACTGCATACATTTTAATTTGATTTTGTACATATTATATTATTTTCTACACTTTTCTGTAAATATTTGCTGACCAGGTTAAGAAGGCAGCCTACATGAACGCTGTAAAACTTTTTTCATACCTTAACGTGATTTTCCTTTTGTAATTTAATTACATCTATGACATTGTTATTTCAATGTTGTTTTCATTTCTTACGATAATTGATGGACGTATCGCTTCGTATACGGGCTATACATCTTCCCCTTTTTTGCCTTATTTTCCTTTTGCTAGATTGTATTTTTTTTCTTCAAAATATGCGGTAAGTGATATACGGAACGGAAGCCACAGAAAACTGTTGGAAATAAACCACTAGGGACACCCCCTATAGTGGCAGTTAATGCTGATATCTTCATCAGAAGGGGGAATAGAGATTACCTTTGTTGTAACAGGGAGGGATTTGATAAGTAGAAGCCAGCTTCCGATATTGGTTTCTCTGCTTGTTAATAACGCTGAACTTTGACCCTACGGATGGATGTTGCAGGGGATTGCCACACGTTGGTTTCTATTGGGTAACCGCATGTCAAACGTTATATATTTGATGTGATGTTTGATAGACATGCTGGTTGTTTTGTGAACACGTAAGAAAGTTCCTCTTTGATTGTATTTATTCTTAACACATCTTATTCCTATCGGCAAAACTCTTGGCATAAATAGATTTGGTCAATATGTTGTGAATTAAAGCCAACGAAATGGCTATTTAATGATCGAATGGTAGGTGATGAAATTTGAATTAAGCCAATCTCGGTGGCATGTAACTTCGTGTTTCCCATTTCTACAGAGGTCATCGTACAGTTACCTCACTTGTATGCGTATGTACTAAGTGTTGGGTTCTTCGTAAGAAGGCCTAAAATTAACCTGTCTTGGCGAACTTGTTTCGTGCAACTGACCACATATATGGACGTACCGACACGTAAGGGGAGGGGGGGGGGGTGTGTGTGTGGGGGGGGACTTTTATCGGATACACTGAGATCATCATCCGCCAGACGTGGTGGAAATGATAAAATTATAGATACAAATATATTCTAAATTGCCATTTTTGGATGTGGAAATCCACAGAGTGCACTGATCACACCACAAACTCGCATAAATGTAGGCCCTACGAGTACGAACTCCTGGCAAACAGTAATCCAAGTTTTCTTGTGTTTGATTCTTGATTCAATCATTTTAACACTGGCAAAGAGTTTGGTCTTCAACACTTCCGGTGGGTCTATATAACTTGAACTACTGAATTTGCCTATCCTGTGACGTTGCAAACTACTTGGTCCTTTTCTCAGTGAATCGGGGTGCATTATTGTTGGTAAGAGAGTATCTGCGCAGGATTCAACAAGGTTTCATAGAAAAAGGTAAAAAGGTATAGAAGCCTTAAATGCTTTTAAATCAATTAATTTAGCATAATATCGTGGAAGCTCACAAAGAATCAAGAGTAATCACGGTACAGGGCATAACTAACCGTTCGGCATTCATAGTCAGTGCTTATAGGCATGGGCTGAAAAACCGGAAACATGGTGCAAGCAAGTCTTCCTTGTGTGTGCACATACCATACACAGCTCATCCACCTTTCTTCAGTTGAATATTTTCTAACTCAGTACATTACTTTGTCAATCGCGGAGGTTGTCGTTTCGTTCAATTCCATTTTTCTTTTGCTCAGAACTGCTGGATACATCAGACGGTATCGTTTCTCCGTCCATGCAGATAGTTACAAAGTTAGGTTACCCTTAGTTCACAGTTCACTCCCAAAAAAGGTTGCAAATGTCTCTTTTAAGTGCACATATGAAGAAGATCCTCATAGGCACTGCGGCTATAACGGTCCCCCTTACCCCCTCCCCCGGTTGTTGACTCTTTTGTGTTTCGTGCATTTACAATAGAAGCGGAAACGCGCTCTAACTGAGCATTGCATAGACTTTTGTATTGAAATAAAATACCTTTTGAATTTATCTGTGAGAGTGCGTATCATATTTGTGTTTGCATTGATTCTTCTTCATCAAAAACAAATCAAGAGTACGGTAATGTTTCCCTGATCTCGAAGCACTATACAAACAACTGTTTTCGATCGTCTTCAAACAAAAGATCGAAGATCTAAGACCTATGACCTAAGATCCGGAACTATAAAACTAAGACACCCAACTACAAAACGACACCGTACGTTAAGCATATGCAGTTGCTTTGTTTTTCCAAGTAAGGTGAATAATTGTGTCTGCATGGGCAACAGGTCGTCACTGCATAACCGCTACAGGCTTTCACAATACTTAATTCCCAGTTCCCGCCGGCTTTTTTAATCCCATAACCTTTAACCAGTCAGTTGACCATTTGGAAAACATATTATATTGGACAGTAGCATCCATGCAAGTTGTCGTTGAACCTGTGAGAGTGAGTTCACGACATGTAAATATTATCTTCGAAGTTATATATCACGGAGCTTTTAGCTCTAGTCAAAATACGACTTCATGTTGATTTGATCATAAATCTAGTGATGTCTTTCTACCAAGTTTGATGAAAATCCGCTCAGCTATCTGCCAGGGAGAACTTTCAACATACCGTCAGATACACACTGTGTACGGGCACCTTGAAAAGCTGTCTCAGTTATGAATCGTAGCTATTTAGTGGATACTTCTCTGTGCCAGGAAGAATAAAACCTGCACCCCATTTCATTCATTCGATGTTTACATATTACGGTCCGGTTTTCAACGATACTTCGGGTGTAAGCCAGAGAGGACACTTGCATTGATGTTGTGACTAAAGTTGCCATTGCTATCATTAGTATCACTACTGCTATTATTGCTACTGCTGCTACCCATATTTTGCTATCGCTGCATGCTACTACTATAGCTATGAATGCTGCTATCAAGACTATTCCAACTAGGGCTACTATCAATATTGTTAATATACTGCTAATGCTACTATCATTACTTCTGCTATACTGTGACGCAACCATCTCTATTGCTGCTATACTGCTGTTCTGTTACTATTAATATTGTTGCTTCCATTGCTAATCTACTTCCAAGCACTGCTACCAGTACTGTAGTACACCATGAAAAAGGACGAATCGAAATGACTCCATCGAGCTCTGAGCGCATCTCCCTTAAAATCACTTACAACTCTTAAAGACCACTATTTCTTTACTGTGTACTGACAACGCCGTACTTGCCAGGTACACGTTCCAGCTTAAAAATGAACTTTACTGTAACGAAATTTGAGAGAACAGTATTCCTGACAACCTAAATATATCACATCATCAAGCAGATCTCTTCACCACTTCGGGGGGGGGGGGGGGGGAACTCATCACGAGGAGGCGAACTTTTCACATCTAATCAAATACTCATCATCAAATGGCTGGCTTGAAAATGGTGAAAGCAACTGAGGTATCGCTGTGATTTCGAAAGACATGGATAGTCATAGAACTGCAATTGCAAAATGCAGTTCTCTTCCGACGGGATCGCTATTTCAACCAGCCTTACAGATGGACGGACGTTCATGTGAATAAATTACCATTGTCGACATTTTAGTTCCATGATATTTTTTTTTCTGTTTGATAATTATGGTTATTTTAAGAAAACCTCGTAGATAAAATATGTTTTTAATTGTGATGGAACAGTCACATAATAGGATACCTGATAGGTGCGTCGAGCATTACATATTAACACCCCGGAGGATAAGAGGAGGGGGGTGGGGTGGGGGGGGTTGAAGATGGGTGTATGTTCCTTACTTACTGTTTGAGTCAGGGAAAGAAGGCAGTGAGGCGACAAAGTCATTCAAAGTCCGCCTTACTTTATTACATTTAAAAATTAATTATGGAGATGTCAAGGTCATTAGCTGGGAATAAATCAGTTTACGAAAGAATAACACAAACAAACGAGCCTGACTAATGTGTTGCAAAGACCAAATGTCATGGAAAGTTTAGCAAATGTATTTTGAACAGCCCAAGAATAAAAAACGTCACAAAAGTGCTTACATTGTTTTTAAATGTAGAGGGGTACAGATAATCGTCAGTGAGGAAGTACATGTGTCCCCTGGTAGCAAGTTAAATTAGTCTGAGCAGCAGTAATGGTGAACCTGGAAGGGTACCCTTGAATGTATCTTATGTTATCCTTTTTTTTTGTACAATTCTAGAAGCCGTCAGTCTTGGTTTACTATACGAATCATTGTCTGGGCATTTTGAACACTGCTTGAACTCCTGAATGAGTCCCATTTGGTGTGAAATAAAAGCCTGAAATTTTCTGTTTTTTACCTGCTCAGGCTCAGAAAGCTGGCAAAGAAAAAAAAATAACAAAAGCATACCATGTTAAAATGATATCGTTACGTAAACCATTAAAGAATATGTTAATCAGGCATCGAGAAGAAAAAGGGAAAATCAGCGCAAAAAAGAAAATGTTTTATTTGCAAGGTATATTGTAGCCATAGGCGTATGGTATAGCCTTGTCCTTCACATCAACAACCGTTCCGTCAGGAGAACAAACTAGGGCGGGGTTATGCTTTGTCAAGGTCCATATCGATAACTTGATTATGCGTATTTTTCCACCTTTGTATCCTCAGGGCAAAGGAAAGTTTAGAATGAAACCTGAATCTTTCTTGTTTTCTTTAAGTTGCATGTCGTCCTAGATTTGTTTCTGGTTTCGAGATCTAGGGCGATACCACCATATATTAATTATATCCTCTTCCTATGTTAACTATATCACTCTTCCGTAGGTTTTATTTCTCATTTTTATTCCGTTCTTTCTTTCTTATTATTCTTATTAGTATTTTTGGCCACCGGCATGTGCACACTGTAATACTATCACGTGCTACGCCATTAATTACCTAGTGGCATTCTACGTTTTATGATATCTGACCACCCGAGCGCTCCACAATGCAACTATGACCACGCATTAGGCACTCGGGGAAGCACAAGTGGTTGATAAAATGCTCCTCGCCACGGGGTCACTTTCTTTTTCGTTTCCTGTATTAGCTATGATAACATGCAAATAATTCAAAATAGCCTATTGTGTTTTTCCTTTTCGCGGCAGATGAGTGTGCGAAGATAGCAAAAAAAAAAATGAACATAGTTATAACGAGGAACCTGTCAAGGATTTACTTGTGGTGAATTTTAATGTAAAAATACCCACCGATTCATATGGCATATTTGAGTTATTTTTTTTCTTAAATATTCCTCCTAAGTGAAGACATATGCACGTGGTTTTGGACAGTCAGAGGGTCTGGCCTGGAGGCTGTGCAGGGTTGAGTACTAACAAATGCTAATTACAATTGACATGGGTGTTTTTGATACCGCCTCAAGGACAAAATGTACAACTATAGAAACCCTGCATGGGAGCTTTATGAAAGCCAGGAGTTCAGAGGACAAGTATGGTATGACCGACAAAGAGGTGAAATATTCATACCTATAGGCCTATATTGAAACGCGTAAAATATAGGCCTTCTTCTCTGAAATTGTCCAATACGTGAAATTGCTTTGAACTTAAAAATTCAAAAGAATCATTTCGATATAACATATTTTTTCATAATGTTGTGTACAAATAAAAAACCTCAAAGATTTAAAGATAAAACAACGAGTGTACGTAATATACTAAGCAGGCACGCACTGACGAATACATCGTCGTACATTTATGAAGTAGTACAACATGTAGGAATGAATGCTTACTTTTAGTTTCATATTTCCACATCAAAATTAAGAAAAGACTTGTGATAAGAAAATGACAAGCATTAGAGGAGGAATGCAAAAGCAGAAGCATGTACAAGCAACCCGCTTGGCACCTTGGTATAGGTTATGGCAAGAAAAAAGGAAACAGAGAAAAAAAAATATAAAAAAAAACAGCAAATTGCTAAACAGAGAAAAGCAACAAACAACTTAGCAATTATAGTGCTTTAGTCGGTCATTCTTGTATCATATTTTAAAACAGAAAATATTTTTACGGTCTTGATGTTATTGTCTAGGCTATTCCAAATTTGCGCACCACTATTAAGAAACAATTTGCAGGAAATGATATTGCAATTGAAACGAAAATCGTAAGGAAACCAGCTAATGTTGTTGGATTGAAAATCGTTATCATAATTCAGATGGGTGATAATGTCAGAGGGCAAGAGACTTAAACTTTTTGCAGTCTCCCAATGAGTACTGATACCCCAAAAATGCTTTTTCAAACAAGAGGACACCATTCTGTAGCAGTACGAATACAACGGTCGAAAAAAATACGTTTTTACGAATATACTTTTTACTCGCTCACAAGTCGCCATGTCCATTGCAGAATTACCTGAATCATGACTTCATACATTCACCTCCAACAAGTCACGTGGTGTTGCGGGTGTTTCAGCTACGTCATACTTTTCGAACTTGGCGACAAGTACGGTATACATTAACGGCGGGAAATCTGAAGTAATATTTTGGAAGACGCCATTGCGAAAGTAACACCATTATCGTGACTGTAGACATATGTATATTACCTGTAGGTTGAAAATTAAAACACCCACTACGGGTCCTCTTTAACATACTAACTTTACGTGAATGCTTCAACGTGAATATAACACACATTCAAGTGTTTACGATACTATGAGTACAGAAGAGTATTTTGGCTGAAGCAAAATTATCAGAATAGAAGCAGCCTGTATTTTTTTTTTGCAAATTGTGCAAACGATATAAGTATGACGTGTAAGTGTTACCCCATGCAGATAATATTGCAGTATAGAATAGTTTGTGAGGGGGGGGATATTAATTAAAGGAAACATGAAGAGATTTGATGATGGAGGAAGACATGATGAAGCTAACTTAATAAATATAGGACGCCATTATAAACCAAACTTTATACGACATTTACCCCCATAAAAATTAAAAACATGAAATATAGGGAAGGACGAAAACTCTGTCGCTAGTGCAGCAAAATATATGGACTCTAGCGTTATTTTTGTCAATAGTGCATATATATTTCTAGTCCACTTTATTAGCCTACATCTGCAGAAACTCATTATAACTCATTATAACTCATTATCGTCAGTGTTCCCATTGTCTGTAGTCTTGCAACATAGGTCGTTCGCTTTGTGGTAGAACAGTAAACTGACCATTTTAAGCAGCCGTTTACACTCTACTACGGTTAAAGAAAATCCCACACCCGTTTAAAATATACTGGACGTCAATTTTAGAAGCTAAAAGAAGTTTTCCTTATTTTATTATAACTATCATTAAATATTACACAATAAAAGTATTACGAGCAAATCAAGTTACATATATGTTAAGGAAAACTGTCACAGAGATAGACAAACAGTATTAATTATATACTGACATAAAAAATGGACGAATCGTGAAAACTATTTTGATTATAAAACAAAGAAGAGAAAAACACGTAGTTTTGTCCTCTTTTCTTTCTTCCTTTCACTTCAGGGGATCTCTTGAGTCCATTATGTTTTCAGCAACAAAATTCCTCAAAGAACATCATTAGGAAAAAAAATAGTGCGATTCAATTATTTTCTTTCACTTTGTAGGTGGGTGAATATGTTGCCGAAACCCTTTATTTATCGAGTTGGTGGAATAACCAGAATAACACGCAAAATATACGTATAATGTAGGATGAACACACAGTATACAAAGTCAGGAACGACTCGTACATGACTGTCGGCCGATTGCCTCCCGTGGGCACAAAAATCGATGGCACTTAACCATTTGACGTGTGAGATGTTTTCGAGGCACTCGACGCTATTTAAAAGATTAACAGCGACCAAACTCCCCCATGCGTACCACTTCTTGCTACTCGCGACTTCACTTGGGAATTCAGCGAAGCGATTCTATTGCCAACCCATCGCTGTTTGTCTTAATGAAAAACTCATTGAATTTCTCGGAAGCATTTTTATTTTATTTGTTTTTGTTTCTGAACATTTTTAACATTGGGACGAAGTTGGCTCAAGGGGCTGTATATATGCTGCTTAATCTTCTCCTATCACTATATTCCTCAATTGTAAATGATTTTAATATTTAATGCCCGGAGCAGGCTTTTGCTTCGGACTTATCATTTGACCTTTTTGTGATTTCAGTCAATCAATTATAGAAATTTCAAGGTAATAATTTGTTAATGGCAAAAACTTCAAGATACACCAGCGAGAGAGAGGACAGGTACAAGTTTTCCTAATGGCAAAGGCACACAGTTTCTTACATGTTAAAAAATATAATTGACTTTCTTTGTGACGTGTACACTTTAAAACAAGTTTCCCATATTACCTCATCAGTGATTGTCAAATATCTTTCAGAATTACGATGAAGTAATGGTAATTTTTTGTATATACGTCTTATGTAAAGCATGTAGGTTAGATCTATAATTCTACTAAAAATGATTTCGTCAGAGTTGGGTTTGTAACTACCTGTCTTAAACGAGATTGCCTTTTCGGTTAAATGTATGAATAGGACAAATTATCAAAAGAGAAATGAAGTGAGACGAATGTCATTAAAGACGTGGCAATATTTGGTCACACAAGGCCGTGATATTTTCAGTTTGGAAATCTTTTATGGATGCCGTTTTGCACATACCTTTTAGAACCCACGGAACAGTCGCTTTTGATCTGACGATTTTCGATGTTTTATTTTTCCGAAAAAAATCTTTTCAATCTCCGAAGGAGCCTTTCATTTCATCCATAATAAAATAAATAATTTGGTTGGGTTGCCTTTCGCTTTATGCCATTTCAAAGGTATGTAATTTTAATGAGATCACCGATAGCATTATGGCGATGAGGCCGAAATAAGCTCAAGAAATTGTTGAAGGCAAAAAAAAACAAAAAACAGTATCGATATGTTAACACCAAGTTGTAAATTATCCCGGGGAATATGTGATGAAACGCTGTGTAGCTGATACTACAGTTTCTTTATCGTAAAACGGGAAAGTGATGCAGGAGATAATAATAACAAGGCTGACATTTCCCCCTGTCGTCTTCACCGAACACATTAATCACACACGCACACATCCCAGCAATCACACCCACGCACACAGCCCACCCCTACACACCCCCCACACCCACATATATATATATATATATAGTCATATACATACGGTACCTTTGCCTATGCAGACGTGTCTCTGTGTAAGATAGATTCAAAAGACAAAGTATCGCAACACACTACTTGAAACATTTGACTTTCTATTCAAGGAAGACTTGCCGTTGAGTACAATACGTCAAGTCTCTCTAATTATTGTGCTCGACCACCCTCATGATATTACTTATTCCCTCGACAATAAGACTCAAAAACATAAATTAAACTATAGATCGTCTAGCTTCCATAGCTAGAGAAGCATTATTGATTGTAAATTACAAAATGCTCGCAGAGGACACAACCTCGGTATTAGATTTCCTCTGGTTTAAAAGTCTCTCTGATGCTTACGAGAGCTGTGAGTGTCGGTTCTTTATTCATTCACATTACCATCGGTGTTTAGAATATCGCGATACCGGGCCTATTCATTGATTTACCAGAACTCCCGATCATCGACGTCGAGATACTGCCTCAGGAATACTCATCCAAAGAAGATGAATCGGGAGCAGATATGTATGTATGCTGTCGTATGGACGTTGTAATGTAAATAAAAAAGGAGTGAATTTTGACCGCTTTTCAGTCGTGTTAGAGAAAGGGACACGCGACTAGAGAAACGCCAATATGAATTAGCACATTAAGACCACATTGCGGCAATTACCATAGCAGACATTGTATTGTCCCAGTCACAGTGTTAGCAACACTGGTTTCCCAACTGGAATGAACGATGAAACAAGCACACGTAAAATTTCTTACTTAACTATGGTTGAAGTTACTTCGTCATTACAATGCAGCAGACAATGAGGGATAATTTACTTTAAAAATGTCACATTTCAGCTGGCAACTTACTCGTCACCCGTAGTCTCATTATCTCAGACTTTTCACCAGGCCTCTAAGTTAAATTAGCGTTCCTAGACCTCTCGTCTCTTTCACATGCATCAAGAATGATTACTAAGCGTCGAGAAGTGAGCTCATGCTTTTGTTTTTTAAATTATGAGTTATTTATATACCGATTGTCAAAGGCTTCCGTTCACCTACGACTGGGTGAACTACTAAGCATACGGATACCACTAATATGATGCCATATTTCTCCATCTCCTTGTAAGATGAGGCGAAACAGAGGGATGAATTTTGTGGAAATGTGGGATTATGAATTCAGGAGCTCAAAAAGGCCCCTCTCACTCTACATGATATTGCTATTGACGATGTAAAGGCAGAGCTAGATTTTTTTTTTACTTCATGGCAAAAAAATACCTTTGACATTTTGTGTGATCTGAAAATTGGCAAATTGAAACCCTCATCTCGTAGCAGCTGATTCAACTAAGATATAAGGGAGTTTTGAAGATTTGGTTGGTTAAGGACAAATCGAATGTCGCCATGAGAAGGGCCTGGTTCTACGTAACAATGCAGGGCGATTATAACTTTCCTCTAACCTCAGTTCAGAGTATTGAGGTGGCGCCCGTAACGTGTGTCACGTGATAGACTGTGCTGTATGAGAAGTGTCCTGACAAAATAGATACTCAACGAAGTGGAGGACATCTATAACAAGATTGTTATTTTTTACTCAAATCATTAAGGATAGATTAAAAAAACCCGTGAAAAATCGGTCGGAGGCTTTGGGGGAAGAAAGTGAGCCGCCGATGAAATGCAACAAGAGTGTGCTACATATGCGTACATTTGCAGTCCAACTTGTACGATGACGGCCCTGCACGACCTCTGTAGGTGGTAAAAATGTGAAGGTCGTTTGCAAGGTCGTTATCAAGCAAGAAAAATAGCACGTACGGCTTCTGAATGACGTAGATGAACTGAACCGACTTATGGTATCAGTAACTTGTTCTCCACCTTAGTTAACTTAGCCGTAACTTTACGGGCCAATGGTATGACGTCTATGAGTAAGAGATACACACTTTATTGCGTGACACACTTTTCGTCAGAAATATGAGCGTTAGTTCTTGCAAGGATTCTGGTGGTATATCGTATCGAAAGTAAACTACAACGAGGAGTTCATTAAAAGTAGTCCAAAGGTTGTTTAGTTGAGAAGCATGTTTCAGACGTTGATTGGTTGACACGGACAGCTACTTCATTAAAACATCATAGGGGGTATACAGTGAATATTGTCAATTGATAAGGTTTGGAGATACATATCTTTAATCTATAAATGCAACGGACAACCATTTAAATGTTTAACTCCCATCACTTCATAGATGCATGCAAGTACTCTCTTTCTTTGGGTGGATACGGTACGTAATTTTACACCGGTATTAAAGCTGAAGTATATTGGTGATATTTATTATCAATAAAACCACAGTTTGGTAAATATATCAACGATAAGAAAACGAAACAAGCAAAAAGGAGAACTGGAAGGTGATTGGAAATGAAATACTGGCCATTATGTTTCTTATTGTTTTCCGAAGTAAGGATGTGATGAATTATTGATGTACAGTTAAAATGGACTTGGATGAAAGAAAATGACAGTCGTATACCCATCGACGTGTAGCCTAAATAGATAAAATATGTAATACGTAATATTGCACACGGCAGTGCAGTGACACGAACTTTTTTTCCGATGTGCCTGGTAACGAGCAGGAATGGGTCAAATTATGTCCTGACAACTCGTAATGGCAACAATGTAACTTCACAAAGAACAAAAAGTATTAGAAATACGTAACCTTACTTTCAAACTTGCCACTATAATAACGTATATTTTATTTGCCTACTGTTCGTGTGTTCCTCTCTTTACCGTCTGTGTTACATTGATATTGACGATTGGAATGCCCAACTTTTGCATGTTTTGCGTCAGGTATGAACCTTAAAATCTCAACTTCACATCTCAACAGCCTGTGTGGCGGGGCTACGGTGGAAGCGTTCAGTTGGACTGAAGGGCTATGACAGGGATTTCTCCCACCAGAATTTCTACGGTTTTTATTTTTGGTTCACTTATTGTTTAATTGAGTACTATGAGCAAGACGCCTACAGTCTGACTTCACTTGACGTGGAGTGACGTCACAAAAATTCTTCTCCTTCAGCTAGTGCCCCATTTACATAGGTCATTAGATTACTTAACTTGATAACCTAATTTGCGAAAGAGGGAGATATGATATAACGTTGACGTGTGATAAATGGCAAACAGACTTCACAAAGCAGTTGTCGAATGGCGTTTTGTGATTATTTTGCATCAAGTTCACTCCCATACAGCAACACAACAAATTGCTTATGATATTCACATACATGATGAGTATGCGGCTTGCATGTGCCATTCACAGCGGTCAAAATACACCACGCACACAACAGCTCCGACGGTAACTATGTTTTTATGCAATACTAGGGCATTTATTCGTTCAGCAAAGCACCTCGGGTGGATTCGTCTGCATTTCGGTAAGTCGTTTTTCTTCTAATTTTCATTGATTAAATAAACCTCAACGTCCACGCCAATCAATCAAGCTTTCGACAAGACAGAGACAGATGCAACCACGTGACCCGTTGCGAAGAATTCACCTTGCACGGTCGGAGATGTACGTCACTGTACTGATAAGTCAATTCATCAACTAATTCTGCTTGTAGTAGTCACAGAATGGTTGTTTTTATCTTGAAATTAGATTTATTTAAAGAGACCGGGTAAATCAATCATCATGGGGGTATTTTAATCCAAAGTCGTCATTCGAAATTAACGGAATCATCCTAATGAATTCGTTATTATTCTCATTCCTATTATTTTCTTGTCTTCTACAATATACATCCCATCTATCCATATGACATGTTATAACTTTTTGACAATATCTTACTTTTTTTTGCTTTGCTTTGACTTTCAGAGAAAACACCGTCCTTCGATATATTTAAAGTTTCTGTAAAGTAGTACACTTCTTACCCTGCAATAAAATGAATATCTGAGCCAGGAATGTGTGACAGATGATTTAATCGAAGGAGACTGCATTTTTTTTACAATTGATAGAAGAATCGTATCCGATCTTATGTCCAATGCATTTCTTCATATTACCCTGCAACTTTGACTGTGAAATCAGAGATACTGATAGAGTGGAAAAAATAATTAAAAATTTTTTTTTTTGTAGATCTGTTTTAAGTTTGAACTAGAAGAGTTCCCAAGTTACAAGGAGGCATAGTCTATGGTAAACAACGGTTCAAACTTCCGTAATGTACCATCTCCCTCAGCAGGAGTTGTTCTCAGTCACAAGTCAATTGAAATATTTATCATTCATTCACCCCTAAAAATAAATAAATAGCTCACCCCACCCATCCCCAAGAAAAAACGGTAAAAAACAAAATTAATACAGACACTGAAGAAAATAGATGAATACGTAGTGAAATTAAAATACTAAATTACAAAAAGAAAGAAGAAAGGGGAATTATGCATAATTGACAAGAAAAGAAATTATGCAAATTGACCTGGTGCTTACAATCATGTAGAAAGGCTAAGAACAGATTCTTGGTTCGGAGGAGGGAACCTCCCTGAGGATGACAATACTCTTCGCATCTTCAGCTGTGGGGCATCATGATGAAAGGTTTGAAGAGTATACCTGTCGGGTTAACACTCATCCCATCCAAGTGTACCGTACATGTACGCATCGTCTATCATGTGGCAGGCTATTTTACTGACAGGAAGCTGAAACGATTTCGTCTAACGTACATTGGGAGAAAATTGTCACCACGTTAAGCACAGTGCAAGTAGCATTGACGTAGGTGCAGCGGTAATATTAAAAGTGGTTACAGTAGTAATAGTTAACAGCAGTGAAGAGCAGTAATATTTACAGTAGTAATAGCAGTAGTTGCATTAGAAGTAGTAATAGTAGTAGCTGCACTTGGAGTGACAGAAAGCAACATCAGTAATACACAAACAGCCCCCTCCCTCCCGCCTTCACGCACCGAGTGCTACCATCATATTGAATCACCACAGGGTTTCACTTCATAACCGCCTGAATACCAGGATGAATCTACTCTACTCTGTATGGGTTAACCCTCATTACTAAACTATGGAAATTAAATGAACCATTATAATATCACAGCTGGATTTCGGTGTGGTTGAGTACCCCTTTCGTTATTATTTCAATGTACTACTTTCATTAGCATTATAAGTTTTGAAAAACAATTGTCCTCGGATATTTCTGTATCCGATTTGGTTTTTGCCTGATTGAGAGAAAACGAAAAGTAAGGTTATGAAACCATGTTCTGTGATCATTGTGGAAAATGTAATAAAAATAGAGTGACAGGTAAAGATAAGGTGTAGGTATGGAGTTGATGAGTTGCTGTTTGATAGCTCGACTCATTTACACGTGACAAGTAAAGAAGTTCTAAAATGAGAGGGGACCATTTTTTTTTTCACTGCAACCATTGAATATCACGTCAATATCTTGTTCCTACGTCAAGATACGTCTGTTTGAAGAGAGACTGGTCAAGGAAAATTTCCAATTGCCTCAAGGTTACGAAAATGCCATGTAAAAGTGCCACATTACTGTAAGAAATCTTTCTTATTGTTTGAATGTTTAACCTTGACATTTGTCACTAGTGAATGTTAGATTGAGTATATTGTAGATCTACCAGCAAAATATTGTGAAAATTGAGGTCACGTCTCTCTTTAAAATTATCGCACTGTTTCCTGGAAGACATTCACGATTATAGAGAAATGCAGAAGATATTCACGTAGGCGTGTCTTTGAGACATCACAGATTTACCCATAATGCAATGTACCATTTGAAATAGATCTTTGTTAAAAATCAATAAATTCCGAAAGGAACATAATATCGAGATACAGTTTTCACCACAAAAGAGAGAAAAATATTCTTATTTTTTTATGGAGCATCAATTGCCTTCAGTGACTAATCCCTTTAAGTAGCAGCAATCTCTGGAAAGACGGGGGGGGGGGGGGATCTCTGGATGGGGGAGGGGGATAAAGAATTGCTTTGATCGAGGGCTACACTTCCACCATTGCCATACCACCACATTGTTAAATTCATATGCTCGCTGCACTCAGACTGTGGTCATGGAAAAGGAAATGCGAAGTCGACTGAACACTTGGCTCTCTTAATATTTAAGAACCACAAAGAAGACAGTATCAGCGGGACGGAGATGAATTTTACCAAAAGATGTATTTGAATTCGTACTAAGATTTGGCACTTTGGTGAATTTGATGGCCTTACTTCACCAAGAGACAGGCAATGCAGTGATGTATACATACTGATATACTGTATATAGACTTTTGATAGAAAAACCAAAATACAGATTGATGAAGTATATTATCTTTATAGATTCATTAGCTGATGAAATATATTTCAGGTGCTATACCAATCAACGTTGTTACATACAGGGCAAGCACTAGGGAAAGAGAGTGTTAGATAAACTAATTAATTAATACAGTAATAGCTGACAAAACAATGAAGTACAATGGAAGAAACCCATGAAACTGAATGCATCTTACCTTGACATTACTTTTGTGCATGCATGTGCTCAACATCAAGTTTCATGTAGTTGAAATAAATTTTTAATGTAATATGTCAAGTTTAGAAAAGCTTTATAGTTAAGAGAGTAAAGAGTAAACTTCATGAGTAGTCGACACACCTTGATCTGACTATTTGAAAAATCAAAAAGCATTGCAACTGAACAAAGCTTTAAGTTTAATCCATTAAAGAGTAAGTTTCATCAGTGGTAGACACACCTTGAATCGATACAATTCGAAAAACCAAAAAGCACTTTAACTGATCAACGATAAATACATTTCCTTTGATTAATTTTGTGTTTCGATCAAGCTCGACTTAAAAATAACACAGCTAGCTAACAGGATGATTTGACAGAATTACAATACAAAAGACAATAATTTGAGAGAAACCTGGAAAGAGGAGAAGAAATGCATTTTTTTGGAAGCATCTGCAATTTCTCTGAGGGGTAGCAAAAACCGCTATCAATTGCAGATAAAGTGTTACCTTAGACATTAATCTATCGACCAGCTTTCTGTGAGTAAACCAGTTGAAAATGAAAGGCTACAAGCTGGAAAGAAAAAGCAGTTTTCCCCTTCAGATATTCACTATGACTTTTCCACACTTTTTTTTTTTGGGGGGGGGGACTTTTCCACATTTTTTTTTGGGGGGGGGGGCAAGAACATTGCTGAAGAGGATTAATAGGACAGTCGATGGACAAGAAAACGACCATACTGTTGACTTTGGATGAATTGTGTTTGAGGTGGGAGAGAAAGAATGTGTACATTAAAAGGATGGTCCAGCCACAAGTATAGCTTTGATATGTTTCAGAGTAATTAAATCTGACCATTCCAATGAAACTTCCATTCAGTTCCCATGTGTGGCTGTCGAGATACTGTATGAGCAGTTGAAGTTGCCACATTTGTTACCAAAAGTTAACTTGAAGCAAGCAGGAGTGATGTCACCTCTCCACATTGATAAAGCACTTTATGCTTTTCTTTTAACTTTACACCAAATTTAATACTTCAATATCTAGTGCAATCATATTGTGAATGTATGAGGTGTATGAGAGTTTTGTGACCTTCACATAACCGGTATATAAGCTGACCACATATTGATTTCAAGGTCAAAATAATAATTCAATAATGAAGAAAACAAAAGACTCTTCTGCAATGTGAGGAGATGATGTCACTCCTGCTTTCTTCAAGTTCACAGTTGGTAGCAAAGAGGGTAAATGCAATTGGTAATATCTCCAGAACCACGCATGAGAACTGAAAGGGAATTTCACCTTAATGGTTAGATTAAGTTAATCTTAAACATATCCAAGCTAAATTTGTGGCTGGACCATCCTTTTAAGTGTACATTAATGACATCAACCCGTTTCACATTTTTCCATTTTAGTGTGACATTGTGAATGTCAACAGTCAACTTCAGGTTCTTTTCAAAGATTTGAAGAGATAGAGAGAGAGAGATCTTTTGATTGCCTGTTTTTGAGGTCTGCCGTTGACCAGATCGAACGAAAGACATAATGTAAAAGAAAAACAAAAGTCTTGTACACTTGTCAAGTTGAAATTAATCAGACATGTACAACAGCATGCAAGGTAAGTGAATTCTAATTCAAGAATGATGCAGTTACAGTCACACATCACAAATGTATTGGTCGTTAAAAAAAGTTCTATGAATATTTATGTCATCTACTGATAGCATGAACTAATCTTGTAAAGGGTTTTACACACAAAGAATTGACTATTTAATTACCACATATGGTACTGCTAACTTAATATCTTAAACACTGGAGCACTACCATCAAGAAGTTAAAGCAACATTCCAAGCTCATAAAGGAACTGCAAGATTAAGAAGTGAATTACAGTATATATTTCATCAATTTGAAACTTTTTATAAAATTCAATAAATGTAATGAAAAATTTGATTGGCACATGAACAAGGTCACATTCTGTCATGCTGAAGGGCTAAAAACTACATATAAACAACATACAACTTTGGCAAAGGGTGATATATCAAACAAAATCTGACCATTTTGAAATAACAACAAAATCTTAAGAAGAAAAACGTAAAGTGGTTGCAGGCAGTGCTGGCTGGTGAATAAGAGTGAAATCAATTGCACAGTTCATTTTGAGAGTAACAGCATCACCATATGAAGTGTATAAGAGGTGTCTTGGTTTAGGTCAGTGCTAAATATACAAAGAAATGTTTCACTTGAAAAGGAAGAACACATTGTCTGAGGTAAACATGACAACACTTTTGATCCTCAGATCTGTCACAACATAAGGCCATGTATATGGCCATTTGTAGCAATATAATGATTACATCATGGTCACTTCAAAACTTACGTATCCAATATGAATTCTTACGACTTTCATTGCTAAATACTTTCAGACCATCAACACAATTTAAGATGAATGTTAAGTTTTAAAACATGGACTGATGTTACAAACAAAACTGCAAGAAGTAATCTAAAAAGAGTAATGGTTTCAGTGACAGTACATTTAGCCATCACCATGTAGTTTATTTAGAAGGTAACAGTCACTGCTTGGTTTCACTTTCTTATCACGGCAAACCTTTCAGTACCTCAGCTGACATTTTACAAAGCAGGACCATTGCAGTTCCACACTAGTCTTACAGAACTTGCTAATGTCTAACTAATCCTAAACAGATTTGAGAAGTTATTTTCCAAAATATAATTGTTACTTTGTTGCACTGTTGGTGGCAAATAAAAGCTGAAATAATTGCACCTTCGAATATCAGTTGCACTGTCTTTCTGAGATGAATATTTGCACCATAGTCAATACCGGCTCAAATGGTTATCACAGTGAATTTGTTTTTACCCTGTTTAGTCATGCCTCATGCACAATACCATATCATTTGTTTTTAACACAAAAAATATGAAAAGTACAGAAAAATAATGAAGAACATTCTCCACAGGCAATACCTCGTTGACACGTGAAACAAGGGCCCTTAAGTGTAAGATTTCTGACATTTGGAAATACTGACAAGATATGATTGGAAGTGCAAGCATCAAGCAGCATTGAATGATGTGTTCCTATACATTAGGATTGAAAAAAAAATGGAGTTTCCAATCAACTTTCAATCTTCATCAATTAAAGTTATTCTTACAGTTATTCTCTACTTTAACTCTGAATTTGAATTTAACTTTTAACAGAACAAATAAATACATCACCCACATAGTTCACTTCACAGTGATCAATTGCAGCTTTGACACTTTAAAGCGACATTGCAGAAAAACCACCTTAACAGTGCATGAATCTGTCTTGCTGTGTGAAACTCATAGTGCGTCAGCTTTTTTTAACCTTGCAATAAGCTATGTCTGTTCCATGTTTGAAGTTCGAATAAAGTTTTGTGGTTTAGGTTCATCTCTACAACACTTTGAGCTGCTTTGGGTTTATAATATGTGACAACAACATAAATAGTTCATATCACCGACGACCTACATACCACATTTGAAGTTCAAACAACTTTCTCAATTTTGAGTTATCATGTTTGAAAGGTTTTCAGACTTTAACCTATGTTGACCCTTAAATGACCTGCGGAGTCAGTGCAGATCAATAATGATCATCTAAATCACCACGACTGTTCACCACACTTGTTCTGTCAAAAAAATATTATTACAATCTTGAGAGATACTGGTTACGAGAATATAACAACAACTGCACACATACTGTACCATACACAATATACAGGACCCTTAAGAAAAGGAGACAAAATGAAAAGCGACGGCAAGAGGGGAAGGGAAGAAAAATTAAAAACCACTCAATTGTGAGTCTCGTCAAAAAACTGCGTGCAGGCTTCTAGGACATGATCTTCCTAGATCACATGCTCCCGCCTGAGGAGTATTCACGGGTATTTTTTGTTTAAACTTTTGCATATTTAATACAATCGTGATTGAGAGACCTCAATTCAAAGAAGGAGTAAAATGGAGAAAAACAAAAAAGATAACAAATAAAAAAAAAACAGCAAAATCAGCAAAATAAGTATAAAACGACATGAGGAATGATGCAAACACCTTCTGGATCTGATCTGTAAAATTTCTTTTCTTTACTATATTTTACATTTACACATTGTAAACGATGGCAAGATGGATCTACCACATGGTAAAAACTGAAAGGCATTGAGACTTAACTATCGTACAGTCACATTCTGAATTTTACTGGCTTCAGGATGGTGACAAGAGTGTCTCAGTTTTTCAAAGAAGAAAACACATGAAGCACGTACATGTTAATCTGTAGCTGACACTACAGGAATTTGTGCTCATAGAAGCAAGTGATTATTGGTGATGAGGGTTACTTTCACAGTCAATACTTTACTTTCAATCTTTGGTAGGAAAAGTTTCACCTAAACAGCATATAGTTCTGTAACAGAATAAAACTCCAGCAAAATGTTCCTTACCATGAAAGAAATACCATCCAAAAGTACGACGCTGCTTCCCTTGGTCCCTCTGCTTAAGCTAAAACTCACCAAATCATAGGATATCAAAGAAAAATATTTCCAATTGTGACAACCTATGGTATTCTCAAGAGTGACAAGGATATAACATTGTGCATCATTTTTCGGAAGAATTTTGATGAATCAATATTTCACTTGGAAAGATGAGAGAACAATTATCACAAAGATATTTATCATCCTGGATTCGTGTGTGCAAAGTTCTGAAGTAAGAATGCCAGTGGCTATGTAAATCAAGGAGGATTGCTGGTGTCAAACATGTGGAAACTCTACCTAGGCTTATGACAAAACGGTTAAGAAGGAAACATTTTTTAAAAAAATATCTAAAAATGAGTCACAATCTGACAAAGCTAGAGGGTCTGGGGGGGGGGGGGAGAAGCGTGGGTGGGGGTATGCCGTGACATTTTTGTGGTAAAGTTTTGGTGATGACACTCTAAGTGACAGTGCGACAAGCATTGTTCAATGCATTGTGCATTATCTTCAATGCATTGTGCATTATATTTAATACTCCAGACACAAGGAAAGCACTTTGTTGTTGAGGATTAGCACAACTTGAGACAAACTTGTGACACTCTGAACAGTTGGGGGCTCCCTTCCTCCCAATCATTAGTGATTCTGATATTTATCCCCTTTGGATGAATGAGTTCAGATGGCAGCTGGAGATCAAAACACTAAATCCAGACGATGTCAGGTCTCAACTGCACCAAAGGTCTGTGGACAAGATACATCCAAAGAATCTGATTTAAACAAACTTGGCAAGCAGGATCAAAAACTGATAGAATTTTACAAATATTGCCCATATGTGCAATCTACCATGCATGAATTGAGATGATAATAGAAAATCACAATCCTAAAGTAGAACGAACTTAACCATTTGCTTCAAAATCTGTTTAAATCGAACAGGAAGACCAGCTATAAAACAAATGAAGAACATCAAGACAATAAAAAATCATGACTCTTGCCTTCCAAAACATTGACAAGACAAAGACCCTGCAGATACAATTGAACTGTAGCTATGCACTACACAAAAACCCACAAGAAAAGAAAAAAAAATGGAATCAATGAAATTAATCAAACAAAAGAAAAAATTGAAATTGCTTTGTTAATTCCATTTTGTTCTTGTCTTGTCTGTTTTACAACTAGGTTAAGCAAATCATTGAAATTGGCAATTCCGGATAAAATTGATGTAACTATGAAAACGAAACACGCTGCATTTTATGAAGAAGACTGAACTCAGAGTGGAACAATTGATCAATATATCAGCTGCAATCGGTGCTAATAGCTGAGAGGCTATGACCTCCTAGTATTAAAACACTTGATTCGACTAAATCGTTACCCCCTGGAACGAATTACACATAATTTAAAAGATGGAATTTTGTGATCTGTATTCAGTAGAAAGCATGAGCCAGGCTATGAAACAAATCCGTCACTCATGGTACTTTGGATGTGGTGTGTGGATCATACCCAACAAAAACCAGTGAAATAGTTGAAAAAGCAATGTTGAACTTGACGCGACTTCAGATGGGTTGCCCAATGGAAGACTAACAGCAAAACATGATAAAGAATAGTTCAATTTTCTTGGCTATGGTACCCTGGTCTCACAACTGCTTTGTGTATTTTTCAATGAAATCTCATTGCCACATTTGATCACTGTACATCTGCTACATATCCTCGATCAAATTTGCATTTGTTCAAAACGACTACTGCTTTGCTGAATGAAGACATTTGGTTCTATAGAGAACATTTTTGGTGGCCTCAGTGCTATGGGACCATCGTTAACTAAACTCCTTCAAGGCAAAAGGTTTGCAGGAATAAATATATTCAAACATGACATGACTTGCTATGGAGGTGAACCATCAGCTAATATCTTGACCAATAACTTCCAGTTTTGTGAAGCACATTGATCCTTGTCTTCTCAACGTCTTGCTCATCTGGAGAGTTGAGATACTGTACCAACTTCCTGTTATCTGCAACCACATTAAAATGTTGGCAACAGAAGATGACAGATTTAAGATCTTGCATTGCTCAGACCCTTGGTGCATCCACTTTTCTAAGTGTTGCACCTTTCCGTATCTGGGATAAAAGAGCATTCCGCGAATCATCGACTGCTGGTAGAGTGACCACATCTCCTTCAGAAGCAAGTGGAGGTGGAGGAGGGGGTGGAGGAGGCGGTGGAGGAGGGGGTGCAGCAGAACGAGTCTCCTGTACCAGATGGGATGATCTACCTGCAGAGGTCGATACTTTTGATGATTCTGGACCTCTGCTATCCGTGGCGCCGTACGAGGTGCCCTTCTTTGACCTGGAAGATGGATTTTTGTTGACCTTTATTCTGAAAATGGATAACAAGAAGATGAGCATGAGTCAAGGTGAATGACACAGAAACAAAATCATCACCATCCACCCCTAGCACTGTAAAACGGACCTGCTTAAAATGGTACGATAAACTCTCAATAACTCTGGTACGGCCACTGATGTCCTGCAATCTTAAAAAAGAAAAATAACAAACATTCTTTTACAGTCAGCACCCTTTCTTTCATTATACCATATCACTTTGACATTCATATCTGTTTTCTCCAACGAAATTCACATTTTTTAGGTGAAACCAACCAACCGACCCCCCCAAACCCCGAAAAATAGTGTTCTCATGGGTAACCAGGTATTCAGGTACCCACCTTACATTTACTCTCTCCCGTTCCAATATTCTCCAGTTCCAATATTGCTTGATTCCTTTATCTTGTGACAAACAGCATGACTGTTGGATGAATGCATTGTGTGAGATTGCCAAATTGTGTCGATTATGAACAGCAAATAATAACGTGTAGTTTATAGTATACAGTAGCCAACATTTTGGTCGCGTATCTGACAGGTATGGAAAAAAACTACGTGATTCTGATCAATGAAAAAAACTACGTAAAACATACATCATCTGTGAAAAATAATCTAGGTCAAAGCACATCTCCTGTGGGTCCATGCACATTCTAGAATCTAGAACCTGATGAAACACTACAAGGAAGAAAAAAATCAATAAAAAAATGTAACCAGCTGGCAAAACAGAAAATCCCATAATTTTGTCACCAGCTCAATGGAATTTAGCAGATTTTGAAACCCGAAACTTGTCATTTGGGAAGTGGAAAATATGTGTGCCCCACAACTCTTGTCAGAGAACAAAAAGTAAGACACTGACATGTGTGATACTTTACGCAATACTAAAGTGTAGTAAAGTACTGAACAGTTCAGTCATATAAGTTCTGCATACTACAGAACATTACAATACCATATAGATCTCTCATGTTAATACAGTATACTGTACTCATGCAATGCTATGCAGAGATTTTTTTTTTTTTTACTTCACTGTTTTCACAGTTTGAGTGTTTCACAATGCAAAGTCATTTTGTATTGATGAAATAGCTGTAACTGTAAGTTCATGAACATTCTTTTTGTTTGCTAATGTTTGCAGGCTGATACCTTGTTACCCAACAAAACATGTCCTGTAAAGATCAGGTTCTGAAATTGAAATGTGAATGCAAAGTTTCAATAAATTGTGAATGTACATCGTACTTGTGTCAAAATTCAGCACTTACCACAATTGCTATAACTAAGACGATACTTCGTTAATTTTCACGCCGATAGCTTATGATACATGCAAAATGTTGTATTATGACTACAGCCTAATGAAAAAATATATCTTCCTTGAGAGGCAAACCATGGGATTCCCTTCCGAACATCTAAACAGATAGCACAAAGTCTACCTCTAGTCGTGATCTGTGACTTTGTCGATTCTGTAACTTGTATATTTCATCACTTTTTCCCCAACAGAAAAAGTAAACCTCAGCTATTTTAGGGAATAACTAGGAGCACTTTCATTCATGGATGTGGTACCTCACGTGGTACCCTCAGACAAGTTATCGGCGTTCATCCGGCCTTCTATTGCGGTTAACAACCCTCTCAAAGTATGCCAATCTCCCTAAAGTTGCACCGTCATAGAGGCTACTACAAGCTGCAAGAAAACTTGCCTTTCCTTCACGGATGGGCTATCAAGCGGAGGCAGACGCGAGAAACCGTCATGAAATATTATCCTGACTGCCCCAGGCTTGAATCTCATCACCAAGATGAAAAAAAAAAACTGCGCTTTTGTGTCAACAAAAATAATAGCAGTTAAGATCGAGGAGGCAACGTAAAATACTGTAGCAAAGGACGGGAAGTTGGAGCAAGGCCTACAGCAACCCTGTTACCTCCATACTGTTTCTTAATTTCTTGCATATTCCTGTCACTTCTGGGAAGTGTCTGATATGCTTTCATCGTACCTTGTTACTTCAAAAAATCTTAATAATTACTGAAAATAAACATAAAAAAGAGAAGAAGAAAAGATCAAATTCTGAAGGAGAAAACTACTGGCAATATGCAGCACAAAAAAATTCAAGATTCCGATTTGAAGTTGCCACTCGAAAAATTCTGATAAACAAAAACAAAATATGAATAAGAAGGAAATACTCTTGCACATGTATCATTATAGCTGAAATTCCAAAAGTGGATTAGATTATCATTTACTGTAGGGAAGCGATATAATTACAAGAATATCTAATACGTGTTAACATTCAATACTACCATAACATAAAGCTAACCATCAGCACATTTTTGTGTGAGCTACATGGTTATCACATTGATTTTTCTAAATGGATTGCACTCACATGACTACTTACTGTACCTTGAATTAACTGATCATGAGGTTCTCAACAATTACATCAGTTTTGGATTTGGGTCAGGTTGACATTATGTGATAATCGGCAATGCACATACAGTACGCTTTGATCTAATTGGCAAAGATATGGCAGTTGCAATGCATTCAGTGTCATTCAATGCTGTTACAATCAATGAAAAACCTGACCAAATTCTGTCTGTCACCCTCAATATTGACCCAAAGTCAGATCTCACACTACTCCTCCTTTGAGGCTACTGGGAATCTCTGCAATTTGTGCAGTGGTTATTTCCTTGTCCTTATGCCATTTTCTGAGAGATAGCAACTACGTTTCAAGCCATCAGTGCAACATTAACAAAATTACATATATATGCAAAATATAATTGATGTATAAATAACCACATAAAATAAATTGCAAATGCAAAAACTGAAAAAGTGGACGAGGTTCAAAAAGTTAAAGATCATGATGTCCTTTTGGCTTTCCTTATAAATGAAGTAGTTTTGAAGATTTCACCTACGTCATCCAGTCTGTAGCAATCTGTAGAAGATGACATGTCACAGAGCATTTTTCAAAGCAGCCCTACTGTAGCTGTTGTAGGAATGATCCACGGGGCTCTGATCGCCAAAGCTGATAATTCTCTCAGTTTCTATCAGTTTTAAAGACTCTTAAATACTTATTTGGAAGCATATGATACGACAGGGAGAAAGTTTTAACATATGCAGATTCTTCTCCATGTTGGTACCGAGCATTTCTAGTGTACTAGATTTTTAAAATGACAGTATACCATCCAACTTCATTTACAGAACACATTGACTGGTTAAGGTAACTGCTCACCCAGGCAGGCTCATGGCCATTCAGTTACTGTTGATATCTACTGCACAGTAAAAAAAAAAAGGACATAAAACAACACTCTTGCACATCTGCTGAACTTACCTAGTGACATTTTTAATGATGAGAATGGTTTGTGAGAAAAATTTTTTCTTAACAACTACTCTTAAAGTCATGAACTCCTGATTCTGTACATCAAATGTACAGAATCGAGTGTGAATGTAAATTGAGAATGTAAATTTTTGTCCAGGGAAAGTATGTGGAAGATTGAGTCCACAGATACAGGTCATTGAAAGATGATATTGATGTAGTTGAAGATGATCTGTGTATTGTATTTGTTGAAGTGATGTACTAAAAGATGAATTCTGCACAACTGTTGTTTCCTGAAGATATTGATGATTGTGACAATGCACTCTTCAAAATATTTCTTCAAAGATTGACTTTGCACGATAATTGTTTCAAGGGGTTGCATGTTGATTTTAATGGTGAATCCCATTAATACACTTTCTGTTACAGAGGGGAAGGTATCACGTTAAAGACAAAAGCTCATCACCCCAGACATTTTCAATTCTACCAACCACTTACGTCTAGTCCCTCCCTCAGCTATTCTAAAATTCCTCCACATATGTCATCAAAACAATGGATCCCTGTGTACACTGTGTAACATAGGCAACGCTGCATCTTTCGAACTTTGCTGTCAATCAAAGAGTAGGACCAATTAAGAATTCTGCTATTGGGAAGCTAAAAATATAGCTTGGGGAGGGTGAGTTACTGCCTTTAAGAAATAGCTCTGCCCAAGGTACGGCATACTTGTTTCTGGGATGATACTAATGATGCTGAAGACAAACAATTTAATGCATTTCTTGAAAGGGAAATCATAAAGATTAGCTCTGCATTATTGTTTTAAGGGGGTTGACGGTAAATTCTCAGAAAAAAAAAAAGATAGATATGTATGACCTTTCACAAAGATACTGATAATGCTGATGATGAACTTTGTTAATACATTTCTTTAAAGGCTTACCTATGACTTATAAAGATAATGATGCTACACGATGTAAGTCTGAAGAAGACATTCACAAGCTTGAAGATTTCTAGGGGAATATGGTGATGCTAGAGATTGACTCATAATTAGCCAAACAATACAATATGAGCCTGAAGGGGAAGTCTAGAAAATTTCCAAAACCATCTAGACTGTTCTTTTACAACTTGCTGTCAGATGTGAAACTTTTCACCCCTCCTAAAAACAAAAAAAAAGGTAAATATTTCAACTTCCAACTACCAATGAAAAACCTTTGTTCCTTGAAACTTGAAAAAACATCTTGGAAAAGTTCAAACAAACTTTGATTTCTTAAGCTTTTATGTTTATCAGGTTTTATCAATTTACTTCAGTATTGATATCAAACGACCACCAAATTTTACTTTTTGCTGAATCAGGCAATGTGAAGCTAAATACGCTCTTCACCGTTGTTTATCAGCTTTTGAGAAAACAATTGTTGATTCAAGCTTTTGCAGAGTTATGTGAGATCAATCACTATTCTTGCAAACAATACTTCATTATCATTAACTAATTACAGGCAAACTACAGACCAAGCGCAAAACTTAGGAAATATTTTTTACTTTGTGAATGTAATCACATGTGTTCATGCAAGTATCACATACAAATTATTCACACACACACAATCACACACACACACAAATTTCTAACTATTTATGTATTTTTAATAGAACACACACTACATCCTTTGAAGTTGATACATCATGTGACCTGTAGACTGTTGCACAGTATATGCTCACTGCAAGGGTAAATGGACATAATACCCAGCGGGATATAGTTACGCTGAGACAGGTAAGAGACGTATTAAGCAAAATCTCTTCATATTTTAAAAGAATACAAACAGTGCCTGGATGAAGATTTGGGAGAATTCTCTCATGCCATTTAATTCCTCCCCACTACTTCCCTCCTGTTATAAAAATCTGACATGTATCTACATGATTTTTATTTAACCTTTTCTTGGCCAAAGTTGCCAAAATACTCTGCATCGACACTCTAGGGTTGCTTCTTCAATCAATTTGAGGTTGATGCATCAAATTTAAACATAGTTTGTTGACAAATATTTCCATTATTTAAAATATGGGAAATGCTGGCGACGTCCCTTGTTGACGTGTTCATCTGAAGAGTTTGAAGAGAAGACAAAAAGGACTAAAAATCTTAAGTTAAATTTATTCATGCACACACACAGTAACAGAGCATGACTGAGTGCAATGCAGAGTTCTCTCTGCTTGGAGGAAAATTCATCTAAAGTGGGGATGGGTTAACCATGACAGTGTTAACATCTGTGGTTTGCTTGCCTAACTCCGATGAAGCACGAAGTATACTGGGAGAGGTTTCGCTTTGTAACTTGCAGTCTTTACAGAAGCAGTGCTTTGTCACCACATGTGCTACCTCACAGCAGCTCTCTTACTGCACTTTGCAAAAATATGACACCCCATTATCTGGGGCATAAAATAAGCACTGACAGAGGCCTTCAAATCTGTTTTATTCTGCTTTGACCTATATCAACATATACCTATACTTATTCATGTACTACTGATAGCAGTTGGCGAGTTAAAAAATCATGCACTGTATCGTTCAGATTCCGGGATGCTATAAGTCATCTGATTGTCCTCAGCATCATACAGTACTTTATGCAAATTGCATGCAACTCTGATGGATGCAGAACAGAAACTTGTGGATTCCTTGAATTTCCACTTGAACATTTAAAGCAGTCCAGTATATATGCTGTTTAAATGTACTGCTATGGAAATATGCTTACATACTTAGGTCACAAAATAACACCCAACGTTAACATGTACGGTACAGTATTGCTTGAGCTGAAGTACTGTACAGTATACACCAGAGTAACTTTTTAGCAGGGTGCACAGATAAAATTAGATGGACACTTTTCTCTTATTTATAACCAAAAATGCTACCGAGCTGGAATGTGACATAATCATAAAAATTCAATACCAACTGCCAGGGTTGACTCTTAAAAAGCCTTATGCCTATGGCATGGCATTTGCTATGGTCAGTGTAACCGAAACCATGCATCCCAACTGGGAAATTCACCCCTCAAATCTCAGTGCAGATGAAGACCATGCAATTAAAGGACATGCAGATCTATATTAGAAAGATTTTTAGCAATTTTAGGGTAGAATTCTGTTCTTTAACCACTGGGCTGAGAGAAAAAGAAAAACAAAATAAATTATTCAACAAAAAGTAATCTCATCAAGGTATAAAATGTGTTGCAGGCTTACCTTATCTGAAATTTATGACAAAACTGCAATATTCTATATGAATCATGAAAGAGAAACACAGGCGATAACATCCTTTCGAGGAGAGAAACTAATTTGTCTTGGGGTCCTGGATAAGATCAGGGAGGTGAATTATTGATAAATATTCACACAAGCAAAAACACAAACATCCAAAACAGTTGGGACTAGATGAAAGTGAAGCTATGTTATGTGGTTTGAGAAACACGGGATGCTTGCCAACTTGACCTTTCACTGTATGCAGTTCGTGAGCGAGCCGGCAAATTGAGTAAAACTGACTCAGATTTGAAAATTGCTGTATATGTGTTCTGGAATTTTCAAATTTCTTCATTGGATGATGCAGAAGGAAACATTTGCAACTCTGTGGTGACAGATATTGTCCATGTTTCTCTTGAATGGTGTGCTGGGATGTAGGATTGGGCATAACTAGAGAGAACCGGTACCTCCCCCCCAGTAACAGTATTGGTTCTGGTACTGGTATCGTCTTTCGTGTACACTTGCATTTTTGAAATGTTGCCTTGGAAAATAATTCCTCATTCCACTCAATCAAGTATGTATCCAAAATCATCCATGCATATTCAATCTTTTGCATAAGTTAAAGAAAAATTTTTCATGTTGTTAAACTTGGTCTTATTTCTTATGCAATCTCCACATTTTTAAGTTATAAGAAATGTTAACATGTTTCAACAAGATTCTGCATTCCACCTACCCTTCACTCAATATACGAAAAATATGAGATTAGGCCTGTACATGAAATTTGTCTGCAAAGTGACATTGAATTTCATATTATTTGCCTAAATTTCTAGAATTACTGTAAATATTTACTCATAAAAATAAAGAAGTCTTGAGAAACAAATTTTAGCACAACATTGATGTACAGTGTGTATCAAGCTGTTTTTGTTAAAAGCTGACGTAAATTACATATGCCTTTGTACTATATCTCCAAGTGCTATTACTAACTTTACACTAGGCACCTAGACTCTAACTTTACTCTGCTAGGTAGCTACAGGACAGTGTTGTAAATTATACCGTAAAAATACAGAATAATCCTAACACCTAACAATAGCTTGAAACTTCTTGCTTTGCATAAATATATTGCCTATTTGTGACTATAAACTAATTTGGTAACATTCTGGCTCTCTTCATATTCATTTCACAAAGGTAGGCCCCATACCCACCTGACACTGAAAACTACAGTAGGTTAGCATCACAGAAATAAATAAATAAATCAGAAATGACATCAAGGCCAGGAGCACAAGTGGGGGACAAATTCTCTGGCCGTAGGTACATATGCATGGGAAAGCAGTACTGTTTTGCCTTTAATACAGAGCAAGGACGCCGCCAATTGTGTTCTGTTTCATCAGTGTGTGAACAGCTAGCTTCTAGTTGATATATTTCTATGCAATGTTGAGGTACTGTAGTTTGTCAGGATATCTGCTATTTGTTTGAACATCATTCACCTAACCATATTAATTCTGGACTGTTCAAGCCAGAACACATTGTTGGAAGCATACTAGGGACCTTTGTGACACATGTAATACTAGTAGCACCAGGTGTTTTCGATTTTGGTAAGTCTGAAGTATATGTTATATTCTGTAGGCAAATGTTGCTAGTTAAAATGCAGATAGTTTGAAAGTACATCCATACCATGATAATCCAGTTGTGTGCAACTCAGAGCAGGTTTGCTCTTCTTTATACGTACTGCTTCATTGATCCTAACCTCGAAGTCACAGTTACCAGATGATATGATTGTAAAAACATGTTAGTATTCTTGACAATGACTCAGATGATCATGGAAGGCAGAGTTTCCTTTAATTTCAAGTGTTCCTTTGTTCTAACAGACAAATGCCTCTTGGTCTTACTTTAAACTTTAACAAAAAAAAAAAAAAAAAAACAATACTGCGATTCATCAACATAATACACGGTATATGAGATCAGTGTAAGCTTTTAGTCTTGAGATATTGCGTATAAAATTACAAGTTTTTCTCAGTTTGACCTCAAGTGACCTTTAACCACCAAAAACAACAGAGTTGTTGTCCTGGATATGATACTTACACAACCAAGTGTAAGATGAGTCCAAGTCTGCTTTCTGAGATGACATGTTCAAGAGCAAGATGTAACAAACACACACGAGCAACATCCACAAACTCATCATGATTATGTAGATTACGATTATCATCAATGCCAAAGAGGTGTGAGATGTGAGGGCGGTCAGAGGTTTTGGGATAGGAGAAACAACATCGCTACAGCCATCATGTCACTTTGAGTGAATTTCAGTTTAAAACCACACTCAGACAAGCAGTACTTAATGTGGGGCAGTGGTTATTCAATTATTTAATGCTGGTAAAATCTGTTGAGTTTTCGACAGCAACGGTCACCGCCTGAATTCGAAAACTACCCACTCATTGGGCATTTTCTTTTTCTTCTAAATGCAGGACAATACCAGAAAGAGTCAATTGATGATGGCAAAGAAAAACATATTCAACCATTCAAGGGATTGATTTGCATTAGAAACACCTGCCAAGATCTCTGCAGAAAGCAAGGCACAAGGAATGGTCTAGAAAATTTTCAAGTTTTAAAGGGGTATTGTAGCTTTTAACTTTTTGCACTGTATGTGATGAAATTTACTGTTTCGATGCACCGAGTCTTTGCATGATGTTGTTTGTTTGTTAATGCAGAATATGAAAAAATATTGTGTTAAAAAACAGTTTGAAGCAGAGAACCAGCAAAATGTATTGGAAGGTCTAAAAATGTCAGTCACTTTTAAAGGGATGTTGCAGTTGTTTGGTGAGTGAAGAGGATTTAATACCAGTGAACAGAACCAGTTCCTGCACAGGTAAATATGAGACTAATGGGCAAAAAACCCATAGAGGGATGCTCTGATATCCTGCCCCTAACTCTAACAACTAAGCCTAACCTATATGGAATAACCCAATGTAATAATCGTGTAATGTAGCATACTGTGCACAGATACTTTTAGGCCAATATTGTTATTGTTACTTGAGCCTCAGTGCTGGCACCAGGCTATGCTTAAGCTTGCTACCGTACAGTAGATATCAATATGACTATTTTATGTTCGGTTCTTCTGCTTACCACCATTTTATGTTTGAATAATATTTGGCTGTAATTTAGAATCAGTGCCTGGAACTAACAACAGCAAGCATTCTATTCCTCCTCAAGGTCTGCGTGACTTGTGGTTGCAGTAAACTATTACAAGTCCCAATGTGCAGGCCCTATATTTAAGAATTTATTGAAATCAATGCATGTTGCCAATCAGATATGCAACTCCGTGGATTGCCCTCTTGTTTTTCTTTCTAATCTCAACTGTCTTCAAAAGAACATTTACCATACTTTAGGAAGTTGTCACCTTTTACTTTCACAAAACTAGAGGCTCAACCTCCAAAAACCCAATCTACCTTTGTGTCTTATTTCAATGTTGAATTTGCACTCCAATTTCATAACATTTTGTAAACTTTGAGGCAAATGGAAATTTTTCTAAACCAAAGGAGACTTTTGTCAACAAGGTAACATATCCTCATTATCTTGACTTGTAAGCAAGATCATAGTGTAAGGTTTGAAGTGCATGCAGTGAATACATATGCTCTTTCATTTAAAAGTTAAGTGGCATGCATACAGGAAAGAGCTAGCTTCGATCAGAAGTTGCAAAGTAAAACCCTGAGTGAAAATCTGTTGGAAGTTTGTTCATATCAATTACTGTTTTAGAGATATGACTTTTCAAAGTTTGAAAAAAAATTGAAAGCAGATGATGTGGAGTATTGCAAAGTGCCAGTATTCCTTTGTTAATCCTATCTGTACAGTGCCTTTAAATTACTTAATTACTGAGTTTCACATTGGTATGTTATATTAACATTTTTTTTTAGAGGAAAATACATGCTGCCAAAATAAAACCCTGTGGATATAAAATTCTTAATGGCCTTGAAATAAAGGGTAACTTAACAAAAGATTGACATAAGACATATCACTATAGTTCATCTCTTGATGTCACAAATTTGAATACTTAGTCGATGTTTATTCATGATGCAGCTGCAAAACAATACTTTGCCTGTAAAATTGTCAATCTCTGATGGATTTAATAGAATTTGTGGCAAGTTTTGACATTTTCGATGATGAATATATCCAATACTTCAAAATGTCACTTTCAGGTCATACAACCTTAGCGTCATTTTAATTGTCACTGGAATATTCCTTCAAACACTAACAGATATCATGAAATCAAGTGCAAAGCAACTGTCCAGAAAATAGATATTTTCAAAGGAGCATCAGCAGTGGTTTTGGGGTCCCATGTGACTCCCCACAACTTCCTGCTGTGGGTATTTACGAGTAACTATACTTACAGTATCCCTTGCCTCACGAATGCCATACATTTGACCCAATGCTCAAATCGTCCTCAAACCAATTGACTTAAAGTTATTCACCACAAAAGAAGACTGACATTTCACGGAGAGCTGGAAATTTTCCCTTGTTCATTGGGAGAAACCATACCTCAATGGCATGTTCCATTTCAAAATAATGGATTTTACAAAAATATCTATTTCAAAATAGTACATTGCACAATGAGAAATCTGTGATGCTGCACAGACAAGTACTAGCATAATTTTAGACTTTCTTACAATCTTGGCTGTCTTTAAAGCAAACACTGTAATTGTGTAAGAGATGTGATCATAATTTCCAACACATTTTTTAAGGCAATTTTAAGATGAACCAAATCTATATTTTCCACTATTTCCATTTTCCAACTTTCAATTTCTAAGAAACCGAGTCTTGCGGTAATCTGCCGATGCTACATGGCATTTTTGTAACCTTGAGGAGAATGGAAATCTTTCTTGACCAGAGAAGTCTTTCTTGGACCAGCAATATCTTGAGTTAGAAAGAGTTAGAACTACAAACCAATACAGTAGTATTATCAACAGGCATTCAATGCTGCGGTGAATGCTGATACACAGTAGAATGGTGAGCAGCATGGCAGCATGTAAAAAGCATAATTGGCAAGTAGCATGCTGGGTGGTACACAGCTATTGCACTGAATTAAAGCAGTTCATACACTGCTTTAAGTCCACTGAGCAGTATTTTTTATTCTCTCCAGGGAGATAACGAACAATTTTCAACACTTCGTTCAAAACATTCGCTGAAATAATTGAATGACTGAACCATTTGACCATTAAATGAGCATTAGACAGGTATAACACTACGAAACAATTCCTCCCTGTGGTGATCTAGTCAAAACAAATGCTGCATGCTATCAGCACTACCAAACAACCAACACACTAGCTTTTCATATATATATAACTTTGTTAGTTTTACCAGTTGTCGCTTACAAGCACATAAATGAGCATCTTGTTCACAACAGTAGTAAAGCTTAGATGTGGGTATGAATGACACAAGAACTAACATGTCCATAAGTAAAATGTCTGCTGAACACTTTGCAATATTAAAACATTAAGCATTAAAATTCTTCCCTGCCGCATATCTGTGTGTACTAACTAACTATGATTACTTTTCAATCAAGAGTCAACAACTCAGAATCACATCATGTTCAGAATCTCCGCCTCTCTGATATTTCTGATTGCAAGTCACGCAGCCTCATATCCATGTTAAGTGGCATGGATGACCTGCATACAAGATCAGTTTCATTCCTTTTTGGATTATTGAAGACTTAAAGGGGATCATTTCTCGAGAAAGAAAACAAAAAAAAACCAAAGCTAAACACCGAAAATTCAAAAATTGGGTCGATGGATTACTTGAATAACATTCGAAGATTTTACATCAACTTCGTCTGAAACCTCTCCAATTGTCATCAATACAGTGCAAGTTTCTGACAGTGAAATGTACACATTTTAGATGTGTCACGTATGGGGCTGAATTGCAATTTGTTTACTGTACTTGCAATGATAAGTAAAAAGGACCCATCCTGCTACAGGATGGGATCGGCTCTGCATAAACATTCCCACCATTTTTTACAAAGTCTGATATGATTTTGGTCATTCGAAGAGGTTCTATAGTATTTTGTTCATGGAAACACATTACATGATACTCAACATTTGATTTTATGTCTATTACAAGAATTTGTGCATCTCCCTCAACTAATACTCCAAACAGTTTCACTTCCAGAGAGCAAAGTGTGAAGTACACAGAAGGACTCAAATGAAGAAATGAGATCAAATCACTAGACGGTAATACATCAAGAACTGCGGTGTATGTTTTTACTTCTTCTAAAGATTCAACTCCCCTTAGGATAAGTCAGACAGTATGTAGGAGAGACTACATTCTTGGAAAGAAGAGTCATTAATGGACAGAGAATCCCAAAGATTACACCCAGACTTCCTTCTAAAATGCAATATTATGCCAGAACTGTCTTAGGGGACTGTGTTGCTGACTTCGAGGTCTCCAGTATTTGTCACAGTAAAGTACTGTACCATTTCCAGACTTGCCAATCTCAAGAATGACAAACTGTGAGGTTCTCGCAAGAAAAAATGAAAATCGAGTTCCCAGCACGGAGACTTTTTAAAGCTCATACCTTCATATGAATGGAATTTCTACACTAGAAAAACTGGCTTTTCTTTCTGCTTCATGCTGTTCACATAGTATCGTCAAGCAACAGATATTTTGCTACATTAATCATTTTAAAGATGACAAAACATCTGTAATTCAATGATAACGTAAAATGGCAGTGGAATGAATCTTGCTCTAAGTGAGGAAACATTTCCCGCTACATCAAACTGATTTTTACCGAGGGATCTCATGTTTTCATAATGAGACCATGTCTGAAACCGTGAAAATCATGGTACAAAATGAGAGTTGGCAACTTTCCAGGGTATCCAGGATACAGAATCCACCATCCGCGGTTGTGAAGGGACCTACAGTTTCACAAAGTAAACAGCAAATACTGTCTCTTTAATCTTGAGAATTCTTTGTGTGCAACTGTTCCCAGGTAATATGATTCCATCCTTGCAAAGTCTTGTAAACTTGACTTGAGTGCCCAGTTTTCAAAAGGGAAATGACTCAAAATTGTACAAGAATTCCCTCATTGAAATAGTAGAGAGTCGAGTCAGTGACTGGACTCCTGACACATTAAAAATAGTAAATGAATCCACTGCAAAATTGGGGTACTCTTTACAATTCTGATTAATATGGAGAGATATCAAATAGGTGACCCATTGAAGGCAAAGCTTTTTACATTGTGGCATGTTCACTTTTGTGTTACATTGAGCAGTCTTCCCATATCATTACACCTGTCTCAATGTGAAATCAATGCAAGGGCCCAGGACAACATTTGTCGATGTTGCAAAAGTGAAACTAAAATGCTGTCCCGTAGGTGGCTATGAAATGTAAAATGCTGCATAGAAAAATAGTACATAACTTTGTCTGGCAGTTGGTTACACACAGTCCCAAGTGGCTCCTGGAATACGTCATTTGGCTACTCTTTTGGTTCCGGAGATTTGGGGTCTACCTGGAAACCTGCGACTGAATTACTGTGATGTAAACTGTGAAGTGCAATGACTACCTCCAACAGGGTGTCATCCAGGAAAAAGTTACTGTGGCACTCTGAATTCCCTCATGGATTGAAATAATCACAAAGAAAATTGTCAATACATGTCTGGCTAGTTTGTAACCATATACATGCAGAACCTGCCTTCTTAACATTGATGGTTTGAATTTTGTATTAGCCTCACAATATTACTTGTCGGTGTTTATTGGGTTGATGTTGGTTTTCTTAATAACATGTACTAGTTCTTCTGCCAGATTCTGACTTCAGAAAACTGCACATAGATACATGCATGCAATAAACAATATTAAAACAAGTACTGGATGAAAATTGCTTAAGTTATAAACTTTCCCATTGTTTAGAGATTTGAGAATGACATGTTAAACCATCTCCGTGACAACCAGAAATATAAACCACAAACACATGTAAGGCAGTAGAGAAAATAACAGATCTCATGTGTTTATCCTAAAGGGAGTGAGCCTTAAAAATTAAGTTTTCCTTAATAAAGTAATGTCTTCTAGAATACTGTTACAGATAATTAAAACCTTGGGGTGCTCCTTCAGAGATTTGTTTTACACATAAAGTCACATGGTTTGTTCAAAACTCAAAATTGTCTTGGAGAAAGTGAGAACCAACACCAACAAGAGCACAAAACAAGTACACACACACACACAAAAGAAAACAATAAAGAGAACAAGAACCAATGCTGATGAAAAGACAGCTGAATTCTTATTTTGTAATGTTCACCTGATACTGCAGATCAAAATACCTTGCTCCGAAGGCATTTGTACCAAAGAGGACAGGTATAGCAGACAGCAAAGTGTTACCTGAACTTAAGAAGAAAAGTTTTAATAAAAGCAGTTTTCTCTAGTGGTACATCCTACAGAGTGGTTCATTCTGAACCAATGCTCCTAATTCTTGACGGAGAGGTACTTGGGCTATATGATCCACAAGTGCCTTGATATCAGGAAAGAAGACGGAGAATATATATCTATATCTAGCCTTCTCAAAATTACTTCCCAGATTTTTACAAAGTACATGACCCGTTTCCAGTTTCTTCTACAACATAAAAAAAGTAATGGAAAGTGACTTACTTTAAGTGCATGCTTGATGGTACTGCGTGAGGACAGCAACGAAAAAACTTCTTTGAATATGAACAGCCAATTACAGGCTGAGCAGTCAATCAGTTGCGTGCTGGTGTCCATCCAGCCCTAGTGTTACGCTACTAACAGGTACTTCAAGCTACACGTATGAGCTAAATAGCAAACTGTCACAAATACAAATGCCTGCATCCACATGACAAAAGAAAACAAACATAAAAGAAAATGCAGCCAACTTGTCAATGTTGCTGAAGGGAAGAAAAATTGGGGAATGACTGAGGTGAAATAGAAGTAGATGAAACTGTTTTTAACTTACTTTACTCTCCTTCCTTTTTTGATGCTTTTAAAAATGGCTCTCACAGCAGGTGTAACCTGTACCTGGCAACAGAAAATTTGACAGAATTAATGAAATGTCCCACAAAATTGACACAAATGTGAAGAAAAGTCTTTCTTTCACTAGTGCCTAACATTTCTCCGTCACTCCTGCAAACTGTTTTGAACAAAATGGTGAATTTCCCTTCATGAAAATACCAATTGCAATTTTTATGCCATCCACTTGCCATCTTTGACTTAGGAGTTAAATATTTTCTAATTAGGAAAATGATGAAATAGGTAACATCAAAACATCATTTAAGTTGCTGTGACACTGAAGAAGCAGGATTTGAGGTATGACTAAAGGGATAGTCTCTGTCGCAGTTGGTAGGCATGTATGAGTTGAAGGAATCCGTGCATTTTGTGCCTTATTCCACTTTCACTATGAAAACTGGCCTCTTACCATTCAAAAAAGCATTTGAACATTCAAATGTAAGGTTTGAGGGGGTATCGGGTTTACATAATACCTTCTTACATGGTCATAGATCAATCAAAGGTCTGGTGACCCAGTTTTATAAGCCTGCATGTACTACCATTTGACATCAACATCAAACCACATAATATCTGCAAGACATGTGATCAAACTGTGTATCAAATATTGAGTTCTCAAAATCTCTACCCCACATACATGATGAACAGGCTCACCATTTGGTTTAAGGCCCTGTCACACATTACCCGATCTGCTAAAGGTACATCACAAGTACAACTATTGTTTTTATTCCAGGAGTATTAATGAGCAGTCCATTCGAACAATAAAGAATGTATACCTGCAGAAAAGTATTGTTTGCATCTGACATGTCCCTGACATGTGACCTGATTTTATCATCATCGATTTGTTAACATCACAAATGTACACCACTGAAAACATAGCGAAACATGAATGACTGAAAACATAGCGAAACATGAATGAATGACAAATAAATGACAAATAAATACAGGACATCCATCAGTAAAACGCACATGTACCAGGCTTAAACCAAACTCTCTTGTTCGGTGGTCTCTACTACAATGTCCGTTTTGAAACTGCACAAATCTTTCCACCTTACAGGGCATGACTTGCCAGATATCCCCGGATATGCAACAGAGTTGCCTGACATGCACCAAATTTTGCGTGTACATCTAGTGGTCATCAACAGATTTAAAACACACGATTTAAGTTTCTTACCCATTGGGCTGATTCGGCAGTGTGTGACGGGTGCATTACCTTGTGATCTGCTTTGATGTAAAAATGCTAGCCTTCACTGCAAACCCCAAGTTATGCTATTGTATTATTAATTAACACATTGTCTCGCATACGTGGATAAATCAGACATCACGCAGACTGTGCTCAGGAGACCACGCACTACCTGCAAATTTGTCTTCTAACTTTTCTTTTGTCTCTCTTTAGGTCTAAATTGTGCGACCAAAACAAGATGGTATCTGCTACAGAGATGACGCAAACTCTTACAGAGACGATTGATGACTGGATTTTTGGAGAATGACATGACTGGAAGACATAAAATGTGTCCATGCAATCACAATGTGCATGTTTCACACACATTTAATCTCTCATAATAGCCCCGGGTGACGGTTACTACTGATTCTGAAAGTTAAACATGGAAATACGATGTTTCAGCTTTTCATTTTCGGGCAGGTGCAGTTTGCTCTATCCGTGAGTTGTCGAGCAACTCAGACTTTCCGGTGCTTCGGGCAGTTGCTTTTTGTTTCCAATGTCTTGCGAATGAAGGTGCTTGGCTCTCAAGAATGGGACATGCTTTCTAGCTGAGAACTGCTTTTAAATCATCCATACACATTTTCTTATTATACATATACATAGTATTATATGTTCAATAAAAAGTTACAAAATGAGTGAATGAGTTAATGAATTCTGAGACAAATTTAAATGTATCCTCCAAGTTGAGGAAGACTTAACTTTGCAGAGGAAGTAAAATATGTTAATCAAAGATTTTGGTAATTGCTGTTTTCTCTTTCCTTCAACTTAGGTACATGCTGAAGCAGGAATTTTGCTTTGTTATTGATACATCTGTATTCTTTTGAACCTGATTGCATTCTGTTGTTTTATTAAAGTCCAATGATAAGTGAATGAACTGACAAAACAAAATAAAACCTTGTGTATGTAACTCTTGGATTGAAATCACTATAAAAGGCATCTAATATCAATTCTCTTTGCCTTTACCTTCTCAAGGCATCATTAAAAAGATATCCTTTTTTATGAAATAATTAAAGATAACAATTTCTGAACAGAACTCTTACTTTTTATAAGTTAAAACTTGACCAAATGATGATCAATAACAAGGCAGTGACTCATCACCACAGACAGTTAAAATTCTCTCGAACCACTCAGTACTTCAGACCACTCCCAAAGCCTGTCTAATGCTCTTCCTTGTGCAAACAGAAACCTTTTAAGTGCTGCATACCCTGGAGTATACTGGTGAGTGTCCAATGACCACATGTGTAATCAAAACACTCCATCTGTGTATGCTGTGTAATATGAGCTACTCTGAATCTTTTGAATTTGCTGTCAATCAAAAAGAGCAAACCAGTTGAGGATTTTGCTTATCCCATCGCCAAAAATGTAGCTTGGGGTGATGAGTGACTGCCTTTAAGGTAAAAAACACAGAAAAGAAGTGCTTCCTCTCCTTTGCTTTGCTGATAAAAACACTAACATCTTCACTGAACGACTTCCAACAAGTTGTTTAATTGACTTTTCTAATGTCTTTGACTTGTTATACCCTATCAACTATTGAAAAAGATGGGTTTCATTTGGACTGTGTGCAATATCTATAAAAACTGGCGGGAACGTAGATGGAGTGCTTCAAAAATTAGCAGGAGAGACAGCAAAGAAAACACCTTCCCCAGACTTATAAAAAAAAAATTTGAGATGAACCATGTTCTCCTTGAGGGTGTAATGTGTAGCCATTGGAAATTAGGAAAAAATGTAACAAAGCAATTTGTCAATTTGAACATAGAATGTCTAAAATGATCATTCTAAGCAATAAATCATGAAATTTGCAACATCAACTCTGAGGGAGAGACACTTACTTGTTTCGGAGGTTGCCTTTCAAGATGTTTTAATCGTACTCCCACAAAGTACTCGTGTTCTGAAATCTGGAGAGATGGACAGGTGCATAAGTTTAACAGAGTCATTTAGAAAAGAGAAAACAATCAGATAAAACTGCACCATTCAGATTACAGTCAAACCTCTAGAAAGGGTGGGGTGGGGGCTCTCAATATCACGATCGGAATATTTTGAAATTATGGCAGTGTCATATTATCAACTCCCCACAGAGAGGAACGTCCTGAGTCCACTCAAAGTGTTTCAAACCTCACTAAAAGATAGAAGTGAAAGATAGAAACACACTCAAAATTGTTATACTTGGTGGCGTTGATATTCCTTTGCAGCGAAATGTGACTTACTTAGCCTTGTAATTGATTAAAACAAGGGGGAGGGAGTAAGTGTAGAATATAGGGGTTTAAGGGGTTCACAGTCGTGGATATGACTGCCCCAGTGACGGATGTTTCACGGAACGAGAGAGACGTCAGAACCAAGATAGATTTTACGATTAGAGTTCCATTTATTGATGATTAGACTGGCACATGAATTAAGCAAAAATCAAGAAGATGAAAGAGAGAAAACGACAGAGAGATAAGATGACGGAGGCCTACATATTGTACAGAGAGAACGACGTTTACGGTTTGATGCCCAGAGAGCCAGTGTCAGCGGCTTGGCGAGGTCGATGGATCGACCCACGCCGAACTGCTAAGGGTCACGGGATAGATTGCTGACACTGGCCAATCACAGGTCAAATGGTTGACCTACGTAATAGAGTGAGGCGGTTGCCATCTGTGATCTACCCAATCATGAAAGGATTGTGCAACCTTTCGGAGAACAGGGTCTAAGTTTACTATTTTTAATGTATTGTATTGTCTAATCTGACTGTCGGAGGGAAATAAAGAAAAAGTTAACTAAATCTGGGGTAAACACCGGAAGACTGAACTTTGTACGACCTTTTGCGTATGGTGGGGAAGAATGACCGTCTCTATACAACATAAGGATTAGGGGAAGGTATACTAGGAAGGAAGATTAGTAGAAGGAGGGATACCCCTCCAACCCTGTTACAATCTACAAGTATCTTTCATGCAGTAGGAGGTATGAAACAGATCTGTGGTACCTGCATTCAATTTCTTTATATCGTTTTCAAGCTGCTTGATTAGAATCAGAGTATATACATGATTGCATAGCAAAGCCATGAGACTGAAATATGGTGTTACACTACAACAAGTGCCCATTGACAGAAATATACAAACTGCTCTTCAGACATTTGGATCCTCACCAGATCATCGCTAGAGATTCATCCTGCATTTGAAGTACTTCACTGCCTTGTATTAGAGTCGAGACTTACAATAAATTCAGTTATCTAATACGAGAACAAAAACTCCAAAAAAAAAAGACCAGGTGGTGATATGGTCAATATTTAATGCTTGGCTTAATACAGACACTTGGAAAATGCCATTTACAGCCATCTGGTGGGCTTGTAGAGCCAAAAATTTTTTGGTGCAATTCACACAAACTAATGGTGGCACTCTGCTTAGATAGTCCTGCCACTCTTGGCCCCTCAATATTTTTTTGTTTTTGTTTCACCGCACCTGTCATATGGGGGTTGGGTCCTTGATTGGCAGAAAGGATACAATGTAAAAAAATATACACAGTTTCTAAGCCCCTTTAATGGCATCAATAGCTAACCAACTTAAAGAAGGACAGAGGTTGAAGTAAAAACATGATGTTGATTACTAACATTTCTGATGGTTGGATAGTCGCCACTAACATCAAATATATACTCCAGTAACTGTGGAAAAGGAAAGAGGAACATTCCGAGAGATTAAATACAACAAAGGCATGAATATTCATAGTGTTTGGACATCTTATGACAAAAACCAAGGATTAGTCTGCAAGATTGCATATAACAAAGACATTAAATTCATGTAAATGGAAGGAAACATCTAAGATGCATGTGTACAACAAGGACATGAATATTCAAGTTGTGATTGCAAGACAAAATGTACAGTAGGGCACAAAACCATGCAGCATTGCACAGAGTGACAAAAGGAGATTTTTTATGCAAACTATGCTACAGGCTGGTTTTGTAAGTCGGGCCTCTCCACCACATCTTTGGTTTGGTACAAGCACATGGTCCTGACAGTATATGTATGACTATAATCCCATGCCAATGTCTAAATCCAGTCTTCACTGTGTATGCAACCTATAACAATTAAGTCTGAAATTGTAAAGTAGTTAAAGAAGCTGGAATAGCATTAAAGAATAAATAGCACCATTCACATCAGTAGTGATACAAAGCTAAGACAAACCTCTTTAACTCCAGGTTGCTTGCACTTCTTAAGTTGAATTCTGTCTGGGATTGCTTGGTTGAGCATTTCTCCAGAACTCATTTCAAACATCATATGACCTGCGAGGGGTGAAGAAACATTCACAACACCATTCTGTGGTAAAGGATCAACACTGCAACAAATGAGCTGTCAGGCAGTGGATTTCACTGAAGTGATGTCTGAGTTAACTTATCAGGGTGCTATCAATTAAAGCAAATGCATCTGATATAGTTCTTATAATGAGTGACACATTGCAAATTGGGAAGTGGAGTTCCTGATAGAAATTGCTGTAAACTTTTTTGGGTGTTGTTCATGGATCTGGTATACTTTTTGCCTATTTGATAAGCAAGTGTGGGTTTGGGAAGGGGGAGGAGGGATAACAGAGTATGATCAATGCTCTGCAATTCCTGTAGCCAAGGCCACCATGGTGATTACAACTTTAATCTTGGTGACCAATAGAATGGGGAAATCATTATTTTGATCACCAGACATTTACTGTAACACTTTATGCTTCATTTGGTGCCCAAATCTAAGGCTAGAAGGAAAGGAAAAACAATGAGACTTCAAAATACTTTGCCTATCCAGAATAATTGTCCCAAAATTGTTAACATTCGGTGATCCCACATTCTTACATTTGTCTCTGAACATTTTCTGTCAGCTGTTGCACAACTTAGTTGAAAATAGACGATGGAGTTAAACTGTAGAGACAAAAGATGTTTCTAGTCAAACTCCTTACTTTATATCATTGATATATACATCAGTTCATCTCCTGTTAACACTAGCAGTGTAAATTACTTTTCTTGTATGCTCCTGTGTCTTACTATCAACTGCTGAATAGGTCTATGGCAGGCAATAACTCTTTGCATACATTTGTTGATTTTTTTTGTGACTTATAAATAAAGGTCATACTGCATATTCTCAGCACAGAGATTTCTGCATGGAACATATTTATGTAAACTCAAAGTGTAAGATATTTCTACTTATTTTTTTTTAATCTGAAATGGGAATTTTTACTTGGGTAAGTAACTTGGCAATATCGGCATCCAAATATAAGAATAAAATTGAAAATGGCCACCAAGAACATTTGAGGCTGGAGACCAAAAGGCCAACATTCTTGTTGAGTGTTACGTATGATATTATAACACTTCTATTACATTACACTGCATACATTTCACAGCAGTGACAACACAGATGTTCACCGAGTGTTGGCCAAACTCTTCTTTAAAAAGGCAAATCAAACAACTACGGACAAATCTAATGGCGTTGTGGTCACACATGAAATATCTTGTACAGAGGAGACTTCTGAGACCATCACAAACAGTGTAAAAGTTAATGTTTTACTCAAATGTTTTACATACAGAGGCAAATATGAAACTGATATCAGTCTTATGTAAGGATATAAAGTTGTAAACTTGAACTGTTGAAGACTAAAGTTTCCAAGTTTGAAGCTGCTTGAACTAGTAAGAAGTTTTTACATTTTTTTTTACAGTAGCTTGATTGGTACTGTGTGTGTGTGTGAGGGTGTTTGCATGCACATTGGAGGGGGGGGGAGGAGTGAAGGTGCACTGCGAGAAAACTAATCTCTCGGTGATGAGTGCAGCTTAGGTCAAGAAAACCATGATGGCACTTAACATGTAAGATGTTTACAAGCTAAACTTACCAATTGAAAGACTATCTAAGGATTGCATATTGTCTTTGAAGTACCTCTCTAGAACTGGATAAAGGTGTGAGGTATAACCTAAAAACACATTTTCATATCCAGCCAACCTGAAGCAAAAATCGGAAAGAAAACGAAGTAAATTCAAAAAGTGGGGAAGAGAGAGGAATTCAAGAAATTCAACTGAACTCATCGTAGCCAGAAAACGAACCTTTGTCCTATGTTTAAAGGGGATCTTACATGAGTCAAGTTTGTTTACCATTTTGAACCAATGCCACTTATTCAATGACACTACACAATATCAATCACTCCTTGCAATATAAGGGAAGACAACAAAATGTTAAAGAAATATCAATTTTAACAGTCACAGCATGCAGACCTGTTTGAATTCCTGTGTAATTGATGGACACTTGATGGTTAAGATTCTGTATAACATACTCATTTGCATTAAGCTTTAGAGATCTTTATTGGACTTGACCAGCCACACATAAAACAGGAGAGCAACTTGTTTCAATCATGTACATCTAACATGATGTATGCCAATGAGTCTGTTAAAGGTGCTGAAAAAGAAGTTGCAAATTGATGGTGAGATATAGGAACGGAGGGTAGGGAGGAGGAGGGCGTGGGGTTAAGGAGGTTAGATTTGACAATTATTTCAGAGATGAACATAGCAATGAGCATTTTCATCCCAATATTTGTAATGTTCAAACAACACTGCATCAAGTAAACATTGAAAAAGATGATGAAAGCACAGTTTCACTTTGACATTCCCACCAGACTGACAATATGGAACAACATACTCCTTCTGATAACACCTCAACTTAATCTAATACCAGTATTTTCATGTTGCATAAGCTATTGAAAATACAGCCACCATGGGATCTGACATTCAAAGGCTTTCAGCTGGGCTCATCTTGTCACCAGAATGGCTAATTGTCTAAGAGTTATCTGTTTTAACCCAAATCTGTGATTATTGGATGAGGAGGAGGGGTAGGATACATCCCACCAACCAATTAAGAACCAGATTGTGAAGAAAATACCTGCATACTCTTCTTTCTAGGATAACGTTTCCAGAGTGGACATTCCCATGATGGGGAAAACCTTGTTCTTCTAAGTATATAAGAGCCTGGGGATAAAATAATACTGATACTACAAATACTAAGCAGTAGCATTTACAACAAAAGCAAGAATGTGCATGGAATAATGTTAAATGCTTAGTTTGTGGGACTGATGACTGTGCAAGGTGACCCATGCAGATGGTCAGTCTCAGCTGGTAAAACTGGAATACAGTAGCTACCTCAGTAAAGACAGTGGGATATTTTGTACTGAAGTATTATGAATAGAAACAAGCAACTTAATAACATTTCAGATGAATAGGAACGGACTCAGCTCTCACTGTTATGATTGATAAAATCACACCAGTTAATCAAAGACTACATGGTGTATGGCTAAAGACTGCACACAATAACATAAGTGATAATTGCATGATGATTGCACATAGGAAAAAAGTGATAATGAATGATTAAGTAACAATTACATGGTTAAAGAGAGTGAAGATGAGTGAAGGCTGCACTGAACTATTGATGTCTGTACAATGAACGACTGATGAAAACAGGCATGACAAATGATAACTCCAAGCTGAATATTAAACTAACACTGGCTACACCAATGTCAGAGTAACTGATGATTATGCAACTATAGTGATGATCACATAATGAACAACTGATGATTGCAGGCAGGGCAACTCATAATTACAAGCTGAACAAGTGATAATGGCTAAGTTTAAGGGGCTGATGATTGCATGGTGACTTATCAACATGTGCCAAACCACTGATTATTGCACAATGATGAACTGATACACTGCAGACAAGACAATTGATGACCACAAACTGAATGACTGATGATAATGAACTTCACAGTGACTGATGATTGATCAGTGAAAGGCTATTAAACTATTGTATACAATATCATTGTCATTTTGCATGCAGAGTGAATGGTGATTGCATGCTCAATGACTGATGAGCAAATGCTGGGTGCATGATCATCACATGCAAGGGGACTGACCAAAGCATGCAGAACAGCTGATGGTGGCATACATGTGGAATTAATTCTGGCTGCACAGCTAATCATGACTCTTTGATAAATGCACATCCACAACATGCCCCGCCCAAAAGACGACACGTGCAACACACGCTCATAGTTCTGTAATTCCTTCCATATGTTGCACACAATACTTAGCAGATGTGAACCATACGTTGACCATGCATGACTGCCTACCTTATGACAATGAATCGAGTCACATTGTGATGTATAGGACTGGCCAGTTGATATAAAGCCATACGCTATTAACCACTGACTCTGTAATGTCCTTCCATACCATGCCTCAAAGCATTACAACTAACAATACTATTTACTAATAACCTACATCTGATAGAAACATTAACATTTTAATGACACTGCTCAGACTGGCAACACAAGCACTGTGAAGTGAGGCCAGGTAAGGACAGTACAGCTTTGTGGTAGGACATTTCAGTCATGCACACATATGGAAGATCTAGTTCATTGTACCTGCAAAACCTGGAGTCCAAAGAGTTTCAGCTCATTGTTTGGTAGCGGCCTTCCCTTCAGACCGTATTTATCTTCTACGTAAGCATTTGGGCTGACCTAACATGACAAGGAAGAACAAAGAAAAGAGAAAAAATCCCTTTTTGAAAGTTTTGAAAATTGAATCGGACATTTTAGATGATGCCATAAACAAGGAATAGGAAATTTCATCTGGACTTCCTTCATCTCAACATGCTTTTCTTCTATCTTGTGGCAAAATGTCCTTTGTCAGGATAAGGGAAAGGGGCCACACACTTCAGAATTTGTTCAGCATTAGAGGAAATTCTCATTAGTGAGTCTCCCCTGACCTGTTACTGGCAAGTCAGGGAAGACAGATTTTCTGCATCGGTGCACTTGATTAGTTTGTTGTCTCTCTTCCCATGATCATTTCCTGAGCATACACAGTGCTCAGATAAAGAAGTAAACCTCTCAATAGTGCCAGACAGTATCACATGCTTGGATGAGTCTTAACGATAGGGTCCTTGCAGTGTAACCTCTGAGTCTACACACCTTGTGGTGGACCATCTATTATCCATGGATAAACTGTTGCAAATTTTTTTTAAATACTAATGGAAAATTCCTCTCATGGGGGTACCAGTCCAATTTACAAACTGTCGGGAATGTGATTCAGGACTTTCATGGATTGGTTCGATCCTGCAAAAATGCCATAAGGTACGACCAGAGTGAAAATGCCAAAGAGATACAGCTAGAGTGTGAATGCCACACAAGGTATTATCAGATTAAAAATGACATATCATATCAGAATTTTTCCAATTTAGATGGATGCAGGTTGTTGAATATGATTTATCAGAAATCTCTCTCTTTAACAATTATCAAAATATAAAGTAACAAACAATCTGGCTGCACCATCATGAGGTTCCATGTTATCCAACAACAACTGTGTTTGAATGTATTGGTTACAGATCAGGTAACTGAAAGCTGGTGCTATGAATACTGTACTACCATGGTGCTAAAATATTGAGTTCAATACACAGTTCAAAACATGTCACTTGAACATGTATGTGATACCACAAAAAATTGGGAGAAAGAGGATATCTATCCCCAAAACCACTTCCAGAGCAAAAGAAAGAGTGACAGGATCAATGGAAAGACAAGTCTGGTGCCTCTGGCCAAAACTAAATGAAATAAGAAATAACTTGTTGGTTTTATGAGCTGACTGGTCTAAACCTCTTAATGACATTATGATATGTGTAAAGATATGTGTAAACATCAGCATGGAATAAACACCAGCAGCTTGAAGATATTCTTGTCATTGCATGTGAGCTATCCAAACATACCATTGATGAGAACTCCTCATTACCCATTTCTTTGCAACCTGGGGTCCAATTCAGAATGGCTTAAATTTCTCAGCCAGTTACTGCTTATTATCTCCTTTCACACTTTTGAAGGTATTTTATCTAACATACAAATTTCAATGAAAATCATTTCTGCTAACTTTGTTGCATGAAATGAAAATGAAAGTTTGATCCCTCATGATGCACATCAAGAGCAAGGTACTTTTTCAAAAGTATGAAAGTGTCTCTTACATTTATTGTATGATTAATTAGTATTTTTATTATTAATTTATTTGATGATGTCAGGTGACACTGTTCAGATGTGTCATTCATCGAAGTCACCCTCAGACACATAAAGAAAACGTTATGAAAATTTGGCCATCCTGACAGATTTTGCATGGTAGCAGAACTGATTCCAATAACTCAAATAACTCTAGAAATTTGTAATCAGTGGCAGTGTGGGTGCATCTTTCCATGGGGCTGAGGCTCACGTGTGTGCCCACCATCGCTTACATGCACTCACACTTACAGGATCCATAAGCATCCTTGTACTCTGGTGGTACCTTCCACAAACCACTCCTGGGGTTCATGGCCACCAAATCCCCCCCCAACTATGCAGCCACTCATTGTTATCATTGCTTGAAATGAGACTAGACAAATTCTAAGCCAGTTTATGGCAATAATTACACTATGTGCAATATGGCTACAAATTATGACTCCCGACTCCCACAGCTTCTTAACAGATCCACTGAATGGTCACTGTCCAATGATATCACAAAGACAAACAGAGAGCCAAAAGGCTTAGTTATTTCTTGCCATATCTGGTTACATTATATCAAACAATAAATTACCAACATGACATGAGATCAGTTACAGTTTATTCTTCAATATGGGCAATACACATGCTCAGTATGAAACCCTCATAATTACCCTCCTTGAGTTATATAAAGCGTTTACAAGATTTTGACTTGTGGTGACATCAAATGACCTTTGACCTCAACCAAAAACAATAGGGCACAACTACCGAATACCAGCGACAGACGTGCAAAGTATGAGATCTTGCATCATTTCTCTTTTTGAGATAATAGTTGGCATAATTTTGACTCTTTGATCTCTGGTAACTCTGAATGACCTCTGACTTCCATCAAAACTAATAAGGATCATCCAATAAGAACTTAATATGAACAATTCCCCTGCTAGGTGCAAGTTACAGATATCGTTCTCCATACAGTGTTTACAAGACTTTTTTTGCAACTTGGTTTTGTTTGAGGTCAAAGGTTACTGACCTCAAATAAACTTTAACCTCTACCAAAAACAATAGAAATTATCCCTCAGAATGGCCAATTTAAACCCTTAATATGAAGTCAGTCAAGGTTATCCTTCCTCAGATATCATGGTTACAAGGTTTTCACAGTTTGACATCTGGTGACCTAAATGACCTTTGACCTCCACCAAAAGCAACAGGGATTATCCACACAGCAAGTATGAGATCAGTCAAGGTTGCACTTCTTGAGATATTGTGTTTATAAGGTTTTCACAGTTTGATCTCTAGTGAGCTCAAATGAACTTTGACTTCCACCAAAAACAACAGGGAACATCTACTCAGTGTGGCCTACCCAAACATTAGGTACGACATCAGTCAAGATTACCCTCCTGGAGATATTGTGTTCACAACCTTTTTGCAGTTTGAGCTCTGTGACCTCAAAGGACCTTTGACCTCCACCAAAAATGATAGGGATCATCTACTAAATATGGTAAACCTACATACCATGTATGAGATCAGTCAAGGTTACCCTTTTGAAGAAATTTTTAAGGTTTTCACACTTTGACCTCTGGTGACCTCAAATGACCTTTGACCTCCACCAAAAACAAAGGGATCATCTACTTAGTATGGCTAGCCCACACACTAAGTATGAGGTCAGTCAAGGTTACCCTTCTTGGGATATCATGTTTGCAAGCAGCAGCATCACACGCACACACACAACATTGTAAAGATTCTTCCCCCCTTCAGCAAGAAATAAGAAAATTATTGTTCATTAACACATTAAATAACAAAAAAAGAAGATGCTTGAATGACCAACAAGAATACTTTGTAATTCTGGGCATGTGTGAGATTATATCATATCTTTGATAAGGGAAAATGATAATCATGATAACAAAAGAACAAAAATGGGACAAAATTTTGGAAAATGGGACCTTCAAAATAACACCTACTCCACAGATGTGATCTTTCAAGGAGCCCCTCTTTTCATAAGTCTGCACACTTATAACAAGGCTTTGTTCAGTCCATAGATCCAAGTCAACCAAAGGCCATATATAAGGATGCTGGAAAAAAAAAAAGGTTGGTAACAGCAGGTAACATGTCATTTCACTCTCATATTTTTATAATTGCTGATATATGTCACTCTTTTTCACAACTGAACAAAACCAAGAAGGCTTTGTGAACAATAGAGAAATCAACTCTAAGCAAATGTATTGAAATGGATTATGGCAAATACCTTAATCCCTTTTAAACAACAAACAAATTTTTGTCTCTACTTTTCATGGACAAATCAAACAATTGAAAAACTTAAATACCTTTCATTTCAAATTCAACAAACATTTGCAGATTTATGTGATAAAGACCCAATATTATTCCAGAGCTGTAACCTGCAGGGACGATGGGGGATTAACTACCTCTGAGATGTTAACATTGTAAGTAAAAGGCATAACACTAAAGATATTCCCTTTTCTCTGCATTTTCTCAATTTGTTTGAACCACTTCTTCTGACTTCCTAGACTACTGAGCCGACAGTAAATCTAAACTAAAAGATGCTGGCTTGTCTGGAAAAATTAGGAGAAACTAATTTCCTTGGAAATACACCATGTGTTAATTGATGGAGGCACTTTACTACTAGACAGTCTTTGAACTGCTCCCCTAGGAAGTTTTCCCAGTCTCATACCTCAAACATGCTGACCTTTTGCAAATTTTGTCTCCCAAGCACTTATGGATACAGTCCAACAATTTTAATACTCCAGGAATATTCAGATCTGCATGTAAAACTGTTCCAACATTATGACATTGCTAGTAAACCATTGCCAGGGAAGTGCCACAGAATGTTAACAGGGAAAGAATAAATGCATTGCCTTGTCAAACAAAAGGACAAATGCTACACCCTTGAACTGTGCATTATTAAAAATTCTTTCATTGATCTATTGTTTAGGAGTGCTTTAACAATTCTCCTCAATCCTAACTACTTTTCAGTACCACATATTGCTCACTCACAGATATTGCACACAACAGTTCCTTCAGGGTCTGTTTTGTTGCTATGTCAAACTGGATGGGACAACTCTGGCTTTTCTTCCACACATTCATGATCAGATCGCTGTTCTGTCGCATCTTCCTAACCAGGAACCAATGTTTTTCCAGCCTTGTGCCTGTAAAGGTAACGCATACAGATGGACAGAGGGGCATGCAAAAAGTCAGTGCACCTGTGTGTTTGCAAAAGAAATCCAACTGTCCTAAACTTAGTGTAAATTTTGCAAAACATGCTTATAACTTTGAAGATACATACAGTACGAAGTAATACAAATCGGACACACCACGAAATAGCTACACTTGCAGTTGTAGCAAGTTAGGTTATAATTCCATACAATATCTATCCACTTTATACTGTCCTCTAGCCGTACCATGCTTTGATGCTTTGACATAAACACTTGTTCTCTAACCAATAACTGGTAGAAACAGGAAGGAGCGTGTTATTCACACTTCTCGTAGACCTACTGACAAAACAAGTGGACATGAAAGCATAGTGTATAGAAAATAATGTCCCACCTGGGTGTGAAGTTGGCAAGACAAAATAAGATGCAGATTTCCTCCTTGTCAGAAACTTGCTATCAGTTGCTGCCAGATTACACCCTGTTGTATTTGCTTGGGAAGCTTGCTATATGGTATCAGACACTATCAATACAATCATCTAAAATATGGGTATGGCTCCACCAAAAAAACAACGGCATCGGATGATGCAAGACTCGAATTCAGTGAAGCCAGTTCAATGAACTCAGAACGGTGTCTGTACGACGTAGATTTTGTGATTCCACTAGGCCTCAGATCCCTTTGCACTCTTCAAAACTCATTGCAGACAAGAGTTATTGGGACCAGTATATTTTATTGTTTTTGCTATTTTTTATGGTGACAACCTTTGGGAAGGAGATGTACAGGTATGTTTCTGTTTTTCATTTTTTTTTAGGTTTCAAAACAACAAACATAACAAACAGTCTTACCTAAGCTGTTTGAGAATGTGGGTCAAACTGTCATCAGCAAAAAGAGGGTGCAGGGGAAGAAGCATGCTCTCTTAGAAGGAAAGGAGTGAAAAAGATCTGGCTGTTCCTAAATTTCCACTAAATATAAAACTATTTTGAGGGTATGAAAGTGCTTTTGTACTTGTTAGTAACCTCTGCGGCGGAACATTTTTCATTGGGGAGAATAAGTGCAGAAGAGAGTATAAAAATGACGATTAACATGCTGTTTTTGGGAACCCATGACGCTTTGAATTGTCTCACATAACATACTGAAGCCGCTCTCCAACAACTCACCCATATTAGGAAAGTAACCCATGTATGAATAACGGCCACTGTGGGATCTCAGATAAAATTGGCAGTTGATCAGTGCTTGCTCTATAAGCAAAATGAAGATTCCAAAAAAAGAAAAAATTAAAAAATAAAGAGTTAAACACCATGCATCATCATACAGCTATAAAATGGCAACAGCTTAAATTTGAATCATTTGTTCATCTGTACACCGCAGATGTCGAACTTCTCATACAAGGATAAGTTTTTGGAGTTTTTGGAGGTTGTGCTTTATTTGTGAGTACAAAAAAAGCCAAAACAAACATTTACAATGTGAAGACCAAAAAACTAATTTACTAATCCAAGGTCCACCTGCATTATGCTGAGCGATTACTTCAATTCAGGTTGTTACAAATCCTTTGCTAGTAGTTTTTTTTTTTTATTAAATAAATGGAGACAGCTCTGCAAACTTTAAGCAATTTCCCTCTCAAAAGAAACGACAAAACAAAGAGGGAAAAGTTCACAGGATTATAGAATCATTCAATAATTCAAATTGCAAAGAAATTTGAAAAAATGATCAACAAATAGTGGGACAACTCTATCGAAATAAAAAATAAAATGGCTCTACTATACCCCGGATGCTGTTTCTCTCTTTTTCTCTTTCTCGTTTCAATTTCAACGGCAATGACAAATCCTCCAGGAGAGGCGTGTAGTCATATCGTTTATAGCGTCTGATGGAGGACAAGAAAATTCCAAATTTCATTTGCAAAACACATGTAATCCCAATACCGCCATATACTAAACCAATGTTTATCTGTAATCCGAGCAACACCATACAACTTGACTCCCAGCTGTTTCAAAGCAAACTTGTCACTGTTTACTACCAAAGGCAGATTCATTTTACTTTTTTGTGGTACTTGCCTCCAGTTACATTGGCAATCAGATATTAAGAATGCTGTTTATGTATGACGGAAATCAGCATGGGTAAACACATGGCAAAGCTTTCAGTTATGTAAATCACAAAATTACTTTTTCAATGTTTCAAATTCTGCTAATCTCCACTTCCCTCCAGGTAAAAATTCTAAAATCATCCATTCTGGTGGTAAATGTTTGTTCAAAACAAGTGTTGGCACACCGCTCCAGGTGGTCATACTATACAGAGTTTTCAGGGAGTACATGGGTCTTCATATCACATTGTACTTAACTTAAAACTTTTGAATCTTTTCAGCAGACGTCGTGTCTTTCTTGTCAAAGTTGAGGAGATTTGTTAACAAATCGAGACAAAGGAAAATGCTAAACACAGTTTATATATAAAGGGACATAACAAAACGAAACGATGTCAGCATCAAAAATCAATTTTGTTTTCATCTGATTAATACATCTAATTGATGTATCTCATGCCTTTTTATTTTCTGAAATTGCGGAATATCAGTCACCATGTAGAGGCTATGCACTGCTGTAACAACGAATGACTTTTCTGAGGACCATTGGATGCACTGGCTCAAGCATGCTCCCACCACAAGATTCTAGTCAAGGAGGCTGCTTTCACCTGTATTTAATGATATTTTTAAGAATTCTGAGCAAGTCAATAAATACCTGTAGCTAATCGCAGTTAACAGTTTTAACGTAACAAAAAATTTCTGATGAAATTGACCACTAAGTAAACATTCTTGCCATCCAATCTGTTTGAATGTAGATGGGAGAGGAGCGTAAAGGATATATGTGAATAGCCCCATCAGTTGTGGATGCTGGCAAGCTAAGAGCCCAGAGATATGATACAAAAGTCACACCTGGATCACTTCAATTCTACAGCCTTCGTCAAAATCAGACAGCCATACAAATATAGGAGAACATCGACTTCTGATTTGTCTGTGACACCACACTGCAAATTCTTTTACCATGGATATAGCTGAATGAGTGCAGTGGGGGTCAACCAGGAGTGGATGAATTTAGGACCCTCCTTTTGCCCCATCATAAAACAATATAGGCCATTTGTGGAGGCCATTGCATGTACCAATTGTGTCTTCTCACCTGCAACACCAGACTATGAGAACAACAGCACATATAGTCACTAACAAGGAACCACCACAAATGGCTGCAATCTGAATTAAGAGCACAAAATGAAAAGAAAAGAGAATGACAAAAAGATGAAATATTCAAAGATGAATTACATAGATTGCAATCAGAATGTTTGATGCCCTTCAAAGAAGAAAATTATAAATGAGTATGCTGCCCCCATTCTGTACTTTAACAATTAGGAAGAGCACATTCACAAGACATGAAACTAAGTTGGTGGTTTACATAAATCTGCACCCTCCAGCAACACTTAAAAACAATACGGGATTTTGACTGGTAGGAACATTCAGCACTTATTATTCTGCGGTATTTATATGACAACATGATCTCTACCACAGGATTTAAAAAAGGGTGCTAGCAAATGTCACGGCTGTCCAGTAGGAAACTGACACATGAAACATACTTTTGCAACAGTTTCAAACCTGATGTCGATGTAGTATCCAATTTCTGATGGCCATAGACAATGGCTTTTAGAGTTTAAAAGGCAGGTTCTGGGCCTGGATTTGACATTGCCTGAGAACTTTTCAAACACACATTGATTAAATGCCACTGCATGAAGATGATTCGATCAACACATCCTGTCAATCGTTGCTTTTCTATTTGCACATGTGACCGCAAGTATCATAATATTAAATGAAGTGTAACAATTTAATAGGGTGAACTTTAGCGTGGAATGCTTGAGTGTTAAAATCAAGTAAGTGTAAACACTGCAAGATCATTTTCTTTTTATTCTCCTTTTTATAATGTTCTGATAATATAAGTGAAGCTGCTTTGGTGCAAAAGCACTGATAGAATTTCAAGCAGATTGTATACATGCAGACATGTACCTCTTCTTGACCCTGTTTTATGTAAAAACTGAAAACAGTGACCTTAAAATGATTTTTGAAAGTTGTCACACATAATTTTTAGGAAACTGGGCCAACTCTACAGATAGTATAGTATGTTTAAGTTTGGCTGGTTCCACCATACGCTATGCCACTTGCGCAACTTCAACGGAAAGTGTGGCCTTGATTGAGACACTTTCCGATGCCGTGGTCTCGACGTATACTGTACTTTCGATACTCTCAGAGCAAATGAAAACATTGCTCAATGTCACCTTCTGTGTCCGATGAAATAGCACATGATTTTCATTCAATAGGCAGTTACGGTTTCATAGACACATACAAAATTTTAGAGAGGTCATTTAAGGGTCCACCATCAATTAAAGGTTAATAAATGACAGGCAATCATTCATCTAAAATTTATATTGAAGCATAAGATTAGATACTGTACGATGAGATCACAAGTAATCGATCATTTTGTGACTGTGATGCATCGTTTGCCAGGTTACATAATTTGGAAATCAGGTTACAAACATAGACAAGGATCTCCAAAAGTGACATTATAAAAAAAAAAATTCCTGAACAATGGTTCAAAGACAGACTGATGATGAAGGTCTATATCTTCCTAGGATCTTAATATAAAAATACTCAGGCTGTAGACGGACAAATGGAGTCTATCAATGCTCATGGTGAAACTAATACACAGTATTCATTTCGAGCCAGCCACAAGTTTCTTTATCAGCTCCATTCTCCTACTTCCATCAACCCCCCTCTTTCTATTTCCCAGATGTTTCACAGAGGCAAGGAAAGGATACTTTGTTACTTTGTAGGAAATTTAGAAAAACTGAATGCAGTCAAAAACTGTTTTGGGACATATTTGCTCTAGTCTTAGAATGCTGCCGGCGTAAATTTCATCCACATCCTGTATATACTGTGCGGTTCCACTAAGGAGAGAGACTGTTCAACTATTCTCCTTTCTGAGTAAGACGCCACCTGTTGCACATGTCAAGTATAGTACCAAACAACAATTCTCAGATCCGAATATTTAACCCATCTCTGCCATCTCTGGCTTTGAGTTGGCCTTGAGTACGATAGCAACTTACGTGAAAGAAAATATTTCTCACTGATTCACCGCAGGTAGTACTCCAAATCTCATGTCTTCCTTTATACCTGAAGATGCTGCTACTTGATCAAAGATTGCTCTGGTCAAGAAAGACTCCCAGTTGGCCCAAGAGTACAAGTATGTAAACACTAGCAAGTTCCTGAACATACCTTTGCTGTTCTTTGAAATTAAGGGGGGTATTTTACCTTTGACAGTTGAATGCAAACTTATGTGTAAAACTTAGGTGTATTTAATATACATATTAGTAAAAATGTTTTTGAGGACAAAGGTCACAATTTCTAATGTTTCTTGAAAGTAATTGTGTGTAAGTGCAAAAAGTAAAAACATTACAACTTCAAGACCAACCATTTAGTTTGTCCTGCAATAGCACCATCCAGAGAATTTAAGATTATAGATAGATTTCACGAAATAAGTTTTGCCAATTGATTTCAAAATCTTACAACATGACAACCAAAAGTGCAAAATATGATAATTTAGTGGTTGGCAGTTTTTCATTCAACTGTGTCCGTTTTTTAAATAAGCCAATAGGAAGTGTGCCAGTGATGAATATTCAGTTTCTTGATACAACTGATCACTGATACTGTAATGAGATGATGTATGTAGTGTATCTGTCAATGCCGTGTTTCGTTTCACAAATACTAGCAATCCCTGATAGTGATCAAGTGGTAACAACTTAAACAGATGTTTGTGATACACCAGTGCGACTGTACTGTTGACTATTCATTGTGTAGGTGTGATCCACTTCTTATCATCAGACCCTTTAATTCCCAAACAACACTTCTGTTGTCTACTGGTTTTATGCCGTTTCCATTGTCATTTCCAAGTCACAGTTACTGTGATTTTTGTTTATTGAATGATGCACTCCACCCACGATTGACCTTGCTTGTTCATAAAAAGAAATAACGAATTAAAATCAAACATAAATGCATAACATATTGTTCTGGTATCTCTGCACACATGCAATCACTTTGAGGCAGTGAAAACTGTAATTAAGAAATACAAAAGACGGTCGATGATCTTGAATATATGACATCATAGATTTCCCACAATGCAATGCATCACCACAAAATAAAAATTTGTTTAGAAGCTCATGACTTTATTCCAAAACAAAACATGCCACTGATATAATGATTTTCACCAATGTGAGGGTAGAAAATTGTCCTAAGTCAATGAAATTGAAATCTTTTCCACTGGCAAATTTCTCAATGCAGAATAAACTCTAAATATTGAAGATACGATTCTTCTTTTACACTTCTGTTCCCTCCCAACAACACCTGTGCTGTACATTTGCTTACCACAGCAGTGTCCATTGTAAATTTTGAAAGTTTCCTTCCTGACCACACAGTCGGTGCTACAGTGCTACAATAACTCCCCTGAAACCAAAACAAAAGCAGAAGAGAAATTTATTTTTAAATATGCAGAGAGAAAATGCATTTGAAAAAACATGTCGACAGTGTCTACAAAAATTTCCAGCTAAAGCTCTGAAGGGCTTGTAAGATGAAATATTTATAGTGAGTGGAATTCATCACAAAATGCAGTATTTATTTTATTATTTTATCAATAAACATATTAAACAGATAATGCGAACCAAGCCTCACTAATAAGCCGAGTACCCTTACTAGTACAATTCGTTTCTCTTTGTTCTTTCTTATGATTGTCATTCATCTTTGTATATTCATTTTTTCATGTTTGTTCCTTTTTGAATTTTCTTTGTAAAAGGGTGGCAATCAGTATTGACATGGCTGGGGGGCATGGCTTCCCAGCAGTGAATGTTTTTTTTGGGGGGGAAGGGAAAGGTGCTGCAAGAATAAAAGGGAATCTGGAAATACAATTTCTAGTGATCTGGGGGTATACTGTTCCCCAAAATTTTCTAGTACGCACCATGCCATCTGATGGAATTGTTCCATTATTCAGTCTTCCCACAGTTTTAGCTATCATATAGGTGATGAGGGGGCACACCTGAGCTTTGCCCCCTCCCGCTGAAGAGATGCATCCGATGCTGCCAGAGATGGCAATGTAAATAAATTTTTGTCACCCTCCATCGATGTACTGTACATACTTCATACTATTTTATTCACAGCCAAAGTGCGATTGAGTAATAAGTAAAAGTGATCAGATACATAGCCATCTCTATCCTGTGACCTATACATCAGACGTTTGTTTAATATATACTGTTGAGAGTGTGTGAACAGTTCACATGCAGTAGCTTACCTAAATCATAAATGTAAAAGCTCAGAGGGCATACTGTATTATAAGTATGCTCAGGCAAAGACAGAAACTAGCAAACTATACCAAAATAGCCAACAATGTTGGATTGTTTTGGAGGGACAAGGGTGTGCCCATTGCTTACCGTTGTACTATCAGCACTAAAGTCAAGGTAACCATCAGCAAAACAGTTCTGTAGCTGGTTGTGGGACAAAGTGACACACAGTCTCGGTGTTTACATCAAGAGTTATTTTTTTAGTTCCCTTCAACCAGACCTCCTGAATAGAGAAAAAATATCAATCAAAATTCAACAATGAGTGTAATAGGGAGAACATTCTTTAGAAGTATGAATTGTTTCCAGTAATGGGTTTCTTATCATCTGAATCAAAAAAAAAAAAAACACCTACTTCATCTAATATTGGAAAGCTTGCCAAAGAAAGTATGTTCCAGTTGGCAGTTTTTATCCATGGGTGTATTCAGAATGTTTGTGATGTACTGTAAAGTTCAACAAAGGTAATGTAATTTCATGTACAGTTATTCATCAGTTTCTCACAAGAACCCGCATTCCTTCTAAAAAAGGTAAACTTGACTGAACATTGAAATGTTGCTACGGTAATAACAGCTAGCAGCATTTTAAGGTGAATAACTCCATCAGTGATGGTTTTTTAAATACATTTCTAGTATACTACTGTCTCTTTATTTTGAGTATCTCCTAATTTCTTCAACCACTGTGTCAAGGCCTCAGATAGCTACAGTAGGCTACATGCTACAACATCTCCAGTTTTCTTCCAATGTAGTAATTTTCTTCACAAGAAACTGAGCTTGTTGCCAAATCAGCATAAGTCACCGTCTACTTCTCACGAAGTTGACAGAAATTTCAAATGTCCACTCATGTTACAAAAAACTGGAAGTAAGAATCAAGGGTGAGAAGCCCTGCAGGCATATCTGAGCACATACAAGAGCAAATTCAACAATATATTCATAGGATCTGCTGGCCAGGCTAATTATTAACATAGTTGCCACTCTTTAAAATTGAGAACTTATCTGTTTATTGCTGGTTCACCAAATGCTTTGATCTCTTTTCCTGTATGCTGTAACAGCAAACCCTATGCATTGCTGTATACATGTCGACTGCATTATTTAGGTTGATCTAAGAGAGACTTCCTGTGGGTAGTTTTCCTTCAGCTCACTTGGGCCATGCCAGGGTATGTGCGTAGATCATGTCCCACATGTAACAGGACTGACAGTTTGGAAGTCATATCGTTTATAAGGCCGTAGAGATGTACTCCAATCAAGTTTCCTGCCATTTTCATTACCCAGTCACAAGTCTGCAAATGCATGCAGGTCTGTGGGTTCTATTTCCCAAGGCTTAGACTACTGCTAGGGCCACCAAAAAAAATCAAATTCCAGTTTAATCTTTTTGATTCAGTTTTGTAATTTCCAAGCAGCATGGTTTCCTTAAAATTTTGTAGCATGTTTTGAGGGTTGAATACAAGCAGTAAAAATCTATGACTGGTTTCACAACTTTTTCCTAACTTGTTCCCGCCTGTCCCCACCCACTGTTTCTTTCCTTGTGTTTAGCTGCCCTTAGCATCGCGCAATACAACAGTACAGCATGCAGAAACCATTTCAGCATGACATGCTCTCAAAATTAACTCTATTGCAAAAAGAACTCTATCAATTAACCAGAGTGCAAGAATGTATTGAGGTTTCAAAGAATCCATTACATAACATTTAGACTGTTCACCACAAATGGCCTTTTGTCTGCTAAATGTTTTGCACTACTATTGTAAGGTACAGACAAGCAACATACCGTACTGTAGCAGTAGGGTCCCCAGAGTTTAATGCTGGTGACCCCAGATGGCCTCTCACCTCAGGTGACACCAATGACCTTGATCTACTTAATAGGAAAATTTAACACACCATTTATGAAAACTATTGTATCTACAGTATGCCTCCTATCTTCAGGTATATGGTGATCAGATGATTTTCAGTTTTCAAACACTGCCACAGTGATCACCAAAGATAAGAAGATTTGTGAACATAATATGGCACATTATCAGCAAACCCAAATATGAAAAGTATCCAAGTTTCCGATCTTAACAAAGAGTAAGTTTTTAGTTTTTAAAATCTAGTGACCTAAGATGAACTTTGACCTCCACCAAAACAAAAGCAAGAACCCAAGGGCACTACGGTTCCTTGTACTTGATATATACATACTGTAAAATGATATGCTGGACCTTCATAAATATCATAGATGCTCTTTCAATTAATGCAATCCAAAAATGTGAGGTGTTCAAAAGCACAAAATACAGAAAAACAGTGGCCTATGAGACGTGGTAGCCTGACAGTATTTGTTTGTTCCATCTGGTATTGAAACTTAAAATCGTCATTCATCCCATTCATTTTTCAAAGCAAAAACAGCTGTGAATCTTTCATTTAAAGTTCTAAAGAAGGGATTTTGCACATTGAAATGGGGCTTTTTGCATCTATGCCCATTTAACCACTGCCCAACACTGACAAAATCCTCAGGAGGGGACTGCTAGAGTCTAGTTTCAAACAGTAAGAACACAAACTCACTTATGTTCTTTTATTGTGTGTTGCCCACCTTAAATATAAAGCCATTTACATCAATGCACACATCACCACCGAAAGCACGAGGATGTAAACTGATCCAGCCAGACTTGTCTGGTATGACCACCTACAGTACTTCCTGTAGCACTGTTGTCTCTTCATTTGATCATGAAAGTACTACCTCAAGCAGTAATTACATGATTTGCTGGAGGGGCACTGATGGACCATAGAAGCATCCATAGCATGAAAATGGAGCAAAGGAATTTCAGTAACCAAAAGTCTATTGTCCACAGCATGCACAAAAATTCTGAATTTTCTGTATACTCTTACACACACTGAAGCAAATGGGCCACTCTTTGCCAAAAATGCTAATGATATTAATAAAAAAACACCAAAAACCAAAAACAATAGGGCACATCTACTCAATATGATACATGTATGCACCAAGTTTGAGAAAAATTGAGTTCCCAGTTATTGAGTTATCAAGTCACATACCTCGCATTCCAATCCTGGCATTAAGCCCTATCTTAAGCCCTACTTACTAATTAATATGCAAGACATGAGCACCAACAACAACAGGGCACATCTTCTCAATATGATACACATACACACAAAGTTTGAGAAAAATTGAGCACTCGATTATTGAGTTATCGTGCCACATATCTCCCGTTTCAATGGCGTCACAAACACACACACCTACACATGCCGACTTGACTGCATAAGTTCCTTTGCTAGCACACGAAGCCAAAAAAGTCTTCTACTAAATGTGCATATTACCATGTTTATTATCAAAAGTTACCTTGATTGCTATCTTGACATATCATGTTCATAAAGTTTCCAGTGTCTGATATCTGATGACCTAAGATGACCTTCGACCTCCACCAAAACCAATACCATTCTTCTACTTGATATTAAACATTCACGTAATAAGAATCAAAAGCTACCATGAATCCTACTGATAAGATATAGTATGAACAGTTTTCAGTGTCTGACCTATGATGACATTAGATGACCTTTGATCTCCACCAAAACTAGTATAACGCATCCACATAATATTATCAAAAGTTTTGATGATTCCTATCTTGAGATACTGTGAAAAGAAAGTTTTCAGTGTTTGACCTCTGATGACCTTTCACCTCCACCCAAATGAGAGACTTTCGCACTTAATATAACACATCCACATACTAGGTATCAAAAGTTTTCATAATCCCTGCCTTGGGATATTGGATAAACAAAGTTTGACCTCTGATGACTTTTGACGTCCACCAAAAATAAAAGAGCTCTCATGCTTGATATAATGTATCCACATACTACATATCAAAAGTTTTCATAATTCCTTTCTAGAGATATTGTGTAAGCAATGTTTTCAGGTTTGACCTCTGGTGACCTAAGGCAACCTTTGACCCCACCAAAAACAGTGAGGTGTTTTTACTCGATATGGGACATGTATGTACCAAGTATTAGAACTGCACGAGTTACCTTTCTCAAGGTATTGTGTAAAAAATTAAGCATCTCAAACACACATTCTTACACACACCCCGCAATCATGACTGCAAGGGTTTCTCTTCCAATCGAAACCAAAAATGATTTCAAACAAACAATGTCAACTATTGAAATTATTTTGGAAACACTTCTCTTAATCTGTTATTATGCACATGTTTGAACTCGCAAAGTACAGCAGGGGCAGATCCAGCTTTTCTCCAAAAGGAGGGGGGGTTGATAATGACTTGCAGATGAGTGACAGTCATCCCGAGGGGGTCTAAAGGGAGGGTCCATCTACCGTTTCCAAAATTTTTGCTCACTGCAGTTCAGGTGGTCTAGATGCAAAATGGTGATACATTTGATGCCATATTTTGAACATGTCTACACATGGGAAGACTATCTAAGCAGAGTGCCACCATCAGCGGAACAACAAGGCCTGTGATTGGCTCGGTATCCACTGCAGAATCCTTTTTTCCATACTGTAGGTTACAGTGTTGAATGTATCGTGCAAATCGTATGCTGATGCTGGCTCTGCATACAAACATGAAGGCAGTGTGAACCTTGGCCTATGATTGGCTCAATTTCCGCTGCAGAATCCTTTTCTCTGTAAGCTACAAGCATGTGCTATGATCCATTTTGTGACAACTGACCAACATGTAACAAACTTGGTCCAACATGTGACAACTTTTGTCCAAAATGTAACAATTATGAAACTTGATCCAAAATGTAACAACTTCCTGTCAAAAATTTAACAACATGAAGATTAACATCAGAGCCATACTGAAAATATCATATCTCCATATTGCACTCCTTTTCCACTTAAATATGTCATCACTTCTGAAAGCCATTGCAACTGTCAATCATTCCACTGAGTTGATCAGCATGCATTTGGTAAAATGCACTCCAATGAGTCCAAGCAGGCTAGCTTGCTCGTTTAACTATGGACCAATCACAATGCTACTTACATATGAACTGGTAAGTGACTAAACGTTGGTCTTTACCGGCATAGCAAACGTTTGCTCTGTACCTTATGCTCGTTGAATTTCATGGATAGGAAGGTATTAATAGCCAGCAATGCAAACTGCCCGACAACCAACAAAATGGCGGCGGACCGTTTGCCTTCCAAATGGCAAATTAGTACTTATAACGTGGTCTAAGAGTGATGTTATGAATATGTTGGAGGTCGCAGGTGCGTAAAGAGTGCTAATACATCAAACGATGTGATATACAGGGTTAAGTAATTTTTGTAATTGGAGTAAGGATGTAAAAATAGGCCAAGTTTCGTGTACCGTTAGAAAGAGTGTCAAACCTTGTAGATGTATTATATACAGCCTACAGGGCATAGCCTAGGCTAGGAGTACTACAAGGGGGACGCCTATGGCTACATCTACCATATTTTTCAGCAAAAGTTACTCCTGGATGACCTTTGACCTCAACTGCAGATTCACAGTTACATATCAAAGTCACAAAGACCTCGTCCATTGACTCACTGTTGCTGTCAAATTTTCAAAACAAATATGGCCATTCTTTGATGAAACTTTTACTAAAAGTCTTTTGCAGATAGGTAAAGTGATAATCTGTGTGAAGTTTTGTGAGAAAATTATGCAATTTGTGGACATAAAGATGATGCTCTGTGGCTATGCGGGTCGGCTAACAAGGGAAAATAACGTTATTGGGACAAGGGCTGTGGGACGGAGTATTATGAGCTCAGACCACGTAACGGAATGCACATCCTTGATTGAGGGATACCCTTCTACAACTTCAGTGGTCTGCAACTGTATGCTAACGAATCACATACATGATATGTACTATTATTTTTAGTACCACAGTAACTTATTAAAGAAAAGGCAGTAAGAACTATTGATGATTCACATTGACAAGCAAAGGTTATAACCTTACACTCGGCAATACATACTGTATCAGATACTTGGAAACAAAACTGTACTAACCTATAGGATAACAGTGAATAACAGAACGTAAACAAACTCCACACAGGCTGAGGAATAGACGCATAACACTACCTCTCAATGTTACCTACTAGCGCCTAATCAGCTAATTCAGAGGTAGGAAAAAAGTTTACCGTTACACCTAGCATTTGTGGCCCAACTGGGAACATTTATGCCTATCGCAAACTCGAGCCTAACCGTACGCATAACAATTTACAGTTCCCAGGCCTTGTATTGGCGAGATACTGAAAAGTTACCCTAGAGTGCAAGTCTGTGGTGTAACGTATAACCTGGATACTCACACACAGCCGATGTAAGACTACAAATAAAAAAAAAAACTCTGAACTATTTTCTCCACTAGTGAATTTCAAAGACTCGATAACGCATTTCCGTTGAACCTTTCAGCACTGACAGCAGTTTTCTGCTTCTTTGCACTGCCGCCTAACGACATCCGTGTAGTCTGCCCGAAAATAAAACAAATGATTGCGCAAGAGTCACGGGTGAAAAATATCTAAGGCACGCCAACTTGCAAAACATTTCACGTGACATGATTGTACTGGAAGAGTTTCGGTGTCACCATAGTCTATAGAGCTACTAAAAAAAAAGAAAATGACAAAACGAAAAAAAAAGCTGAGTAAACTGGAAAGTGGTTAGCATGGCACGTTGCAGGGATGCGTATCCTCACGAAGTGCCCTGTGGGGTCCAGGGGGCTGAAGCTCTGAAGTTTTAGCATATCTCTGGGTGGAAAATTAAGCCCCAAGAGAGGTGTATTATTTATATTTATATTATCTATTTTTTAGGTTGACTCCAAGGTTCCCAACTTTTTTCTTTGGGAGTACCATATCACATTTACACGGTACCACCAAGTACACACACATAGGCTACATACACTTCCATTCCATCCCTATATTTACTAAAACGACGACATTCCTATATTTAGGAAAAGAACCACCTACCCGCCCTTCCCTTATGCTAGACGGTAAACATTTCAGAGAAAATTGGTCCGACCAGGCGGGCCTACTGTTGAAGTGGCTACGGGCATGATATGAAAACTGGCAGCCTGTGTAACATAAATTAGGTATTTATCAGTCATGGTTCCCTGGAAGCTGTTCTTTTTCAGTCCAATGCCAATACATAGTTTTGTGATTAAAATAATTTTGGATGAGTACAAGATCTGATTGGGAAGGGTGAGAGCAACTGGGGGGGGGGGAACTGGGGGGAACGGGGGGGGGGCAAGGAAACAATCTGGAGGGGCAAATGCCCCCTCATGTCCCCGTAGGGCCGCCACTGCACAACAGGCCCGTAGCCAGCCCATGTGGAGGGGTGGATCTTTTTTCCAAAATGTGAACCTTTTTTCCAAATACGGACGCGGCTGGCGCGTGCCGTAAACATGCAGTTGCTTGGGGTCCGGCGGGGGGGGGGGGGATGCTTCCCCGGAAAATTGTGAAAATCTGCAGGTCTGAACCCTTTCCGCCGTGATGAGCATTCAAAGAAACGTTTGGCTCTACAAACCACTCAGATAGTAGAAAACGGCCCTTCCTGGGTGTTTTACATGCATACATACATGCTCCCAATCCTGCATTCCACCCATGCCTTGGTAGCTCTGCCGCATAAATTGAGGGAATTACTATTTAGCGATATAGATCTCCTTTCCCTGGCTATGCCCATGCTCATGGGTATTTCTGGCGAAGTAATAAAAAAAATACCACAATATGGCCGGGGGGGGGGGGCGGTCGCCTCCTTCGCCCCCTCCTTGGCTACGCGCCTGAGTAGACACTTTGGTAGTCGTGGCGGTTTGAACAGGGCTTAAAATGCATCGACTGCACCCGACTACAATTGAACATATTTAATTGGGCCCAGCGACGGCTTACGACGTTGTGTCGCAGGTTGTCGTGGCAGTGTTCCCCGGGCTTTGTATTGTATCTAATTCAATGATATCCACGGCCACAATGATATAACCATGCATGGGCGTTTTTGAGCTTATTATCTCATCACCCCACATACTGTGGTCAGTTTGGCCTGTATACATTTTATGACACAAGTGGAAAGGTTTTATCTAAATGCTAAAAGTGAATGGAAATTCGGCCTCAATATGTCAAGATAAAGAATTTTTCATAGCTGACCCTTCAAACACAGGGCTGGAAAATGGACCTCCCTCAAGTTGGGGTGTGTCGTTCCAACGCTTTGACCCCCCCCCCCCCCCCTGGCTACGGGCTTGCACAAGGAGCAGCTGCTAGGAAGCTGGGAGACAGCCCCCTGCAAAGAGACCGTGTAAATATTGTCTCAGTTCCCCTTCTGGTAGAGGAAAGAAAGACTTTTCGAGTCAAGAAAGACTTCTAGTTGACTCAAAATGCCATGTAGGCTAACAGTGGGAAATTATTGCAAGAAGTCTTTGGTTTTTTTTCCTTTGACGGAAATTTGAGTCCCTCATTTAGCCTTGAAATTTTACACAAGTGAAAAATGTACTCCCTGTGTCAAATAGCAACTCCCTGCTTAAACTGTTAAAGACGTACTTTAATGACAATTGAAGGGGTTCTTAAATGAAAAAGAATAATTTCCCGCTGAAGGGTTTCTTAATTAAATGAAAGAGAATTTTTTCTACTGCAGGCAAGACTTATGCCAATATCTTGTTCCTATCTCAAGATTTTGCTGTGTGAAAGACTTCTCTACGGCCATGCAACATTTCCAGTTTCCTGGTAAGGTTGAACAAAATTGTCATGTGACAATTATGACAAATTATTGAACAAAGTATTTGTACGAAGTATTTTACAATTGATGCCCTCATTTAACCTTGAAACTTTGCTCCAGTAAAAATGTGGATTGGGGAAGTGTAGATTTGCCTTAACACATCGTGCAAACTAAGGTCATATCTCTTAAACTACAATGTTTCTTCTAATTATTAAGAGAGTCAACATTTTAAAGAAATATACTAAGGATATGTTGTTTCTGGGAAACATCGCAATTAAGTTCCCAATTTCGCAATACACCATCTCGAAATAATTATTTCCTTAAAAATTCAAAACTTTCGAACATGCTATTGAGATATTATTTTAAACAATTGGGAAAAAAGACGTTCCTAATTTTCATGAACCATCAATTTTCTCCAGTGGGAAATCCCAGTATTGTGGAAATTAAGGTCGCACCCCTCAAACTATCGTTTAGTCAAGATCATAAAAAATACAGAAGATAAGGTCATTAAGTAGCTGTGCCTTGGTGATCAAGACATCGCAGAGTCCTCGTAATGGAAGGTACCATCATTTTGAAATATACATTCCTTTAAAACTTCATAACTTTCGAACGGAACATGCTATTGAAATATGGTTTTTACCAATAAAGAGTGAAAAAATATTCCTAATAATTATGAAATATCTTTTTTTTTCTCAGCGGGCAATCCCCATAAAAATAGCCAGGCGGCGACTCCAGAGTATTATATAACAAGACAGGTATAACCTTGTGCAATATTTCAATTTGGTGCAATATTTGCTTTATTTGAAGCTATATTCTTTCCAGAGAAATCATTGCTTTCAGTAAGTATATTACCTAATGCTTACTTCCGTGAGACTACAGATTCTTAAATTTTGAAACACTTGTCGACATTTCATTATAATGCATTGTGGTTTCGATGATGTGATTATAAATATTTTATTTCTGAATCTGACATTGTAACATAGTATGTTTCAAAGGCTACCTATGCTTTATATCAAATATGAGATATGTACTTGCTTCCTGTCTTGAGATCATGTCTACAAGGTTTTCACAAATTGACCCTTGCTGACATCAAACGACCTTTAACTTCGATTAAAGACCAAATGGTTCTTGTACTCGATAAAATACACCTATATTCTAAATGGAAGATCTGAACAAAGTTTTTCTTCTTGAGATATCGTGTTTACAATATTTTCACAAATTGTCAATAGGGATCTTTCACTCAATGTGGTGCACCAACATACCACATATGACATTTCCAAGTTTCCCTTCTTGAGATATCGTCTTTACATCGTTTTCACAATTTGATCCTTGTTGACCTCAAATGACCTTTGAACTCCACCAAAATCAATTGGGATCTTTTACTCAACGTAGTACACCTACATACCAAATATGAGATTTGTCTAAGCTTTGCTTCATGTGATATCGTGTTTAAAATGTTCACACTATTTGACAGCTGTTGACCTTAAATGAACTTTGACCTCCACCAAAAGGGGTCTTGTACGCAATGTGGTACACCTATGTACTAAATATGAGATCTGTCCGTGCTTCCCTTCTTGAGATATCGTGTTTACAAGGTAGGCGTCACAAACCCAACCACACACACATATACAAACGAACACGCACTGACACATTCACCGATCACAAAGGTGTGATTTCATCGAAACCAAAAAGGGAGCCAGTGGCGTAGCCAGGATTTTTGGGAGGAGCAAAATCGACTCATCGTTGCTTTCCCTGAAGGCAGTCCTGTGGAAGGGATATAAGGGAGGGGTGTCCCGCTTTAGGGCTTGAGCCGAGATTTCAAATCAGTCAGTCCACAGATACGTAGGATGAGGAGAGGTTTAAAGGTATGGTGCATTCTCCCCTCTTTGCCTAAAAAGGATCATTTTTGTCCTTCTTAGTTGTCAAAACATGGCGCAAAATTAACTTTTTTGAAACCCGCAGACACGCTTGACCCCAAATGAGTAAATGTTACGAAAAAAAATCTTGGAAGGGGCTGAGTCATAGGTAGGACTATTTAAGCAGAGCGCCACCATTACTGGCGCGCCGTGTACATGAAAATTTTGGGCTTTTCAGACCCTCCAGATGGCCGGAAACGGCACTTCCCTAGTGTTTCAAGGTGCATGTACCCAGCCTTGAAACAGGGATCTCACGCCTGCAATTTTAGATTTAATGAGATAAATAATAAATCATGTATGAATTATGTATGAAAAATGGTAATACATATCAGATGGGTTGAGATAATTTAAGAATCACAATAAATTATGGATCATGTTTCGTTTATTTTTGGAACAGTTGGCAAATGTAGAGAGAAGGGGCTGAACATATCTTTAGATCCCACTTTTTTATTGGTTGATAATGACTCATTTTTAGGCTTAGAGATGAAAATTGGAGTGGACGGTTGAAGATTAGCTAATACAAAGAAGCCATCGTAGAACCCGAAGGGAAATTTCTTAGAGCAAACGCCATGGTAAAACGTGAGCCTGTTGCATGCACCCGTGGTGAATCATATTCAACTTTTTAAAAAAAATAAACCGAATATGACATACTTTTAGTAGAATTGACGTACTTTTAAATAGAAGAATTGACGTACTTTTAAATAGTAATATCATAGAACATCGGTTCTTTTTTGTAATAGCCTTAGTATTGACAGCCGATCTTGGGGGAGGTGTTTTATTTTTTTTCACTTCAGCATTCGGGTGGTAAAAATCATTAATATCCAAGGTTTTGATTGACTGTTGGGGGAGGCTAATGGCCAATGCATCCTGAAATAAATACTCCCACCGTTCTGCTGCGGATTCCATTCCCTAGCCACCTTACTGCGTGTAAGCAGGAGGCACATGTATGACCGATCGAAACTTCCAATCAACGTTTTCACGCTTTTATGAACACCTTGTTTCAATTGCGTTGGTAATGTGTTTCGTCTTAGTTTTCAATATCGTAAAAAAGAAACTGGCGTCACCCTTGTGACGCTAGTTTCTCAGTAGCCCCCCCCCCCCCATTTGCCAGTTCCCCAAACTCCGTCAACTTATCATCCCTCTCTCCTCTCGTTTTTTTTTCTCCTTTCTTTTTCAACATCATCCATCTCGTTCTCAAAATTCCCGCTGAGGGGGGGGGGGGGGGCGAGTTCCCTTCCCGCTGGCTACGCCACTGAAGGGATCTAGCTAGATTGTTGTACTGTTGTAAATGATAGCCATCATGGTGTTTAAAAAAATATTGTTTAAAAACTCTGACTCTAGGGCAATATCTCCATACCCTATAGCCTGAGCCACACAGTGACCAATCGATATAGTTCGTAGCTATAGGTCGTAAAAACATAACAGCCTTCTGTCAGGTGTTTAAAATAATTATGATAGAGGGCAACTAAAGAGGAAGGGGTTAGCCGTTCATTGTTCTTATAAGAAATGAAAACGAGAGGTGGGAAGCCCATAGCATCATATCAAACTATTTTCAAAACTCACTATATTGTTTTATAAAGTGTACTTTTTCTTGGCTTTGGCCATGGGGAAGAAAGGGGGGGGGTGTGTTTGAACGTCCCCTTGAATACTCGCCTGGTCCGAAGTATGAAGCCTGGTCTATGTGGTCTATGCATCGACATTGGATAGGACACCCTTAGTGATTGTAGGCCTAAGTCCTTTTCACTGTTTCTTCAACACACTATACTGGGACTTCATACACCACAATAGTCTAAGATCCTTAACTATGACTGTAAGCACCACTTACATTGTGTCTTCGGCTGTTGCAACCTAATATAAGTTGTAAAAGAGGATGTTTCCTAAATGATAACCTTTGTTAGGCATTTTTTTTTTTTTTTTGAAGTTGTTTCCTCCGTTTATTGGTTCTCAACCATAAGTTCGATAGATAAGAATTACAGATTAGAAGAAAATCAAGTGAATTAAAATTCAATAAAAAGTTTTGCTATTACAATCTTAACGAAATAATTTCATTTCATCCATATGCTAGGGGATGTTCGCATTGACTTTGAAAAGTGACGAGCAGACACGACTCGAACATACCGTTTCGTAGTGACGTTGTTTCTGCTTCAGTTAACATTGCCTCTACTTCATTTTACATTGCTACTTCGCTATTTACGTGACTTCATTGTACATCTCTACTACATAGTCCTATACCGCTATTACTTAAAGGCTGTAATGCATCACCCCAGACAGTTTGAATTCTCCCAACCACCTACCTCTAGTCCCTCCCTCAGCCTGTCTTACATTCCTCCACATGTGTAATCAAAACAATGGATCCCTGTGTACGCTGTGTAATACGAGCTGCTCTGCATCTTTCAAATTTGCTGGCAATCTAAGAGTACTGTGACTTAAAACCAGTTGAGAATTTTCCTTTCAGGGAGGTAAAAATACAGCTTAGGGTGATGCAATACAGCCTTTAAAGCATCTATTCTCAGATTCTAAACGTGTCTAAATTTAATATCAATGTAAAGTGAAATGTGTGCTGAACACGAATACATTTTGATACCCTACCAGCTAAATTTAGATAATTGAAATAGGTCTGAAATTGCCCCACATTCTTACCCCTTCGAAGCTCGTGAAACTGTCAAAAATCGGATTGATATTTACGTGACGTATATATATGATGAGAAATATGGTATGTTTAAATACCCGTAGGGTTTGAGGTAGCAGGAATCAAAATTTATGCTTTTTCTAAGACACTGAGGATTTTCGTTTACACTACAGTAAAATACAGATGACCACCAATATGATCGCCATCTTATGCAAATAGTCATACATCAGCTTCTGAAACAGATATGATGTTGAATTCAGTATATGTTTGAATATGTCGCAGATATAATGTCACTTGGAGTACGCCGTATAGACTCCACCTCACCGCCATCTGCAAGCTCATGCTTCCGCCCTATATGGCAACAGATTTAGAGATGAGCTGGCTAAATTTATCTTAGAAGTTAGAACGTTAAAGCAACACTGAGGTGTAGCAAGGATTATCAAGAAGGACGGGATAGAGGAGGGAGTGGAGGGGTGACTAATCGAATGACTGAGGTGGAGATTGTTCCAGAAATCTGGTCTCCTCCTAAAATGAAAATATGTTTTCCTGTAAAATAACTTTCCAAATTACAATTAATCCAGATTATGTTCATTTAGTTTTTATCTTTCAATCTATGCGATGATTACACACAAAGACTAACTGAAAGTTTCCCAGTGAACTCCCTTTGGTACTATCCTAGATACTATCTAAGCTGAGCGCCACCATCAGTCGGAGCGTAAAGTGCGAGAAAATTTTGACAACAGTGGTTGCTTGATCGAAGGGAATTTAAACAACGGTTTTCGCTCAGCGCCAACTATATAAAATCTATACAAAAATAGCTGGCTCTGATTTCACTCAAGCGTGAAGCGAAGCAAAGAATTATGAATTTGAAGAAAGGTCTTCAAATGTGTTTCCAACGCCTCGTAAACTTATCCAGTATAGTAAATCAAGAAGTTGTAAAACCACCCAGTTCTTTTATCAAAAGAGACGGGAAATGTGATCTCTTATCTACTGATATCAGTTTTGTACCATTAAACTTCGTAAATGAGTCAGTAACTATGCAGATATGAGACAATCAGTTGCGGCTCTACACACGTGCATGTCAGGACTATTTACGTACAATCAAACGATGGCAAGTTTGCGATCACTGACCTCGTATGTGTATAGGCTACATGCTATCATAATATGCAGTAAAAACAAAACGTACAGTAAACTCGTAATTTGTTGTTACGGAAAGCTTACGTTGTCATCTGCAAATATTTGATTGAAAATATGGAACTGATTCATTAAATAAGACAGGTACTCGTAAAGTCTGAAGACACGGTTTGAGACGTGTGAAAAAGCGGCCTCTTCGATGGTGTTTGTGCTAAAATATCCTGCGTAATACCTCAAGAAAAATCTTTAATTTCCAAGGAAGAGGAAGATGAAAGTGTCTTCCTACCTTGCTATTATGGACAAGAGAAAGCCTCAGTTTGTATTCTTCAACAAAAAGTTGGCCATCACTTGTCAGTCCAGTTCCACAACATGCCATCAGTTGAGACTAGGCGAGAATGTTAGAGGACAGATCACGTGACCTAATTAACTAGAATCTAAGACAAAGTACCTTTGGACACCCGCTCCCCCTTTCAATGTTGACTATATGATTACTGTTCACAGTGTACATTCGATCCTATGGCGCAACTTTGGAAAGAAGCCTGGGGTTTTCTGTTATCCTCTCAACTAAAATTTAGTATTCTAATAGCAACTTACGGCAAACTGTCCCGATAATTTTGTCCAAGATTGTAGGTGGTTGCAGACAGACTGAAAATACTTGCCAGATTGCAGAAAATAGCAACTTGCAAGACGGCTTCTAATATAACAGATTTCATTAAAGAAGATTCTAAGGGGGGTGGGTGGGGGGAGGCAACACTTGGTTGCTTAAAGCTGAATATGAGTTGAAAATTTGTCAGTGAAAATCAAATTCTGCGGAATATGTTATAGCCACTACAAAATAACATTGTTTAAACCCTATTTTCGCACAGATGGTTATTCATATATATTCCCAAACGCTGACGTCGAACAAAGCTAGATGACCGGGCGATTACACTAACAACATTTATAAACCTATTCCAGCTTTAAGGTGATAATACTTTTGACACGATCACCATGATCTGTTGGTGCGAAGTTCCCGTAAGAAAAATGAGCAGGTTCTCCGTTGTTTCGTTACATCGACCAGAGTCGAGAGGCTCATTGTGGTTTCGAATTTGGCCCATTCAGAAAAAAAGAATATGCTGAATCGAAAGTTCAGATAAGTAAAAATAAAAGTTACACGAATTTGTGACAGTGACGCACGTAAAGGAGATCATGCGGTCAGAGGGGGGGGGGGGGGTCTACAGGAAGTGGGGACACGGTGTGTCTGTTTCTATGAAACTGAAGTCACATTGGGTGAGGAGAAAGAAGAATACCAATGCTGCTATATCCAATGTATAAACTACATACTGATGGAAGGTAAATACAATACTTCTGATGCATGTTCTCCTAGCAGTGGTATTATCCCGAACTGCACATAACCCAATTTTGCATTTCTTCCAACCTACCCGACGTACAAAGCCTGTTACAAATGGCAATGTGGTTTCAAAATAAACACAAAATATAGAGAACAATGAACCACATAAAAATGATAAATTCATTACTTATTTTATGGTAAACTTGCTACGTCTTAAACGTTTCCATAATTTTTATCTTCAGATAGGGTTAACAAACTAACAAAGTTTTCAGTATTTGAACTCTGGTGAAGTCAGGTGAACCTTAACCTCCACTAAAAACAAGAGTTCTCCTCCTTGATGCAATATATCTACATACGAAGTATCAAAAAATCCCATAAGTCCTATCTTGAGATATCGTGTTAATAAAGTTTTCAGAGTTTGACCTATGGTTAGGGGGGGGGGTGGTTACCATGTTTCTCTAAGCTGAACGTGGGACATAATTTTTGGAGACTGATCGTTTGCCATGTCCCTAAGTTGTTGGTCTGCCTTCTGTAGACTTTGTTAATTTTTAGGCCATGGAGTTAATCGTCCTCGCGCATTTTTTTTTTTTTTTGCCGCATCAATTTTGTTATTTTTTTTTTATTTCTGGAAATTGTATCCTGTAGTTTTACATTGTTATTGGAAATTTAAATTAAAAATAATTAGATCCCGTACGATATACATCACGTTCTGTAAATTTCTTGAGCGAAAAATGAAACTTGATAGTCCCTATCGTTTCGGGTTCATCATATACGTTTACGTACCGAGGATGTGTGCGTTGTCTCAATGCATTATACGGGGCTACAACAGGCACTTATCCCAGAATCGGAAAAAGGAATATCGGACATTTTGAATTATGAAATAAAAACACCCCACTGGCTCCTTTTCTTTTTGACGATCAATTGTTTGATGGAAAAATCATGCTTAATAGGCTGACAGCTGCGCATAATTGTTTTCGAGAAAGTCGGGACGATTTGCCTTACCCTTCGGGGTGCTCACTTTTCCTGCAGAGAAACGGGTCAATCCCTGTTCATCGGGACCGATTGTAACCCTACATGTCTTCCTTAATTCCATAGTCGTTACCTCATTACGTCACACTAAGCTCACCCTGGCCTTCTTTCCGCTGGCTGAATTAAGTTTGAGTTCTCAGTATACCAGCCTGTAGGCTTTTCTTTGTTCTTGCAAAATAGAAAAAGTTAGCATAGGAAAACAAGGAAGTCAGAGAACTTTGTGATTCCTTGCAAATATTAATGAAGAACACAGTACAACATGTACATACTGTGCCAATTTTGAAATTCAAACACCTTATCATTCTAGAGAAAGTATGACTACATTAAGCTCTTTTTTGACCACTGTGTTTCATAAATTGACCTCTGGTGACCTCAAATAAATTTCATTTCTACCAAAATCAATGGGAATCATCTACTCACTATGACCAACCTACAAGATAAGTTTAAATTTAGTCAACATTACACTTCTTGAGGTACCGTGTTTCCAAGGTTTTCGCATATCGAGTAAATCCATGGCAATTTGCAAGTACATTGTATGCATGCTCATAATAACAGATCAGCATTTCTTAAGTGTCCAAATTAATACAAAAGGCACTTAAGAGCTCCTTAAGGGTGCAGCTTTTGCACTTTGAAAGCATATAGGCCTATTGAGTACATCGATGGAACTTCACAGGTAAATTGCTTGTGTACCCATAATAACAGATCAGCATTTCTTGAGTGTTCAAATTTGTGCGAAATGTACTTCAGAGGTCCCAAGTATGGCAGTGTCTTTTTCAATATTTCATAGAAGTATTAAAATGTAGACTGCAAACCATTGTGCAATCGCAAGCACACACTAAACTTTTCTGCAGTCACAAAGAAACCATATATATGGTTGGTTTATATGGTAAACATGATATTTTATTTACATAATCTACAATTTTTTCCATAGTTACACCGAAATTGAAATTAAACAATTACATGCGAGCGTGAGCACGTCATTGTAAGAGCAATAGGTCCTTCGACTTTTATGTCTGAATATCCAACGCATGTCACCTAACACCCACGGTGCACTCTCACTTTAAGCAGAGCCAATTTTCCTCACTTATGCAAATGGAGTTTGAATTCTAGCTTCATATTTCTGTCGTATATCTAAATCAAATTTTGTATACATCGATGAAACTCGAAAATAAAAATTGAGGGTAGGCCTTTGGACACTCTCTAACGCGACAAGACGACGAAGAACCCGACTGGAAAGTTTTCTTATCAGAAACGGTGATACATGAGCTTGTTGCGTGAAACCGTGGTGAAACATTTTCAACTATACTACTGAGTTAGGTTAATAAAAGAACCAGTGACAAGGTAACTTGGCAACGTTCAGTTGAGATAGGTTAAAATTCTGTTACAGTTGACAGAACTTGAAAAACCAATTGCAGCAAGTTACCTCAATTTTGATAAGTTATTCTGACGAGCTCAGTTTTACAGAGTATTTATAAGTGAAAATGAACTTTTCACTTATACAATTTAGTAATACGTACTTTTAAATAATAATATGACAAAGTGTCGGTTCTTATGACCAACTTGACAGTTGTTTGCTCTCATACTCAATTGTGGAGTAGCATCATAATTACAGTAGTCGAACTTATTAATGTTTTATGTATTTGGCGTATATATGTCGTGATATTTTTATTGTTAGAAAATGCGTGTTCTGTGGATAACGAGTTTAAGAGGCAAAATAAATAGGCTTAACAAAAGAAATATTAACAGTGCGCAACACTCCACGTCATCTGTTTTGCATCTTCCTGAAACTTTGAAAAGCCATATCTCAAAAACAGTAAAAGTTATAAGCAAAATTCTAACGGATTTTCACTCATGGGTTTCTTTGCCTTTTTTCTACTTTGTCTCCCCTGAGTGGATCCTGATTTATTGACTTCTATTGGCAAGAAAAGGTTGTTACAAACTTTATGGTCCTCTGTTTGTTTTTTACACTCCTTCACATGTGCAAATATCAGCACCATTTTTGGCCTCCTTGAGTGCATTTCGCACTTATTTGAACACTTAAGAAATGCTGATCTATTATTAGGGGACTTGCGAGTAATGTATGTGTGAAGCTTCATCGATGTACTCAGCGTGAGCGTTGTGCCAAAACAGCGCCCTCTTTCATGTGCTCTTTAGCGCTTTCTGCACCGATTTGAACACTTTCGAAATGCTGATCTTTTATCAGTAGCATGAAAGGAATGTAACAGTAAAGTTTCATCGATGCTCTCAATGCATGCTTAAAATGGGCCAAAAACAGCGTCTTCTTTCCGATGTTCGTAACTGCTTTTTGCACCAATTTGAGTACTTAAGAACCGTTGATCTACTATCAGTTGCATGACAAAAATGCATTTGCAAAGTTTCATCGATGTACTCGACATGTGCTTTAAATGTGTCCCAAGCAGCGCCCTCTTTCGGGTGTTCGTAAGTGCCTTTTGCACCGATTTGGACACTACAATTGATGATATATTATCATGGGCATGCAAAGAATGTACTGACATTTGCAAAGTTTCATCACTGTACTCAATATGTGTTTCAAATGTGACCAAAACAGCGCCCTATTTCGAGTGTTCTTAAGTGCCTTTTGCACCAATTTGGACACTTCAGAATTACTGCTCTGTTATCAGGGGCATGCAAAGAATGTACTTACAACGTGTCACCGATGTTCGTGCTTTACATGTGAAAACCACGCCACTGAGGGCGTTCTTAAATGCCTTTTGCACCATTTTGTGCACTTAAGCACATCTGATCTCCAATCAGGACCATGAAATTGACCAGACTGTGTTATTTTCCTGGATGAACTCAAAAGATGTAATTTACACGTATTTTGGCTGGTCATTGAACCCTCCCCCACTCCAGGAATACCATTTTCAAAACTTAATAATGTCCATTCCTATGTTCCCACACCACTCTTTCCATTCATACAATAAATTCTTTTGCACTCGAGATGTGATAGACTTTGATGGCCTTGAACCAACAACATTCCACCTACTGGTTGGTGAGACACCATACACACTGGCACTCATGAATATTATCTTGCGGTCGTCAACATAAGAACAATTAAGAGAAAATAACGGTTTTTCTCTCTATTGGGGCACTCTCTGACAGAATTTTTCATTGGCAGATTACTTTTTACCACAAATTTGTTAAAAAGATGTGCCGCTTGAAGAAATAAAGTGCAAAAAGGTATGTAAGATGTATTTTCCAATAACTATGCTCCTTTACACTGTGACAGTCACACAAACTGAACGGGAGTCCCCTGTTTATGGCATGACCACTGCATAAAAGCAAAGGCGGAAAATAGTCTGTTCCAAAAAAGGCGTTTGCATGAATAATGTTCTTCCAAAAGGGTAACATTTTCAAGGAAACATGAATTACGTCACAATGGCAAAGACGTTTTATGGCACTCTGGTCACAGTTTGCATAAAATGGTAGGCAGCATATCAAATCCGTATACGGTGACTCGCGGACTGAGATACTGTACGTACGTGACTAGTTTGATTCGCACTCGGTTGCAAAAGACTCGGATTCAAAGGAACGGACTCGGATAGCGAGCATTGACTCCACTCCAGCACTGCCCAAGCAGTACGCCTGGCTTGGGCGCGAGTAGTTATCCTACACTTCTTCGGCAAGGGAGATGCGACTACCTGACCGGAAGTCTCAACTTCACTTTACATAAAGTCTCGACCTTATCAATCGTGTTGTGTTTTTAACAGTTAATGTCCTTTTGCAAAGTTAATCAATGATAACGTTACAAACTAGTATCTCGGCTTTTTGGATTACGATAGCATATCGTAATCTAATGCAACCATACTCTCCTTTTGCGAATTTAATATGTTAAGCCTTTGTTTTGCGGAGTGCGCTAAGTCTTAATCACTCCCTTGCCTCGTACGCCGTGAAAACAAAGACCATAGATTTCTCAACTGATATCACTAATCATTTCTGATGAACTCGTGAAATTTGTTTTGCAAATTAGTTCAGTATAAAGATTACAAATATTGACAAATCAGTAAATACTGGCATTCGATTTTGAACTTTTGGTACGAGTGCGGCGGATGGATACAGCAATTGCGTGACGTAATCAGTAAAAGTCTACAATCGACAACGTTAACCCTTGTCGATCATACTAAGTACATGCAGCAGAGAACGCATATGTAACAAGCACAGACTGTGAGTGAGATACGCCTAACTTTTACGTAGGCTACATACGGGTAGTAATCCTATAAATTACCGTGTTGCATAAGGTCTTCAGTAATTTGATTATATCTTGAGCAGTACTCTTGCAGGATTACATTATGCCAAAATGTGGGTACAGAAAAGAAAATTTAGCTAAATAGTTACTACAGACCCAGGCAACGGTCGGTAATCATTTTCATTAGGCCTCATGCTGTTCACGACATTGCCATTGGCTCATTTTGCAATATCAGGCCTATATAGGAAAAATTTAGTCACTGGTTGGCTATCAAACTTAATGTGAGGGTAAGTTATGCTTAAGACCTAATGAATGGACCCGTGTCTGTTAGAGAAGTACAAGTAGAAGGGTGTTTTCAGAAGCCTAGGGGTATTATTTGAAGGTTTCTCTCATTGGAAGGTTAAGCATTTGGACAAATTTGAGCTACAGCATCATCAGGTAGCCTACCGTTTGCCATATAGGTGTAGTAAAACTGAAAATTGTGTTGCATGCAAATCATGAGCCTTTTAATTCCAGCAACTGAAGCTGCAGCCTTACGATTAATTTGCCTCCATCAGCTGTATCAGAATCTCGTCTGTATGATGAAACATATTGTAATCCTAGAAACCATCGGTTTTTTATTATGTTTCTCGTTTCCCAATAAAGGCCTAGTCTGTATATGATGACGTTGATAAGATAGTGAGAAGCTAAGGATCCAACTCACTGTTTGACGCAAATTATCTCTAGGGCAGTACTGTGTCGGGTCGGACATCCGCGCGAGAACGCGACATAAGCTTAAGTTGGACTTTGCACAAGGTCATCGTGCAGCGCCGAGCTATCAGTTTAGAGGATATTTATCTGACGTATCTACCAGCGAGGATTTTACTCCGCACTGACATGTGCGCAGTGACCTTCTTTTGAAAGGTGTTGACACAGTGTCCAGATGAAGTATACTCATCGTATAGGCGTAGTACAAAGCACATCATAATGACAACATCAGTTACTTTCTGTAACAGCCACACACCTTCTGTCAGCCTAAGTGCCACCTCAGTGTACACAATTAGGTGTGCATTATGTATGGACGACACGAGATGTCCCATGGGGAGGCTTTACGGTAGGATCATTCACGGACATTTTACTCAATCGTTTGCCTTGTTGGAGTACAATGAAGGAGCGCAGATGGAGATATAACCCTTCGAAGTTAGATCGGCACCGCCAACTATGGGTGACAATTTGTCTTTTGTATCGTTCTTCTCAAGTCGGTCTGAGCCTGGAAAGAATTATTCGATTTCTTGACTTTCGGGGACTTGCACAGGTGAGCTGTCGTCCAGTTCCCTGAACAGAACAATCCTTTAGGATGTCAAATCATTAAAAGAATATGTACATATGATTCTCCCTTTTCCGGAAACTTCTCATCTAGTTGTCAAAGTAATTTCTGCCTCTTCAGCTCATTTGCGTGCGATCATTTGTATTATTTCGTCGTTTCAAATTTTATGCCACCTGTTCTTAAATCATATTACGTTGTTCTGAGGGAGCCTCTTGTAGAAGTGTATGAAGACAGTTGACTTGATGTAGCAGGCCTTCCAGCTAGTTTAGTTTAAAAAAAATACTATTAAAAACTTACGCTACTTTCACATTAAGTTGATGTTTATTTGATAGGCCACTGTTTGTGATGTTTTGTGCCATTTTATGCCATAGATGGAGCTGCTGTGAAAGTATGTTGTTGAGAATCAACAACACCCGGTGAGCAAATCTGTAGGATATTTGTTAACTAATTTCAACTGATATCACGGTGAATAAATTTGCAATATTCATGCTGTTTCACATCTACAAAGAAATAGAAAACCGGATCCTAACTCACAAACTCATCAGCAGAACCAGTGGTCCAACCAGGGTAGTGACTTTGGGGCACATATTACCATGAAAGGGTGTGCAGTAACAATTTTGTGTCAATGATTGTACAGGAGGCGCGGGAGGGGGGGGGGTCGACCAGAGACATGACTATCAAAGTGGAGCGCCACCATCGTTTGGCGCAGACTGTGTACACTTAAGAACATTAAGGAACGGCACTTCCCGCGTGTTCTAAGCTGCAAGTTGCAGCCTTGAAATAGGTAGACCTATGTCATGTAAAAAATTTCTCGGATTTTTCATTTTTCTCAGTAATCATTGGTCTATCACGTCAGAAATTTATTTATTTTCTGTTAGGGAATGTGCCAGAAACAAAACGAAAACATAATAGGAAAAATAATAATATACAAAAAAATTCTATGAATTCTTAAATTGCAGAAATAATTAGTGAGATGAATGGGATTTCAACTTATGCCTGGACGAGACTTAGTGACAAAGGGTGCACACTTGAATATATTACTGTATCAGCACGATAATGTTTATCTCCAGTTCTAGCATTCTAGCTGGAACTGGAAATTAAGCGAAAGATGGACGAACCATGATATTTAAAGTGCCATATTCTTGGTTGAAGTACGCCCACATAGGGAAGAATGCAATAAAAAAAAAAAAAGACGTTAGCAAATACACACAGGACTTGAGAGGTCTGGAGTCTTCTGTGGGGATGGATAATCATATTCCATCCACCATGTGTCCTGTGGGTGATTGCAGTATTAATACGTATATTGACGACATAAGAACATTCTACCCACATTCAGTTCAGGAGGATGATAACTGTGATTTTGCACAGGAATACCTTCTAGACATTTCTAAAAATCGAGTGACGGTCAGTATTAGAAACTGGGAAACTCTGTGACAATCATGCATTATCCTAATACTTACAGATATAAATTTATGACAAAATTAAATAAACACAGATGCTAAAAATGTGTACTTAATACATGACATTAACCAGAAATCTAAAAACTTTGTGATTCCTCACCAATATTCATGAAGAACAAAGGACAATACATACCAGTTTTAAAGTTCATACATGTTACCTGCTTGAGGTAGTGTCAGCAAGGTTTGACCTTTACTCATGTGACCAGTGAGCTCCATACAAACTGACAAAGATCGTCTGCTCACCAAGAGCCACTGTACCAATGGTACTGTAACAGTTTGAAGATCCAACAGAGGCAGCAATAGTCAATGGCTGAGATATATCTTTCTTAATACGCTTTCATAGTTTAACATCTAATGACCTCAAATGACCTTTGAACATTCTGAAAAAACAATGGAGGTCATTTATTCACAGTGGATCGAACTACTGTGTGGCCGCTATTAACCCCTCATGAATTTTCACCTCAAGAAAAAACAAAAACAAACAAACAAACAAACAAAAACGACAGAGATCATCTGCTTATCAAGAGCTGCAAATGTTTAGTTTTTATGGTCCAGCAAAATTAGTTGCTGAGAAATCTTCCTTAGCAGATTTTCGTACTTGAAGCTTTGGTGGCCCCAAATGACCTTTGACCTCCACGGAAAACAACAGGGATCATCCGACATCCACCCATGATGGACTACTTACACACCAGTTTTGAAGTTCAAGCACCTTTCCCTTCTGAAATAAAGCGTTTACAAGCCAAGGCGTCACACAAACACACACATACATACCATCAACAATCGCGTAGATTCCTCTCTTGCCTTTGGCAAGGTATCAAGAAAATGTGGATTACAGTAAAGTTAACAATCAAATGAAACCATACAATCATAATGTGAAAGCTTCTCATGAAACTGATGTGGTAACAGGGTTGAGAGGTATTCCGATACCAAAGTTGGTGTCGCGATTTTGGAAACCGGTTCTACTTGGCACCAGTATAAATTTTCAATTAGTACCGGTTTTACACGGTACCTGTACTGGTACCTATACTTAATTTATCGGAACCGGTAACATTTTCAAACACTTAACCTAAATTATCCTCCAAATGTTCGGCTGATTCTAACATTTTTAATCTCAAAATTGTCTGAAAATAAAATCATGTCAAAAAATAGTGAAAAAATCTAAAAACACATCGTTGTTTTGTTGTAGCCTGCAACCATTCTCTGAACCTAACGTGTCTTGGAAACTTATGCTGGAAACTTTGGAATTCGGTCTAAAAGATTTTGCAGCACCTCATGCTAACAAGTTCTTTGTTTCTGTCGATTTTGTCAAGTTGAGCATATGCCATCAGCCCGTCGAAAAATCAATGTTTTTACACGCTGATCTATACGGACCACTTTTAGACAACATAAAATCGTTTGAAAACGATGAGAAAAAGACACGGAATGTGAATAATCATGAGCTGTGGGGATTTTACAGTGTCACTGGCTTTTTTAGGAAATCCATGTTTTTTCTACAAACGGCAAAAGCGAATCAAAATTATTAAGCGATTAAAATTCACGGTAACAGCTAAGGATTGGGCGATTTCATTTGCTGTGGGAGGGGAAAGGAAGGGTGTTTACTTGGTGAAATAAATAACCCCCCCCCCCCATGAGATGTCATTTGGACTTGACAATTTTGTTGAAATTCCACCATACCAAAGTATATGTTATGCATTGTACATGATCACAGTTAAGAGTGGCAAACATAACAGCCCAATTACAGCAGTTAATGTGACTTCCTCCAATTACGAAAGAATACTGAGAATACCGATGTCATGAGCATTATAATGCCGACCCCTGTTATGACGTCAGGGTATTGATGGAATACAGCAAATTGAAAGACATATGAAATGAAAACAGTACTTGAAAACACTATGGAACAAACCAAAGCATTCTCAGTCTCAAAGGATAAGAAAAACAGATACATTCCAAAAAACCCAACAACCCCTACACCAATCAGGTATAGGAGCTGACTCGCGTCTCCCGGACAGGACCATCTCCCAACAAGACTGTTGAGGATTGCACTAGCGCACGTCGATACAATGCCCTGACTCAATGTGTGACTGTAAACATCAGATGCTGAAAAGCGAAGCCTTCTCCCACCGATGCAGGCAACCGTTGTAGTTAATAAAGCTGAAACCGCCCACAGAGAGCCAATGAAATGATTCTCCGCCATTTCTATATCACTAGAGCCAAATATAAAAGATGGTTTGGAAATCAGAAAAATGCCAACAGTACACATAACTGTTATAACGATATCAACACAGGTAAGAGGCTCCTTCAGAAATATCCAGGCAGCGACACCACTTAAAGCTGGCACACTGTATATGATGGCACTTGCATCGCCAACCGAAGTAAATTTGCAGGCATAAAAAATGGCAATTTGGGTAAAGCCATTGCAACAAGCCAGTAGAACTATCCATTTGATTTCACACAATGTGTAGTCCAGTTTAGGTTTGTTATATATCAGTCCAATGCATGAAAAAAATATCAAGAACACACTACGTACTTCGCCTATCTGAAATACATGAACGGATGTACACAGTTTTACGAGGACCCCGAGGAGGGCATAGAATAGACTTGCAAGTGATATATAAATAAGTCCTCTGCGAGCCCTTACAACCCTGAAGTAATGAAGCAAAGCGGAAACTTCTGAGGTCTTGTCTTGGATATCAACATCTTTTTGAGGATGATTGTTGGCAAGAGTGATTGTTTCAGAGCAATGATTTCCCCCAACAGTTTCAAGAGAAACAAAGAAGGAAATGCCGGTATTGCTAGCTGGATCTTGGCATTCATCTTCAGCTCCTCTGTTGTGAGCCTCCATTCTTCCTGTAGTATTGACGTATTAAAAACAGAACGAAAACACATACGTTAATAACCCTTGAAGGGAGACCTACCCTGCTGGCTGACCCCTTTTTGGGGTTTTGATGAACCCAAAGGAGGTCAAAGATTATTTGGGTCAAAAGGGTTTCAATGATTTCATTATGAGGATTTTTATTTATGAACCTGACATAACGACTGATATGTACAGTATTATGTATCAACATGTATGTACAACTGCATGCTACAGGCACATGTCCAAAAGCATCACTACACGTACATAGCAAACATAGTTTTCACTCTGAGATATCATGTAGACAATGTTTTCACTGTTTGACCCTTGTTGACCCCAAATGACATCTGACCTCCACTCAAAGCGAAAAGGGTCTTGTCTTTAATAGGTTTACCGAGACACTAATACAGTTTCTGTCCAAGTTTACTGTACCTTCATGAACTATTGTGTTTTTTATGTTTTCACAATTTGACCCCTGTAGATCCCAAATAACCTTTGGCCTCCACAAAAATTATTTAGGGTCTTGAACTCTGTACTCACCAACTATCAAATCTGTCCAAGCTTCTCTTTTTGAGATGTTGTGTTTACAAGGTTTTCACAATTTACCCTTGTGACTCCAAAAGACCTTTGACCTATAGAAAAAGCTTACTTGTACTTGATGTGGTACACCTACATACCAAATATGAATTTACCCAAGCGTCTCTCTAAAAAATTGTTTTAACAAGTTTTCACAATTGGGCAGCTGCTGAGCCTAAATGACGTTTAACCTCCACCAAAGACAAAAGGCTTCTTCCACTCAATATGGTACTGTGCACCTGCACACGAAACATGAGATTGACTGTACCCAAGTTCCCATTCTTGAGATATTGTGCTTAACATATTTTCACAATCTCACCCCTGTTGACCTCAATTGACTTTTGACTTTCCCCAAAAAAAGGGTTCTTGTCTTCACTGTGCCACCTATATATTCCAAACATGAGATCTTCTGAAGCTTCCCTCGAGATAAAATTTAGGCCCATCTCGGGCCCTAAACTAAGTATCAGAGGGACTTCTTAATTGAAAAAAATGATACTATCATTAAATATGAAGATATGACCACATTAAAACTGAATTTCTCATAAAGTCTAATGTTATGGCCCATTCTTGGGCCCATCTCATTGAAAGAGTTGGCAACATGCAATGGAGGAGAAATTGCCCTGGTACAGTATGATATTGCTATGAGCATATACCAGCACATATCTTCAGTACTTATCTAACTTTGCAACTCATTTCCCCTGTGCCAATTAGACACCATTATGAATATGTTGAACATATTAATTCACTCTTTGTTTGGCACAAAAACTGCTGACCATGCATGCCTTGCACTGTATGTCAGGCCCACTGAACTGGGAAGTGCTCTTTCTTCACATTTTAACTATTTAAGCTTATACAAACTAGAATCCCCTTGCATAATCGGTCCCATTAAACTTCATCCTCTTCTATGAGAAGAGAAGAGATACAAGAGAGATACAGAGCATCCAAGACAATATCGATATCCGGGACACGGTCCCACCATAGTTTTGTTCCAGTCTCAAAAACTATTCAAATGCGGCGATTGTCGGGAGACGACCTATGGACTTCTGTATCTTTTAATGAAAATAGCTCACGTAAAGCAGTATCAGCACGAGAAAGTAATAAGTGCCATCCTGGCAAATATGTTGCCTGTATGTATGATGGTGACTGGTACATTGGAAGCATTGCACAACACTCAAGGGATTACAGCGATGTGTATGTTAAATTCTTGTAACGTTCCCAAAACAACACTCTATCCTGGCCACAAGGTTTACAAGAAGAAAGTTGGGTTCCTTTCCAGGATGTCTTGTGTGTCATTGATGCTCCGCAAGCACAAGGACGAGGAGGCCATCACTATTTACCGTCATCAGCAACTATAGAGCAGATAATTTCTCTAGTACAAAATCTTATACTGTAAAGTGACTTTGGTGATGTATGTCAACAGAAGAAGACCCCACTGCAGGCAGCATCAAATAACATACACATGTACTGTATTAATGATCATTAACTTTATCATAGTTGTATGTCTTTTGACATGTGAGTGAAAAATTTCCCCATGAGCAATGGAAGAAATGAAAACAAACCAAAGAGAACTTTACATACTTGTGTAGTCATGCTATGAACATATGTAACTTAAAAACAGATAGAATTAACCTACCAGGGCAATTTCCCCTCCATTGCATCTTTCAATGAGATGGGCCCACGAATGGGCCATAACATTAGATTTTATGAGAAATTCAATTTTAATGTGATCATATCTTCATATTTAATGCTAGTATCATGGTTTTGACAGTATCAACGTCGTGTGCAATGTTTTGACTTGTGTCTAATGATTTGTTTTGTGTTTTGTTTTCTGTTCGCAATGGCTCTGTGGAAACTTTCCAAGGTTACTTTTGTACAATTCTGTGCACTAATTGTCAATCAAAGACAGTAGTGAATTAACTTGTGTCACTTGAAAGCAAATAAAGTACTTTATGTTGCAAATCAATCACATGCCACCATTGGGTTCACGTGTAAAATACAGAGAAAAAATTTTGGATTAAAATGCCACTTGCATATTGCAGGCAATGGCGCTTCCCAGTCTCTCTGGCTTTAATGTGAGTTTTCTTCCTATTTTTTAAGCATTTTCCGTATTTTTCAGAACACAGGTTCGGACATTTCCACTACCAATGGTGCAGAGGGGATGATAAGAGAATTTCATGGGTTCACAATTCATTGACGGATAGCAACCGCATGTGACCATCATTGATGCTGCATGAGGAGCAAGGACCGCTAGGGTCTTAGTGTAGGTTGGACCTTGGAGGGAAAACTTTCAAGCCATATGGTCGGTGTGGAGGACTTTCGGATATGTAGGCTTCTGCGTTGTAAAGTACATTTGTGAAGTTTTAAAACTTACAGTACAACTGTCGGTATAAAAACTAATTCTTTGTAACAATCTTAGCCCACCTTTTCCATGCAAATGCACAAAAATTAGTACTTTCAGTGACTGCTTCGGAAGTTTCTGTCTTTATTTTACCCTATACTGTTTTACCTTTGATTTTCATGGGTGAGGGGGGGGGGGCAAGTGGGTGGGAAGACATTTGACCGGGGTTCCCGCAACCTGTCTGCGCTGTTGCTTAGTTCCTAACATTTAGGTCCTTTTAGGGAAGAATATACACTGTCTCATCACTGTCTTGTCTCATTCATATAGGCCTATCCTTTGGAACCTTTAAGTGGAATGGGGTCTTACGATTACATAATATCACGTTACACTTATGCAGATAGAATAAAAGGTGAATGGTAAATATATAGCTATTGCTCTCGAACAGTGCTGTGCATAACGTTACACGTCCCATCACAGCCCTTGTGCCACTAACACAAATCTTGAGCCTAATTAGCTTTGCCACAAAATGCCCCCCCCCCCAAAAAAAAAAAAAAAAAATCGGCGAAAACAGTTCATGCAGTACTTTCATTACAACTACATGATATGTGCAGTGAGTACATCTTAACTATGTATGATAATCCATAAAACTGTTTTTGGTGACCATTCAAAGCATAAAACAGCATCATTCACTCACTCAAGGGCTTGCGACAGCTTTGTACTGACTTGGTCTTACATTCAATTTTTTGAGTAAAAATTCATCCATTTCCTCATCTCATTTGGGTAAAAAGCTAAAAAGGTGGTTGCAGAATGGTGGGTGTGTTAAAAAGATTATGTCTATCTTTGGTAAGAGAAAGGCAAAACTGTTTGTGAACGTGAGAGATAAGGCCAAGTAAAAAAAAAAATAGTTTCTTGTCCAGCCAACAGGAATATCTGCTCACGCACAACATTTCTTATTTTTTTACTATCAAATGTACTAAGACTTTTAATCGAAAATGTCATGTCCCGACCACGGAAATCATCTCTCCAAGTCTTTAGCGATGTCTTTGCAACATTGCACTCACAGAGACAGTGATGAAGCATGTGAGAAAAACAGTTTGCTGTACTGCCAACGGCCTTCCAGGTTCCGGGGTGTAAAAAAGGAGGCCCGCACGTCTAAATCTTTTGAAAAGTTTGGACAAGAACATATTTTTTGTTTTTACTTGGCCTAACGACCCTGGCGAGGGTCAGCTAAGGATTCAAAATTTGTGGGAGCAATTGCAGAATGCAACGTCCATCCTGAAATTGAGTGACAACAATATAGAGTTGCTCATTTTCAAAGTGCATTCAAGCGCGACATTCTTTTGAGGACGATTTGCTGTAGAGAGCAATGAGTTTCGACCATGTACTGTAATGTAAAACACAGCCCTGTTCAAGGACTAATACTTTAAAAGGCCTAGGCTGAGTAATGGCAGTAATACCACTCAACTCTGAAGTCTTCCTTACATGTATCAAACTTTAGGCTTCGCTGTGATCAAACGTGAGGCAGTCCTGAAGGCCTATTCGATTAGGCCTAGGCCTAATCCGTGAAGTGTGAAGCGCGCTCCAAGCCAACTATGAGATGAAACTGTTGTATGGTATATGCAATTGTACGTATCTAGTATACGAAATGACAGTACACTATAACTAATAAGAGCAATTAAAAAAAGAGCATTACCTGTAGGCCTGGGCTACGTCCTTGGCCTAGGCTATAGAGAGTTGGAAAAGCATGGGCCTAACGTCAGTCGTCTCATACTAAGGTAGGCCCAACTGGTATTTAATTGAGAACATTATAAATGAGACGTCACTTTGCAGACTGTAGGCAAGTGAGTTACGGTAACTTAGTTGTTACTCACAATCACATTCAACCCAGCTGAACTTAGCAGCCATAGTGCCATCTACATAAATATTTTCAATCTGTTATAATAATTGAAGAAAAACTAATTACAGATTTATAACCTAAAAAGACAGATTAATAATCTGTAATTACAGATTAATAATCTGTAATTACAGATTAATAATCTGTTATTACAGATTTTGTTAATCTGTGGTTACAGATTTAAAATAGTAATATAGTTGGCACTAATAGGCTTTCGTAGAATAGAGCACATGAGGTGAATAGCCTGGACTCCGTGCAAAAATGAACTCCGAAAAAGTACAGTTGTTTTTGAGGGTTGCAGGTTATATTATTAAAGAGGTCTAGGGTTGTAGAGAATGCGGAGAGTGTCTATGCATATATGTTTCGGGTTAGGGGTTATGCAAAGGGTTAGGCATCTGGGTTATACGGAATGCGGAAATAGAAAAGTAGGCTAGAAAAAATGGAAATACGGGGCAAAGAGTGGAGAAAGTAATGAAATAAAAGGACTCACCGTATTTCTTACAGAAAACGCGGAAACCTCCCACAAAAATACTTCCACAATTGCACTGATTCCATTGCACTGATTCCACTGATTCCAACAACTCAATGGAGGTCAAAGGTCATGTGATGTCAGTGGAGGTCACATGTAATTTGTAACCTTGTAGACATGGATGGTATCTCAGGAAGAGGAAGATGTTTGAACTTTAATTTGGTACCAAGTATTGTCCCTTGCTTTCAATGTATATTGACAAGGAATCTCAAAGACTTTAACTAAATTTTGTAGTGCGCTAACTGTAGGGATATCGAAACTCTAGGACTGAGTAGGCTTGGGACACGTAGGTTTGTTATTTGAGGTGTCTGGTATGTTGGCGTGCCATAGATTTACAGTGATGACACTGATGAATCTAAATATGCTATAAACTGGTCATTGTCGTCGTCATATTTCTTCCTTCCTCTTCTCCTTCATTTTCTTGTTCTTTGTAAGGTCACTAGATCTTTATTAAACTCACCAGTTTGTGTTACAGTGTCCTTCATATTTACACACTTATAAATTACTGTATGTATATTTATATATATATATATGTATTGACGAAATAAATAAAATAAAAATAGAGTATCACAAATAATGTATTAATGATGAATAAATAATATATTTCTAATTACGATCTATGTCATTCCTCCAAGAGGGTTAGGGGAAATAGAGGGTTACTTCATGTTGTTGACATGTTAACCAGGAAGGTCTCTGACTGGCTGAAACTGTAAATAATTGCAGTTCACTAATCAAAGGCTTACTGAACATGAAATTTGGTTACTTGGTTTATTCTGACTTTGCAAACAAAACTATATGGACACTTAGCTCAATTGGTCTCCATGGAAACAATTATTGACCAGTCAGATTTTGAGTTTTCAGGCAATTAATGCACTTGTAAAATTGATATGACTGAGAGCACGGTTTTAGTGCTTCTTCATGATTTGGTGCCTTTCCGTGCCTATATTAAAACCCTTACAGTAGAAAACCGCAGCCAGTAATAGTTTAAAATTACCACCTTGTAATTCCTAGATCACATTTAACCCATTGCTTGGCCGATGTATCAGATTTTAGGCATCTGCCGGGGTTTACACTGGAAAAACGGGCCGATAACGCTTACATGGTCACACTGCAAAGGGGCCCGCAAGGGGTCTTTACGGGGTCCGAGTTGTGACCGTTATTTCTGGATATATGACAGTTTCTCGAACGGTTTCCGACCGGTTCTTGTCCGACACACGACCGACTATCATCTGACGCCCCTACGGTACTCGTCATAGCGCAGACCCATTCTTGAAGACCAGACAGTTTCCGAACGACATCACTAACGCTACTAACCGACTCCACTTGCTTTCCAAACAACTCTTTGAGACAGTGGCGTACCCAGGAATTCGTGGAGGGGGAGGCCGTAGCCTCTGCCGGAATTGCTGCGATTGAAAGATCCGAGCGTAGCGCCACGATCGGTTGGCGCGGAGCGTACAAGAAAGTTTTTGCTAGGGGGTCGGAGGGCATGCTTTTCCCCGGAAAATTGTAGAATCTGCAGATCTCCTGCAGTCTGGAGCATTTAAGAAGACCTTAAAAGACCTTCCAAGGGGAGGGGGTGCAAACTCGTGAAGACTATTTAAGCGGAGCGCCAACATCGGTTGGCGCGGAGCGTACAAGAAAATTTTGGGTTTTACAAACCCCCCAGATGGCCGGAAATAGTCCTTCCCAAGTTTTTTCAGCTGCATGAACCCAGCCTTGAAATATAAATCTCATGTCTACAATTTCTCAATTACTGAGAAAATAATTAGTCTGTGAAAAATGAAGCAATGCCGAGATGAGCATTCAAAGAAACGTTTGGCTCTACAAACCACTCAGATAGATGAAAACTGCCCTTCCTGGGTGTTTAACATGCAGACATACATGCTCCCAACCCTGCATTCCACCCCTGCCTTGGTAAGCCTGCCACATAAATTGAGGGAATTACTATTTAGCGATATCGCGGGGGAAAAAAAGCGAAAATGAGATCAAGCAGGGTCGCCGTGTTCGCCTACTTTCCCTGGCTATGCCTATGCTCCCGGGTATTTCTGGCGAAGTCATAAAAAAAAAAAATACCACAATATGGCCGGGGGGGGGGGGGCGATCGCCTCCATCGCCCCTCCTTGGCTACGCGCCTGAGTAGACACTTTGGTAGTCGTGGCGGTTTGAACAGGGCTTAAAATGCACCGACTGCACCCGACTACAATTGAACATATTTAATCGGGCCCGGCGACGGCTTACGACACAACTGAACTCTAGTCGTGGAACCGGTCACACCGCCACGACCACAGCAGACGCGGTGGGTGGTCGCCGTCGTGTCGCAGGTTGTCGTGGCAGTGTGTCCCGGGCTTTTTATTGTATCTAGTTCAATGATATCCACAGCCACAATGACATAACCATGCATGCGCGTTTTTTAGCTTATTACCTCATCACCCCACATAGTATATGTATCTAGAGAAGATAAATTGTGGTCAGTTTGGGCCTGTATACATTTTATGACATAAGTGGAGAGGTTTTATCTTCCTGCTAAAAGTGAACGATATGTCAAGATAAAATAATATTTCATAGCTGACCCTTCAAACACATGGCTGGAAAAAATGGACCTCCCTCAACTTGGGGTGGATCGTTCGAACGCTCCGACCCCCCTGGCTACGGGCCTGTATTCCCTCAAGTTTACCTATATACATATAGTAGGCCTATATTGATACTAATCATGTCAATTCCCGCTTATTTCTGATATTTTCAGCAAGATATGCAGTATTTAAAAAAATGGGGAATGTGAGGGGGGCATGGCCCAATGGTCCCCCCCCCCTTGTGTACGCTAGTGACTGAATCCACTGTATGAATGTCCATCACAGAGTCCATTTCAGTCTGTTGTGTATGTCAGAGAAATGAGTATACACCCTTTCCATCCATCAGCCCATCATAAGAAATCAGCATGAATTTGACAAGTTTGCTTAAGTAAGTACGTACAGCAGTATATGATGTACTATACATGACTTAACAATTGGAAATTTCTCACTAACATTACAGCAGTGAATTTAACTTCATACAGTCATTAAAGAATACTGAGAATACCGATGTCAAGAGGATTATAATGCCCACCCCTGTTATGACGTCAGGGTATTGATGGAATACAGCAAATTGAAAGACATATGAAATGAAAACAGTACTTGAAAACACTATGGAACAAACCAAAGCATTCTCAGTCTCAAAGGATAAGAAAAACAGATACATTCCAAAAAACCCAACAACCCCTACACCAATCAGGTATAGGAGCTGACTCACGTCTCCCGGACAGGACCATCTCCCAATAAGACTGTTGAGGATTGCACTGGCGAACGTCGATACAAGGCCTTGACGCAATGTGTACATGTAAACAATCAGCTGCTGAAAAAAGGAGCTTTCTCCAACCGATGCAGGCAACCGTTGAAGCTAACAATGCTGAAACAGCCCACAGAGAGCCAATAAAATGATTCCCTGCTACATCTGTGTGGGTTGAGCCAAATATAAATGATGGTTTGGAAATAAAAAAAAAATAATCCAACAGTACACATCGCTGTTATGATGATATCAACACAAGTTAGAGGCTCTTTCAGAAATATCCAGGCAGCAACGCCACTTAAAGCTGGTACACTGTATATGATAGCTCTTGCATCTCCAACCGAAATTAATTTACAGGCATAACAAATGGCAATTTGGGTAAAGCCATTTCAACAAGCTAATAAAACTTTCCATTTGGTTTCATAAGTGGTGTAGTTCAATTTGCGTTTGTTATATATCAGTCCAATAAATGAAAAATATATCAAGAATACACCACGTACACTTCGCCTATATGAAATTACATGAACTGACGTACAAAGTCTTACAAGCTGCTCGGAAGAGAGCAAACAGTAAACTTGCAAGCGACACATAAATAAGTCCTCTGCGATCTCTTACAACACTGAAGTAATGACCCAAAGTGGAACGTTCTAAGGTCTTGTCTTGGATACCGACGTCTTTCGGAGGATGATCATAGTTGGCAACATGGTTTGTTCCCAGCAATGATTTCCCTCCACAGTTTCAAGAGACGCCAGAGGAGAAACTCCGCGGGTACTACCAGTTAGACACATTTATCTTCAGCCCCTTCATTGTGAGCTTCCATCCTTCCTGCACTATCGATATATTAAAACGCAAAAGGAATACACAAAATTTAATTACTCTTCATTGGAAGAAAACTGACCCTGGCGGCTGATAGATTTTTTCTTTTGTTAGGCATTTGGGCTGTTAAATCCACATGTACTCAGCAGTGCAGCACACATACACGTACAGTGCCATTTTCATCGAGCTTATTCTGTACCCGCAGCCCCTGAGGCAGAATGTAATTGTCTGACTCTACAAATACAGTATCTCAAAAAGGGAAGCTTCGTCAGATTGGATATTGGGTACGCAAGTATACAACGTTGAGTGCTATTTTATGGAGGTCAAAGGTCATTTGGGGTCAAATTTTGAAAACTTTTTAAACTCAATATCTCAAGAAGGGAAGCTTGGACTTAAGTTGTATTTTGTATGTAGGTAAACCTATTACAAACAACCCCCCTCCCCCCCCCCCATTGCTTTTAGTGAATGGCAGATATCATTCGGGGTCGACAGGGTCAAAGAGGGAGAACCTTGAACAGTAAACAAGATATTTCAAAAAGGAAAGTTTGCACTGATTTTATCTTTTTATTTTTATGTAGGTGCAGTGCATCAGGTTCACATCTCTTTTTTTTGGGGGGGGGGGATGAAGGTCCAAAAGTCCAACTGGCTGGGTGTTTTTTCCAACTAAATGGGGACACCAACAGTTTCGGACACTATGAATACTTCTCAGGTGAAAGTGAGAGTCTTTACGAAAAGGGCAGTATCAGACTCGGCGAAACAAAAGAAACGTATCGAAAAGGGGGGGGGGGGGTTGAGTAACGTCAGGGCAATTAGAGTACCTTTATAGGGAGAGTAGCGACAACTTAAAATTGGACGCCATTTTGTTTCCATTTCCTGCGTACCTAGAGCACACTGTACGTGGCTGAAGATTGCCTTTTAAGCGTTGCGGGTTTTCTTTTGTCGTATTTCTGGTCTCTATTGAACGAGAGGGGTGGGGTTTCGTGTACAAAATCTGTGGGGAGTCACTCACAATGACATGGGTTCGGGAGGGGGACAATTAATGTCACAAGGGGCCAGAGTAGACATCCTATTTTGATGACTGCTTGGTACATATGGAGTACACTCTTGACTTTAAAGCAAACGTTTAGAATTGATATTGGTACCACGTCAGGGGGAGACAAAACATTATTCGCCGAAGATCCCTCAGGGTACAAGGAGGAGAACAAAGAGGGGGCAGGGACTGCAAATGGGAAGATGCCCCTTGGCAACAACAAAGGCCCGAAAGGTCAGTTACGTTCAGGTGAACTCATTTGGCTGGAAAATTTGTGATAGAAACATTTAGACTACATTGTACTAGTTTAAGAACCCTCTCCCTAGTTTGGGCCAGGCCCTTGGATCCCGGTCCCACCAATCTCGAAGTAATACGAAGTATGACATGTGAGGTATCTACGGATAAAGCATTTGAAGAAATATACAAAACTGTTGTTCATGTTCACCATTGAATCTTGTCTAGAATCAGAGCTTTATTTTAGAGTTCTCGAAACACTGGGTCCTGGGCCCGATTGTCATAACATATTAGAAAGCATAGCATGAAAGGTAATTATGAATAACTAGTTTGAAGGAGAATATAAAACTGCAGTTCTTAATCCTGTGTAACTTGATTCCTACACAACATTTCAGTTTGAGTGAATAAACTTCAACATTTTGTATCTCAGCTCAGGAATGCCCTATGAAGATGGGAGTTAGCCTGTTACAATTCATTCTTAATGGTCTTTAATTTTGGATTTTTGACTGTAGGTACACTTTTATCAAATTGACAGCAAACATTAGAAATTTTGACAGCATACACCGTATGAAACGTAGAAAGACGTCGAAAAAAGCCCTTGGGGAGACTTTGATCTGAAAGGTAGGTTATTGAGGTGAATCATAAAGGTATCTGAAGTTTACGCAAATGCCAGCATTATTAACTATTTCTGTTCATACATACTAAATTACAACCAAGGGTGAAACAGCGAACAAAAAAAAAAATGATGAGTGAACACAAAACTTGAGAAAAATTGAAAAAAAAAGAGACACTTCAAGAGTCATTTCACTTTCTTAGCTAGTGTACCCATAGTCATACTCTTGCTGACAAGTTCACCATGTCTCTTCAGTCTTGCTGATTCCTTCAACAGTTCCTAATTTCTTTTTTTTTTTTTTGGTGGGGGGGGGGGGGAGAAAAAGTGCAAGGGAACACTGATGAATTTACTAATGAGATTATGTTTGAGATTGTGGCAGGGAGAGATCTTGATATCTTTGGTCAGCTGTTCTGCTTCAATGACAACAACATCTTTGATGTTGGGTCCCTTAATGAGATTTCTTTACTTGCCCCTGAACAGAGTCTCCACTTTAACCAGCATGTTAAAGGCTTTTTCAGACACATGCTGCAAACAACCTTGTCTGTGCTCTCTCAAAAGGGTGAGCGTAGCTGCCTGATGTGGCCCATCCTGATGTCCACTGGTAACCTAGCTCATGCAAACATTCGTCACAAGTCTTCTCATTTTTCTTGATTGAATTAAGACAGTGCCCGCCAAGGTTGTAAAAACTGTCAAGTTCGACTTGGGGAAGGTTTGAGAAAAGCTCCTCATCTGATAAGCAAGGTTCAGGAATTTCTGGCTTTTGTTGTGGCATCTGCAAATTCTGGTTGAAGAACTCTGCCAAAAACTCTCCATCATCTTGGTCATAGCTTCCTGCTTGCTTGAGAGCGAGGAGCTGTGCACTACCGATTATAATACCGATAAATTCTCTAGGCAGTCCTGAGTAAGTCGAGATGTGGGGAGAAATTTGTTCCCAGCATTCAGCAACTGATACAGAATAGCAGTTTAGTTGGTTAACCAATCCAATGAATTTTAGTAATCCAACTTACTTTGCCAGATAAAGGCTAGGCGACGGTTTGTCCCGTCCTACACAGACTAGGGTTCCTTTATAGAGAAGGAACCCTAACACAGACGAGCCTAAAGTTAGGCCTAGCTACCCTTTTCGTCCTATTCACAGTACGTTAGTAGTCTATGCCCCTGAGCGTTGAGTCTACCACCTATAACTTAGTTCTAACGTTACATGGCAGAGAAACGACGTTGGTTGGTTTCCAATTGACACGGCTGACTTTATTCTCCCAAATCTTTCTTCTGTTAGTATTTGTGGGGAATCTGTACATCCTAAACCCTTTCTGGAACCGATTGTGGCAACTAAATGCACAACAACCCGTCCTTTTCTTGGAGAACTGGAAAGTTTACGTGTAGTCGCTGCCATTGACTGCGTGCGGCCAAAACTTTTTGGAAACAAAATGGCTCCTGTAGTCACATGACCTGTAATTTTTGGAACGTCAATGTCGCTACTCTCCCTATAAAGGTACTCTAAGGGCAATCAAAGAAGAGCGCCACCAAGTAAAATTTGGCTTTTCAGATCCTTAGAGGGCAGGAAACGGCACCTTCTGGACGTACTTGAGCCGCATGTACCCATCCCTGAAATATCAATGTCGTACTCTCTTAATGCAAAAAAAAAAAAAAGAGTAAAATTCTACAAAAAAAAAGTGACTACAGTGATCACTCTTGCTTTCGATGACATTCCACTATCCATTGAGTGACATTTAACATTTCATTAGAGTTAATAACCACTTCAAACAGAGTGACGTCTCCATCCAATTCCACTCTTTAAAAGAGACACTGAATGTGGAAAGAAATGCTTATCTCCGAAAAATGGAAAAACTTATCGGGAAGGTTGAGGTGACAAAAAGAATCGAAATGAATAACGAATCCTGTTTCCTTTTTTCCTTCTTTGAGTACTTGGCTAATATTTCTTGGCTGAACACATCGGAGCCCACAACTTTTTTTTCATCAATTCATGTGTTTTCAAACTATGACCGCTATTGACCCCAAATGACCGTTGACCTACACAAGAAACAAAAGCATTCTTGTAGTTGATGTGGTACATCTACATACAAATTATGAGATTTGTCCACAGTTTCTTTCTTGAGATATTGTGTTTACAACTTTCCACAATCTGACTTCCCTCAAAACAGCCAATGACATTTTGTAAAATCACCAGAGCTCATGATTTTTCACATTCCATGTGTCTTTCTCACTGTTTTCAAACTATGTTAGTGTAAAACTGCTCCGTATAAATCAGCGTGTAAAAACATCGATTTTTCTGAGGGGCTGATGCCATATGCACGATTTCACAATATCGACAGAAACAGCAGGAGGTACTGAAAAATCTTATAGACCGAATTCCAAATTCTTTTAAGCATAGGCTTCCATGACAAACGGTAAGAAAAACAACTTGTTTATAGAGGGCGTTGAATTTGTGTGCTGTTGTTGGCAATGAAAGCTATGGCGCGTGTGAACAGCGTGCTAATGAGAGAAACAATTTGAAATGCAGGAATGTAACGGCATATGTGTTCGCTGCAAAATAAGTTTTTCCAATCTTTGACTTCAGTTAAAGTTATGTCAGTTAGAATGGATTCTTCTTCGAGTGACTTAAAAAAAAAAAAAAAACAATGAAAACTAACACTGAAAACCATTGTGCCTCCCTAGCATTTCAGGTCAGGTTAACCGGCTGGATTTGGAGTTGGCACGAAATACTCTCCAATGGAGTCGAAATTAGCTTGTACTTGGATTAGGTGTACTCAGTTGCAACACTGTTCTGTGTTGTGCAATGCGTTGCTCCTTCAGTTGATACATGTTGTAAGGAACTGTATTTTTTTTTCTTTTCCAGCATATATATCGTCAGTGTGTTACAAGTTACATTTTGTAAGATATAATTTGAATTATAGTAATGCCTATACTGTATAGAGGTTTGTCACCAACGTCATAAAACCACGTGACGTGTTGTTTACGTTCATGACCTGGCGGTATACTTCCGTCAAGGCCAGTGCTGCATGCATAGGGATTACTGTACAGCCAGCACTCTCCAATGTAAGTCCGCACACTCAAGCTAAGAATTTAGAGAATTTCACGGGTTAAAACTGGAGCTCAACATATATAGAAACCAACGCTGTCAATAATCAAATAATGCTTTTAATTAATAGTGCTTGAATTTGCAAACATATATACAGTGAACTCGTAGAAATGAATTAGGGTAAATCAATAAAGGTGAAGTAAGGAAAAACTGATTCCAATCAATAGTGTCCTGTTTCCGGTTTTCAAAAGGACAAATTAAAAAACTTCGACGAATGCTCTGTTCTTTATGAAGTAAAACTGAAAATAATTCTTCGACAAACTGTTCTCTTCCAAAATGAAATACTGTCACCCTCTTGATGGTGAACTTATAGTTGGGCACGAGCCCCTCTTTCGAAACGTTATTTCCTTGGCAAAGGATAGGCTATTTCCCCCTTACTGCCTTCTGGCTTACTTCCAAATGTAAGAGCTTGTCACTAATAGCCATTAAATCTCTCCTGTCACATGAGCCATCTGAAACAATTAAAAACGTATAATTATCTTCTACTTTCAGCAGCAATCATTTCGACAAAACCCCTTTAATTAAACACATCCCAAGGAACTTACATTAACCCTTAGATTCTTCTACCACATACGTCAATCTGCCCGAAAAAGTGACAAATACACACTAGTTGCTCCCACACCATAACCTAACCAACAGATTACTCTACATCACATGCCCCCTGTTAATTCTGCAAATCACTTCAGCATGTAAAACTGAACCAATTAAGCAAGACAATCTTAAGTTTGTCCCCAATACAACAAAATAACTCACACTTATATTCCTGAATTGGCAGAACCAATGTTGCCTCTGTCCGCCCTGGTGGTACGCATGGGGTTTGTTGTGACCTGTAACTTGCCACACCAGCCCCAATTTGCATCTAACGGTACCTGTACTGGCTACAGTTGGCCTGACCTTCACTTCACAGTGTCTTGAGCAGAACTGACTCTTTGCTGTTCACAAAAACCCATCAGGGTGACCAAACACCCATCTGCTATACAAACAAAATGGGTGATTGCATAGCATGCATACTATCCACTAATTGATTGCATTGTTTGCCAAATACCATCTAAATTATATGCAAGATACCATACATCTCATGCACATTGCCACCAATACCATGAGGAACGGTCCATTTACTCCACAGGTAAGTAATTACAAAACACATATAAACACAATGAAAACACCATTGTGACAGAGAACATGGCCTATAGGGATACAAGTTAGCTAAACTTCGACGATTTTGAAGATTTCTTGGCTCAACCTTTAGGATCCATACCTTTTGAATGAGCTCGCAAACCTCAACTTGCTTCCAAAGGCACATTACTGACTAACTCGGCCTAAGCCAGTGCCAGTTAAGTCTGTGTTGTAAACCTATCCAAGGTAAAGTCTAATGGTATGTTCCGAATCAGGGTCAGTGATCGAGCTATCGACCATGGTGTTGAATGGTTAGAAGAATAATGAAGGAACTGTTGAACTTGTACTTCTTGTTCGTCTACAGCAGAAAGTCCAACTTCTGGCATTGTAGTGTAGGCCGAGGCTATATTGCCATGCAGAATCTGTTGCTAACGTTATGTTGTCAGTGAGGAAGTGCCCGAGGAGTGTTTGGCGCCAATTTTAAACCAAAGGTTAGTTTTCCTTATTGCTTATAATAACTTAAGCGGTCTATGTTGTTGTCGTTGCCTACGTTATTGCTGTTGCTGTAGTCGTCGTCGTTGTTATTTGGTTTTAAGCATTATCTTATTATGAATCGATTTAGATATTTGTAAACTGTTATCAGAGACTGTATCAATCGTATCTTGTTATTGGTATTATCATTTTGTATTTTATTTTCTGTAATTATTATCGATGTTTTATATTCTATTTTATATGTGCACCTTTGATCACTGGTCTAAGTGGAATCTTGGACTCCATAAATGACATTATAATGAATTATTCTTACACGCCACTTTCAATTGTTTCCTATTTTCCTACCAGTCTCCGTAATTTCTTCAATCACAGAAAATTACTACAGACACTGACGTTACTCCTGACACGGCATCTGGATATTGACAAAATATAGCAAACTGAAATAGATGTGCAATGATACTGGTAGGATAGCACTGTTGAACAGACCAGAGCTCTCCCAGTCTCCAAGGAATAGCCGCACTAGAGATACTTTGCAAAGAATCCCATGACATTTTTGAATAAATTCAATACATAATCGATATCATGAAATGAAGATTTGAAAATGAGCAGCAGTTTATCAATCCTTTATTAGTACCGAACAAATCGCTTCAATAATTAGTCAACCTATAGTACTTCTATATATAAGAATTTTGGTATCATAGCCTAAAATATTGCTAGCTTTCGTTTAACTTAACAAAATTACATTATCCACGGCAATGTGACATGAAAACCACATTTTGGAGTAATGACCGAATTTTAACATTAAAAATGTTGAAAGTATAGCCACAATTTTCACAAAATTCCATCAAACATTAACCATTTTCCAAAAAAATTCTCTTTTACAGTTGCATCATGAATGAACATGAGCCAAATATGCAAATTTGTGACGTCCAGGGAGGGACTCACCTCATATGCCTTGTGTTCTCCTTTTCTTAATAACCTTTATTCCAAGGACAACTGAGAATTCTACATGTACATGAGGGTTTTATTTTTGAAGCACGTTTTGCCATCTTTAGAAATATTGATATCACTTTCAATGTGAAACCCAGTAATTAAGAAATAAAATGTAAAGGACTAACAAAAGAAACACTGACACTGTACAACACCCTACATCATATGTTTTGCATTTTCGTTTGAAAGTTTGAAAAGCCATATCTCAGAAACGGTAATAGATAGAAACACAATTCCGATGTATTATCACTCAGGATTTCACTCTGCAACTTCTGAACGAAGCTAACTCTTTTCTAGATGCATGTCACTTGGCCTTTAAATAGATCAACATTTGCATACAATGCATTTAAAGATTCCATTTCAGTTTAGGTGTTTGCAAACTGAAGTTACAGTTGTGATAAACATGCAGATGCATGATTTAAGGGACAAACGTTTGACATGCATGTATCTTTAACGTTATTTGCAAAGGCTGTCTTCGCAAGAAAAAACTTAATAGCAAGAGAACGTATGTGTGTTTTACCTGATCCAGCCACTAGACATAGAGGAATTAAGTGCTGGGGATGCTACAGATCTAGAGCTTTCCCAAGTATAAAATGTGATTTTACAATTAATAACGAACTTTTACAGTAGGCTTAACTTTTTAATTTAGCTTCGAAAATCAATAGTATATCTTTGCACATCGTTCAGGTTTACCCAAGACCGGATGTGTACATTTTGCCATTTAAACCATGATACCTTGTGTAATGCACAATTTTACCACAGTTGCGAAGAACACGATTTACGATTCCTTTTAGAAATATACTCAAACATGTAGGTAGTGACTGCTCCAGCACTCTTCCAGTCTCCTCAACCACACTAGATCTTATACATTGACATAAAATAATATAATATAAGATATAGACGTATTCAGATAATACCTGAATGACAACTTCATAGGCTTAATATTGTAATTATGAAAAAGAGCACCAATTTTCCCACGCTTTGTGAAGTATAATTATACACCAATTATAGGAATTAGTATACTATAAAACAGTCAAACGAAGTGAGAAGGGGATCAAAATTCTACCTTTTTGGATTAACGACTCACTACTTTCTTCATATAAACTGATCTCTGACACGGAAGTATTTCCAATGAATAATTACACAGGTTAAATTTTATAGTTACCAAGGGCAAAGACACAGCGGTATACATGATAACACAGATAACAACAGAATTATTCGAAGTTCACAATGTATAACTTATGTATTAATATAACAATTTATGATTTAATAGTATAATAACTTTATTAATAACACGGAACGGTATTTAAAGCGCATTGTTATCGTCTAACTGACTTTCACGTAGGTACTGCCTCTTCTTCCAATCGCGAAAGAATACTACAAATACTGATGTCATAAGCAGCGCAATACCTACACCGGACACGATATCAGGAAACTGGTGGAATATGGTAAACTGAAATACATATGAACAACATATGGTACTTGAGAAAACGATTGAACAAACCAAAGCATTCTCAGTTTCCAAAGCTAGGCTGTACATATACTTTCCGAAAAAACCGATGACACCAACGCCGAGCAGGTATAGAAGCTGACTCACGTCACCCGGACAGGACCATCTCCCAACAAGACCGTTAAGGATTGCACTTGCGCACGTCGATACAATGCCCTGACCCAATGTTAAAATGTAAACGTCGGATGCTGAGAAACAAAGTTTTCTCGTACCGATGCAGGAAACAGTCGAAGATATAAGTCCTGTTGCCGCCCACAGAGAGCCAATGAAATTATTTTTTCCATCATCTGGGTCGCTGGAGCCAAATATAAAAGAGGGTCTGGAGATGAGAAATATACCAACAGTACACATCACTGTTACGATGACATCAACACAGGTGAGACGTTCTTTCAGAAATATCCAGGCAGCGACACCACTCAAAGCTGGCACACTGTATATGATGGCACTTGCATCGCCAACCGAAGTTAATTTGCAGGCATTGAAGTTGGCAATTTGGGAATAGCTACTGGATAAACTGATTATGAGTATACAAATCATTTCACGATTCGTGTACTTCAGTTTGGTATTGTGACATAAAATCCCAATAGATGAAAAGTAACATAAAAATACACCACGTACTACACCTATTTGGTAAGCGTGTACAGATATGCAAAGTTTCACGAAAACCCCAAGTAAAGCATACGATACACTTGCAATTGACATATAAAGTAGTCCTCTGCGATCCACTAAAACACCGCTTAATCTCCGCAAGAAAGAATCCCTTTCTTTGTTACATTGCGATGATGGTATTGCGTCTTCGGCCATCTTACGTAGATCATCAATTGATCTGTGTGAATGGTTGTAGTCAAAATTGCTTTCTTCTCCGGGGTGATTATTTTCTCTGAAATTCCCGTGGTATGTTGAGAGAGCAACGTCTTCAGATAAACTTCCAACTGTTTTTAAAGGAGCTGCCACTTCTCACAGATTTTGGAAAAGTTACGAAATTAAAGAAAAAGAAGATGTATTTTAATCACTTCATTTCTAGCAAACATGATAAGAGGTGTATGCCGTCCTGTAAGTGTATACATTACAACTCATTAAGGCTTGCATGTAATATCGTAGTTATTCTCAACTGATACATCTTTAAAGATCTGTTCTGTCAATGCAGTTTTTTTAATTCCTTTATGTTCTACATGAGTGCATACACCACATTTGCCACTTCAGATCAACCTAAATGATAAGATTTCTAAAATCGTTCATGCTGACTACATTAACACCATATATAAAGAATGATGTAAGGCTTTAGTCCAGCAGACAGTGCTAATAGAGTCTTATCGTAGATATGATAGGTTCAAAGGTGCATATTATATACGCCTCTTGCTGGTTATTTCAAGTTAATAGACACTTTAAAATGGAACTTGATTTAGACTAAGGGTCATCAACTCGAACTTTGCCACATGTCCTACAAAGAGTAGGCAGAACATGCCAGTGAATCAGCGAATTCCCATATCAAAACATTTTTAATATGGCACTTCCTATATTACTATGTTCAATAACTTTGAAGAATATTTCCTGTGCATTGAGATTTATTGTATAATTGCAATTATATCGCAAAACACAAGTTGACTCACCAAAAAAAAAAAAAAACACGTTATAAAGAAAATGAAATAGAAAAAAAAAGCCCTCCAGTGAACCAGTCAGTGTGTATTCTCCTCAGTGTCGTTATGTTTACCCGAACTCGTTGACTGATGTTTGGCCTTCGCTGATACTGGAAGTTTGATTCGATGATCATGTAGGTTCATCACGTAGGTATGCACGGTCAAGGAGACGCAATACCGTACAGTCTATAGGCCGTATCGTACGAGGGAAGCTTCAAACTGGAGAAGAAAAGTTCGTTCCACATATTGATGGTATCGATGATTGTTGGTTGGAATATGTGGAGTGACGTATCCAGTGCATAACATTTAAAACTTTGTTGAAGAACTAAAGAGCTGCTTTATTACTAGAAATAACAAAGAAAAAAAACAAATGACGTCATTTCATACACTGCACATCAATTATTATTTTTTTTTGCAACTAATATTTACTTTGTAAAGCTGGTCGTTGATGAGTCGTAAAGAACCAGCGAGTCAGTTCGAAAATGATATAATTTGGAGTAATTTGCTTACAAAAGTTAATAAAGTGTTTATCAATTTTACACTTTACAAGAATTATGTATACCATTATTTTTAATGAAGTTAAAAAAACCATTGCAGTATCGTGAGTTTGTGGATATGGAACTAATTTCTGCTATTCAAATTATTGTGGAAACAAAACTTGCATAATACGGACTATATACTCTTTAAATCGCAATGAGGTTTAACGTTACATGTTGCTGGATCAGAAGTGTATTTCACAATAGGCATATGACAATATGATCAAGAAGTTTCTCCTCACCAACAGCCTAACAAAAATGGAACTGTCACTTCGAAAAACATAATTCTCAAATCTGTTTTTCTAGTACCTGGTTTTCTGTAAGAGATATTAAGTTACATTATTTCCACTATTTATTTCAATATACATTTGAGGATTCATAGATGCTTATGCATCTTATGAATTATATCGAGAGCCAATAATATCGTTTCTGGAAAATTCTTAAAGAGAAAACTGAACATTTATTGTAAGACCGCCACACTCTTTCCATTTTTGTTGGTAGGAATTTTCTTCTTAGGTTTCAAGCAGCTTAAACATCCTTACAATCACATAAGAAAATAGTTTGATAGCCATGTATATTATTTCTTGTCTATTGTGGACGAAAAAATGCTATAACGCAAACATACATCAGCAAGTTGTTAGTTTATTAAAAGATATCGGTGTCACGATGCGAGATATGCTTTCAGAAAATTTATCAAACATCATTATGACATGTACAACTTCATTTTTTCAAACTTGGTAATAAAATTGGATTTTAGGAATTTGTGCGAAACTACAACAAAGCGGCTGTTTGATGTCGCACTTCGCACTCCACAGAACAGCACGCATGCTACATCGCCAGCATGCTACATCGCTACATGGTATATCGCCTACACCGGTAATACGCACGTGTACTGCACTCCAGTCACTACTTACAAAAGCCTGCAGGTCACCACACCACCGTTAGATTTTGAACATCCGCGAGTTTTGTTAACCATCGGGGAAAGTGCCTAAAATAAGCCAGGGCAATCACTTTCCCATCATGTTTTCAGTCACCATCATTATTATTATTTTTTTTTCCCTTGGATGTTGAAGAGTACCAATGACAGTACAGATGATGTGGAAATCAGGACGATTGAAGATGATTTAGATTGTTTTAGAAAATCGAAGGATGTCATGGTGATATTTCGGTCCGTGAACCTTGCCAAGGAGGGGAGGGGGAGGAAGCACCTCTCAAAACTTTTACCCCCTTTAGTTCAACTCTGAATGGTAGAGATACGGAAACAATTGAACAAAACAAAACTTCTTTTGATAACTCGAATTGTGGGAGGCATTTCGAACACTGTCTCCTGTTCGGAGTCAGACCATCGTTCGAGAAGTGACGGTCATGAAATGTATTGTAAGCAAACCTTCTCGGATTTAGGCGATGGTAAATCATTAAAAACAACCATTATTTTATGGGATTGTCGAACATAAAATTACGATAAAACTGTGAATTGTCATATGCATGTCGGTATTTTAGTGTGTAAGCCAATGGAGAAATTTATGTTGGTATGGTACCTATAGAGTGAACGTTATTTTGTTTATTCAACTCGATCATGCCAAAGAGCGTACTTTATATCCTACTTCATCCGAATAGACAGTTAGACTGTGAGCTGAAGGGTTGTCGTCGCTCGTTTCATGACCCACTAAAAGAGGGTGAACGATATTGTCACACATTGGAGGGAATATTACAAGAAACATGTCTGTGTTTTCCACAAGCAAACTTCTTTTGTCCTCTATGAATAATTTGCATTTGAAGTTGATGAATTTGCAAGTGTAGAGTCTGGATTCGCCCGGCCCGTTTAGCCGCACTAGATATTAACCAATGAGATGCCCTGATGCGAGTCACACGGAGGATTGGCCAATCATGATCCATCTTCACAGAAAACGATTTGACAACATTGCGACGTCCATGGACGTTACATCAGGGGATGAGGAAGCTCAAATATCGGGCTTCATGTGCATTTCCCCTTCATCAAATTCCAAAATCGTACAATTTTCTCCAAAGACCAGGTCCAAATTCCTCCAGTTTGTTAAAAAAAAATGGAAGTCTTTGGTAGGGGAACAAGCGCAAATCGCCACCGAATTCATCGCTAAGCAAGCCGGTGCATAGCGACATTACGTTATTAACCCTACCACAGCACAGTGTATGCTTGCTACTCGCGATTCACCGATTCTCAGGGGTTGATCGTGTAAAGATAGATGTCGGAGTCGACTTTGAGTCGTTTGATATCCTAAATAATGCGATTGAAGATTACACTAAAAAGAATTATGTCGTCTATGTTATCGGTGATTGCAGATCAGTTGAAACCTTGTGCTGCAGCCGGACCAATAACGTATGCAGCCGGATCATCCCACCTTTGTGACGAAACATGTTTCGCGCATTTGATGCTTACATCGTTGGTGTGAAGTCAAAACGTCCCCGCTTTCTACCAAAACGTCCCTGTATGATACAGTACGTACATTCACACGAAGACACGTCCTTGTATAGGAAACACATTGTATGTAAAAAGACACTTGAGGTAGATACATCCAAATGTTAATTATGCCGAGGCCTAGATGGCAAACATGTTCTGCAAACGTTTGGTGATTGCGTTGTAACTGAATGCCATTGAAATAGTTGACTGCATTCTTAAAATATTATTGCGGCGTGTGTGCCGTACCGAAGCTGTCCTTACATTGTTACATGACAATGTGCTACACGACAATAGGTGCATGGTGGTTAAGACCTATTAAAGGGAGAGTGCAGTCCCCACACTTTGAATTAGTTTATATTGGGTTGCGCAATTGGAATGCGCACTTAACAAAATCTATCACAAGTCTTGTAGTATACGATGTTATGCTCGGTGCGCACTTGACGGGACCCCGCAGTCCAGGGGCGCCCTAGTATTTTCCTGTCATCCTAACTTTGAAACGGCTTCTTTCAATCATGTGACAATACTTTTGTTACTTATGTGCTTAATTAACAAAATAACTCCTCGGTTTAGTCCTACTGTCAGTATTCAATGTTTTATACTAAGACTTAAAAGCGGGATTACAGGAGGTCTGGCAACTTTAAATCCCCTGCCAAAAGACTACTGAGAGAGGCTGAGATTGTTATGTCTCTTGGCACTAACAAAGGCGACTCCCTTAACAAAAACATCTCTTTTCTCTCCGGTCTTTAATATTTTAAATAGTTCAATATGTTCTTAAAATAATCTAACCAGCCAAATACTGCAACATTACTACATTATTCGTTACTTTGATAATACATTATGGGTTAAAAGAAAGTTACTGCGTTATCGGTCAAATGGCGATACATTATGGGTTAAAAAAAGTTACTTCATTATCAGTTTTGGGGGTGATTCATTATCGGTTAAAAAATTTACTACATTATCGGTCAATTTTTACTACGGTTAGTGATACATTGTCGGTCATTTACTACATTATCAGCTGTAACAGAGCCCTGAAATCTACATTTCTTTTTGCTCTGGGCATCCAATGCCCCGAGACCTCTTCTTGCCTCCTACACCTATGGGTATGCTGTCATGTTGGCACAACCAAAATCAGGCAGAAACTTTCGGAACTAGCCCAAAAATGGGGAATTTTCTTGTATGATATTTGGCCCTCAGGTATATCCGTCTGAGAGATGGCCTTTGGAGATACTTTCGAGTGAAAATAAGAATTCACTCGATCGGGGGTAATTTTGCCTAGTTCATAGATTTTATGAGCACTTTTGTCTAACTCTTCACGGTCGTCGATCTGTTTAAACTATCTTCGTTTATCCAGGCATGAGATAATAGTATACGCCCATAGAGCGAAGCCCAAGGAACCTTCCACCGCGTGTTAAAGGAGTCCTTGCAGTAAGTACTGGCATGATCCACTTACACAGCTATATGCAAAGAAAACGTTGGACACAACTTGCGGCTGTGTCGAGTCTATAAATAAAGCTTTGAAAAAAGGGCTTAACTAGCAAAATTATTCATTACCTCAAAAACTGCGCGGTGGACTTCCAACATGACTCGGCTTTTGTGTTCCCTTTTTGTTCCCTGTGCACGTTCCAAGCAGCACAGTTCCAGCCCTCTCTGGCTGTCACTATATCCTCTTTAGATCGAACTTTCCCTGTTGACTTGTTGAATTGTAACGTCAGATTGCGCGGAAGCAGACTTTACGTTAGAAGAACATATGTATGCATATGTACACGACACATGCATACAGGACCTATAGGTACTTTGCACGTGAAGATCCACTCCGGAGGTCACAAAATGCTTCACCCCCTAGGAATGTGACAACGGGACAGTACGGAACATCTCCGTTATACCTTCATAGATCATAGTATGAATGAATGTTCATTTTGTCGGAACAGCTGATCACTGACGCCGTAATGAGGTGATCAACTTTCAACAACATTTCCTATACAATACAATGCAAAGCAATACAATACAATACAATGCATTGCAATATAATACAATAAAATACAATCCACGCCTACTAAAGTAACGCATTAGGAAACTGTTCCTATAACGTGAGGGTAGGAATTAGTTTACACTAAAAATTCCCTAAAAGCACACCGGTATGTTCATTTCAATGTGATACTACTCTCACTAAATATTAAAAGGAATTCCAAATGAAGGGCAAAGTGTTTCTCTGTTTGCGTGACAGGGACACGCAATAAAATTTAACAATAACAAACTTGTAGCAAGAAAATGAACCTACTTGCGTAAATTGAGGTGAAACAAACGTGGTAACCAAACACGGCACGTGTTAAGAAATGTGCACTGCGTACGGCCACATGTTTTCACAGCTTGCGAGTATACAGTATTGTACATAATGTATTGGGATCAGTAAGATTTCTTGCATATATGCAGAAGGGTGAAATGTAAAATTTGGTTCCATTTACTAATGTTCCATTAATATATAACTCAATGGTGATTAATAGCTATAAACAACATGCACATAACAAACGTAGGAATGGTAAACTTTGAGTATGACTACAAAGTCTAGAGTATTAGTATGAATTATCCTCGAGTACGAATACAAGTACAAAGTCTCGAGTACTGCGAGTGCAAAGCATCGACTAAAATGACGAGTACCTAATTTTAAAATTTGCAGAGTACAAATGAGTACAAATACAGAGTACAAATACAGAAAAGCACTTGTATACTCGAGTACTTCATGTTATCTGAACTCGACCGACCAAACTTTGTATGGCAAGGATAATGGTGGATATGACTAGCACTGATGATACTAAAGCTGTGGATTGTGTTGTACTGGTACAGAAAAAAAATCAGTAAACGAGTTCGGTAAAGTATGAGTCGAAGCTTTAAGAGTAAACCACGCAATGCTTACTTTATTCAGTTTCTTAACTTTTAAAAAATTAGAAGACGAAACAGGAGACTGGTGTGGTCACGTGGGGCGGCATGTGCAATATACCTAGACCCGTTTTCGTAAGATAAACGCCGATTAAGATATACATTGCTCGTCCAGATCAGAAAAGGGAACAATATGAGAGGTTGGGAACAAATTAAGCTTTCATAAAGTGTTTTAAGAATAGTGTGAGGAAGAATGTATTTTAACTTTTATGTCACCTCAAGATTTGGAGCGATTGTATTTGAAAGTGATAAGACATGGTCATTCCAAGTAAGCCTAGAGTCAATGTAGACGCCAAGAAATCTTGTGGATTCTGCCTTGTTAATACCTTTACCATACATTTAAATAAGCCGGTTCCACTTAAAGGGAAATAGGGCGTTTAGAATACACCAACATGACATGTGCAATCCATTTAAAGAGGCCCTCAAAAATTTGAGTCCTTCTACAGACCACAAAGAGTCAGTGAACTGAATTTCCCCGACTTCTGTTGATTTTGAGTCAAACACAAATGAGTTATGACGTTCTGGAAATAAGAAATATGCCAGCCGCACATCTCTATTAGGATGATATCAATACAGGTAAGACGCACTTTCAGAAATATCCTGGTAGCAACGCTACTTAAAGCTGGTAGTACCCTGAATAAGATAACACATGCATTTCTGACCGAAGTTAATTTACAGTCATCATTGAAAGTGGCAATTTGGGAAAACTGGTAGAGAAAGCCAATAGAAACATTCAAAATCATTGTACGACTCGTGTAGTTTAATTTGGTATACATGATTACATAAAATTCAAATATATGAAGAGTAACATAAAAATAGACCACATTCTACACCTATTTGGTTAGAGTAAACTGATGTACAATTTTCTCCCCAGCTCCAAATAAACCTTAGGCACATGCTCGTCACTGACATAAATTAGTCCTCTGTGATCCCTCAAAACACCTCGGTGTCTGCTTGAGCAGAAATCTGTTTCTTTGTTACATTGATTGATGATAAAATTTTGTCTTCATTTTTTCTTACGTTGGGCATCATTTCTCTGTGAGAATGGTTGTCATCAAGAATGCTTTGTTCAGTTGGGTAATTTTCCCCCCTGAAATCGTAATGGAAAGTAAGGAGAGATGTACGAACTCAGATGACCTTCAACTACTTAAATAGAGCTTCCATTCTTCATGCAATTTCCAAAAATAAAAAAGGAAATAGCATTATCCTCGACCTTTCAAACATCTATGGTGCCAATGTACTTTTGTTCTGTTTGTTTGGCATTCCATAGCAGTAAGGCTGCCTCGGCATATCGTAAATACCCAGGCTACGTTAGTACAACCTAATGTTATTGATTATACATCTCATTATTCAGTCATATATTATGAACTTACTAATCTTTTACACTCCCTGAACGATAATTGACATAGATTAAATTGCGAATAGGCCTACTGCAACGTTAACGAATTTAACGAAAATAGACATAAAATCCCACATTGTACTGAGCTAGATACAGCAGCCATTATGACATTACTTTAAGTAGCATACATACAGTTTTGCCCACGCATTCCAGAGTTGCAACGGCGTATGCTGCCCACACTGTACGGAAGCTTGTAAGGGCTATCACTACGGAAAATACGTAATAATTTCGATGATTTCGCCACAGATACACGGGTTTTAAAGAGCAAACGTAGTGGGTGTTTTAATTGCAATCTACACGTAATGTGCAAGTATTTACAAACAGTCACGACAATAATGGTCTTATTTTCGTAACTACTTTCTTCCAAGTATAACTTCAAATTTCCTGAGGTTGTTGTGCAGCGTATTACCATTTGGGAAAGGTATGACGTATTTCATGCACCGGCAATACTACGTGACAGTTACAGGTGCATGTGTAATGTCACGGTTCACTGGATATCGCAACAACATGTCGACTTGCGAGTGACTAAAAAGTGGAGGTGAGCACACACCCAGCAGTCACTCCTGTGATAAACCAAATCAAGAATCCAAAGTAAAAATCACCAGAGCCTTTGGCTAACTGTGTCAACACTCGACCTCAAGAGGCTATTTCCTGTATGGGGACCAGAGTCAACAACACATCCCTGCTGTGCTAGTCAGAGTGAGATCTAACTAAGGTAACAAAGAAAGATAACGGCAACAGTGATACCTTTATTTCGGAGAATCTTGTGAAGGAAATGTAAGCAAATGGTCGTAAAGACTAAAATATTATTGAGCACACTGACAACTGGTAAACCAGTCGACTGTCGATATGTTACTTATCTAAAATTGTAATACCTACGAGGACGAAATACTTTAATTTGCCATTGACAAAGGTTTACAATCAAGGCGGATTCCAGTTGACCAAGAAGACATAGTCACTCATGAGGACTTGAAACCATGGCCTTACCTCCAAAGTTTGGACCTGCCAAAGTCAAAGAAGTTGGTATGCTTATCGGAATCAATGTTCACAGAGCATTAAAATCACTGAAAGTCATTGATAGTCAGGGTGACGGACCTTACGCTGTACTTACATGTTTGGGATGGACAGTAAATGGTCCACTAAAGAGTACTAAGAAACTCCATGCTGACTACAACAGTATGTCGATCATTGATGAGATATTAACTTCACAGTTCAGGTAGGACTTCAGTAAACGAATTAAATGTCGATGTTCTGCAAAGTTCGATTAAAGTAACAACTTTGGGACCTCCTGCGTATGGGGTCCAGATGGCGACACAGATGGACACAATTACGAGAGTAAAAATGGTAGTTCATCTGTTCTGCGCAGATCAGAGTCATCACCAATTGGCTGTGCCAATTATGCCTTGCGTAAAACTTCAGAGGACTTTCGAGAAAGGTTTAACAAACAGACTGTGGATACAGTGAAAGAGAACTTTTACGTAGATGATATGCTGAGGTCAGTAGGAAAAGAGGAAGAGCCAATAACCCTAATGATGAAAAAGGAGGGATTTCGTCTGACTAAATGGGTCAGAAATAGGATTGATCGTGCACTTGGGGTCACATGGTGAGGAATATCAGATCAATTTCAGTTTCGAGTGGCAGTGTATTTGCGAACGACCATGCACCAAACAGGAACTAAAAAAAAAAGCAGAGTTAATTAATAGTGTCTTAAATACCAAGAAATGATACAATTTATTCGAGTTTGTGATACATATATTCCTAGCAAATTGCAGCTCTCATTGGCGTCTCCTGCGATTCAAAAAATGAATTGATTCTGTTGTGCCACGACTTCGATTTAATAGTGCAAACATTCGAATATGTTTAAAGTTAGTTGAATTTATCGTAGTTAAAATTCGATTAAAGTGGAGTCACTGTAAAACAACATAGATTTTTCAGTGGGCTCCCCATCAAATGAAATTATCTACTTTTGTGAATGCAATGTAGGATCTAAGTATTTTTAATAGATCAATATTTGCATGCCATAGTTGCATTTAAACATTCTATTTTTATTTATTAATAATATATAATGTTTAATTTTATTTATTCCATTAACAGCAAATTAAACTTGAAATGTTAAAATGTTTCTGAAATTTTAAAGTGTCTCATGTTAAACATGAAATTCATACGCAAACTTTAAAGGACAAAAACTTAATATACATGTATCTAATTAACATTATTTACAAGCCTGCCGTGATTTGCAGGAAGGGTATGCAATGATAGAGGTAATGCGCACTGAGGTATGCTACAAACTTTACAAAGCATTTCTTGTGCTTTTTACAATTATTAACGAACCTGCAGTGTAAGCAAATGTTAATTTAGCTTTATAAGTTCTTTTTGAATCTTTTTCCAAAATCCGTTACATAACTGCAACCAGTGGATGAACTTTGTACGTTGTTCAGGTACAACTGTGGTCGGTTGAGTGAATTTTCCCTAAGACAATGACACCGTGTGTGTTGGTTACTTTTTTTCTACAAATTCACCATAATTGCTGATTCATGATTCATTAACCCTTTTATAACTCTACACAAGCACTGCTCCACCACACTAGATCTTATTTTATAACAAACCTGTACCTGAATAATACCTAAATAACATCTACCTTGGATTGGTTGACCTGCCTGAATGAAATCTAAATTGAAAAAAAAAATAAACGTGAAGCATCCATTTGAAGAAATTTTATTGCGCAATCCATTGAAAAAGACCCCCCAAAAATTCAGTATTTCTACGGCCCACAGAGAGCCAGTGAACTGATTTTCTACCACTAGTTTGAGCTCAACACAAATGAGTCAGAACGTGCTGGAAATGAAAAAATAAGCCAGTCGCAACATCACTATTATGATGATATCAGCAAACTCAAGAGGTTCTTTCAGTAATATCCAGGCAGCAACACCACTTAAAGCTGTTACACTGAATAAGATAGCATTTGCATCTCCTACCGAAGTTAATTTACAGGCATTGAATGTGGCAATTGGGAAAAGCTACTTCAGAATGCCAATGTGACTATATCCAAATTACTTCACGATTCGTGTACTTCAGTTTTGTATTGTGACATAAAATCCCAACATAGCAACAGTAACATAAAAATACGACACAAACTACACCCATTAGATAAGCGTGTACTGATGTACAAAGTTTCACGAAAACTCCAAGTAAAGCATACGACGCCTTTGCCACGGATACATACATTAGTCTTCTGCGATCCACTAAAACACCGCTTAATCTCCGCAAAAAGGAATCTGTTTCTTTGTTAAATTGTGATGATGGTATTGCGTCTTCGGCAATCTTTCATTGATCATCAATTTCCCCAGAGAATGTAGTAAAGATTGCATTGTTCGCTGTGATGACTAGGTTCTCTGAAATCTCTTTGACTTGAAAACGTCTTCAGATGGACCTCCAACTGTTTTTAATAGAGCTGCCATTCTTCATCCAGTTTTTAAAGGTTAATTTTTCAAAAAAATAAGAAGTGAAAGAAAAAACGTACAAAAATCACTTCATTTTTAGCAATCATAACACGAGACAGGAGGTACGTCCAGTCATGTATGTGTACATATGGACACTCGTGTAGGCCTTCATGTAATATCTTCCACTAACGTAAATCATTTTAAAGATTAGTTCTATTTATCCAATTTCTTTTTATTCCTAGCTGTTCTGTTCGTGGGTGCATACACCTACATTTGGAAGCGTAGATCAAGCTAAATGACAATTTTCAAAAGATGTTCATGCTGACTACCCTACCACCATAGGCCAATACAAGGTGATATGTATCGCAGGCTATAAGTTGACAGTGCTAGTAAAAGCTTGTCTTAGATATCATAGGTTCAAGGATGCATTATATACGCCTCTTATTAGTGGTTTATAAATGTTAGTTAATTGACGCTTTTAAATGGACCTTGATCTACGGATTACCAAGTCGGACTTTGCCACATGTCCAACTCAGACTAAGCAGAACATGCTAGTGAATCAGCAGATTTCCTTTTCAAAACATTTTTAATACCGCGGAACTTGGAATTTTTCAATAGAATTTTCAATAGAAGGATGATTTGTTTACTGTGCATCAAAGTGCATTGTATCTTTAAGCGTACCCTGCAAAGCACAAGTTTTCTCCCTTAAAAAAATTACAAAGCAAAAAAGAAAAAACATTTTATGTTTATTGATTTTGAAAAGACCTTTAACACTCTAGATTTTAACTTATTACACCACTGTCTCAAGAAATTTAATTTTGGTAATTTTTGGAAGCTGGCTTGGAACTTACATAATACGGACTGCTCTTTTAGTTGTAACAAGGAGTTACTTCATGTAGATTGCTGGGTCAGAATTAAGTGTAATTCACAATGGCCATATCAGGATGTGATCGAGAACTTTTTCTCCGCACCAACAGCTCTGCGAAAACGGACTTATCACTTCGACAAGCATAATGAACCAAATTTACTTTTCTCGTCCCTGGTTTTCTGTAAGATATTAAGTTACATTATTGTCAGTTTCGTTTTTTCGTACACATTTATTGGAAAAAAGACGCTTGTGCATCTTATGAATTGTATCGAGATCCAGTAATGTTCTTTCTGTAAAATTCACAGAGAAACAATTGAACATTTACTATAAAACTTCCACATTGTTTTCTCTTTTCATCTTTGTCGGTGGAAGTTTAGTTCTTTGGTTTCAAGCAGCTGCTTAAACATTCCTAAAATTTCCTGATTATCTCTCGAAATTGTCTATTTTGTCTATTTTAGTTAGCAGAAAAATAAGGCACTACTATATCTTTGAGCATTGCTTTTATTGCATTTTTAAGGTTAACGATATATGTTGCGTAGCAAAAAATTAAAAGTATTATAATTTCGTCTTCGTCTTCTTAGTGTGTCTTTCACTTCACCGTTTAGATAATTTAGGCAAATAAACAGGTTTCAGGTGATAAATTCTGCCACATGATTCCCCTAACATATCGACAAAGAGTGTAAAATACGATAATGAAGTGGTTGACAGTTTTTATTCAGCTTGATGGAACAAGCCAATGGGAAGTATACACTTTATGAATATTCATTTGGTCGCAACAGCTGATCAATGACGACGTAACGAGGTGATCAACTTTCAGCAATATTTTCTATACAATACAATGCCTTCTGAATGAAGACATTATGAAAATAAGATAAATTCAAGCGACTATGACTTTTCCAAAACATGGTATTCCATTTTTAAATAATTTATATGTTGGAAATACATTTGGCTGCAATGGTGACTGAGGAACTCACACTTCGTAAGAGGGTTTCATTTCGATCACAGTAGATAAATAATCACGACTCAAACAGTTTAAAGTGAGAACTGAATGTATATGTTTACTATATATGCTTCAGATAATCCAATATTTTCTTAATTATATCTAACGATCAATAACATACAGTTACTAATGACAATACTCGGAGTTACATATAGTTGATTCAACTTTTGGCTATGCTTTCATACACACTGGGAGGGCAAGTTTCACACAGCCTCGCAGTACTTGAAAACAAAGTTATCAATACCCAGGCAAACGTTAAAATAGTTTCGTGGATTCATTTTGAACTTTTTCTGAGCAAAACCTGCCCCATGCCCGTGTGATATGGTCTTTGCACGTTGCTTTGCTCAGGTATTGCTGTGGTCACCTGTAGTTTTCACTTCGACTTGAACGAAGTTCAGTCGAAGTAATGTAACCCCCAGTGCAGTTTATGCAGTCATGCGTACCGATTAGTGCGTTCGGGGCCCTTTCGACGGCGATTTCTCGGCCGTTACGGAAGTTAGTTTTCTCGCTAGCGATCATTTTTCATTTTTTCGCCAAAAAGCCTACTCCTCCTAGGGATTTTGGGGTTACCTCTTGAAATTTTGCACACTGTTAGAAGGGTCTCTCGTGCACAACAGTTGTACTTTTTTAAGCGAAATTCGGTAAAATGGCGTTTTTATGGACCGGTTGGGCTCCGAAATGGACCCTTTCGGAAAATGGCCAATTTCTCTTGAATAAGGCAAAACCTCGAAAATTAACTAATCTCATTCAGATTTTACACTTGTTGTAAAGGTCTTCCGTGAATTTGGTGAGAATTGATTGCGAAACCGTGGAGAAAATGCGAAATGAAATTTGCCTGTTTGTGTCCAACATCAGGGGTTTCTATTATTTTCAATTTCCTCGTTAAGCGTGGTTCGGTATGGCAGCGTGGATTAGTCCTGCTTGGTGGCTGTGATGTACGGTAAGCTTTGTGTGCCATAATTTTCTTATGCGGTAGTCAACGTGTAATAAGCAAGCCGGGTGTCTTTGATGCAGAGCATGCAGTCTACTTGTTCGTCATGCCTAGGTCAGTGGAAATCATTAAGGATAATGGTTGAAGATGGAGTATTTTCGTTGATACTAACAACGAAACCAGCCAGTATAAAGAGTTAGTTTTAAATTTTACATGAATTAATTTAATTTTTTCCAGTATTATACATGGTTACGTATTTTGGTCGTAATGGTTGATTGTAATGTCAATCTTCCATGAAATATATGATACACCCTTTATCACCATTTGGTATAAACTAATAACAAATATGAATATGCAAAAAGCTGTTGTTGACTGCTAAACTTGAAGGGGGTATTTTGTACTCACTTTTACAAGAATAAACCAGAAAGCCAAAAGGCTTTGTGATTCCTTGCCACATGGTTATATTATAACAAGCATGAATTATTCACATGACAAGTATGAGATCAACTGCAGTTACTGGTCTTGAAACACCACTTTAATAAGCCTTTAACCCAAATAACCTTTATTTTGGTGACCTCAAATGACATTTGACGTCCACTAAAAGCAATAGGGACCACCTACCCAGTATGGGGAACCTACACATCAAGTATGACATCAGTCAACATTACTCTTCTGGAGATAATGTGCTAGAAAATTTTCACCTCGGGGGACCTCAAACGTCCTTTGACCTCCACAAAAACAATAGGAGTCATCTACTCAATATGACTAACCCACACACCAAGTATGACATCAGTCACACTTACCCTTCTAGAGATACTGTGTTTACAATGTGTTTACAGTTTGACTCAGGGTGACCTCAAGTGACCTTTAACTCCACCAAAAACAATAGGGATCATCTACTCAATATGACCAACAAACACACCCAGTATGGCATCAGTCGCAGTTACCGTTCTTGAGATATCATGTTTACAAGGTTTTCACATTTTGACCTCTGGTGACCTCAAATGACCTTTGACCTCCACCAAAAGCAATAGGGATCATCCACTTAATATGACCAACCCACACAGTAAGTATGACATCAGTCACAGTTACTCTTCTGCAGATACTGTGTTTACAAGGTTTTTCCAGTTTGACCTCCATTGACCTCAAATGACCTTTGACCGCCACCAAAAACGATAGGGATCATCTACTCAATATGTGTAACCCACACACCATGTATAATATCAGACACAGTTACCGTTCTTGAGATATCGTGTTTACAAGGTTTTCACATTTTGACCTCTGGTGACCTCAAATGACCTTTGACCTCCACCAAAAGTAATAGGGATCATCTACTTAACATGATCAACCCACACAGTAAGTATGACATCAGTCACAGTTACCCTTCTGGAGATATTATGTTTACAAGGTTTTTCCAGTTTGACCTATGGTGACCTCAAATGTCCTTTGACCGCCACTAAAAACAATAGGGATCATCTACTCAATATGACTAACCCACACACTAGGTATGACATCAGACTCAGTTACCGTTCTTGAGATATCGTGTTTACAAGGTTTTCACATTTTGACCTCTGGTGACCTCAAATGACCTTTGACCTCCACTAAAAACAATAGGGATCATCTACTCAATATGACCAACTAACACACTAAGTATGAAATCAGTCACAGTTACCGTTCTTGAGATATCGTGTTTACAAGGTTTTCACATTTTGACCTCTGGTGACCTCAAATGACCTTTGACCTCCACCAAAAGTAATAGGGATCATCTACTTCATATGAACAACTCACATAGTAAGTATGACATCAGTCACAGTTACCCTTCTGGAGATATTATGTTTACAAGGTTTTTCCAGTTTGACCTCCGTTGACCTCAAATGACCTTTGACCGCCACCAAAAACAATAGGGATCATCTACTCAATATGACTAACCCACACACCAGGTATGACATCAGACACAGTTACCGTTCTTGAGATATCGTGTTTACAAGGTTTTCACATTTTGACCTCTGGTGACTCCAGATGACCTTTGACCTCCACTAAAAACAATAGGGATCATCTACTCAATATGAACAACCCACACACCAAGTATGACATCAGGCATGGTTACTCTTCTTGAGATATCGTGTTTACAAGAAGTGTCACATACACACACACACACCCACACCCTCACACACACACGACATCACCATCGCATAGATTCCTTCTGCCTTCGGCAAGGAATCAAAAAGTATGGCTTCGAAACGTTTCAAATTAAAACTTTAAGATATTGCCATTATTCTTTATTCGTACTGTGATTTTGTATTATGTCTCGATGATGACTGCCTTCAGAAAATCAGCTAATTTTAAGGAACTGTTGTGAAAACAGGGAGTGTAACCCCCTACTTTTTTATGGTATAGCTTAAAGAGAAATATGGAGTTTAGAATACACCAACATGACATACAAAAGAAATAGCGGTAATCATTGTTAAACCATTCAGTCTCATCGATAAACATCTACCAAAGCTTCATCTCCTCAAAACACTATGCATCTGATGAGTAACAGAAGATGCATCATTTGAATTTTGAAAAGTTTGGATGAACAAATTAGTGTCGAGCAACAAATAACTGAGTTTCTATCTATGAGAAATTTATTTCTTGAAAAGAAAGGCTACTGTCCTTCCTTATTTTGAATAATCTTTCACTCTACGGTCACAAACATTGGTTTTAATAGTATGGACGTTTTCTGTAAAACAAAGGCCCTATTTCCCTTTAACCAAAGGTGAATGATATTGCTTTAGGGAATATGTATTATTGTTGGCATGGCCTTCTTTATCGAAGGCTGTATTAAGATGATACCACTGATAGGCCTAGGTAGATAAGTTGAAAAATTAAATGAATTGAATATTCAAGGTGTACCCTGCACACCATTTGGATTTGAATGGAGAATCGTCCACATCGTAGCTTATGACTATGTTGATTTGCCAAAACAGCGTTAAGAACAAGCTGCTTATTTACCAGTTCCGAACTACATTTGGCGGCCCCCACAACAGGCATCCCCCTCCTTGGAACTAAAGAAATTTAAACAGAAAAACCAGATAAGGATGAAAAACGAAAAACAGTAAAATGACCAGCAAACAGAAGAATAGTAACCCATCCCCGCCCCCCCCCCCTCATTCACAACTCCTATACCATTATGGACATTGCCCTTTCAACTCTTATTAATCTAGCGTTACTAACTTGTATGCAGTCTTTAGTCGAAGTTTGCGTCATTGACGCTCTAGTTATATCGGTAAAGCTCACAGAAAATATGCGCATCGAAATTCATTATTTCTTGCGAAAGTATACATAAACCTGTTAGGTGTGATTGCGGTGAGTCAAACAACACCTGCAATGATACACTAGATACGTCATATATATCCTTCAGATAATCATGCTGAATTGAAATTGCTAAAAATCGTACTTTTCATACCACACTTAGACAAAGAACAGGTGTGGTATATCCTCTTATCAAAGTCGCCGTTTCACATCATTTTTATCACTTCACAGTGACTCTATCCCAGCAAGGTAACAAACAATAACACGGTCAATTAGATATCAAATACTTAAGTTCTGTTGAGCTGCACTCCAAATAATAGAAGGTGATCGATCGTATAGTTGTAATGCCCAAAATGTGTAACGAAGAACCGAAACAGGTTGCCCGACTAATTTTGCGGGAAAACATGATCTTTATCAGCTTGAATGCGTCTTGTGCCTCAGTGTAAACTGAATAGACTTTAAAAGCAAATATAAAAATGGATACACCAGCACTTTCCTGTTCTTTGACAAAGTAAGACGTGAGTCTACGTATACCAATGAGGGAATTTAATGTAGTTAGAAAGATATGAATTTATTTATTTATTCACACATGTACATATATACAAACGTGATTAATTGTATTGATCATTAAGTACATATTGTAAACATTTAAGTAATGAATATATATATGAATGGAACATCGTAGGTCTAAAAGAGCTTCAGACGTCTCAATGAAAGTAAATAAAATTATACAAATCAACATTGAACTTCAAGTAAAGTAATGAAGCAAATTTACGACAGGAATTTTACAGCGGAAAAAAGAATAACGATAGGAATAGTGAGAGAGGGGAGGAGAGAGGACTAAAGAGAAGGTTGCAAGTAGGAAGGTTAGAAAGAAAATCAAAGAAGCTACTCTACATCAAGTGTAACAGACAAAATTCAAAGAAAATAAAGTTACTCGGTACTAGGCCTATAGTTTGAAGAATATAAAAATGGATATGAAATGGAGTGGGGATACATAGAACCATGCAAATGACAATAGTTATAAGTTTTTCGTGTTATATTTGCACCAAATGGTACTCTTAATTTGTCTTATAATTTGTCCGGTACATTCACATATCTACAGATAAAGAATTCCAGAGGGACCAGTGTGCCGAATTGATCGATGATCAAGAGCTGTCCTTGAAATTTCTAAATAAACATTTAAAAAAAGTTTGAATGAAGTAATGTGGAAGGATGAGTTGATGCGAAACACGTATTGACATGTTGGTGGGAAGTTGGAATGAGTATTAAGGGAAAAGGTAATCATCTTACGGAGTGTATCTTCATTTGGGTGTATTGTTAGGTTTAACCCATTTAATCCAACGTAGATTTTCATTGGGTTTGCTAACATTACCTGCTAAAGTGGGCTTGACACCTCTACTGGAATTGATACAATGCTTTCACATCCATACTTCCTAATGTAATTTCTTTTCCATCTCTATTGCATTCAAACATTCTGGATGACATGTCCTCTGTGCTGTCACATGTTTCTGGTGCTTACCTGATCAGTGGCGAAAATGCATTGACGTAAAAATAATTACAAAGGTTCTACTACAGGAGGTGACAGCAACACAAATAGGTTAGTGGAGTGAAGTCTTCCCTACAGCCTTTGTGGTCTTTCTCAGTCCATACAGTGGGGGTAATGATCACTGTAGATCTAGATTGCAGATATAAAATTTAACTAAAAGTACGGTATAACATGAAATTCTAACTCTGTTTGTCTATTGAAGAATATTGTAAGATAATTTTTCCGTTGACATTGAACAAAGACTTTGCACTTTCCTGATGAAAAAAACCCCCAAAAACATAAGGTTTAATTTTGAAAGACAGACTTATTTAGACGCAACGCCTCATCACTTCATTTAACTTTTTCTTTCTTGTAACAAAGAAGTTTCCAGGTACTTATATCAAATGTTGGAAGACGAAAGTTTATGGAATCATATTTCAGTTACGCCAATTACTGAAAAAGAATGGGGAAAGAGTAGAAAGAAATGTATCAAACAAGCCAAAATCCTTAGATAAATTACGGATGTTCAAAATAAAATGCTAGCGTTGATACTGTCTCTGACATGCTTTGAAAATTTTTCAGGTACAAAATAGTTGTATTTTCATGGTTACCCATATCCATAGGGCGGTATACATAATATGATCAGATATACATAAGCAAAGAGTCTATATGATGCAAAACGACAAAAGAATATAACATTCATTTATTTCGAATAGTTGATGTAAAGTATAGAAGTGAATATATATACAAACTCTTACAAGCTAATCTAGACTGACCAAAGTGAAACTACAGTAATCTGAACTATTTTTCATAACTAAGTTGCAATGATGAGAAAAATATAAAGGTAATCCCTTGGGCGCAGTCAAAAGATACTGATAATATCCTACATGTAAAAAAAGCATTTTCGACACCTATTATAAGGTTTGAAGCCAGAAATAAGTAAAGGATTGTCCACTGTTAAAATGTAAATTGTAAAATGTAAATTTACAGAAAACAAAGAAACACAAAAGGAAAACAGAAATGTTCTGGTCATCAGTTACCAGACGAATTCTGTAATTGTTACACATTTCCTTGTCCATATTTCCTTGAAAAAGCCCTCAACTAAGGCAATGCAATATTCATAGTTGGATTTCACCGGTATCCACCGAATATTGAGAATATTGAGAGGAGATGAGAGTTCCATCTTTGTGGATGAACTACTTGATACTTTTGTGACATAAACTGACCAATCAAATTTAATGCCCATAAAAAGATGGCAAAGATACAAAGTGGTTTTCGCTCTAAGCCATAAGTGATAGCAATTGGTCTTTCGATTTAACAAAATTCATTCACAGTATCATCACAATTGGATGACTTTTTTAATTACATTGCTGGTTTTCACGAAGTGAACGCGACTCTTTCCAATCGCGAAAGAAGACTACAAACACTGACGTCATAAGCAGTGCGATGCCTATTCCAGTCACGAAATCGGGAAATTGATGGAATATGGCGAACTGAAAAACATATGAAATAAAAACGGTACTTGAGAAAACGATTGAAGAAACCAAAGCATTCTCAGTTTCCAGTGATAGATTATAAAGATATATTCCAGAAAAGCCGACGACACCAACGCCCATCAGATATAGAATCTCACTCATTTCTCCTGGACAGGACCATTTCCCAATAAGACTGTTGAGGATTGCACTGGCACATGTCGATACAATGCCGTGACTCAGTGTTAATGTGTAAACGTCGGATGCTGAAAAAGATAACTTCCTCGTGAAGATGCAGACCACTGTCATAGCCAACAGTCCCCCAACAGCCCAAAGTGAGCCAATAAAATGATTCTTTGCTTCATCTGTGTCGCTGGAGCCAAATATAAAGGATGGTTTGGAAATAAGAAATATGCCAACAGTACACATCACCGTCATGATAATATCGACACAAGTAAGAGGCTCTTTCAGAAATATCCAAGCAGCAACGCCAGTTAAAGCTGGTATGCTGTACAAGATGGCACTTGCATTTCCAACTGACGTTAACTTACAGGCATTGAAAATTGCAATTTGGGCAAAGCCATTGCTACAAGCTAATAGAACTATCCAACTCATTTCACGTTTCGTATAATTCAGTATAGTCCTTTTATATAAAACTCCAAGGCATGAAAAATAACATAAAAACACACCACGTACGACACCTATTTGGTATGCGTGAACTGATGTACAAAGTTTAGCAAAAACTCCAAGTAACGCGTACGACACACTTGACATTGACACATAGACTAGTCCTCTATGATTTCTTAAAACACTGAGGTTTCTCCTTAAGGAGGGAAATAACGAAACTTTTTCATCTGCCTTCTTGTGTGGTTCAGCAACATCTAAGGTCTGGAAATGATTGTCTGCAAGTTTACATTGTTCACAGCTTGGATTATTTTTGTTTAATTCTTGACGTGATTCTGACAGAGGAACGTTGTTAGACGAATCTTCCTTTGCACTTGTGTGGGCTTCCATTCTTTATCCAGTTTTTAAAGATTAAAATATATTTCGACCTGACTCAATCATCAGCAACAAGATATCGATATGCACTTTCATCTAAGAGTGTCTACGAGCCGTCTTTATAGTATTTTCAGACACTTCTCTCCTTCTCCGTACTTTCTCTATATCCTTTCTTCCTCTGACAGTTTGTTACATAAATCATCTGGAATCATGCTGTAACAAAAATTCCACAACTTGTTCATGCTCGCAAATGAATCTATCACTGAGGAACTGCGAATATATTTTCATTTTAAGTTTTACAGTTGAGTGACTATGAATGAAATATCATCTGGCCTCATAGGATCAAAGTACCATGCGCGTGTCACAGCAAATACAGATACGTGTAGACAATTTGTAGAACGATATCTGTAAAAATACAATGAAAACTGGACTTATCTAATTTGAGGATCATATCATCAAACAGTAAATTTGACTTACATGATACAAGGACCACGCCATCAGACTTTGTAAGAAAGACACGAATTCCCAGCCTCAAGTTGAGACAAGTGACCTGTTTTCCCCCATTCACGCCTACACTCAAAATTACTTTAACTGGTACTAAACAATGAGGAAAGGTGGGGAAGGGATGAAAGGAAGGGTTAAAGTGTAATCCATATGCAAATAATAAATTGAAAGAAGTTGTACGTTGTCCAGTAAATGCATGAACCCATAACATACACGCAATTAGGCAACAGATTCTTCCTTGTCTTGTTACAAGGGGCACCTAAGGTTGTTTACGACAAACTATTCACGGATTTAAATTTCCGGCCCTTATAATCATTTGTTTATTAAATGCCCTTGTAGAAACAGTCAGTTTCACTAACGTTTCTTCTATTCTTTAAGTTTGAGTAAATCGTTACTTTGACAACGCATTAGAGTAACAAATTAAAGTATAACGACAGACGTGTGGAGCGAAATGTCATCATGTTCTTCAGACTTGGTCGATTCATTGTATTCACTTTGTTAAAGATTTGTATATTGTAAGTCGCAAATGTCTTTGAAACAAATTGGTAAGAATGCTTCCTTTTTCTTAACAAGCCATTAAGGTACAGTAAGAGGCTGCGGAGGGAACGGTTGGCCCTTCTGTAGGCCTATACGTTTCTGTTTACGGTTTCCAATGCTACAGTATCATCCCCTAGACACGATCTTTGGAGCTAATTATCATCTAAAGTCCTTACTTCTTATCATAATAGTATCACACTTAAACTTCGTGCCTTCATCTCTACATTTATGTTTGTCATCATTATATCCAGAGCAAAGTTCGGCTACTTGAATACATTCAAATCTGTCTAAATCATGACAATGATCCTATGGCAACAAATATTGTGGGATATCCATTTCGTTCCTGTACCATGGAGTACATGAAAGCTAGGCGTTCACCACAGTTTTGCTAAGTTCACGGAACGCAAAGCATATCAGTTTGATAGACACTGGGAAATGGGAAGTCAGGAAATGACTCGGTACTTCCATATGAAGCTATAAAAAGTGGAAAAGTTAATTCAAATTAAAAATATCCTCGTTCTGCTGTCGTTTTAGTGAGAATCCAAAAGATAAAATGATTTCTTCGATTTCTCCAATTAAATTCAACAAAAGAACTCTCCTCAGTGGATGTTCATTGAGAACGTTACTTTGATCACCGAATAAATCATTTGCTTCTCAGACCATTTTCAAACTTCAAGTGACATTCGATGGACAATATAAGCGGTTATGGAAGTTGGTGTATCATTTCCTCTAAACACTTCAAATCTCAAACCTATACGTTGTTAACAGATCACGAATTAATCGCTATGTGAAGTAAGTGCACTGTGGTCCAGTCCACGGTTGCGCCTGAGAGTCACAAAATGGTATATAACACCAGCAAATTACTGCAAAAAGTCTTCGTTGTTCATTGAAATTAACGAAAAATATGACACTAGAGAAGGACGAGATTCCGTTTCTTGCAGAATGAGTCTAAACTCTTGTTAAAAACAAAGTCACAACTCCTAAGCAGTGGTTTCTTCTATAAAGAACTGCGAATGATGTTAAGCAGGCACGATTCGCTTGTTTGCTATCACCCATTTCCCGTATTTCAAAGCAGCACTTTGGACTTTTTCATATTCACAACAGAATATGCTATCTGGTTTTCATCCAGTAAGAGAAACAGCTTATTTATTTATTTTTTCTTTTTGAGATTTCAGACTTGCTTACTGGTGTGTCCATGTGAAAAGATCGCGACAAATTGAAAAAGACATGCACTAACCGATACAGTGTCCTTTCATGTAGGTGTATCGATAAATAAAACCGTTAGCTTGGAAACTATACATCCCCGTCTGTTACTCTGCACTTCCTCGTATTAAACACCTGCGTACGTAGTCAGAGCGTTACACAAATGACATGAAACTCTTTTTAACTGAACAGAAAGTTATCAAGGTACTGACCACAGCTTATCGCTTATGTCAACAAAATCTCAGCCTTGCCTTCATTAAATGTGCTCAAGCAAGTATCATTATGTTGCAATGTGCGGATGCATTACTGCAGGGTTAGTGACGTGCGCGAAGGTTCCAACTTCAACCTACCGTGTTTGCTCTTTTTTCTTTTTTATGTCAGCCTGGGGGAACTCCACACTGTTTATGTCGCCGACGTTCTCTATTTGCACTTTTTCGGATTGTGCGGGTCAAGTCTGGCGTGTTCATTTTCATTGGACGCAATTCACCTCAAAGCACGTTGCAGAGTTGAGGGCTGTCCTAAACTTGTTCATAGAGAGTCTAAATCACAGTCAAGAAGCTGTGAGTTGCCGAATTCACTCTGCAAGTCTACTGAAGACCAATAAATGAACTCAATCATTGAGCTGGAAGACAGCTGTATCATGACTCTCCTTGAACATAGCTGTCTGATATGTCAGTGCACGCTGTATCGTACTCTACCACCAAATTAAAGCTTAGACACCTGGAACTAAACACCTTCACATGTTTCCATATTCATATTACATGTCAAGGGTAGGTATACGTGGTATGGGGACTAATAGCCTACATCCGTAAATCTTAAGTGGAACTTTTCGCGACGTTAGTAAGAATATAGCAGGTAACCCACATACGAAACCATTGTGTACATTTTTTTTTCTTCTGATTGGGAGGTTCCTGGCAATTACCAATCAGCAATTATAAATCGCTGCATGACTGCAGCGATTTAGGGCACGATAATGGAGATATTCAGGAGGGTCTGTTTGTCTACTAGGCTCTGCTTAGAAATCTCCTTGACATCACTGGAGGAGGCGATCTGCGTCTCTTCCGCACTCAGATGGAATAATTCATTCGTAGTCTAGACGCGGCCGACTGACCTCACCCCATAATACCACCGACTGACCTTCATTTGGTTTCTGTGTACCAGTTTCACGGTTCGCCTGACGGCTAGTTGTTGTTGCTCTGGCAAATAGAAAAACAAAAGTTAACTGAGAAATAAAAAAGAGCGTCCTACAGTGAATTACGGAAGTCGAGAAGTGCGGAGGGCTGGAGTAATCGACGTTCTTGTAAACCATCCATTTTCCTGTCCCATTTTCCGAAAACGGTGTGAAAAGAGAAATCCAAAAGTAGTGAGGGAGGGGGCGGGGTACTTCAAGAAATAACGTTCTGGTCGGCCTATACTAGTATAACGTAGCCTGAAAGACACAAGTATTCAGTATTACTTCAATATTCTCGAACATTTCGGTTCGTCATCACTGAAAAGACCATTTTCCGTTTTCAGTGTTGATTACCTCTCATGTCACGGATTGACTAGAAGACGTTTAGTTTCAGACTGCTTACTACTCTAATGACAGACTAGTTAAGGAGCTATAAAAACACGTCTCAGTTAGTAGTATACCATACGCCCTTATTACATGCGTACAGCAACAACTATCCCGGTTGTGACAAACCAGAGTAAAACAGCGACATCTGTTACATTTCCTCTCTGCTTGATTAATGTTTGAATCTTTTGGTCGCCTCCATGTATTAGGATGGTGGCATGAAATGTTAAAGATGAGGTCGTTATTTCTTGAAGTACCTCTCATAACTCTTAGAATGTTACTTTCACATATTTTCGACAAATAGGACACAAGAATCGATGGTTTACGAGCATTTCGAAGTACTCCCTCCCACTGTACCTATCGGCTTTCGTAGTGAATGGTAGGTAAGAGAGAGGGCATCATTTGAGACATTGAAGATTGTGGAAGGGGGCGGTAGTCTAAAAAAAGCTTGAGACCATTGGTGTACAGCATAGTTGTGGAAGTCAACATGAGGCTTCTATTACTGCCCTCGGTGTGGTTCATCAAGTGAGATAATACCGGTCACTAAGAGGCATGGGAATTTTCTCATCATACAACTCGATTTACTGTCAATGTGCTTTCAAATGTATAACTCGCTTATAAGAAGACAAGAACCAAAACGTGGTCTGTAACAAGTTCTATTCATTTATTTTTTAATATATACAACATAGTATTCACAGTGAGTTTCTTCCCAATTTGGATGGACCTAGTAAATAAGTGACAACGGTCATACAGACACTGCACTTCAGTAGCAATTCATCGACTAATATAAATCTCAGTTCACACGTTTACTGTACTTGTTCATGTATTAGTGCTATCAGAAGAGATGCTGGTATATATGAAACTCTAATATCACAACTTGAAATGGGAGAGAGCAGCTATATCGTGCAATGGACTGAATTATCATCGTGCTTTGATTACGAAGGCTTGAGGATTTTTTACTGAAAGTACATATTATTAAGATCGTTTTATCTGTGAGATGACCGTCTGCATCATGGCTTACCCTCAGCCAAAGGTTTCACCAGCATTTTCTGGATAAAGTCTTTATAACGATCTTGCGAATGTCACTGTATCCATAATTCAGATATTACACTGAATATAAGCTGGACTAATTTAACACAGAACTTGGTGTAGTTTTGAATGAAGGCTTGGAATAGTTCAAAAATTATCTCATAATTAACCAGAAAGCCAAAAGGCTTTGTGATTCCTTGCCACATGGTTATATTATAACAAGCATGAATTATTCACATGACAAGTATGAGATCAACTGCAGTTACTGGTCTTGAAACACCACATTAATAAGCCTTTAACCCAAATAACCTTTATTTTGGTGACCTCAAATGACATTTGACGTCCACTAAAAGCAATAGGGATCACCTACCCAGTATGGGGAACCTACACATCAAGTATGACATCAGTCAACATTACTCTTCTGGAGATAATGTGCTAGAAAATTTTCACCTCGGGGGACCTCAAACGACCTTTGACCTCTACAAAAACAATAGGAGTCATCTACTCAATATGACTAACCCACACACCAAGTATGACATCAGTCAGACTTACCCTTCTAGAGATACTGTGTTTACAATGTGTTTACAGTTTGACTCAGGGTGACCTCAAGTGACCTTTATCTCCACCAAAAACAATAGGGATCATCTACTTAATATGACCAACAAACACAGTAAGTATGAAATCAGTCACAGTTACCCTTCTGGAGATATTGTGTTTACAAGGTTTTTCCAGTTTGACCTCCGTCGACCTCAAATGACCTTTGACCGCCACCAAAAGCGATAGGGATCATCTACTTCATATGACCAGCCCACACAGTAAGTATGACATCAGTCACAGTTACCCTTCTGGAGATATTATGTTTACAAGGTTTTCACGTTTTGACCTCTGGTGACCTCAAATGACCTTTGACCTCCACCAAACGCAATAGGGATCATCTACTTAATATGATCACCCCACACAGTAAGTATGACATCAGTCACAGTTACCCTTCTGGAGATACTGTGTTTACAAGGTTTTTCCAGTTTGACCTCCGTCGACCTCAAATGACCTTTGACCGCCACCAAAAGCAATAGGGATCATCTACTTCACATGACCAACCCACACAGTAAGTATGACATCAGTCACAGTTACCCTTATGGAGATATTATGTTTACAAGGTTTTCACGTTTTGACCTCTGGTGACCTCAAATGACCTTTGACCTCCACTAAAAACAATAGGGATCATCTACTCAATATGACCAACTCACACACCAAGTATGACATCAGCCACAGTTACCGTTCTTGAGATATCGTGTTTAAAAGGTTTTCACATTTTGACCTATGGTGACCTCAAATGACCTCTGACCTCCACCAAAAGCAATAGGGATCATCTACTTCATATGACCAACCCACACAGTAAGTATGACATCAGTCACAGTTACCCTTCTGGAGATATTATGTTTACAAGGTTTTTCCAGTTTGACATATGGTGACCTCAAATGACCTTTGACCGCCACTAAAAACAATAGGGATCATCTACTCAATATGACTAACCCACACACTAGGTATGACATCAGACTCAGTTACCGTTCTTGAGATATCGTGTTTACAAGGTTTTCACATTTTGACCTATGGTGACCTCAAATGACCTTTGACCTCCACTAAAAACGATAGGAGTCATCTACTCAATATGAACAACCCACACACCAAGTATGACATCAGTCACAGTTACCGTTCTTGAGATATCGTGTTTACAAGGTTTTCACATTTTGACCTCTGGTGACCCCAAATGACCTTTGACCTCCACCAAAAACAATAGGGATCATCTACTCAATATGACCAACCCACACACCACGTATGACATCAGTCATGGTTACCCTTCTTGAGATATCGTGTTTACAAGAAGTGTCACATACACACACACACACACGACATCACCATCGCATAGATTCCTTCTGCCTTCGGCAAGGAATCAAAAAAGGACCCAAGGGTACTATGGTTCCTTGTACTTGGAACATAAATGTAAAATGATATGCTGGACTCTCATAAATATCAAAAAAGCCATTTTCAATTGATGCAATGACCTGCAGATGTTGAGTTCAACGATATAAAGCAACAGGCGCTCAACCAACAAAATACAGAAAAAAATGGATGCGATGTGTGAGCCTAACACTATCGGTTTCTTCCAACTAGTAATTACTCCCATTCATTTTACAAAGCACAAACAGCTGTGAACCTTTCATTTAAAGCCCTAAAGACTGCAAATTGTAATAATGTCCACCACCCAATACTGACAGCATGCAGCGAAGGGGAGTGCTAGAGTCTAGTTTAGTCAAACCAACTGACTTCTTTCATTGTTTGTTGCCCACCTTACAAATTCAAAGCCATTTACTGTACATCAACGCACACATCACCACTGAAGCACGAGGACATAATCTGATCCAGTCAGACTTGTCTGGTATGACTACCAACGTATAGCACTGCTGCCTCTTCATTTGATCATAAAACTAGGTCAGGTGGCGACTGGGGATGTAAGGGGTGTCTCATCCCCCCCCCCCCCCAAAAAAAAAAAAATCAGAGCGACGATACTTGGAAAATATGAAATAACTGTTGGAATTTTTCGTATCTTAGTCTAGCTCATTTTATGGCATAAAAAGGTGCCAAATATTGCACCAGACTGTGACTAAGGTTACCCGGTAATTGAAAAAATGTTCAATAAACAAATATACCATTTGAAATTACAAACAAATACCATTTGAATTCCTCATATTTCATTATAGGACAGTCGGAAAATCTGAAATACCAGTCGGAACTTTTCATACCTCAATTTAGCACATTTTATGACATAGAAAGATACCTACTCCTGCACCAGACTGCGGCTAAGATTGCCGGGTAATTGAAACACTTCTCAATAAATTTGAAATACCAGTTGGAATTTCTCATATTAAAGTGTAGAAGCGTTAAAAGTCGGAACATCTGAAATACTGTTCCGGTCGGAATTTTCCATATTTCAGTCTACCACATTTTGTGACGTAGAAAGCTGCCTACTACTGCACACGATAGCGACTTAGATTACCTGGTAATTGAAAAATTTCTCAACAAATTTGAAATACAAGTTGAAATTTCTCATATGAAAGTGTAGGAGGCGATGATAGTCGGAAAATCTGAAATGCTAGTTGAAATTTTTCAACCATCACTCATCTACATTCCATCTAAGGTTACCTTACAGGTGAAAATTTTCTCAGAAGGGAATAGAGAATACGTCCTCCCTTGCAATCTTCTCCCGGGGCAACCATAACCCATCTCATTCTTTTAACCACCTATCAAAACACTTTATTGCATACAATTTTTTTTCTCATCAAGCTGGCTATCATTTACAAAGTTATCGAAACAAGAACTAGCTTTATACTTTATTATGCAATCATCTACGGTTGTAGCGAAGTAATGAAAAACTAATCGCTGGAGAGTAAAAATTGTTGAAACTGTACTGGGACTAGCATTTTTCTGGAAAAATTGTTCGCATTAAATACAAAACATTGCACCAGAATTTATCCAAGGTTATCTTGTAGCTGAAAATTAAAAAAAAAACGGACATCGTTAGAAAGTAAAAGCTGTTTAATAAATTTTTCTGGAAATGACAGTAGCGTAAATATTCTATACAGGATCAACGCCAACTGTCAACATTTTTCCAAAAGCGTTTTTATCCTTAACTGAGAAATTGCAGACATGGTATCCATATTTCAAAGCTGGGTACATCCAGTTCAAGTACACCCGGAAATTGCCGTTTGCTGCCATCTGGCGGGATCTAAAAGCCAAATTTTTTTTTACGCTCCGCGCCAACCAATGACGGAGCTTTTCTTAGATAGTAACCCCGAGAGTTAGTCATAAACGTAATTCGCGGAAACACCTCCCCCCGCCCCCTTCCCCCCCAAAAAGGTTACAGTTACCGATGTGTCCATATGCCACAAAACAAGAATCTGTCAAGTGCTCATCGAAAGAAGAGAATGCGTTATTCATTACGATTCTTTTGTCACCTCAAACCACCTGATATACTGTACATCATTTTTTATAGAATGTTTTTCTTTTCACTGAATTGAGGAATTTCACACATGATATCCATATTACAAGGCTGGGTACTTACAGTTCAAGTACACCCGGAAGTTTCGTTTCCTACCATCTGGGGGTTGAAAAGTCAAAATCTTCTTGTACGCCCCGCGCCAACCACTGGTGGCGCTCCGCTTAGATAGTCCTGCCCCAAGCATTTTAATATATGTTGTCGACAATTTGTTTGTTTCGTCTGACAATGCTCTTTTCGTGAAAGACTGTAATCCTTCTAATTCTTTATCCCTCTTGAGAAGGCATTCCTACTGTCTGAAACTATCGGGGTGGAGTCGCAGCATAGTTGAAAAAAAACCAGCAAATCGTAATTTGTTTACTTCACAGTCCCCTGAAGTTGTTACCCAAGCTACGGCCCTGAGCAGTACTTCCATGATTTGCTGGAGGGGGACTGATGGAAAATACAGTATAAGCATTCATAGCATGGAAATGGAGCAAAGAAAATTCAGGAACCAAAAGTCTATTGCCCATAGAATGCACCAAAATACTAAATTTTCTGTACACTCTTACACATACTTAAGCAAAAACCCCGACCTTACTGTAGCTAAAATGCTAAAGATACTGAAAATAAAAATGCCATGTTCATCAGTACCTAATATCTAGCAACATCTTCCAACAACATCTGAAGCAAATCAGAAAAGGCTCTGCAAAGATATTGTCATATCAGGAAGTTTACACTCAGTCCTGCCCACTCATCAAGATGCACGATATAAGCAACAAAAACAATAACACATCTAGGCCTACTCAATATGATGCATGTGTTTTTGGGGTTTCCACTACTCACTACATTACTTTAACTTTCCCTCTACTTTGTATTCATGTAGTATGCCGACTATTTTGTGTTCTATATATTGCCTTATACCCTTCCCTTTGGTATGCTACTCCTAGCACAGTCACTTTTGTTATGCAAAAGCATTCTGGTGCGGCTATTCCCTTTGTTATGTTTATTTCTGTTAGATTCCGGTCATGTTTGTACATACTGTTGAAGTGTATATCAGTCGGTTTCCGGGGCTGAGCCTGACAACACCCGCTTTTGGTTTCTTTCTTGTTTTATTGTCTTTACGATTAAAAAGCAATACTTGGCCCCATCGAATCGTTATAGCACCAATGCTATGATATTGTTTCATCATTATTGGAGGACGGTAGTCAGTACCAATAAAATAATTCCCCCATGCACTTTTCTTACAAACTTTTGAGGGAACAGTTGTGATAGTATTTCCCTGATATCAAAATGAAATTTTTATCAAATATTATACAAACGTTTTCATTTTCAATTTATCAAAATACATGGGTTGAGGGGTATCTAGTGTGTAAATTGGGGCAATTGATGCAACTTTCACCATGTTATGACGTCTTATAAAATTTTAAGCGGGTGGAGGAAAGTTGCACTTAGGCCTAGTTAATACCGGTACTTCTACATTCACGTCGAAAAGTTTGTTGACCAATGTGACCTCTAGTTTTCTTTGCATGGGAAAAATTTAGTTTTATATCATCGTTTTGAAAGAATATCAACAAATTATTTTTTTCAGACACCATTATACAAATAGAAAGAGTAAAGTGTGAAGATTCTAAAAAGTTTTACAAAGTTGGAGCTCATTACGTATTCAAATTTGGTAATTTGCTAACTAGGCGTAATTAATGGATTGTGTTTTAGTACTAATTATTAAGAAAAATCGTACTTTCTACAAAATGTGATTTCAATGAGCCCACCAACATCCAAACTGGTTGAGAAAATGACGGAAATATTACCATATTTCATTTATTCCTCGCAATATTTGCCTTTGTTGTTACCACACCCTCGTCACGCAGCACATAACGCGCACGTAGCAGTTCCGCGAACATGCAAATGTACACTTACCACGATAATTTTGTCTTTAAAATTCTTCCTTACATACAAAGAAATGAACTCTGACACGGCAAATAGCTTGTTTTCGGATGATTTCTGGAATATATTTTAGAGCAATTTATCGGTCAACAGCAACTTTTTCACTGTTGAGGTCTCGGATGACTTCGAACAAGTTCAAGTTCAGCACATGTAGCGTGCCACAGGTCTGTACATATCTGCACTTTAATTGAATTAGCGTTACTTAACGTAGGGAAATCCCCAACCTTCGGATGGCGCTCTTTCTAAATTGGAGTGTCCTAGTGTGCGGTCTAAAATTTGGGGAAGTTCATTGCTTTATAAAGTAACAAGCGTGTCCTAGAGGGCATGTGAAGGCACAACAGCAATTTTGCCATATTTCCACATTTAAACACATTTAAACAACTATTTACTAACATTTTTTGAGGAGATGCTTACGGACCCCCCCCCCCGAAAAAAATAAATATAAACGTTGCATTTTTGAAGAGATCTGTGTCTCCAATTTCTCAACATGACAACCAAGTCTGTCGTTTGAAATTGTGAGAAGTTATCAGATTTTGAAGATGTTTACCATGGTGTTTTGCTTAGTAGCCTATATATATGCTGCAAAATAACCTGAAATACGTTAGTTATAAAGCATCAGTGTCATCTCTCCTTATGCGCTTTGATTTGTTCAAGCATATGAACTCTTGTCCGGCCGTGATTGTGAACGCCCATCGGATCTTGGATGAGGGGGTAGGTGTGATTTACCTCTTCAGTTTTTCATTTCACCAATACTGGACGTGATTGTTCTTTCAGTTACGCTTGGTTGTATCATCCACTGTAGATAGATGACAAGGCGGCAACTGTTGCTATGGCGAATAAAATGGCCGTTATCGGCAAAGTGTTTTTAATATCTCACCCTAAAGAAACAATATTACAAAAAGGACACAACCTTTTTCCCTTAACATCTTTAGGTAGGCCTATCTCTCTTTATTTGAGACAAAAGAATTTCACATCCGATGAACTGTGCAACAAAATAAACCATTAATAAATTAAAGTTCCAGTGTACAGATGCGAGCAACTGATTTGCAATATAGCAAAGAGGCCCGAGAATTTTATGTACAATGAAATCAAATAAATTGGTCTGTGTCCTGTGCGTACTATAAAATGAGTAAGTTCAGCACCGTATGAAATTTTACTCGAAAGAAATTCACAAAAAAAAAAAAATACAGCTTAACTCATTAAAGGGAATGTTTTGTTTTTGAAATAAGTTTAGGATAAAAGACAAAGCGAACATTATGAAGTACAGCACTTAAAATAACTGTTTCAATTGATCCATCGGTACAACTGCGCAGGCGCACATGCAACGGTTCATACGTCGAGTATCTATAGAGAGCCCCATCAGGACCTCAGGTGCGAAGAAAAAGTATAGTGGGGGGAGGGGGAGAGGGGTGGTGGGAGACTAAGTGCCAGCAGGACCATCTAATCGGAGAGCCACCATAAGTTGGCTGAGGGTGTGAAAGAAATTGTTGGCTTTCAAAACCCCTCCGGATGCCGGCCGGAAAAGGCATTTGTGTGTGTTCTGTGGTAGTACATATCAGACGGTTTGAGGTGATTTACAAAAATAATATTAATGCATTGTTTCATTTTTCATGGAGCACTTGGAAACATCGGGAGCTGAATCTTCTCACTTTTTCTTTCACTGAGGGGACTCAGTCCTCCAAGTTCCTGCCCCGCTGCCACTGCATCTGCTGTCTACATAAAATAAATTGGTCAAGCCAATGTCTCTTTCCGGCTGACTCCATTCCCTAGTATCCATCTAGCGAGTTTATCGGCTCGCAAGTTGTTGGTTCTACTAATTGTTTGCTAGGTGTCACGTTACTTTTTGATATAATTACACTCAATTATTGCAAAGGATGCCAGTCTGTATAACGGCAAAATGTCTTTTGGTAAAACATTAGATACAGGGAAAATCGAAAGCATAACTATCCAGAGCAGAAAACGTTGTTTTACAAATATTGCTTTGAAACATATCCAAAGAAATCACAATATGACCATCCTTGTCGTGTGTTAATTTTATACTTCATGTAAACATCATTCCGATGACATCAGGTTAAAAATATAAACATTTCGCTTCATCTTATGTTTTTCTTTATTCTTCAGTACCACACGGGTGCCGTGCATAGCTTACTTAAACCATATAAATGCATACAACAAAGAAAAATGTTGATAACTTAAAAAAAAAATACACAAAAAAAAACTGAACGGTGTAAAACATCCGATCAAAACTTGAACTCTTTTTGAAAGTATCTGTCCTTACTGCGAACGTAACACCACGCCATCAATACTACGGCTCCGCACATTTAAGGTCACCCTTGAGATATCCTAATTTTAAAAGATATTACTAAGGTGTTAAGAATGTTCTTGTTGAAACATTTCTTATACTGTCCCGTATGTTATTAATAAAGTTGTTCAAAGAAAATAAGGATGCATAATGCATCAATCTTGCCCCACTGCATGAGTATGATTTCAGTGTTAAAGCAGAACGTGCTGTTATTCCTCCGTTTTCAAAAGTGCACCACGCACTACCTATGTGCTTTGGCCAGTTGTGAAAGTACTGTAGCGTGCTTTCGTTGTTCAATAATGAGGTCACTATTAGCCAAAGTTAGGACAAAAAAACACTTTTAGCAGAACCGGGTCTTGTGGTAAATGTATTGACATGTACTGAATCACGTTTTGTCTTTGCTTTTGTCTTTTGTTTGTTCGTGGTCTTTTGTCTTTAACCGAAAAGAAAAACTGACTCAATCTACTTTCTATCGTGATAAATACTTTAATTAGTGAAATTCCGCCAGAAACATGATATAGATGTTGTTTTCCAAGTTGGTATCAAATGAAACAGCAGTAAAGACACAATAAAGACTGATCAAACATAATTTCCTGCTTGAATAGAAAATCCCTAATCTCCCCTCACCCTAGATGCGTTGTACATATGTAATAGCAGAACTGACGATAGGACGAATGGGTAGTATGGAAGGGAACGCTGAGAATACGGGGGAAATGCCCCCAAACCCCACTTAGTCACTGATAATCAGTGGTGTAATCATGAGTCTGCGGACCTTGTCTTATGGGAAGAAGGGACCCCTTTGCAGTTGCGTCACCTGGTGTCTGTGATGGGGGAGGGGGCACATGATGACTATTTAACACCTAACCGGAGCGTCACATATAAAGGGGGGGGGGGCGCCGAGCGTGCAAGAAAAATTTTGGGCCCCAGACCGTGACGTTCTCCAGATTGCAGGATATAACTTTGATCTGAATTGAATCTCTAAATTGACATATCTTGATCTCGAACTTCTTCACCTGATGAGAAATATTTTATCACTCGGTGGAAAGGAATGTTCTTGATGACCATCCTTCCACAGCGGCAGATGCTTTTGGTGGTAAGTATCACCAATAGACGCACAAGTATCAGTCTCAAGTACGATTACACCGATTACGTAACAATGAAACAAAGAAACACAACAACGTGGGCAGGCGAAAGGCGCAAAAATTTTGAGGATTTTAATTCATTTGATGTTATTTTGACCTTTTTACTTTAAAGCAATTCAATTCACGTATAACTAGCTTCATCCAGTGCTTAAATTGCAATTAGCCTATACCTATCATTTCGCCTTTCGGTGCGCGAAATACGGGCTTCGGTTTCACCTTTCGTATTGCTCTCAGCGCAGAACAGCACGTAGGGTGACTTAATTGGACTCAAAATGTGCTGGTTAGTGCTCTACATCCCTGGGAGAAAAAAGTAAACATTAAATGCGTTCCTTGTTTAACGTGGGAAAACACTTAAGAATATCAGGGAGAACATCAAATGGTAAATACTGCACGTGATGCATCTTGTTAATACATTTTTAAGTAAAGTTTTAAGTAAAGTAGCTTCTGGACTATCCAGTCAGAAGTCCGGCTGTTTAATTGTATCACACCGTAGTTTTTCATGTTAGCTCGAGGTGAGATGACGCTGTTCCATAAATAAATAAATAAATAAATAAATAAATAAATAAATAAATAAATAAATAAATAAAGATACATAAGGAACGTATCACATTCTGCGTGAAGAAATTACTCATACATGCCTAGGAAATCGGTTTGAAACAAACAAAAGTAACTTTCCAGAGCTGGCCTTTACAGATGTTCGAATTTTTGAAGTCGCTAACAGGGCCCGTGTCCCTGGATGTCTCTAGACTGTTAACTTTCCAATGGTAAATGTACGACATATTTTAATATTTTAAGACATATTTTAATGACAATTAAAGGGGTTCTTAAATAATTTTCCATTGCAGAAAATCAAGTCTTATGCCAACAGCTTATTCCTAGATATTGTTGTTCAAAGAAAGATTTTCCTGGCAACGAGAGATTCCCAGTTGATCAAGGTTACCAAAATGCCATGTAACAGTGGCAAATTCTTGCAAAAATCCTTGTTTTTCTTTAAAATTGAAGCGCTCGATTTACCTTGAAAATGTAGACTGGGTGTATCGTAGATTTGCATTAAATATTATTGAAATTAAGGTCACATCTCATATACTATTGGAATATTTGTTTTAAGACAGTCAGGATTATATTCATGAAATACAAAGGATATTCATGTTGTTGTGTCTGGGTGACATCACGATTTTCCTATTGTTCAACGTGCCATATTGAAATACGTCATACGGGTGCACAAAGTGACATTCTCTTCAGTGCAATTCCGCTGGTGCAAACCTCAAATACGTGTGTATGAAATGTTCTCGTGCTTGAACAACTATATCGCCTCCTTGTTCACCATATCTGATAACAAGAAAATTACGTCGAAGCAGCACATATTGTGAGAACATTACAGTTCACATAACACTTGTGTATATTGACGAGTGGATGCGCGGGTGGTCGAAGGTCATTGTTTAAAGGGGTTGTTAGGCACGTGCAGTAATTCTAAAATCGTCGCCACTTGCTCTCCAGATTACGATTTTATATTTAGAAAGAAAATAGGGCTGATAGTGCTGGCAAGAACTAAACTAATAGACGCTATTTTGTTGTTTAAACAAACAAATGTGTTTTGACCAATAATTTGATATGATAATTACTTGATATGTGTAACGAACACTCATCTTCAGACGAATATACAAGCCGAACGTAAGTCACAAACGACTGTTCGAATTATAAAGAAAAGGAGATCCAATGCAGGCATGCGTAGTGCCTAGTTGTCTGACGATTCCTGAGAAAAGAACGTACTTGTTAGCCATCATCGATCATGACAAGGTTACTTTTGAGGTTAGGGGTTGCGTCCCTGAGAATAAAATTAAGTCGTTGCCCATTTTACGTCGTGCGAACAGCCTCAACTCCATAACTCGACTCCCACCACTCAAAACAATAGCCGCTACCATGGCAACGTAAAGTCTGGACACTCATTCTGCAAAAGTTACGTAGGGCATAAATGATAAAAAAGTTACATAATCAGTCCAATTGAGAAGAGAGAGACTATAGCGGTCACAACTGCATTCGGCAAGAGAATGCGAATGTTCGGCACTGTAATAACAGAGCCTAAGAGTCACCACAAGTATAAAAAAAATTAATGAAATTCAATCACAACTTTTGTAAGAGTAATGCTACGCACAAGTAAATATTTGTGCGAACGGCATATCAGTCGGCGTGGCGAGTTTATCTGTAGACAAATTCAGCAGTCCAATAATACAACACCGCACACGATCAACTAACTGTTGAGTGACTGTTGAACTGTTGAGTGACTGTTGACCTTCAAGTACGTCAGACTTCCACAGATCAATAACGAGAGCTTGGGAAATTTTATAAGCATTCTAGGTCTTCTTATGTAAGTGTATGATTGTATAGAAGCGATACCGGATTAACCGATAACCTAACCAAACTGTAGGTAATTTCACAATTTAACGGCCCCCTACGAAATTGTAGGAAACTGAGATGCTGTCATAAATACACAAAACTTCAATTTTGTGGGCTCCTATCGTGGAGATGTAGGGACACATATACCTACGAGGGTATTGACATAGACACTATACAATGAACAGGAAGACACATGAGAAACACAATAACTTTGTTGAATAGAGTAATGTGGTACGATTCAAATGAATTATACACATTATACTTCATCTCGATCTTCATTCAGTTCATAAGTAATAGTTACCGTTTACGGACATATTTTTATTTCGAGAGAAATCATTTTCCCCTGATTGCATTTTGTTATATATTATTCATCGTAAACGCGCGGCGTTGGAAGTAAAAGAAGCAATCATTACGTAGCATCGTCAATGTCAATTACTTTTGACCGACAACTGCAAACCGTTCCATGACATAACTTTTAATTTGCACGCATAAATACATAAATAAAATGAAAACGATAATGATATACCGGTATCCAACACACTGCATGACCAAACCAGGTCTTCCTAAACGATCATATTCAGTGCCTTGCCTTGATGGTATAAAATTATGTTCAGCTCAGTTATAGTTAATACTGGTATCAAAAGAGCGTATAGCTGAAAATACGGCACATCGAACTATTAATAAAACGACTCGTTTATTTCCACACAGAAATCAAGTATTTTTTACATATACTACACTAATGCCCATGTTGGTTCACTGGGTGCATTGCGACTTTGCTCACGATATAGCCTCCACTTTTGAAAGAATATGGCAATCACGGAAAGCAGTAAAAGTACGATTCCCACCCCGACTACAACATCCGGGAAGTCTTTGAACAAGGCGAATTGGAAGACATAGGACATGAATATTGAGCTGGTAAATAACAAAGACACGACCAGAGCTTTCTCAGTCTGTAGAGAAAGATTGTAGAAGTAAATAGCACAGAAACCCACGACCCCTAAGCCCATCACGCATACTACCTGCACTACTCCATTGGGCCAAGACCATTCACCGATGAAGGAGTTCAGCAAGACCGACGCTATGGTTGCCAAGATACCGTGACCAAATGTTAATATATACACATACTCAGATGAGTAACTTAACTTTCTTGTTATGACACAAGCGGCAGAGAGAACAACTAGTGTAATAGCAGCCCAAACGGAGCCCATGAAGTGATCGTCGGTGGCCAAGTTTACCCGATTGCCCTCAGATGGAAACAGAAAGGACGGCTTTGATACCACAAAGACGCCTACGAGGCAAACGGCAATAGCGAAAATGTCGAAGACGGTCAAACGTTCTTTGAGGAAAGCCCAAGCCATGACACCGCTTAAAGCGGGTATGCTGAACATGATGGAAGATGCATTGCCCACCGACGTGAGAGAAAAGGCGGTAAAGGATGTGATCTGTGCCAGTGCATTTAACACACTGAGGATTACAATCCAAAACGTGTCACCCCTTGGAACTTTAACTTTTCGTCTGCTACAGAAAAGGCCGAATGTGGAAAAGACAACCAGGAAGATTCCACGTACTACTCCAGCTTCAAGTTGGTGGATGGAGGTGGCCAGTTGTATGAGGACACCGAAGAGTGCGTAACATAAACTCGATATCAATATAAAGAAAATTCCTTTTTGTGCTTTCATTTTTCTATACACAGATGGCAAAGAAGTGGCTTCCATGGATTGGGATACTCTACTCTCCTTGTCTTTGACTTCCTTTTCCTTCGTATTTCTCCCCGAGATTGGTTTGTCTGTACTTTCTAGGGTACCTGTTTCAGTTCGAAAGATTCCGTAGTTGACTTCTCGAATAAGAAGTGAGTTGCTCGTGTAACCTACCAAAGATTGACTAAAAATGTGCTGTTGAGGAGAATGCTCCTCCGTGTTATCACTTGACGAACGCGGCGTTACCGACTCAATGATTTGATCCTTATGTTTATTGATAGGCGTTGTAAGGTCACAGACGTCTGTAGGAACCACATTGGTAAGGTACTGATCGTTTGCTCCATTCTGGTGATCCTCAAGTAGCCGTTGGTCATGAGGTCGCCTTGTTTTGAAATCCATCTTTCGGTCGGGTTAAAAAAAAGTGCTATTCATTGACTCGGCTGGTTCGATCTTGACTTGCTGGTATGTATTGACCGGTTCCCCGTTTTGACGTTCTAACTTGCTTTCACAATTGGACGTGAGTACATCAACAAAAGCGACTCTCTCATAATTTTCGTAGTCTACCTTACATTGGCGATTTTCGTCAAACGTCTTTCGTGCTAAACCTATTTCTGTGAAATGTCAGTACTTGTAGCTAACGGGATTGAGATACACGGGTCACCACGTTCTGCTTTCTGGATCCTTAGCTTTGATTTGACACTTCCTTCGACTTTTCTTTGTTGGATTTTGGAGTATTATCTATTTTCTAGTCTGCTTCCATTATTTACTCTTGGTCGTCCATGTCCACTGTTTTTGTTTGTAATTCTCAGTTCGAACTTTTCCCTGTCCAGATTTCGCTTCCTTAGTAGCTGTAGAAAATAACATGACTTCACTAACGCTCCCAATCGTTTGTTTCACTGTAGTCGGTCCAAAGAACGACTTCCAGCCGTTTGCTTCAGAATAGAAATGCTTTACAAACGTGATCATTTGTTGCTGCCTGGCTGGAGATGAAGACAGATTCATTGATGGAAAATGCTGTAGATGAGAAAAATGTTTTAAATTTCGGCTTAACTTGGTTTATGGAAGCCTTATTTAATCAGAATCCTATGCATTGTCATTTAGCAGTATTGCCCAATAGAATCACGAGAAACTGACAGATGCCAATTTAAATTGACCTATGTCGAACTACTGTAGTCTTGCAGAATTCTAGGATATGTCATGTGCCGTTATTGTTCAACTGACAAGATGTTGAAAAAAATTTCGACTGGCTGGACGTTTTTTCCAACTGAGTGGCGACTCCACGCCGACAGTTTTGGACACTAAGAACACCTCATCAGTATAGGTCCAGAAGTAAAGAAGGGGTGCAGTCTACACAAAATGGGCAATAGCAGGCGTGGTGGAACGAAAGAAAGTATTGGGCGTGGAGGGGGGGGGGGGTGGTGGCACTCAGAAACGACAGGACTAATCGGAGTGCCATGATTGGTTGGTGCTGAACGTAAAAGATAATTTTGGCTTTTCAAACCTCGCAGGTGGAGGAGACGGCACTTCCCGGTTATATTTTAGCTTCATTTACCCAGCCTTGAAACAGGGATGTCGTATCTGCAGTTCCTCAATTTATGTGAACAAAAATCAACACATGAAAAAATGGTAATACATTATCAGGTGGTTTTGCGGTGATACAAGAGTCACAATGAATTACACTTCTTTCATTTTTTTTCTTTTGAGCATTTGGCAAATATATGGAGGACTGAACACATAGGGGCAAGGACAATTGGAAATTGGGGCACTAGAGACTTTTTGGCCGAGTTTTGTTCCTCACTAAATACTAATTAGCCGGATTACTGTCAGGAAAAGATTGGGTTTTACAAACTCGTAAGATAGACGGCAACGGGTGTTCTATGCTGCATGTAACGGGCCTTAATATAGGGATACCATGTAGGGATACAAGGGCGACACTTTTGTACCTTGAAGAAACTGTAAATCTACCTTGACAAGAAAAATTCTTTCTTCAGAAATAATATTTTTACGATCAAGATATCGGCATGAGAAGCAAGATATCGATATGGGGTTTAAAATGCCTCATTGAAAAGGAACTCTCTTTCATATATCACTGGAAAAATTTCCTTACACAATTTTTGTTTCTTTGCTGGTCGTGGAGCTGTAACGTTGTTCATACTATACGAAGATAAAGGTAATTAAAAAAAATACTATCACAAAACTCTTTTGCGCTAAGTTCTTTCCCTACTCACCAAATTTAAAGAGAAAGTATTGAAGACGATGGGCAGATTCGAGACTGTCCTCAGCTCAAAAATGAGTGGTTACCGTGACAAACACATGCAGTGCTGAGACATGTATCAAGGAATACTGCAAAAGCCTCCTGATGTACAAAACTGAAGGTACCACCCAAACTGGAGGTCTATAGGTTTCACAATTCCGTTAATGCAATCAGTATACCTACCGGCCCTGTATATAATAAATTCGCCATACCTTCGTTGTGCAATATCACGTAGTGTGATTGTCCTTCATCATATTACGCATTCGTTCAACCATATCCATCCCTGCATTGGACGGTTCAACTGCTGCCGGCCGATAATTGATTCAACGGTTGCGAAATAATTTCTCCGGTTGAAATTTGGTGAGTAATTATAGCGGAGCGCTCACGCAGGATGAATTAAATTCAATGTGGAGTTATACAAAGACCTAGCCTGAGGTCAAGTTCAACCTGGTGACTAGCGATCGGTGAACAATACAGACCTACTTTCCACGATAGTCTATCCGCTTCGTTCAACATGCTAAACTCTTCCACAGAAGTGAAAAAAGATGAAACAAAAATAATAAAAAATGATATTTATATACAAGATACTCGTAGTTGCCATGAATATTTGAATATATGAAACATGTCCCTAGCCTTAGATATATCGATACTACTAATAGAAGACATCTAAAACCTTACGTAGAGGACATTTCTCTCACGATAGACTGTACTATAGATTGCGCTGTAATGAAGGACACCCTTACTTTGCTGTGACCTAACATGATTGTTTATAACATCATTCACGTCGTCATCTGCCGTTTCAAACAACAAAATCAATTGCTACAGATCGGATCACTCGTGTTCATATGTGCCGTACGAGGTAATGTACACAAATGAAATTTGCTTCACCACAGAAGCAATTTCTGAATACAGTACGAGGAGAATGAGAAGTTAAAAGCATCGAAAGGCTAGATTTACTCTGTATTTGAATACTTCGCTCAATTCTGAATGAGAGCACGAAGGAACATTTCAAGCTTGAAGTAAGTGTGATACGAACCAGGATTAGTTAGAGATAGGTTGTATCAATCATTTAACATGCTGAAAATAGCAATTGCAAGTCTCATGAAAATCTATCAAATATGTTAAAAAGTTACGGGCAAATTCCTGTCTCACACCTGCATCACGAACAAACATTGTTTAAGCATGTAAATTTCATCGCCAGAATTCCAGCAATCCCATCAACAGAGGGACCGACTCACGTGATATTTCTTACGTTATCCTTGCTTATTTTGAAGCTTTATTTCAAGGACAATTGAGAATTTTACGTGCCTCAATGGTTTTATTTTGGAAGCATGTATTTTCTTACTTTACTAGTATTGATGTCACTTGCCAATGGGTAGCCAGCTCTTTTCTGGATGCACGTCATGTTGTCACGTTTAATGTTGTTAGAGCCTGGGGACATTTTACTACGAAAGGAATCTTTTTCGTCGCATAAGCAGGATATAAGTGTTATCAACATAAATGCCTAACAAGCAATTAAATCGACTCATCGGAATAAGAACCAGAATGCACAATTGTGTTGTGGTTTCGATGATCTGATCTGAGCATTTTTTTTATCTGACATACAGCATTAGTATGTGTTACAAGCTATGTATGCTTTATATGAACTATGAGATCTGTACCAGCGTCCTCTCTTGAGATCATGTCTACAAGGTTTTCACAATTTGAGCTTGGTTGACATCCAATAACCTTTGGCATATATTCAAGGCAAAACGGTTCTTGTGTTCAATAAGATACAACTACAAACTGAATATGACAACTGTCAAAGCTTACCTTCTCGAGATATGATGTTTATAACATATTCCAAAATCCATAACAATTTTGCAGTTAATGTGGTGCACCAGTACTCCAAATAATGACATTTGTCCAAGCTTCCCTTCTTGAGATATCGGGCTTACAAGGTTTTCGCAATTTGACACCTGTTGACCTCAAATGACCTTTGACCTCCACCAAAATCAATAGGGATATTGTATTCAATGTGGTACATCTATGCACAAAATACGACATTTGTCCAAGCTTCGCTTCTTGTGACATTGTGTGTACAAGGTTTTCACAATTGGACCGGTGATGACCTTACATAACCTTTGATCTCAACCAAAATCAATGGGGTCTTTGCATCCAGTGTGATACACCTACACACCAAGTGCTATATTTGTCCAAGGTTTTCTTCGTGGGATATCGTGTTTGCAATGTTTTCACAATTTGAGCCCTGTTGACCCTAAATAACATTTGACCTCCACCCAAAACACTAGGGTCTTTACGCTTAATGTGGTACACCTACGTACTACAAAGGAGATCTATCCAAGCTCCCCTCTTTGAGATACCGTGTTTACAAGGTAGGCGTCACAAACACACATACACACACCCTTATACACACACGCATATACACACATACAACGCCGCATAATTACGAAGGTCACGATTTCATTGAAACCAAAAAATTAGGACATCACGTAAGCAGCCGATTCCTACTTGCGGTTGCTCTATGACGTTTGAAGATTGTTCAGAAGAACGTTAAACAATTTCTTTTAAAAGGTCATTGTTTACCGTTTAATCAACTCTAACCATACCAGTAAGTCTCTGATCAAACCAATTGTGATCCGTTTGATTGTCCTATAGCCGTGTTACTATTACTTTCACATATTATGCTGGTTAAATTGGACATAACACCTTAGGTGCGAGCTCCAAACACACTGTCATCCCTTCGTGTGCAACGGAATGAACACTTCCTCTGACTTGTAAATATATATCTGTAACTTAATTACTTCTTTGATAAGGAGATGACCTACCTCGGGCTGTTGTTCGTGATTTTTCTGAGCAATTCGGGTACGTTTTCTTTCCTTTAGGTAAAGTTAATATTTTTCTTAAAATAAACATATTGATAAATATATATTGTTGTATAAATGTAGTCTATATCAGTTACATTAACTATTTCACTGCAAAAGTAATGGCAGGTAAGTGAGGACGCATGATCAGGCCAAAATGTAATTCTCACGGTTTGTCAGTCAAATCGGTCGATTGCATATCAAGAACTTGTGATAGTTACATAGTTGAGCTATACTTCTTACATAACTTCTCTTCTGCCATTTCGGGTGTAATTATATTCCCCCAACAGAACTGTGATGAGTGATGATCGGCAGATGTTCAACATTTGTTTCGACTATTTTCAACGTCATAAACTATACAAGTTACTGGCATATGTTTACCAGAGAATAGCATATCGAAGTAATTTTGCTACAGTCGTGAAGCTGTAATATGAAGTGGTGGAGGACTTGAAAGTTATCTTGGCCACCAGTTGCCTTGGTGGGTCAAAGTACACATCATGCTGGGAGAGGAGGTGTCTCAAATAGAAGACGAAGGTAACCGACAGAAAATTAACGATAAAGAGTCGATGTCACAGATGAGGAGTAGGTACCTTCTCCCCTTGAAACATATTGAACTCACTGAGCATAGGTAATGTAGGTAATATAGGTAATAGATATCACGTCATTATTGGAACACCTGGGGAAAAGAAGAACGTCTTTGCCATAGCTTCCGATTCTCATGTCCAAACTAACTTTGGGAGACTTCCATTTCTTTTTCAAGATGCGACGACTTTGCCTTTGAGCTCTCAAAATCGGTTGTAGCGGGATCTTCTCGCAAACTACAATTCCAGATTTCTTCGACCGGTTCTAGACCCAAACAGTACCGTTCATGTCTATTTTAGGGCCAAACCTTTCTGGTTGGCTGATTTTGTGAGTACATCTTACAGAAGCTACAGTCCGCACTGTGCATCATTTTATGATTATTATCACATTGTTAATATACAAATATCATATAAAACATTAACTAGTTTTGCTTGGTTTTCAACTACATTGTATTGTTTTTCAATTTCAGAATTGCAGCGAATACATTCAGACTATTTTCAAGTTTCCCGTCAGTTTTTCAGCCTTTCAAATCGACCAGTTCTGCCGACAGAATATAAAATAATTATGAAATTAAAAAAAAAGTTTGTTAACGAGAAATTTTGCAGAGACATCTGTAGCCTACAATATATTCACAAAAATATGCTTGTGGGCAACATAATGAAACTCTAATCTATGTCCAACATGACGAGACTCTAATCAACATGACGAAACTCTCATCTATGTCCAACATGACAAAACTCTCATCCGGGATAAATTTTAATTTTTAGTCGCAGAGAGATGAGTGGCAAATAATCATACGACTAATGCACTGTTTCTACACTTATATTAATCCTCTTGCATTAAATCTGTCCACAGGAAGAGAAAACACAACTTTTGAAGTTTCTGAGTAGGAATCAAATAGTAAGATATTCGACGTCTTTATTTATTTGTTTTATAATTGTAATTGCTGGAATTTATTAACAAGACATCTGACAATATACAGGTTCCGAAAGGTAAATTTATATATTACGCAAATGTAACAGACTATTCAACAATGGTTTCAAATATGTAGCTTGCAAACAAAACTGGAACAACAATCACACAGTTGCAACATCTCAAGTGTCGCGACAAGACATATGTATACATATACCTTTTTTCAGGGCACCGATGCAATACTTATCGTTTTTTACATGGCATTAAAGTTGAATTTACTTGTTCTTTGCCTCAATTTCTTAACCATCGAGTGAATGAAGACTCTACTTGCTACATTTTGGCCATTTATGACACCAAACTTTAAGCACCATACATATTACATACTCGAGGGATTTCGATGGAGGGGATACTTGCGGAATTTTTTGCCCCAACTTTCTCCCCGTGTCAAAAGTTAACCATTTACATTCGAGCTTAATTTTAAGTGCAGGTAGTCATTCCTTTTCACTGGTTACATTTATATGGTAAGATGTCATGGATTGTCTTATTAAATTTACATGATACATTTTGTGAATTTCATTAAATTACATAAAGATCACTGTAAATTTTCCTCAGAAATGGAAGGACGAGCTGCTAACGTGGAACCCTGACGAGTATGACGGCATCACTGAGATGGTGTTCAGCAAAAGGCAAATCTGGTTCCCTGATATTACGTTGTACGAGAGGTAATCGAATTATGCACGATGTTTCGACCTATCACACCACCAACAACTTTGGCAACTTTACACCATGCGCCTCTTGGAATCGAGGTTATAAAAGTAGAGAAGTCTAGAAATGTCGTTCGATGAATGGGAAGAACTTGTAATGATGAATGTTTCAATTGTGACATTTAAATGATAATCCAAGTTTGATATATACAGTCGGTCAAAGGTCAGCTGGCCTTTGTAGTGACCGATCATACCAAGGACTTTACTCTTCATTTAGCTCTGAAACAATAGGTTATATTTTTATGCAAATTTAGGGATGTGTTATTCGTTTTCGAAGGTGTCTTTTTCTTAGTTAGAGTATGTTAACCTACCATGCATGACGTACTGACGTCAAGACGTTGTTTTACTCTCGGTCCTTCGCTTGGGTCTAAGGTTTGACGTTTGGTTAGTGATAAAGTCTTGGAGTTAAATATTGTTTCAAACCAACGTTTACTGTTGCTCCTGTTAATGTACTTTTCTCTCTCTCTCTGATGTAGGTTAGGCTACAGAGAGAGAGAGAGAGAGAGAAATACGTCTACTGTTGATAGCTATATCTTCTATAGTGTACGTACCCATTATTCAGGTAATTGCAAGCTTTTAATTGAAGGATTTCATTAATTTATTTCCAGGGTTGGCGTTGGACCAGTTGACACGAATATTAACGAACCGCTGATTGTTGTCGATTTCCAAGGAGAAGCTATTTATTACGAAATCATGCAACTCACCGTCTTCTGTAAAATGAACGTTAGACTTTTCCCATTGGATACTCACAGATGCACTCAGAAATACACATCATACACTCACCATGGCAAACATGTAAGTACGTCAGAAGATCACTATAGTAAGCAACGTAAGAAGCTATATTGCCGTGATGATTGCAATGACGTAACGATGAAGATTAGTTCACTAATTAAAGCTAATCCAACGAATAATGGGCGTCAAACTGGTGTCGGAGTCACGTCAAGTGGTGCAAGATGTGGTGTAACATGTGGTGCAACATGTGGTGTTGTGGGCCATGTGGTGCAACATCCGTAAAAGATGTCATTCACACTTGTATCAGAACAGAGAAGCAGTCGTACAGACAGACTAACGTATATTGAATGACTGGCTACATATACACTGGCAGATTGGGGGCAGGGCCATGGCGTCACCCAAAGGTGGACTAAAATTGCTTACAGAATGAATACCATGGAAAACGAAATTTTCACACTTTTGCAGCAATAAGTCTCATCTGACGGAGGGCATTCAGTTAAAGGAAAAATTACTAAATGGGACGTGGACACCCTCAGACACGTGCGATATACACATATTAACCGAATTACAGTCACGTATACCCAGACACGCGGGTTTCTTTACAGTTACACTTCTTCGAACGTTATTGCATTTTTCAAGAAATGAACTCATATGCAAATTATGTTAAATTATTAATTAGTAATTATTTTAATTTATAATTTGATTGTTCTATTCAACGAATCTCTTCCGATCAGCTCTACCTCCACGCAACGCGTGACACCAGCGCCAAAGAGGACGTCCTCGTCCGCAACGGTGTCTGGTCTCTCAACTCTTACAACGTTCGAGAAATTATCGAATATTACGCATGCTGTACGGTGCCGTACGTGGAGGTGCATTACACCCTGGACATACATCGCGAACCCTGGTTTTACGTCATCAACATCGGAATACCCACGGTACTCCTATCTTTCGTAACTTTGTCGGTGTTCCTGCTACATCCGGGCACGGGTGAGAAGATCGCGATCAGTGTCAGCAATGTGCTGGCTCTGATCATCTTCCAACAACTTCTGTCATCTAATATGCCTCCGACGGGAGATCAAACGCCAATTACTGGTAAGATTTAATACAGATTTTAACAACCGTCGTATCTCTGACAGTTCTGTGAAGGAATGATAAATGAATTAAAAGGAGACACATTTGGAACCCTGATCATGTGTCTATTAACAGCGACGTATACTTTAGTCCTCTGTTCGGCTAGGGCAAGTAGGCCTACGTAACTGAGGGTATTTCCATTTTTTTCTTCCATAAGGTCTGTTTTTCCCCTTCCCCCACCCACAATTGAAGGCTAGAATGAAATGTAACATCGGCGATCTCACACTTCTCCTTGAGTTAGATAAAGCCAATTACACAAAATTACGATATGGCCAGGCAAACGATTATTGCTTTTGGTGCTCTTTTTTTTCTTTTATTTTGCACTTAAGCTCATCGCATTTCACTTCCCTTAAACCAATGCCAAAGGTTTTCAATTATTGTAGTCCTTGCCTCAAACGTTTTATCATTTACATCAGAAATATTTATGTAACACAAAGACTGAACCAGTGCACATGTTGGCCGAAAAGCGGGAGGGGACTCAGACCCCAACCCCCCCCCCCCTCCGTGAAAAAAAAAACAGTGGGGACATCTGGGGTATTTGTAAAGCAAATGTTTCTTACACGCCCTTGTACACTCAAGTACACCAACTTATGGTGGCGTTCAGCCACATTATCCGGCAGGACCTCAGCCCTAACCCCCACCTTCCTGCCCCAATATATTTTTTGAGTTCCGAAGCGCCACGGGTTAAAGTATATTTCCCTTACGTGTGCTAACGACGAAAAGTTTCTGTCTTTATGGCGTCCTATTGTCCTTTGAAGAAGGAATGGGGGGAAAAATAATCTTTTCGCATGTTACTTGCTAACGACATTTGTGATTTCACTTACATGAACAGCTTATTACTTCGCTGCTGTTATCAGTGTAGCTTTCCTGTCCGTGCTAACGACGGCATTCACTCTCAGCCTTTATCACAACAACGGTGATAAACCCCTTCCGGGAATATTGAAAACACTTATGAGAATACCATCTTCAAACAGAACTCGACGCATCCTACCAACAGAACACGAAAGGTTAGAGAACTCGTATTTTAATGTACTAGCACTGTACGTGTTTGGCACTGTGTTCAATTTGAAAAAAAGGATAAATTTATTAGGGCTCGTATGTTCGAAGAGTTATCTTCATAACGAGGAATAGGTCTACCCTTCCGGAACATTTGCGCCCTGAATGTGAAAGTTCGCAAAACATTAAGTGCAAATATTCTTAGTTCTTCAGTGCTTTCGACATTTTTTTCATGGCAAATTATAAATGTTAATTTATGAATTATAGAATTCTGACGAAGTGACATTTTTATTAGTTAATAACGACCTTGTTTGCGTTTCCTTTTCTATCTCTTCCTCTCTTTTCTACGATTTAACCATAGAGAGACAGCTAGGTCAGCAGCTGTTAGTGAAAACATTTACGCGTACGACGACAACGTAATGGTTGGAAGTATCATTCATGAAAGTAGCAGATGTAGGCCTACCACACCGGTCGACCAAAACGTAGAGACATCACAGACTGACAAGATGAAGGCCAGAAATTGTCTTTCCTCCAATTCCTCGTATGACTACGATTGGAAACGGGCCGCAATGTTTGTTGACAAAACACTATTCTGGTGTTCGTTCGTGGTTATGTCATGTACTATGTTATACTGTGTGTATTGCTTTATAACAGAACTGAACGCTTCCACAGCAGAGTGAAATCAAGTGCCGTCGCTGATCAAAAGAGGGCGGTATCACTCTTTGAACGTTATGATGGGGGAGGTGGGGGGAGGAGGGGGGAGCAGGCAGGGGATTTGTAAACTTAAACGAAAATTACATGCAGTACCAAATGCTCAAGCAGTACGTTTAGGGTTCATCTGTTTAAAATATGCAAGGCTGTTACGTACTGATGTTGACTTTCTCAAACCAAATTAAGAAAAGCATATCATGATCAACTGGTCTCGCTAAATTAGTCAGAAAACCTTCCCTTTTCAATGACACGTTTTTACGTATGAGCGTGATAACTAATATCACCTCCCATTATATGAAATAAAGCTTAAAAATAGGCATTTGATGTCTTATTGACTGAGTTACTTGTTTTCCACCTGGATGGGACAGAGTCACTATGAGGTGATGAAAATGACCTAATGCGACGAGATAAATTGTATTGATCTTAGTGTGGTATGAAAAACATGATGTTTTTAGTCTTCAATTCATCATGCAACCTCGCACAATACTGTTCATATGCAAAGCAGTGAGTTTCTCAATCTGGTTGGCATTTTTGTGAACTGAGAGATGTTTAAATTAATTTGAAATACATTCTGAATCCAACTTAGACAAATGCCACATCCCCCGTCTACTTTCTCGGGAATTTTTAACTTTAGAATTTGCACCAAGTACCCATAAAACGATGTCAAAAACTAGTTATGAAACTGCAACACTGATCCAAAGTTTCACTGCCGGTAATAAACATGGCAGGTGTGACAAAGTTTAGGATGAATGCCTACGATGGAATGCCTCCACATAAGATACGTGGTGTACTACTAACAGAAAATAAGATTTCACAACGTACTTATAACCTACTTTTTGCAAACGCTACTCGATAAATATGAGTGAAGTTGGAGTTTTAAGTACATTGCATTTCACCAATTCCTGATTGTCTCATACCACAATTTTGAGAAAAATCCATTTCTTTCTTGTTATATTTTGGTCCTATTGTATAAACAAGAGCCTAAGGGAACTGTGGCCCGTTACACAGATGTACAGTTTATCAGTCACCTGGTTGCTATGCAATTAACTACGACGCTTCACACAGTTCTATTTGAAAATATACACACACACACACGCCAACTTGACTGCAGAGGTTCCTTTGTTACACAAGGAACCAAATACAACACATTGTCAGAAAGGAACAAAGATGGGGACTAAACTTGTTATTAATTTTTAACTTTCAAAAATCTTGTTCACAAAGTACAAACTTTATAAAATTACAAAAATAAGGACTTTTCAAAATTGCTAAAAAATAAGGTGTGTCTTTCTTGAGTACAGTATTAATCAATACGCTTTTCAAACATACAGTAAACAGAAATTGAGGAATACTCCCTGATAAGTGTTCCCTGATACAGTTCGTAGTGTAGAAAGATGTGCACTGACTATTACTTTTTCAGTGATTTCTATGTTATGCATAGCATTAGCCTATGAACCTTGGTTGTTTCAACCTTCACATTAAATTTGGACTACCTGTGTCACTTAGACTCACAAACCATGATTTCCAACTCTAAACTTCAGAATCTGTATTTTTTCACTTTTAGTTCCTACAATATCCAGCTGGCAAGTTGCTGGCAACTTACACATTCTGCATCTTGGTAATATTCACTGTAAATGTTCCTTTCTTGAGGAAGAGTCTGTTTCAGCTGTTAATGTGACCATCGATCCAGTCCAAAAATTTAGAGACTCTCGTGTAAAATCCGTACTTGCCATCTACTCCACAGCCTTCACCCCAGCTGACAATACCGAAAATATACCAGCGGTTTTGGTACTCAATGGAGAATGGGCCACCACTGTCACCCCTGCAGGCATCACCACTCTCACGGGGGTAACCTGCGCAGAACATGTTCAACGTAACCAAATGTTCTGTGGAGGCACGACACCTTCTCCTACCCACAAGTGGGAGGGTAACCTCTGTCATGTACCTCGGGTAGGTGCCCGACTCTGCGACCTGTCCCCACCCTGTTACCTTGCCTTTGTTGCCAATGCGAAACATCCTCCTCACTATCGTAGCATTTGGCAAGCAAATCGGTCGGATGTAGTCGTTGAATTCTACGACAGGCATCGCCAGTTTTATGAGGGCGATGTCTTGGTCGTAGGTTGTGAAGTCATAGCCGTCCGGGAGGTGGATGGCCTCCACCGACTGAAGGATCTCGGAGTCATCGGTCTGGCGAGTGTCGTACTCTCCGATACGGATCATGAGCTCATTCACACCGACCCCGCTCTCTCTGATGCAATGAGCGGCAGCGACGACCCAGTAGTTATTGAGGAGGGAGCCCCCACAAAAGTGCTGCCTTCTGTCACGGTGGTAGAGTCGCACCATCCAGGGAGCAGAGCCACGAATGGCTTTACGTCCACCGATGATTCTTCCAAACGATGGCTCCGCGTGGAGGGCTTCCTCTGCAGTGATTGTGCCACAAGCTGGAGGGAACACATAAGATACAGCTTTTTATTTTGAAGTGAACTTCTAGCAGAAGTAACTGACACACTCATTCATGTAACTGGAGTACAACAATGGTGTCTTTCTTGATACTGGTGGAACAGAGCCCTGTTCAAGCCGACATATGCTCTACAGACAACAACCATAGCAAACCATGCAGCTGATACAGTGGGAGGGTACTAAGTAAGCACATTGATCATTCTAAAATAGACTTGCTGACAAGATGGTTCTTGTGAATGGAGGATGAACAAACTGAAGGGGGTGAAACAAATGTGGCTGTAAGAGTCTTCCATTACATATTTTCCTATTTCACTTTACATACTGGTTGCAAGACACAGCCTCTGAAATATTAATCGTCATTTAATTACTGCCATTAAAGGAATGAGGGCAGCACACTCTATGGATGTATCTAGCCTATGGGGTTACACAGTATCTTAAGCTACTTCTCTCTCTCACTCTCTCTTTTTTGGGGTACATACCATGACAACCTCATCAAACTGAAGAGGGACCTTACCTTCTTCAACTCTGAGGAGAGCATTGACTCTTATGGTTGCTGAGACTGATGCGATTCTTTCACTGCCGCGTTTAAGGACGCAGGTGTAGATGCCAGCCTCCTGGAGTCTCACGTCCCTGAAGAGAAGTGCATCCGACAGAATCTGTGCAGTTTTGTGGAGAAAAAAAGGAGAAAAAGAACTGTCAATTATCGCATCGAATATTTCGCTGCCATGGAGGTTGTCTCTCCAGTTGGCAGCGAGTTCGAGCTATCTAAATTTGGAAGTTTACAAAATTTTATCTCTGTAGCAATCTTCAAGTTCCTAGGTTGACACTTTGTCTAACTCTGATGTAGAACACACCAAAGAGACATTTGAGAGCTAATTGGGTACATACAGTACAACTTACATGACCGTTGACGTGTTCATTCATCACCAGAGGTACGCCATTCTTCTCCCACGAGACGGAAAACCGACGATCCTGTGGAGAGCATCCCAACACGTAGTTGTCATACTCTTCTATCGTAGCATCCTCGGGGACCGCCGAGAACAGAACCTCCAACGGAAGGTCTAAACGGTAGAGCAGAAAGAACTTCCGGTGATGTTAAGGACACTTTAACTCTCAGTGACGTAAATGAGCAGTCTCTGGTACAGATATCTGCTATCCTGACAGTTGACATATTAAAACCAAGTAAGAACAGCCACTATTTAAACAGAAAGTCAAATGACTGCATTTCCTTGCCAGTATACAGTACACTTTTTCCAAACACACACAAGCACTTTCAAAGAAAAGCAACCAGAGGAGAAGGGAAGGGACCACATCAAAACCGAAAACAGAACACCAGAAAGAAAAACCACGTAAGAAAATTTTGGGTAATGAAGAATGACATATATCTCTAAACCAAGGTAGTACATAGGTAGATAGAATGTTCCTTACACCAAAGTGTTGTTAAAAGTTCGCAAAGGCAGTAGGTCTGGGAATTATTTTCCCCACCTAAAGTGTATTTCCCCAGAGAAAGGTGACTTGAACAAAGTACTTTGTTAATCTTGACAGGGACTTGCTAGCGAATAAGTTGCTGATAAATCTTAAAAGTGATGTTGAGTGATTGTTTGGAGAGGGCACCCCCAAAAAATAGTTTCATTGCTCGAAAGAAACTGAGACAAAATTCTATTTAGCAACATTTACCTGCCAGTTAATATCTTTTTGCCAAGGAGTGAGGAAGGGGGGAGGTTGTGGGAATGATTCCTTTTATTACATTTCAGTAAATGTTAAGATGTGGCAAATGACTTCTCTAAAATATTATACAACAGTTATCTAGAAGTAGGTCCACAAATGTCAGGTGTTGCTGTAAATACAGATCTGTGAGATCGTTGACTCTACAATGTTAAAATTTGACCAAGTATGAAAACAGTAACAGATGATTTTCTCAGTCTTTCATGTGGCAATTCAAACAACAGAGATCATCTACTCATAAGCTGCTAACAATGTTGACAGTTTGAAGTTCTAATTACATTCAGTTGCTGAGATCTCGTCCTTAATATGTTTCAAACTTTAACCTCTGGTGACTTCAAATTACCTTTAACTTCCATGAAAATCGATAGAGGTCGTCTACAGTACCTACAGTGTACTTCCCAACACAACACCTTGAAGTTCAAGCACCTTTCCCTCTTTGAGATACTGCGTTTACATGGTTTTCAAACTATGCCCTCTATTGACCTCACATGACCTCGGACCTCCATAAAAAAACAACAGACATTATCTGCTCAGTAACTGCTACCAATGATAACAGTTTGAAGTGCAAGCAACATTAGGTTGCTGAGCTATCTCACTTGATAGCCTACCATATTTTAAGCTCTGGTGACCTCAAATGACCTTTGACCTCCATGAAAAAAGTAGGGACCATCTATTCACAATGGACTACTGTATCAACACACTAACTTTGAAGTTCCAGCACGTTTCCCTTCTTGAGATCCCGTGTTTACAAGGTTTTCAAACTATGGCCTCTACTGATATCACAAGACCTTATGAAATGCCAGACATCATCTAGCTATCAAGTGCTACCTATCATAAGAATTTGAAGTTACAGCAACATTTGGTTGCAGACATATCTTCCTTACTAGGTTTCATATTTTAGGTCCTGGTGACCTCAAATCACCTTTAACCTTCATGAAAAACAATAGGGATCATCTACTCACAATGGAATACAAGCAGACCAACTTTAAAGTTTGAGAACTTTTCCCTTCTTGAGATATCATGTTTTCAAGTCCAGGGCATCACATATGTATACACACACAGACACATGCCATAACCATGATGCATAGCTTCCTTGCCTGCCTTCAACAAGAAATCTAAAATGATGTCATGAATGTATCCTGAACGTACTGCATTACAGAGCTGACACATGTCAGTCTTGGACATGATGGGATCACTGGGGTGACCACTGATTATCGGGCTTCTAAATTAATCTTCCTTTCAAATAAGCTAAGCTAAATTACAATGACCATCACATCCATCTGAAAGTCTCCAAAACTAGCATTAAGCCTTACTATGTCCATGTCTTACTATGTCCATGCCTTACTATGTCCATGTCTTTCTCTGTCTTTCTACGAGTGCGTGTATTTTCAAGTAATTTGTGTCTCTGCATCTTCTTTGAAAGGCTTACCCTTCCTTAGTCACCAGGCCAACTCCCTCCCTCCTAATCTACTGTATTCCTACACTGGGCTCATCTGGTTTTGCAATTTCTTTTACATCTGGCTGCCTCTGAATATACCTTAACCGATACTTCGAACCAGCTCTGTAATATCAGCTTTTTATCGTCTCTGATTCAGAGTTGAAAAATCAAACTTTCATTCCTTAATAAATAGAGAGAGGATATCACATATGAGACCATGGAGAATACTCAGCTGCCTGTCTAGGTATTTTTCTCATTTTGTAGATACATGATAGTAAATCAATGACGGCACAGTCTCTAACAACTATCCCTCCTCTCGTTTACGTACAGACTTCGACTATTGCATCATCCATAGCCCCATCCTGCTCCCTGTATACACTGCACGAATATCGGCCCTGGTGGAAAACCTCAAAACTGGGGATGACCAGATAGTTGTTGAACATAAAGAAGTCGTCCTCCATGTTGGCTGTGAATTGAAATAGAACGTAGGACTGTGTCAGCCAACTGGTAGTCTTTAAATACCAATAAATCCACTATCAGTTTGCAATACTTCTCTAGATAAAGGTAATTATTCCAGAACAGTTTTGCATTCACAATCCTGTAACAATCCTGCAATCCTGTAACAAATCTGATGCAGGAAAAACAATCAAAGCTCAATGAATTTGCCTAACATTTCAGAGTTAAATCTCTATAGCACAGCAATAAAAGCTCACATACATCTAGTAAACCAATCAAAGTTTACATCTGTCAAGACTAGTAAACAAACCAAAGCTAACATCTGTCTAACAAACCAGTCAAAGCTAACATCTGTCTAACAAACCAATCAAAGCTAACATCTGTCTAACAAACCATTCAAACTTACATCTGTCTAGACAAGTAACCAAATCAAAGCTTACATCTGTCTAGTTAACCAATCAAAGCTTACATCTATCTAACAAACCAATCAAAGCTAACATCTGTCTTACAAACCAATCCAAGCTAACATCTGTCTAACAAACCAATCAAAGCTAACATCTGTCTAACAAACCAAAAAAAGCTTCCATCTTTCTAGTAAACCTATCCAAGCTTACAGCTGTCTAGACTAGTAAACCAATCAAAGCTAACATCTGTCTAACAAACCAATCAAATCTAACATCTGTCAAACAAACCAATCAAAGCTTACATCTTTCTAGTAAAGCGAACAAAGCTTACAGCTGTCTAGTAAAAAATCAAAGCTTACATCCATCCAGTAAACTAATCAAAACATACTTGTCTAGTAAACCAATCAAAGCTTAGATCTGTCTAGTAAAGCAATCAAAGCTTTACATTTGATTAGTAGAGCAATGAATCCAAGTCTACATCTCATGGTAAAGCTATCAAATTTAGTTTACATCTGTCTAATAAAGCAATCAAAGCTTACATCTGTCTAGTAGCGTTCCATCCTTATACCAAGCCAAGCTGACAGATTCATCGTTGGTTTCGCAGGTGATTCGAAGTGGCTCACCAAGTGCCAGCTCATCCTCCTCTGAAGACAGGTTAATGTCCACCGTCAGCTCTTCTGTTTCCACAATTGGAGGGATGTAAATTTCTGATGAGTAAAACAAAAAGGAGGCAGCTTTAAAATACATAATCACAGTTTGATCTAAAAAGAAGCTTCAATACAAATGAGCTTGATTGATTAATATGTCAAAAAAACTTCTCTAGGTTTCCGATATTTCTTAAGGTTGCATTTGAGGCTGAAGAGAAGAACTTGCAGATCTGCTATACTGGCTGGGATCATAGCACACTTTACAGCTGGGAAGTCTGCTGTGCTGGTCATGATCATAGCACACTTATAGCTAGGAAATTTGCTATAGTGGAGGTAGACCTGCTATACTGTGGTACTCATTGCATGCTTACAGCTAGGAATTTTTTGTTACAATATTGGCCATGTTTACAGCTACAAAATCTGTTATACTGGCAATGAGCACAGCATGCTTTTGCAAAGAAAGACTCTCTCAAAGTGACTTTATCAGTAGCTGTTGTTCAATCTAAACAACCAATCAAGATCACATCACATTGATCAAGGTCTGTATGTACCACACAATGATACTCAAGTACTGACTGAACTTGTTGGCCAATGTTTAGGACGGTTAAAACAGCAGACCAAAATTTAAGACATCCTCCACAATTCATCACGTACATATGCTGTGTTAAAGTGCCACTCGAGTCATGATGTCAAGAGCAATTCATGCAATCCTGTGATTACCACTTACGATCACAAACACTTCAGTTGTGCAATTGTGAGCATAAGGCTGTGTGGGTCACACTTTCCACACTACATGGTAGTTTTGGTTGTTATTGTAGCATTTTAAAATGATCCATACAGTTCAAACTGTTTACTTATACATCTTTAGTTGTGTCATATAAATTTCACATGGTGGGATAATAAATTGAAAGTTTCACATTTCATGAATGGCCCAAAAACTATATTCACAACAACAACAACAACAACTATGCACATGCACAAAATCAGACTATTAAAGTGCATTGTGGTTTCAATGATGCAAAATACAGACTGACAATTTATGGACTAGGACACTAGTACTTCTCATTGTTGTGATGCAAACAAAGCACTCAGTGTTGTCACATGTAAAATCTTTATGACAGCAACCATCAACAATACAATATGATGGCCTTGACAAAGTGTTTTGGTCTGGATGGCACATAATGTGGGCAGAAGTATTTTGCACTTGATTCTGTACATAACTGAAAGCTATTGGAGATCATGTAAAACTGTCTGGGCATAGCACCTTTTCTTTTTCTTCAAACTACCCATGCTGCAGTGTTTTTTTGGATATGGACATCTTGTAATAATCTTTGATAATTGTTTATGCAAAGATATCAATGCATAGCAACCAGAAGTGAAAAACTCTCATTTTTGTAACTTTATTTCCAATGAAACCCAGTGTGCTCATCAATATGTTAAAGATCATGACAACAAATGACACACCAGTAAGTTGTCAATCATAGCCTCTGGCAACTACGATTTTGGGACTCGGATCAAGGGAGCACTAATGTAAATTAAGCACAAATCTACGTTGGACACCAAACTGCATCATCATGAATGTTGCTACACTCTACCTATAGTCTGTGTTTGACTATCATCTCTTGTCCCATACACTATTTGGTATTATTTAATCTTTGTAATTTAAAACTCACCCAAACTTTCATGTTCTTTTTCCCACATGTTATGAGGAAAATGAGGTGTCTTCCAAAAATGCTCATCTTTTTGAAGAATGGGTTTCAAAACATTTGCATATTCATTTGCTCTTTTGTTCAGTACTATACATGTTATTCAGTTCTGGTACTTAAAGAGACACACTTACATACCACACATGAAATTGTTTCAAGATTCACCTCTTGAGATATAATGTGTATGTGAGCAAAAGCATCAAAATCAAAATGCATGTACGAGCAAGCATGATTAAAAAGGTTATGATTATCATCAAAACCACAAGGGGTCGAACAAAGAGAAATGGCTGCTGTGCTAGCAGGACTACCGATGCTGAAAATTTGTTGCCCCTGCAGTGGGGACATAGAAAGGATTACAAAGCCAGAAGAGAGAATGTTTAATTGGCTTTACCTTCACAAACCGTGTTAAGATCTTCATTCCATTCTCCAGTGTTCAAACAAATCACCGACCAGACTCGATTTGTGAAGCCAGTCCAGCAGCTGACGGCACATTCTACGCCGACCTGACCCACACAATCATCATCAAGTTCCCCTTGATCAAACCCAACAGGACATGACAATACTGCAGGAAAAAAAAGTTTGAAAATCAAGCACTGGAGAGACAAAGACGATCCTTGACTACGTCAAACCAATCATCAGAGTGAACATGAAGCAAAAAGAAGACAATACTAGACAAGACAATTTTCACATTTTAATACCTGCAAATGCTGCAATTGACTAGAACTGGCACTTGAAGAACGAAAACGAAAAATAATTCTTTTTTCCTGGGATCTACAAAACACTTTCCATAGCCAATGAGAGGCGATTGGTATGAAGATATAAATGTGTGGTCATGTGAGTAGAATACATGATCATCATGATTTTCAAATCTGAAGACAGGCAAATGGTCTTTCTTTTAATATCACTGGCTCAGTAGTAGCAAGTTGTAATGATAGGGCAAACTATCAACCGTGACTCCTCGTGATTCCCACAAAACAAAGTATGATGAACTTTAAATCTATGAATAGCCATTGAAGGCTTGCCTCTTTCTCTTCTGTTGTTTGTGTCACTCGTCATAACAATGCAGTAATCAAGAACTTTAAATATCTTAACTAACAATGGAACAAAAACTATACGTCTAAAACTTTAAATCACTGCAGAGAAGCAATAAACCCCGTCCTGAGTTATTGTGTTACTATATCAGAACTGGTAGAGTTAAATGTGCAAACAGGAATACGGAAGGTGCTTTACACACAATCCACAAAAGCTTGAAATTGCACACAGAAACAAACAAATCTTTGGGCTACTGGATGGCCTCTGAATTGAGAATGTCATATTGGTCAAATGAGCAAAATTTGTGCAGTGAAACATAGCTTTATCACCCCCAGAAGATCACTGATGTCCTATGTGTTTTTCTCTCCTTTTTTAGGGGGGGTTTGCCAAAACCTGGTGAATTGATTGGGTACTGGAACGTGGGAAGCAGATTGATACCAGAAAATTTAGCCAGATGAATTAAATCGGTAACGACACAATGCTGGGAAAATAAACGTTGGATATTTAAATCAAAAGTTGACAGTGACATTCAAAGGAGCTGTACAATGGTTACCTGCCGTTATATGACCCTCTGTGACTGTGCAAGAGACTCCATCTGAATCCATTGTCTCCTGGTCACCACAGTGGCAGGTGCGACCCTGAGATGACGGTAGGCACAATCCTGAACAGCCACCATTATTGCTGACGCAAGAAGCATGTCCTGAAACACCAACGGAAGGGCGGGAGAGAAATTATCCGCATGCAGGAAATACCTCACGCCGTGAAGAAAATTAACTATGTGTAATTCATTATTAAGGCTGATGTTTGAAAGAAATCTTTTATGACATTGATATGGCATTAATCTATATTTTGACTACAGTACAGATGCACTATCAAGAACCATAACAGCCAGTTTCTGTAGACTTGTATTGCATTCCGCTTATGGTGGATGTGCACAATCAAAGTTTATATTCAAGTTATTATCTTGTCGATCTGGTCCAATGATTTACTGATCAGCTAAACTGGCTCCTCAGTCAGGCATGTTACGACATGAAGGGTAAATCCAGTGTTGACCGACGCCCTGCAGCGTTCATTTGCTTCGACACAAATTTAGGACACCTTATTGCCATGGTCACTCATCATGGTGGCTGAAAAGTAGCACACTACATTTCCTAATAATCAGGTCACACATGTCCTCTTTCTTTTTTTTTTCTTCTTTACAACTTAACAGATATCTCTCCGATTATATGATTGTTTTAAATTTGACTTCATCAAGACACAAGAATTCTTTCATTTAGGCGACCTTTGTGACTTCACTTTTCATGATGTTTCATTTACTTAATACTGCAAGTGCAATGTGCTTTTAATCTTGGTGAATTAGAAAATAATTTCGAAGTGATGGATGGAATTTCTGTCACCACAAATTCACTCCTGATTGTTTTTTCCCCATTTTGCACACATGACATGATTTCCCCTTTAGTTGAGACCGAGTGAAAGCTATTTATGAACTGACAACAACATATCTCTTGTGTCAACACAATCTCATCTTTATCTGCCCTGTGGGCAATCAGGTGAGCAGTGATTTTTAGGATGGATTACTTACTGCTGGTTAGAGTGGAAGGCATGGTGCAAAGTGCTATGGAGAAATCACAGAATGTCGAAGTCACATTATTAATTACAATTCCCAAACCTGTGTAGGCCAGGTTGAGTGGGAGGAGGGCTTAATGGCATTTTAATAGCATACAATGTTTTCATTACCTTGTGCAGGTACATTACTACTGTATATGTGGAGTTCATTTGGTCTCTTCAGTCCCCCAGCCTCTGTAAGAGATTCAACATTTTCTCCATCGGTCTTATCAGCTCTCATTAGGCTGTATTGTGACCAGTCGGTCCAGTAAACATGATCTCCATATATTCCAATACCATATGGGTGAACACCGCTGCTGAAATCTATCAGTACTCTTCTGTCCTGGCCATCCAAATTAGCTGTTTCAATCTTATCGACGAGAGCGTCAGCCCAGTACAGCTTGGCTCCTGATTACATCACGAGAAAACACAAAAATAGTCTAGACCAAATATTTTGGTCTGCAGAAGGGCAGCTGTACCAAGTACAAAAATTTCTCTCATAGAGACACCTGTTTTGAACAACAAGGTTTTCAGACGTACGATAATATTTTGCAAAGCTGGAAAGACCTTTTCAGTTCTTACCAAAATTTCTAAACTTTCTGAATGCAAAGTAATTGATGAACATGTTACTTTATGGAGGAAATATATCTCAAATGTTTAAACATACAGTATTTTCATTTTTTGCACATATGAACAAGAAGGAACAGATGTAACTATTCCAACCTCTCCAACAAACTGAGGATTAATGCAGTTTTTGACAACAATTGGCATTTAACTTCTAACGACTACAAAATGATTCATGATACATTCCATATGGTATATCTATATAGATCAAATACGAGATTAAACTAATCATTCCTTCTTTGAGATATCATGTTTACGTATCAATGATTAAGCCCTGAATGACCTTTGACCTTCATCACAGCACACAATTATCACAACATTCTTCTCAGTTTCCCAATATCCCTACAGCACCTCCACTCAAACCTTCTTCATCATCACAAATGTATCCAGTTAAATACAGATACTGTATCAACTACACACAACCAATGCATAAAGCGACTAAGGTTGCTTCAGTTATTAATTAAACTTTAGATAAAGCTTCATAAAAAAGTCTACTAAAAATTATTTTGGATGAGTCTTAAGCTGGGCTCTATTAAATACCTCTTGTGTCTACTGTTAGTCCATTTGGCCAACCAAGATCTGTGTTGGCAATGTTTACTCTCACAGAGCCATCCATGAATGACCTTTCAATTTTAGCCTCTGCTCCCCAGTCTGTCCAGTACATGTACCTATTAAAGTAAAAAGGGTTGAATAGACGAATATTTTAATACAAACTTTCGGGTTGTAATGTGCAACAAGTGAACAGAGCCAAAACAGAGACCAAAACAAGTGCTAATGTTTTGGCATGCCATACAGGGTGCACACATTTTGACTGACACATCAGTACAATCTTTTTAACAAGTACATTTAGCCATTCCAACAAACTCAAAATGAGTAGCAACTCAAGACCAGGGAACTGTCCCACAAAAGACTTACATTCATTCCCATTCGATTTATTGTTACCTTTTACCACAAACCAAACTTAAGATAGATATCAACTCTTTTGGAGCCAGTTCCAAAATTGAGAAAGATCTCTAGAATATTCATTTACTGTAGCCCATCCTGATGCTTTCAGAAAGGACCTTATCAAGTTGGTCCACAAAATTTAGGAACTTTTTCCAACCTGTTTGATTTCTACTCATATACTGATGGTAAATGGTCAAACGTAGAGATTCTTAAGATCTGACACACGACTGAAGCAACGATGATGGGGCAACAGTCAAAATCAATTACTGCAAACTAACCTGTGACCAGACACTTTTTACGATAATGTATTGAATTAGGCAACCTCTGTTCATACAAAACAACCGGTTCTCACACTTTCAGCAACTGTGGGAGTAGATACATGGCTAATGAGGCTCACTAAAAGTATTGACTGGCATGTATGGTTTCCATTGAACTTGTCACAAAATATACAAACATCAACTCAGTGAGCCCCTTTCCTTCAATCCCAAGAATTTGATCCTGGTAAACTTCCAACTGTTTGTCTACATTGAAATTTAAACATCTGAAGGAAAAAGTAAGAAAAAAACAAGAAACTTGCAGAGATTAATTCTAAGTGGCCACATGTATGTTCGACAAATTTTACGTTGCCAGAGTTTGAGATGACTGATAACTTTTATAACAGATCTCAAATGATGATGGCCAAATTGGGACCCAGACATTGTGACCCACGGAGCGGATGGATAAAAAATAATTCAACTATTCAGAATGTCTTTGGACAACAGTCTGCTTCATGGGTTTATTTTGTTTTAATGGTCAGAAAGATTCCAAAGGTACAATTTGATTGAAATGTTAAAAATTGGCATAAAAAAAATGATAAACACTTTGATATAAACACAAAACTTAAATTAACTTTCTCTTTTGCTGAGAGTCTCACCACTGAGGTAAGCAACAAATTTAAACAGCATTTTCTGCAATCCAAGGGATTTCTTTGATCCATAATTCTACCATCTATTTCACTGTTGTGATATTGCCATGACAATCCCTTCAAGAGATAACAATAGGGTAATGCATGGCAAGGGCCCAATTGGTAGAAAAATGCAAAGAAAATTACATCATTTTTTTTCTCACATGTGCCTACAGTCCTTTATAAGCTTTAGTTTTCTTTCATTGTCAACAGCAGCTGTGTAACATTAACTGCCACCACCAGATTTACACGAAGCAACATCCTAAAAAGATGTTGCCATCTACCAGATTCAGGCAAATCTTTTAGGTATCTTTCAGGTGAAGACTGTTACCTCAAATGACCACTTCCACAGCAACTGAAGAAAGCAAAATTATGGCACATCATTCTCTGGTCACCATTGCCAGAGTTTTTATCGATGAAGAGAAGCTCTTAAAGGGACAAAAAATTTGCATATTTTGGCATATTTTAGCTCTGTCTGACAGTATGACATAATCCTCCCTTTAGCAGAGACTGAGCACAAGCTATTAATGAATTGATAACAACCTATCTCTTGTGTCAACACAATCTCAACCCTGTGTGCTCTCAAGAGGTAAGCTTTAAGATAACTGCTGGGCAGGCAGAAGCAGAAACTACAGAACGTTAATATCACTGACCATTCCACTAACTACCCTTCCCTGACTTGTGCAGCCCAGATTAGGGAAAAGCTGGGCTTTATTTTCACAGCATGAGTGCCCTGATGACATTCACATACTGAGCACCCTGAAGACATTTACACATTACCACCACATGAAGAAATGGACAAGTAGCCACAAAGACAGACAATACAATAAAATAACCATGAGAACAGCTGGCCTTGTTTTGGTGGCAAAATTTCTTTTTCAATGAGGTTTGCTACATTTTAACGAGTATCGAAACCTGAGTTAAAACCCACAAAGGATGGATCCAAGCTAGAAGTAAAGCATAGAATCCTTTTGTGAGTACAGGACATGGTTTGGGCAGATTTGTCTCTTTTAACAAATGCAGACTGACTGAAAGTGCAACAGAGATAATTACCCCATTTCTGTGTGAAGGGCAATCGCTCTGGGATTTTCAAGTCCATCCGAAATAAGGGTCACCCTTCGTTGGCCTGTCAAACTAGCAACTGATATGGATTTGTTGCCCTGATCCGTCCAGAAGAGCAACCGACCGACCGGATCAATGGTCAAACCATCAGGAACTATCGACATAAAGCAAAATGTGGGAGAACAGAAAGAAAAAAAAGTTAAGTGTCACTTGTAAGTCGTAGTATATATACAAAAAAATAACAAAAACAGTAAAACCAAGGTCACTGATACAGAAATATCCTGTCAACCTCATTGGCCCAATATTTTCCTCTTTCCCCATTCAGTTTCAATGCAAAGAAGGACACAGGTCACATGATTTATTGAGTTCAGTCATCAACTTTGTATGATTATAAATGTCTGTTGATTATCGTTATTGAAACTCTGAAATTTAAGCCATTGTATTTTAATAATCCACAAACTAAAATAAAAATAAATACGCTGTTACCATGACGATAGATTTCATGTCAGTTTTGTTCTTGCTGGTGCAGAAGATCCAGCAGCCTTTCGCATTATTCGATTTCTCAATTACCTTGAATGTTTTCTGAGATGATTCTCTGGCGATGACTACCGTCCAACCTTGCCCGGTTGATGCAATGTTCTTTCACATCACTCCAGTACACCATCCTCTCCTGCGGATCATACGACACAGCTATGGGGTTACGAATGGTACCGAGGGGTAGGCCACTGAGGGTATGGGTAGGGTCAGTCAGATCCACCTGGAACACCTTGTTAAGGAAAGTATCCGGGAACAGGACAAAGTTATCCAAGACGACTCCTAAAGGAAGACAAACAGGGGTTGGAGACAGTTACGATGGTTACTTGCCGTCACAAGTGAACCAAGCACAGACCAAGCACATCAAGAAGAACACCTTTATACAATACCTGTCATGTACATTTCTTGCGGTATGTATTTAATTCATGCTGAAGTCATGCCCACCACATTACTCAAGAGAAGAATGCAGGCACGCTGCTTCTTTTGATCTCAAAGTATTAGTTTTCATCTACCAAATACTCTGCGTAACTACAGCTATTGCTCATTGAGAGATTCTCAGTCAGTGAAATGCTCAGGCGTGAGACAAAGGAGGATACAGACACTAAAAGGAGAACAGGTTAAAAAAAAGGAAATAAAGGACTTGGAGAACAGTGTGATCTTCTCCACCAGATGGAGAAAACAACCAGACTGCCCTGGTGAAAAGTAGTAAACCAAATATGGCCAAACAGATTTGCCACAGTACAATAAAGCAGTGATAAATGTGTGTGTTTACAATTACAGCAGATGGTCAAATTAAATCAGGTTTGCTAAAGGCCCGTTTCACATCAAAACCGCATTCTGTTGCGTTTGTGTAGTTGTCACAGATCCAATGGCTTGTAACGAATACCATAGGACTGTTCCTGTGAGTGGGAATACCAGGTACAGAAACTGCAGCAGGTTTCGCAGAATTCCCTTCCTCACTTTTTCACTTACGACTACCGTACCGTTTTACTATTCTCTGTAAATAAAGCTGCATGCTACTTGCAGAATTTATCATTGTATGTTCCTTATTGTTAAATATGGAATGATGTCATACAGTATACATTGCTGATTGTGCACACCCACAGATGGAGATTTTAAGATCTGATTTGTGGCAATGTGCCGGTTTATTCCCTTTTATTTTTATCTGTCGTTTGGGCTTTTAAGTTGTATATGCAAAAAGGTTTGATGAATCTTCCACATCATCAGATTCAGCCATTCTATTACATGTGGCTCTATTCTTCTTGCCTAAGAACTGGGAAGCTGTACCGTGACCGAAGTAGGAAACACGGCATTTTTCTCATTGGTGCGAACTAATCGCCATGCAGGCTACCACAGCAGTTACTGCAGCAATTTTGGAGTGAACGTACCTTAGGGATGGGGCACTGACCGTGGCAAATTACCATTGCTATCAAGTAGAAATTTATATTACTAATCCTCCCAGGGATCCAAAAGAGAACCACTTTGCCCTTAAGCTGGTCTGACCATTATGGATGCAAGAGGATCATCCCTAATTAGGAAGGAACTTGTCAACATTTTGGGCTCTTGTAGATGCTACAGACAACAAATTGGGAAACAAACGAATGTCTTTAAAAATTTGATATTCTGCACACAGAATTGCAATTTTGGAAGATGTAATGCTTTCCTCTTATGGACCAATACTAATCTTTAGATTTCAAAAAATTTTTTTTACCCTTAATTGATGTTAAGTCAGCTTAAAACAAGAGAATTCTATCAGTCTTCATTAAAACAAGCAATCCATGAGTCATGACTTCAGAATAAAGTTTCCTTCCTGGGGCATATGTGTTTACTAACAAGGATCTTTAATGAAAGTATGAAAGACTTTATGGCTGAAGTCCATGTCACTTTAGCCATAAGCTAATTCTGTAAATCTGTTTAAATGTTCCAGTGATTTTTTCTTTCCCACTGTTCCGGTCCCTTTCTCAGTCATTAAGATGAGATGTAATCTCACTTGAGACACAAGTCCTGCCGTCATCATCATCCAAGTGGAAGCCCACAGAACAATGGCAGACCCTCCCCTCTGGAACGCTCGACGTAGGCAAGCAGAGCTGGTTGCATCCTCCGTTATCGACCGAGCATGGACCTGTGATTTTAAAAATGGAAAAAGAACAAACCAAAATATGACACCACTTCAAGAACCTTGACTGCTTGTATTAATCATTAAAGCAAAAAATCAACGTTTTCAGGGTCTAATAATGACAGAGATGTCACCAAAGTAAATATTTTGCCATTTACATCCCTTAGTTACAGCTACAAGCCTCCTGCGGACTTTTACAATTTGGATGAAACTTTCCTTATTACTGATTGTGACATCTTCTATCTCTCACTTCTCATTGCATCAGGGAGGAAAACAAGCACACTGCACAGACAAGCGATAGAATATTAATCAATTATCACATTAGAGCGACTAATTGGCATTTTCACACCTGGGGATAAAGATTGATCTTAAACCTTTCGTGGAACAGGACCCAGGTTTGCAATTTGGAATATCCGATACCATCAAGATGCCATAGCAACAGAGCCATAGCAACAGATCAAGATGCCTTAGCAACAGAACTGGTGACTGTGGGGTCTAGGCCAGGGGCATGCAACCTTTTTTTAACATCATGCCAAATCACGTTGCTGAAGCTCATCTCACCGTCAACCCCTTTCACTACTCTCCTTATCAGTGACAGTCCAACCTATCCATCTACAGTACTGTGATCGTCTGTAGTCATTGGACTATGGAACATCTGTTGAAGAAACCTGCCTGCATGGTTACACAACCATTTTGTTCGGACAAAAACACGTAATACTGGTACGTACGACAGGGTTTGGAACTGCATACTTTGAGTGGATCCTTTAATTTTCAGATGGATAATTGGTCACTGTTAAAATGCCACTGGGCCTCCTTAACTAGGAATCCTCCAGTGACAGGCCTGGAACTGTGTCTTTTTCATACAGCTGCCAATAATCCGTGCAGTAAACATGATATGAGTGATTGGTGTTCTCAAATGTGAGGTTCTGATACACCAATGACCCAGAGGGTATTTACAGGGTCAAAAACTTACTGAAGACATGAGGTCAATTTTATTTTATCGCGAATACTCTCGTTTTGTGGAAAGGAAAAATCATTTCTTTGTTTTCACGACAATTTGAAACAGGTGACAAGTTAAAGTTGGGGATGAATGACAAGGCAAGAGCTGTAAATAGGACAAATCTAGTATAGGTATGTGGGCAGCACAGCAGGAGGTTGCAAGGGCTACATTTGGTGCATGCCCCACAGGTTTGGCATCTATAGCAAAACTCTAAAACTCTCTACCAAAACACACTAGGAAAGTTACATAAACTGCCTGGTGTAACTTGTAAGCTTAAAACAAAAGTGACTTCCTACACAGTATGAGTACAATAGGAAAGACTGCCTGAAGGTAAAGATCAGGTAAAGAAAGTATGGTACGAAACACATCCCACACCGACCTGATCAGGTGTCTTTGTTGATGTTTAAAACAAAAAAAAGTCGCTGCCTGCTGTCATTAGTTGATCCCACTTGGGGAGAAGTAGGATCATACTACTCCACTCTAGAATTTTGCTACTGACCTTTATGCCCAATTGGTTTGATAGCAACTTTGCAAGATCAGTTGCTTTGTCCTTTTTTTAATTCTTCTCTTCAAATATCAGTGCAGCCCCTGCAGGGGTTTTTGCTAATTTATTCTTTCTGTGATAAATTTTCCTAACATATTTGACTCTTCATATCAAGGTAAAATGCTGACAAACTAGATCATTCAACATACAAAACCACAATTTATTCACGCATACGGGAGGATCTTTCCTGATCATGTGACCTACCATCTTCCTCTGGTTGGTTGTACTCTGCGTACATCGTCAGACCGTATACCACCTCTTCGGTTATCAAGTGCTCTCGGATCATCTCGCCTGTGTTCCTGTTAGCAGCGTATATGCCATTGTTTCGTGCAAACTCCGTCCAAATTATGAAATCCTGTAGAAGAGGCAGAAGTAAGCAACAATGGATATACAACAAAACTCTTGGTAAAAGATTTAAAAGATAAATGGTGGGTGGTGTGAAAACAATACCTAAATCTCTTTTCGCACTTTAAAGGTGGATGGAGCATGTGTGAAAGGTGCACTAAATGATTAAAGCCACCCCCTATTCCCACATCAGTCCAAATAAAAGCAAAATGTGTTACTGCAAGATGAAAGACAGGAATACTTTCAGAGGGAGGCGACAACTGATGTTAACAGACAGAGCACTGTCTTAAAGAGTTCAAAATATTACTAGTACTCCAGAATTCTAAGCAGTTTGTTTAAATGCAACTTATGACATTATCATTGATCAATTTTGTAGAACTCTTTTACATTTTGCATCCACTTTTCAAATAGCATAGTGACTAAGAATGTTGACATTATTTTGGGAATGTGTCCCTTGTACCTATTGTTATCCTCCTGCGGAGCAAAACACAGCTATGATCTTAACATACCACAGCTATAATACAATAATAATTGACATAGCTACAATCTAAAAATTATGTAGCTGTAATCCGATCAAATGAGCATAATTAACACTCTTCCTCCCTTTAGGTTTATAGTCACCTTGCATCACATTACAGGGCTCACTGCCTTAGCACTAAGAGTGCACAACTTGAAAGTGTGAGAGTTAGTAAATGACGCAAGTTGAAGAGAAAATACAAATCGCTTAGAGATTTACACAAGAACAGAAACGCTTCACACAATTTCAACATCGATTCTACCATACAGAAGAGATTGTCAATATCCATCACTTCTACTACACTATTCTACCATACAGTACTTGTCAACATCCATTACTCTTGGTAGATATCTGGAAATTAACAAAACGATAATCCATTTCCACGAGATTTTCAATATCCATCACTCTTGGTAGACTTCTGGAAATTAAACAAAGCGGTTATTCATCTCCACATCCTACACAATAACCCGGCAGTCTCACCATCACTCACCCCAAAACCAATGGGCCATGACGAAGGATATATGTAATAATCATAAGGCTAGCTCTATATAATTAGGTTGGTATGTCTGAGGGGGGGAATATAAACTGCTCTTTACCTGGTACAGAGTCATACCAAAATAGTTGTGCCCCCTTGATGATGGTCTCTGCAGGAATGTCACTCTGTCCTGTCCGTTGTATCCGACGATCTGGATCGCACCGGTAGTAGCGTCGGCAAAGTACAACCTGAGAGCAAAAATATCATGGAAAGTGTGATTTCGTACATGAAAATTAGAAAGGGTAACGTCTTACATGAATATCAACCGCCAAGAGTCAAAGAAACATATGACAACACCTAAGCAAGTAGAATCATGCCTTCATGAGGCTAAAACTAAATAGCTCGATTTTTTTTAGCCATAATTTCCCAACCAGGCATTCACTTATTACAGAGGTCCATCAAATACATGCAGTTTAGTGCCATGATGTAATGTGTACACACCAAGCTTTACACCATCCAAGATGCAGCTCTACATGTGTAACATGCTTCATTGCTTGTTTATCATACAATGGATGCTACAGATTATGATAGGATGGGTAGATTTCACCCGACAATTTGGCATTTTCTCAATTCTAGCGGTAGTATGTATCGATGTTAACAGTCTCGGCACAGTTTAATCAGTAGGATGATCAAACTGTGAATGCAACGACAAGATCATTTCGAGACTCTGCAAAGATCACTGTCTCACTGTACAGTCACCTAGATGGGCAGCTGGAGGAAAGCAGAAAACCAGTTCAACACCAAACATAGCATACAATTGGTGTTACATATTGAAGCTTTATGGCAGTAGCACTACATTTCATATTCAACAATGTACTTTTAGCAACATTCCAAACAATCAAATTTTTATGGAATTTACAAACTCAGAGAATGAAATGATTCGTCCTTAAACAGCAGAATGATTGATCTTGCAATTGCTCCAATGTCACACACACTCAGGCAGTAGTTTGGTATCACCACAACTCTTCCCTTTACACAAACCCACAATCCTATCCTTAACAGAATAATTTGAGTATCAAAAGAGGCGTCATTAGAAGGAGATACAACGCTTTGAAGTCATGTGTACCGTCGCCAAGTTTTCCCCAGTAATCTACCTTTCGTATCGTACTTTAGATTTCTAGAGGACTTAACGATGATTAGAACATAAACGCAATATGGTATCTGTCGTCTGCTACAGTTATGGTATGAGTGAGGAGATTTCTGAACAGCAACAGCATTGCCAATCATCGAGACAAAAACAATTTTTCTGCCTCGGTGCGGGTCTGTGTTGCGCATGACAGTGCAACATCTAGGATGTATGTCAGAACACGACAAGTAATCTATGTCTATATATTTCAGGAAACTTCACATCTAGTGGATGATATATTAGACTTCTGCCTCTTCAGTTCATTTGTATGAGATAAGTTGTTAACAACAGGGACAAATGTATTCATTTATGTCAATTAAACAGTCGTTCCAAGTTTTGTGGCACCTTCTTTAAATATGTTGGCGGCTGAACACCTGGCTTCAAAGCATTGTTCTGAGCGACCTAATTGTCTAAGGATTAACTTGACTTAAATGACATTGCTAGGTAAATGATATTAAACTGGAATTGCCCGATAAAGAAATCACATATCTTTGAGCCGATTAAGCAATTTATCTTCACTGGATTTGATGGATCTTAAAAGCATTAGCAGTAATTAAATTTTCTGTCCAATCTCCTTCTAATGACACCTCCCTGATCAAATGCTGATGTTAACTGAAAGCCATTCTAACTTATAGTTCTTTCTTTTTTTTTGGCAAATCTTGCCATATTTTCTAAATGTCTAGAACAGCTGGAGATACGGGACCTTTGCTGGGAGTAGTCAATTGTAAATCCGTTGGGTGCGATGAGCTCCTCAGAGACGATCACACGACGATTGCTCCCGTCCAAGTCGGCTCGCTCTATCTGGGCCGGTGCACCAAACTCTCCCCAAAACATATACCTGCAGAGGAAATTAATTACAAAGAGGAGAAAAATGATGTAAAAGCTATGAATTTTGATGATTCGGTGATTATGAAGTGAAAACTCACCAGTGTCACTAAGTTTTCAATTAACCTCCACAGAAGAGAAGTTTTCATGCATGCAGCTGAGTGAGTGGTGAAGAAACAAATTCATGTTGTTGTTTGGGCATGTCATTGGAGCTTATCAATGATTGTGGTTCACAGACAAAGTCATTAAAAAGTCTTAAACATCTGAGGCCTTATCTAAATAAGCAGATAGTGACAACGCTCAACTGGTTTTGTCTGGATCCTTGGTTCCCTAGCAAGGATATAGGGCCCCTTGGCAGGACCAACCAATACCACAGGGTACCAAAAAAGCCTCTAGGACCATTCCAAAAAAGTGGTAAGTGAATATCGGGGGGAACGCTTATTAATAATTACAGTAATTATGGATAATTAGTGGGTAATTGTGGGTTATGTCTTAGTTCATCATTTCCTTATGGTGGGCAAAGGGATAGCAGGTGGAGAAAGAGCTCACAAATTAGGGATACAAGGCCAGTCACAAAGGTTAGGGACCACTGATCTGGATAATTTAGCTTCCAGTGACAAAGTATATTCAGACTCACTTTGCAAATGGTTCTATTGCTATCGGCCTCGGTTTGACAACATCGGTCGTGATGAGGTCTTTCTGAAACTGGCCGTCGTAAGTACTGACAGAGATCTTGCCCGCAGGGTTGTCCGTCCAGTAGACATTGTTAGAGATCCAGTCTACTGCCATACCTGTTGGAGAAACACGCACGACACAAATCCGAGTCAATAATGACTCAAGCCTGGAAGGGGGGGTCAACCTGCACTCAACATGCAAAGAGGCATCATGCAGCCCACAAACCCCCTTTTGAGCAGGTCACAAAAATTAAAGAGGGTGAAACAAAATAACAAAAACTATTACATATTATCAGGTTATTTCACTATTAGCTTTTGATACCTAATTATTTTGTCGTGAAATATCACATGTTACTCCAAAGAAGTGGACAAAGTTTGCATCTTTAAAGTATGTCATGTCCACCTAAAAAGTTGAATCAGTTTCATAATGTGTGCATGCAAAAAGCCTATTTTTACATTGAAAAAACTTAGGATCCGTTGAACCAGCTAGCCCGAGTTTTAACTCTTTCTATCGAGCAAATGTCATGTCTTTGGTTCTTTTCTGTCTACAAGAGTCACACCTGCAGATCTTGCTAAAAATTCAATAAGGTCGCAGATCCTACGACGGGTGCTTGAGCCCCGTCAGATAGTAATCCGTACCCCAGGCCACCTTTTATCTCTTGTTCGCAAACGTATCATGTTTTAATTTTTTTTAGTCATTGTTGACGAACATTTCTAATCCATACTACTAGAGAGCTAAATATGTCGAGAAGGATAATAGAGGGCGGGCTTGCAACCTGTGCGGTCCACCACACAGTTGAAAGGTAGCAATGCGAGCATCTTGACTCAAAAAAGTTTATCACCACTGAATTATGCAATGACGACAATTCAACGCATTCTTACCCATGCTCTACAACTCCCACATCGAATGGAGAATTGACGCATAACTAAAAATCGATCATTAAATCTGTGAATTCTGCTCTTTGATGACTCCATTGAGATTGTACTTGCAAGAAAAAGCTCACACTGTGTAGCCAGTCCAATGCAAATCAGAAATCTTGGGATTTTCCTCCACTTTTGTTGCATTATTTACAGTCACTTAAACCTGATGTTCAGGCGCAATGTTCAGAAGGAGAGGGCAGGTTCAAATTACTTTTTTTCTTGGTTTGGGCACTTCAGGCAATGATTAAGGTGACTGCTGTTAAACATACACCACAGACTCACCTTCAACAGACTGGGTCAACCCTGTGATATCATATGTCTTGGAATGCAGGGTGAGGCTCACTGCTGCTACTGCCTTGGTGCTGACATCGCTGAAAAAGAGCATCTGGTCTTTGACATCGGCTGCCAGGGCTACGGCATGCTGGCGACCAGACAGGAAACAGTTTAATGTGAAGTCTGGTTTTACAGTCATAGTCGGATAGTTGCTGGGAAGGTTGCACAGCCTGTTGGTACCGGCGACGAAGAGGGCAGGAGAGGAAATCATCGTCACTGGTGAATGAAATGAAATGCTGCTAAATTAAAGGAGGTCTCACAAAGAACACAACATCATGAACAAGGTCTAAAATGGAAAAAGAGATCAGAGTGATGTAATATGTGACATCACCAGATGGTATCACAGCCAATTCAGGAGTGGTGACAATCACAATCTCTAAAGAAGTTGAATAGTGAAAAAGGATAAAAATGTAAGGCAACACATTCTATATAGGAATGTCGAAGTTCCTCTGTCTCACTCCAGCTTAAAATCATGCAGATTTGAACTAAACCGCTGCCACTTGCAGATTTGAACTAAACCGCTGCCACTCTCTTCCAGCAGTGCAACCAGCAGTCACTGGCGATCAAATTTGTTAGCTGCTCGAAAAAATCTTAACATTGATATAACTGACATTGAACAATAGACCATTACAACTGGTTCTGCTGAGATAAAAAAACAGACTGAGCCAATGCCTTTACCAGTCATATGTAAAAACTAAACAAGTGAACAACAGTTCACTAGGAGGTTGCAATGGTGTATGTATCCTACAAAGAGTGGAACCACTGAACAAATGTTCTTCCTACTACCATTTTTCTAATCACTAACAACTGTGTTCTTCATGGGGTAGTACATGCTTTGAAATGTACGCTACGACCATCCACTAGTTTGCTCTTTTCTGGAAATTTAGTATTAAAAATCGTCAGTGTGGAATCAGGTGCAGCATCCGGTGGTACACGTTTGCTACATGGTCTTCAAGAGAGAACTGTTGACAGGTAAAATTGAATAGCTGCAGGGGGTAAACTGAGCTCATATGTAGGTGGTGGGGAATCTGGTGTACAAGAATTTAATGCAGATTGCAAATTAACGAATAGTGCCAAAACAGTGATGGCTTTGTGAAAGGAGGTGCATATCGCAACAAACCTTCTCCACATGTCCTGCCATCTGTCAGTAGAGGACGTCCCCTCGGACACAGACACTTGTACCGAGGTTCGACGGCACTCCCTACACACATATGACTGCACGGATTGCTGGAACAAGGTGCTGAAACAAGGAAAACACAAACATGATATCCCAGCTCTCACGATTACAGAGCAATGATGGAAAGACAATATCTTTTTATTATAACTAATAGATCAAGATGAATCAAACAAACAGATGGGAGGTATTACTCCAAAAGACAACAATGCAGACTGCCTTCACAAGTTTATACAGCATACTACATTGCTTCACAGATATACTGTCAGCAATTTTTTGTACATTGTGTTTGCATGAACTGTGCATGGCTCATGTTCTAACAAAATAAGACGAACGGTGACCATCGGCATCGAGAGTATCAAAGTCTACCCAGCCTTGAGACTCACATTCAAAGACCGGTTGCGACTCAGCGTCGTACATGGACACCCCGTAGGGTGTGGACCCCAGAGTGAGGGTAGCTTCCTCTGACCCAAGGGAGGATTTACTGAGACATCTAATATAGCCCTGCCTGTCTGTAACATAGAGAAGATCCTGTCACATGGAAAGCAGAAAAAAAGATGAGAGATTTAGAGACAATCAATCAAATGAAAATATGTCTTCCATCTACTGTACTAGCAGGCCAAATTTCTGCAGCTGGACATCACCAACTTATTCCTTTGGTCCATGTTGTCTGATATGTATTTAGTCTTTCTCACTAAGAAGGACTGGCTGGCATATTTCATACACACGTAGGTCATCAGAAAGAACTGCTGCAATTAAGAGGCCATGAGATGACACTGAAAGGTATAGAATACGATGTTAGAACAACTCAGTATCTAAACAAAATTTTTACTTTGTCCAATTACCCTGCGCTAACTTGACATCTTTGGTAAGATTTGTCAAATTCTTGAGGTATCATGTTAGATCTTAACTCTGTCTGTGCCTTTACAAAGGCCTTGGATTTCTTGAGCAACCAACTGACCCTATTCAGTAACAGTTTACATTATCAGCAATATATCAACAACATCAAAGAGAACATTATCAGTAATACATTGGAAACATTTTTTAAATTCTCAAGTGAAAACTTTAGAACTTTACACCTTGACAGAATGCAATCTTCTTCAAAATACTTTACTTAGGCTAACTTTAACTTCAGTAAACTTGTCTTAATACCAACATGCCAAGGTTTACGTAACTTTGCATCTGGACAAAAATTTCTGTTTGAACACTGACACAGGGTAGCATTCAGTGAGCAGTTGGCCAATGGTCTGTGAATCTTAACACAGAAATTCTGTGAGCATCCAAACAACACCTTTATGGACAAATGCACCTCATCTACAAAAGTCAAATACAACCAAGAAAAACTCGGGGAAATGTGGGTTGTTCTGGCATTCAAAAGAATTGCAACCAAGAAGCAAAGTTACACACAGGGTTGTGCCTGGAACAAAATTCACGAAGTCAACTTCTTGGCCCACATCAGATCTATGTCTGGACAGCTTCTTCCATCTAACATTTCACTCAGCTGCTATGTATTAAAGCATATGTCAGTCAGTGCACACAGTTAATTGTAATACTATATAGGGAGCTTCATTAATGTTTCCAATTTGTTATGTCAGTCAGTCAACAAAACAAGTCAATTTCTGTCTACATTTTGAGGCACTCTACCATGGAATATCAACATCTTGCAAGTTTTCTCATTGCCATTGTGTGAGTTTGGTGTCACACAGTTCGGTGATGTGTTGTTTGCAGGATCTGTGCAAACTCCGCTGACAAGAATTTACCTGATAAGGAACGATGTGAAAAAGTTCTGCTCCTGACGATGCCACTGAATACTGTGTCTGTCGGTCACCGCCATCCAAAAGTGAGGATTCAACCATGTTGGCTAGAGTCCCTACATTAGTCCAATATATCCTACAGAGGGTGCAAACATAAACATCAAATCCAATGATATTTGTTACTAAGGGTGAAAAAATTTGAAAACACACTTTCATAGCATGGAAATGGTTCTACATCTTATCTAGATCTGACAAGAAGTTGAGGCATTACTTGCACAGACAGGACATAAAAGTTTCAGTAAGAAAAGGTAAATAGAGCAGAAGGGAGAATGTAAACAAATCATGTTTAAAAGATTTTTGTACCAATATCATTTTGCAGAGTGACATTTAGTCCTTCAGGTCAAGCCCTCTACATTCCTTGACTGAAAGATTCTGAGACTCAGGAAACACAAATTTTCACTTGTTGTATTTGCCACAATGGTATCTTCTCACTGCACGCAGAACCTGACTAAAGGACAAAACTTGGGAGCTTGGTAAACACAATAATGCAATCAAAAAGCAGCCTGGTCTTACAGATGGATTAAAGGAGGATGGGCAATTGTGACAGAAATTTTGCACAATATTTTGCACTTTCTTAATTCAAATCGGGTATGAGCATCTCCTCCTGACAGATTTGTGGTAAAAAACGATCCGCCAACAACAAATTCTGTCAGAGAGTCCCCCAGTAGTAAGAAAAGAGCTTCAATTTTAACTTTCATTTTTCTTCTGATGACATATCGAATAGATAATATTCATGAGTACAGTATACGTTTCATAACTCTTACTAGCTTGAATAAGAAAATGTTGTGAGCTGAAGATCATCAGTGTTTTCCTGCAGAGTTCAGATAAAACATTGACGACTTTTGACCAAACGATATTCAATGTCTTAAATCGGTGAACATTACTTGTGGGATTGAAGCGCTATAGTCATAATGGTGCGTATCCAACTGGGAGGGTGCCAAATACATCTAGCCCTATTCAAACCAATTTTAAAAATGATAACTTTCAAAGTTATGACAGCCTCCCAATTACATATTGGACAATAATGGATCTCTTTTGTTTCACCAAAAATTGTGAAAAAAATGTGAGGAAAGGGTGGGAGGAGGGAATGGGGTGAACAGATCGAAGCTATACCTGATAAAACCATGGAACCGTAAAGGAAATAGCACACATAATACTTAAATTCCACTTTCCTGTCATTCTACCCATGTTGATGTAGTGCCCCAGTGATACTATTGACTTCATGCTCCTCTGGAGACAAAAAAAATGAGAAGTACCATCCACAAATTTCGGTGAATTGGCCTATCACCTGTGAGTTTGAAAGTCCACCGTAATGCCATTCGGTGAGGTCAGACCGGTCTCAAGGATGATCCTCCTGTCTCCTCCAGCCAGGTCAGACCTCTCTATTCGAGGGTGGTTGCCGCAATCCGTCCAGAAAAGAAAGCTGAAGGGGAATGTGTGAGAATTTTAAGTGAAACCAAGAAAAATAAAAAAAACTGACCAAGTGCCCTTCTTCTCTTATCCAACGATTATAGAAGTTATTTCAAGGTGGGTTGAATTAACATAATGCACAAAGAAAGCCTTATTTAGTGTTCGAAAGATCGTGTTACGTGCTTGATACTGGACTGTACGTTCTACAATAACTAGTCCTCTATTAGACATACCCAGAGTAGGTAATAAATTGATGAATTCTTATTGTAAGGATACTACTTGTGATGTGTTTTCTGTCCATAATATAAATGGTATTCTCAATTTTTGTGGGGGTGTGGAAAAGTGCTTGGAGAGTGACCATTCCTTCTTTTTGGTACATAGTGATGCAGCAGAAGATTTTTCTCTTTAAAAGAGACTATGCAGGCATAACAATTAATTAAATTTTCTTCTGAACAACGAGTATCATCTTCGTTTTATCTCTTTGTATTTTTACACCTGACAAACTTCAATTCAAAGAAGTACAAAATAGCAAACGATTCCCAAAGAAGTGCAATGAATTCAGAAAATGCCATTCAAATAGACATTGCCCACTGTCACCTAGCAGAAGGAAATCCGTCAGAGCTTTCTGCATGTGCATCTTTGTGACAACACACCCTCACATGTAAAAAACCGAAAAAGGGCATGGACTGCCATACCTTCTCATTGGGTGTACAGCAATGCCTCTTGGTACGTCCAATCCAGTGGTCGCCACATGGAGGACCATGGTCGCATCGTAGTTCATGACCAGTATCCAGTTGTAGAGGGCGTCTGTCATGTAAACATTCTTGGCGATCCAATCTACAGTCAGACCTTGGACTTCATTGGAGACTCCTTCAAACACAGCTTTACCAGCCGAGTGGTGTCCGATGGAGCCCCTGATGATCCGGTTGTTGGACCCGTCACTCCAGAATACCGTCCGTTCGTGTCTGTCGCTGACCACTGCTTTCCAATCTGAGTTGGCATCTTGGTAGTAGAATCGAGTACTGATGGTTCCACCGGCGAGATGCTCCAAGACATTGGCTGGGAGAGTGTTGACTCTGGCGTTTCCTCTAGCATGAACTATCTCAGTGAATAACATTTTTGGTTCAAGGTCCACTTCTGTAATTGTAAATCATGAAAAGCTTTGCAAAGGAACTTCAGGCATTAGCAAATAACACAAAGTGTGTAAGACCACAGTACCTCTCCACATATTCCATTAACATGTTGGAACACAAGGACAAAACTAGAGCACCAAAGGTGCAGAGACTCATACCTAAACACCCTGAGGAGACCATTTGCATATATCAGTATTATATATATCATATCACAACCATAGGAACCACAAGAAGTATCATTACACTGAATCACTGACATCGTATGTAAAAGAGAATCTGTTTGAAGAATCAAATAAACAAGAGCACAAACAGTGCAGAAATTGGATCTTTGTCAATAAATTTGTGATACATTTAAAGGGTACTACCACATTACAATGCTTATAATTGCATCAATATTTAAGTTTGACAACCCAATAATTACGAAACTGTCACTTTCATGCATTTTTTACCTGGTTTGTATTAGCTGTGGGCATGCACAGAAGTACTACCGTGAAAAAATGGTTGCAAGTTTTCCAAAACCAATTTATATCATTAACTACTAGCTCATTAGTGTTCATTTGCATGTGTCACTTGGGGATTATATTAGCTTGATCATTGATCTGTCAGTAGAACCCCTATAGGAAACTTGAGACAAAAGTTGACAGGTTTGGGAAGACTAACTGAACAACTGAAAGTGTCCCTTTAAGATCTACACCTACAGTACATGTACCTTAGACTAGATTGAGTTTCAGATAGGACACTGTTAGGACATCAGACCCATTGCCCCATTTATCATTCAAGCAAGATAGGGGTATTTGAGATCTTGAATGACATTTAAGGGAGCACCTTTAAAGTAAGAGGAGAAAACTTTTGCAGGATTTCACAGAATGGGCACTACAACCCTCAGAGAATCCTGGACTTAGTCTACAAATTCCTGTACACCTGAAGATAGACCACTAACAAAGTATCATTATGACAAACCATCGACATTGTACATGAGAGTATGTAGGAGAAAAATCATATCGCAGAATTCATAAAATATGGGTCATAGGGTCCATATGAGAACTTGGACCAAGCAGTTTTGAATACACCAAATTCAGAGAACATTGGGACTAAATTAGAAACAAATCAATCAGAGCATGTGTAAAAAGCAGCATTCAGAACAGAATTTCATAAAATGAGCCATAGGAACCACATGGGGCCTTAAGCTTGGAACACCCTGAAGGTACCACCAATAGAGTATTATTGTGACAAACCATCAAATCCGAGTTTCAAGCAAATGCATGAAAGCATGATGGAGAAGAAGAATTTTGAACAAGTGCGAATATGGTTGTATGGATGTATGGATGTATGGATGGATGGATGGATGGATGTATGGTTGGGTGACATGACACCGCACCATCACAGTAGCTCACACCAGCTTGCTGGTATGAGCTAAAAAAAAGATCAAATTTTGGGCCATGCAGAGTTTCCAGCAAGGTATTGTAAAAGCTTGATCAAATGCACAGACTAAATGAAATGACTAAATTACATTAAGCAAGTATGATTATATTTGCATTGTGATCAGGGCCAATAGTCAGCCTTCTTTGAACAGACCATGCAACTATGAGGGGAGTCTTGTTCGAGCTTCACAATCTTCACAATTAAGCACAACTCACACACAAACGAACATAGACTCACATATTCACACCAAATGTGTTTTGCTTGCTGCACAAGGAGTCCTGAAGTTCACAAATTACTTTCTGTTACACATCATTTCAAGACAGATGTTGTTTATAAAAGAGCAGAGAAGAATCCACTGAAGCAAATATAAGATAAAACAATGACCCTCTCAGTCCTTGTCCACCATCCATGGGAAACTATTAATATTGGCAGACTTTCAGAAATCTTATTTCATATTTGGTAATTGGCCATAGAGAAAGCAATTACAGTCTTTAATAGACAAAGCTTATTGACATACCTTTAATGTAAGTAAGAAGAAACTGTCTGGCTTCTAATGCAACACCTCCTTCGGACACAAACCGTACCAACATTCTCTGTCCTGAGGACAAGAAATAGGTCCACGGCCCCACTCCATTCCCACACAATTTTGTAGGATTTTCATCATCACTAATGAAACCATTATGCCAGATCTCAATACGATGACTCCTGAGGATAGACAAAACAATTCGTAAAACTTCAAAGTAATATACCAATTATCATGAGGTGATGCGAGAACATGAACACAAACAGCAATCAAAGAGACCTATGAAAATCAATTGAACACGATTTGTGAACATCATCTTCGAAATGACAAGTACCTTTGGAATTATGCACAACTTCCTCTACACCCGTAGTAATCCGATTACAGAACACGATGGCCCATGTACAGTAAAGCCGATGGGTCCTTTGAACCTTTCACCTTTGTTTGCACAAAGGTATAGTGTATGTAAACACGTAAGGGAGTAGATCGACTGGGTATCTCCTGTTAAGTTTAAATACTGCACCTATTGGTATGTTATTTAAATAAAAGTTTCCATGTGTCTTTCTTTCTATTGAATTTCCTTTCTCATTTTTGTTTCCTTCCACCCACACTTACTATGCTATTCACAAAATGGAAATTATGTTGCACGTGGGAATGTCGGCCTATTGTCTAGATATGTAGTCTCATCATAAGAAGTAATTCTGTTAATACTGAGACCCTCCCCTGTTTGCTTTAAGCTTCTGGACCAATGATAAGCATGAATTTAAGTTTAACCAATTCTATCCCGCGGTCCTGATCAAAACTACTGCATTGATACAGCAACCTCAGTTTGTTCAAAGAAGTGTGGTGACAAACAGGAGGAACTTCACATAATCAGATTTACATTTTACTAGGGTGATCCAGGCCTACAACAGTGTTTGCACCCGGTTCAATACACAGACTTGGGCACCTGCAGTCCACAGTCAGGCGGGTGTCTGTGTACCCAAAAATATAACTCCCGTAGGGCCTTGAGACAAGTTCATTGTGAAGTGACAACACTTTGCTTTGCATAAGTCTTCACATCAAAAGGATAGTCCAGCCAGAAATTTACCTTTGATATGTTTAAGAGTAAGTTAATGTGACCCTTATAGTAAAACTTCCATTCAGTTCCCATGCATGGTTCTCGTGATTTTATCAGTTCAAATTACCCCCTTTGGTACCAACTGGGAACTTGAAGCAAACAGGAGGGACATCATCTCTTCACATTGCTAAAGAGTCTTTTGTTTTCTGCATTTTTAAATTTATTATTTTGACCTTGAAATCAGCAGGTGGTCAGCCTAAATACTGGTTACATGAAGGTCAAAAAACTCTCATACCCCTCCTACATTCACATTATGATATCACTATGTATTGAAGTATTAAATTTGGTGTATATTTTAAAGAAAAACATAAAATGCTTTACTAATGTGGGGAGATGACATCATTCCTGCTTGCTTCAAGTTAACTGTCAGTAGCAAATGTGGCAACTTCAACTGCTCATATCTCAGTGAACCACACATGGGAATTAAATGGAAGTTTCACTGTAATGGTCAGATTAACTTACTCTTCAACATATCAAAGCTTTATTCCTGGCTAGACCATCCTTTTAATGTAACACTACTCACATTTATCATGCACACAGGCATGACAATGGAGTGCTTATGGTACATGCACAATGGACTTCATGAAACTTGGATCCTGGTCACGACTTCAACACCGGGTCTAGACATCATCATTTTGAGTACCCAGGTACTCAATGCAAACACTACCGTACAGTACAGTAGATGATACATCAACTGCATGATCCTGCATCGTTACTGTTATAGCGATAGCCAGTGAAGAGCTTTCACCTGACAACTGAGTCATCGATTCTAACAAATCAGCACGAAAAATGCTTTTTAATGGTGTTATGAGAACACTTTCTTTGATACAGCATATTGTTATTTGGAGATGTCCTGTAGACCTTTAATTCACAAGCCTCCATGTCATGTCATAGTCTAACTCTGTCGTAATCAAGCAGTTCAACTGAACCACTAAACTTTGATGCTACCCAGTGGCAGTCAACTAAAACATATACAGCTTAACATATACTCACGCGCAGTTGGGAGTTTCAGGTAGCAAAAGCTGGGCAACTGTCAATCTGATGTAAGTTGTGAGTTCCGTGGTCAGTATACTCCAATGGCACAGAATTTGGTCATCACCACCAGACCAAGCTATTTGCTGTTCAGTATCAGAGGCTACGAGATTCCCTCCACATTCTTGGCCAAATGCAGCACCACTGATAAGGAAACAGCTGTAGAGGAGAGATGCACAGAAAGGCACATGTAGTTTATTAATGTTCAACACTGCAAATAATTTTAATATTGTCCACATGAGGCCTATACTTGGGGTATCATCTTGAGTTAATCAGTATGTACCCTGTGTTTCGATTCAATGTAGCGTGGCGGAACGGGCCATATATGAGTCAGGTTGGTGAGTTCGGTTAAAGGAGTGGAGATATGACAAAGTCGGTATAGAGAACACATACCAAAGTCCGCTGGTTTACTTGCGGGAACATTTATTGATATTTTACCTGCAACACATATACACCGTAAAACGGCGTCCACACCGGACGGCAACCACACCAAGACTGACACATATGGTTAACAGAAAACCTGAACACAACACAAATACAAAAGAACTTACATAACACGACGCAACCTTATTACCTTAAACATCCAACTAAATTCTTAACATATTATCAACCTAGGTTTGAACTCTTTATGCCTCTCTTACATTGGTCATGAGGCGAGCCTCGCTGCAGTCGAGGACTCGAAGCCCGTCTTGTTCATAGATTTATGGAAGAAACGTTTGACCATAGCCTGACTTAATGTCTCTTTGTCTTATTAAAAGGCTAGGCCAAAGCGCAGATTAGTTCTGCGAACGACGGTCCTAACAATACAACAGTTACACTTACAGTGTAGGCTCTGAATCATTATTACTAGGCCTAAGTTGGTAGCCTAAGTTATGGTTTGTATAAAAGATACTGTAGGCACACTGCACTGGCACTTGCCTGTGATTGCGAAACAACCGGTCATTAGCTGTACGTGTAAATCTCGATATTTCACATGTAGCTGTCTAGCTAGTACTTCCATTTGCCATAGATCAGAACCACCAACAGTTGAAACTTTTAGCTCTTAATTATATCTTTCCCGTTTTTCCGATCCATCGGGAGTAGAAAATTACAGATGTGAATTAAGCGAACCACGTCTTGCACTGAGCTCACACAAACATGGACACGCGCGCACGGCCGGTATACGGCGCGGCCGGTTGGCCAATTGGTAATTCATGGCAACACGCCTATGGCAAGCCATTTTAACATTTACCCCGTGATTTCACTTGCATGGAATAGAGTAGAATTTCACCAGAATTGTAATGGAGTCATGATTCATGTCACAAGTTGCAAAATAACCTGACTTGAAAATCACATCACAAATCAAAATCAAATTGCACATCCACGCATGATTTGCCTTATATTATCCAGTTTTAATATCAAATTATAAATTTAGAATAATAAATTAATAATGTGTAACAAAAAAATTCATATTTTGTACTGACAAATTGATAATTTGTACTGATTATTTTTACTTGCACAGCACTAATAGCCCCGGCCATTTCGTAATCTATGATTTAGGCCTACTTTTTCTCACACTGGTATTTGTGATAAACATTTGGCGATATTTAGATATCAGACCTTGATGAAGGAAAGGAAAATTGGATATAATAAATGACAAATGTGACGAACGAACGACCATTTTGAACTATTCACTAATTCGTTACTTAATTAGCTTTTCAAAGTTTGTTTATCACGGGAAAATCTTGGATTAACACTTTCTGGTACCATTGATACGATATATTGAAGATTCTCGACCGGTAATCTTGTGAATTCTCGATTGTCGATCGAGAATCCAAGCCCAGGTAACAATCCAACATGGCCGCTCCAAATAGGTGAACCATATGGGACTCTGATATGATTTTACCACCACAATTCATAAGGAGCCTATATGGACCATCCAAGGCAACTATATGACTCATATGGAATAGTTATGAAGTCCATATGGAACCATGCCCACGTGAAACTAGCCCATGGATTACCTGGGATGACCGATATGGGCCCCTTATGAAACCTGGATGCAAAACGTAGTGGAGAATAAGTAAACGACACCAGAAAAATCCACCTCACGACCGGATTCGTCATTTTTGGGACTCAGCAGATTCGAACTCATGCTCTCAGAGGCTAGCGCCAAGGAATTTACCACCGAGTTCTGTTTCTGGCGTTGTTAGGTGAATTTGGCCTTGTGTACAGTCTTTTGTTATCTTTTGTTACGTAAGGATCCCAGATGAAGGCCAAATCATAGATAATTAATGAGAGTTTGCGATGACAGACAAATGAAAGTGAGATAATAATTATCTAAAATAGCCTTAAAATACCTATCGTTAAATAATTATCCATCGAAAGTACATATTATTATTTCTCGACAACTAAACCTGGTTTATCGTGAATATTCTTTGATTATCAACTGAAAATCCAAGAGCACGGATCAATCACACACGATTATTTTTTGATTATCTTGACTTATCAGTCGAGACCTGGGAATTTTAATTTATGGGACATTTTATTGCCATACCCGTGTGTGGAGGAGATAAGGAAGAGATACCAACAACATCCCTTACATCGAGACAAAAAGGTCAAGTATGTCTCGAGGGAAAAGACTAGGGGTTCTCCCATATACCTGTTGAAATACCAATTCACAAACAAACGTTTCCGCAGTCAACGATTTATTCTCCATAAAACGAAAATCTAAGGAAAGACTCTGAGGATGTCGCAATTGTTCAGAAAAAAAGTGGAGAAACGTTGTTACCAGGGAAATTGGCACTCTGGATAGCATACCCATTGCAGATATACAGTATAGTAGCGAGCCTGTTGCAACAAGGGGGACATGGGGGACGTACCCCCCCCCCCCCAAAAAAAATAACAATATGAGTACCGTACCTGTGTTCTATTAACTCTTTAATGAAATATCAGCTCACGGAAATGGGGATTTTTGCTTAGGTTGTTAAAAATATGGTAATTATAACCCGCATTTAAGCCTGCAACTAATTGTTTCGAAAGAGGAGGGGACATCCCTCACCTTACTTCCATCTGCTAGAGGACTATCAATATCTTTGGTGCGGCTTTGTAATCATTAAAGACAAAGACTCATCACCTTAATTCAAGACAAAACTCATCACTCAAGACAGTTTCAGTTCTCCCAACCAGTTATGTCTAGTCCCTCCCACAGCCTATCTAAAATTCCTCCACATATGTGATGAAAACAATGGATCCCTGTGTATGCTGTGTAATCCAGATGTGCAGATATTTTAAGAAACATGAATCCACATGGCAAATATGAGTACAGTTATCCTACTTGAAGCATAATATTGATAAGGGTTTTACCGCTTTGAGATCTTTTGACCCCAAATGACCTCTTACCTCTTCCTAATACGATAAGACCACCTATACCTTATGTGGCTATCTACTGAACGTACTAAATATGAATCCACAGGCCAACTGTGCGATCACTCACACTTACCCTCCTCTTTGTTACATTTACAAGGTTTTGATATTTTGAAACCCCAAAATACAATTGACCACCCCCCCCCCCAAAAATGATAAGTATCATCGAAGTAATATAAGCAATTAACATGCTAATTATGTGATCCCTCACAGTTAACCTTCATGAGATAATTGTTTACAAGATTTTGACCTGTGGTGACCTCAAATGACATTTGATTTCCACCAAACAGTAGGATGCAACTACTCAATATGTGCAAAAGACATGTAAATTATTTAATCCCTCACACCTACTGTTCTTTAGATATACTATACAGCATACAAGGTTTTCACAGTTTGACCACTGGTGACCGAAAGTGGCCTTTAACCTTCAACAAAACAATATGGATACTCCACACATCTTGTTTGATGTTATCGAAGGTTACCTTTGTTGAGATACTTACTATTCATAAGAGTATTGTACGTGACCTCTGGTGACCTCAAATGACATTTGACCTCACTTAAATGAATAAGACTGAGATTATTAAGAATGAGGTTATTGAAGGTTACCCTTCTTGAGATATTTACAAGGTTTTTTTTTTAGTTTAATATTTGTTGACCTCAAATGATCTTTGACCTCTACAAGAATAACAGGCATCACCTACTTAATGTGAGCAATAAACATACAACGTATGAACTTTGCAGTACCCTATACTTTTACAAGGTAGTGACCTTCTGAACAACACGACATTCTAAAATCAGTGTTGAAATTCATTAAATCAAATAAAAATAGTTGATTGCCCAATAATTTCTGATATCACTCTGGTATGACCCAAATTATTTTCTTTGTTTTCCTTTTCACTTTGTTACGAAGAATGTGAGCCATTGTCTTGCTGTTGCGAGATATTACTTGAAAATGCAAGCGCACTTCATGCAACAGCTATATGCAAAAAAAAAAAACAGCAAGGTTCTCAAGGATAGGTAAACAATTTAATTTCAAATGGAAACAAAAACAGGTTATATGAGTTATATAAGAAGGACATCGCCAAAAGTATTTCGCAATTGACTGTTTCAAATTAAGGAATATCTTTTAACATATCATATATCAGCAATGGAACAAGCTATAAAGATGGGAGTTGGGTGAATAGTATTTATTTTCTAACCTCTAAATTACAATTTCTCGTAAATTCTATACTCTAGGTACACTTTAAATGAAAGCAGCTCATGCTGTCACTGCCATGCACAGAAACGTCTTTATATAACTCATAGGCCTAATGACGTTTGAAGAAAAACTGCTCTGGTCGAAAAAAAAAAAGATTTCCAGTTGCCTAAATATTACAAAATACTAAGTAGTATCGGATAATTACCGCAAAAACCCTTCATTGCCGGCCTATAGTATAACAATTGCATTTCAGTGTGTAAATGAAGACTGACATGCAAGGAGTTGCTCTCACCATGGAAGTATAGCCTACTACCAGTTATATATATGGTAGCACATTTTCCGCCCATGCGGGCCTGATCACCGTACGAGTAGCATATCCACCTGTCTTATGACCAAATATAAATAATGTATTTGTTTAAATAAAATTGGTATACCGACCTGTTTCGTACGAGGTATAGTCTATGAACAAAACTAAAATAGGTTACTATTCGGAAAATATATAAGACACTTACAGGAGTAGTATCAAAATCTTGAAATTTTCCCAACTTCGGGCACTCATTCTGCGGATCGTCCCGTGGACCAAAAGATCTGGGTGCAAATTGTCCCCAAATAGCGTACGTTACCTCGCGTGCACAAGATTCGATGTGACAAAATTGGGTTCTACTACTTCTTGGCACCTGCAAGAGTTTTCGCCGTAATAGTCCGACCACGCACAGAACTCTGGATGTTTGGGCAATTGTCAGTCTCTTCAAAGTGTACAGGACAATACTGTGTGTGTTATTATTACACTATCAGACAGCCTGACGATGTTACGGTGTAATTTGCACTAATTGACATACGTGATCCTTGGTCCGACAAAACTCCTACGTACGTTGCCTATGATGATGTGGTGTTGGTTGACTGCACATATATTGAAATTCGTCTTGAAGGATTTTCAGCCCATAAAGGGGATATGGGAAATTGAACTGCGGTAGGTCTTATCGAGAGTCAGAGAGGAAGAGACTTTTTCCCTGTAAGTGGGGTCATGGAAGTCACCATTTGCTTACAATACGTCAATGACTCCGTGCCCTATCGCTGACGGAATCGATGTGAATTTCTCTAAAAAGAGAGAAAAAAAAAACAAACGTCGATGTTTAGTTGAACTTCGATCTTCGACCTATAGTTCTTCGAATGTGCTTAAATCGCGGCATGTAGACCAGTAATATGTAAAACGTGAGAAAGGAGAAACTTTCCAGTTTCCCATATACCAACACGAGGAATATTTACAGAAATAGTGGTGACTGTTTAAGTCACTCAGGTGAAATGTAGGCCTGAACAAAATTAAGGAACGGTGATTATCCCGGCCGTAACTGGAGGAAAACTGAAGGTAGCCCCAGATATGAAAAAGGTGTTCCTCAAAACTTCCCTGAACCTTGGATGTGCAGCTTCGTACCTGTTTGATATCCTGGTTGTTTAAGAATTGCCACTGCGGTAGGCTACACAACTCAGTTAGACCTAACTGTCAGTACCGGTGATAAAATGCACGCCAATTAAGTTGCACGGGAGAAAGACAGTCTGACTATGATGCACGTATCATAAGGTCATTCCTCAACAATTCTCTGAAACGACGGGAAGGCCAAACCAGTTTCCGCTTGGGAGCGATGATTTTTGTTTCTACATGTGATAGGAAAGAAATTTTTCAAACAGTTATACAACTGTAACGTGCAAGCGTGTTAAACTAGTTTATGTATTTCCCGTGATGATCAATCCTGAGGCCGCACTCAATTTGATCAACTCTAGCTCGGGCTTCTGCTTTGCATGTTATTTATGTGACGTCAGTCGTTGGGATATTTGTGGTCATCATGAAGCACAAAAAAAAAACTGCTGGGTTTAATTCTCAGTTTCGAAAGTAAAGTAGTTTACATATAAACGGCTATGATATCCCCAGTGTTACCGCATTTCACGTATGTATATATATGCATAGTCCCACCGGCCAATACAGCAATGTATGAAACAAGAATAAAATTAGCCAACCAGGGAGGATGAATGGTCCAATTAACCTTAATTACTTGTAAAATGTACAGACACAAGCAGGGCAGCAGATCATGAGTCTGACCCAACGCACGGTAAGTAGGCTATAACGCATATTTTGTAGCATTCCCCCAAGGGCCTATATGCCCATCACACCTGCCTAGCTGAATTAGGGCTATCCCCATAGGCTCGCCTCGGCCACAGCAAATCGAGTGTAGTACCTCCACAGTATAAGTGTAGTAACCTATGCTCATGCAATACGGCACGGTTGGCCTGCCGCCCGCGGCTTATCACGGTGTGCTGCTGATATTAATAATTCAACAGCAAGATAAACCAGGGCGGGAGCTCACATAGGCAAATGTATTTTCCCACTAGCAATCACCCCCCCCCCCCCTTTTCCCTAGTGAACTTCGACTAAATGAAAAAATAGGAATAACAGCTGAACCTCACAAGCCAGAAAGACTGAGGAGTCAGTGCCGTTTTCCCGCAATCTGATAGGTACTTTATCCAAAGTTTTGCTCTGGACGTTACTTCGCGGAGAACCGATCGTGGCGCTCCGCTCAGTCATTACTAGTATAACTTGTCCTATCCACCCCTCCTTATGAAAATCTGGTTACGTCACTGCAAACGTAGTGTTCAGGTTCTACATCGAGTCACCAGTTTCGTTTATGCATGTACATACAGTTTATATGTTTGTTTTCACGGTATAGGTGTAAACAAGTTTTGCACACTGTGTATTTTACAATTTTGTGCTTCTACCTCAGAGAGAAGTGAAAGATGTCCTAACTGAATTGTTGTCATAAAAATTAGCGATTTGTCACAGAAGATCGGAATTTTATATAAAAAAGATTAAAGCAATTCTGTCCTGTTCTTATTGTTAACACTCTATTTCTCAGTGGTACATTGCATAATGCGAAATGTGTTGACTTTGTTTCCTTTCTTCTAGTTTCAGAGCAACTAAATGGGGAAGTTTCAAATAAATTCTGGATGATCACACTAAACACTCCGCAAACTAGCTCTTCCGTACCTTCTTCAACTCTACCTGAATCCGTAGAGTAAAGTAAAGTAAAGTTGAGCCTTGTGAACCGTCGTCAACATTTTGAAGAAAGGACCAATGCTTCTTAGTCTCCATCTGGCTTTCTCGCTTTTCTTTCTTTTCTGGATCTACCAGTATTGTTCATGTACTGTGCTCTTATATTTCAGACACACTTCAAGTAAAGCAGCACACATTCTCTTCCACAATCAAACTGCAAAGATTTATTTCAGTACAGACATTTTGATGACCCCCCCCAAAAAAAATAATAATCTCACAGGAAAGGAAAAGAAGTTTCCACATTGCTGGTGAAAGCCCTTTTTCATGGTATCTTCTGCATGGTTACCTGTACCACTATATGCAAATCGTCGAAATATGATGTGTGACTTTTGTTCTAACTTTCGGAATAACGTGTACACAATAGGGAGACCAAAGTGCGTCGTTTCTGAAATGAAAAGTAGCAGATATTGTTAAAAGTGTTAAATCTACTTTAGTGAGTATTCTTATTTCAAAACAAAAAATGGTTTCTCCTCAGCTTTCAATGAGCCATAAGCTAGAAATGTTTATCAAAATGCAATTTAATTTAAATTACATATTTTATTTTTGTCCTGCTGATAAGTAAACTCTATATCATAAAGAGAATAAAAATATACATTCAGATCATTTTTACCCCGATAGTATAGTTTTCCACTTACATATATGCGCAGATGAATTTCTTGAAACATCACAAACTTTAACGAACAAATACCATTGCTTCGCAAGTAAATATGTAATCATGCAGGATGCGGTTTTTATCGACAACTCCAGATGCAATAGTCTAGATTGATCAGCAGAAAATTCTGTTAAAGTAATCACAGAGCAAACAAAAGAAATGCATACCATGGAAATGTGTCAAATTTGCCGTAAAATCAAAGTAGGTACTGAAGATGTTCATCTATTGGGCATAAAAAAGTCAGGACGTTTACATGAGTTTAGTTACTTAATTCTTCTTCCACCTCCCCCATATAAACATAATCAATCGACTGTTTTCTCGGAAATACCTGTTTTATTTCACCGTCGTTGATATGTTCCCTTGTACATCAGTTTCGTAAACGCCGCTTGATTGGCCGATCTTATCTTATCAATTAGCATTTTCTTGCGAGGGGGGGGGGGGGCACTATTAAGATCCATTATCTAACGCTATTGAGGAAGTGCTTGGGCTAGGCAAACGGACAAAACATCGGAAAATTACGGCAGATTCTCTCCGTGGGAATAACCGATTTAGTACCAAACAAATTTTTAATGACAACACCCATCAGACGGTAAGCTTTCTCATTTTGAGCCAACCATCTATGAAATGCTGATGTCGATATATTCATTGCACCATGTATTAAAGAAACATTAAGAGGTAGCAAAGAAAACCGATGTAAGAAAAAAATGTTGTTGGACTTTTATATTTTCCTTGAAGGGTTCAGTTTGAGGGATTTGACCTTGTCAGAGCTGTATCGTGAAGTGTATTTAAAAAGTTAAAGTTTATTCGGACAAAAATAGGCCTATTCCTGGGAATCATAACATAATTATTGCAGGAACGAGATTTTAGCCAATCAGCGATCTTCCGAGTATTACTGAGGTTGTTCTTTTTTGTCGAATAGCTTTGACCATTTAACAACTAAAGTCATCATATAAATACAAGTTTGTCTGAGGGATTTACCATGTACAACGGGTCACATGTCCGAAGGTGTTATAGCTGATGGAAAGTTTACCTCGGTTTCCTGACAGTTGCAGAAGAGCCGCATATACGGCTCTGAGGTCTAGTGTATCGTATTGGGGGCGTCCTTTGGCTGTAAACTTCAGAGCCATATATACGGGGCCATATATGGCTCTGGTAAACTTACGTTATACTATTTTGATGGAAACGTTCCTGTCTCTCGACCTAGTACATCTGTTACATCTAGTGTCTCATAATCAACGACTTTGTGTACATATAGATAACATTGCATACACGGACCAACTTACATTTACATACATGTATATATTGGACAGAGTATGAATGCCAAGGTATTTAAATGCTTCAAGAAAAATAACAGCGAATTTGATCGTGGCATCAATCCTAACTTGAATACAGACAATGGACAATGTGTCATTTATCACATTTCTTATGTTTTGTCTGTGTAAGATGTATGTCCAGATCTCTTTTATCCAGAATGTTTTGGTTGATCAAGCATGATGAAAGAAAATTTTTCATCCACCTATAGTCCACACTGCAGAATTTCAATAGTGTACTAAAATCATGTCCCGAGAAAACTCTTTTCTGCATGATAGAACATGAGGTGATATCGAGTCATGGTTGTGATTTGTTCCTTCAATGAAACCTCATCATGTATGATATCATGTGAGAATTGGCTGTATCATCATTGCGGTTGGAAAGATGCCTGCTCTACATTTTATACGAACTTCATGTCTTCTTTTTTCCTCAGGACAAAAAAAAAACATATTTCTTCATAAAAAAAAAAACAATTCCTACAGAACAATCCCCAATCTCCTAATCTAGCAACTAAACTCAAAAGTTTGATACAGGCTCCACTCGATTTAATAACTCTTATTGTGAAAGCGTGCTAACACGTGCACAAGGAGAAAAAAAAATAACATCATGTATGTAACTCCGAACACATATTTAGTTACGAACACAATATCAAAAGAAGATGAAACATCTTGCAAAAGAGGAAAATCAATCGAAAGCAGTTTGTTATGTTAATAGTGCCTCCGATTCACCCCTCCCCCCCCCTAAAAAAAAAAACAGTATTCCTGCTGATATTTTGAAGACATTTTTTTTTTGTTAAATTGATGTTTTATGAGAAAATGAGAAGCCATTTTACTAATTTTTAGTCACTTCTTCATTACGGAATGGTTCAGACTGTCAGAAGCATTTTGGCCTTATTAATTGTACTAGCTTGATGGCCCCGTCCTACAAATAATGTCTATCTGAACCTTGTGAATCATGAAATCAGGATTCAAATCTGTTGGCCATATCAAAGATTTTCTTGATATGCTGAAGTACTTCCGTTCTGTGATCATGCTGTTTATTACTACTCGTGTCCTGTCATAACGGAGGACTTAAACATACAATCGAACACGGGTTGACTACATGAAACCTGAAGATAGAGATCAATTCCACATGGACGATTATATCAACAGAATAACTCTCAGGAAGTACAGGAAGAAATGATACATTATTTAAAGAGCGACCGGAACTATGACAGGTTTGAAGTTTGACTCACATGGGCAGTATGACAAACGGACTGGCCGTGTTTGGGTATTTGTGTGTGTGCCCTTATATATTGTAATACTTTCCGAGAACCCGGACAAAAGAATTTCCGGTCTTCGGAGAGAATTCTATTGAATTGTCAAGTCCTCAGAAAAACAACAATAGTGAGTGTATTGTTAAGGTTAGGGTTCAGGAAGGAACAACAAAGGAAAATTCAATGGAGTCCTCACTCTGTATGTAATGTAAAGCCGAGTGTGTGTATGTGTGTGTGAGGGGGCTAGGTAACGTTACCCATAACGATTATGAGACTGTATCTATTTGATTATAGTACTGATGTTTAAGTTTCAGACCAATACGTTGCTGGCATGGATGTGTTTGGCACCCCATATGCAAGAGCCTATAGATCTAGGCAATGTACCTCCCTAGGATGGTATATTGCACCACACAGAAAAAAAGAAAACAGTTATCACAAACTTATCAGCAGCCTGAGAACGAGGGACGCTTGCAGTGCAGGGTCTGGTGATTGGGGATCACATATTGCCATGACAGGTCATATTAGTGTGACAGGTCATATCAGGTGTGTGTCCAAGATTTTTAGCAGGAGTGGATTTGACTAGAGGGACTGTCAAAGCATAGCGCCACGATTGAAAATTTGGGGGTTTGAAAACACAACATGTCTGGAAAAATAGGATTCTTATGTCTGAAATTTCTACAATAATGTGGAAAACTTCACTCTATGAAAAAAAAAAAAAAAAACAGTAATGGCATGAATTATTTTTACCTAGAATATTTCCACCTATTTGATCGCTTTCTCTCGTTCGGAGGCCACGCGTTAAGTTTCTCTCCAGCAGAGTGCCGCCATAGGTTGCGGCCTACAACGGAGCGGAGCATACAAGAAAATGTTTAGCGTACAAACCCCCCACCCACCCTCTGGCCGGGAATAGCAATTCCCAGGTGTCCTAAGTTGCATGTAGCCAGCCTTGAAACATGAATCTCATATCTGAAATTCTCAGTAGATAAGAAAAACATCATTCTCTAGGAAAAATGGTGATGACTTTCATTGACTGGGATTACTTTTATCTAGCATGTTTCCACCCATTATAATTGCTTGACTTGTTTCACGGTCGCACGATATAAATATACTTTCCTAACTTGGAAAAACCTAACAACTACATATTTTCTAAAGGGTAAGGCTTAAAGATTATCTGTATTGTATTAAATTGCTAGTAGTTGCCATGGTAACGAAATGCTGACCTCTGATTGGTGTGATTTAGCTTTAAATTCATTCCATCCCCTCCTACACTGGAATTCCTGTTATATTTAATTTTGAGGAAAAGTTAAAGCACGACAAGGGAAAAAAATGAGGCAAGCATTTCTTTTTATCAATGATGCCCTTGACAAGTCAATATCGCGATGTCAAATTTCAAAAGGGGTCATTTTTCAGAACGTAATACACTACGTCTAAAAGTTCAGTGGGTGATGTTGTAGACTAAGTTGTCAGAAATATGTTTTGCCAATTTTCACACTCATAGCATTTACGGTTTTGGGGGCTTTGCAAGTAAGAATTTTCGACGGAGAAAGACGAAAAATAAAGAAAATGCTTTCAGGAATGTGGTCTTTTAGCAAAAACGACTTATACCGCATGTGATTCTTCTTCTTTTTTTAAACTTTGCTTTTCTGCTACTTGAAGACATTTCTACTATGCTTTAATGATCAAAATCATCAAATTAATCAATTCTCATGCATTAATTAGGAGCATATAACATGAAAGGAGTTGTACGTTCTGTAAGACCAGCAAACTAGCATCCCACCTTAATTGGCTTGAGATGTTCAATCTTGTATTTTGAGAAAGAAACACATGTTGTCATTCTTTTACATACCGATAACTTTTAGTTAAGAGCCACACATCCTCTCCAATATTTCAACCTCTCCCCTATCCCCATACCCCACTGTACATACAAATCCAATAACCCCATTCAGCTGATACCAAAATCCACCTTACGTCTGTCCTATTTTCTGCAAATTGTTGTCAGATTCATTACTGGTACTTCCTCTCTGAATATTGTTAGTTTTATTTACAAAGGAACATGATGGCACTGGTGCGCCCTTAAACAATCAATCGTTTTTGGCCTTTTTAGACATTGCGGGGGGGGGGGGGGTGATTTGTGATTCCAGTACAATGTAATTGGGTGTGAATTGTGAATGGACAATCTTCACCAAATATGTATATTGATTGACTGCGGTACTGTGAACTGGTAAACAAAGACAGGTACTTACACATAGTATCGTGGCCCTGTAGGGACATTTCGAGATTTCGATGTTTCGACATTTCGATATTTCCATATTTCGACTTTTTCGTTTCAAGGAGTTGAAAGACCCGTGCCATAGGCTGCGCAGCTTAGTTAACTGCATATCATATTGCGGTCTTTGCCCATGCCTACTGTATTACTGTGTTCTGTGTACATTGGGTCAAACCAAAGAATTCGATCTAGTTCTTTGGGTCAAACCAACTCATGCAGTACATTAGGCCGGCCAACTGCTTCTCACTTGGCAACATGGCAGAGGATAATGCCACAGAAGGCCAAACAGAAAACCACCATCGTAAAGTAAGAATGAATGATGATGCGCATTAAACGCCAATTAAATGTCGGGCAAACCCAGGCCAGGGGCCCCATACTCCCCATAGCCTAGCTTTGGCTAATGGGTGCCACTGTAAACAGCAACAGCTGTACAATATAAGCCTACCAAGCCATATGTATGCCTTGTCCATCGAAACGAAAAAGTCGAAAGATGGAAATATCGAAATGTCCCTTCAGGGCCACGAAATGATACACATAGAGAAGGCGCTACTCTGCTTTTGTTTTGAAATGGAGTTCAATAGCTCTCAAAGGTGAAAAAACCCCATCAAAGAAATGGTTAAAGATTAAATGGGGGCGGGGGATTTATGGCAAAATTAAGTTGAAATAAAACTTACATTTCAACTTCCGGGTTTGATTAATTATTGTAATTAGTAAAATTTCCACTACATAATGACTTTTAATGCAAATTAATGACGTTTTCTGAAAGAACAAATCTCAAACTAACATAAAACACTGAAAACAGAAAGGTGATGTTGTTGGTCTAAAATGGATTAGTTTAGGACCAGAAGCGCCCCCACCACTTAACGTAAGATCAACAGAACGGCAGGTCTTAAAGTTGCATCTTGTATTTAAGTGGAACGGCACTGTCATTTGATTCAGAGTGTACTAGAAAATGTTTGACCGAAAACATTGGGAATATAGTGGTACTTTAAACCCCATTTTGTCTGTTTACGTTATGTCTCACCAACACACTACTAATAAATTAAGCTTAATTTCATTTCCAAGCTATGGTCAAAATATGATTGGGGCACAGGACCCCCGCAAAAGGGATGGCACCACTAAGCAGAACTGGAGGAACCAAACTGAACCTATGATGCAATCAGGTGGCCTTTTACCATGCCGAACGAAGGGAGGAAGTAGTAACTCTGTTAAACATGTCAACTATGAGCTTGCCTGATACTAAGATTATCCGAAGGGCAACTTCGTGAAGGCATAATTTGTATCCCAGCTGTGAGTCACGTGGGATATACATGGCGTTGACGTGGCATTAAGGATATTTAAGCGAGCAAAGCAACATTTTTATCTATCCTTATGATTTACTTCTCAAATTTATGTTATTTTATGTTATATTCCATTTTCAGGGAGTCCTGAAACTGTTATCGTTAGAAAGTAAAAACTATCGCATGAACATTTCTGGAAATGTCGATAGCAAAAATGTTCTAGATAAAAGCAATCCCAATTATCATTTTCACATAGAATTTTTTTCTCATTGATTGAGAAATTGCAGTCATGAGATCCATACTTCAAGGCTGGGCACATGCAGCTTAGGACACCAGGGGAAGTGCCGTTTCCGGCCATCTGAGTGGTTTGTAAAGCCAAAATATTTCTGAGACGCCCCGCGCCAAACAATGTGGCGTTCCGCTTAGACAGTTCTGCCCACGCGGTATGTACAAAAGGATTATACCCTCACGCCAGGCCCCGTCCCTTGCCCTTGATAGGGGCCTTTTTTGTCATATCAATAACGCACAGGCAACGTGTATCTCCCAATCATTAGACCCTGGTGATGCCCTGGTATTTTTTGTTTACAATCTGTTCACGTTCACCTGCAGCCTAACCGATGAAAGTTTTTTTTATTTTCTAGAATTTCGCTGAGGATTTTGAACCCCTCTGGAAATTTCCTTACATGTATTATCATTTTTCATACATTGTTGTTCAGATTATAGAAATGATATCCATATTTTAGGACTCGCTACATACATCCTAGGACGCTATGGAAAATTTGTAAAACCCAAAATTTTCTCACACACATATATGGGCCAACTCATCGTGGCGTACCGAGTTAGAAATCCTGCTAATTATTAACAAAATTCTTGCAAAGAGTCTCTGCCCCAGCCAGCCCAGCCCCCCCCCCCCCCAAAAAAATGTAGATGGCCGTACGCCTGTGTGCTCAATTCCAAAATATCTGCCAAGACTTCAAAGAAAAATTAAAAACGATGCGTTATTCATTATGACTTTTGTATTACGTCAACCTATCTTATATGTAGCCTACTAAAGTGGCGCTCCACTTAGATTAGTCCTGCGGTTAAAATCGCACAGTTGCCTTTTTCCTATGGCGGCCACCGAATTAAGACTGGCAGTATAGTTTGATGGAAATGCAAGTGATGAACAAACAACGCTACTTTCATCTTCATATGGGCTTTAAAAAATCACAACTGATTGAATGATTGACAGTTCTTGAATTTCAGGTGTAACTCGCTACAATTTACAATCGTTCCATACGATGAAGCACTTCAGTTGATGGAGAAAACAGTAACATTGTGCAGAACAACCCCATTCCAACATTTCTGCAATTATAAGCACACGTGTCTGGTCATGCTTTCAACACTTGATCACTTTATAAATGAGTTGCTGGTCTGATATCGACATAACGATCACCCGATCAAGGGAAGGTGGTAATAGGAAGTTGCCAACATGAATTGGAGTGTTCCCTTTCACTTCTGTGAAAGAGAACCCGCGATGCCGTTTGGAGGGCGCGCTTTCTATGTGAGGGTTCCCATATAGAGAACCCTAATCAATACGTTATAATTTTTACCGTCTCCACATCTTTTCCTCAAATTGTAAGTCGATACACGTTCTCACCATTTGGCGCGTTAAACCTTGCCTGAAAGGTAGACATTTTTTTTCCTTCTGTAAGTTATTTGTCGCCCTCGACTATCAGAGCACAGGGCATAGTTTGCCACCTAGCTAGTAGCAACACGAACGGTGCATTACAAAGGCTGGTAGGAATTTCAGAAAAATTTACAGCCCTAGGGGATCTGTTTATTACGCTACATGATCAGTTACCTAAACATATCACCTTTTTGGCCGCAGCATAGGCAAGAAACAGTACTGCTTCTAAACATTTGGACATTTTGACGTGTTCTTCTCAGTGCAGTTAAGATTTGCCTTGAGGAAATCATTTGTTGTGACGCCGGGTGAAGTCATGTACGATATTGAAGTTCCTAACGGTGCCTGAAACACCTTCGATTGCTCTATTATCGTTGGCATGGTTAAGAGTCAAATACTAGGCGTCACAGTACGTTCAATAGTTTGTGACGTACTCAGTGGAGATCTTCAGGTTCCAACGATTTGAAAAGTTCGGACCTTAATCAAATTTACCAGTACCTTGACCGTCCAAGCCTCCATGATATATATTGTTTTTCTTTTCTCTTGCTCTCTTTCACTTGACCAATTCAAATGCTGTCCAAGTTTTTTTTACAGTTTGACAGGGGAGGAAAACAGGTCCTGTCACTCTCCCTCCTTGAACCTTTTACCCCTGCATTGTGCAGAATATAGCATGTTGCAGACGACACTGTCACTTAGTAACCTAAACTGATGGACATCACATGCACAGCAAGAACTAACATTTAAACAGCATGTGCTGCCTAAGGGGGGAAAGGCCTTTATTGTTCTTCTTCCATCTTTCTCTTCCATTTGAGATAAACCTGCAATACTACATCTACTCCGTGCTTCTTTCAAGGGGAATTTTACCGATTAGATGGCTAACCGTGCAAAGATTACTTATAGTTCTTTTGGCTAAGACATTAGCAGAACTGGTTCCAGTGGTAACACATGGGACTTCTTTGCAAATATGCACAACAAAACTCTCATGCAAAAGCATTTTGTTTGGAATTTCCATAATTTCTTAATGATTAGACCATGGCGTCATAGTCTTTTTAGCTTGTTACAACTACAAGTATTGCCAGACCCACAGAGCACTAGTGTTAACGCTGAAATAACAGCCCTTTCCCCTTTTACTTTGTGAAGACTACATAAATGAACAAGATGGTTTGATTAAACAAATGTATTTCAAACTCCTTCATTTCATTCCATCCTTATATTCAGACGGCGTTTACTTTTAAGCACAACATTTTCCTAGCACCATTTGTTACTTTCTGGTATGTTGCATTCTACATTTGAATCTGTTTTTATAATGCCAAACATTTTTATGGAAGACCAATAATAGATTCAACAAATATGTACTAACATAATACGTCATTGCCTTCGGAGAATTACAATGTTATATCATCACATTTATCCTGTAGGAATTATGACAAAAAAAAAGAAAAAAGGAGTAAATTGCAGAAAATTATCAAGTATAGTTAAAGAAGTCGTACAGTATTAAGAGCCATTAATAACCCTGTATTGTGTTAAACAAAAAAACAAAAAAGTGGTTGCATGCATGAAGTCATGTACTCAGGAATAGTTAACTCACATTAAAACATTGAGTCTTTCCCATATGCTTTACATACAATAAATGAAGAATCATGTTTCATTTTACCAAGTTCCTGAGAGATATTTGGTACATAATTAACCTTTACAAGAGATCCTACGGCATTGAAATAAAAACGTTTTCCTACAGAAGCTCGAAAAACAGAAAATCACCCTATTTGGTCTGCATCCTACAGTGATCAACATCTGCATTCAGAAACAAGGGAGACGAACCTTTAATTGCCAACTGGGGATCTTTTGTTATGATCCATGATGCACATGATCAGGAGATAAGCCTTCCATTGCCACCTAGAGAGCTTTTGCTTTGATCCCTGAAGGTCACACGCCTTGAGGTAGCCTTCAACTGACACACAGGGAGCTTTTGTTTTGATCCGTGATGCACATAATCAGGAGACAAACTTTCAATTGCCACCTGGGGGTGGAGGCTTCGGTTTTGATCCACGAAGGACACTCAGGAAGGGATCAACCTTTAAATGCCACCCAGGGGGGCTTTTGAGTTGATCCACAATGCACACACTTAGGAAGAATTCACCCTTAAATGCCCCCCAGCAAGCTTCTTCATTGATCCCTGATGCACATTCTTAGGGGATCAGTCTTCAATTGCCACCTGGGAAACTTCTACTACAGTATGATCCATGATGCACACACTCAGGAGATTAGAACTGTCACAAATGGGGTAAATGCTGTGCAGTGCACACAGGGATCTTGTGATATACTGTACAGAAGTCAAACTGCAATAGTGCCAAATAAAACGTGGACCACTATTGATACAACTATCAATGCTATCAAACCATGGAGACCATGTCAAAACAGAGCAACAACATATCAGCCAGCTGGAACCATTCCTTTTTACACCTGACCTCTGAAATATGTCAACTTCTGCATCACTCTTTCATGCTTCTATCTGTTTTATTTTCACAGTGCTTTTAAAGCACAGTCACAAATTTGTATAGCCAAGAATTGACGGGATGTAAAATGGAAAGCCAGATACCATTTTCCTAACATTCGCACTACCAACTGTACTAGCACTTGCGTGTTTGATCCTCCCCCAAAAGACATATGATCAGTTCTGTAGTAGTACAATTTACATTAGAGATTCTGTGGAGGTAAAACCCTTAGGAGTTACTGTGTGAAGAGAAGGTGAAGTAACATAACGGTGGTCTTCTTACAAGAATGTGGCAGTAAATGTACAGAAGATGTACAAAATGCCTAATGCTCTTGCCCAAGAAACATGACATACTGTAGTGTAGGCATGCCTGTTACCACAGCGTGCATTCCCATGTCACAGTGAGTACAGTAGTTACATTACTAGAGGCTGAGAGAATTGTATAATATGAGATTGTCATCCAGAAAACATATTAAATTTAACAAGTTTTCAGCAAGTACAACAACAAAGGGAGGAAAAGTGAAAAAAAAAAACTTGGTGTATGATGAATGTGTCATTTTTTGGAATAATGTTCCCAAACTCCATTTATTATTTCAGTTATGCAGGCTGCTGAGTAAAGTTTGAAATATTCAAATGGTACAGGTGATTAACAAAAACAAAACAAATAGAAAAATGGAATTTCCATATCTATGCTGCCTCTGTTAGATCCGACATACTGACTGTACTGTATGGTACCATTCATTTTCACTTACAGTGGAAAGACTATGGAAGAAACAAAGAAACAAGTGCATGAAGTTTTAGACAGCCATTTTCGTTGGCACTTTAGTTGGGAGCATCAAGCTTCTCGAAGGAACTGCTGCTCTCCTCCCCACTGTCTTCTTTTTTCTCACTTTTGTCTGTCGATGATGGGCTCTTTGGTGGCTCATTGGCCTTGTCTTTACCCTCCTTGTCCACTTCCTTGTCAGACTTTGGATGAGGCTCACTTTCGTCTTCCGATCCCTCCGAGTACGCAATCTCCGGTACGTAGAAGGACTCTTGTTTCGACAGAGGCAACACAAAGTGGATGGCAGAGGGATTGTAGAACTCGATGGCAGGGTGAGCTGAGAGTTTTCTCTCCTGAAAGTGTTGTCGAGGTAAGAGCATGGTAAAGACTTAGTGTATGGATCAATTAAATGTCAGGGTATACAAAATGAGTCAGGAGAATCTTACTGATCACCCAGAGGTCAATTTCTCTCAAAAGCCAATATTTCAAGTATCAATATCTCCGATATCAATCTCATGGGATCAATATGTCAAGGATTAACACTGTACCTCAGATATCAACATTTCAGGGACCAATACCTCAGGCAGTGTGGAAGTAATTAGGGTTTTCACGTGCTGGTCTAAAGGTCAACTTATGTGAAATATGAGGTTGTCCTTTTCAGAATTAAGTTGTCCTGCCAAAAATCATGACATGACTTACTTAACTGCACAGTATAAAGCATATTTCCAGGTTGGTGCACTGTCACAGCAACACACTTGCCCTTTGCTATTAGCTAAACATCACCACATTTCAGCTCATAATTTGTGCAAGTAACCTCTAAATTTGATTCGAGCATGAACCAAATTTGGTTGTCCAAAGGACAAGCTTGTAACAAAATTTGGCCGTCCTGAAGAGAATGTGGGTGTCTTGGACGCCAAGACTACCACTATACTGCATAACTGCCTCATGGGTCAATATTTAACCAGTATTGGTTACTTCAAGTCATAAGAAAGTTTAGGGATGACATCCCCACAAGAGATTTGCCCTCTAAATACCATTCAAAGATACAAAAATTCTTTATTCCAAAGCTCACAATTCTGCGAATATCTCAGAGCTTCCTGGGTTTTTCTTCTGATCACGTTAATGGATGTTACACCAACCCCAGGGGGACACCTATTGGACCTGTTCAAAATACCCAAAGCCATCAAAAAGTGCAGTGCGTACACTCCTGCTGGGGTAGCTTTAATCATTCAAGCCTGTCAGTTAGTCAAAGTTAGTCCCCCCACACACACATTTCAGTTTGGAAACACTCTGAAAATTCACTTAATGCTAATGCTTTACGACCACCAATTTGAGCAGAGGTAAGCTGTGCAATTAGCTCAAAGGTACTTCTTTCCAGTTCAATATACTGTACAGCACAGTAATTCACCTAGCAAACATCATTTAAGTCAGCTAATCCTTAGACAAGAAGCTCGCTCAAAACAATGCTTTGCTGGGTAGGCATGTAGTGCCAACATTTAAACAACAGATGTCTTACAACTCTAAACGACTGTTTAATTGAAATGAATGAGTACCTTTTGTCCATTCCTTTAGAAGTTAGCACACGCAAATGAGCTACAGAGGCAAAAGTCTAATGTTTTGCGTAATAGCCGAGAAGTTTCCTTAAGTTTCCAGAAATGGCGAGATGTAAATTCTTTTCCATAATTTGATACACAACCTAAATGTTGTATTGCCATATGGGTCACTGAGTGTGGAAAGGCAGAAAAAGTTACAGTATTTACTTCTGTGACGACTGGCCATGCTGTAGCAGTATGAAAAATCACTGTTCTGCCCTGAGCAGAATCTTTGTTACAGTACACAGCATATACTGATGATGTCTCTGAAGAAGTTGGGAGAAAATACTAGACTCACTTTTATATAGTCACCAAGTTTGGGGTAAACTTTCATAATGGCGATGTAACAGGAGTACTCCCATACGTAAGGAAAGGCTGCATGAACGACAAAATCCAAGTTTGGCGTCTCAAAATATTTGAAGCCATTCTCCAGAAGTTTCTTCTCCTTGGCCTTGTCTACTTCTTCATCTCCTTCAGCAAGAACACCCGCCACCACGTACCGTAGCTTGGTACTCTCCACCTGAGTTGCAAGATAAAATTGATGAGTTGGGAACGACCTACTGGACCAGTGTTGGTGATCAATGTACGTTCATTCTCAACGCAAGATTACACATCTAAAATGGAAGCACACCCTGGAAATAGTTTGGGTGATCACTCAACGGCTTTGAAATGAAAGCAATTTATCTGATAGTCCAAAGATCACTTACATGCAAACTGTGGTTGTCCCTTTCACAATCAAGTTGCGTGACTAAATCGTACCTCATTAGTACAAGAAGGATCGGCCTGAAAATATAAATTTTCTTGTATGCTACTGTATACTATAAATGCTCACATATTGTACTACTTTTGATGTAAATTTATTGGAAAATTTCTTCACACAATTCGAATTGGTGAATCACAAAATGTGGTTGTCTGAATGAAAACTATAGTAAAAGTACAGTAACGACATTTGATTGTCCTTCAAACATTTAAGGTGTTTAAAACACTACACTACCAGTAATTATAAACATTTCACTTGTCTTCCCAATTTTGTACACTGCAGACTGCAAAAATGCAATATGGTCGCAAGAGATCGCTTGTAGTACAATTTGCATCTTGACCTTAGTGAACCCAAATGAAGTTCACAAAGCACAGCTGACTAAGACTTCCACACTACTCATGTCTAAGCCTACATGTGGTAATTACGTTAAAGCAATGGAACCTTCTTATGATCCCTATCCTCTTTATAGTGCTTTGTAATAGGGCTGAAGTTAAAAATACATTCATCATTTGGGATTGACCGCAAAGCCTGTTATCATTGCCAATCACAACAGTACAGAAGCTTGGAAGGATATCATGTTAATTATTGCAACAAATCATTTGGCTAACACACCACCAGTGAATACTGAATACAAATTACATTGATAAGACCTTTTTCACATATTGTTTTTCAAATTGCAGAAATCCCTGCATCCTAAAAGAAGTGACGAAAGCCATTTCTGATGACCTGGGGAGTTTGTAAAACCCCAAATTTTCATGTATACCACAAGCAAACTAATGGTGACGCTCTGCTTAGACGATGATCCTGAGAGTAGTAGCAAACATTTGGGCAAAAAATATCTGCCCCCAGACTTCTAGTCGCCCATGCACCTATAGTATTTGTTCAGTCAGAAAATATTTGCCAAGTGCTCAAAGAACAAATGAAAGCAGATGTGCTGTATTACCATTCTTCACACATTATTGTTTTTAAAGCACAAACTTTTCTTATATACAGTACTGTATACGCTACTCTTGTTTACTCCCCGCCAATCAATGGTGGTGCTCCACTGCGATAGTCCTGCCTTTGACCAATCCCCCAATATAAGTATATACATATATTTTTTCTCCATCTAGCTAGGTATTTTCCTTTTTGTAAAGACCCCCCTGTTTACAATTCTGGGTCAAAGCCTAACAAGGTATGCATAGTGTCTGGAAGTGTCGCAGTGGCTTCGCCACTAAGTTGGAATAAAGCATCCACTTAGAATTTTTTACCTTCACACCAACCTCCAAAGATAGGACTCCAGCTACAGTCTTGTTGGCAATCTTGTCATATTTCATGTTCAATGCTATGTGTCATATTTGCACAATGTCTCACAGACTCAGACTCAACCTTAATGGACTCCGTCTTGGTCATCAAAGATTCAGACTCCAAAGGTAATGACTTGGACTCCAATTGGGTGGACTCAACTCCAGCACTGCTTAACGAACAGGTTCTCTGATTATTTGGCTAAAGTACTATTGATTTGGTAGAAGATTCTGAAGATTGGACTTCTACTGTAGTTAACAGGTACTCGGCTTCCCGGATTATTTCCAGGAGTACAACACCAAGAAAGCGTAACAGCCAGTGCAGCAGGGGTGGAACAAAGTCAGTGTTACAACTGCTATTTGCATGTAGCAGGAAAGACTCAACATAGACTATCGAAAATGCAAAAAAACTTTTGGCTACCTTTGTAAATTTGGCTTAATTTTTAAGTGAGAACAGTTCTACAATATCTGCTGCTAGTCCTAGTCTAGTCGGCTGCTTTGAGTTGACATAAATGTAGGATTAGCCAACAGTAGCGTGCAGTAACTTTTACAATAGCTAGTAGGGTCGAAGCCTAACTTACTTAGCCTAGCCCTACACAGTAGGCCTATTATTAAGTTGTCATAACCAATAGCAATGACCACCCTACAGTAGTACCGGACACGGGACAGTACAATGTACATGAACTATGAAAGTGCTTTATGAAAATTGTAAGGTAGGTGATGATACCTTCTTAGGGTCATCGTAGTAAATAGCACACGTTTTTAAATCTGGTGCTAAAATCTGAAGTTCAGTGAACAACGGTCCACAGTCTTTGAATGGACCAACGGCGAACTTATATGCCAATTTCAGATTTGCAAATGGTGGTTTCTCAGAGCGAACTTCTACTGACAGAAATGCTCCCGAGTACCACAACAACGAAAGTATTGTTAACGCAAGTGCAACTACCAAGCCAATGATACCCAAAAATAGAACATCTTCCATTGTCCACTTCTTAGTTCAAGTTGTAAACGATAAAGAAAGTAGCCAGTCAGTGTCTAAGTTGAGGAGTAACAGCAGACAACTAAATGCAGCATTGGCCAAGGCGAGCTGAGGTACTCGTGTTTACCAAACTGACAAAGACTAGACAAAGATCGTTCTGCGTATTGTTCTCATAAGCATCTTGCAGCCGTGTAGTGTTTACCTGTACTGACCTCTCTGAACCTTTTTCAACAGACAAGTGTTTCCTATGGAATTCAAAACGTGCAAAAATATGAACACGAGGTAAATATCCAAGTACGATTTAAGCTGGCTCTAGTGCTCTTAGGCTCTGTAATTACAGATATTATTAATATATATCATTATATAATTAATCTGATATTACAGATTATTAACCTGTATTTACAGATTATTTACAAAAGTGTTAGTGCCATTTACATAAATATTTTTAATATGTAATTACAGATTAACAATCTGTATTAACAGATTATTAATCTGTAATTACAGATTATTAACCTGTTATTACAGATTATGAATCTGTAGTTACAGATTATTAATCTGTTATTACAGATTATTAATCTGTAGTTACAGATTACTAATCTGTTATTACAGATTATCAATCTGTAGTTACAGATTATTAATCTGTTATTACAGAATATTAATCTGTAATTACAAATTATTAATCTGTTATTACAGATTGAAAATATTTATATATATAGATGCCACTAATAGGCTTTCGTACGAACTCATATAGGTCCACTGACTGTCTCTTCCCCCAGCCAAGTTCAACAGCTGAACAAGCTAGCAAGGTTATCCGCACGTACACTGGCGATTAGACACTGTCGAACGAACACGTTAGAGCGAACAATGAAGGTTTTTTGCCGCGCAGGTGCGAATTCACCCATGTTCGGGGGAATAGACTCAACCTTTCTGATTTTCTTTCTGTACGGTCAACTATCTTCTGCAAATTAAAACCCTGGCATTGAATAAATCATGCGTCGGCATTTCCGAATGCTCCCAGCGGATCCTTATTGTAAATTATGAAACTTTAAAAGGAATGTGCAAGATAAATACCAGACTACAGGTTGAGGGATAGCAGAAAATGCAGCCGTCAGATGAATGTTGTGGTAATCCGATGATGTGCAGGAAAAAGTATATGTTTCAAAAATTTAACCGTTTCCGATTTAACGTATCAAAACCTTTAAATTTTACAATGCACCCTTACTAAGTCTACATGGTGTAAGCATTAGTGCTGAGTACTACAACGTAAATCAGATATGCAGCTTCAGCGGTCCTTACTTAGTTTATGTCTTTGTTACGTGTGGATTAAGTCACTGGCTTAAGACCAAGCCACGACTTGTATTTGCGTGCATTTTTGTGTAATATTAGCTGATATGCAAATACATCTACGTATACATGATAATGCACCAGTCGAAGATAATGTATTACACCGGTTGGACTTTCATAACTATATGTAAGGCCCAGCTTGACTTATCGAAACTCAATTTCTGTCTAACTGAAGCCTTATTACAACGAACTCCAGAAAATTGACCCCCTGATTCAAGTGGGCAAATCCATGACAGTCAATATTCTTCCATTCAACTACTTAGGCAATCATGTAGCTATATGCAGGCATCGTGAATAGATTTCCGACCTTGGGGAGAGACAACGACGACCGTGATGTGGCTCTAGCTAAGATGATTACTGCCGAATACTACCAGAACAACTGATTATGTTGGCCCATGCAATGCATTTATGAAGAACAGCGGGAATGCTTCATATGTGGACTGTGAATGCTCGGAGTACGTAAGTTTGAGATGACTCACCGACAAGTTTTGTTTTTCTTTTCCCCTTGTATTCTTTATTTCAAGGGGCACTGACTCGATAAACTTTGTTTTTTCCGTCTAGTGTCCTGTCCATACTATATTTTCGTAATTTACGAATTTATAAATGAATGAATGAAAGTGTGGATGTTAATCGGCAGAAGAGTCCTTTTCAATGTAACAGCATTACACTATTTCGTGGGCTTTATAACGTCCGTCATATCTCAACCCAGATCTCACGTGATGAAAGAAAGTGATACCTAACTTAAGGAACATCAGAAGACAATGTTGCACGGTCAAAATACAATAATAGCCTTCCATCTTGCCTTTACATTGATGTATGAACCTGTAGTTCGTGTGCAAAAACGGGAGGGGGGGGGGGGTCTGACCGAGTTCAAAGCCAGAGCGCATTGTCATTTTCAGACTAATACAGTCCGCGTAGTCAGTCTCAGAAAGACTGCTTCGTGATTGGAAAATTTGATTTGTATCATTTGCTAGGCCCGTATTCAAAGGAGACACCGAGGTGTCGAATAAATTGCATTTCTCCAAAGAAAATTTCTCATAAATTGCTGAGGCTGAAAACAAAAAAATAATATTCACATTATGGCATGTGCCAGAAGCTCCGCTATTTTAATTTTGTCCCCCTCACCTGCCGGAATCTGACCTGGTTACAGACCGACTTATTTTGCTCATAATTTGCAGAAATTCTTGGGAGCAAAATATGATCATTAAGAGGACAGAATGTGTGGAGGTTGCATATATCAGTTGCTTGACACGGCAGGACTTGCTTTAGTTTAAACCTCCTCACTTTTTTTTAAATCCACTTATAACAAAAGACGTCAGCAGTCATTGTATATCTGGCCTTGGAAATTTTCAAAAGTGGGTCGAAACATAACCAATGAAAATATTAAACGAAATGGCCTATTTACATGATGATGGTGATACTACTGTAGTTTTCTTGCACTATGTTGTAACAAACTATGTATTAAGAGACACTTGAGATCACTGAAGTAGCGCAGTAAGCAAGAATCGTATTTCACGTTGCATGATATGACCTTTAATCGTCTTCAGTTTCGTGTAAAATAAATGCAAAATATACACAAGAAATCCTGGTAAATATTATGTTTCTACCTGATTTAGATTTTGACCTGGTTTTCCCTGGGAAACGTTCTCTCTATACCGGACACACAGGAAACAAATACTGTACAGTGATGATGTATTATCCAACGCAACAAAAAAAAAGGTAAAAAAAAAGAAAAAAGATACATACATGTAGGCTATGCACGGGAATTATGTGCAAGAAAACAGTTTATTAAACTGACACTTGTCTATGTACATTTTACATCGAAAGGTCACTTTGTCTAAAACATTTTTACTTATTGTTTTTCTTTTTAACTTAATTATCTTTGCCTTTTTTATGAAGATTTCATAGATTCTCTTTATATTAGTCAAATCCCTGCTCAGCAGAATATTAAAATTATTCTGTTTCGTTTCAAGGAACCAAAACAAGATTAAAACACTCCCATTCAAATGTTGAACCACTTGATGCATACGTAAAAATTACTTTTTGACGAGTCCATAAGGAAATGCATGGTCCATGACATTATCATCACAGTCACAGTTACGGTTCGGAAATACATTTCCATCAGCTTAGTACGTAGCCTCAGACATGTATCACAGCTTTTGACTCCCTTTGTCGCTTGCAGAAATTTATAGTTGCAAATTTACATTTTACCTAGTACAGTTTCCTTCGTTAACAATACACCGACCGTGATTAAATCTTACTGTTTTTGAAGTGTCGATAAAAATATACTCAAAAGGCACTCATTGTAGGAACTTTAACCTGAGCAGTGCTAAACACACATGGTTTCCCCAGATCAGGCTCTTGATCATCTGGGACTATTCTTAGATACAAAAGGTTAACATAAGTGCCTTCGTCCGACCTATATCAAATAGGTCTATATTGTGGTATAAGGAAATGAGACTTACCTTGATCATGAAGGCCTAAAAATTACTCCTTATAAATTAGACTTCACATATCGTCTGCATGGCAATATTTGATGTATTGACATAATTCCCTTAGATTTGGCGTATACAGTCCTTATGTTATTTCATTTTTTTCATGTCTAAGTGCTAGTGATGGGCTAGGCGATACGAAGAAGACGGTAATTGGTTTTGCAGACTCACCTACAAAGAACTTGCAAACAGACATCTAACACAGTGATATAGATTTTGCATAGTTGGACGTTGCACACATAGACTAGAACAATACCGATTCATCAACTATTTTAGAACGTCATTTTCATTTACTTAATCTTTTGAAATGTTTCCCGGTGCAAGTAATGCATGGGTCTGTATCCCCTTAAGATTGACCCAAAGTAAAACCAACTATTGAATGACTGCTTACTAGAGGAAAGTCTGAATTTCTTTGAAAACATTGCCTTTCTATTTCTTTAAAGTACCTACATAAGTGTGACTTTTTCTATGGTGTGAATTTTCAACTTTTCTAAAAGGATTGTTCCTCCATGCTGCACAAAAGTAGTCTATTTTTGATGAAGATATATTTTTGTAATCACAAAATATGGTGATCACTCTCACGTGAAGACTGATAGCAAATCTTAGGTGATGCTTCTCTATATTACCCAGAGAGGCATCACGTAAGTTTTGCCATTGACACTATAGGTGAGGCCTAAGGATGGATATTTCAACAAATAAGATACGAAAATTCAAATCATCATTTAAAAAATAGAAATCGTGGAGGTATATTTAATTCAAATCTAACATAAAATGTGGCACAATTTTGTGTCTTCGCCACCCTACGTAAGCAAATGATTTCTAAAATAGAAGGGCACGTGACACCCCCCTCACTACAAGACGACCATCACTCACAGACACGCCATCGTCAACCCCTTACATCTCCCCCTAGCTGAGAGAAAACCTTCGTCGGTATATGAGTTCAAGTTACCCCTTTTCGAAATGTTTTTTATCCGAGCCTAATAACTTGGAAAAATAATCAGTTCTTTTTCCAACTTTTTGGAGGTTTGCCTTTCGCTCCACTAGTTGGGTCTTCCCTACAGTCTATTTTTTTCTTTTTCCGCAACAACGCACTTCTCCACCCAGTCACCATTTTTCACCCCCCCCCCCCCCCACCTTCTCTAAAATGCAATAAATTAGTCTTCAACGACGCTATTGTTTGCAACTGTGGATTGTAATAAGACTTTGCAACAGTGGATTGTAATCAGACTTTGCAACACTTTGCAACTTGTATTTTCGAATGAGTACCATTCCTCTTTAACCAAAATCGGTTCTTGATCACTTCAGTCGATAAGCGTTTGTCTCTAAGATCAAAGGGCTTACTTTTCATCCGTTGCCTTTTGATACAGTCACGAAATGCCCATCAACCGGGAGTGTAAGCAAGTTATTGCTACCTAGTTCTCCTCCTCAGACTTGTCACAAGGCTCGTACATTACCTCAAAAGAACTTCTCTTGCTAATGTTGCTCTTGTAATCATGATGACGCACTCCAGAGGGTAGCGCATTCAGTTTATGTTAAAGTTTATGGTAAAATAAATTAATAATATAGTCCATAATCTTGCTCCTGTCTTCCTTGCACAAAATTATCAAGAACGTATGAGAATCGTGTGCTTACCCATCCCATCTTCATTCACTTACTGTCTTTCCTATCACCCTGCATCCTATTTCCAGTAATGTGTAACTCAGATATTTTACCATATATACTGCCAATTCACTGGTTCTACTTGCACGTAACTTAAAAATGGATATTCTTAAATCGGTGCTTTCATTGAAATTGACGGAGGAGGTGAGTCCAAGTCCGTTCAGATATTGGTGCGAATGACCTTGTCGTTCCTTCCTTGACCAGCTCAGTATTCAAAGAGAAAGAGGTCTTAGCAGTAGGCAAATACCTTTTGAATGTTTCTTTTATCCCTTTAATGTTGTAGAATTTCAATTTTAGCAACGTCACATTTTGTTTACAATGTATCTCGTCCATGACAGCGGCACCAGGATTTTAAATCTATGAGGCAAATGTAGGACAAAAGAAACTATGGGGGGGGGGGACAAAAATCGAGTTTAGGGGTGGGATCCTATTCTATAATTCTTCACGGTGCAGCTATTGCCACGTATATTGCAACAGTAATTAATGCAATCGCCTATTGTATTATCTGTCAGTGAAAGAATGAAGTTGTTAATACATAAAGTATGGTAACTCAATGGCCCCTGTCCGTCTATTGCTCTCTCTACCCTATCTCTCTCGATGTGTATATTTATATTCGCTATGGTTGGTGGCAATTGTAAAAAATCGTACAGAATTGGCTATGTAAAGATATAAAAATGCACCAGAAGAGGATCCTTTTGCTCTAGAGAAACCTCTTCTTGACGTTGCTCTAAATGTACCAACAAGGTCGTCAATGGATGCAACTATACTCTTATCAGACCCGACATCTTTAAGTAGTCTCTGATGATTATGAGACGCACTACGTCAATTGCATTAGAGTGAAATCCACTGCTAATCGTTTGACATTGTTCTCAAATTATAGCTCTTCACACTGCAACTGTGGTACAAGAAAGAATCATATTTGCATCACACACATCTTTAACAGACTGTCTCACCCAGCGTATACTAGCTTGAGTAGTTTTCTTTCTTTTCTTTCTTTTATTTCTTTTCTTTTCGTTTTTATTTTTTATTTTCAAGTTCAGTTCTCCTCAGAAGGAAACGTAAATCTACCACTTGGTCTTGAAAATCCTAAGAGATCGGAACAAACTGCCACAGATCAATCACATTTCGTTCACTTTCCCTCCTGTTCCTCTTTTAACCCAACACGAGGCTGATCAATCTCTCTTTTTTGTGATGCTGGGGAGGCTGGTCAGTGTCAACGCACCCAGATGATCTCTGTTGATCTACACGAGATAAATCTCATATGAAAGAGCAGAGAACTTATGACGTGAGCATACAGGTAAAAAACAAAAAGCTTTAGGACAAAAACTCATCACCCCAGACAGTTTCAATTCTCCCAACCACTTACGTCTATAGTCCCTCAAACAGCCAGTCTAAAATTCCTCCACATGTGTAATCAAAACAATGGATCCCTATTTATGCTGTGTAATATGAGCTACTCTTCATCTTTCGAATTTGCTGTCAATCAAAAAGTACTGTATAACTTAGAACCAGTTGAGTATTTTGCCTTCTGGAAGGTAAAAATATAGCCTAGGGTGATGAGTTACTACCTTTAATGTCTCATCGACACTATTACTATTATACTTTCCGTTTTGCTTTGAACTATAATATTGCAAATGTTTCTATTGTTATTTCCTATGTAACCATATTTGGTTGGGATATGCTACCGGTAGGTAAATCTCATTTACATCTTTCTAAACAGCTTACCTCCAGTATGTACGTATACAATACATCACAACGGATTCACCAGAACAAAAAGAGTACCAGAGACGGAGGAAAAAAACGTATAAGCGTTTTCCTCCAGATAATATAAAGAAAAGAAAACAAAAACAGTATAAACAATGATTTTGATGTTGAGCAGTTGTCCTGCATGACGTTACAAGAGAAAAAGAATATGCAGTTACAGACAAAAATTACAAAAAGTTTTTGCAAGACTGCACTCAGTAAATGAACCGTGTATATGACACAAGTCACTTTTGTAATATCTAAGAAAATTTTCTTGTGAAAATTTAAAGATTCTGTTTTAATGGGAGGAAACAAACGATTTTTATGATATTGACATTTTATTGACAATATACTGATGAAAATCCATTATATTACTCTTCTACATATCTCTCTCTCTCTCTCAAGAAAAAAAAAAGTCGCGGAAAACCGTTACAATGATTAAGAATGTTGTTTCTGAGCAAAATCAACTTGGTGACAGATTTGATTGTTCAAGACCTATGCTGACTGCACTTTGAGAATGCATGCACGGTATCTGTAAATTACTTGTGGAACTAAAACTATTTTATACGAATCAGCTGTGTTTTGAAGAGGTGAGGTAACAGAGGCAAGTTTATTCTTAGTGAAATTTTTTGGCAAACAAGTCATGAGGTTGGAAGTTGGAGGATTTCCTCATGTGCATGAGGAAATCTATAACATGATACTTTTTTCCAATTCCCTCCTTGGCACAACGTAAAATGAGAAACGCCGTTACAGGTCGAGGGACTTTCACACACAAAATTCACTGAATGCACGGTAAACTAAACACAAATTTGTTATGGAAGTACAATCTTTTTTAAATGAAAACAGTTTTAATTGAAGAGAGAAAACCCTAGTGCCACTACACAGAAAACTGTCCCAACTCATTGAGGAAATCTATTTCATGTTATTTTTTCAAAAATCCATCAGTGGCACAAAATACAATGAAAAAAAAAACGCGATTACTACAAAGGGGAGATAATTGATTATTTACGTCTCTTCTTCTTTCGATTGTTTCTGAACAATGACAACTTTAATATTTGAACAAAATGATTTGAGAGATGCGTGAACCTCATTTGCACAGTACCCGAAAGTAAAGGGCGCCACACAAATTTTTGACATTTTATGTAAATGTAAAGACTTCCTTGATGTTATTCATTTTTTATCCGTTAATCAGTTGCCACAAGGGAGACCGACGTCAATTGCTTTGATGAGATACAAACTAAGTACATTGCAGAAGTGCATTAACACCACATAACTCGCAACATTGTGACTAATGATTAGAAGTGGACGTCAACACATCATTCGACACCACAAAAATCAACCATTTGCATTTTTGTTGATTGAAAGAAGACCTTTGGCACTGCAGGCAACCATTTACTATTTAAGAAATAAGAGCAAGATGATTTTGGAGGGATTGTTCATGACTTTTTGTCCAGTCATTTGAACAATAGGTTGTAATAAGTTCATATTGATGATATAAACTCAGATATACGTAATGTGGTTTGTGGAGTACCACTATCGGACTTAAATTATATATTTCTATTTTCATTTGTCAATCGATTATGTAAAACTGGTGGCCAATTTGCATTTACACATCCGATATCACAACACAGCAGACTGACAGCACAGCAGAGTGGAGGCGTCGAATTGCATGCATGGTATGTTTACGTACCGCACCCACTACCTACATTCGCCCCAAAAGTGTGTGTGTACTTCCACTCTGTAAGCTATGGAGAAAAAGATTCTGCAGTGGAAACTGAACCAATCACCGGCCTTACTGCTCTTCTGATGGTGGCGCTCCGCTTAGATAGTCTTCCCACAACTGCCCCGCACCTGCCATCTTCCTCTTAGTTCCATGTGACGGATCTTCCCGCAGGCTAAGGCCTCTTGAGTTTTTCTGATTTTTTTAAATATACTCTTTTTTCATAATTTACTTGCTTTAATCATCAATCCCTTTTTGACTCAGTTTAATATCTACATGATTATTAAACATTTTCCTGGGTTTACCGTTGGTAAAACCTTTCACTTGAAGAAAGAGAGTTTTGAAAGGGTCCTTTTAGCATGTTAACCGCTGGTACAAACAGATCAAGGACAAACCGGAAAGAGCCATTTCCGGCCATCTGGGCCAGTTTGAAAAGCCAAAATTTTCTTGTGCCCTCCGCGTCAACAAACCTGTCGTTGCTTATCCCCCCCCCCCCCCCCATACATTTTTCTTTTGTTCCGATATGGTGTGGTCTTTTGGTGAAGACTGCGCTCCTCCTTCATAAATTCTGGATTCCTTTCTGATCAGGTATTGGTAATGTCCGCAACTGTCTCGGTGGCGACGCAACTCAGTTGAAAAAAAAAACATCCAGCCAAAATCTGGGACCTTCACTAAGACCGCCTAAAGTTATTGCCGTAGCTGCGGCCTTGCATTCACATAACAGGATATAGGCTAAAATATCGATTGCAATTTTTTCCTGTGACGGAGGGTCACAAGTGGGGCGATGTGGTTTGAAGATGTTTTCAATACTGTGAATCGACCTCTCAAATTTTCATTCGTAAATAACGAGGTGAGGTCTAAGAATGAATATTTCATTTAACAAGATGAAAGAAAAAATACTCCAAAATAGAAATTCTGGGGAAATACTCAAAATTTGGCATCAACTGTGGCACCATTTTGCATAAAGACGACCCTACGTGAGCAACTTGAAAAATTTTGCAAAGGGTAGGTGGACACCCCTCTTCTTAGACCCCCCGCATTACTCATCCACAAGCCATCGTCATCCCCCTCCCCTTTGGGGGAAACCTGAATCCGCCCATGAAAACCATGAAGATAGCATTCATCAAATGAGAATCAAGACTATCTGGCCTAGGGTTAGACTTCTCACTATAGCTTACATATTCCTCAGTAATACCACTGTCACGTGAATGTGACTTACATGAATTTTTTGGTTGATTATTTGTATTTTAGTTGTATGTTTCCTGACAAAGCATGGAGAGTTGCACGTTAATCAAACTCCGTGATACTTTTATGTCTGTATGGCATGGCTAGAGACTTCTGCACTTGCACCTGCAACGGAAATGCAGCCCAATTATCTGGCAACTGGCTGTAGGGTCCAGTTTCTGAGAGGTCAAATTCAAGGTCACGCTGGCTAGCCAAACTCCTAGGCAAGTGTCAGTTCAAAACAAAACAGAGTGCGTCCTTATCCCAATTCTAGTAAGACTTGTTCCGAGTCGTGATTAATAAATAGAGGTAGTAATCTCAGAAAATTGTGACTGAGATGTTGAGAATGAATTAAAATAAATGTATGGAATTATATTCAATTACCTTACGATGACCTTGAGACTTACAGTGAAGGGGGCTCACGATTTGACGATATGATAACCTGAAATAAATCCAATAGACCAGCTACGTAGAGGCACTCAATTCGGCGATGAAGCACCGGGTTAAGGGAAGCAAAAGTGCAGTCTGAAAAGGGTAAAAGTAGAGTCAGTAAACTGTGTAAACATATGCTAATCAATCTTAGGTAATGTGAACAAAAAAAAATATAGTCAGAAGATAATAGCTTTCCCAACTGGCGGTTGTTCCTGATGAGGTAACATACCAACCCTGTTTTCGTGACGACAAATAACCTTGGGTGTGCTGACCTTATCTATGGCAAAGTTTCCATTTGGACGCATCTGCAAAAAGTGTTCAAGAGCATATAACAAGCGCGACTTATGGTTTGCACCGCGGCGCCTCGTGAAATGCTCTGATTTAAAGTCTGAGTGAGACTCAGGCGGTATATAACTCAGCTACTGAGTCCGGTTCATGAATCCTTGGTAACGCATATATACCGTCTATATCCGTCAGTGGAGCTCCACACTGGGGCTTGTCACTGCCCTTAAGTAAGAGATAAAAATCTTTACTTTTGGTAAGGACACCAGAAATTGGAAATCAGAATATGGTGTTATGGAATGTTATATACTATAAATAGTAACTTCTAACAACATATACAAACATAACAATTGCCCTCCTATTTGACACCAGAGTGTTTGGACTTACGAAATAAGTTGCGAAGTGATTTACACGTACGAAACCTTTGTATTCACAAAATTTCTTTCGTTAAGGTTTCAAGACTGGAGCAAATTCGCTTGGATCTCAGAGTTATACAGAGTATACTTTTAAGGATGGATTTAGTGTGGGCGATAGTAGTTGATAAGTTAAGGTAGCCGTCTCTAGGTTTGGAATTAACCCCTGTACAGAAGTGACATTTATCAAGTTGAAGTATAACAATGCTTCATTTGAAGAGAACCCCAAAATTTTCAAAATTGTGAGGTATTACATTGAGAGTATATGAACCGAGGTCAACCTCTTACCGTGCTATTAGCTAGATGTTGGTCGCAGTGTGTGACGTATGACAACATTCTACTAGAGGGAGTTCTGTTTCTGTGAGCAGATCTAAAACAAAATTACTAGGCTGTGAATACGTTAGTAGGCATACATGTTTCATCAGCAAAGAAGTGTACTCTACATACGTATGTACGGCACTTATGATGAAGCAGGCGCCATAATAGCAGGCCTGCTTTCAGTTGCCGTCCTTAAACCACAGAACTGATAATATCAGTGCATGCAGATCCATCTGGAGAAATACACAAACACTCTGGCTTGTGTGCCAGCTATTGCAACGCAACGACAGATATTTCCATACAGCCTGAGATATGAGGGGTGTGGGGTGCGAGTTGAGTGTACCTGGGACTAAAATTTCTTCATATTATGTACTTTCTTGTATGTCCAGTCTTCCAACGAAGTGTAACCATGCATGGTAACACTACTGTCAAAAAGGTTCGTGTATTTAGAAAAATAACGATATACTTTAAAAAAAAATAACGAAATTTAAGTGTCTACCAGCAGATAATCTTCATGTTATTCTCGACAGCAAAACAGGCAGAATCTGTAACGTTGAAAGTGAACGATTATACGTATCACAGATAAGTCATATACCGTAATTACCAAATCAAATCGACGTAAGGAACCCTGATTTGTTGTCCGTCCACTGACCGTGTTCTTCCTGTTGCTAAGGAAATAAAAAAAGGAAGAATTCTAAGCTGGTAACTGATAAAGGACTGTGCGTCATGTTCAGTCCATTGGCGGAAGACGTATTCAACATGTATGATTAGGCAGGTCAATCTATCTAATCTAATTGGTCCTTTACCAAGAAGAGACGTATTTCCACTTTACTGAACATATCTTTCAATGACTATTTCCAGCGCGAATTTACGTGTATACTATTGCACAGTAAAGACTATTTTTTTCAAATTGTATTTTTGTTAGTGTATGGAAGTGATACTAGATAACAGCAACGAACAAAAGCTCACGATTGCCAAGCATGTCCTCATGTGATGAATGGATTAAGATATTCAATGTTGTTTAAAGGGGCTCATTGAGTTGATATCAGTAAAGATTGTGGTGATTTTGAAGTATACAAACACACGACAATACTCACAATTAGCATAATTAATCAAGTATCACATCCAATAGTTATGAAAACTGTCAAATTTTTCTAATTTTTGACCGTTACTTGCTCTGATTGTGTGCATGTGAATGTAGTACTAATGTGAAAATGTCTGGTCACGAATTTTCAAAAACCAAATTTAATCGTTGGTCACTCACTCATTAATGTTCCATCGTATGTAAAACTTTGGGATCCTTTTAGTTTGACTGTTTGTCATTAGCATGTGAAGGAAACTTGACTGGATTAGAAAAATTGAGTGAATTTCACAAAACAGCTTAATGAGCCTCTTTAAGGTTCTTATGGATACCGTCAGTACCGGTTCTCGATACCGGGGAGAGATGACCGAGATACGAATAGTGATGATAGTGATGATCACGTGACAATAACCACCAAACCGAAGGAAAAGGGATCTGGAAATTCTCATTGAGATCAATTTGTCCTACATTTGTGATACTTTTTTTTTGCTGTGGGGGTGAGAGAGAAAAATAACGATGAACATCTTGCCCCAAGCGGATTGTTCTCTAAAGGCTGAGAAGTTAGAGCAAGCCTTCTATGCCTCATTGTCATGAGAGCATACACAGAGGTTAGCGAAACGGACAGACAAATTCTTGTAAAATACAGCAGTGTGACTGTTACCTCTGACCTCATACTTCAATTACGTCTCAACCCAGAAATTAGGTGAAAGTCGGATGCTAATTCCACCTGCAGACATGTTTCTGCCGTTGGACATTTTCGAGTATGGGTCGAAACAGAATGAAAGCATTGGACTTATCAGTAGGATGGTAATTCCAACATTTCCGTGGAACGACCAACACACACGTGACCCATACGTGTAACAGATAGTAACCAAGGTAACTGTCCAGTTTCAGAATGGTCTGTCACTACTGTACGTACTACGGATTGGGCATAGGACTAGTAGGCCTAACTGGATAGGAAATTTGGAATGCGAGTCTAAATAAACATATAGGCATGTTGCAGTTCATCAAAAACGAATTTCAAAGGAATGGGCATATACTCGTAATTGCATGAGCTGTTGGATGCACTACCTGACTGGGTAATGTTGTTTTCAAATGATTTTCGAGTCAATGCTTATTTTAGATTGACTATGTTATTACTGTCAACGACTGGCTTCAGATCAACTTTTCCACGGTCCACAGTTTTTGCCAAACCTCTGTCAACGTTCTCCATCTCAGGCTCTCTTGAAATAAAGCACTTCTGTTCTATTTGTTCGGAAAAATATCAAATGGTGTTACATACACAAAGAGCTATCCTTAGCTTTAAATGTTTTATTTTTCGGACACCGACGTTTAGTAGGATCTGACATTACATAGCAGTATGTTACAAAATGAAAGGGTCTCCCATCTTAGACGCCTGGTTAACGTGAATTCGTTTTACATTGTTCTTCAAAGGCCATTCAATTGAATCCAGTTCCGTGTAAGATAAATGCAAAATAAACACAAGAAATAGACCTAATTATCATGTCTCGACATTGGCTGAATCAGCTCTTTAAAAGATTTCTAGATTTTCAAGGCGGCGCTTTTTGTAAAACACGCATGAAACAAATATACAGTAACGATGGTGTTATCAAAAAAAAAAAAAAAAGCAACGAACATAGACCGGTGCACGCGCATACCGCTCGGGAATCACTTGTACCTAAAAATTGATATCTTAATGACACATGCCTATACCTATGTGAATTTTTCATCGAATAAGCCACTTTCTTTGTAGACGTTTCTTTGCCAATAAATTGGCCAATTCTTTTAAAGATGCGTAGATAGGCATTATTCGAAACCCGCCAGCCCTGTCCACCAGATTATACGCCAATCATTTGTTTAAGTGAACGTCAGTGAATAAGTGGTTAACAGCCCATTCGAAGGTAAAACAGTTGATTTAGGAATATTTAATACAATGAAATGTTTGCAGTATTTCTAAGGTGGCCAACAACCAGGAAAGTCTGATGTAAAAATTTGATTTTCTAGAATGAACAAGCATTTCTTTGTTGAGAAAACCTTGTCAGAAAACGTTTATAACTAGAAAGTTTGTTGTTCTTTATAAGAATATTTTTCATTTTGTTTTTAGGCGAAAGAAGATTGAGACTTTATTGGCAAATGACAATCTGTCATGAAGCTGATTAAAATGTTTAAACGGACCCGCCTATCATAGGAAGCCTGATCGTCTTTGATCAAGTAGAAAGTTACCCTGTTGCGACTTTCCTTGAAAGTAGACCTGCACTTCTTTTTATATAATTTAACGGTAATCGGGGTGAACACTCCTGCTTGGGACAAAAAGTGGAATAAACTAGTCCACTGGATATTGTAAGTAAAAGGGAATACACAATATGATGTATTATTTTCTTCTACTATTTTAACTTTGAATGGAACTTCTTTAGACTATTTCATGGCGGAAAGGGTCCAGCAATGTTAAAGAGAAGGGTTTTCATCCAAAACATATTTACGATACCATTTGTAAGAGTTTAGTCCCGGGCTTGAGAAGGTCGATTTCCGGCGATCTATACGTGGGCAATTTTATCAGAAAATTGTTGGACGACCGCTGGGCTCATTATGATAGGAGATACCGGTAACCTTTTGTTCCCGTCGATATTAAGATTCTATTAAAGGTTAACAGTCTTATAGAGGAAGAGATTTACTAGATAGAAATATTCCAGATAAAAACAATCCAAATTATACAAGTTTTCACAGATTAATTGACAGATATAGCTTGACATTTTCATCATTACTTGGAAAATTACAGACATGGAATCCCTATTTCAAGGCTGGGTGCAAACAGCTTAGAACAACCGAAAAGTGCGCTTTTCTGCAATCTGGGAGGTTTTTTAAAGCCTAAAATGTTCTTGTTCGCAAACTGATGGTGGCGCTCCGCCTAGATAAACCTCCCCTCAGAGAGTCCTCTGGCCAGACTCCTCCTTGCTTAAAATCCTTCACACGGATGCACCTGAAATCCTTTTACAGACGTACAAGCCCAATCACTAGGTCCTGGGCGTGCCTACGCCTATGTATTACCTTATTATCTGTATTACGCTGCAAACGACGAACCGGCTTATTATTACCGTAACTAAGGTTTTGTATCTTTGTAGTTTGTTTACTTATGGAGATCAAGTGCAACATGTGACGAAATAATAGCCTTAATTGTATTAGTTTCCAAAATGTTAAAATTTGTGAAAAAGGAATATATCCTACGTAACCATACTTCTAATTAAAAACTTGCCATAGATTGCACTATTTTGCATCTCACTATTATAAGATTCTAATTTTTTTCCCATGCCAGTCTGGGAAATTGGATACGCTGGCACCGCCACCCATCAAACCCTTTTCGCGCCACTGCTCAGTTTAGACCGTTCTGATCTATTCATTCGTAAAAGCATATGACCTAATGCTTACCTGCGGTGTACCTGGCTTTGGTGCCAAGCTATACCTACCTAAATAATAAATGAACATTCTTACAAACTTATCTAAGTAGTAATAAGGAGGGAACTTGATACCAGCATCTGGCACGAATAGGGAAGGCATTGTCGGGACTTTCACTGTCCTGTGAGTCATCGCCCTCTCCACCGCTGTCTGAGGGTGAACCATTTTCACGAAGTAAGACGTCACGCTCACTTTCCATACCTCCTTCTTCGCTGTCAGGGACAAACCTATCCGAGCTATGTATCGTGGATTCGTGTCGGCGACGATTGAAATTAGTGGAAAAAGCCTTTTTACAAATCCTACAACGAAATGACATGATAGGAATATGGTCGGTTGTCTCTCGGACAAAGAGCAGAATGAGATTCGTAGAATAAAACATCTTGTTATATACACATGGGTGACGCGTTAGATGAATGGTAACACGAAGAGAGGGGGGAGGTCAAGAGGAGAGAAGGAATGTGTAGAGGAGGATGAGAAGAGAACGTGTATAGTGGAAAATGAGAGAAATGTTGCAATATGAATAAATGCGCAAAAATGAGAACCGAATGGAAGCAAACGAGAAAAATAAGCAACATGAGAATAAAATGATAGCAAATGAAGGGAAAATGTAAAAAAAAAAAGATAAAATGAGAACAAACTCGAGCAATGAGTGTATGTGTATTTTTGTTCTCATTTGCTACCTTTCCATCTCATTTACTCTCATTTTGTTCTCATTTTATCATTTTTTTTTTACATTTTCATTTTCCCCGACACGAATCCACGATACATAGCTCGGATAGGTTTGTCCCTGACAGCGAAGAAGGAGATATGGAAAGTGAGCTTGACGTCTTACTTCGTGAAAATGATTCACCCTCAGACAGCGGTGGAGAGGGCGATGACTCACAGGACAGTGGAAAAAGCAATGACGGTGATGATGACGATGAGTTGAGTGACAGTGGTAATTCCACTAGAGGTAGTGATAGTGATCTTGATGATGACGATGATGACGAAAACGTGTATGACCCGGTAGAGACTTGGATGAGTCTAAACAAATTCAATAATGCCATGTCAAAGACGTTACGTAAAGGACTAAAGCGTAAAGAAGAGGGTGATGACGGGGTGACGATGAAAGGATGGAGGAGGATGACAAGCCTCTGTACAATGCCTTGAAGATTTGGAAGGCTATGATTGAACTCAATGAAGCAATGTCAATCATTTTACGTCACGGATTAAAGGTCAACGAAAAAGACGAAGAAGACGAGAATATAGAAGGCGAGAGTGACGACGGCACCGAGAGCAATAACGGGGGAAGATGAACACAATTGAGATGCTAGAGAGTGATGCGCGAGCTAAAAAAAACGCAGAGGTAGTGGATCTATAAAGAAGACGTTGGATAATGACCAAATAAAACTGAACAATGGAAAAAATCTTATTATAGTTTAGGAAACGGCTACTCTTTCTGAAATTATCTGAGACTATTTCCTTAAGCCGGGTTTAAAGGGTTGCACGCATATCTGTATCTCTCATATTCCCATATAGCCATTTCAATTTTTGCTGAATATGAGGTCGTTTGAATAAATTTTAGTAAACTCACGCTATTGTGTTTTGTTGTTTTGTTGTTCATTGTTGTCATTTACCCAATCCAGCTATCCGCTAATCAGTGTTACACCCCCTTTTCCATTATCCCTTTTCCATTATCCCTCGTGCAATAGTATACAAGTAATGGCGTGTTACGTAAATGATTACGTAAGAACAGGGGGGTTAAAGAACGGGAAGAGGAGGGATGAAATGTGTAGAGGAAGATACCTGTAGAGGAGGATGAGAGAGAGAAAGAGAGAGGTGGAGAGAGAGGTGAGTGCTAAATGAGTGCTATGTAGCAAATGTGCGAGAAAGCTGAAAAATGAGAACCGAATGTATGCAAACGTGAAAAATGAGCAATCTGAGAACAAAATGAGAAAAATTAGAAAAAAAATGAGAAAATGAGAATACGTTGGTGAGAGCTCAAAATACGTTCCCGAACCTCGATGCTAACCTACGCCGTCGCAAAACGCCCTCCCGATATCCACAATGCTGTCCCTATACGTCCCCGAACATCGATGCTAACCTATGCCGGCGCAAAACGCCCTCCCAATACCCACAATGCTGTCCCTGTCACTGCTGCTGGCCCTATGAAGTCCCTACAATGCCTTCCCTATTCGTGCCCGATGCTGGTATCAAGTTCCCCCCTTATTACTACTTATCTAATTTTATTTTACATTTTTAAACACATATACCTAATATCTAAAGCCACAAAATGATACATACAAGCACTGCATACCTATAGCTCCTATTGCCACCTGTATTCAACTACCTACTCACCCATACATATATATATAAATTCCTACGTTCATTTCCCTAAGTGTAGTTACCTATAATTAATACGTATCTCATTCTTACTTACATACACCTACCTACCACCACCTACCTACATTACCTACCTATATCTACTACTTACATACACCTACTAAGTGCAAACACCTACTACCTATATACACCCACCTCTACATGAACCTACAACCTAAACATACCTGCTAACTACATACACCTACTACCTTCATACACACAGTTCCTACATACACTCACTACCTTCACACACCTGCTACCTACATACATCTACTACCTACATACAAACATTACTTACATACATCTACTACCTACATACACTCACTACCTACATACACCCACTATCTACATAAACCTACTACCTACGTAAACATACTACCTACATACACCTAACTCGCATATTACGTATCTCCTTCCTACATAAATGTAGCTACCTACAGTTCGATTTCTAACATCTGCTAATACATCCTGATTATTTAGAATATGTTCCAAACAGACACGCCAAGCAGTAGCAACCTTCAACGCGTCAAAGCATCTCTCTTTTTCATAGTTGTAAGTCAAGGGGAATTCCGTTATTTTTTACCCCCTGTCATGGTTGATAGTTGAAGGATTATTCTATGTAAGTCTACACTGTTGTTTTTCTTGTTACTTATCCTGTTGTTTGTTGCCATGCAGGAATTGTTCACCGAAATTGCGGATTTCCGAGTTGAAGAGGGGAAGTCTGAGGGCACCCACAAGCTAACCTACGTGGTTCACTTGCTTGGAATCCAAGGGCTGGTTGTTACAATCGTTGGTTATATATATCTTCCGGAGTAATTTCGAGTAGTAGAAAACATAGACGTCACACTTCACCAACGACTAAGGACCACTTTTAACAATTTACTTCAGACTTACAAAACTGGAGGATTGTGACCCCTTATGCTCTCAGAAGGTCTTCACCGATAACTGGGCCTACACGTATATTTTGCTGTACCTGAGGTAGACGCATGCATGGACTTAAAAAGATGTATAGCTGCCTGAGAATATTGTCCATCTTGGCGTTTGCCGCTCTGCTATTTCCCGAGTGTGGTAAGAATACTGCGTTTCGTTGACTGTTGATTTAGTTACCTGCATATCATACATCTATATTAAATTTCACTATTTTGAGTTTGTGAATAAATTGATCAGCGAGTTGTTACTAATCAGTAGTAGTCTCTTATTTGTCCTCTTTTCTTTTTACAATCTATTTCACGCTTAAACAAAGCTGTTTATGGAATTGATTCATGTCAACCGAGTGATTTCAGAGGCAAAAATAAAACGTTGATCGGTTGCAATCCTTATTACCTTCAGTTAGCAGAACGCAGACATGCAGGCTAAGAAGTAAGTAATACATGGACCATATTTTTTCGAAAGTTCTCCTAGGCTTACCATTAACCTGGACAAGAAGAGCATTTCTCCTCCTGAATTTCATTTTTTATATGCATTTTGTACACATGAAGTGCTGACGTTGTAGTTAGGTGAAAATGTAGATCGTAGGACACATCAATATTAAAGCTATATACTGTTTAAAGGAAGGCAATTTACATTTTAAATGATTTATTTTAAAGCAGTTTATACATCATACATCTCTCTGGCGTGGAGTATTTCCTCATTTTACTTTTTTCTTCACATCATATAGATTTATTTACTAAGAGACTATGAATTTAATATTCCAGTGTATGTGCATATTATCTGTACTAAATGGCACACGAGTATATTTCGTTGTAAGTGAAAGATATTCACTTTGTTTCTCACCTATGGGAAACTGTGACAAGTGTGCTCAACTTTATCTCAAAAACAAGGAAGTAAAGAGCGCAATTTTATCATCGTTGTAGACAGTATGGAACATAAACTACCTACAACTTTTCAGAGGAAATGTAAAATGACGAGGAAATGTTGATCGTGTTAATGAACCATGAACTTAACGTTTACTGAAGAAATGACAACCTCGTAGACAGTGAACTACTGAGGATTGTATAATCATCACCCACTCATTACTTCAGAATCGTGGTTTTTTCAAGATTACCTAACGTGCATAAATATGTTTAGCTAACATAGGAGTTACTAAGAATGGAAGACCGTATGTTATCATGAACGTCCTAGGGGCATTTAACCTATTTTATTTCCCACCACGAGAAAAAGTAAAAAACAAAATAGCCTAAAAGACGAAAACAACAAGGAACGGTTCCTTGAATAATAAGCTTGATTGTATTTTATTGCCTTGAATTGTACACTGGCCATTTCCATGCAGTCGTTACACTGTGTTGGGGGCTGAAGTGGGAATCCCCCTCCCCGAGTGTCAATTGCCTCCACCTAACATTGCGGCTACCCCCTAAAATAGGGCCTCCTTATCACACAAAAGCCAAGGATGAGTAAAAGAACGTTAGCAATAGACTATGCCATTTTTGTATAATTAAGTATTTCAAATATCAAACTTTGGGGGAGAGGAGTTGGAACTCCCTCCCATCAAGCCACTCCCTTGTGATCGATCCCCCACGTGCTTCACTCCCCCAGCCTACCCCCCCCCCCACCCAATTCTATCTCTCTTTATCTCTTTCTCCTTCACTCTATCTTTGAGTTTGTCTGCATCGGTCTAAGGCACATTCAAATTGTCAAACTGAAAAGGCTTCAATTCTTCTTTGACCTTCTTTTCTTTATCTTAAGAAGCTCTCACCTTTTGGACTTTGTGGCCTAAAACAACATCATCACGAATATCTTTAGGTTTTTAAATGTAACAGCACATTTTATTCTATTCAGAGAGGCAAATATTGTAAGAGCGGTGAGATGAAACATGTTTTACATTTTAATCTAAACTAAATTCGTTGATTCTTGAAATAGCGGTGAGTGAACACTGTTTTCGAAATCGAGAGCCACGCGGAAGTCTTGGGACCTGCGATGATGAGATAAACTTACAAGGGGACAGCACGAAAGAAGCATGCTGTAACGCAGGAGGTGAAGGGTGGACAGACAAAGCTAATGGTAAAAGATGCGAAGATGCCTGTGAAGGGGTAGAACAAGATCAACCAGACGAGGAGGAGGTGGAGGAGGAGGAAGAACAGGTGGTCACAGAAGAACCACAGGACAATGATGAAGGTAAACATATGTATTTCCTTTATAAATGTTTGAAATTTTAAGTGGTTCACGTTTTTCCTGGCTACTAAAACTCCGATTACCTCAGATTGTTTGCTTTATGAATTTCCCTTTACATTCCCCGAACATATTTCTTTTTTTTTTAGAACGTTATTGCTTCCGCACTAGGGAGGCTAGGGGCACTCTAGGATCATGCGAGGAATTAATTGGCATGAAGAAAAAGGAAGAGTGCTGTCGTTATGGGGGTAAAGGTTGGACTGCAAAAGCGTCCGGAAAACGGTGTGAGGACACATGCTTCGGTGGTGAGTAAGAAACGGCAGTTAAAAAACTACAATACCTTCCTCAATTAAAGTAGAAAAAAGCAACTCACGACCTTCGAAAACACACAGGCTTTGGTAACTATTGTTATAAAACATTTATGTCTACTGAGAAAGTTCACTTATAGACCATCGAGGTGAACGGAGTTGCAGTTGTGCAAAAAAGTTAATAAGCGCAACGTAAAATGTCAGGAAAGTCTAAATCCTCTCGAAATCATCTTTAATCTTTTCATGAAGTCTGGTGACTATACAAGTGAATTACGTGAACATTCATAAAGGCCTATGGTGAAAAAGATCACAAAGGGATAACTGAGGCAGAGATCACATTAATTTGGTGTTTTAAAATAACTCAAAAAATATGCCTATGAATATCCAGGCATGACCAGAATTTTTCTGGCATTGTACTAACTAATTCTAATAGGTCTATTTAAATTAGTTACTTAAACTAACTTTCCAGCAACTTCGAGTCCTCACCCGTAAAACATCGATAACGTCGTAAGAGTTTTACTTATCAGATTTATTTAGAGCCCTGTGGCAAAGGTCATTTGTGGCTTGAAGAAATTGTGTTTCCCAAGAAAGCTGTTCCTGCAAACCCATGTTGCTAATGAATTATTATCATATTGCGTACCACAACTTTAAAACAATAAAATAAAGGTAAGACTAAATGGCGAGGAAATAGCACGATAGTCTTCAGAAAAGGACTATTAAGCCTCAACTCGTCACCAATACATTCTTCCAGTCAGATGGAAAAGAACTGGAAAGATTGTAAAACTGTGGTATGGTCGTACAATTCCTTCACCCCACCTACGACGAAGTTGACTCCTACGCCTATATGCTTACAGCAATGTTGAAGTTTGGTCAAGTGTGGTCCTCGTGTTTTGTGAATTCATGGCACAACGCAAGCTTACCTTGTTATAAATCACTGAGCTTTGTAGTTACGTTGCTACTTCGGGTCTCTGGTGGTGTAATGTTATTACCAGGATTTCATCTTCTTTCACAAGTGGTGGATACAGGACCAGTGGGCCACTGCTTCAGTACTTTGCGCAAGAAAATTAATGGCAACAGATGTTCCAATTCCGTTGGAGAAATGGGGAGAATACAATGTTGTCAAGTTGGAGAAAGTGGCTGGTCAGAAAACTCAAACGGGCGGAGGTGTGTGGAACCGTGTGAGCAGGACCCAGGTAAGAGGCATTGCAAAAGTTGTGTTGTGTTGACTTTAAAACTCATTTGTAAGGTTTACGTTACGTCCTTCAGTAGAGGCTTGTGTAAAGAAAGAAAACGAAAAGTGAACGCAGACATAACTATCTGAGATGACTGTTTATGAATCGAATTTATTTTTAACTAATTTTTGTGACGTTCGTTGAAAGATGACGATTTGACTAACCTCGTCCTTTCGTGGCATTGTCCTGAATATCCATGGAGACCGTACACAGGAAATAGTCAGATCGTGTAAGGGAGGAGAGCGTTCGGACGTTCGGGGTTTTGGCGCAAACGACATTAATAGCAGGATAAAGATCCATTAGTCTTTGTTTTAGTTTCAATGGAATGGAGTAACCCTTTGAAGCATGCGCGTCTATGCGTGTGTGTGTGTTTATGTGTGTATGGGTGTTTGTGACGCCTATTTTGTAAACACGATATCAAACAAAAGGGAAACTTGTATAAATATCGTATTTGGTGTGTGGGTGTACCATATTGAGTAAAGTATACATATCAATACATTCAGTATTGTTTTTGGTACAGGTCAAAGGTCATTTGTGGTCAACAGGTGTTGAATAGTAAAACATTGTAAAACGTCTGTTGGTGCAATGACAGCAATAGCAGGACACAGATCCATTAATCTTTTTCTTTTTAACATCTAAAGTATACATAGTATAGATTTAAAATATACATTTCAATATATTAAGTACTGTTTTTGGTACAGGTCAAAGGTCATTTGTGGTCAACAGGTGTTAAATAGTAAAACATTGTAAAACGTCTGTTGGTGCAATGACAGCAATAGCAGGATACAGATCCATTAAAGGCAAAAACTCATCACCCCAGACAGTTTAAATTCTCACAACCACCTACCTCTAGTCCCTCCCTCAGCCTGTCTTAAATTCCTCCACATGTGCAATCAAAACAATGGATCCCTGTGTACGCTGTGTAATACGAGCTGCTCTGCATCTTTCGAATTTGCTGTCAATCTAAGAGTACTGTAACTTAGCACCAGTTGAAAATTTTCCTTTCCGGGAGGTAAAAATATAGCTTAGGGTGATGCAATACAGCCTTTAATCTTTTTCTTCTTAACATCTGGGACATATCTTCTTCACCCGTGATTGATTGAAGAATGGTGCACGGATATCATAACTGAGACGTTGCTTTTGTTTGCAGTGGATGGTGGCTGGAGTGACTGGGGCGATTTTTCGCCATGCACCGTGACGTGTGGAGAAGGTAGCCAGACTCGCAGTCGGACTTGTGACAACCCACCTCCAGCACACGGAGGCGCTGATTGCGAAGGGGACGCAACCGAAGTGGCAATTTGTTATGAAGGCAACTGTCCGAGTGAGAAAAACATATATTTTACATCAGATTTCAATAAATCCTGCAAATTCTGGAGACCTATGGACCTTCTGCACTCAGAGACATCATGAGTTTACGTCATATTCAAAAGAAGTTTTCATAAGTACAGTTTATTGAGTGCGGCATTGGTGCAATCGTGCCAAAACAGAAATATAAATTCGTAGCGCTAGTGATAAAACTACAGTATATTCAATATCACATGACAACCTCGTTTACGCATAGCATCGTTTCCCTACTATCTCTCTCTGTCTCTCTCTCTCTTTTAATCTCACTGTGATCAGGAGACGGCAATTGGGGTGCTTGGAGACGGCCAGGGCCTTGCCCGGAGACCTGTCAAACTGAGGGATCTCCGGTCTACAGACAACAGCGAAGACGATGCAATAACCCGACCCCTGCATACGGCGGTAGAGATTGCGAAGGACCTTCTCTCCGCAGGATAAAGTGCGAATCTCTACCATTTTGTCCGAGTAAGTATACCAACCCGAAAACTGCTTGAATATTCGATGACATTAACTTCAACAATACAAGCGTATCTTTAAAACATTAAAAGATTTATGCTAAGATCTATAATTTAAAAAAAAAAAAAAAAAACGAAAGTAGATTAGTGCCGCACGTAGAGGCACATCCTTATATGCAATCCAGGCCCTGAAGTCAGTGAACTAGAAAATGTGGTTTCGAATATCGAAACCACCTACTATCCCATGACTGCTCCGGAGTCACATTATTTTGGAACGTTCTGATTAACAGTGCCACTGTAGACTGTGGCTCCGTATCTGATGTGTTTTGTACCGGCTCTGTGGAGGGACTGCGACCATGTACAGATCCACGAACGTTTATCACGCTTGTATGTACAGTAGTGGAGACTGTTGGGAGTTTGACTTACTCAAGTCTTAAATTGCGAAACAATAAAATACAAAACTGCCGAAATAAACACCAGCAATAGCCTAACCAAAATTGACAAAGAAGTTTCGTTCCCGTCTTCACGATCCGCTCAACACAATGAACTCAGTTGTAGAGCAAACCACTGAATGTGGATCAAGAAACAACGAAAGAACTGCCCCTCGAAAACGAGAAGCGTGCGTAGGTATGTCCATGACAGCATGGACAGTACAATAATCCCTACTATATTTTTATTATCTCATCGCCCTGTAGGGGCTAGATGAGATATTGTAGTAACTTGGCTAGTGGAGCTATATATTGTACTGTGCACCCATGGGAGAATGGTTGCCATGGAAACGCTTGGAGTGGATGAGTAGCGATAGCCCAGGGGTACCCCATGGTAGAGTGACCATGGGTACAGGAGGGTCCTGTTGGGTGGTATAAATGAACACGTGTCCGTGCCAATGTGTGTGCGTGGGTGCGTGCGTGTGTGTGTCCGGACCTGTCCAACTTGTGGTTTTTCCAGAATAGTTTGAAAAGCATACGAGCGATTAAGTTGAAACTTGGTAAAGTTGTGCATGATGCCAATACGTGCAAGATGTATTAGTTGTATGTTGAATCGAGTCAAATTTGCTGATTTTTGAGGGGAAAAAAAAGTCTATTTTGCCCCAAAATTGCTATTTCCAGCATATCTTGAGAAGTATTTGAGCATTTAATGCAAAATTCTGTAAAAACTTACCTGAGAGTGACAAATTTTAAGGTATATCACTTTTGTAGTAAAAAAAGTGAAATTTGCTGATTTTTTAGAAAAAAAAACGAATTCTGCCCCAAAATTTGTATTTCCAGCATATCTTGAGAACTATTAGATCAATTAACTTACAGTTTTGTAAGTACTTACCTGAGAACACATTGTTCAACATAATATTACTGTAATGGTAAATCGAGTCAAATTTGCTGATTTTTGAGAAAACAACCAATTTTGCCCCAAAATTGCTATTTCCAGCATATCTTGAGAACTATCAAACCAATTAACTTCAGGTTTTGTAAGTACTTAGCAATAAACTATTACAAATTACCATTTGCAGGCCCTGTATTGAAATCAACGTGCATGTTGGCGATGAGATATGCAACTCCGTGAATTGCCCTCTTGTTTTTACTTTTGATGCTGTCTTATTAATGCCTGCTAATGAGTGTGTATGGAGAGGCGGGGGGGGGGGCTGAATATAAAATCTTGAAATTCATTTCAGGGTCTACAATCTTGTTGTCCATATGGGAACTTGTACAGTCATCATTTGGCAATTCCCTCATATTGTACGTTCCTTCTTTTTCTGCTTACTTGGCATCACCAAATTGCAACATGTAAAAGTTACATATTGTCTAGACATTCTTAGGTGTTTTGTTAATAGCTTCGTAGCTTAAACGGTTAAAGCAATAACGTACATTTATTTTCTGGGGTGTTTAAAGCAGCTACTTTTTTCTTTCAAAACACTTCCTCATGCACTTTTAAGTTTGACACATATTCACTTTGTAAAGCAATCAATTGATCACTTTTACTCTTAATGTCCAAAAACATGCATTCACTGACAAAATAGGTCTAGGTTTCTTTTTTGATTTGAGAAGAAGTGAAAACAAAATATAAGTTTGGGACACGATCCCTATTGCATGATTGAGATTCCCATCCCCCCCCCCCCTTTAACGGACTGGAAATGATCCTAAACTGATGTATTCTCGTTCATATATAAATTGGCCAACACATTTCCATTGGCTAATTCTTGCTTGGCACTCAGTTTAAATGTGATCATCAAGGGCAAATGGAAAGCAGTCTCTTTTCTTTAGCAGAAGTGAAACTTTGAGAAGAAAACTAGGAAAAAATAAGTAACTATATGTTGCGTTTGATGTGATTTCATTCATTGTTTGCCCTTGTTCGTAATGACGTCATAGCAAGGCCTCCCCACACTCTGTTATAGTTGCAGGTGACGTGTTGTGTGATGTAATTGGACCATTAAGCTCCATCCTTCAACCATGGATGAGAGGACGTTACATTGGCGCAGGCTAGGAACCTGTGACGTAGGCATATTTTCAGTGTAACGGACAGAACGTTGAGCATCGTATGCCAAATAAGTTAGCAACTTCATTCACTCTCTCTAGCATTCGTTGCATTTTTAAGGGAAAATTATGCATTCTTATTCACTTCGTCACGTTGCCAAGGCTAATTTAGGTGTTTTTCTTACAATTAATATGCCGTAAGTAGTCACTTTGTTGAGCAAACTCTTTATTAGCTACTCGACAGGTAAGTCGTCCGTCCCTTCGCTAAGCGAACATATGTCAAACGATGATTTAAAGTCTTGGAGGGTTTGTATTGATCACATCAAGAAAGTCCATGCAGTGAGTTAACTGAACTGAATTTAAGTTTATTGACATGCAATTACGCAAAGACAAAATATTTCGTTCACTTCAAACGTCTTCCAGTTGATGGGAATTGGTCGGAATGGTCAGAGTGGTCGGAATGTTCCGTGACGTGCGAGAATGGCCTCAAAGTCAAAGTCAGAAAGTGCAACAACCCAGAACCGCAACATGGTGGCAAGAACTGTACAGGAAATGACCGTTTAGTAACGGATTGCACTAACCGGCAAAAATGCCCAAGTAAGTAAATCTATATTTACCCTTCCCATTCTAGTATATAGAATTATATTATAGAACTATATTTCAGTCTCTCGTTACCAAATGAACAGTTGGAAAATTTAAAATAATTTATTTTGTCAAGAAGGCTTTAGGAGTGATTACAAAGAGCGTTGAAAGGCTTATCGGGCAGGGTAATCACTCCTAAAAAAAGAAGCGATTGCTCCATCAAAACAGAAAATACAAAAGCGAAAAAAGAAAGACATTAACATAGAGGAAAACAATGCAGCAAGGACAAACAGACGAATAACAACAATAAAATGAATCCTGTTTACAAATTAAATAGGCTTGCAGCTTATATTCTCTAAATGTTTTCACGCATTTGCTGTGTTGCACATAACCAGGGAGAATGATTCGGCATATTTACACCTACATATCTAATACTGTTTGGAGAGGATTTCAGTAAAATGAAATATAGAGTACACATATCGTGTGACGAGTGAGTTTCGAAAGTTATTTACATCAACATGAAATTACAAACCTCTTAGGGTTCGAAAACTGAAGGACACATCATATTACGTAAACATTTATGAAATTTGTGATATAATGTCAGTTAAAATTATACATTATGTTAAAACATTTAATTTTTTAAAGAACGGTATGCTGTGATAACAACAGGGTTTGTTTAATATATCGCATGCATAATTTTTGGGAGTAAAAAGAGAGGTGGGATCCTTTTTGAGAGAGCACTACGTCATTACAATATAGGGCAAATATGAAAGTATGTCACGAGTGGGGTATATAATGGCTCGCACGAAGACATCAAGCAGTGGGAATATACTTACTGCAATGGTTTTGCCGTCTGTTTTTAAATCGTTCCTAAATCGCACAGAGAAAAACCCTTTAATACAAACAGAGAACAAAATGTTCAATCACACACACACACATTCTTCATAAATCGTAGCTATTTTAGTGTTTCTGTTCCCGTCATTATACGTAACATGTTATAAATCGATTCACTTATTTGTAGTTTGTAAATGATTTCTTCCTCATACTTACTGTTCTCTACACTGGTAAGCTAAATCTAAGTATAAAATAAATACATTAATCCATCTCTGCTTACTAAGTCTCATATTACGTCAGAGATGATCTTGACGTGCAAGAAACAATATACTTACAATCCAAGGGGTTATCTGAACTGGTGTCTCCACGAATATAATACTGTTGGTTTTTTTAGATGCTTTAGCCATGTGATTCTCTCTTCAAAATAGGTCTTACTCCAGGCTTTAGCAAAACGCAAATTGCTCTCTTTAGCAAAATAGTGTTTGCCCTCTTTAGCAAAACACGTTTTGTTCTCTGTAGCAGAAAGAATGAGAAAACAAAACGAAAGCAGAAAAATATCTTCTTCACAAGCACTTGAGAGTCTTCTATTTATACAACCTAGCAGACAAGGACCACCATTTCTTTTCTCTTTTTTTTCGCACACTTTTCTCTGTTTTCTTTATCCCAGCCCTAGCCACTCCTGCAAAGCTCTGATCCTTTTAGTTATGGCTTAACGTTGGTAAAAATTTACTTCTTTTGTTACGCAAACTATTCCTGGCTTATTGCCAAACATAGCCAACGCTTCAAGCACAATAAACTTTTAAGTTTTCAAATATCAAAATTGACGAAAAGGGTGAACCTTCTTTGTATCAAAGGTATTGTAAATCAAGAGAAGAATGTGACGTGTTAATATATTGCATAAACTTGTAAGAATAATACCAATTATCTTAGCTATGTTTTTAGTTATCTAGATTTCGTGATCTGACCAACTTAGAAGTTGATTAACGGTACCACCTAGAAACTTGACAATAATAAGAATTCTAGTTTTAACGTCGCACACATAAGAAATTGTATGGTTCCATTAACTGGTTTACCCGGTGATCTGAAAACGACAGTTGCAGTTAAGATAATATTTACACATAACCGATTTCGCACCTTTGCAAATTCCGCCTGAATAGTTAAGAATAGTAGAAACATTTTCTTTCCTTCATTCGTAGACTTTTCGAGTTATATTAAGAAAACAGGAACGATTATGAGAGACAACTAGTCCTTCAAAGCAAGGAGCTGAAACAATGAATCTTGGACGGAATTACTGATGTCATTCCGACGTTTGCATATTAATTTAATTTACAAGAAACCCCCCCCCCCCCTTCACCTTCGTAGTTTTTTTCCAGAGTGGAAACGTTCAACTTTACTGTAACTCCTTGTTTCTTGTCAATTAGTGTAACGCTTCCGAGGATTAAGATTCAGGCTGCTTAACCTGTTTGGATACAGTAACATCACTAGTGAGGAGTCACGCAATATATTCAAACATTAAGTTGTGGGGGGGGGGGGGGCAAACAGCTTCCACACCTTTCAAAAGCATACGTAAGTTCGTTCTTCTATACTTATGAGAGCTTGCAGTGAATGATTCATAATGCAAATCCAAATGCAGACCATGGTACACCTTGAGGACCATGGTACACCTTTTTTTGAAGACTTTTGCAAGTCCTCAAAAAAAAAAACACGTAACGTTCAGTATGAAATAGAAAATCATTCAATGTAATCTAGAATTAAGGTTAGGGTAAAATTATTATCATCAGTCCTCACTTTGATGGCACACCGTTAAGTCGTTCTGTGTGTTCGCCTTTAAACCTCCTATTTTTTACAAGTGTTGCCCACAGATTTTTTTTCCGCCTTCACAAAATTATCTCTGTTTTTTTTTTCTTTGAAATACCCTCTACAGTCGACGGTGGATGGTCAGAGTGGGGTCCATGGACACCCTGTGACTCATCGAGGTGTGGAGTTCTTGGCAATAGAATCAGGTCCAGAACTTGCACCAACCCTGCACCCAAACATCGAGGAAGGTATTGTGAGGGTAACATCGTCGATAAAGAAACTTGTTCTGTTTGCCCAGGTACGTGAATACCGACTTAAAAAGTTTGCAAAATTTTATCTACAAAAACCTTACGTCATCGACCTGAGCGCTAAAGGGAGCGAGGAACTGGAGATAGGGAACAACAATTGTCACAAAACCACAGATTTTACCTGAAGAATCCATACAGACTACGGTTCTGCATAACACCATTTCAAGTTCTCCACATCTGATTGTAAGATTGTTGGTCAAATGCCATGCTTGATATCGTACCGTGTGGTTTATTACACGCTAACCGGTGGTAATCAGTCAGCGATGGTTGCATTGCTTGACGTAAAAGGGCTCATGAATGCAATATTAGGGATCGCAGATTGCATAACTTGCGTCATCGTTACGCCATATAATCTTGTCCTTTCAAATTAATTTTGTGCACATTTTGAGGTGTTAAGCAAATAATAGTTTTTTTTCACTCCTATAAAAATAATCCGAATAACTTCATTAGGTGAAAGATTGACTGTTCTGTCTTCGCTTTATTGAACAAACCATTCAATCTTTCAGCTCATGAAATTAGTCATACTATTGCAGTCATTACCATGCATTAGTTGATCACCATGCCATAGTGTAAAGTAGACTACCTTAGTTGTTATCAAAGAAATATGCGTGCTGGTGCACTGGACTTGTACTTTTTAGACGTTTCGTCGTGATGTAGTTTGTTCCGAAGTGATGGCAAAAGTTAATGATATTCTCATCTGGGACCAATTGAATGAAAGAGTACTGTATCAACGATATTGACAATTGGAGGGAGGAAAACGAACTGACAGTATTATATCAAACTGATAGTGGGACCATTTTATTTTCAAAGACAAGTACATCACATTTGTTACCTGATAAACAACACATGATGTGTCGATTGATTGTGATAGATGTAGGTCATTTACGCTTTCTCTAATTAATATCTGATTGTATTCTGATTGGCCATTTTACCTGTGCATTTTAATATTATATGCTTAATTTCTTTGGTCACTTAATGGTGAGAGGCTTAGTTTGATCTTGGCATCATATTTTTTTTTTTAGAATGGAGCGAGTGGGGTCGTTGGCGCCCATGCTCAAATGGCTGCAAAGGGAACAGCGTGCGCGAACGATACAGAAGGTGCACGGGAGTTGGCAAATGTGAAGGGGAGTGCATGGAAACGGACAGTTGCGCGGACCTGAACCCATGTCCTGACGAAGGTATATGTTTTTCTTCGCATCTACATTGCGTTATTTATAATTTTCGAGGATTTGGGGAAGACATCGTTTCCCATTTCTTTGTTTTTTCTCTAGGATAATAAATTGTAAAACATGCATCTCTGCGGAATGAAATATGGAAGGGTCGCGTTCCACAGAAATGTCCCCATTATGTTTCTGAGTTTCGCAGTGTTGGAGTGACTATCGATGCGTCGGCCAGTTCGTATAGTGTGTTTATAGCCTGGCTGTATACTTCTGAACCAGGATCATTTCGACATTGCTTTTAGTGTGACAGAGGGAACAGAATTGGAGAAACTGGCCTACCAAATATTTCAAAACTGCAATATTAATTACATTCGTATTGTAGGAATTAAGCATACTCAGATGAGGTCTCAAAATTAATGTTTCAAATGCAGTGCAAAGAAAAATGAAGGAAAGAAAACAAAATTATTACTTAAGAAACAGGAATTCCCCTACCGGAGATATATTTAGTTCAAATCTAGCATCATATAATAGCACGATTTTGCATTTTAATTCAACCTACATAATCAAAAAATTTTCATATGGCCAATAGCTTGTTTTACTTTCTTCGGATGAACTGACAGCAATATGGATAATTACTAATGACAGTGTGTAACGTAATACCAAAAATATTTACCCTCGTCTTGAAATGTGGTTTAGTCAACCGACTAGCTGCCAGCAGCAAGTCTGTCGTGGGAGACGTTGTGTGTATTCCTCCTTGATCAGTGCCTGTGCATTTGTTATTTTTTATTATGTGCCAATTGCCTTACATTTCAATTACGGTTTTCATCGATCACAGACGACGGATCAGGGTCGGGATCAGGATCAGGTAGTGGGAGCGGCGATGATGATGATGATGATGGTTTCTCATATGTAAGTATAGAAGAAAGTAACTCATTCATTATACATTCACAAATTGATCCCCAGCTGCGTGTGACCAATGTACACTCAGAAGTTTAAATGAATGCTTTATAGCTTATTTGAGAAGCGCAGAGGGGAGTGGGAATATTATATGAAGGTACAGAGAAACAAACAGACAGAGAGACTGACGAACAGGCATGGATAAACGGCGGGATGAACGGGTATCTCGGGGTTAAACGCTTGCTCTGTGCTCTCATCTGTTAGTAATCTGATCCATGGCCTGTGTATTTACTTGAATGGGAAATTCATGGTTATGCGAAAACTTGGAGCAGGTGAAATAAATACCGTAATTAAGCAAAAGTTACGACTCACCAAGAGATACGAATTTACAAATGCTAGAACAATCCATCAGAGATAACTTTCGTCTCCAAAGCATGTCAATGAAACAGGAAAATATACGAAGCCTGCTCTATTTGGAGATTTTCACATAATTTTAGTGTGTGACGTTTTGGATTATTTATTGCAAACTACCATAATATCAATAAGTAAGCACTATTAAGTTTAATCTCTAAATCGTAAATTTTTGTAACCACTATATCAACGTGTGTTTGTCTTGTTTATCGTTACACGTACGCTACTACTCGGGGCAACAAGTTCTGCACCTAGATTTACTTGAATTCTTCTGCAACAATGTCAGAGGGCATAATAAAGTTCATATTATGAGTATGTGTATTTCACATTGAGTTAGGTGTTTTTTCGTTTATTAGGTAACTGATGTGTGTTGTATAGCAGAATTTTTCGTTCAGTCACTTTCTTTAAAGTGATTTTACTGAAGATATTAAAGAGTAACAATCAAAACAAATGTGATTTAGATATTTCATGGATCCAAGAATATTTTTCTTTGTTTTGATGATCAGAAACATAGTTTCCTCATGTTGAACCTGGGGTTACAGCTAGACATCAGAGAGAAAAATGCTTCATGAACACCAAGATGTAACAAAAAGTTTATCTTTCCTTAAGTAATGTAGGATGGCGAAGAACAACGCAATGAAGGTATAGCAAATTGATACGTCAGCTAATCGGACATTTAAAATGAAACTAATCTCGACAAATGTGGTGTAGATATTACATGGTTCCATATTTTTGTTTGTGAAACATAGTTGGCATGTATTGAACCTGGTGCTATAATACACTCCAAAGTGAAGAAAAGTTTCCTAGAAAAAAAAAAAGCTTTGATCCTTTCTCACTTAACGTAGGATGACATGGAAGAATGCAATGGATTCGGGGGGACTTCATACAGCTACTGGGAGCCACCTGATGACTCCTCGTCGTCGGAAGTACCTGGATTTGAATCAGAGGACCCTTGTGAGCGATACGACTACTCATTGTATAACTTCGACTGCAACCCTGATCCAGTCGATCCTGTTGACCCGGTGGATCCTGTGGTTCCCATCGACTCAGTCATTGACATCGGTGACCCCCAAGTAGTCCCCAGTGACAGTTACTCACTCGACTTTCAAAACCAAGAGTCATCAGAAGAAGACAGTTACAGTGATTATAATGTTGATGATGACGATTCTTCAGCATACGTAGTGTAGCCTAGCTGGAGAGTTATTCCATACATTACTCATAACTGCATATCAGTACGTCAAGTTGCTATTAAATGTTTCCTGAGCCAAAGTTCAGGGCTGAAGTGTTGTTGCATCCCTTTGATCCAACAACAGGTTTGGATTAGTTCTCTTTTATTACCATTTATTTTTTATTAAATTATTACTGTATGTTATTTTTGCCTCTTAGTAAAATTTAGTCACTGTACCAGGTCTCTACTTACTTGCTCAGCGGTCTTGCGAACATCAGATATTAGCGGTCTCATGCAGTGGCAGTGAATCTTGGAGGATTCAAAGGAGGAAGGGGTCCAAGAAAAAACAGCAGACACAGTGTGTCTAAGCATGTTTCTTGATTGCCTTCCAACGATTACGCACAGAGTGACTCTGTTTAAGAAGAAAAATATCTCAATTTTGTCTCACCTTTAATTCTTAGAATTTTTATTTAATGCGCTTTTGGAAATCATTAACAGATGTAATCGATAGCATGTTGTGACGATATATATCTCATATTGCGTGGTCACGTCGGTCTGTCATAATTTCATCGATATTTCTATCAACAGAACTGAGAAGTAGAGGAATGTAGCAAAATGAATGGCTCATGATCTAAGAAAGAATTAATTAAAAATTGGTCCATTCTGAAAGGTTACAAATCACTTTTATCTCGGATCCAGGATCCATTTCTATGATATTGGTACGCAGGTGGGTGTCTATGGAAATAGCACCCCATCCTAACCCCCCCCCCCCTCTCCCTCCCCGCAATCTGTCTGCAGAGCTAGAGGGATCAGTATGTGAGATGAATTCGATACTCTATGTTATACCACTGTGAAAAAAAACTTGTCCTTTGTTCTCCATGTATGTATTGTTGGGATATATATGTTTCATATGTGAAACTTTATACGTTGCAGTAGTTTGTTTGCCATGTAATGTCGCATTGTATCATAGAAAAACTCAAAGTTTTAACTTTTTCTCTTCTTTTTCTTCCGTCTCTGGTTTGTTATTATTATTTTTTGAGTGTGTGTGTGTGTGTGTGTGTGTGTGTGTGTGTGTGCCCTTGTTTTCGGGTGGGATCGAGGACCGAAACCATAGATTTTAGGTCCTCTGTGGAAAATTCAATAGATTTCTTCGGTCCTCTCAAGATTAAAAATAGACAGTCTATTGTTTAGGTTAGGGTTGAGGGAGAAAAATAAAAGAAAGCACAATGAGGTCCTCGGAATGAATGGGAAACAAAGTTATGTGTGTGTGTGTGTGTGTGTGCTTGTGTTGTGAAGTAAATGTTTCTTACATTAGCAGAAAGACCTTTCTTTCATTTCGACTGGGAATGGTTTTCATATGTTATGTTTACCATGGAAATTTCAGGATACAAGCAATTGAAAGTGACTTTCACCACTGAAATCTTTTGTAAAGAAAATAGAAAGAAAACGCAGAGGTTTTAATGGGATTAAGTCGCAGGGGAGGGGTGTTCTTTTGAAACAAAATCTTCATCTAAATGTGATCAGATGCTATTGGTATAACAAAAGTGTACAAATGTGAAATTAGTTTTCTTTCAAAATATTTTGTTTTCTTGAATATTACTTCTTTAAACAATTTTTCACCCAAATTTGTGAGCCCATGGCCCTGTTGCACCGCCAGTGCTTCACTGTAAACCTCATCGACTTATCGATGAATATTAAATATATATTAAAAAGCTATAAGTTACAATATTTCTCATGATTTCGTATCCTTTTTGTTGAATGTATCATGTTCTGAACTTTCCTTTGTGACTGGCCATTTAGTAATTTCGTTTTTTTTGTTTTGTTTTATATTTGCTGTATATTATAAATGAATATGTAAGCCTCCTCTTCCATGTTACACTAAATTTCATCTTTTGGTGTTAAAATTCACTCGCGAGGTTTAAAACAGGATCCCTTTACTCAAAACATTTATAGAAACGACGAAGACATGCAGTAATGATTCGTTTTGCGAATCCTAAGAAGGACTTGTCAAGAAAAACTGCTAAAGTTCAGAGAGGAAGAAAACTAACAGGAGATTTTACAATAAAAGAGAATGTATTTATATGTGGGCACAATGGTAACTTGATTATCACACGCATTAAGATTGTACAACCTGCATGTAACGCTGTAAAATCCACGGTCAGGTTTAGAGTGAAATCAGCGACTGATAAAGACCAAAAAAAAAAATGTTTTGTAGTCTGCTATCTTACACAAAAAATGGCTAAAAGTGAAATAATATTCGATTGAAAGCCATTAGATACAAAGGAGACAGAGGAAAATAACTATAGATTAGCGAATCTAGAGGCGCTGGACGACCTGGACGGAATTGGTGAAGGACGGAAATATCAGTGCAGCAAATTCTTACCTGCAAAGGGTCCGACCGTAGACAGTAAGTCAAATGACGCAGGGCTAAGCTCCCATTTCCGACATTTCGCAGAATTACTTCAGAAAAAACAAACTGTTGTTGCTGGTAAGTGCGTAGGCCTACACGGCGAATGGGTCACTCAACCACAGTAAGAGTGCTCACAATAGATCCCAGTGCACAACGTACTACTGCAACCTTAACTATGCATGGTTCTCATCTTTATATGTAGCATACTGACAGGAAGGAGATATTGTACTTTGTTGAGTGATAAAGTCCCAAAAATGACGCTTAAATGGTAGCTCGCCTTGCACCTTTTTTAGTATTCGATCGAAACTAGATGGGTCAATAGTTCGTAATGGGGGGGGGGGGGGGGGAGACGTCACAGTATACAAATGACATTGATGGAGTAGTATGAATTAGGGTTAGTGGTGGGGAAAAGTGGTTGTCCATACGTGTATGTGTACGTAGTATGTGCTGAGTACACACCGTGGTGGGCCAGGTTATATGTACGTGTGTGCAACTACCTCAGCAGATACCAGTCGCTAGCGAGAACGAGAGCCTCGCACGTCCTTCCTCGATCACATGGAACTCGTCACTGGCGTATAACTAGAACATTCCGAAGCCACTTAGAGGCAACTGTCATCTGTAGCCCGTAATGCATTGGGTGCGAGTATGTGCTGTATGTGTGTGTGTGTGTGTGTACGTGTGCGTTTGTACAAAAGAGTGTCACATTCTCCTCGTAGACTCGGTAACTGAGAGGACACTCAACCTTGTTGATGTAGTAGCAGCCCAACTGATGACATCGTAGGTCAAAGGTCAAGGGGCACGGAAACGAAACACACTCATAGCATTATCTGTATGGGTGGATATCCTACAGTTAAATCACTTCTTTAAATGGAAAATACACAATACAAGAGTATTTTTAAAGTATCGATGACGTCACGAGTTCAAATGTCAAATGTGTTTAATGGTAAGATCGGCAAATATGGTGAGACAGAGTGTCTCATGATCTCCTAGTAAGCAGTAACTCAAACTTGGTGGGCCCCAAGGCCCCTGGGTATGTGGTATAGAGGTTCTTTACATGACGTCACAACCCACCTTTTTTAATTATCAGTGTCAAAAGGACTGGCCGCATGAGACAGACTGTGCTGAGTGGTAGCTGTGTGGACTATAAAAAACGCCATGTGGATACTTCTCGTGAGCGTTTTGCTGTACATATGCATCATCACTGTGTTTGCTGTTGTACATACCAGCCTACCAGGTCACAGCTGACAAAGTTGTACACGCGGAAAGTAGTTAAAAATTAACTTGCCGTAGGCTTTCATAACCGTGAAAATGCTTATCTAACCTACACTTTTATGCAATCCCAGCAGGCACTGCAATAACCACTGAGTTACTACTAAGAGGCGATCTATTGCAAAAATTGGACAAATTCGGCTATATTTTTAATGTTTTACCACTGCTTTCTCATGTATCAACTAATTTATAGCGTAAGTACCTCAGCTATGTCAGAACTAAAACCAGCATAAGTGGATTAGAAAAATATTGAAGCTTAATTTAGAGGATTAACATTAGGAATTACTGCGATCATTTAATTAATATCGTGCTTTCACGTGGGGGTCTTGGTTGTGACTTTTACCAGACATTTCTACAAAGAAAATAATTGTGAGACGAAACAAACCAAACATACAGTCAATTCGAGATGAGAATATATCGTTCGGTCAGGGAATTAAATTTTCTAAACATACAGTAAACCTACGGTAACGTTAACAGCACGGTCTACAGTAGTAGCTTAGGCCTGAGCCTTCACATTATGTGGTGTGGCCAACAATGCTAGGTCAAATGTTTGTCTGATCTATTTTTTTTTTTCAGATTTATCCACAGCTTTGGCCGTTGGGGGGGGGTTGTGGTTCCCCGGCTTTTTCCCTGGTATCTTTATGGGGACATTTTCTTTTCTAGTCCTTCTCAAAACTAAAATCCACTGTATAGTGTATCCTAAGTTTAGTTCAGCTGGAAGTCATGTCAATCTTAGTGGCTAAGGTAATCTTGGGACAATACAGATGAGTCTAATTGAAAAACAGCAGGAAGTAAAAAACTTGACAAGTAAATGTGTTCAAACTGAATTTAATTTTGCAATCATCAACATGTTAAGTCAGTTACATCTAAATAATATACATAATTTCCACATGTACAATAACAACTTTCCAAAGCAACTAACTGCACTAAATCAGGGATGTAATTATCTCATGCCTATACGTAGTTTACAGAGAGGAGATATTGTACTTGAGGTAAAGTGGCCAAAAATGACATTTAAATGGTAAGCCCACCTTACACCCCTTGTAGTATTCAACAAAAACTTGGCGGAGCACCCCTTATGTGGGGTTACCTAATGGTATACATTACCATTAGCATTATCTCAATGTGTGAATATCCTAGAGTTATTAAACTACCATATACCGAAATAAGACAATACTGATTTTTTTTTTTGAAATATTAATGAGTCACCTGGTCAAACGTTACGTGATCAAAGGTCAAATCGTCAAAAATGTTCTAAAGAGTAGGTCACGATCTCCTCCAAGACGATAAGTCGGGTAAACTTCAAACTTGGTGGGTGTGCGCCGAGGTATGTCGTATAGTGTTCACCGGACTGGTGACGTCATAAGTCAAAGGTCACAATTTATGAAAACGAAAAACACATTGTTAGCATTATCTCAATGTGTGAATTTCCTGGAGTGATAAAACTACCATGAATGAAATGTACACCGCTCAAGAAATTCTTTAAATACATTGATGACCTCACCAGGTCAAAGGTCACATTATCAAAGATCCAGTCGGCAAAAATGCTCAGAGAAGTGTGTCACGATCTCCCCCAAGCAGGTAAGCCGGATAAACTTCAAACGTTAAGGGTAGATGCCCGAGTATAGTGTCCGTCCTGCCAATGACGTCATAGGTCAAAGGTCAGAGGCCATGATAACAAAACACATTTTAACATTATCTCAATGTTTGAATATCCTAGAGGGATAAAACTACCACGTAAAGAAAGTAGACATTAGGCTACTAAATTTCGTTAAAATCTTGATGACGTCACCGGTAAAAGGTCACGTGATTAAAGGTAAAGTAGGCGAAATGCTCTAAAATATATGTCACAATCTCCTCCTAGACGGTCAGCGGGATAAACTTTAAACTTGGTGTGTAGGTGCCCGTGTTTGTTTTACATTGTCCGTCAGAGTGATATGACGTCATTGTTAAAAGGTAAACAGTCACAGGTCATGAAAACAAAAACAAATATGTAGCATTTCCTCTGTATGAATATCCTAAGAGATGTAAAGCTACCATATACAGAAAAAAGAGGATACAATAATTTGTTTTAATCTGATGACGTCTCGAGGTCAAAGGTCAGGTGATTAAAGGTCAATAAGGAAGAAATGCTCTGAAAAAAGTGTGTCACCATCTCCTTCTAGACGAAATGAATTTGTACATTTTTGTCTTTCCATGAATTTGACACTTTATTTCAACCTACTCCACCAGTCCTGGGATGAGTGTTTAGGCTACGTCTGGTAGCAATGCTATTTCCCGTTCGTTGATAATATCGTCACTCAGTATATGCTCACAACGTTTACATATATAGATCTACCGCACATTTGTTCAAGTATTCGAGATGTTTTCTGACGCACTGTGAAGAAAATATTGAGCCAAGTATAACGCGCTTTTCATTACACTCAGAGGATCCACAGTGACGGGGACGTGCGGATAGGGATATACTCTGACGCTCACGCGTTTTCTGGAATACTTTTGAGGCACAATCGATATCTAGCCAACTGTGTACGCGCATGCAGGTATTTGTGCGGTTCCACGCTTACGCGCGGTGTAGTGCAGTACTATATCATAAGTAACTTGACTATTCAGCACTTCTCTCCACAACAAGCAAACAGCTGACCCTACTTCGGGAGAATGGGTATGCAAAGCGATAGGGTAGAGATTTGTGGTTAAGTGGACTGCGTACTTGTTGCCATTTTTGTAATCAGCTCAGCCACAATCAGCATGAGGAGTGAATTCAACGAGGGAGCATAGCATGCCTACACATTGCAGGACTTTTGCTCTACATCATTAAAGCCCAGGTCACACTACCCCGATACAACACGCGATTCAATATTCAACTATGTTTGTACAACTTGAATTGCCGTTTACATTAATGAACGCAAAATATGAAGTGCAAAATCGATTCTTCTTTTTCAAGAAATCCAGGATTTAGAGAAATTATGACTCTATTTTATTCTGAACAACTTTTATGATCGACTCAACTAGCACTAATTTAGTTGAAAGTTTAACTGCCTATTGAATCGCGGTAGTGTGACGTGGGTTTCACTGAGGGACATAATGCAACCTGGATTAGATTCTGTTTACCTCCAACCGCCTTGTCTATTTTGGAGACCTGAGCTAAAAGTCTTTCCTTTCATTATATGAAGGTCAAGATTCTTATTTAAGAAAGATTTTGACAACGTCAACCTGACTGGCTCTTGATTTGGAAGAGAAACATACAAATTACAATACTACTTTTTCTCTAGTCTATATGCCTTTGCTGCATTATGCTAAATAAAAGAACTTGCACATTTGGCTTCTTAAAAAAGATGTTGACCCTGTTCTTACATTGTTTTAAAGCAGTTGATCTTTACCTATATGGACATACCCTGATTCTGTCTCACAATCCACTGATATTTATAGTCTACAAATGAGGCGTCTGCATCTGCTGAAAGTGTAGTTAACCAAGACTTTCAGCAATTCATAAAACTCAGTGGCTATCTCAGTATTTTTAACTGCTCCGTATATCTCTTCTACAATTTGTATGAAACATACAGCAGAAGGCAGCTGTTATGAAGAGCTTGTTCCTTACTTTACTTCAAATTGAGACTCAGTGTTTTTGCTCAATCTTTTTTGTAGATGCAAATCCTTATTCATCATTTACGGAGAAGTCTAAATACTATCTCCAATCATGTTGTGCCTCAACTTACCAATTTTCCTTTCAGTTTTTAGCTGCTCAGTTTACCTCTCATCTTTGCCACCTGAGGTAACACTCTTCTTCAGTTGCCTACTCAATTAATGAAAAAGACTATCAATGCAGGCCCCTTTCTCATAATTCTGAATGGCACTTTGCTAGGTCTTAACCTATCAATCTAAGAGTTCTCCAAGATGAATGAATCGGGGAAAGGAATGCCATTTTGAACGGCTTCACCCTTAGTCTGAGGTATTAGAGTTGACATCTGTCCTTTGTGAAGTGCTACTGCGGGTACTTCCTTGGCAGCACAAAGAAATCAAAAACCGATGGTTTCAAGGATTACAATATGTTTCATCATACAGACGAGATTCTGATACAGCTGATGGAGGCAAATTAATCGTAAGGCTGCAGCTTCAATTGCTGGAATTACAAGGCTCATGATTTGCATGCAACACAATTTTCAGTTTTACTACGCCTATATGGCAAACGGTAGGCTACCTGATGATACTGTAGCTCAAATTTGTCCAAATGTTTAACCTTCCAATGAGAGAAACTATCAAATAATACCCCTTCTGAAAACACCCCTCTTCTTGTGCTTCTCTAACAGAAACGGGTCCATTCATTAGGTCTTAAGCATAACGTACCCTAACATTAAGTTTGATAGCCAACCAGTGACTAAGTTTATCCTACATAGGCCTGATATCGCAAAATGAGCCAATGGCAATTCGTGAACAGCATGAGGCCTAATGAAAATAATTACCGACCGTTGCCTGGGTCTGTAGTAACTTTTTAGCTAAATTTTCTTTTGCTATATCCACATTTTGGAATAATGTAATCCTGCAAGAGTACTGCTCAAGATATAATCAAATTACTGAAGACCTTATGCAACACGGTAATTTATAGGATTACTACCTGTGTGTAGCCTCCTTAAAAGTTAGGCGCATCTTACTCGATGCACATTCTGTCCTTGTTACATATGCGTTCTCTGCTGCATGTACTTAGTATGATCGACAAGGGTACGGTTGTCGATTGTAGACTTTTACTGATTGCGTCACGCAATTGCTGTATCCATCCGCCGCACTCGTACCAAAAGTTCAAAATCGAATGCCAGCATTTACTGATTTGTCAATATTTGTAATCTTTATATTGAACTAAATTTGCAAAACAAACACATTTCATCAGAAATGATTAGTGATATCAGTTGAGAAATCTATGGTCTTTGTTTTCACGGCGTACGAGGCAAGGGAGTGATTAAGACCTACCGCACTCAAAACAATGGCTTAACATAAGAAATTCGCAAAAGGAGAGTATGGCTGCATTAGATTACGATATGCTATCGTAATCCAAAAACCTGAAGCTCAGATTTAATCGTTATGCAGTAGACACCAATACATATATTAATTACAAAATATATTAATAAGAAAAAACACTCTCTCAAAAACGAACTAAAACTATTTTGTTTGATCTTATTTATTTATTTAGGCCTATCTTATTTTGTCTGATATAACCCCATTATGCTATAGATATTGTCAACTCCTACATCTCACAACTGATATGTTTCAACACCTTGGTCTCCAATGAAGTTATTATAATTAAAGGTTAATCAACGCTGGACCGTGTATTAGCTAACCTTGTTCATACATACAAACGAGATTTTGATAAAAAAGGACGAAAAAAGAAAGAAATTTAGTTTCTTAAATAACCGCATTTTTATTGAAAAGGAACCCCGAGAAAAGGTTAACAAATTTACAACATGTAAACAATATTCGTGGGAGAAACAGAAAGTAACATTTAGACAAGAAGAATAACAATAACAATTGACATAACAACAATGACTGCTTTAGTTAGTTTGCTCTTACGTAACGATGTACTGATGTGTGCATGCTGTGGTTCAGTGTACTTGTATTCACTGTGCAGTGTGTACGTAACTGTGTGCAACAGAGCTTTGTACAGCTAGTACAGGGACTTGCTAAATGTGGATTTGCCCACTGATTAGACTGATTTTGGATAAAGATAGTGACAGATTTATTCACTATACATTTCGAGAAAAGCTTGAGCATACTTGATGTCTCACTCTCAGTCCTGGTTGTATGGAGACCCATCTCAAGATGTCGATGTAGTGCAGTCCTTAGTTCTCTTTAGTTTCTCTTACTGCATAAGGACTTGTTTCTGAACATCTCAGCAGAATGCTACAAAGAAGGAAAGCTAATTCCGGTAGGTTATCAAACTTTCAAAGTCGTTCAAAATATACTGAAGAATCTTTCATCCGACACAATTCTGATATTTGGAAAAGATTAACCTACGTCAGAAGAATTACCACTGACAGTCAACTGTGCTGTTGTTACGTAGATTTACGTACATTTACATTTTATTTTGAGCAGGTCTTAGGCCCTAGGCGAGGACTAACTGTTAGGTAACGTTTCACCTAACGTTTCACCGTAACACATCCAATGTTATTTCACTAGTATAGGCCTATTACTAGTAATACTGTATTAGTTATTGTTTTGTGCAAGATATATAGCTGATTGAAAAAGCACTGTCGATCTGCATTTTTTTTTGTATTCATCCGCCGGTGATTGACGGTGGTTTAACAAGTTGGGTTATCGGCGTTTAACCCACGGTCACCTGACTGAAATGGCCCAATAGTAGTTGAGGATTCTTCCCAAGTAAGTATGAACTACAGATAACTTGGGAATGACACATAAAAGTTTCAATGTAACAAACGTTACTCTTCATAAATCCACACTGTTTACACTTGTACGGCTTTCGTACGACAAACTGTTCACTTTGTTACAGTGTAGTCTAGAATAATCCTAGCATTCTGGCATAACAATGTTCCTTAAATGTTACTTAGCAACCATGCTATTTCAAATAGGGATCCAGAAATTCTGAAAAGGGGTGACCCAAGTTGTTCGACCAGTGATTGAAGCTACTATATCAATCATTTGGGAGTTCATCAAAATAGTCGTGACAAATCCCAGGATATGGAACTTCCCTTGTCTTATTTTTGCATTTTCTGCTTCATATTTTTTTTATTTTTCAACTCTCAACCAATTAATCTATTAACAGAAGAGAGTGACCATATGCACAGTGCGGCACTACAATGCTTCATGTTCAGGGCGTCTAATCGGATCTTTAGTAGTCATGTATACCAACTTAGTGAATACTGAGGGACTTTCTTAAGAAATTTGTGTCGCATATCTATTTTCAGTATTTTTTTCGTTGAAAAATTCATAACCTCCATAATCTGGAGTTTCTGCAGTTAAAGTCTGCTAAAATTTGCACATTACAAGATGAATACTAAACTTGCTTGAATTGAATGAAAAAAAGAGATATTTATTAAGCTCTCAACTCAAATCAATGAGTTGGTAATTGCTTTTGGATGCACTTTTCCTTTAATTTTTATTACTTTTTATTTTCGTTATTGTTTCATTTCCAGAGCGAAGTTATAGCACTGCTCAGTAACAATCACACTAACTAACTAGCCATCATCGTGTTATTTGATACCCAGATTTTTTGAAATCTGTTTGCTTTTCTTTGTAACCCTAACCTAAAATCACCTCCATCTTTTGCCACTACATCCTCATTATTCAGAACATGCATTTCTTAATATACGGGCCAAACTGTAGTTAACATCATAGTAACAAACATCTCTCTTTTCATAGTTGTGAGTCAATGGGGATCTAAATTTTCAAACTCTTGCCACATTTGATAGTAGAAGGATTATTCTTTGTCTGCAACTTCTACACAATCCTGTTGTTTGTTGTCATGAAATGTGTACAGGGGTTTTTCACCGACTATTGCGGATTTCCGAGTTGAAGAGGTGAAGTCTGACAGCATTCACCAGCTAGCTAAAGTATAGTTTACTTGCTTTGAATTCAAGAAATGGTTGTTACAATCTTCCAGAGTAATTTGAAGTAGTGGCAAACATAGACGTCACACTTCACCTACTGGGGATCAACAAAATTTAGTTCAAATAGATAAAACTGGCAGATTGTGACCCCTTACACCCTCAAGTGGTCTTCACCAATAACTGGGTCTACAGATATATTTTGCTGTACCTGAGCAGACTCCTTCACGGACCTATAAATATGTGTAACTGTCTGAGAATATTGTCGATCGTGGCATCTGCTGCTGCGTTATTTCCCCCTTGTGGTAAGAATATTGCATTTCGTTGACTATTGATTTAGTAACCTGCGTATCATATGTCTTTATGAAATCTCGCTTTCTGAGATTGTGAATATATTGGGCAGTAATTTGTTACTTAAATCAGTAGTACACTCCTTCTTGTCTGTTTTTACAATCTGTTTTTAGTTAAAAAAAAAAACTATTTACGGAATTGCTTCGTGTCAACCGAGGGATCTCAGAGACACACACATAAAAACTCGTTCAAATCAGTTCCTATGGTTATTCCATTAATTTAACGACATGTGGATTGTTGAATTACTTGAAGTAAATTATACATTGGCCAAAAATGTTTCGAAAGAGCTCCTTGGTTAACATTAACTTCGACAAGGAAATTTTTTTTTGTACTGGTTTCAGTGTTTTATTTGCATGCTGTACATATGAAGTGCTGAAGTTTTAACTAGGTAAAAATATAGACGGTGAGACACACCAAGACAATTTATGTTTTTTTTTTACATTATTTATTTTAAAATAGTTTATGCATTGTTCATCTCTGGTGTAGTTCCTCATTTTATTTTTTTTTTTTCACATCATATAGGTTGTTTGATATGAGACTGAATTTGATATTCCATTGTCCTTGCTTAATTTCTTCACTTAATGGCACTATGGTTTCGTCGTATGTGCGAGACATTCAATGAATTTGTGTGCTCAAAGTTTATCTCATTCAGATAAGGGTAAGTATGATTTGCTAACTTAGACGTTATTAAGAATCGAAGACCGTATTTTATCATGAACAAACGAAGTCATTTAGCTTTTATTATATTTCCACCATCAGAAAAAGTAAAAAAAAAAAATAAAAGACGAAAAAAGGAACGGTTTCTTGAATAATGAACTGATTGCATTTTATTGCCTTGAATTGAACACTGTCCATTTCCATATCGTAAAATTCAAGGCAGGTTGTACACAGATGTGGGGGTTCGGGGCGGTGACCCCCTCCCTTCCCAAGTAAAAATTGCCTCCCGCTAAAGTAGGGGCTGCACCCTAAAAATAGGGTTTCTACATCACAAAAGCCCCGTAGGGCTAAACGAATGTTGACAGTATAGTCTACTGCTATTACAAATACACCAAGTGGTGCCATTTTGCATAATTATGCATCTCAAATATCTAAATCTTTGGGGAGGTAAGTTGAAACCCGCTCCCTTCAAGCCCCTCCATTGTGATCGCTCTCGTACGCATTTCACTCTCCACCTCTCTCTCCACATCTCTCTCTCTCTCTCTCTCTCTGTGTTTGAGTTGGTCTGCATCTGTGTAACATTCATATTTTCAAACAACATTATTATAAATGACTTTGGTTTTCTTTTTAATGAATCAGCACATTTTATGTGATTTAGAAAGCCAACTATTGTCATAGCGATTAGATGAAACATGCTTTACACTTTTAATCCTGACATCTAAAATAAATTCATTCATTTTTGAAATAGCGGTGAGTGAATACTGTTTTCGAAATCGTGAGGCACGTGGGAGACTTGGGGCCTGCGATGGTGAGATAAACTTACAAGGGGGGGGGGGGGGGAGTACGAAAGAAGCATGTTGTGGCGCAGGAAGTAAAGGGTGGACCGACAAAGCTAATGGTAAAAGATGCGAAGATGCCTGTGAAGGGGTAGTAGAAAATGAGGCAGAGCAAGAGCAACCAGAGGAGGAGGAAGAGCAGCAAGAGGAGGTCACAGACCAACTTCAGGGGGTTGATGTAGGTAAACCAATATTCCCTTTAGAAGTGGTTTACGGAAATGTGTAATAGTCGAAATTTTTGCTCCTTACACTCTCTACATCTTCCGAGGTTGATCTAATTATGTTATGACCAGCATCTTCTTTCCAAACCCTTTTTCGCCTGCTAAACTCTCTTTTCAAAATTCTCTTTCAAAATCTTTAAATTTACCTTATTGTATGTTGTCGCTCAATTCTCTACCAAACCTTTGTGCAGGGTACAAATAATCAACAGACCGAGTGCAATTAACTCACAAAATACTGTATTGCATTCAAAGGATTAAATATTGCAGGCATCTTGCATGTTGTCTTTTTCACTACCTGTAGTTTCTGCATGTATTTTTAGTCCAGTTTTCCTGCACTGCACCACCCATTGAACTTACTGTTATGTGAACTTTAAATATGAAAAGTGTAGTCCAGCTCTGTAAACGATTTTCATTTGTGTAAGATCATGATTTCATGAGCAGCAGTCTGCCAAGAAATAAAACGTCCACAAGGGAACAATATTGTTGTTTAAAGATAACAGCAAACTTGTCGAGATCAATTTTGCAGAAGTAACCATTCTTGGCACACTGCTATAAAGTACAGAAGACCAGTATCGAAAAGACTGTAGAATGTCAAACAGCCTCGGATTGTTTGTTTTATGAATTTCCCTTAACATTCCCGGAATATATTTTTTTTCTAGGAGGTTATTGCTTCCGAACATGGAAGGCCAAGGGCGCTATCGGATCATGCGAGGAATTAATGGGCATGAAGAATAAGGAAGAGTGCTGTAGTCATGGGGGTAAAGGTTGGACTGTACAAGCGTTTGGTAAACGGTGTGAGGACACATGCCTCGGTGGTGAGTGAGAGAAAGCAGTTAAAACTACTATAATTTCTTCCTGGATTGAGACGAAAAAAGGCAAAAAACACAAAGGCTTTGGTGATTACGGTAATGAAAACCTGAGAAAGATCACCTACCATCAATGTAAACGAAAAAAAAAACATTACGACTGTAGTAGTGCAAAAACTTAATAAGAGCAACATATAAAAATCTCAGGAAAGTTTAAATCCTTTCTAAGTAATCTTTAATCTTTTAATGAAGTTATTATAATGGTGAATTACGTGAACATCCATATATGGTGTAAAAGATCACAAAAGGATAATTAGGACAGACTTAATTTGGTGTTTTAATTTAATTCAAAGTAGCCCTGTAACAATTGCCCATGGGTAATACGACCAGACTTTTCAGACACTGGTAAAACTAATTGTGGCTAAAACTAATTTTTCAGCTGGCTCGAGCTATCCTCCGATGAAACATTGGTAATGTTGTAGAGGTTTTTCTCTTTTGGTGCTCCAAGCTTGTCTCCCATCCACCAAAAACATTTCCATATTTCATTATATATTTAGCACCATATAGAGTGTAGTACAGTTAAGTTCACGAAACTTTGGTTAGGACTGATTTCGACATGCAGCACTTTGTCATAAACGTAAAGGCATATTTTACTGATATTTGAAGGGGTTCTAAAATTGAAGAAATGCTTTTTACTGTAGACGTTTTAAACTCCATGACAATATCTTGTCCTAACTCAAGACATTCCTGTTTAAAGAAAGACGTCTTTCTGGTGAAAAGCCATTTCCATAGCTGCCTCAAGGTTACCAACAAGCAATGTGACGTTGGCAAGTTATTGCAAGAAGTCTTTGTTTCCATTTAAAATTTTAAATTGATGATTTCATTTTTAGACTCTCAAGATTAGGAAGAAATACAAAGTACATTCATGCAGTTGAGCAGGGGTTACATAACAAGTTCCCGGTTACGCAATGTACCGTTCTGACATAAACATTGAAGAAACATTACATTGGCTCTCTGGTGGTGTAATATTATTACCATCATTTCATCTTCTTTCATCAGTTGTAGATCCAGGTCCATTCGGCCATTGCTTCAGTTCTTTCCGTAAGGGAAAGCGGAGAAACAGATGTTCGGATTCCGTCGGAGTAATGGGAAGAATACAGTGTTGTCAAGATGGAAGAAATGGATGGTTAGAGAGCCTAGACGGAAGGAGTTGTGTGGTACCCTGTGAGGAGGACCAGGGTAATTAAGAGACAATCAATGCAAACGTAGTGTGTGTTTGTGCTTGTTTGTAAGATTTTCCTTGTGTTTATGTCTTTAAGTAGATGCTTCCTCGTTCTCAAGAATGAAAACGAATAGTGAATGCAGGTAGAACTTTAATAGATGAAGGTCCATCAATCTTATGTATTTCATTATTTATGTGACGATCTGTAAAAGACATAAATTTGATTAACATCGTTCGTTCGTGGCATTGTCCTTAGTATCCATGGCGAACGTCTGTTGGTGCAATGGCAGCAATAGCAGGATGCAGATTCATTAATCTTTTTCTTTTTAACATCTAGGACATATCTTCTTCACCCGTGATTGAGTGAGGAGTGGTTCACTGATATCATAACTGAGACGTTGCTTTTGTTTGCAGTGGATGGTGGCTGGAGTGACTGGGGCGAATTTTCATCATGTACCGTGACGTGTGGAGAAGGTAACCAGACTCGAAGTCGGACTTGTGACAACCCACGTCCAGCACACGGAGGCGCTGGTTGCAAAGGGGACGCAACCGAAGTGGCAATTTGTTATGAATGTAACTGTCCGAGTAAGTAAAGCTAAATATATTTTGCTTCATGTTTCAATAAATCCTGCAACTTCCGGGGAGATCACATGGACTTGTCGCACTCATAGATGTGATGAGTTTAGTTTACATCTTATTTGAAAAAAAAAGTTTTCGTAAGAACAGTTTACCGAGTATAGACAGTAGTGCAATCGTGTCAGAACAGAAATGCAATTGAGGGCGCTGTTGACGTATCTTTGACAGAGACGTAGATTTGATAGGAACCACAATTTATGACCATCACGTGACAATCTCACTCACGCATAATGTGTTTTCCCTATTATCTCTCTCTCTATCCACATTTCTCTCTTTCTCTGTGTGTGCTCAGTACATGGTAATTGGAGTAAGTGGGGACGACCAGGACCTTGCTCAGAGACATGTCAATATGAGGGACCTCCCGTCTACAGACAACAGGGAAGACGCTGCAATAACCCGACCCCTGCATACGGCGGTAGAGATTGTGAAGGAGTGGCTCACCGTGTGATAAAGTGCGAATCTCTACCATTTTGTCCAAGTAAGTATACCAACCCGAAAACTGCCTGACTATTCTGTAACACTTCGCTTTAACCATACAAGCGAATCTTTAAAACATAAAAAGATTTATAGAATTTAAAAGACGAAAGTGGATTAGTGCCGCACGTGCAGACCCAAACTTAGGCAATCCAGGCTCCACAGTCAGTGAATAATCCCTTCTTTGTATAGTTTCGATGAAATCGTAACCTACCTTTGTAATCATGCGGATGTGTGTAAAGGTCAAAGGCACTTGAGATCAACTAGGGTCCAATAGGGAAAACCTTGAAAACACGATATTTCAAGAAGAAAAGCTTGGACCTAACTTATACTTGGTATATGGGTGTATTGTATTTAGTACAAAAAAGCTTTTGGTTTTGGTGGCGGTCCAAGGACATTTGGGATCAACAGGGGTCAAATGACCTTGTGTACACAACTTCTCAGAATGGGAAGGTTGTACAGATATATATTTCATACGTGGTTGTACTTTATCGAGTGGGAGAAATTTATCTAATTGATGAAGGTCACTGGTCATCTGGGGTCAACAAGGATCAAATAGTGAAAACCTTCTAAACATGTTATCTCAAGAAAGCTAGCTTGTAGAGTTTTTTTTTATCCGGTGTGCAGAGGTACTTTTAAGAGTACTAATAATCGTATGTTTTTATGGAGGTAAAAGGTCGTTTGAGATGTAATGAGTCAAGTCAAGACAAACCTTGTAAACATGATATCTCAAGAAGGGAAGCTTGCACAGATTTGATATTTGGTATGCATATCTCTGTACTATGCAGCAGTGTATGTTCAAATGAATACAGTACCAGTCATCAACTGAGGTCAGCAGATGTCATTGCACTTCTCAATTGGTGATATGATACAATAAAGACTGTAGTATTACAATAACCCAGCATCTTACACTTATATTACACGTACACTGTAATATGTCAGATTCATGAAAAAAAGAGATCAAGATGAAATCATCAAAATCACAAGGCATTTGTGCATTCTGGTTTTCGTTTTCGTTTTATGCTGTCATATAATGCATGCTGATGAGTGGGGGGGGGGACTAATATAAGATCTTGAAACGCATTTGAGGGCATACAATCTTGTTGTCCATATGGGAACTTGTACAGTAATTGTTTGTTAATTTCCTGATATCGCACTTTTGGGGTTTTGCTGCTTACTTGGCATCACGAAAACGAATCACATAAAAGTTGCATATTGTCTAGGCAATTCTGAAGTGTTAAGAACAGCTTCGTAGCGTTGAAAACCATAACTTAAATGGTTTCCTGAGCTCTTTGAAAGAAGCTACTTTTTCCAACCCCCATAGTAATGTACTTTTCAGTTTGAAACATATTCACTGTTAGAGACATCCAAAGAATTGATCACTTACTACCATATTTTGCAAAGAAAAGTCATAGATTGATAACATGATAGGTCTAGGTTTCTTTTTGATGCGCAAAGAAGGGTGAAAAATAAAGGTTTGGGCCACGATTTTTATTGCATGATAGAGAATGCCATGCCGTCCTACAGGGCTGGAAATGATACTATACTGATGTATTCTCGTTCATATATAAATTGGCCAACACATTTCCATTGGCTAATTCTTGCTTGGCGCTCAATGTAAATGTGATCATCAAGTGCAAATGGAAAGCAGCCTCGTTTTCTTGGAGAAACTTTGTGAAGAAAACTAGGAAAGAAGAAGTAACTACGTTATGTTAGATGTAATTACATTCGTTGTTTGCTGTTGCTCAAAACGACGCGATACCATGGCCACCACACACTCTATAATAATTGCAGGTGATGCGTTATGTGACGCAAGGGGTACATTTCACTTTTCTCCCTTTCAACCATTCAAACGCACTACCAATCCACGCACTACATTGGCACAGAAACTTGTAACGTAGCAATTCCAGTGTATGCTAAATAAATCCGCAACTTTATTCATTCTCTCTAGCTTTCCTTGTACTTCTAGAGTGTAAATTATGCATGCTCATTCACTTTGTCACGTTGCTACGACTTATTTAGGTGTTTTTCTAATAATTAGTTTTACCGTAAGTTGTCACTATGATGAATAAATCTTCATAAGCTACTCACCAGTTTAGTTGTACTCCTTTTGCTATATGTGAAAACACCTGACAAGCGATGACTTCACCTAGATGAAGTCTAGTGTCTAAGTCCTAAGTGTATTGATCAAATCAATGAAGTTCCTGCAGTGAGTAAACTACTAAACTTCAGTTCATTTATATGCAAGTATGCGAAAATTTGGACAATATATTTCACTTATTTAAAAATTAAAAAATTCCAGTTGATGGGAATTGGTCGAAATGGTCGGAATGTTCCGTGACGTGCGACTATTCTGGCGTCAAATCCAAAGTGAGAAGGTGCAACAACCCAGAACCGCAACATGGTGGCAAGAACTGTACAGGAAATGAACGTTTAGTAACGGACTGCGGCCAGCTAATATGTGCACGTAAGTAGGCCTATTATTTACCCTCCACCTTCTCATATAACTTTATTTCAGTCTTTTGTTATCTGTTGCAATATGTACAATAATTTATTTACTTAGAAAGACTTAGAAGGGATTACAAAAATCTCTTAAAGGCTGATAGGGCATTCGGGGTAATTGTCTCTGAGGAAGAAACAAAGCTAAATCAAACAAGGAAGTACAAAAAGAAAAAAGAAAAAAAAATGAACGTAGAGGAAAACAAAGTGAAAGAAGAAACAGAAGAATCACAACAAGTGAATGAATCCTGTTTACAGATTTAATGGGTCTTCAGCCTATTCAAAAGTGTTCAAGTATTTACTGTATTGGGAATACATCACGGAAGGAATGCGACAGGTATCCAATGCTGTTTTGGGAGGAGTTTAGTAAAAAAGAGTGCATATTTAGTAGGATTTTACATCAACATATAAATAAAATTAAAATTAAAATAGTTTAAAACTGAAGGACAGTTATTATGTATCCATTTATACATGGAAATTGTCATAAGGTAGCGGTTAAGATTACATGGTGTGTAGACATTTAATTTTCGCTAGGAAGGATGTGCTATGATAATAACGGGGTTTGCTCATAATGAGACGTACGCATCTTTTTTTTTTTTTGGTTAAAACAGAGGTTGGATCCTTGTTGTTAGATCACTACGCCAGACAACATTACAATAAGACAAATATAAAAGAACAATATTGCAAAGCAACAGAACAGAGAACAGGGGAAGAATATACCAGTTACCTTATCTACTTTTTTATATAACGTGACTGTAGTAGAAATTTTAGTTTTAACACCGCAAAAGGTCATATATTGTATATTTCCTTTAAATAGTATACCCGGTGATCTAAAACAAAATTGCAGTTTTTGTGCTTTTATCGAATGCCTTATCAAATTCAGCCTGAATATTTTCTATTAAGACTGTCTGGTAACGATTTCAGAAGAAAAGACTGTCTCATCAGCATTGGAAATTACGTGTAGTTTATTGACTTTATGCAGATCATTACCATATAAAATGAATAGTAACGGACCCCCAAAGAGAGAAAACAAACGGAAAATAGGACGTTGACTCAGGGCATAGCCACTCACTTACTCACTAAAAGTAATGGTGAAAATGGCGATTCCAAGAGTGTATATCATCCTTTGCAAGGATTGATTTTATTTGAAGGAATTTGTAAGAAGGTATGTCGTGACTGTATAACACTAGTAAATGAAGTCACCATTTATGGGTAAATAGTGAAGCTATCGCTTTCTTTTCAATCGAACCTTCACTCTAGAAACTCTAGAACGCAAGGTGAAAGTCACTACGAACATTTTTATTTCCCCTTTGATGGCTCACGAGTGACTAAAGTTACCCCTTGCTTCACTAATGCATACATTTGACCTTGTTGTAAATGTCCTCGAAACTAATTCCAGCAGTGCGCCCCCTAATGGTTCATTATCACTAATCCACACTTTAATGGCTCACTGCAAAGTCGTTCTGTGTGTTCGTGTGTTCGAGTGTTAACAAGTGTTTCATGCCGTCATCAGGAATTTCTCCTTTCTTTCTACAGCCCAAGCTGGATGGTCAGAGTGGGGTCCATGGACACCCTGTGACTCACCGAGGTGTGGAGTCGATGGCAAAAGATTCAGGTCCAGAACCTGTTCAAACCCTGCACACAGATATCATGGAAGGTATTGTGACGGTAATATCGTCGATAAAGAAACTTGTTCTGTGTACCCAGGTACGTAAATGCTGACTTACAAAAAGGTTTTCTAATCTCTTCATCTTACAAACCTCATGTCATCGACATGAGCGGTAAAGGGAGCGGCGAACTGGAGATAGTGAACATCAATTGAGAATAAACCATAATGAACCTGAGTTCAAATGGTGTTACCGGTATATGGTTGGACAGTTTAATTCCTCTACATCTAATTGGAGGATTTTTGGTCAAATGCCATACTTGATGTCATACCGTGGGTTAGAATTTCCCTACCCACAGAACTGGATTATTACACGCTAACCCACGGCAATCAGTCAGCCATTATTACATTACGGGGCGTACAAGAACGCTTGCAAGATTGGGGAATCGTACATTACATAACTTGCGTCATAGTTCGACGGAGTCATCTTGTCTTATCAAATCAAATTTTGAACACATTTTGAGGTGTTAAACAAATAATGAAGTTTTCATTCCTGCAAATATTATGAATAATATTTCATACTATGAAATGAATCATTTCATTTGGTGAGAGATTGACCTTTCTTTTTTCGCCTCATTGAATAGAACGTTCAATCTTTCACCAAATGAAATGATTCACACTATCACATACATAAGCATTCACTTCCTTACCATTCCACAATGCCATCGGTGAAGTACCTCAGTTGTTATCAAAGTAGGATGAGGGGTGGTGGTGGGGGGTTCTAAACTTCTCGTGTTCTCGTGATGTAATTCGTTCCGAGGTAATTGCAAAAGTTACTGATATTCCCATCCGGGACTAACTGTGCTGTAGCAGTAATCCTGATAATTGAAGAAAAAATACGACTAACAATAGTATAACAAACTAAAAGTGGGACCACTTTATTCCCAAAGAAAAGTACATCACGTGTCCCTTGATAAACAACACATGATTTGTCTGTCGGTTGGTAGGGTGTTGGTCTCTGACATTCAAAGTAATTAACATATGTATCCTGATTGGCCATTTCACCTGTGCATTTTTATATTGTAAGTTTAACTTCTTTTGTCATATAATATTAAGAGGATTTGATCTTTGCATAGGTTGCATGAGTAATAAGCACTGCATAGAGAAAAAGTGGCGATAAGCAGTGATGCAGATGCAATGTATCTATGTACTATCATATTTTTGCTAGAATGGACCGAGTGGGGTCGTTGGCGTCCATGCTCAAATGACTGCAACAGGAACAGCATGCGCAAACGATACAGAAGGTGCACGGGGATTGGCAGATGTGAAGGGCCTTGTTTGGAGATGAGCAGTTGCTGGACACTGGACCCATGTCCTGACCAAGGTGAAATTTGTGAAAATATTGTTTCTCATTTCTCAATTTTTGCTAGGAGAGGAAATTGTAAGACATAAATGCATAATTCGTATCTTAATGCTACATATTTCCCCAGGTTCCTTGAGTCATCGCGGCTTTAAGCATGCCATAATCCCGTTCCACAGAACTGCCCCCTTTATGTCTTTGAATTTCGTAGTGTTGGATTGATTATTAGTGTGCCGGCCAATACTTAATGTGTGCTTATTGCCGTGAATAAGGATCACTAGGGATAGATCAAAGGATAGAATTAGGGAAATAGCACACCATTATTTCAAAACTACAATGTTTAATCACATTGTCATTCTGAAATTAGCATACTCAGATAAGGGATCTAAATAAACATTTCACCACATTGCAAAGCAAACTGAAGAAAAAATAAAATCATAATTTACAAAATAGAAATTCCCGAAGAGAAAGTCTGCAGTCGGAGACGTTGTTTTTTGTCAGCTTGGATCAGTGCCTGTGCATTTGTTATTTTTATTATGTGCCAATTGCCTTACATTTCAATTACGGTTTTCATCGATCACAGACGATGGATCAGGCTGGGGATCAGGTAGTTGGAGCGGTGATGATGAGATTTATAGTTACACATATGTAAGTATAGACGAAAGTAACTCATTCATTATACATTCACAAATTGATCCCAAGCTGCGAGTGACCAATGTACAATCAGAAGCTTAAATCCTTTACATGTTATTCGAGAGGTGTGGAGGGGATTGGGAATATTGTATGAAAATACAGACAAACCAACAGACAGACAGACAAACAGTCATGGATAACAGAAGGATAAACAGGTATCTCGGAGTTGAGACGCTGATTTCTCTCATCCCCTTGCCCTTTCATGAGTAATCAAATCAATGGCCGGTGTATTTACTTTAGGGAGTGAGAAATTCACGGTTATGTATTTTGTGAAAACTTGTAACATTTAAAACATTATTAGGCAAAATTTACAACTCACCAGTAGGTATTAATTTACATACGCTTGTCCATAAACAACAAGATGTAATAAAAATAAAAATAATAAAAAATAAATAAAAAGTTTACCCTTTCTTTACTAGTATAGGATGACGATCAAGAAAAATGCACTGGGGGTATAGCGTGGGAATTCATATGTCAGCTTCTTGGATGTTAAAAATTAAACAAGAAATAAACAATGTGATTTATATATGTTTTTATTTGTATTAACGATCGGAAACAAAGTTTGCGTACATTGAACCTGGTGCCATTTTACACATCAAAGAGAAAAAAAGTTCCATAAACAAAAAGCTTTCATCTTTTCTTACCTAACGGTAGGATGACATGGAAGAATGCAATGGATTCGGAGAGGATTCCTACAGCTACTGGGAGCGACCTGATGTCTCCTCGCCGTGCGTCGGAAGTACCGCCCGACTCTGAACCAGAAGACCCTTGTGACTTATACGACTACGTACTCATACTACGACCGCAACCCTGATCCAGTCGATCCTGTTGACCCGGTGGATCCTGTGGGTCGCATCGGTTCAGTCATTGATATCGACACCACAGAAGTTCCTAGTGACAGTTACTCAGTCGGTTGCAATGCTTCAGATGCACCAGAAGAATCAGGCAGTTATAGTCAAATACCACCGGCAAGTAGTAATGACGATGATAACGATGATTACTCAATATCAGGGTGGCCTAGCAGCATAGTTATTGAATACAGTACACATTACTGCATAACAGTACGTCATGTTGCTACTAAATGTTCCCCGAGTCAAAGTTCAGCGCCGATTTGTCTTCCATTTCTTTGATGCACCAACAGTTTTGGATTAGTTCTCTCTTATGATCTATTTTTGTTTAAATTATTATTTTTTGTTTTTGTTGTCCTTTATTAAAATGAGGCTGGTGCATATGACGTTCTATGTTAATCACCTGATAAACTTCGATAACGGCAAAAAAAAAATCCATCATTCAAAATTCGTTTTATGGTGATACATTAAAGATAAAAAAGTTTTAGCATAATTGGTCAATTGGACTACATTACCTCGATTTTATAGACAAAGAAAAACGGAAAGATGAACAGGTAACTCGGAGTTTGCTTTGCCCTCTCATCTCTTAGTAATCTAATCCATGGCCTGTGCATTCACTTTAAAAAAATGGGAAATTTATGGTTATGCTAAAACTTAAATCATTAATTTGCAAATAAAATTTTCAATGCAATGGTTGTCACCATGTCACCGTTGGGCGACCGTTAGGCGCCTAGATGCGCTGGACGACTGGACGAAATTGGTGAAAGGACGGAAACAGATGGAAATGCATCAAATTCTCACCAGCAAAGGGTTCGTACACAGTAAGTCAAATATCGTAGGGGTAGGACTCTATGGCGTTATGAATGAAAATTGTTCTTCCAGCGAATTCAATTAACATTACTGTTTCCGCATTTAGCGCTGAGAGTGAGACATCAAACATAAGGTAAGTTCTCTGGGCTTACACTGTGAATAGGTCACCCAAAACAGCACGAGCGCTCACAGTACACAACGTACTACTGCAACCTAAAGCATGCATTGTTTTGTTGCTACTATCTCATCTCTATATGTAGTGTGCAGGGAGGAGATATTGTATTTCGTTGAGTGGTGAAGTCCCGAAAATGACTCTTTAATGGTAGCTCAACCTTACACCCCTTTTCAATCGAAACTAGATGGGTCAATAGTTCGTATATGAGGGTACGTCATGGCATATAAATGACATGGATGGAGTATATCAATTGGGTTTAGGGGTGAGGCTAGGGGTGGGGTTTAAGGGTGGGGGAATGGTGTCCAAATGTGTGTGTACGTATGTGCTAAGGGCACATTGCGTTGGGTTTGGAAAGGTGCATGTGTGCAACTATCTTCCTTAGCAGGCACCAGTCGCTGGCTAGAACGAGATCCTCGCACGTCGTTCCTCGATCACGTGGAACCCGTAACTGGCGTAGCTGCCAGAAAGTTCCGAAGGTACTTACAGGTAACTGTCTTCAGTAGCCCGTAAGGCATTGAGTGCGAGTATGTGCTGTGAGGGTGTGGTTGTGTTTATGTGTGTTTGTGTACAAAAGAAAGTGTCACGATCTCCTCGTAGACGGTAAGTTGGAGGACTTTCAAAATTATTCGTGTAGTGACAGTCGTAGGCCAAATATCAAGGGCAATGAAATCGAAACACATTGTTAGCAATATCTGTATGGGTGGATGTCCTAACGCTAAATAACTACTGTAAATGGAAAGTAGACAATACAAGAGTATTTTTTTAAAATATCGATGACGTTACGAGTTTCAAAGTCAAATGTGTTTAAAGGTAATATCCACAAAAATGGTGAGACAAAGTGTCACGCGATCTCCTACTGGGCAATAACTCCGATAAACTTCAAACCTGGTGGGTCCCAAGGTACCTGCGTATATGGTAAAGAGGTTCTCCACGTGACGTCACAACATAGCGTTTTCGTCAGTGTCAAAAGGACTGGCCGTATGAGGCAGACTGTTCTGAGTGGCAGCTTTGTTGACACGTAAACACCATGTGGATACTTCGTACTACGAGCGTTCTGCTGTACGTGTGCATTATCACTGAATGTTTACTGCACTACTGTTGTATATACCAGTCTACCAGATCACAGTTGAAAAAGTTCCCATAAGCCGAAAGTAGTTGAACATTAATTTGCCAAAGGCTGTCATAAACGTGAAAAATACTAACCTACACTTTTATGCAATCCCAGAAGGCAGTGCAGAGTTTTTCCTAAGATGCAATCTGTGGTAAAAATTGGACAAAATGGCCGACACTTTTAATGTTGTGCCAGTATTTTCTCGGGTAATAGCACGGCCTACAGTAGTAGCGTAGGCCTGGGCCTTTCCAGTTACATTATGTGGTGTGGCTAACAAAGTCAGGTCAAATGTTTGTCTGATGTAATTTTTTTAAATTTGTCCACAGCTTAGATCATTGTAGGTTTGGATTTCCATGCTTTTCCACGGGACAGGTATGTTTATAGTGACAATTTCCTTTCTGTCCCTTTTCACAAAACTAAATCCACTTTAAAGTGTATCCTAAGTTTAGTTCAGTTGGAAGTAAAGTCAATCTCAGGGGGCTTATGTGAACTTGGGACAATACAGATGGGCCTAATTGAAAAACAGCAAGTAAAAAACAAGTAAGTGTGTTCAAACTGAATTTAACTTTGCAAGTATCTACATTTTAACACAGTTACTTCTATAAGATATACATAATTTACACATATACAATTACAACTTTCCAAAGCAACTAATTGCACTAAGTCAGGGATGTAATTATCTCATCCCTATACGTAGTATACAGAGAGGAGATATTGTACTTACTTGAGTCAAAGTCACCAAAATGACATTTAAATGGTAAGCCCACCTTACACCCTTCGTAGTATTCAACAAAAACTTGGTGGGCCAGTAGCCGTTATGTGGGGTTACCTCATGGTATACAAATGACATCGATCTGGATTACACACTGGAGTTAGGGAGATGAGAAGGGGCGTCCATATATGTGTGTATGCGTTCAACCGAACTTGTGTCACGATCTCCTCAGAGATGGTAGGTCGGAGGAGCCTCAAACTTGGTGGGTAGGTGCCGGGTATGAGATGTAGTGTCCGCCCGAGCTATGACGTCATAGTTCAAAGGTCAAATTCACAGGTCATGAAAATGAAAAACACATTAACGGCATTATTTCAATGTGTGAATATCCTAGATTTATTAAACTACCATATGTGGAAAGGAGATAATAAGAAAATGTGTTAAGATACTGATGAAATGATCAGATCGTAGGTCACGTAATTAAGGTAAAAATCGACAAAAATGCTCTAAAATGTTTGTCACTATCTCCGAGTTGGTACGTCGGATACACTTCAAATTTGGCGGGTATTTGCCCGGGTATGTCTTACAGTGTCCGCCGGACCAATGACGTTATAGGTCTAACGTCACAGGTCATGAAAACGAAAAACACATTTTTTGGGCATTATGTCTATCTGTGAATATCCTAGAGTTATTAAACTACCATATATTGAGAGCGGACGATACAGAAACTTTTTTCAGATATTGGTGACGTCACCATGACGTTACAACCGTGCTAAAGTGTTCAACAGACCCTCGTTTATGCCCGATTACACATGTATTACCCATGGACATGACACCTAATACACCTTGCCAGGCAGCTCAAGAAAGCCTAGACATTGGATTGACACACCTGAATTACTTTAGGAAAACAATGTTTAATTGACCATGTGGATTATCACAACATGAGGTGATAAAACTGACCTAAGGCGATGAAAATTTGCAACAAGTTAAACCTCAGTAGAACAAAAGAAGAGTGAGGTTGAAGTGAATCCCATTTTAACGTACGAGTAACGGCATGACCAGGTCAAGGACAGCGTGATTGAAGGTCAAACAGGCAAAAGTGACCTAACAAACTTCAACCTTGATGGGTAGGTGCCTTAGTATGAGATGTAGTGTCCGCTCAACCTTTCACGATGAAACTTTCCTTCTTAAAACTTCTGGCAGGCTCTCTTACACTAAACTAAGTAACTTGAATATCCAGCAATTGCATATCCACAAAGGGCCATCTGAATCACTGATGAAAATAATGACCAGCTCAGCGCACCCCAGGTATACATGAAATGATGTTTGAATGACCATGCAAGATGATAGACGTGAGATTTCTACTCTTAGTGGATTGCCTACTTGTTAAACGTTTACACTCAAGTGGAGCTTACCCTGAATCTCCTTTTCACTCCTCTATGTTTTACATTATTACAATTTTCTTCCTGTGTGCATTTCTTCCATTTCCAACCTGTGTAATCGAAGAAATGATGCAACAATAAAAGCAAGAAATCAACAGTTTTCTTGCAGTTAGTTCTCTTTGGTTTATATGCAGCATATTATCAGTCAAAATTATCACCTGAATAGGTTACAATCTTAGTAGTTTTAGTGGTAATTCTCAAAATACAAAGACACCAATCAAACAGTAGATGATAATAGATTAACCTCTCTTCCCAAACTTGGAATCAAGAAGCTACACCCCCACCCCATAAGTAGCAAATTTTGTAGTTGGTTGTCGAATTACCTCTGTAGTCAGCTCTTTCCACTCATGAAATTCATCCTGTGTTTGACGGTCATGGTCAGAAATGGGATTAGGGGGTTTTCTAGTTAGTAAGGAGCAAGTGTACCATCACTCTGGCTATTGGATGGGTAAGTAGACCAAAGAATTATGTGTGAGTGAGGTATATTAATTGAACAAGTAATTATCCATTGTTTGCACCCCATGACTGCAACATCAACATTTCAGATCAGAGAGTTGCTGCCAATTTATTAGTCGCGTAACAATGAATGGATAAATGCAACATCAACATTCATGGCTAAGCTCCCATAAGTCAAGGAAAAACAAACAGAAGAAAAAGTGAAAAAGTGTCCAGTCACTGTGTGATGAACAAACTAGAGCTCATACACAAGGCATTAGTGCAGAAAAAAAAAGTTTGACGCAGATTTTCCTATCATTGAAAACGGCTGGCCTATCAATTCTAGTAATTCGGATCAGCGCATTCCTAACTTACGCTGATCGGGTCCATAAACGTTTTGTGCACTATTGTCTAGGTCAGACTTTCTACTGTTCAGTTTTTAAGAAAGAAAAAGGAAACAATACAGAAACCGCTTATTATGCACAATTATTGCATGAGAACAAAGGGGCAGTGAATACTACAGTATACCTCCGTAATAAGAACAAACAACTTAAAAAGTGTCATTGAACAAATTCTGAGAGTTGTCCAATCGCTACTCTATTCAAACTGTACCCATCATGTTTGGGTGTAGGCAAGATGAGATAGCTAGCACAAGGATATGAATAAGTTGTATTGTGACATGCGCAATATGACAGGGCTGAATATCAGTGTGTAAAGTGGGTAGTAGAATCGTTAGATGGTCAATACCATACTTGACTAAGTGGTATTAGTAGTAAAGCGATAAGATGAAAGCAAATAAAACTATGTAAAAAATATGAATGGTGAAAACCAACACTAGGTTCTGGTCTACAGCCAAAAAGCCAAAAATATGCATGACACTGCAGAAGTAGAGTACACATGTTGGTAAAAAAATACATTACATTTTCAGACGTAAAACGTCACATCAAAGCATTGAATGAACAGCTACGAGAAAGAAACTTAGAAACCTTAAACAAGCATAATACAAATCAACTCGGCAACCATGATAGTCTCCCTCCCCCACAAGAAGGAAAAACATCCACGCGTGATACAATATTTCAAACTGACTGTAAACGAAAGGTTGAAACTGGTCCCCCCCCCCCCCCCCGTCACCTCGAAGTATTAAGTGCTCATTGTTACACAACAAGACATTACTTACTCGTTATTTATTTCCCAAGGAACACATTATTAAGACATGGCATATTTAAATTGACACAAGTCCAAGTGAATTCATAGACAAGTTCATATAGTAACAATATCAAGCTTCACTCCTATAAAACAGGTTCATGTTGTTCAGAAATTTCAAAGTACTGTTCCAGATTGATAATTTATTGCTCTCTTTCCTTGCATCTTGCAGTGTTTTGCAAATTGAACCAAGTATACGTCTTATGTATTAAGAGTGTTCTCCAGTTTGTTAATAACACTGCATTCACTGATGACAACAAACAGCAGATCATCAAAATGGCGTTGAGATGTCCTCAACACCAGTTCATTCCTTTTCTGTCCACACCAAGATTTACGTCTAACAAACAAAACATCAGTCACAACAAAAAACCAAATGCAACAAATTTCACCATGTTTGAAATTGTTTTAATTTAGCAGTTATGACTTAGAATTTCTAAACATGTGTAGGAAGCTTAGTTCACACAAGGCACGGGCCACAGGTTGCCCTGACATAATGTAACTCATTTCTCCTTGTAATGTCACAAATCTCTCCCAGTATCAACAAGAGTTTCTTATCTAGGCCTACGCTACTCGTTGCATCTGACATGTACAAACTGATTGTACTGTGTTGTGCTTACAAAAGCCTGAAAGTGACAATTACAGTTTTTAACGTATTTTTTTTTTAAGGAAAGTAATAGCTCTAGGTTCAATCTGGACAGTGATCAATACATTGTCGATAGCCTTTTACTAAATTGAGGGCCATTAAAAACATCTGAGTCAATTATTCCACAAGGAATGGAATTTCAAAAGCATAGAGTGCTAAACGTTCATCTCATTCGATCAAAGTTATTTAAGTGATGATATCCACTACAATTACCACAAAATGCAATAAAAACCATCTTAGATAATATAATGGCTCTGGGACTATGCATGACTAAAACTGTAATGGATCTGTTATTGATATACATCACTAGTCAAATGTGTTGATGTTTCGATTAGCATTATAAGCATTTCTCCCTGAATCTAACATTATAGCATTAGGATGTGTCACAAGCTAGTCTATACTTTATATGAAGAATGAGATCTGTTCAAGTTTTTGTTATTGAGGACATGTTCACAAGTTTTCGCTCTTTGACGACTGTTTACCTCGAATGACTGTTGACCCCCACAAAAACTAAAAGAAATCTTGTACTCATTGAGGTACCTCTACGTACTGAATATGACATCTATCATAGAATGTTTAGAAGAATTTTATGTAATCCTTTTGACCTCAAATAACATTTGACCTTCACAAAGACAATAAAATTCTTGTGTGCTAAAAGAGATATCTACATACTAAGTATGAGATACGCCTAAGCTTTCCTTCTTGAAATATCGTGTTTACAAGGTTTTCACATTTGACCCCTGTTGATGAGTTCACCGCAAGTAATGCGGTCCTTTTTCTCTATGAGATACATGTACACACTAAATGTAAAAGCTATCCAAGCTTCCATTCTTGAAATATTGTGCTAACAAGGTTTCACATTTTGAAACGCTAGAACCACATGACCTTTTAATTCCACCAAAAATGACAGAGTTCTTGTTGTACTTTAATGAGTTACACCTATATTCGTCGCAACAGACACAAACACATACACCGCTGCGTGATTAAAAATTTAGGAATTCAGTAAAACCAAAAAAGATGTTTAACGTTGACCTCTCAGTCTAGGTCGATACGGATGTTGCGATCTACGTTTTGCCTATCCAGAGGACGATTTTTTTTTTTCGTGGAACTTGTTTCCGATCTTTAATATATGATCTTTCACTAGCTGATCACAGTCGATAGGAAAGAATAAATATAAATATTCAGCAGGATAAACTCCGAGGATAGTTTCCCACGTTTCCTGAAAAGTATTTTCCGAGATTCACCCGCAGTGCACTTCCGATAAGGGTCACCCCGTAAATAAGTATCCCTGTGATGGCTAAATCCGAGGCCAGACGTCAAGCCTGAACGAAAACTTATAGCTTTAATTGAAACTTAAAGCAGTACTCTTATCCCATATATCTCCTGCTCGGTTACATATTTTTTCATTATTTCCTTTTAACATTCCGTGGCGTAATTTAGATCTGATGTGGATAGACATTCAATTTTTAGCGTAGACTTCTGAAGATTACGTACTATACATTGTTAGATGTGTAATGGCATAAGTTTGCCATTGGTCAACATTAACATCTCATCAGCTCATCCGTTGTAGAATATTTCCATTCAATATTCAAATTTTCTACTCCTATTCCTTACATGCTGTAAGTAACCGATGCAGATATCGTCAGCAGACTCACGAGATTGAGAAGAGATAGCAGGTATGACAGTGAGTCGAATAGTTATGATAGTGATGATCACGTGACAATAACTACCAAAACAAGGGAAAACCAGCAATAGATCTCATGGAGATTAATTTGCCACACATGTTTTTTTTTTTGGTTTTTTGTTTTTTTTTTTGCTGTGTAATAAAAATGATATAAAGATGAACTTTTTGCCGAAATTAGTTTTCCTTAAGGTGAAAAATGGTTGATGTAAACCTTTAATACCTGATTGTCATAAAAGCATACAAGGAGGGCAGAAAAATTCGTTTTAAATATAGGCAGTATGACTATAATCTATGACCTCATATGTCAATTACATCTCAACGCTGAAGTTGTTGCAATAAAAAGATGTTTGAATCGATTATATTTATTCTGTTTGAGAGAGAAGTTCATCACTAAAAATAATGGCCACGTGTATGAAGTGGTGTAGGATGTCGTGGACACTGAAGGATTTTCTACTTCTTCAGAAAGGAACATATTACGTACACTCGCCATGCCCTGGTGGCTCCAGGAGGAACACCTGCAGACATGTTTCTGTTCTTGGACATGTTGGAAACAGATATAATATGGTGTGGATGATGTGGATTTGATATAGTGTTTGAAACAGGATCAAGAAATTGACAAGAATCAATCGACATGATGGTGATCCCAGCAGTTTGTTGAGCCACCAACACACACGTGAACACATTGTTTTTTTAATGCAATATCACTTTTAGTTTCGAGTCAATGGTCATTCTACCTTGACTAAGCTGTTACTCTCAACGACTGATTGGAGACAAACTTTTCCTGTCCACATTTTCGCCAAAAGCACAAAATGTACGTACACAAAATGTTATCTTGTTTCTTTCTTTGTTGTTTTGGCAAACGGTTTACCTACAGATACTTTCGTATTGATGGAAAGTGAGAATATAGTGAGAATTAAACAGACAAAATATTACATACCATCATTCATAGATGGATTGATAGATAGAGGTTTTCTCCATTAATTGGGAAATTACAAACATGGGATCCCTATTTCAAGGTTGGGTGCATGTAGCTTAGGGTAACCGCAAAGTGCACTTTCTTGCCATCTGGGAAGTTTGTATAAATCCAAAAATTTTCTTGCCAACTGATAGTGGCGCTTTGCTTGGATAGTCCCCCCCCCCCCCTGCACTATGGTCTCTGGCCAGACTCCTCCCTACTTAAAACCTGGGCACGCACCTGTTCATAGACCTATGGCGATATGTTCAATCACAAGATTCTGAAGGCATCCGTGCCTATGAATAACTAGTATTACGGTGTAAACGAGGCAAAGGCTGATTATTACCTCGAAACTTTTTTGTATCTGTTTAGTTTGTCTACATATGCAGCTCAATATGTTGTTTGTTGCAATGAAATGCATACAGGAATTCCCCATCGACAATTGCGGATTTCCGAATTGAAGATACTGAGGGCGCCCACAAGCTATTACCCATGTGGTTCACTTGCTTGGAATCCAAGAGGTGGTTGTTACTACAGTCGTTGGTTGTGTAAGTTGGTGCAAACGTAGACGTCACATTCCACGAACGACTGGCCACTAACTTCAAGAATTAAGTTCAAATAGATAAAACTGGCAGATTGTGACCGCTTACACTCTCAGGAGGTCTTCACAGATAACTGGGCCGACACATATATTTTGCTGTACCTGAGTAGACCCATGCACGGACCTAAAAGATGTATAGCTGCATGAGAATATTGTCTATCTTGGCGTCAGCTGCTCTGCTATTTCCGTCATGTGGTAAGAATACTGCGTTTCGATGATTATCCATTTAGTTAACTGCTCATCATGGGTCTGTATTAAATCTCGCTACTTTTGCAAATATATTGATCAGTAATTTGTTACTTTAATTAGAAGTAGACGTCTTTTCTTTTTTGCAATCTAATTTGAGCTTGACCAAAGTTGTTTATGGAATGACTTCGTATAACCCGAGTGATTTTAGGCAATGTTGATCGGCTGCAATGATTGTTTCGTCATTTCTAGACATGCAGATGACTGAATTATTTGAAGAAGTAAATAATACATTGCCATATTTTTTCACAACTTCTCCCAGGTTAACATTAACCTGGACCAGAAAATTAGGTTTTCTCCTGGCTCTTCTGTTTTATTTGCATGTCGTTCAAATGAAGTGATGACGTTATAGCTCAGGTTAAGACATAGACCGTAGGACACATGCACCAAGCTTAAAGGTATATGCAGATTAAAGAGGGATAATTGATATTTTTTAAAATAATTAGTTTAAACATCTCTCTGAGGTGGTATAGTTCCTCATTTTACTTTTCCTCACATCAATGGATTTGTTTTTAACATGAGACTATGAGTTTGATATCCAAATGTATATGCGTTATTTTGTTTACTAAATGGCACACAAGTATGTTTCGTCGTACGTGAAATACATTCACTGTGTTTTTCGCATATGGAAGACATATGAAAAGTGTGCTCAAATTTGTCTCAAACTAGGGCGTAACAAGAACAATATTGCCAACGTTGTGGACAGTGTGAAACAGAGACTACCTACAACTTTTTTTTCAGAAGAAATGAAAATGTAAAATATCAAGTAAATGCTTTTCATATTAATGAACTATGGAAAGTTTATTGAAGAAATGAGAATTTCGTGTGCCTTGAACAGCTGGGAGTTGAATACACCTCAATCACTCATTATTTGTAGCTTTTCAACATTTTTAGCAGACATAAAAACGGTTAGCTAACATAGGCGTTACTAAAAATCGAAGACCATAGTGTTACGGGAATAGCCCTTACACAGTTATGATGCCTAGTATACTAATGTAAATTGTCTTCACCTGTGTGTTATGCATGAATCATTCTATACAGCTTCTGCCTAGTCAAGTGTGTGTAAGATGCTAGGCATATGTACGTCGTGAGGTCAATTTGCCTCATGAGGTCAATTTACCTCGTGAGGAAAATTTACATCGTGAGGTCAATGCAGCACGTGAGGTATATAGATATTTGTAGAGAATGATAAGCACTGCAGTATATAAAAGGAGTCCGCAGAAGTAAGTTGGTGAGTGAGAGGAGAGTCCGCAGAAGTAAGTTGGTGAGTCAACAGAGGCAGAGCTTGAGAAAGACCTCTCTTTGTACAGTGTAAATATGACGTTGTAGAGCTAGAACATGAATAAAAGTAGCGAAGTCAGAACAATCTGCTGGTAGTCCTGGTCTCATTTCTAACCTCCTGATCTAGCTCCATAACTAGCTGTTATAGTAAGAATAATCATGAGTATGGGGAAAATACTCAGAAAAATATTCATAACAAACAGTGACGAAAATATTAATAGAAGCATGTTGAAAAAAATATGCAGAAAAATAATCATAAGACAATAGTTTCTCAAAGAAAAGAAATCTAAAGTCTTATTGTCATTTAACGCACTGTCCTCTAAGTTTGTCATTTCTGTTGTTTACGTCAAGAACGCTCTCTATCTACAAACTTTTTCGCTCGCAATCGGAAAAACGTTTGGACACATTACTTGCTTGATTTTTGCTTTCATTTTTCGGTAGACAATTGGAATGCCGATAGGAAGGTTCAACTGAGTAGATTCTTCTCAAGAATTCAAGTGTGAAGTGGTCGATATAGGTTTAATATTTTAGAAAGTAAGGAGAGGGAAACCTTACTTCGCAATGTTACTTTAATTAATGGTTATCCACCAGTTTCTATCGTTGTATCTAATTTCACAGAAATCGAGTAATTATCAGTACGATGGATCAGTGTAAAATGTGTTTGGTAGACTTAGGGTTATACTATTGAAATACAATTGAGAGCATCGATTTTTGTATTGATGTCGTATTAGAATATGGATGTTTCATTCCACTCAAGACCAAAACGAGTACCGCAATACTGACCGCCATCAAATGCTTTCTTCAGGAAGGATGCCCCCATCAAATGCATACTGATAGACTCGGTGAAAATTCTTGAAAAGTTTCAAGAACATTTCAAGAGATCGGGGAACTCATTACTTTACAAGGCACCGTTCTTAAAAAGATTCAGTTGAACAAGTCAAAGATATGGAAAGATTTGAGCACCGTAATTCCTTCAAATATATCGATGTGTTGCTGAAACCTGCAAAGGGCACATTTAAAAAAACGTTCAGTACCACTCTACTAGCTTCATTTCGAATCATGACAAAGTCACAATGGCACTCGCCAGGCTTCGTCTGATGTTGCAGAAATTGAATTTTTATCGAAATGGTCCACCATGCAGCGAAAGACTTTCCTACAACATGTGTTCCCCAAATTGATCACCACCCTTTGAGAATGTGCGACTAATAAGCATTTTATTAAAGATTATCCTTCAATCTTTGGGAAACACTCACCGGGAGCTGTGATTCAACGACAAAGATCATAAATACATTAAGAAGATTGCTTTATGCCACAGGATATGGCCAAAGTGGTTAACGCAACTAATCAAACGAAACTACGTCCAGGCTCCACTAGTTGGATGAAGCCATAAAGGCAACGTTGGATATGAAGGATCTTTCTCTATACGAAAACGTGGACGTCTACCATCAGATTATTCAGCGCTATTTACACTCAGAGAAAGCAGAAGGGGTCTTATCTGCGAATGGAATGAGCGATACAACAGCTGTGAAAACCTCTTAGAGTCAAAATGATGTAGCCACTAACGAGGATCAATCTACCAAGACCAAAACGGCCCGACTTTGTCTGCAGTACAGAAATGTCCTCAACTAATGGCGTAACTGTAGCAGACAACAGATACCATATTGTGTTTCGTTTCTAAACCCTTTTAAGTCCTATAGACATCTCGAGTACGATACAAAAGATAGATTACTGGATAAACTTGGCGGCTGTACACATCATGACTTCCAAGCATTGTATCTCCTTCTAATTACACCTCCTGGTTTAAGGTAATACCAGGTTCTTATCATACGGTGTTTGCAGCAGTGTATGCATAAGTTTTAGAGTCATCAGTTCAAAAAGAAACAATATACTGTATACATATTTGGCTCGATTTTCTTCGTTTGGTCCCACAAAGAGTCTCCTCTTGGTGGCTCCCATTCTCCATTGACACTTAAGTTACACTGTCAAAGTACAAAACTCTCTCCTGCAAACGATCGAGAACATGGCACAAGCGCAATTGAGCATGACATGCTGTGAAAGCGACTATAACAACATTCACACGGGCATCGGGATAAGCAAAGTCTTCTTTGGTTTTGTAACAGACCTCCAAGATTTCCTCATTTATCAATCGCAAATTTCTAACCTTCGTTTGATCGGTGTCATTCAGTAATTCATATAACCGTGACACCTCAGTCACCACCTCGGTCTGTTCTAATCTGACCGCTGTCCAAACTACTCCCAAAAGCTATTGAACATCAATTTTTCTAAGGTGTCGAGACCTAGATCACTTAGTTTTCGTCAAGTTCAATGCCCTCGTTGTCAGCAATAACCTGTAATGTAAGTCTCTCGATCGTTTGCAGTGATAAACCACGAGGGCCATCGAGATCCTTCTTGTTTGACTTTAAAAATGGTAGTGATATACTCAGTGAATAAACCACCCGTATTTTTAGTCTTACCATACTGAGCCCTGTGTTCAAAGTGCCACACAACTAAGACATTCAACACTTTGTAGCCCCTTTCAATTGAGTGTTCAAATTCAAGGGTTGACCACCTACCGGTTATTTCTCTTTCTGGATCAGAATGATTGCAATTGGCACTTGTACTTGAAACACAGCTCAAACAAAGAGGAAACATAAGTTTGTTATATATTTTGACTGGGAGAACTGAATGACAAAGATCGTGTGATATGTCACCTTTACTCACTGTATGGTGATACATAGGGTACGAAACATATTGTTGGTATAGGGATACAACACACATAAATCGACGTTTTTTCCTCCCCATCAACTTCATGGAATAACCTAACGCCATTTGTTCTTGTTCTTCTTCCAAAAAAAAAAGGGTCCCAACTCGATTCAAAAGTTCAACGATTGAAATTTGATAGCGTGGCTGTACTGTGTCCTCATCATAACACTCAGGACAAAAATTATTTTTCCTTCCGCAGCATATCCATCTACCCAGTACGGCCCCATCTTTCTTTCCCTTTCATTCTGAGCGTATTGTATAAGTTTACCTCTATTTACACTCTCGTAGCGTAACCACTTTTAAAGTCATATGGCATACCTTACAGTAATCCTCAACATAATTGTGTGGGTAAACAAGCCCGTTCATTGTTTTTTTTTTTTTTAACCTCACTAACCAATCATGTTTAGTCAATGTTTGCAATGACGAAAACGTTCACGAAGAATCATTGAATTACCTTTGCTGTTCTCCTTGATGTGATGCTGGAAACAGGTTTGATTTTTAAAATTTGCCGCTACACTTGCCACTATGAATCCACTCACTTCCAAGATCACTCTTACAATTACCTATAAAACAGACATTGCAAGTGCTTTCGCATTTGTCGTGCGAATCAATCATTCAACGCATTGTGTACACATAGGCGTAGGAGCCCAATTTGATTTTTGGGGGGGGGGGGGGGGTTGTAACAACTTGCCCAAAAAATACAACCAAAAATAATTTTGCTCTTTGCGTGCGTTTCACATGTTAGTGTACATTCCATATGGGCAACCATTGGTTGCTATATCGCAAAGATGGCATGCTTATTACATACAATCATTTGCGTGTCATTTTATTATTATTTTGGGGGAAGTCGTTAGAATAATGATAATAATAATGTTTAACCATAACAAAACACGCTGGTGAATTGCAGAATATAAAAGCATAGCTCCCAAGTTTCGGAGAGCCTAGATGCGGGTCCACCCCTGACCTGTCCGTCGGTGGACAGTCGGCCTGGGGGCGGGGTATAAGGGAGGGGTGTCCCCCTCAACTTTACGAAAAATTTTGAATTTTAGAAGTGTTTAAACGCAATTTGGTGGCACTTTTTTAGCAAGTCAGTCAACACAATTTCTTTCGGCTGCAACCAAAACAATCCCTGCAGATACTCACAAACTCGCAAAATTTAAACTTTTCCAACTGACAATTATCATCGATTATTGTAATTCGAAATTTCTGGTGATGTACATGCAGTGCGTCAAAGGCCACTCAGCAATTTTGCGTTTGATGCTAGTACCCGGTGACCGATCGTCTGACAATGTCGTCTGACCGTGTAGGTTTAATTGACAACTCTGAAACAAGCCCCTTTTTTACCTCGCGAAGCAGGCATTTGTTTTTGGCTTTAACTTTTGCACGGCGTGATTACATTCGACTTCCCAAGTTGGTGTGGAAAAACTTACCTGTTCGACGATCGTAGGCCCACCTGCTACGAAGGTTACAGTGTTGTGACAACAAACGTCGCACTTGAGAGATGCACTGCAGCGCGATTAGTGAATGTAGGCCTACTATGAAATAGTTGAGTTTGTGTGTAGAGTTAATTGGAAGTTTTCAGTAAGTTAACAGTGCTTGATATTTGAGCGTGGCACTTTCAAGACTAGGAAGATTTAAAGTGCTGGTTTTTCAGAGGACTGGGCAGGTCAGCGGGTTGGGGTGTTCAAATGCGGGTCAAACCCGCCGGCGAAATGCGGATCACTTGGAAGGTATGTAAAAGTGCTTGTACAATTCAAATGATGAAGTATTTCATTCACATACACCCCCTCTAATATTTGCGCATATTAAAAAATTACTGGTTAAATCATTAAGATGTAAAAAGTTTTCAATAAAAGAAAGAATTTCTGCTCCGCCTGGATCCAAAAATATTTATAATGTCTTCCATTTGTTCTTGCATTACTCTGTTCGTAAGATCTCACTCAATATTTAGAATTGCAAGATTATGGAGTCTTTGCTGCCCCATGGTGTTTCGCAAATACGTTTTTAGCCTGCGTAGACCACTGAAGGCTATCTCCGCAGAACATGACGTTGCTGGGATGGTTGCCGTTATCAGATGTTCTTACGTACGCCCTGCTGTATACGCCCCGTGAGAGTGTGCAGTATAGGCCTACTACTTATACTATGCGACATGCTAACGTAAACAACGAAATATGTTATGTAGATAGAGAAAAAGTATGTAAGGCCGATTGTGCCAAAATTCTCTTTTAGATTAGTAGGCTAAATGGCGAATTTAGTCCGACAAGTTTAAGAAGTTTATTTCAATTATTTAGGATATTTTTTACAACTTTTAAAATTTTCTTTAGCTGCATCTTTTCAATTTATTTTTCTTTCAGTAGGTGCCCGAAAAATTGCTAACATACTGCCCGAATTTTCACAGAAATTTTTAGTTGGGGGGGGGCTGCCCCCTCCTACGCCTATGTGTGTACATGACAATAACAACCCCTTCCGTAAAAGACATTTGGTTGCACCAACAAGTTAAAGTGATCCTCATGAAGGTGAATGACTATTTGTTTCTCTTTTGCTTAATCTGTACTCTCGAAAATCACGGCACGGTGGTTACTGTAACCCACTTGAAAAAATAAGTTGGCAGCGGCGACCAGAATAATTTTGAAAAACTCGCAATTCAGCAATGCCACACTTTCGTTATAGAACCCGGCGTTTTTAGGTACAGCTTTAGCCAATTTTATCTTAGATTTTTCTTCCTTTTTAATTTGCATTAATTGAGGGTGATTTTGTCTTTTATAGCGAGAGCTGTTACTGGTACTCGAGCGCAATAAAGGCCATTTTCATCCCGAGGAGTACTAATCATGCTTTGCTTACCACGAAATCAATCATCAACAGACCTTTGCCGGTAAATTTATAACGGTTAGATCTATCCCTCCAGATGGCAGTTTCAAATGGACCAAATTTATCCTAATTTCAACATCGAGGTACACTAATTTGATGTTTTTCTCTACAGTCACGCCACAGCGTCTAGTGAAAGGCAAAGCAATGGGTCTATTCAATTGCTCTTTGATTACACGTCGTGAGGTGAAACCAGTATTACCTAATTAAAATGTAAGTAAATGATCAAAATTCTGTCCTAACATTTGGGGCAACTTGCCGACGTTAAAATTTTCAATCGCAGTGAAATTAAACTCAATACAATGCGGTAATTATTTGAAGTCGCTTTCTAGGCCTACTTCTAAACATACTTTTGGGTAACTTTTACAATGTCATAGCGTTTGCTAACCTTAAAGTCCCTGAAACTGTCTTGACTAGCATCAGAACTGTCCCCGTTGGTGAGCTCCTCCATCTATGTCTTTCGGGTCTCTCTGCCTCCTCCACAAGTCTATAGTGGTATAGTCACTCTATTGAGCTCCGATGTCAAACCCTCTTTGTTCACTCTTCCCACTGACGATTTCCGTGTTCCCGATGACCTCACGACTCATTGGAGCATTGACAGTGACACGAGGAAGCGTAAATAAGCAAAACTAATAATAAGAATATATACTAAAAAAAAAATCTATACAAGCACTAAGGAATGAAAAAACAGCAACACTAGAATTTTCGGAATTATTGCACAGCACTTAATACTTCTTTCTTTTCAGTTCAGTTTCAGTTTTCTTAAAGAGGAAAAAAATTATAATGATGTCTCACTTTTCTCATTTTGGCTTTCGGAGGGTCCGTTCTGCCACAGTAAGCAACTTGCACATCCTTTGTAAAAAGTGATCCGGTTCATCATCGATTAAGATTTTCTCGGCAGTGATGATTTCCAAATCCTGAAAAGACGACGCAGATTCAATTCTTTGAGTTGTAGGATCCATATTAGATAAATAATTTAGCGTCATTTAAAAAGTGAAAGTACAAACTAAGTTTTTTAAAACACTATACGATAAGCGATGATAAGTATTTTTTTCTCTTAGCTCTTCCTTGCTCCCAGGTGAACTTAATACTGAGACCTTTTGGAAACAAATCCCATATCCCAAATCAGCTCCGTCTTGGGAAGCATGTCTATAAACTGCCTCTTTTTCAATCTGTCCAATCAATCTAAGCTATGATTGGATAGTATTTTCTACAATTCAATGTTTATCTTAATGTTGATTGGATATTCTACTCTACCTAAACTTGGATTGCATTTTCTAAACTTTTCCGCCGGACATCACTTAAGCAATGGGCGATGAAGTCAATTTAGCCTATCAATACCCTTTATTATCTTTGTTTGTAACTCCGTCGTGAAACACTTCCCTAGGTGTACCTTTCTCTGGAGTAATTGGGTATTGACATTCACTCCGAAACCTTGTTTATTTTCAGTCCCCTTCAAACTTAACCCAGCTGGCGAAATGAGACTACTTTTTAATTATCGCTTTTTTGTTCACCTTCTTATCTTAAGCATTTAGTTAGCACTTTATTAACCTTTCAGTTTTGGACTTAATGTTAATTAACGGATTTCACTTTCATTTAATGACGCGTTACTCACACCAAACCATATTTTACATTTTAAATCCATCTCCAGAATTCATTCATTCTTTTGATAGCGGTGAGTGAATACTGTTTTCGAAATCGTGAGGCACGTGGAAGTCTTGGGGCCTGCGATGGTGAGATAAACTTACAGGGGAACAGCACGAAAGAAGCATGCTGTAACGCAGGAGGTGAAGGGTGGACAGACAAAGCTAATGGTAAAAGATGCAAAGATGCATGTGAAGGGGTAGTCGAAAAAGAGGCAGAACAAAATCAACCAGAGGAGGAGGAAGAGCAGCAAGAGGAGGTCACAGACAAACCACAGGAAATTGTTGAAGGTAAACCTTATTCCCTTTTTAAGTATTACATGGAAATGTTGGATAGTCGAAAGTTTTTGCTCCTTACCCTCTTCATATCTTACAAATTTGATCTAATTATTTCATCACCCGCAACTCTTTTCCAAACCTTCGACCCATTTTTTTTTTTTTTTTGCTTGCTACACTCTTCCGATCTTTTAAGTTGTACCTAATTATATTTTGCAGCACAATTTCTTTCTAAACCCTTGTCCGGGGTACAAATAATCAACATTCATGTAATTAGTTCACAGAATAATGCATTGCATCCAGAAGGTAAATTTTGCGTCATGCATGGTGATTTTTCCACTACCTTTTGACTGCAAACCAATAATAAAGACTAGACCTAACGGGAGATGAAAATTAAGATATGACCATTTCATTGAACCTTTTGATGCTTTTTAACATCCAGACTGTATATTTGAAGAACCAAAAGTGTAGAATGTTTTAATTTGCTCTTTGTGCAGGGTTTGGATGCACGTGTCTTTTAAAGATACCTTTCTGCATATGTTTTTGGCTCAGTTTCCCTGCTCTAAATCATCCATTTAACTTACTGTAATGTGAACTTTAACCTTAGTAAGTGTACTGTCTACCTATGTAAAGATTTTTTATTAGATAATCGTAGAAACGTGTATTTTCCAGTACATTTACAGCGATTTAAATTTAATACTCTCATTTACGATGAATGACCACGCGATGCCACTGACAGGTTGCCAAGTAGAGTCTGAAGGACCAAAAGACAACTCTACTCTTCAACTGCTTGTGAAACTCGCTCTACCCAATTGTTTTGTGGACGATATGGTGTCGTGAAGATTTTTTTCCTCCCCTACAAAAATACATATCTTAACATCGATCGATTGGTTAATTATCAAAGGGTAGACTATTTCAGCTCTAGGAGCGTACCCCACAAAGTTTCATCATGCAGTGATGATGAGCCCATTGGGTCGGCAACAGGCAATATGTACAGCTTTCCGTACCTTTCCCGTAAGGTAAGACAAACAACTACGGGAAAAAAATCTTTCACTGGAATTTTTTGTTACATACAGAGTCTTTCAAAATTGGCCAGGTAACATAGAATGTCATCATCAGAACTTAGAGTATGGAACCCACGAAGCTTACACGCTGGATTTGAAAGCTCTTCTTGTTGACTAGAAGATGTGATAGATGTGAAGATCCTTAAAATTATAGGTATCGTCTGCAGAGCTGCAATTCTTTCCTTTTTTGTCTCTAGCTCTGACATAACTAACCTATAGTTTTCACAAAGTTCCTTTATATAATCAGTCCTCATAAGGTTCAGGGGTGGGCAACACTCCTTGTTAATCTTCCTGCCTTCTCCGCCCTTCGAGTTCATGTTTGGGAGGGATAAACAACAATACTGTAACTCAGAGGATGAAAATCAACAACCTGCAGAACACCAAGAAAACCGACTTGAAAATAAAATACATCACAATGCAATAGTGGCAGTGAGTTAAACTTTGAACGATTGACTAAGCTATACGTCACTAATTGTGGCTAAGGGCTTCCACGGGGCAAATAACACCCACGCGACTACGGCATTGTAGAGTCTGGAGGACCAAAAGACAACTCTACTCTTCAACTGCTTGCAGCAATGTCTTTATTCTAAAAGAATTTTCCACCAACGAGAAAACTTAACACAATGTATGAGATTTTTTACCGTTCTATCATTTAAGCAGTAAAACATAACGATTTTATCAGAGGAAGCTTCTTTAGATGGGAAATAACGCTTTGAAAGTTGGATTTCAGCACGAGCCTGAAAATGTGTGACGTAGAACCGACAAATACTGTCTTCCATTATTTGCACTCATCGTGTTTCTGGCAAGGTCTTACGACGCAAAAGCTCTTTAGCTCAGAGATTATGTAAACCCCATGAATGTCTACATTCAGTAAGATACTTTTTGCGCACGGCATGAAACCAGTTGAGCTGTTATTTTGATTGACATAAAATTTAATTACTGCCAATTATTTAAGACCCACCAAACAGAGCGAAGGTTAGCTGTGTAATTAACTCAAAGGAATTTCTATCCTTTATTCGTCGGCACCAGTTCAATATCATTTACAGAGCAACGTCATTTAAGTCAACTCATCCTGAAACAATTAGGTAGCTCTGAACAATGCTTTGAAAAGTAGGTCTATGCCACTCCCTGGTGAAACTAAGGTTTTATCACCGAATAAGAGATCAGAACAGTACTGCAACCCACAGCTTGCGATAAAAATCACCAGCAATGTTCAATCTAGATTTGTCGGTACTACGTCACAACGAACTGATTTCTAGCACCAGACTCGTACCATATTTACTAAAATAATTGATTTTCCGATTTCTTTGAGATATTTCCTGAAAATGAGAACGATGACTTGCCTTCAATAATGTTTTCATCTTTTTAAGAGACATGAGAAGCGATGGAGGGGAATTCCTTTAACTCATTCCCATGGTAGCACTGTACACTGAGGCTAAGCTTATGCACTTAAGTATACAAACAAGCATGCATCAATGGCATTAACCTACCCAAGGAATAGGATTAACTTACTTAATAATACCGCATAGGAATTCGTACAGGCTACTAAAAAATAGCCAGATCCCAACAACCATAAGCTGGGGGTATTCAGGGTGGTGCTGCAGGTATATGTAAACAAGGACTAATCGTTAGTGTTGAACAATGGACAGGGACAAATGTGATGTAAGGTTTAGGGGTTGCTGCTGACATTAATTTAATAACGTAACGGTTTACTAATAATTGTTTAGATTTAACACAAAATGCAAAAATAAACTCCCAACGTTTTCTTGACTCAGCAGCAGGTGAATGGCGACAAACGTGTGTTTCCTTTGTAAAGTGAGAGTGTATGATCGGTGTCTGTAGCAGATAATGTCGCAGAATTGGTTTAATTGTATAACATTTCAGCTAAATTCAAGTAAATTACCCAGCAAGGGGATTAATTCCACTGTTGTCTATCTATAAAGATTATGAGTAAGTCTTGTCTTTTTTTTTTTAAATATTTACATCTTATTTACTTATCTCTCATCACTTCCATCTCTCTGTACGTGAAGCACGAATCTATGAAATCATTTTACTTTGTGGTGTCTATGGTCGCAAAATCTTTTAAAAATTTTTTAAACATCCTTAGATATCATTAGAACATTAATGTACTCTTAACCTGTCAATGCAGTAAAATGTCTACAAGGGACCAATTTTGTTGACTAAAGATAAATAATAGTCGTGATGAAATTTGCAGAGGTAATCATTAATTTCACACTGTACTTCAATACAGAAGACCACTATCGAAGAGACTGTATGGTGTCAAAACAGTCTCAAATCGCTTAATTTATGAATTTCCCTTATCATTTGTAAAACCAAATAAAAGAGCAATCTAACAGAAAAATGTTCTTTACATCCACTGTTGTCACGAAAGTTTCCGAAGAATCAGTTCTTCCTGATCAGGTGCAGAACCTATATTCCCTAAACATTCCCTTAACATATTTTGTTTTTTCTAGAACGTTATTGCTTCCGTGCAAGGGAAGCCAATGGCGCTCTTGGATCATGCGAGGGATTAATTGGCATGAAGAAAAAGGAAGAGTGCTGTAGTCATGGGGGTAAAGGTTGGACTGTAAAAGCGTCCGGTAAACGATGTGAGGACACATGCCACGGTGGTGAGTGAGAGAAAGCAGTTAAATAATAACAATACTTTTCCTCAATTGAGAGGAAATACGGAACACACGACCTTCGAAAACATACATATGAGGTGAAGTGAAGTTAATATATACATATGTTATGATATAAAGTCATTGCAAATAGGTTGCACAGTCAATACGTACATAGGTTATAGTCTAGTCCGATCATAATAAACGTGTTATACTATAATTATATACATATATGTAGTTTATAGGCCAAATTAGCTTTAAAAAGTTCTCTACTTGTGTGAAGGAGCAATATTCAATGAATACATGAACTTGAACTATAAAGACTTTACTTCCGCCGCAGTAATTAACAGTAGCATAATTCCCTGGTGAGAGGAGACGTTTAATCACATGTCTTTGAAACAGGGTAGTAGAAATTAATGAGGCGAATATAAACTCCGTCTAACGTTCATGTATTCATTGTATATACTATGACAGTAATTTAAATAGATTTTAAAAACAATATAATTATGTAAATTATGATAGAGAGCACTATAAAAGTGTTATGATTAAAAGTTGATATCTTTACGTGATAGGCCTAACGTAAATTTGATATAGTCAACTATACATTTTAAAACACAAAACACATTGATAACGTTTCTTTTAAGGCTGTCAAGACCAGGAAGAAATACAAAGGTTACTCATATTGCTGTGCCTGGGTAACAGTTCCCGGTTATGCAATGTACCATTTTTGAATTTTTCTTCTGGGGAGGAAGGGGCAAAACGTTGCAGAGTCTCCCCCCCCCCCCCATCCATCTAATAAAAATTGACTCCTACGCCTATGTTCAGGGCAACGATTAAGTTTGGTCGAGCGGCGATACTCTTTTTATGAATTCATGGCACATACACGTACATTGTAATAAATTACTGAGCTTCGTAGCTGCATAGCTACTTTGGCTTTCTGTTGGTGTAGTATTATTACCCACAATTTATCTTCTTTTGTCAGTGGTGGATCGAGGTCCAGTGGGCCATTGCTTCAGTGCTTTGCGCAAGAGACAGCGGGGAAACAGATGCTCCAATTCCGTTGGAGAAATGGGAAGAATACAATGTTGTCAAGAAAACGGAAATGGCTGGTCAGAAAGCTCAGACGGAAGGAGATGTGTGGTACCCTGTGGTACCCTGGATCCAGGTAGGAGACAATCAGGGCAAAGGTAGTGTATGTTGACTTAAGAACTCATTTATAAGGTTTTTCTTATGGTTATGTCCTTAAGTAGATAGTGACCCATTCTCAAGAATGAAGACGAATCGTGAATGTAGACAGACGTATCAGAGATAAAGGTCTATGATTATGATTATTTTATTTAATTTATGTGAAGATCTCGGAAAGATGGTTATTTGATTAACATCGTCCGTCCGTGGCATTGTTCGTAGTATCCATGAAGACCGTACACATACAGTAGTCAGGTCCTGACGTAGAGAGGAGGGCGTTGGGGGTTGACGTGCAGGTGACAGCAATAGCAGGATCTATTCTTTTTCTTTCATCCGTTTCATATCTTCTTCACTCGTGAGTAAATGAGGAGTAGTACACGGATTCTTCTTCTTTTCTTTTTACAGTGGATGGCGGCTGGAGTGACTGGAGCGGCTTTTCGCCGTGTTCCGTGACGTGTGGAGAAGGTAACCAAACTCGAACTAGGACTTGTGACAATCCCCCTCCAACTCACGGTGGCGCTTATTGCGAAGGAAAAGCAGTCCAAGTGGCGATTTGCCACGAAGGCAAATGTCCGAGTAAGATAAACTAGAATTCATATTTCAATATTTCAATAATTCATATTTCAATAAATCCTGCAAATTCTGAACATCATATTGATCTTACCTGGAAAAAAATTGTCTTAAGAACAGGTTACTGAAAATCGACTGGAGTGCAATCGTGTCGAAACAAAAATATCAATTGATGGCACTATTGATAAATCTATGACCATCACATGACAACCTCACTAACACACAACACCATTTCCCTGTTATCTATCTCTATGTTCAGTACATGGTAATTGGGGTAAGTGGGGACGACCAGGACCTTGCTCAGAAACATGTCAATATGAAGGATCTCCCGTCTACAGACAACAACGAAGACGATGCAATAACCCGGCCCCTGCACACGGCGGTAAAGATTGCAAAGGAGAGGATCTCCGTGTGATAAGGTGCCAGTCTCTACCCTTTTGTCCGAGTAAGTATATACCTACCTGCTAAATGTATTCGATGACATTTAGCTTCAGACAATAAGACACGAAAAGATTTAAGGATATAATTTAAAAGACGACAGTGATTAATGCCATACCGATGGACAGTCCAGAGTCAGTGGTTAATCCCTACTTTTTTCCCACTTTGATGCTGTCATAGTAATGCATGCTAATGAGTAGGTGGGTTTCAATATAAAACTTTGAAATGCAATGGAAGGCCTGCAATCTTTTCCATATCAGAATGTATGTAGTATTTGTCAATTTCTGTTTGTTACATAACTTTAAATCAATCAAATAAAAGTAAGACTAACTGGACAATAAGACGATAATCTTCAGTGGAAGACTTAAACAGTCACGTCATACCAGTTGCCTTATTCCAGTCAACTGGAAGAGAGCACGACTGATTTATGATGAAGGGAAGAACTAGACTATCAATTTCACTGCGCAATCATACATATACCTATGACAATAAATGGACTTTTTTCAAGGCCGCTATGATGTAAAAACCAAGCAACATACCGTAGGTCTATTTTATTTAGCAAACCAAATCTTTCATTACTAAATCATGTGGGTTTAAAGTACATCTTTGATTACATCCACGAAAATAGGGCAGTCTGGTCACTTTCATGCTCCTGATCGCAGATCTGATGTTCTTAAATGCACAAAGTAGTGCAAAAAGCACCTAAGAACACCCTCAATGGGCATGGTTTTCACATTTCGATCATATCTTGAGCACATCGATGAAACTTTGCAAGTGCATTCTCTGCATGCTCCTGGTAACATATCAGCAATTCCTAGGTGTCCAAATTGGTGCAAGCGGTACTTAAGAACACCGGAAAGAGGGCGCTGTAAAAAGTAAAATGTTAGTCCAATATATGCTGCTAGACATATTCTCTAAAAATGAGATCAATGAAGCACTTTGAGGTTAATAAAAAATTTTATCGCCGAACAATTGGCCGCGATTTGAGTTGCCAAACTACACAAAAATCTAATCGATTTATGCACTCTACTTCTTTAGTAGATACCAAAGTGCATATCCCAAACTCACTGAAACTTATCAATACCTCAACAGAAACTCCGCACACCCACCTCTCATCTTTAAAGACTTCATAAACGGAGAAGTGCTCCGTTATGTACGTCTCTGTCGCAACGAAATCGATTTCATGGAGAAAAGAGATGATCAAAAAGAAACCTCTAGTGAAAAACATAGAATGAAGAAGGAGGATTTGCCCTGGCAACTAAAGGCGTTTCTTTCGAAAACCCTGAGCAATATCTCACCACCAAACCCAAAGGGAACCACCTCTAGTCTTCAAATTGACATATATCCCCAAATTAAATCCCAGAACCTAAAAGAGGCCATTCCTGAAACACTGGAATTTAATATCAGAGCATCCGCCATTATCCAAGCTGTTTCCAAACGACCAGATTCTTGCCTATGGAAGGGCCTAAATCTAAAAGATTTAGTAGTTGTTAACTGGCAAGGTTACAAAGATCTGCTAAATGCGCTTACTCTGAGCTGAAAATTGATAACATGGGGCACAGAACCCGCATTTACAAACAATAAAAATATTAGATTCAGATTCATGCTACTTTATTTCAAATCTCAACAGCCAACACAACAATAATTAGATGTACAATGTGATGAGATATGAGGAGTGAAAACAAGAAACTCAGAAGAGCTTCTGTGCGTTGATACCCCTTGACAAAAGAGTAGAAGAGGGAAAGTCAATAAAAGTAAAAAAGGAAGACAAAAGAAAATTAACCGACCAGGAATAGAACAAAAAAGAAGAGAAACACAAAATAAGTCAGAGGAAGTTCCTGATAAGGTGATATTTTAAATGGGTTTAAGCTTTTCAATAATTTTGCTATTCGTGATATCAATAAGGAGTTCATTTCAGAGTTTGGCACCAACAAAACAGATCTTGAGTTTGGAGGATTTAAGTCTGATGTAAGGGATAACTAGTTGGTTGAGGGCACGACTGGGATGATTGGCACTACGTAATTAAAAGAAATTATTGAAACTGGACGAGTCACTATGATTATGTAACCAATGAAAAAAGGAATGTACCACCGTAATAACATCACATATATTAAGAATATGGAGGCTAGCAAAAAGTGGGGCAGTGTGATGTAGATTACCTGTATCGCTGATATAACGCATAGATCTTTTTTGCATATATACTATGATATATATGCCAAATATGTAAAATTTTAATAAGTTTTACTACTGATGAAGCTGCTCCACATTTGAGTATGAGAGTAGAAGCCCTCTTATAGAACCGATACTTTGTCATATCATTATTTAAAAGTACGTAAATTCTGTTATTTAGAAGTATGCCATTTTTACTTATAAAAAGTTGAAAATGTTTAACCAGGGTTTCATTCAACAACTCATGTTTCTGATAAAAAAATCCCAGTCTGGTTCTGTCCCCTTGTTGGGTTCGATAGAGTCCAACAGGCTTCCCCAGTTTCAATTTCCGTGTTTCGTTAAAGGAATAGCAGTTGAAGTGGCGATATTTATGGTCCCCCTCATACAAGTAAGAAAAACTAAAAATATTGCACTTGGGCCCGTTGATAAATCTATGACCATCACATGACAACCTCACTAACACACAACACCATTTCCCTGTTATCTATCTCTATGTTCAGTACATGGTAATTGGGGTAAGTGGGGACGACCAGGACCTTGCTCAGAAACATGTCAATATGAGGGATCTCCCGTCTACAGACAACAGAGAAGGCGTTGTAATAACCCGGCCCCTGCACACGGCGGTAGAGATTGCAAAGGAGAGGATCTCCGTATGATAAGGTGCCAGTCTCTACCATTTTGTCCGGGTAAGTATATACTTACCTGCTAAATGTACTTAGCGTACGTTATTGAAAGAAATTATTGAAACTTGACGAGGCGCTTACATGTAAGCAATAAAAAATGAATATACCACCGTAAAAGCGATTTACGTCATATATATTAAGAATACGGAGGCTGGCAAAACGTGGAGCAGTGTGATGTAGATTACCTGTATCGCTGATGTAACGGATAGATCTTTTTTGGCATATATTACGACATATATGCCAAATATGTAAAATATTAATAAGTTTTACTACCGATGACGCTCCTCCATATTTGAGTATGAGAGCAAAAACCGGTTTATGGAACCGATACTTTGTCATATCATTATTTAAAAGTACGTAAATTCTGTTATTTAGAAGTATGTCATTTTTACTTATAAAAGTTGAAAATGTTTCACCGGAATTACTTGCAACAAGCTCATATTTCTGATATAAACAATCCCAGTCTGATTCTGTGTCCCCTTGTTGCGTTAAATAGTGTCCAACAGGTTTCCCCTAATTTTGATTTTTGCGTTTCATTGAAGGAATAGTAGCCGAAGTGGCGATTTTTTATGGCCTCCGTCAGACGAGTAAGAGAACCTAAAAGTATTGCACTTCACATTTCAGTACATTTTTAATCATATAGACTTATTGCCCTTAAAGATGTCATGAGTTTACATCATATTTGAAAAAAAAAAGTTTTCTTTAAAACAGTTTACTGAGTATCGACATGTGCAATCGTGTTAGAACAGAAATGTAAATTGGTGGCCCCGTAGATAAATCTATGACCATCATAACAACCTCACTATCACACAACAACTTCCCGACTACCTCTCTCTATGTACAGTACATGGTAATTGGGGTAAGTGGGGACGACCAGGACCTTGCTCAGAAACATGTCAGTATGAGGGATCTCCAGTCTACAGACAACAGGGAAGGCAATGTAATAACCCGGCCCCTGCACACGGCGGTAGAGATTGTGAAGGAGAGGATCTCCGTGTGATAAAGTGCGAATCTCTACCATTTTGTCAGGGTAAGTATATACTTACCTGCTAAATGTATTTAGCGTACGTTATTGAAAGAAATTATTGAAACTGCACGAGGCGCTTACATGTAAGCAATTAAAAATGAATATACCATCGTAATAGCGATTTACGTCACATATATTAAAAATATGGATGCTGGCAAAAAGTGGAGCAGTGTGATGTAGATTACCTGTATCGCTGATATAACGGATAGATCTTTTTTGGCATATATTACTACATATATGCCAAATATATAAAATATTAATAAGTTTTACTACTGATGACGCTCCTCCACATTTGAGTATGAGAGCAAAAACCGCTTTATAGAACCGATACTTTGTCATATCATTATTTAAAAGTATGTAAATTCTGTTATTTAGAAGTATGTCATTTTTACTGTTAAAAAGTTGAAAATGTTTCACGCGTTACACGCAACAAGCTCATGTTTCTGATAAAAAAAAGTTCAGTCGGATTCTGTGTTCCCTTGTTGCGTTGCGTTAGTAAAACCAGTTTACTGGGTATCGACAGTAGTGCAATCGTTTCAGAACAGACATATAAATTGATGGTCTAATATCTCTCTCTTTGTCCAGTACATGGTAACTGGAGTAAGTGGGGACGACCAGGACCTTGCTCAGAAACATGTCAATATGAGGGATCTCCCGTCTACAGACAACAAGGAAGGCAATGTAATAACCCGGCTCCTGCACACGGCGGTAGACATTGTGAAGGAGTGGCTCAACGTGTGATAAAGTGCGAATCTCTACCATTTTGTCCGAGTAGGTATACTTACTTGCGAACTGTCTGAATATTCCATGACATTTAGCTTCGACCTGACAGGGCTATCTTTAAAACATTAAAAGTTTTTATGTGTAGACCTGTAATTTAAAAGACAAAAGTAGATTAATGCCACATGTGCGGTCACACCCTTCATACTTCTCAGTCAGTGAATCATCGATACTGCATGATAATAAGGATGGGGGGGGGGGGCTCAATAAAAAATCTTGAAAGGTATTTGATGGCCGACATCCTTTTTTTTTTCCATAGGGAACATATATTGCAATCATTTGTTGTTTTCCTAATATCGTACATTCCGTGTTTTACTGCAAAGTTTTCATCACAAAAATGCATCACGTGAAAGTTACACATTGTCTAAGCAATTTTGAAGTGTTTTGCTAATAGTTTCGTGACTTCAACGGTTAAAACAATAAGGTCACAAAATAAAATAAATTCCTTTCCAGAGGTGAATAAAAGAGCTACTGTTATAAAACGCTCCCTCATGCACTTTTCGTATATTCACTTTTTGATGCAGCCGAAGAATTGACCGCTTCGTACCATTTTTTACAAAGAAAAGGCATGGACTGATAACATAGGTCTAGCTTTCTTTTTGATGGGCGAAGAAGTGAGAAAAATATAATTTAGGGCCACGACGTCCTTATTGGGCCTTATTGCATGTCCGAATGCCATGTCGTCTTAACGGGGTCGAAATAATGGAATGATGTATTGTCGTTATATAAATTGGCCAACACCTTTCCATTGGCTAATATTCTTGCTTCCCACCCAGTGTAAATATAATCATCCAGGGCAAATGGAAACAGCTTCTTTTACTTTACCAAAGGTGAAAATTTGTGAAGAAAACTAGGAAAGAATAAGAAACTTTGTTGTGTGAGATGTGATTACATTCATTGTTTGCGCTTGCCCGTAATGACGTCATAACATCGCCTGTGCATACTCTGCAATAGTTGCAGGCTGCGCGTTATGTGATGCAAGTGGTCCATTTCGCTTTACTCTTCAACCATCCAAAGTAAACACGGATGAGAGCGTTATACATGGCGCAGGAACCTACGTAGGCATTTCCAGTGTAACACACAACACGTTGAGCATCGTATGCCAAATAGATCAGCAAGTTAATTCATTCTCTCTAACCTTCGTTGTACTTTTAAAGGGTGAATTATGCATGCTTATTCACTTCGTTACGTTGCCAAGGCTCGTAAGTAGTCACTTTGTTGAGCAAAATCTTCATTAGCTACTTAACAGTTTAGTTGTATTTCTTTTGCTAAGCGACCACCTGACAAACCATGATTTGACCTAAGTCTACTCAAGGGTGTATTGATCAAATCAGTGAAGTACCTACTGTGAGAAAACTAATTTAAATTTAAATTTATTCACATGCAAGCATTTAAGGACAATATAATTCATACACTGAAAAATTCTTATAGTTGATGGAAGTTGGTCCGATTGGTCGGATTGGTCGGAATGTTCGAAAACCTGCGAGGATGGCCTCAAATTCAAAGTGAGAAAGTGCAACAACCCAGAACCGCAACATGGTGGCAAGAACTGTACAGGCAATGACCGTATGGTAGCGGATTGCCATAACTGGCGAAGATGTCCAAGTAAGTATAGGCCTATACTACCTTCCTATTCTCACATAACTGCAGTTCAGATTTTTCGACATTATTTGAAAAATTTACAATAATTTACTGAGTTAAAAAAAATGAGAAGTGATTACAAAAAGATTTTAAAACTTATCCGGCCATCCAGGTTAATCATCCCTAACAAAGAAAGAAACAAAGCTAAATCAAAGAAGAAAAAACGAACACAGAAAAGAAAAGATAGCAACATCAAGGAAAATAAAGGAACAAGAAGAAACAAAAGAATAACAACAAGTGAATGAATCCTGTTTGGAAATTAAATGGGTTTTCAGCTTTTTTGAAAGTGTTCAAGTATTTACTGTATTGTGCATTATCAGAGAGGAAATTCTTAATATTTACACCTTGTTATCCAATAGCTTCTTAAGAGGATTTTAGTAAAAAGAAAGAACATACATATTGTGTGACGAGCGAGTTTAGGGGGACTTTACATCAACATGAAGTTCAAAATAGTGTTTGAAGGACAATTATTATGTAACCATTTGCAGATGAAAATTGCCATAATGTGGCGGTTAAGGTTGCACAGTGTTAAGACATTTAATTTCGGAAAGAGGGGTGTGCTGTGATCATATCGGGGTTTGCTCATGATTAGACGTACATATCATTTTTGGAGTAAAAACAGAGGTTGGATTCTTGCACGCCAGACAGCATTCAACAACAGGGCAAATATGGAAGTACAATGGTATCGCAAAGCAAGAGAATAATGTGACGTGGTAATGTATTGCCTAAGCGGGTAAGAATACCAATTACCTTAGCTACTTTATCACTTGAGGTGATCTGACCAACTTAGATGTTGATCAATGATAACTTCTTGACACGTGACAATAGCAGAAACTGTAGTTTTAACACAACAAAAGGGAAAATACTGTATTTTCCATGAAGAAAGTCTCCCGGTAATCTGAAAACAACAATTCATGACGTATATGAGCGTGTTAGAAAAATTCAACAGGTCCTTTTTCATGCTCTATTACACATGTTTTGCGAATGGACATGACACCTAATACCCTTAGCCGGTCAGCTCGAGAAAGATAAGACATTGGATTGACACATCTAAACACCTTAGTAGAACGACATTTAATTGACCACGTCGATCATCACAGCACGGGTTGGTGAGAGTGACCTACGACGATCAGGATTTACAACAAGTTGAACCTCAGTAAAACAACAAAAAGGTGAGGTTGGACAGAGTGGCTGTTTAGTGTAGGATTTTCGGCGTGTGTATTTTTCTTTAAACTTTTAGAAATAACTTATTTACACACAAAAAAAAAATTCGCACCTCATCAAATTCAGCCTGAATATTCCCCATCAAGACTGCCTGGTCACGAGTTGAGAAGAAAAGATTGTGTCATCAACGTTAGACATTACGTGTAGTTTATTGCTCACTTTATGCATGCAGCTCATTGCAATATACACAATGAATAATAACGGATATCACGTTATTATTGTGCTAGAATGTTCTATAGACCCTATTCTGTGCTCGATTACACATGTTTTATTGTTTCGACATGTCACCTTATACCCCCTGCAATGCAGCTCAAAACAGCCTAGACTTTGGATTAATATACCTGAACTACTTTACGATATCGATGTTTAATACTGATAATACCATTGTAGCTTACTAGATGAACCTGAGAAGAACAATTTCCAATAATCTGGATGGGTGGAGGGAGGGATTTTTATGTATTTTTTCTGGTACGTTTTGTTCCAAACGATGCTTGAGTTTCTCCTAAATAGTCTTCAAACAATTCTCAGTTCACGCCTAATCAAAAATTCTGCAGGCCCGGGCCAATACAACAGACACACACTGTATTCCCGTATCACACCCGCGCTAATGTCCCCTCATCCACTCCGCTCAGTAAGAAAACAAATCTAGCTAACTTATGCTGGCGGATTTCGAGTCTCTTGGCCTCATGCAAACAATCACTGTGACTCCTCTGCCCAATGAAAACTCGATATGGGACTAAATATATGTTCATCGGTACCCAAATATTTGCCAAGTGCTTCAAGAGTGTATGAAAGAGGAAGCATAATTTATGATTATTGCATCATCTCAGCCCGTCTGATATGTACTAGCATTTTCATAGACTAACTTTTGCTCTTAATTTTAGAAATTGCAAATATGGGATCTCTGTCTCCAAACTGTACATATGCAGCTTATAAAATCCAGAAAGTGACGTTTCAGGCCATCTGGGGAGTTTGAAATGCCAAACTTTTCTTCTTTTTTTTTACTCCGCCCCAGCTGATGGTGGAGCTCCGCTTAGAAAGTCCTGTAGGGTTCCTATGTAGAAAGAATTGTGACAAATGGTTGATTCAGGTCATTTTGCCTCAAACTGTACGACCTAATTCCAATGATGGCGTTGTTAGAGGCAGCATGGCGCATGAAATCGCAAACTATTTTGTATAGGGAACCCAATAGTCATGCCTGCACCAACCCACCCGCACAAACGACATTTGTCTACCAGGATTAGCGAGCACCTATCTGGCAAATCAGCCATCATAACCACGCACTCTGAGAGCAGTAACTTGTCCATACTAACAACTGGCAACTCAGGTTTTGAAAAAAAAATAGTGACAGAACCTCTATTCATAAAAAAGTACAAACCTTCCCTTAACACACAATTATATCACTATGGATCGTGCTACACTCTCTCTGTATTTTGATGGATTTTTGATGTATTAGTTTGTATATAATGCACCTTGTGAACTAAGAATTTTTAAACTATACATATATATACATATACATGTTTGTTGTATAAATGTTACATGTTACAACTACTCTTCCGAAACTATATCTCTTTCTGAAGACTTTTTGCAAGTACTCAAAAGAAAAAAATTATGAACGATATGATCTAGAATGAAGGTTACGGTAAAATAGTTATCATAAATTCTCACTTTAATGGCTCACTGCAAAGTCGTTCTGCGTGTCCGTGTTTGAAAGTCCTAAGAAGTACACAGACTTTTTTTGCCGCCTTCCGAAAAATTGTCTTTGTCCTGTTTTTTCTTGAACTACCCTCTACAGTCGACGGTGGATGGTCAGAGTGGGGTTCATGGAGAGCTTGTGACTCCCCGAGGTGTGGAGTCGATGGCATCAGAATCAGGTCCAGAACTTGCACCAACCCTGCACCCAGATATCATGGAAAGTATTGTGACGGTAATATCGTCGATAAAGAAACTTGTTCTGTGTGCCCAGGTACGTGAATGCAGACTTATAACGGTTTTCTGACCTCTTCATCTTACAAACCTCATGTCATGAGCGGGCAACTGGAGATCAGTTGAGACTAAACCATAATGAACCCGAGTTCAAATGGTGTTACCGGGAGGATTCCTGCGGTATACGATTTGACTTAACACAATTTCACATTTTTTTCATACATTGGGGAATTGTTGGTCAAATGCTATACTTGATATCACACCGTGGGTTGGTATATACTTACCCAAAGTAGTGGATTATTACACGCTAACCCACGGCAATCAGTCAGCGATTACTACATTACGGGACGTACAAGGACGCTTGCAATATTTGGGGATCATTCATTACATAACTTAGTTCATTGTCCGGCAAGTCATCTTATCTTACCGAATCAAAGTTTGAGCACATTTTGAGGCGTTAAGTAATGAAGGTTTCCATTCCTGCAAATAGTATGAATATTTCGTTTTGTGAAAGATTGAACCTTCAGTCTTTCAGCTCATGAAATTATTCATACTATTGCATTCATAAGCATTCTTTATTTTATTACGATTCCACATTGCCTTCGTACGAGGTACCTCAGCTGACATCAAAGTAGGTTGAGTGGTTGTGGGGGGTTCTAACGTTTTAGATGAGTTCTCATGATGTAGTTTGTTCCAAGTTAATTGCAAAAGTTCCTGATATTTCCATCCGGGAATAACTGTACTTTAGCAATAATCCTGATAATTGAAGGAGAAATACGACTTACAGTGATATGTCAAACGGAAAGTGGGACCACTTAATTCTCAAAGACAACTACGTCACATATTTTCTGATAAACAACACGTGACTTATCTGTCGGTTGCTAGAGGTGTTGGCCTCTGACATTGAAAGTAATTAACATATGTATTCTGATTGGCTATTTCACCTGTGCATTTTTATATTGTATGTTTAATTTCTTTTGTCATTTAATGTTGGGAGGATTCGATCTTTGCATAGGTTGCATGAGTGATAAGTACTACGTAGAAGAAAAGTGATGATAAGCAGTGATGTTGCAATGTATCTATATAATTATCATATTTTCTAGAATGGACCGAGTGGGGTCGTTGGCGTCCATGCTCAAATGGTTGCAACATCAACAGCGTTCGCAAACGATACAGAACGTGCACAGGGATTGGCAGATGTGAAGGGCCTTGTTTGGAGATGAGCAGTTGCTGGACAATGGACCCATGTCCTGACGAAGGTATATGTTTTTCTTCGCATTTAAATACATTCATATACAAATTTCTATAAGAAATTTGGACCAATTCATTTCTCTTCTTTTTTCCTAGGATAGGAAATTGTAAGATATGCATGCATAATTCGCATCTTAATACTACATATTTCCCCAGATTTCTGGAGTAACTGCGGCATGCCATAGTCGCATTCCATGGAAATGCCCCCTCAATATTTTTGAGTTTCGCAGTGTTGGACTGATTATCGGTGTGTCGGCCAATATTTGCTGATAGCCTTAAACCAGGATCATTGCTTATGTGGAAATTGGGGAAATGGCCTACCAATATTTCAAAACAGCAATGTTTAATCACATTATCATTCAGAATTACGCATACTCAGATAAGGTCTAAAAATGAATCTTTCACATGCAGTACAAAGCAAAACGAAGAAAAATAAGATCATTATTTACAAAATAGAAATTCTCGGGTATACATTCAATTCAAACCATCATCATATATAGCACCATTTTGCATGTAGTCCACCCTAGATAATAAAAAAATGCATAAAGTCCAAAGCTTGTGATACTTTCTTCAGATGAACTGAAAGTAATATGGGTAACTACTAATAACCATGTGACCTAATACCAGAAATATTTACCATCGTCTTGAAATGTGGATAAAAAAGCAATACATTAACATTGCTAATGCAAATCAGTGTTTCTAAGGTGATATCATAAAATGCTACGCATTCTCTTTTATTATATTTTTTTCTTTTTGAGTTCTTGACAAACATTTTTTGATGAGCACATAGGTCACGGGTGCCTAGAAATTGGGGCGGGGGGAGGGGGAGACAGAGGTTGTTTCAACTAATTATGATTGTTACTCCCTAGTGGGGATACTATAGGCGCCACCATTGGTTGGCGTCTAAGAAGCGTCTAAGAAAAGGTTGGCTTTTCAAAACAGTCTATCCGCAACCACACAAAAAGTGCTTTTATGCATAACGTTTCGTGACGTCATTTGATTTTGAATGCTAATGAACGAAAGGAGGTGATTTTTAATATCTCAACATTTAGAAACTAGTAAATGATTTCAATCATGAAAACTATATGCCCAAAACAAAAAATACTGCTCATGGCCACGTGGATGTGGAAAAGTACGAATTTAACCCTTCCTATGAAGGGTCTACAAACGTGTTTTCAACACCTCGTAAAATTAACTATTATCAAATCGGGACGTTGTACCACTCAGTTATTATGAAAATTGAAGGAAAATGTTATCTCCTGTCCACTGATACCAGTTTTGTACCATTAAATTTCGTAAATGAGTCAGGTACTCTGCAAATATGAGATGAATCAGTTGTGTCCCTATTTTCAGGTGCATTTCAGGACTACTAACGCAACATGAAACGTGGAAAGTTCCCGACCACCGGCGAGTACTCGAAAGTGTATAGGATAGTTGCAATACATACAAAATGTGCAGGAAAATCGATGTATCCTAAATTGTTCATTGTAGGCGATTTTGTTAATTAAATTTTGTAGTTTTGGTGTTAGGGAAAGCTTTTGTTGTCATCTGCAAAAATCGATTGAAAGATAGCGAATTGATTAATTAAATTAGTCAAGTGCTCGCAAAGTTTGAAGACACTGTTTGAGATGTGGGAAATAACAGCCTCTTTTCGATAGTGTTTGTTTTGAAATATCTTGAAATATTGAAATATTTCCAAAGAGATGAAAGATAAAAGTGTCCACCTACCTTACTATAATGGAAAATAGAAAGCCTCATTTTGCATTATTTAACGTCAAGCAGTTAGCAATCACTTGTCAGTGTAGTTCCGCCAATGCCTTCGTTGAGACTTTACAGTGGAGGCGAGAATGTAAGGGATGGGTCACATGACCTAATTAACTCGGTGGTTGCGGACAGCCTGTATACCTCCAGATGGCAGGAAACGCCACTTCCTGCCATGGGTGTACTTGAGCTGCACACACCCAGCTTTAGGCTTGCCATCTCTCACTTAAAGATAGAAACATTTTATGCAAAAAATTGTAATAATTTGGATTTGATCTTATCCAGAATATTTATGCCATTGTCATTAACAGAAAACTTAATTTAACAACTTTACTTTTAAACGATAACAACTAAAATCTGGTGCAATGGCCTATTTTGCCTTTATTACAATAAATTTTCCCGAGAAATTACAGCCCCAATGAAGTTCCAGCAATTTTTAGTATCTGGCGATTAGTTTTTTTACTACATTGCTACAACCGATGATTGCAAGTATAAAGCTAGTTCTTGTACTTTTTAAGTGATAGCCACCTTGATGAGAAAAAAAATGTTATGCAATAAAGTATTTTGAAAGGTGCCGAAAACATAAGATGAGTGATGGTTGGCCTGGGAGAGGGTTGTAAGAAATGAGATGTTCCCCGTCCCTTTTGGAGAATTTTTTCAGCTACTAAGTAACATAAGATGCAATCAAGTGCGGTATCTGGCGTTTTTTTGAAGTCAGAAATGTGCTAGACTGAGACGTGAAAAATTCCAACTGGTATTTCAGAGTTTCCGACTACTATCGCTTCTACACTTTAATATGAGAAATTCCAACTGGTATTTTACAGTAATTGAGAACATTCTCAACTTCCAGGTAACCTTATAGACACAATCTGGTGCAATAGTAGGTATCTTTCTATGTCAAAAAATGAGCTAGCCTGAGATACGAAAAATTCCAACTGGTATTTCAGATTTTCCGAATATCGACGGTTCCCCACCCGGTCGCGACGGCCCTGATCATACATCTACATTACTATTTTCATGGATCATAGACGATGGATCAGGCTCGGGATCAGGCTTGGGATCAGGCTCGGGATCAGGAAGTGGAAACGGCGATGGGAGTTACATATATGTAAGTATATAGACAAGTCACTCATTATACATTCATAACTTGATCCCAAGTTGTGACTGACTAATGTACACTCAGAAGTTAAAATGCTTTACAGCTTAATCTTTGAGAAGTGCAGAGGGGAGTGGGAATATTACATGAAAATACAGACAAACAAACAGACTCACAGACAATCAGACATGAATAAAGAGAAGGATAAACACTTGGACTTGAATTTACAAACGTTATCAGAGATAACTTTCGTCTCCAGTACAGGGTCAATTAAACAGGAAAATACATGCGGAGAAGACTGTTGTATTTTGTTCTTGGAGACTTTTACATCATTTACATGACTGAAGTTTTTGGTTATCTATTCCAACCATAATATATACCCATAATGTAAACCTCTCATTTAAGTATGTACTATGAAGTTAAATCTCTAAATTTTTAAATCTTTATGACCATCATATAAAACATGTGTTTGCATTGTTTATCTCCACACGTGAGTTACCATCCGAGGCAATATGGTTTGAACCTAGCTTTATTTGAATTCTACATTCAACAATGTGAGAGGGCAATAAACTGTTATGCGTTCACATTATGCAGATATGTATTCACAATGGATTATGTATTTGCTTTAACTCGGAAAAAACTAATATGCGCTGTGTAGTAGAATTTCTCTTTCAGTCACTTTCCTAAAAGGGAGTTTACTTAAGATATTAACGAGCAACAATTAAATGTTATTTAGATGTTAAATCGATCCAAGAATGCTTTTCTTTGTTTTGATAGATCTGAAACATATTTTACTCACAGTAAACCTGGCGCCATGATACACATCAATAAAAAAATGTTTCATAAACAACAAAATAAAATAAAAATTGTATCCTTTCCTAACTAATGTAGGATAACCTGAAAGAATGCAACGTAGGTGGAGGGGATCCATACAGTTACTGAGAGCCACCTGATACCTTCGGGAGCCGGGAGTCACCTATGATTGATAAGACTACGCATTGAATTACTACGACTGCAACCCTGATCCAGTCTATCCTGTTGACCCGGTGGATCCTGTGGTTCCCATCGACTCCGTCATTGACATCGGTGACCACCCAAGTAGTCCCTAGGGACAGTTACTCACTCGACTTTAACGTCCAAGAGTCATCAGAAGAAGAATCAGACAGTTACATTGACAGTAATGATGACGAGGATTTCTCACTATCATACGTAGTGTAGCCTAGCTTGAGAGTTATTCCATACAGTACTTGTAATTGCAGATCAGTAAGATGCATGCTGATATCAAATGTTTCCTGAGCCAAAGGTTAGGGCTGAAGTGTGCTGCAGCCCTTTGATCCACCAACAGGTTTGAATTTGTTCTCTTTTATCATCGTTTATTTTTGTTTACTGAAATTACTTTTTTTTTGTCCTCTATTAAAATTAAGTCACATTGTTCGCAACTGGGGGCGGTGCATATGTCGTTTTATGTAAACCACCTGTTTAACTTCGATACACGGCAAAAACTACATCCATAATGACATAGAACCCAATGATGCAGAACTCTATCTCCAAACTAATTAATATTTTCGGGCTGATACTGTGGTACTGAGATCTCTACCCACTGGCTCAGCAGTCTTGTGAATATATCATCAAATACGATACAGATAGCGGTCTCATGTAGTGGGACTGAATCTTAGAGGAGGCAAAAGGGGGGTCCAAGAGAAAAAATACAACAGCGACAGTGTGACTGCATGTGTCTTGATTGTCTTCAAACGATTATGTACAGAGTGACTCTTCATTGTTTCATTACCTTTTATCCTTAGAATTTTTATTAACTACGCTCTTGGAAATAATTTAGACATGTAATCGATAGCATGTTCAAACGATATCTTCGTTCTATTTAGGCTTTTTCACCCCATATATTGCGATGCGTGGTCCGGTCCGTCTGTCGTAATTTCATCGATATATGCACCAAGCTATATCAGAAGTTTAGGAATGTAGAAAATGATGTTCATGATCAAACAAAGAATTGATTAAAAATTGGTTTATTCTTAAAGTTGACAATTCATGATGTTATTCCAGGATCTGAGAGTAGCTCGTTCCATTGCTATGATATTGGGAAGCAGATGGGGGTCTAAGGAAACAGCAACTATCCAACCCTACCCCGTTCCCAACCAGTGGACTGTCTGCAGATCTAGAGGGATGAGTGTGTGGGGTGAATTCAAAAGACCTTATTTTATACCACTGTGAAAAAAAACTTGTTCTTCATACATGTGCTGTTGGGAGATCTATGTTTGATATGTTTATTTAAACTTTATACGTAGTAGATTATTTGCCCTCTGAAGCTAAGGTATTTGTTATTCCATTGTGTCATGGAAAAAACTCTTGCGATTTTATCCTTTTCTTCTTTTTGGGGGTGGGGTGTCCTGTGGTAAAAATTGTATGTTTTGTGAAATAAACGTTTCGCACATTAGCATAAAGACCTTTTTCATTCCAGCACGGATTGGTTTTGATGTGTTATATGTAACATTTAAATTTAAAGACAAACAAGCAAAGTGATCTTCACCACTGACATCACTTGTAAAGAAAATAGAAAACAAAACTAAAAGGATTTCGTTGACTTTTCATAATTATAAGTGCAACTTTTTTCTAGTTTTTCGTTTTAAATTACGTTGAGTTTTTTTTCATGCACAGTTCAATTGTTGTTGTTTCCTCCTCGTAACCATGTATAATGTCTATTACAACATTCCGTAATTTATCCGTGACATTGTACATCGCATTTAAAATTATAAGCCCTATATAAAGCGACCGATCGGTCAATATCATATATCAATATATCTATAAACATATTTAACAACATTTCGCGTGATTATCATGTATCCTTTTTGTTGAATGCATCATGTTCTTATCTTTCCCTTATGAATGACCATTTTAGCACTTTTTCTCTGTTTTATATTTCCTGTATATTAAAATAAATATGGAAACCTCCTTTTGCATGTCACACTAAATTCCAGTCTATTGCAGTTAAAAGTTCCAATGCAATGTGAAATGCAGCATCCTTTGACTTCAAAATGTATCGAAACTACAAAGACGCGCAGAGGTAATTCGTTTTGTGAATCTAAAAAAAAACTGCTTAGAGTTCCTTTACAAAAAATATTAAAAGGTTTTACAACAAAAGAGAATGTTTTCACATGTGGGCACAATGATAACATGATTATCACGCATACGTTAATACTATACAATCTGAGGGGACATTGTAGAACAGAGAACTTTTTCGAACAGAGACAAATCACGTTGCTTGAAAACTCGAAGAGGTCTCAGCGGAACAGAAAGGAACATATGAGGTGGCGTCTCACTTTCACCAAAACCTCAACTACCCCTCCCCGTTACTCCCATTAAGTCACTGGCCATCAGTTGGTGCAACTTACTCTGCCCGTATAGTTACATTCACCATTTTGTTGAAACACGTTACCGGTACTTGCACTTTAGAATGCGTCTCATGAGTGAATTCTTTCTTTTTCGATTAATGAATGCCCATTAATGTTAAAATATCACTGTTGTTCTCGTTAGTGAATGAACCGTGATGTCTCTGTTTCATACAGCTGCGCAATAGGCCTATACTATAGCAATATCTGTGCTGAAGTACTGGTTTTGGCAACAGTGATATTCTCGATAAACCACTGGTTTAGATCAATCAACTAGAGAGGGGTTTGCTGTATGACAAACTGCCAAATAACACACTGAGAAAAAAATGACATAGAATTCATTGACATAAATCACATCAAAGTGACATGAAATTCAGTTATTCGTAAAAGACAACAAGTATGACATCAGTTTTTCATAAATTCTTTTACCCTCCTTTCATAGAATGTGGCGATCGTTTCTTTGTTTTTGTGATATTCTGAACCAGTCATCAGGATCAAGTTGTGGGCAAATGACAACGCGAGGGCCCCAAATAGAGCAAAATGAAAGTCGTATAGCAGTCGGCACAGGACGATGCCGCATGCCACAGGCTGGACCCCCTGCTGTGCAAGATGTGACGCACTGGGCGGGCTAATCTTGTCAAAAATTCTCTGCTCTACGAAATGTCCTCGAAATTTGTGGAACTCGGGCAAACGTCTTTGTCTGACAAGCGGAAACGACTTGAAAAGAGCATGAAATTGGACTAGGCGAATGTCCAGCAGTTGACCACGTACTATGCTAAGATGTTTTCTTGCGTAGCTATCAACAAGCCTTTCACGTTTTCAATACTAATCTGACCAAGGAAACAGGCTTGGGTTGACATATCATATCTATTATTCGGTGTACTTTTATTCTAGAAAGCCTGCGTATCATGAGTCTATACTGCTTTAGGTGACTTTGGTCATTTGAGGATCAATGTAGGCCATATGTGCTCGATGTCATCTTGTCATAACGATACGAAATAAACCAAAATTACGTCAGGTTATAACGACTCATACCCTGATCAGATGAAACGGAACATACTATGCGCCCTCTTTCGTTCTGTAAGTGAAAAAAAAAGCGATGCCTTCAACATTTGCGATATATAATGTACGGAAGGCCCGAGAATCTGTTTCTTCAATATCAAACAACATCTTTAGGAAAATCAAACAGAAATGCAACCAAGTTCCTTCTCTTTTTTTTTTTTTTTTTGGATAACTTGCTAATATTCAAGCAAAACTGGGCTCCAATGTTTCACTGTTTACGATTCCTTTTTTTTTCATTTGTGTAGGCCTATCTCCTGAGAACGTCTTTAGCCATACAGAGATTATCTATTTCTAAAGTCGTAACACAATTCGTGTTTCTTCATGTTGTATATGTAAACAACTAGAAGTTGTCATACGGGTCAGATCACTACCAATGGCTAGGCTGTGGTATGTCTTTGTGGTTGTGAAACTAAAAATGACGAAATCGTGTCCATATAACGCGCTTCTCAGAGCTTATTATAGGACGCCTACACTATAGGGGGCATACATCTGCCATGAAGAAAACTTAAACGCGAACCCCACTTCTGGGAATGACATCACACCCTATAGATCACTGATATTGACGTCATATAGTAACCTAATTCATTTGGTATGATACCAAGGTCAAAATGGCGCATTGTCCGGAAACCAAAGACATAATCTGAACTGGACGTTCGGTGATGTACTGTTGTCGCCCTTAAAACACGTAAGTTAATTGCGATTCTTTATCATCTAAACCCATCTGATTTATATTACTGTGCTGTATATATTGATTTTTCTTCATTATTGCAAACATGCGGGCGTGAGATCCTTATTTCAAGGCTGGGTACATACGGCTTTAGGACATTTTTGAAGTGTCGTTTCTGGCCACCGGCAGAGTTTTGCAGGGCGCCAACAAATGGTGGCGCTCTGTTGCGGCAGTCCATAGTCCTACGGCCACTTACCCGTCGCCCCCCCCCCCCCCTCCTCGCGTCTAGCTTACGACACTCTTTGGAAAAGTTTTGAGCCAAATGCCCCAGCCACCACTTTCAATTTAAAATCGATTCTCATGGAAATTTGTACAATCTTTAAAATATGATTGCATGCCACAGGACCTTTCCAACACATTCACCAGTTGGTACAAAAAGAAGCAAAATATAGCACTATTTTGCATCTAAGGCCTTTGAGATAGCAAACCTATCATCACGGGCCTACTATACCTCCCTTACACCCCTCCCCCAGTATGGCACTAGGGATAATGAGTTGATATTTGCCCCCATCACAACAAAACTCTGGCTCAATGAAATTAATAGGAAGTATTTACAAACAGCTGCTTCTGAACTCATGTTTGAGGTCAAGCAGCTTTACCGTCACCAGGTTTGAGGACTGTTGAGCTCTGTTAGCCTTTTATGACCCTTCTCCTCTCTGAAATGCAATAAAGATCATCAACTATTGACTACCCAAGTGCGAAGGAACTTATGTTCCCTGTCTTAATACCTTGCATTTAAAATTAATTTCTCTTGATCCTCAAAAAGTCAACGGTCAGTGACATTTAAGAAGAACCAGAATCTGACGATTTTTCCTGAATCTGACATTATAGCATAGTATAGATCAAAGGCTACTTATGGTTTATATCAACTATAAGATCTGTACCAGCTTCCTTTCTTGATACTGTCTACGAGGTTTTCACAATTTGACCCCCCTGACATCGAAAGACCTTTGACCTTCATTAAAGAGAGAACGGTTCTTGTACTCAACGATATACAACGACAGCAGATACTGAATGACACCTGCCAAAGCTTCCCTTCTAGAGGTATGACGTTTACAAAAATTTCATGATGTGACCCTGTTGACCTCAAATGACCTTTGACCTTCACCAAAGGCAATGGAATTTTTGTATACTAAATGAGATACACCAACATTCTAAATGGAAGATCTGCCCAGGGTTCACTTCTTGAGCTATCATGTTTACAATATTTTTGCAATTTAACCTTGCTAACCTCAAATAACCTTTGACCTACACCAAAGTCAAAAGTGATCTTGTAATTAATGTGGTACACTTACAAACAACATATCACATTTGTACAAGCTTTCCATCTTGAGATATATTGTTAACAAGATTTTCAGTCTGACCCTTCTTGACCTCAAATGACCTTTGACTTCCACCAGAATCAATAGAGATGTTGACCTCAACCAAAGTCAATAGGGTTCTTGTATCCAATGTTGTACACTTAGGTACTAAAGTAACTATAAGACCTTTCCAAACTTCCCTTCTTGAAATGTTGTGTTTACAAGGTTTCACAATTGGATCCCTGTTGACCTCAAATGCCCTTTGACCTCCACCTAAATCATTGGGGATCTTCTACTTAACGTAGTACACCTATATACTAAATATGAGATTTGTACAAGCTTCCCTTCTTGAGATAATGTGTTTACAATGTTTTCACAATTTGACGCCTGCTGACCCCAAATGACCTTTGACCTCAACCAAAAACAGTAGGGTCACACCTATGTACTAAATATGAGATCTGTCCAAGCTTCACTCTTTGAGATACCATGTCGTCAAGGTAGGGATCACGAGCACACACACAATGTTGCGTGATTACAAAGGTTACGATTTCATCGAACCAAAAAGAGTAATTTTAAAACTATTGTTGAGTAGAAAAAGTGTATTGCAAAGAGTTTAAAAATACAAAAAACGCAACATTAAAATAGACAAAACAACGTAACTCAAAATCAACTTCCACTGAATGGGAGTAAGTGGGACAAGAAGGAAGTAAAGACGTTAATTGATAAACATTCGAGAGAAATGAATAAACTATAGAGGCAACATTACATTTATGGTTTATGTTGATGAAGAGAAGAAGTATTACACTTCAGTTTTCTCCTTTTCATCGCACCTTGCATATGTTAAACACCAATCTAGAATAAATTCAATGTAAATATCTTGAACATTGTGACATATATGTATTTCTATTTGATGGAAATAAACTGCCATTGTCACATAGTTGTATAAATTTGACTTCTACATTTCATTCCTTTTTTTTCTCTCTCTTCAAGTTTCCTTCCAAGTTTGTGCCGGCTTGAAAAACTCTTTTCGCAATCTGCAGAAGAACCCGATGATTGAATTTCCAAAAGTGACAACGTGGTAGAAGAGGTCAGAGGTCATAACATTTGAGCCATTCTTCATCTTTTTCCTCTGCAGTAACTGCTAAGGACAATGAGAGAGATGTTTTGACTGATTGCAGTGTTGCAGAAATGTAACGTGCCATTGTTTCCAGAGGATATGGAATGCCGAAAACCTATCTGTGCTTCGATAGGAATATCTGCTAGCAATTGATCTGTCACCGCTCTTACTCACTTTGTTTCCACCATTGGCCCCACTGTATGTCCACCTTCCTCTCCCACCTTGTCAAGGGACGTGTGTGTTTCCCTGCAGGCAATTTGTCTGCTCGAAAAGATGTTTTGAGGTATGGAGCAAATTACAAATAACACCGTCAATCATGAACTTCAATCAGTGGTTGCTACTAAATGTGTTACAAAGCATGCACATAGTCCCATTTTCCCTCTGACACCTGTGCCTCCCCAATCCCTCCCACCCCTCCCCATTTGTTTAATCGTATCTTCTGTACACACAGCTTCTTCTCACTACAATAGGAAAAAAAGGAAGTTGTTACCAGCAGTCTTTTGTTAAGCGGACATAAGGGGCCATGCTAGATGTTGAGTTACAGACTTAGGCTAACTCGACACCTCAGAAAAATTTTGCAATCCATCGAGATACCGAGCTAAAAATTACTTGTTATCTCAACAGAATTTTGCAAATTGTCAAGTTACCGACTTATGCTAAATCGACATCTGGGAAAAGTTTTGCATATTGTCGAGATACAGAGTTATTAATACCTTGCTATCTCAACAAAATATTGCAAATCTTAGAGTTACCGACTTAGGCTAACTCACCATCTCAGAAACAATTTGCAAACTGTCTGGATACTGAGTTACGAATAACTTGCTATCTCTACAAAATTTTGCAAACTGTAGAGTTACCGACTTAATCAACATCTCAGACAAATTTTGCAAATTGTCAGGATACCAAATTACAAATAACTTGTTACCTCCACAAAATTTTGCAGTTGTCGAGTTACAGACTTTTAAGCTAATTCGACATCTTGGACATATTTTGCAAATTGTCGAGACACTGAGAGACAAATACCTTGTTATCTCAACAAAATTTTGCAAATTGTCAAGTTACTGACTTACGCTAAGTCGATATCTTGGAAAAAATTTGCAAACTGTTGAGTTACCAAGTTATTAATAACTTGTTATGGCATCTGTCCTTGACTTGATGTTAGTAGTGTAACTCGACAATTTGCAAAATTTTGTGAAGATAACAAGTTATTCCATCACAATAACTTTACATTTTGCATGTCACCTTATGTCTGCCATTCTTGAAGTGTACCAAATTGAGATCTGTTATTTGTTAACTAGTGACAAAGATATTGCTCAACTGATGCTGTCAATAAATGCTGCAAATCTACCAAAATATATATAAATATGTCTATGGCAGTATCATGTCCCTGACTATTCCACAATTATGGAGAATCAAGAACAAAAATGGTTATCAAAGTGGCAGTTGAAAGTTGGCACTTAATTTTTAATGTTCCATTGTTACCATCCTTAATATGTAACTGTCAGTGAAAACCACCAAGTGCACACCAGAGAGAAACTACTGTACGTACCCTTGTTGAGTTAGAATGTACCCAAACAACTGTCAGACACACACATGCATACACACATACACACAAACACATGCCAACCTGACTGCATAAGTTCCTTTGCTGGAACGAGGAATCAAAAACTGTTGTGGTACACACTACTAGACTTGAGATATTATGTACAGGCACCTTTTTTACTTAAACGACAATGGTGAATATGTAACTTACAAATCAATCTGTGACACTTTCTTCTGACAACTCATTTGATGAAAGATTTTTCAAAGATACTAAGAAACTGGCAGAATATTTCAAACTTAAAGAAAACTGGGAAAGAAATGGCAACATTGTGTACTCTTTGCTATGGGCAGAACAGGACAAAGATAAATACAACATGGCATTTTATAAATATGAATACTGTCCATCGTTTTCATATCACCTTGATCGTCAATCCACTGATACGTTATCTTGGATCGTAAGGAATCAGATCATGGTTTCACTTCCATTGAACTTTAACTAATTACAGTATCTTGCCAAAAGGAAATTGATTCTACCTCTCCTTCGCAGCTAGTCAATTGTGCAATCTCATGTAATCCCTCTGTTCGTATGACGTTTTTGTAGAATCCCAATCAAACTTCAACTTAGGTTTCATTTAATTTTAGGAATCTCTCAACCACAAGGACAGTCGATTGACAACTTCAGGCAGATTTGCAAAAGGATTGGATGGTTAACAATGAATTTGACCATGATCAGGGTAAAAGGCAACTTTGTGGTGGTTTGTACGGATAAATGCAAGAAAAACATTCCCAATACTAGAATATAACAACTGATAATGATAGAACAAAAAGGTCAGACATCGTGACAGGGTGCATATGCATACAACGAATCAACAGATTACGCTCAAAATGTAATCTGTCAAATATAAATTAGTGCCTGATGATAAAAGATGGTGCAGTGATAATAAGAAATTTAACTCAAAATGGAATATAATTTTTCGAAAAACTTCTCCAACTATTCCTGAAACATTTTTTATTTTTTTTAAACAATAACTCAAAACAAGGTAAGCAAATATTGTATGGCAGATCAATATGATTTTTTTTTTTGTTTTATATACATATATATATACTCATATGAATATCTTCATAACTTTCCATAAATCAAGAATCAATGATATATACTATGGTACACTGTACATTAAAAACCTCTTTTATCTTCAATATATATAACTATGTATATTAATTTGTCATCATATCATACACTATAAAGCAAAAAAAAAAACAAACATTGATGACAACAGAATAGTGAAGGCACTTCAAACAAAATTTTCCTCTCTCCATGAAGAGAATGCCCTACATCACACTTTTTTTCCTTTTTTTTTTTATACGTGTGAATTGTGCAAAGTCTGTTTTTGGTTCTGTTTCTTATCTCTGATGCTTATTCATTTGTGTGACATGTTTTGAGCACAGCAGGAAGGACACCCTCTCTGACATCACCTTTGTCACCCTTGGCAAATCTGATTCAAAGATTGAAACGATGCCACCGATCTAGATGTCCGTACGGCAAAGAGATTGCTGGTGAGGAATACAATTTGTCTACCTAAAATCACTCCAAATTTAATGTTCCACATTTATGGTGCACGTCCAATTTGGTAAAAATGTTTTATTAAGTAGATGGCAGTTCCTGATGTAAGATCTAGAACTAATTTGAATTAAAGTATTAAAACAAACTCAAATGTCAAAACTTAATTGCACACATGAGGTATGAAGACACACATGTTCATTCCTTGCATTGTTTTTCATCTTGGCTTCACTAGCCACACACATGGCAGAACCCCTATTCAGAATTCTTCAGATTCCTCCACTTCTATGTGTGGCATAATAATTTAACAAACCTCTCTCGGACCAAATATCACGATCCTGAACTTATCTGAATTAAAGAAAAATCTGATCAAATGTTTTGTCCCATCCAAATAATATTAAATATTTAATGTAGCACTAAAAAAATCTAATCCTGTGTACGCAGTGAAAATGTAGTTTGCCGCAATGCACTTGCACTTCCAAACTTCCAATTCCTCTGTTGATTTTAAATTCTACCACAATTTAACCTCAGTTCTATCTACTAGTACTTCATACAGACTTTAATGTCTTTGTTTGACTGCTTGGATAGCTGAGAGTCAAAACAGGGTCATAACTCTGGTCAATGGAACCAACTGCTTACCATGAGTAATGTCATGTATGGTTCAACTGAGAATTAAGCACAAACTTTGGCATTGATTAATGACGTACATCTGCTAAGAGCCGGGGGGGGGGTGTCTCAGAGGTATACAGTAACTGAATAAACATGACTCTAGTATGATGTATCACTACTAAAGAGCTCAATAGTGACAATCCTCCTCCATGAGGCTCTTTGGGTATTTCAGCTGTAGAGACTCTGCACAGGCAGTGCTACATTGTAGACCTTGACTGGGGGGGGGATGTCAAGTCAGTCTACTTACAGTACGTCTAAGATACATTGTCAGTATCTGCATATGGAACATCACCCTGCACAAACTACAGCAGTTAAACTAAGTAAGACAGAGCACAAAAAGTAGGCGCTCACTAATGAGACCAAACTGGAAAGCTGAAGTCTTACTAACAATGCCCATATGGCAGTTTGCATTCTGTTTCAATCTTTACCAAAGGTCAAGAAACAGTGGGGATTTGGGAATTGAATACCAGTGATGGAACAAATGCATGAAAATACACTATCACTCTGATAGACAAGAGAGAAACTCTCTCTTACAAAAGGAATCTTTTTGAATTATGACAAAGGAGCACCTCCTTTCCACCATCATTGCATGAGACAAAATGACCGCCATATAAAAGCAGCCACTGAAAAATGGGCAAAGCAGTTGGTCCTGCATCTTCCTTGGCAACATAATTTAAGTTCCTGCAACAACAGAACCAAAACAACAGTGCAAACTTCTCATAGGTTCTCAGTATGCACTCACCTTCAATTTCATGGTGAGGTCATCCCTTGGAATGACCTACACCTATTCATCATAAAAAAGGCATGAACTAAGGCAAATGAATATACCCACTGGGTCATACATCCGTAGATCGCGAAGTCTGTCGTGACACATTCTCGACTGAGTTGGCTGCATCTCTGGGTGAGTTTGAATGTGTAAGACTCGAATTGTCACTCTCGTTCTGGTTGACCACGTCTGGGAGGTTTGTACTTTCTGCTGCAGGAAACTCCAAGACGATGCCCAGGTCCTCATGTCCTGTCACGATGTCATATGAAGGGGGTGGAGACAGCGGCTCACTGGCAGATATAATAGAGGGACGAGATGCTGGTACTGGCTTGTTCTCCTCGATGAATACCTCTGAATACTCGGGTGGGATCTCCAGGTCCCCCGGACCGTTGGTTGTGGATCTTCGTAGACCCAACTCTTCTGTGGATGAAAGCAATACAAAACTGTTTGGAAACAATGCAAAACAAATGAACAGGGGTGATTACTTTACTATTTGGTTCTCTGTTTCCATTTATTTTGTAAAAAGAATGTTCATTCAACTTTGATCTTCAGCTGAGTAGTAGAGTAAGAATGTGACTTTACCGGGTGAGTGAATGCTGATCATTCGCTGCGGTGGCCGGCCACCCTGTTGTTGGTCCTCTGTCTCTGTGTACCTTTTGCGTGCCATGGCAACCAACCAGCAGATGGAGAGAAGACATACAGCACCCACAAAAGCACCGATCATGATACTGGTATGCTCTAGGTCAGGGTTAGAGTTAGTTGACACAGCTAATCATTGGAGAGAGAAACAACATTCAAATGAGATGGAGACAATATAGGGAATCACAAAATACCAATAACCCTAGAGGATGAAACAATGCCAATTACCTGCTTCAAAGCTTTATCTAAAGGTGGCAGAGGCATAGCAGAGACTGAAAGGGTGGGAAGCTAAGGAGGTTCTCTCAATTACATTTTGAATTAATTGGAAAAAACTATGTGAAAGCCGTAAGATAGGCCACTAACTACACTCTTTCCAAAAATCAATAGTAAACTTAATCCCTTAAACACCTACCAGATATAGAAGAATAAATGCAGACAATGTCATCTAAACAGACCCCCCTTCCTCTACCAAAACACTCAATCCCTCCCCCAAAACATACCTACAAAACTCTGCCCAACATAACCTGAGGAATCCACAGTTAGTTTATAGTAATTCAATGATTTTATCCTTGCTTCTCTGATAAGTCCCTTTTAAGAAGTTTTACATGGTAGGCACTTCCATTCTCATCTTCTCTCACCCACCCCCTCCAAAAAAAAAACTGATTAAAATATACTCTCTCTTTTTACAACTTTTCTATTCTTCTTATCTCACTCACATGATATTTACTACTGTGGTAACAGTACTATCATTCACTCCAAAACTTAAATCTAGTATATGCTGAATGTCTCAGTTCAGAGACACATAGGGGAAGGAATTCTTCATAGTGGTCATCTATGAACCCAACAACAGTAACCAGCATGTGATTCTCTGTGCTGGATGCCCAACATGGCAGATGGTTAAATAATCATACCTGTATCACGTACTTAATATACTCTTCTCAAAATGTTTCAGGAAATTCTTCCACAAAATTTTTGAGTCAATTTCCTGATCAAGTTTCCAGAATGGGGTCATGTGACGATACTTCTACATTCATTGGGATGAGAGAAGTATAGTGTGGTGCTACTTAGTTTCACAAAAAGCAACAGATTTCACGAGCAAAACTTTATGAGCGTACTGAGTGCAGAGTGCATGGAAAATGTGGAACATCAAAATGATACGTTGTGTGAATGGGGTGCTAGTATAATTACCAACCTATAACCTGGTCTACATAAAAAGTTACAAGATCACAAAAGCAAGTACTACTGCACCATTGATGATCACATTTTTTAGCATTGACTCTTCATTGATATACTGGAATAATGACAGGTTTCATTTGCTAACTCCTAAAGTTTGCAAACCACAACAGGATTTCAGACATCATTCTGGTGCCCCGCATCAGCAGAAATATAAAGTAAGCCAATCATGGCACACAGCCTTTGTCTGATGAACCAAAGAATAGTTGAAAAAAGGCCCAACACTTCCCCTCTCCAGTAATGACACTGCTAAGAATGTCAGTCTTCATCCTCAGAGGCACTTAAATGCATTTTCTTCTTACTAAAATGTGGCTATAATGAGCCACACTGACCCTTGGACAATCAAGTGGGTGAATTTTTGGACAAACCCAACACAGGTAAGTTTGGTTCTCCAAAGGACAGTGTGTAAATGTTCTCATTTTCAATTTAAAAACCTTTAAATTTCCAACTCTTACTTAAGCAAGTGAAAATTTTCTGTTCTATGACATTCTCATCAATCAGTGTTACCCCTCTTTACAAAGACAAACAGGCAGTTCTGTCTATTTTAATGATACTCAATTACTATGGCAACTGAGTACCTTCATTTTAAGGTGACGGACATACAGACTCTGGGTTTACTGTCACAAAATTCCTCATGATAAATACCAAACATTGCTCATTTTCCTTTGCTTTACTTATCATGCATACAACAGAAGTTTTTAAAGCTTGTGATCAATTGCTGGGAAGCATGCACCATTAAAGCACTAGTGCATCCATCGCATGCAGGGTTTGTATAGTAGATAAACAGGGCAATCAAATTTGGCTGATACAACAAACTAGAAGCGTTGAAAGAAAACAGCTCCTACAAAGCCAACCAACATTTTTGTTTTTGTTTCTTTTAAATTTACAATGACTTAATATTCTAGATCAAGCACAAACCTAAGGGAGACAAGTTTCATACTACCATACAGTAAATTTACATTCACATTTTAAAATCAAATTAACTTATTTCTGCTATGTGGGGAAGGAAAGTGTCATACAGCATTGAGAGGAATTTTGTTAATAGCATGATTTTACTTTTATAGCACTAGTTGAGTAAAACAGAAGGCATAATGCATTTGTAGTTGAAAATGCAAAGGTATGAGCACAAATGGAAAGCACAGCTACAGTATCTACAGTTACAACAGCAACTTAGGCAAGTGCTGTCAGTTTGAAAAAACATTCGAGCAGTTTGGTGGGTTTGGAAATCCTTTCAACACTCCGAGTGAAAGAATACATTGACTCCATAATTTATTTGAAGTTGTGGAATGGAATATAAAATTACCACCTTTGTTGGTCACATTTATAATTCTGTTATATCTGACCAAATATTCATATCATCAAAACTTGAAATTAAAAGCCAAGTTGGATCAAAGCTGGAAAAAGTTTGATATGAACTACTTGGAATTGTTTCCTGCTATTTGGGAAGCCAGTCCTGAATGAAATTACCAATAGAAACTTACGGAATTCACAAAAAGTTCCAATGTAATCCCTGGTGCAATCGCATTCCCCATCAACACATTTCCCACCATTATAACATGTACTCTGACAGGTGGGAGATGTCGTGGTCACGGCTAGCAGAAAGAAATATCGATGGATAGGAGTAAATGAAAACATGCTAGGGAAAACTTTGGCCACAATTCATGCATCATGCAAAATGATATTAAACACCACAGATACAACAAGAACCTGCAGTATGTCATCGACAACAAGAAATGAAATGATCCTCTGGTTCCCATGGAAACCATAAGTCTTAATTTTGTATAAAAAAAATCAGTCCCTTTTGATTATAGCTTTAACTAACAGGTCTTGGCTGAGACTAGTATATGAACAAGTCAAACATTTTAGCTTTAAAAAAAAAATCCTGTGTACGATAGGGTCAAATTCACTTGAATCAAGAGCATGGAAGCATGACATCTTGACAAAAAGGAAATACAAATTAGTGAAAATCAAAACATCTCCCCAAAAGAACTGAATTCATTAATGGAAATGAATTAACTAAGCTGAATATTGTTGGACTTCCACCATACTTCAATGTTGTGATGTGAAAATCAGGCATGAACATGCAATAAAATGAATGAAAAATGAAAATTCTGACAAACACTATGGGACTCAAAAATACAGGCCAAATTTCCCACACTCAATTTTGAGCAAATCCAGTCTTCAATAGGAGGATACACGTTGTGAGTATGATTTGACATGCTTTCCTGTGCAGCGTTCCTTGAACTTGAAAATGAGAATAGTGAGAAACCAACACTGTACAAAATTCAGTATGAAGTCATCAAAAACCCAGTTTAGATTCAAAGTTTCCTTACTAGAAGATTCTAATCTGATAGAGTAATCTGACTTCAATCTGAGCCTCCTGACAACTAAAGGAAGTCTCCGTTGTCCAACCATTTGCTACTCCTGATCTCTAAAGGATGTACGTTTGCTACTCCTGGTCTCTATAGGATGTATGTTTGCTACTCATGATCTCTATAGGATGTATGTTTATGGGTTCGTTCATTCACAGGAGTCTTTCTCACAACAACCTCTCCTCCTGGTAAAGTCTTTTTCACAACTACCTATCCTCCTGGTAAAATAATTCATACAACTACCTGTTCTCCTGGGAGAGTCTCACAACTGACTAGCATCAAAGTAAAATCTTTCTTACAACAATCTATCCTCCTTGAAGACCACCTTTGAGCACAAAAGGGTCACTTTTTATCTGTGCAATCTTTTCTTTCATTCTCACATTAGAGATTCCTTTTGGCTAAACTACTATAAATACATCACTACCACTGGTACCAACACCACCACAATCCCATCAAGAAACGGCGAAAGCAGAAAGAAAGACATATTTCCTAAATTTCCAGGATATAGGAACTTTTTCTGAAATTTCGATTTGAACATGCTGTCACTCACTATAACGATTTGCACACTTTTTTCCAGAAAAGGATCGGGCACAGATACAACTGAATTTGTTTTGGCTACGGGAGACGAAGCAAGTCCCTCCATTCAAACATGGATTAGGATCGCATGGAGCTGCAAGTGAAAAAAAAGAAACAGAAATTTCCACCAAAGCCGACAATAGCATGCACTGATCGAGCAGCCCCTCTGGTGGCTGTGTGTGGCATTCCATCTCACGGGGACAGAAAAAGCACAAGAAGTTTGACAAGAATGGTTGTGTTAATTGTTCAGGAGGGAGAAGGAAGGGGAATGCAAGGGTAGTCATAGGTCCACCATATAATGCTCCCTCTCTTCCCTTTCCTGTGTTTAGTGCGGGTAAGTCAAGAGGCAACAAATAATGCACAGATTAGAAATATTAGTGAAGAAGGGTGCTTGTGATCTAAAGCATCTTCGTCAATTGGTCATTTGAGATGTTCTGCATCTGTGCCATCTGCATGTTACAAAATCTGATGAGTTTCCACGGTCTAAGATTACCAGCCCTTATTGTCATCAAACAAAATCATTTAACAATCACATGAGAAACAATCTCTTTTTGTCAGCCCACAACAGCCCAGTGTAACTTTTGTGGAAAATGATTGACGGATTTCCTGCCAGACTATGATGAAAACGAAATATGCAACTTATAAGAGAAACATACAGTGAAGACAAACAAGTCATGTGTATGATGTAGTGAAAAGTGTGAAAAACGACCGGCCGTCAATCAACGGTTCATATAAGGTGGCATACAAGTGTAAAATACCAGCTGGTCTCCGGTAAGTTTTAGCTTATAGCAACAAATGGGAAATAATGTGAGAGGCGACTATGATGAGATAGCAGCTAGTGTGATCTAGTTACTCGTATGAGACAAAAGGTACTGTGAAGTAGTTACACAGTCTCAGATAAGAGACAGCAGATAGTGTGAGGTAGAGACTAGGGTAGGTAGCTACTTCAGTGTGAGGCAACGGCTTGTGTGAGATAGCAACAAGTACAGTATGTAGCAGACAAGTGTCAGAGAGTAGCTAGTTCAAGTAGTGGCTTGGGTGAGAAAGCTCTTAGTGTCAGGTAGTAACTATGGTGAGATAGCAGCGACTGTGAGGAAGCTACTACTGTGTGATAGCAGCTAGTGTGAAGCTGAGTGTCAGAAGTGATTATAATGAGAAAGCGGTGACTGTTAAGTAGTTACTAATGTGATTTAATGTTTATAAGAAATATGCAACAAAAGACCCAATGATCAATGAAAGAAATATAAGTATTAAGTATAATGAAAAAAAAAAAACTGCATTTAAAACAGTATGCATTACCCCATGTACGACTGTAAGAATCATCATAATAATAATTAAGCATTCAAAATCTATAGATCTAAGCATTGCACTTTTGATTGGAGTAACACATATCAACTCATTTCAATTTAGACTATAGAATGGATTTCACAACAAGTGGAATGTGGTTTTTGGAGTCAGTGTGCGAAGACAGGAGAGCTATGGGTTGCATCGATTACTTAAGCAGATGAACAGGATTCAGGAACAGATACTATCAAAAATATACAGTATCAAGGCCAAAAGCTCTGAAAAATCCTTGGGTTTCATCTACCCTAGAATTATCACATTGCATCTCAGTTTACTCAATATGATTCATTTCAAAAGTGACTGGTTCAACTCCTCTGATATGGAATAAATTCTACATTACCAAACTGTTCTACCATTTCCTAAATTTTAATTTTATTCTTTGTCTAAAATCACCAGTGCTGAGGCAAAATTGCAGCTGTCACTTATATGACAATCGGTCTCTGACAGAAATGCACGAAATCATCGAGCGGTGCAGCAACATAATTTTGAGTGGGGGGCATACATTGCATGAGAAGCACATTTATGCCCTGCAACATCAACCAATCACAAGGGGGAAGGAATTAGTCATGGGGTAAAGGCCCGTGTTAGCAACCTCTGGTGGCATTTAGCAACAAAATTCAAAATAACAGTCACATTTAGGCAAATTTTAAGGGGGACATTGTCCCAATCCAAAGTAAATGCCCCTAACACCCCCCCCCCCCCTCAGTCCCTACAGCTGATAAAGCATCCAACAAAGACGGTCAAGTTTGCACATGCATAAGTAGTAACTGAAATAAAAAATTAGAAACTATGTGCGTACAGTTACACTTATCTTCGTCCTCCTTCTGGCGACAGTTGCCTCTTTCATTGCAAAGAAGGTGTTCCCTGATGCACTGGTCGGACCTTTTACATTTCACAAAACCCTCTAAACAATTGCCATTGTGATCTAATGTAGAAGAAAAAAATTTAAAGGAATTAGAATAATCATTTCATGAAATCATTTGATGTGACAAGACTTGGGACTTAGTGTACTAAATCATGTTCATAGTGTCAGCAGAGAATACCAAGGTGAAATACCTAAGTGATTTCTTTACAAACAATTTAACCAGACTGTGAGAGACTAGGAATCAAACTACACATATTAAAGATGGTGAAACCATACAAATATTGCATTTAATCTTTGCATAATGATGTTTATATTACATGCATCCAGGAGCCAGAAACAAAAAAAAACAGCGTATTTGTAACCCGACATATTGTAAGTTATTATACTTGTAAGTTGATCTCTCACTTCAAAATACTGTCTGACGATGAATACAGTTTGGGTTTCTAGAATCACAGGTTTCTCCTGCTGTAGCTATTATCATGCTAATCTCTTGAACTTGTCTTTTGCTTTTAGGCAGTTTAATGATCAAGTAGGTAAAATAATATGAGTTCTATGGATTCACTTGGCCATGAATACACAAGGGCTTTATGATACTGCAACATTTGTTCTTTTCGCTGTGGTGTTTTAACACTATTTCATCAGCTAATAATCTGTGGAGGATCATCTGTGGAGTTCACAACAATGTGACAGTGAAGTTGATTTCCGAAAAGGAAGAAATTGAAAGCATACTTCCTCTTACTTTGACTTGGGTGTCTACCAAGACTTCTACAGTTGATGAACGGTTTGTACTTTCTGGAGCCTTGATTTAATTTTCACTTGTATCACATACATTTACAAATAATTCTGACCTGAAATTACTCAATATTTTGAGCAAAAAAAGGGAATGGTACTATGACAAAACAATCGAAACAAAGACTTTACATATATTTTTCATCTACAGCGTGTAACCAATGGAGTGACCCATTTTATACCCCTCTCTTCCACTGATGACATCAAGAAAGCCTGCCAACTGGTCACCTTGAACCACACACCAAAATGAAGATCCATATGGTTCCTTGCCAATACAAGCTATGAACTCCATGTATTTCTTCTTGGCATGACATCAAGTATGTTCACATCTGCCAACTGTTGCTCATACAGTGATTGCACTTAATAGTGTTTTCATTGATTCCTAAATCTTGGAACTGCATAATTTTTCTCGTAACCGTATCCGACCAAAATGGCTGCTTTGTTATTGACGTTAGTATTTCCACAGTACAGTACATCACATTTGTGGAGGAATCTTGCTAGTGTATTACATACACTTGCCTACACCGTCTCATGAATAGGACCACCTATTTTCTTTAAAAAAAAAAAAAAAGGGAAAATTCCATTTTGAGCTATTTGCTGTGTATGGTAAGGTGAAACTTGGCAATCTGACACAGTGTGATCTGGGTAATAAAATGCCATTTGGGTACCTAGGTTACCTGTGAAAACACTAACATTCAACCAAGATTCCAAAGGTCACCTACCAGGGTCTCGAAAGAAAGAGAACTCCACCTCAAAGACCATGCCTGCTCCGAAACTGCCCATCAGTCGGACGAACATAAACCTCTGGGATGAAACAAACGGGCTTGTGTCCACGTGGACACCGTGCTGGAGTGCTGTGGACTTAGAGGTGGGTCCATCAGCGATGAGCAACATGGGTGCCGGGATGTAAGGTGGATAAATATCTGCATAAAAAAAAAATTAAATGCTGACTGACCGATGATCGCTTGGAAGGCTGTGACTCCTTGTTTGAAAGTAAAGCATTAGGATAACATGACCTAAGATACAGCAAACTTTGAGAAAGTCTGTTCAGCCAAATAAAACCAGAATGCAAAAATTCATACTAGTGGTTTATACACTGATAGTAACCAAAACAATAGAATCTATCTTATGACTGCAAAATCACCCACATGAGTTTAATTCATTGCAAAATGCTTGGTTTTCTTTAAGCAAGCTTTTTTCCACCCATTATGAAGATTAAAGATAGACAGCATTAAAATGTACATCGAGCAGTTGACACTCCTTACCATGTCATTGTGCTATCTTTGGAGGAAGGTAATTAATCCTTAATCGTTAGTGTTTTAACCGTTTTTACATTGAGCCAACACCAAAGTTCACATGTCATCACTGCGAAAACAATATGAAGTATCTACTCACGATGGCCTACCTATGTATTACATTTAAGCAAATTCACTCTGTCCTTCTTAAGATTAATTTGTGTCTAAAAGTTTTCGGCAGGAAAATGTGTAGTTTGTAGTTTGCACATTTCATGCATATCAATGAGGTACAATTGATACCATGAGCAGGTAGGGACACTATATTTGTATTGTTGAATTTCAACATGTCAGTGGTATTAATATTAAAGTTGAAAGAGTAGACTGAGTGAAGGTTGCAAAGCCTTTTGAGTGGTCAGTCAAAGATGACATGGACAGATTATGCTTGCATGATATGAGATACTGTAAGTGCATGCTAAGTGCAGAGTAAAGACACAAGAGTGCACCTTTGCCAGTGATTCAAGGAAAGACAATTTACTCACTGGAGTAAAGGCTTAACTGTCATTTAACACAATGACAATATTCACAAATTCCATAAAATTCCATTTGATATTATTTTCGAACCATTTTCTGTTTCCCACTTGCTTCATGAATAAATCTTGGCTAAGTATGCAGCTTTTTGATGCCAAGGAAGGGACTTCTTTTTTGCAATGAATATTGTGTTACTTGAAAATATTGACATCACTTTGTATCAATGTGTAAACCAGAAGGCAAGTAATTAAGAAACAACACATACAGCCTGGGGTAACAAAAGAAATACTAATTTTTCGCAACATGCAACATTTTGCAAAGGTAGGCACCTATGTCACAAATCTTGAAGCGTTTAAAGGCAATCTTCAGAAAAGAAACAGGTGTAAAGACAATTCCAAAGAAATAAGTCATTTTGACTGGTTTACTCGTTTTTATGTTTTTACAGTGGGCATGTCACGCAACCTTTAATCTGCCCATATCTAGCAGAACTGAATGCCTCATTTTCCCTGTAAGATTCATATATATTTAACAATATCCCTATTTGAGAGGCATGCATATCTAAGTCTGTTAATTACCCAGTCACTGTAATGTATTGAGGGGAAAAATGAAAACAGCCAGACTCTCACCTAACAAAAAAAAATAGAAGGTTCATGTAACTTGAGCTTACATAGAGAAGACAACACTGCCCTCAAAATCACAAATACCCCAGATAAATAATGATGAATGATTGATATTCATGTACTACCCATCCAGATGCAGTATGACATGCATATTCATGTGCAGTTCTGTACCAAACATCATGCAATAAACAGTATTACCTGTGCCATTTTCCTCTGAAGCAACTAAAAAGAAACAATTGTTTTGATCACATCAAATTCAGAGAGGGTTAAACATCTCCAAATGTATGGAAGTTTGTCACATCTATTTTCTTGTCTTGAGCATTTGTGGAACATTGTCCTTTTTACACATTAAAACTCATATACACTTCATTGCTTGTTAGCATGCAGAGATCTTGCCTTTCAAGCCTAACCACTGGTGTGTGTGTGTGTGTTGTAACTGCAACAGATTGAACATCATATGAGGTAGGAATAAACAAAAACCAGAAAACACACAAAGGACAACAACTGCTATCAGCTGATAACAAAAATACTGTAGATGGCGTAGATCATTTTAATTCATTTTGTGAAGGTTTAAAAATATTCAACAAAACTTACATGTAACACATTAGCTCTCAGAACAAGATTCTAACCAGTGATCTCAAGCTTACGAGGTCTTACCTATGAAAACTAAAATATCCAGTCAGCACGCTACCAGTGATCTTAATTGCACTTACTGCATGGGGTGTCTTTCAGAGAAAGGCTAAGTGCATCTTATCATCTCATCCCTTTGTACACTGGCTGGTATTATCACTAAGGGATAAGGATCATACCTCATCCCTAAGGAATCACATTCTACGGATCACCGCTTACACCTCTGAGGTCATATCCTACTGTATGGATTATACCTCATTCTAAGGGATCAAACACAAAGAGAATACATCCTGAGGATCGCACCTCATCGCTAGGTGATTAATTCTTAGGGGTAATGCCACATGGATTCTTACTAAGCTGGGAGTGGCATGAAGAAGGGACTTTTAACACAGGCACAAATCTTCATGAGCAACTGTTCACTAACATTTATGGTTACATACTGTCTGTAAAAACATTTTACACAATGTTAACTTTTCAAGGATAATTTCATGCAGAGAAATGAAGAGAAGAAGAGAAGACAAAAAATATGAGCACATTTACCTGTGACAGTCAGCTGTATACGATCATCTTCAGTAGGTGCAGTCACATACCAAATGATATCCAAGCTCTGGCTAGTGTAGCTTGGTGGCGCTGTAATAGTTGGCACACTAAAGCTGCCCTCATCTTCTGAGAATGTCGGTACCAAAGTTTGTTCCACTGGAAGAGACAAACCCAATTTTAAAAAAATTTCCTTTTCATGTGACTGCTACCACACAAAACCTACATAACAATTCACAACATTATCAACACACATGTAAACAGAACTCAGTTTCTGGAGACAAGGGACAAATTGATTGGTTTCAATGTAGTCGAAGATGATGTCACGGTACAGCAACTAACCATTACTCTTTTCATTGACACATTTCCAATCATATATTAAACACAGTTGTAAGTATTGACCACTATATAACCAATAATTCCAGTTGATTTTGAATATTCACACACATATATACACCTATCTGTCTTGAGTAGGTGAGTAAGTGACACTAACTTATGTTAAAAAGTTATATAAAAGGTTATATTAACAAGGCCCTGATCGGCTATGTGGTTCTTTGAGGGAAGATTATTTTAACTATTTGGAGCTTCAACAAAAGGTTTTGAACATTCAAACATTATCACCAAATGCAGTTTCTGGTGCTCTTTACACAGAGGGTGTTTGCACTGCAACTACTGTCATTGTGTACTACAAACCAAGATAAATTTGCAGCTTCATAGGAAACAGGCATTCATTCCACCCCCAGTAAATAATGACCATGCAGTCCATGATGACTTGAAGTCAAATTGTAGTTAATGCTGACACAGGTTTGACAACTTCACTTAGATTTACAGCAACTCCTTCACAGTCTCTGTCAACTGACCCAGATAATATATCCTGTAGTTCACCCCTGGTCATGGTTTTACTCAAGCAGACTAGGCTTGTCAGTCATGAGAGGTCATAAATATGGTGACATTAGTGCTACAATCTTGGGCAATATTGTTGAGACACTTTGCCATAATTTGTGAGTGTATTCCTAAATCTTAGTTCAGAGAATGACATGAATCTCAGCAGCTCTTTCCAATCTTGAACTAAAGAAGTGAATGTATCCTGTGTGTAGTATTTCTGCAGCCAACATTGAAAGGGGGAGTGGGGTGTCCCAAGGAATTAAATTTTGTCCAAGATTGTAACTACTGTACCATGTGTAAAATCTCTTTTACTTCCTTGCAGTTCAGAATCTGTGATAGCAGTGAAATATTCAAGAACTCTGCAATATTTCTGAGTATGCATCTTCATAATTCATATTAGATCAATGTGCCTATGAAAGAATGTACTGAAATGGGATAAAAAGGACAGAATCTGCAATACAAAAAATGTCTACTATATCTCTTGGACACCGTATAACATTGAGATGTCCAACTAGTACAGATCTGAAAAACTCTCAACATTGTTACATGTAACCTGTAGAAAAACTATCACTTTGCACAATTTATGGCCTATATGTCCCATTCTGAAGTTGGACCCACAAATGTTGAAAACTGACTGGAAAGTGGTTTACGACCACAATGCTACTTTGACAAACAGTTCACATTGTAAAGCAAAACATGCAATAGAATGATTTCCATTTGAACCTTGGGCCCCAAAATCCTGAACACCCAGGGGTAAGTACCAACAATGCTAATTTGACAAACATGTCACTTTGTATAGCAAAGTATGCAGAAACGAAACATTTTGCATGATTTCATAAAATGGTCCACATGGCCCATATGGGACCAATAATCCTGAGCAACCTGAAGGAACCACTACCATAGTAGTAATGTGACACAATTTCAACTTAATACCATGCAATCTGTATAAAAAGAGGCACTTGAGCATGATTTCCTAAAATGGTCAATTTGGCACATTGCGACCTCAAAATCTTTAACCCCCATGGCACCACTACCAAAATGCAACCATATACCAAGTATAACCTTCGCCCGAGCTTTATAACTTGAAACATCCTGTTGAAAAGGTTTTCAGAGTTTTGACTCCAGCGCCCCCAGATTACCTTTGACCTCCACCAAAAAGAACAGGGCACACCTTCTCAATAAAATGTCAGAAAGTGTGGAGAATTCTTCAAAAACCTGATAACATAGGTGCTTCTTTAAAATCTGAAGGTTTGAATTGTGATTTCCAGGTATTCTTGTGAACATCTCAAGGTTTGCCACTTTTGAAGTTAGCAAGGCTGCAAATGACAGTAATGATGTCACTGCCTGACACTTGACTTCACCATCAATATGCCAATCACTGTATACAAAGTTATCCCCATGGCGTTCTTGTTTCAGCTTAAGCAGTGATCTAGCCTACAGTATTACATGTCTGCTGAACCTTCACCTACATAGGGGGATAGTTCACAGAGAAAAAAAAGATTTTCTGCGAGACAACAGCAACAACTTACCTTGAAAATAAAATAAGCAAACTTCTAGAAACACCACAATTTATCACCACCCTAGGGGTCTTCTCTGACGCACTAGAGTGCGTGTGCTACTTTTAGATGTACAGATCCTGCTTTCTGGAAGCCTATTCTACCTACAGTATTGTAGAGACTCATCAAAGGGTCACATACATGGCATTCCCTTCCAGGAATCCTATCATGACACACTAATGTGTTCTCACATAAAGGCATATCATGAAATATAGCAAGGAATAGTAATATTTGTTCCTGCATGTGATTCATGACTTAAGATGGAGATAAGTGTTTTGCCCAAAAAAATGAAAGACGCAAAAATATGGGTTCGCTGCTTTTGCTTAGAAGTAAAGACTGTAGACTCTGTTTCATGGGTTCCTCATGTCTTAACCTGATACAGTAAATGCTTGGTGCTTGTTTGACCAAACAAATGCAGATCTCATATCCCTCGTTTTACATGACTTATTATCAAACCTGTTTTGTCTAAATCAGATTCTTAAGTAATTGGTTCTAAATGCCTGAATTTGTAGTTTGCATGCCGACTGCAGATTCTCATAGCTTCTGTTCCCTGCTTTGGCCACTCTTGTTTTGATGGTATTCTTCAGGAAGGAGGGTATTCAATTAACCAGTCAGCAACCAAACTTACCATTCACACACACAATATTAGAAGTCAGATCATTCTTTGAAAGATGCTAATTGGTTTTTACCTTGGAACTATTCCTTGCTACCAACGAAACCAGGCAGCTGTGTTCATAAATTATGTTACAAGCTCACAGATTAATGTTGAGAATAGAAGAAAGCTGGCATTCCCATAATGCCATACAAATGTTACAGCTTCCTGTGAAGTTTACAAAACAAGCTTACCTTTGGGTCAAAAAAATGTGAACAAAAGATACAACATAACTATGACACAAGAGCAGATGGGTACAACCAAAAGTTTAAAATATCAACAACAAAACTGTATCCTCACCATGAAAGTTGGAGCTGAGTTCCTCTTTTTGCATTTCGGTTATAAATGTGTAATGCATTTGGAATCCCCTAAATGAAACCGAGGAACTGGCAGCGTGGACAACCAACTCTACAGTCACCTTCTTCTTCGGGGCAATGATGGTGGGAGGGCGTTTCACGCTGCAGTAATAGGTAGGGTTTTGGTTATTGTGAAGGTTTATCTGCGACAAAGATCAAAGACAAAAACTCTGATTAAACTATTGAACTGTTTCAAAACTTTTTATCTGCTCACACTTCATATATTTACCTTGCATTCGAAAATCAATGATGACACGTAATAGCGACAAAGTTTACTTTTAACCAGTGAGCAAACAAAGCAAATTGTAAGTACAAAGGTTGGAGAAGAACACTTCAAAAAAAATTGGGTGACTTACAGGTATACTGCATAAACCTTTTTCTTTACCATTGTGAGAAAATTTAAAATTTGTTGCATTGTAAGAGTTCTTTGGATAAAATACCAATCATCTCTTATTCTAAAAGTACAAATAGTTGCCGACCCATGATCTGCATGGTCCTTACCGTCAAGTAGTCGTAAGTGCCGTTGTTCTTGCAAGTAAATACAGGTGTGTCATGAAGGTGGAAATCTGCAAAGGAAATGGTGATGACGCCAGGTCCTAAAATGGACAGCTGGTATGTGCATCTGTAGCCCGATCCCTGAGGGTACGACTCTGGGAATCCTGGAGAATGTATGACACCAGTTTCCCCGTTGGCCAATCCAGCTATTTCAGTACTGCAATCTACAGTATGCACAAACAAAAAAAAGAAGACAAAATTGCACAAGAATTTGTACGGCTCCGACCTCCTGAGAGTGATATATGGAAACATACTGAAAAAACAAACCTCCATAAATTACATTTCCATTTCAAACCAAATTTGCATTTCCCAAAAAGTCACAGATCAGAGATCACACCACTTTAGGCAAGTGATGTCGATCTGCATGCGAAGTTGGCAAAGAGGGGGCAGTGCTATATCTTTATTCATGAGCAGAATTGCACTGATTTAAACAATGCATTACTACAAGGGGTATTCAAGTGAAATAGTCACTTGTGACTACAAGCATGTCTGAGCAGTCAATGTTTTGTTACCTGAGACTCAGACACATTTAACTCACTTGTCTGGTGACCTCTACAACATTTTAACACTGCGGTCTGTTACATTTTCACACTGCTGTCTACATCAGTATCACATTACCCTATGTACCTAGGAACCTTCAAGGCAGTGGTTCCTCATTCACCAGCAGGCGAGGTAGAATAGATCAGTTTAAAGGGTGAATGAGTTATTATCACAAGACATGCCAGAGGGGAATGAACCTTAATGCAACTGTAAACTGAGGCCCATTATGACTCCCTTTGTCACAGAACTTATCTTGTGGGCACCCATTAATTTCTCCATGGAGAGAATACAAAATTAGTGAAGCCAATTTGCCAAGGGACATGTGAGAAGCAATTTATAACATACAGCAAAGGAACTGCATTTGTTGTGTAGAGACAGGTAAGTGAGGAGTGAAGTAATATATTGCAGCTCACAGTAACTAATTGCATTATGCTGATTGTGATACAGAATTAGCTACTGTAGTTTGGTCCTTACAATCAGGTGACCTTGTACTGAACAGTACACTATCACATACTTTGTAAATAGTATAATTGCATGATGATAAAGTATTGCCATCTACAGTACCACATCTACAGATTCAGTCACATAACTGGAACAAAGAAAAAAAAATAATGCTACTTAAGTTAGGTGTTGCCTTTCACCATAAGAGACTTTCCCACAAATGGTGTCACTCAGCAGTCTTGAATGTTGTCTGATATTTAACAAGGTAAAGGACCAAGACATCAGTGCCTGTGTGTGTTTGCCTTAGTTCTCATTACAGTAAAATATGTACTAATCCCTCATCAGTTATTTGTAAGAGTTCTGTACAGTGCTAGGTACAGTACATCAACTTCTCAAGGTAAACAGATCTACACAGGTAGGTTCAAATTGTTGTTGACTTTTCTTCCTTTCGTAAATGTGAGAGGTAAACAACAGAGACAGGTCTATCACCAACCTATCTGGTACGCTAAGCTGCTATTGACTTTTCCATCAGTTGCATACCGTACTGTGTTATAGTCAAAAGTGCCACAGAGAGTTTATTTCCCAAATTCTTCACTTTGTTTGCAGTACAGTAAGAAAGGTTAACAACTTCACAGTGGGTTTCTCAAAGCCATTGGTATCAATTGGCATGGGTTCAAACTGAATTTGCTTCTATATGTGGGAGGTGTTCCTCACTCTACTGGGAAAAATGGATCATTCAGTTTGAAGACATGACTCAATGAGCAAGGTTGTTTTTCCTCTAGAGTCCTCTTCCAAAAGCTACATAGGAAATGAGTCATTCCTAAAAATCTGTAACAAACTCTTGGCTATTATTTTTTAAGATTGATACTCAGAGCCCTACTAGAACAGCACAGAAAACATTCAAAGGGATTTGAAATTATTTTTTTTTATCATGTTGACATGGTAACCTACAGTACACAACTCTGACAGACTCTACCATACAAATCACAACTTGAATTAACCTTAAAGTGATTGTGCCTGTATGTAAAAAGTATTGTAAAAAACATTAAAATTTCATGTTCAACAGATCATGTTTTCTAACAGCACTAGTCAGACAATTTGGAAAAATGAATACTATAGGTTTCAGGGGATAAATGCCATAAGATTTAAAATTCTTATAACATGAAGACCAAAAACTTGTGTAAAATACAATCATGTACTGGTTGACAGTTTAATTTACCATGTCCCTCTTTGAACAAGCCTCAATGAAAAGTAAACTAGTTATGAATACTCAGTTGGTCGAAGCAGCTGATCCCTGATGATGTACAGTTGAGGAGGTGATCGAATATATACTCTGCTTTGTATCACTAAATACTACAGTACTTCCTGATATTGACCAAGGAACAAAAGCGCGGGTAATAGGTTTATGACACAACTGTATCACCTGCACTGTTCCATGTATTGATTGTGTCAGCGGGTCTACTTCTTGTAGTAAGAACCATTTACTTTCAAAAATGAATTCTTTTAACCATTTTTATGCCGTTTCTGTTGCTTTCCAAAGTAGTAGACATTTCCCTTCATAGAATAACGTATTCCACCAATGAACAATGTCGCATGTTCATTGAAAACTAATGAACAGTTATGATCAAACATAATCTTACAGTTACAGTTTCCATCTGGTTTTTCTGTTCACGTGCAGTCCCTTTAATACTACACTGTAAACAATTTCTGTTGATATCTGCAAAATGCATATGGCCATAATAAACTGAAAATTTGCTTAAATCCACATTTTCAGATGGACTCTGCAAAAATGACCCCCAAAAAATTTTGAAAAACTTTTAGTTTCATTATCTTCACGTTTGCAGGTTGCATTATCATTCCGACCTTAACTTTGTAATACACTGCCATATTTAGGAGTAAGTTTTAGGTTTTTTGTCAGCTTCTACAAAAGTGTTAGCACCCCTTAAAGCTGTACCCCCACAACACTGCTGTTCACAAGACCACAAATCTGGGCATGGTATGCAACTTAAATGACTGTAACTTGGAATATATGTACACGTAGATGGTGACATTCAACTCTGGGATTTTCCCCACAGTGCAAATAATGCTACAAATGAGCCAAAAAGTAGTGAAATCCAAGACATAAGACCACAGATCCAAGGGATGGCAACAATTTCTGGCTGAGCAACTCCATGGGCAAAACTAGTAATGTTCATGTGAAGTAATATTGAATTTTCGAATCGGCACAAATTTTGTCAGGCTGAACACTCTTACATTAGTTAACCAATTTAATATCAGCATGCAGTTGATTTGATGTGAATTTCAAATTCGATAGAAACTGTCAAAACATTTCAGCATCTGCTGTACTGATTCAAAAGTTACCATAGTGCACTTCATATGCCTCAATGCTCCCCCTGCCCCCCCCCCTTCCTAAATCCTCTATGAGTCAGTGAATGCATACATCCTGTTTTTAGTTTTACAAGCAATGCTCTCGAGCTTTGTTTATTCTTAGAGATTATTACAATGGGAGAAGTGCAGGCCCTAAAATTGCTCAGTCTGAGGTTTTACGGAGCTCTACTGTACAGTATTGCAGGCCACAATTATGTACTGGGCTGGATTTAGCCCTGCAATTTTTTTGCGTTTGACATGTTACCAAACGATGCCAGCGGTATACAGTAAGATCTCCATGACTGTTTCCATAACGTTCAAAATATGTCACAATGTGGAATTTTCCCTTTAATTGTCAAGAATGTATGTACAGTATGTACAGTTGTACTGTAGCACTGCTCTATACAATACTGTGCTTGTACATACCTTATATTGTATGTCAGTGAGTAACTGTGGAGACACTGCACAGTAGAAAAGGCAAGCCAGCAACCATACAGTAATATTATGAAATAATTTGGACAATTTTGAAGGAATTTTGCAAGCATCGCTCTGCAGAGAGAAGTTAATTAAGTATGAAACAACTGATCCATGGAAATGAAACCTGCAGTGTACAGTAATGTACCACATACAGTCATAGCAAACACACAACTCTGAATATTACCACATGTACTGTGTATAGAAGGCTACTGTAAATTGGGTCTGAAGCTACTCTGAGATGGTGGCAACAGTATATGCTGCTGTAGTTCCTCCCCCCCCCCCCCCCCCATGAGATAGATGGTGAACAAAAGCCATTTACTGCACATGATTAATAACTTCGTAATGCATTGTAGCTTACAAACATGAGGGTGAAGTGATGCGTTTTGCTGCCCATACTTTTGATTCATGTATGGCGCTGGATGAATGCTTCCAGGATTGCGCTGTTTATGCGTTCACACGTTTCACTTTGAAAAAGATTGTGATTTTCTCATCACCTTAAACATGACCGGACCTGAAATGCCTGGTCTTCAAAGAAATGTCTGAAGATGTCCTTTACTGACAATTAAAGAGGTTCTTCCATGAAAGAATAATTTTTTTATTGCAGGCATATGAAAACCCCATGAAAATATCTTGCTCCTAACTCAAGCTGTATTGATACTGTAATTGCATGAACAATTCTCAAATCAAGGAAGATTTCCAGTTGCATCAAGGTTACTAAAACGCCAAATGATATAATCAATGGCAAATTATTGCAAGCGGTTTTGTTTGCTTCGAAAGCCCTCTTTTACTGTAACCTTGAAATTTGACGCAAGTGTAAATGTAGATTGCCTTTAACATAGATTTACTGTAAAATAGTGTGAAATAAGGTCAAATCAAATTACTGTCATGTTTCTTTTAGGACAGTTAAGAAGATAGTTGAGTATTGTGAACAGGTCACCTGCCACATGAATCATTCCACCAATTGTCTCAGACAGGTGAACAATTTACAGTAGGCATGTACAAGTAGGCCTATAGTCTTTTGAAGAACCACCTTCATACTGTGCATTACTGTATGTATTGTGTTTGGTACTGTTCTTCATGCAGACATCAGTAACGAAAGTTCCCAGTGCATGCATACAGTATAGTTCTTGTACCATTGGTAACGAACCGCAGTGCCATACAGTCACCCAATTACTGCAACGTAACATCCTCCATACAGTCAGTGCTCTAGCTGTGACTACATGGCAAGTCTTTTTCCGAGACTATTTCAGGAAGTTTACCTCCAATAGAAACGCTGTTGACCTTGCAGTCATGGTGCAAAACAACCAATCGAACACAATACCTCAACCCAGAATACCAATCCTTATAGTTCAGGTATTTTGCTGAGGAATTTCACTGAACCAAAAAACAGCAGGATTATTGACATATTTACTTAATCTATGCATCTAATAGGTAAACTTTACTGTGGGTGAAGTTTTTACCTTCAAATCTCTGCTTGTTCACATTTTGTTTGGGTTTTAACGTCCAGTTGTATTTTTATGTTATCTGTTTCGGTTTCATTTCTGGCTCTATTCCATTTTTATCTGCTTCTCTTGTTTAAGCTTCCTATGTACATTCACTTCTCTCAGTCTTATGTAGTTAAGTATATGATGGTGATAACGGTGTTTACACTTTGAAGTACTGTAAGTCACATTCACTTTTTAACCAAGTTTTACATATTAACCAGGCTGTCTTTGACATTATGTTCACTATTTAAGACATATGGTTGTCTCATGAAGCTCGACAATTCGACAAATCCGTAGATTCGCGGTGAACAAATTTACGGTAAACTCACGAGAGATACAGTAATGAGACGCTACTGTACAGTGCGTGTTGCCTTTTAAAATGATACAAACTAGCTCTAATGTATGTTAGGATACATACTGCACAGTGAGTCAAGCAAACTTATCAATGTAATTAATATGCTTTTTCTACCTTTTTCCGAACCAAATTTTGAGTAACACAAAATGTTGACAATGTTCTGTATGTGTGAATGATACAGTAGGTAAGTCACAAAACTGGGTTGATATTTTGCAGAATTGCTTTGCACATCACCATGAACATGCACATTTACAAAATAAATGCCATGAAAATGCACTCAAAGTTACGGCGTTTCCTTATTTTTGCTGAGTCAGTGCCTAGAATTCGAAACCTGTACACACCAGGGATGTGACAAAATTTATCACTCTTCCAGTAACAATCTCAAAACACTGTCATACTGTATAAAGCAGAACAATTTACTACATGAAAGATTTGAGCAGGTCTATTTGTAATAATTAAGAATGAAAATCAATGCAAACAAGTTCCTGTGGTGAAAAAGGTGTACATTAGGAAGAATAAAATAAAATTTTTGATGACTCCCACTTTTATGAACACCATCTCTTCTGTTGGCTGCTCTTTAATGTTGACAACGTATCGCAAAGAGCATGTCTTTTTTTCAGTGTCCAGTTTCAATAACCTGTGCGATAACATGAGTTATAAAAACAGATGATGTGGTAGCCTCAAGTATGAGTGTCATATGCATCACCAATCAAGGACCTTCAGGAACATGGGTGTAAAATGCCACCCAAATGAATGTATACATTATCTGTCCCAGACCAATGATTGAGTAGAATGAGGCACTAAACATGGTTTGAAAATTCGATGAACAGGCACACAAGCGCTGAATTTGTCATTGTCAATGCACATATTGTACCTGTATACAGTGGCGTCTATGAAATCTTGGATCTATATTCTTGGTAATCATTCAATTTTAATGGATTCCTGAAGGTGGAGGAGGGACATTCATACTCTACAGTTCTACATGAACACTCATGTACAGTGTACGCACACACAGTCTGCATGCATGTGTTTACTTGCAATCTGGGTGCATATAAATTAAATAGGTACAGTAACTTTGAATGTAATATTTCTGTCATGTGGACAAAAGTCTAGGTTTTTGATGATTAAATTAAATTTTAGTGAAGAAATTTCCAGGCTAAAGGAACCCTGATTGATGCTAAACTGATAAAATACTGTAAGCCCCACAAACAACAAACTGCATTTATATCATTTTGACAACTCCATCAAAGTAACTATTCTAGAATATAAACAGTCCAAACCAAAGCATGTATCTATTTATATCTTGGCAAGGTTGGGTCTAAATACAGTTCACGTAACTCCCTGTGAACTTTTCCTGGGTTCACTTACAGGACAGGAGCACCCTAAGGGAGAAGGGCATACAATGTGTGTGGGTGACAAAGTTCAAAGAAATACCTCCATGATGCCAAATGATAAATACCACATCAGTTACTGTATCATTCAGAGGTGCAGTTACTACAACACACTGACTGTAAAGCTCTTCATCTCTATGCAGGGGCGACACCAAGGGGGGCATGGGGACAAATCCCCCAGTCAGAGCTTTTGCCCCCATTCCCACCCCCCCCCCCACACACACACACACTTAGCTCCTGAAGTATGGTGTCCTCTCAGAGTTTTCAAGGTCCTGTTAATATTCTCTACTGCACATATTGCATTCACCTAAAGTTCTATTTTAAGAAAAGTGTCAAGAGATTGCTGGCAAGTAGCTTTTAAACATTTTGTCACTTTCCAACTTTTCATGTTGTCAGCTAAGAAGAGCAATAGCCAAATAAGCCTAGCTTCCATTAAAATCATTTAGTATCTTTGCTTTGGATGATGCATTATGGACCAACAATCAACATACAGTATATCTATCCAGAGACTTAATTTTTTACCAAGAGATTTGCTAAACCCTCAGAGCTTCGGGGGGTCTTGCCCCTGAACCCCCACCCCTGTTAAGTCTTGCGATTTGTACTCAATTTTCACGCTGTGCATGAAACCTTCTTGACCCCACATTTTCTTTGGCCCTCCACTTGCCCCCCCCCCCCCCCCCCCCACTTCTAAAATCCTGATGCCGCCACTTAAATAAAGTGAGCAGACACACTGAAGTATGTTGCAAATGTTTCCAGTCTTCTCACACCTTTTTTCCTTCTTTTGTGAGATTTGCAAAGGATGTGTTCACTTTATTCTTCCAAGGTCTTGTCCACCAGAAGAACACTCACTCTCAAAGGAGTAAAGAACTGGCCAAACCAGCTGAATATATTCAGGATATATGATTCACATTTACGTGTGCCAAATTTTCACCAGTGTTGAAATTTAATTGATTTAAACTCATTGTTCATACACAAGGATGCCGTATGACAACAAAATATCCTACTTCAGCTTACTCAGGAGCTTCAAAATCAACTGGTCCTACTCAGTAATTCATTATGTTATGAATACACTTGTGTGTAAATGCTAACTGATTAAGTAATTGACAAATTTCATAATCACTGCCGTGTCAGGTATTTAGAATAAAACCACAATTTTATCTTACAGAGCTGATTTGGTTGTACAGAAACAACCTTCTCTGGATGTCCTCAGATACTGTGACTTCTACTTAACTTCTTCACTCTTGACTACTGTTCAGTAATGTTGCAAAAACTGTTAATCACACATGAACAGAGGTATACATGTCCAATACTGTATGTGTATCCATTGTCAAGGAGAGAGGTCCCCTTTAAGAGTGAAATTAAAGTATTTACTACTCACTCTACTTCATTCAATGTCTGGGTTTCACGGTTCTAATGCCAAGGAAGGTGCTTCGACGGAATGACATATAGCCAAAATAAAATATCGACAACGAACATGAAGTATCCATAATATGGCAATCATTTTGAAATGTTTACAGTTGTACATGTGTAACTGTATCAGTCACACTTACTTTGTAAAATATTGCATGTACAGTAAAGAATGGCAGCTTCAAACTCTGTTGAATGCACAAAACGCTCAAACACTTCTGAATACATAAGATGGGACACAAACCTATGTAGGCCTACTGTACTTCCCAGAAATAATGACTAATGATGCAATGACCAAGTGGTTCTGGTACGGTAGGTAGCAAACCACTTTGTAACGAACTGTAAGGTTGCACAGAGTGCCAAAATCTGTGATCAACAAAAACAGAACTTTTATGAACAAGAGGCTCATACATATATTGTAAATGTTCAGGGTTGTAGCTGTGGTGAGCAGCGCTGGGCAACCCAGCACCTCAAACTAGCAATTCCCGACCCGCATTCACCATCAGTTTACGCAAGACTGTCAGGCACAAACTTCATGTAATGTAGTAAATATGACAGGAGAGGCGGCCTAATGAGGAACCATTTGAAGATTTTGCAAAACCTTTCCCATAACACTGACTCATGAAAGACAGAGCACTCTAGGGGCACTACTTCCTGGACCCCCCACAGACCTGTTGCCCTGGAGTCAACCATGCAGTGGCCTTAGTGCAGTATGAGATTCTGAACCCCACCAGAAGTGGATGGTTCCCTTGACTGTAACCCTGCACTAAAATTTACCTAACTACAACCATGTACATGAATACTGTCTGAAACTCAAAGCACTTGGTGTCATATTACATGCACTGCAACAAGCCCATTTTATTTCAACTTCTTTGCCCTTCACCGAACCCTCTGGCATTGACTTTCTAGAGACTTGAAAACAAAACCCAAAAGAGCTGCAGTATCGTACATACACTGTACACTATGGGTACATACAAGAAAAACACTTGACAGTATTCTGTGAATAGTTGGAAACTACTCACCAATTCCAGCAACAGACAAAGGAAGCTGTAACATCAGTATTACCCTAAGAATCTGTATAACATAGTTTACTATCGGTATTTGTGCCTTACGAGCCTCCATCATACCTGGAAAAAAAATATCAGGGGAAGTTATTGCAACTTATACACAAATAACCAACAAAATTTGGTTTTGTACTACACATTGTTTTGTAATCTTTGGTGCAAAAACATGAATTACAGAAAAACTAGCAGTACTAATTTAGAATCAGTGACCGGAAGTGACGTATTCTTCCAAAAATTATTGTTTTTGCCTAATTTCATAATAAACTTAACCATAACTCTCAATTTCAACCATGATTGATGGTTATTTAGGCTACAGCTAGGCCTAAATAGCTTACACGTTCAACTTGGTTTATTCTTATCAAATACTTAATCCTAACCATCATCAATAACCTTGACTGGTGGTCACTGTTTCTAAATCAGAGCCAAACCAGCTTTCTAGCAGTCTAAAGCACAGGATTTTAAAACACCAAACAGTTTTAAACAATTGTTCCAAATTGAAAATCATCCAATATATTTAAGCATAGAGGTTTTATAACAGGGTACCTTACTGGCTATGCCAGAGCACACTGCAATGCAGATTCTAGTACTGCTTCGTGCAGATTCCAAATTTGCAGAGAATGTTTTGCCACATCTGGCCAGTCACAGACATGACTACCTGTACGTACAATGTTTTGACACAAATTATTTCCAATGAAAAAGGACCTGTAGGACAGGTAGGCAGGACCTGTAGCAAATTTGTAGGCCTAGCCTAGATCTACTGCTCCACTGTATGAAGTATAGGAAAAATCTACCTGTAAAACAATCACAAATATTGAGAAATGGTCATACTACAAGTAATTCAGAGGTTTGGCAGCTAACAGTAACACATGACTAGGCCTACAGTAACTTGTCAGAAACACATCCATGATCCAGTGAAATGTGAAGTAACTTTCTCTGTAATACCCTTCAAATCGCAAGATCACTGAAGCAGATGTAGGCTAACAGTTAGGGGCATATCTACTATGATGAATGACGATACTTTATGAAGTTAAATACTTGACAAAGACTAAAGAGTCTGTAACTTACCTAAATTGATATTTAAACCGAGACACCAGGTACCGGCAGTAGTGTTACAGGAACGTAACCTTATTTTCACACAGCTGGCGTGTCCTTCAGACCTAATGTGTGATATGATTGAAGAGAAATGAGCCAACGACGACGGATTTGTAGTTGTATTACCACTACTAGTAGTACTACAGAGCTGCAATACTATCACCAAGTTGCTAACAACTCTCGATCCGCCTACTTACTACTTGCTGGTACAGTGGTGGAAGAAGCGGGAATTAGCATTGGCTGTATAGTCCAGTGGTATTTGATAACGTTAGTGTTTACGCTGAACTGCAACTTTTACAATACTACTGGGCTAAGGAACTGATGCTTCGATTAAAAAATCTGATTTCTAGCGGTCTCAAAAGTTGGTCGCTGATAACAACGTCGTTTGTTTGACTAAATTCAGGAGAACATGTAATAACCATCACTTAGACTTCATTTCGCTCTGCACTGTCTTAGATCAAAGTTAGCAGCTGCTCTGCTAAACGATGCTAACTAGTAGTAGTACTGTTACTTTCGTTATGTGTCCGTTAATAGTGCACAACAATATGCTAGTGGGTAACTGTGAATGGCTGTGCTTGAGTTTGTTTTGTATACCGTGGTGGCAAATTGTATACCAATGGTTCGCGAAATTTCGACAGGTGCACGGCCGGTACAGTACTGCTGGTAACCAATGCGTAACGTCACTACTACTGACTAACGTACGGGAAGCATCAAACGCTTTTCTGTAATTCTGTAATGTACCACATTTTCAGTTTCAAGTTAACCGATTAATTATACGGCATTGTACCTGTGGATAATAGAAAAGTTTACCGGTAGGGTTACCTGTAGGGCTACCTTTATTACAATTGCAGATATGAGTAACATTGTCTGGGTTTGCAATTTTCAAAGCAAAGTAACACGTACGTACGAGCATCCGTTATATTTTACGTACACAAACATTCCTGGAAAATTCCGTTGGCCAAGTTCAGATTGGAAGTTCAATTGACAGGAACCGTCTCACCCGCGCATGAACTGTAGGTCAATGTAGGTGTACGTTTTATTTTCTATTAAGGGTAGAAAAAAAACGACCTTTGGTTAGTAAACCCAGGGGAACTACAGAATGCGTACTCTTTTTCCCAGAGGGTAGTGAATGAGTGGAATGGGTTGAATTTTGAATTTGAAAGGTGAGGATCAGGAAGCCACATTAACACCCCATATGGGCTCCTCAAGGACCCTGTACCATGTTGATCGTGGATGGACACTGGCGAGATTCGCCAACACTTTTTGATAAAGTGTCCAGAGGATATCAAGGCAGGGATGAAACCACACAATCGCCAATGCAAAGCAATTCAAACCAAAGCCTGCCCTGGGAAGGCCATTTAATGTCCCCATCCCACAGAAGAGGGTGTGTCCCCCAGTCTCTAGCCACTTCCCTAAAGGCTGGGTGGGATGGAGAACCTGCCCAGCAGCCCATCAGCTGCACCAAGCGACTGACATGAAGCGGGCAAGACCTCAATCGGAAAACAGGAACTAAAATAACCCCCTCAGCACCACTGCAAACGTGACAGTTTTACTGTTCGAGCAAGTCAAATTTGAATCCCCAGAAATTTTCCAAGTGGTTCGGCCGGGATTTGATCCGGTGACCCAATGATTGCAATACGGACATACGGCTCTAACAACCAAGCTAACTCTCCGCCCGTCTTGAGGATGTAGCGATGGCAAGAATTGTTACTGGCTTTAAGAATGCACTGGACAAGTAATTTAAACTTTGTAATCGGGTTTGAGTTTTGCAGCATTACTTTTATTTATGTTTTCCAGGGTCCTTGTGGGACTTAATTGTCCCTCCTGATCCTTTTCCCTACTATATTTTAAACTACAAATTCAACAAAAGTTAATTTAAAAAAATGACTATTTTTGTTTGTTTGTTTGTTTTTTCCTGTCTACCGGTGTCCTTTCTGATCGAATTTGCCACTTGTAGCCTCATTTTTTTTTTATCACAAATCCGTTAAGGAGATATGCCCAATTTGGACTGAAAAAGAAATACTGTGAATCGTTTTGATGTATGCTACAACTAACTAGGCTATATCCAGGCTGTGATTTAATACTTTTATTGCTCGTTTTTATAGTCACAAACTTTTTCAATGAAGGCTTCAAACGAGCGTTGAAACGTTTCTTGTTGGTATGGTGAATTAAAAACAGACAATACCCGGTTTGTATGTTAATGCGCTTAAATCAGCTAAGCGGTCTTTTATATTTATGTAGGCCTACGTACTTGGCTGACAAGTCTACGCAACGTCAATGGTGCCCTATACTGGAGGAGGAATCCAATACAATGCTCCCTTCCAACCTAAGTGATTAGTATACTGGGAGCAATGGTCAGTCTAGGAATTAGAGGGCGAAGGATCCAAACTAGTATTAAAAACATATACTGGTGTACCGGACACTGCTAGTACATATATCCAGAAAAATAAGCCAATGATTGCAGTGAAATTACTTGCATTTAACTTCTACACAGACTATTTGTATCCGACGAAGAATTTCCAACAATGTTAAGAAGAAGGGTGTCCATCCAAGGAAAGACTGACAGTATTATTTCCAGGAGCTTTTTGCCGTTGAGCCTAGAGAGGGAATCTATATGCATGGGGCATTTCTATCCACAAATTTTCCGCTCTCACTGTCATCGCCAACTAATGGTGGAGCCATTTAGATAATAGTCTTCCCAACTTCTCATCGAATTATATTCAAATTACGTACGTAGATGCTGTCGAATTTGAATGCACAAGAAATTTAAGTTTACTTGGTAAATCAGACACTTCATTATGAGGAAAAGTTTTGTTTGTTGGCAATTAAGGGTCCCCACCGTCGTTTCAAGAGTTTGAACAGTTAATATATTTTCCAACGTATGCGTGTACTATCGAGTAGGATTTCTTTGCTGATCAGGAGCCGAAGTTTCGACCAATCAGATCGCCAGACTGCCCAAGCCTCACTGGCCCAAGATAGGTTGCCCAGCTTACCGTTTAACATGCCTCATGCGAAAAATAAAAACATGTAACACACTATACGCACAGCCTATCCAACGCAGGATTTAAAGGAGGGATGCGTGTGTACGCTTCCTCATATTCTCCATGTACAGTATTGAACTTGAAAAGAAAGAATACATAGTACATATGAGATAAAGAAGTTGAAGTGTGATGATCAAACCAGTAAATCAAAACAAGACGTCAAAAAAGCTAAATACCTAACATTACCTCTAATGTCGGAATGTCTGTAGAATAATATGGTTTGATGTTTATAATGTTCGGTTAAAATGTGATTCATGAGTTCTGTGGTAAATAAAACACTCGTTCTCGATCATTCATAGATTACTAACAACATATCTGTACAAACATTCCTTGTAGTGAAGTTGTTATCTTGCACAGAAACATCAAAAGTATAAGTGGTTTTCTCCGTAATTCAAAGGTCATTCAGTTTTAAGCCGAATGTTTGATTAATGCAGGCTCCGTCATTCAACGGTATATCATTCTTTGTTCCGGTAATTGCACTGTCAGTTTCTTAGCTGATCATGACGTATGTCACGTTTCACCAATGGAATCACCCCATAATGTGTTTTGGTTCCCTCATAAACAAGATACAAAGCGGATGTTACAAACTTCATCGTGGCAGTCCATTAGACAAGGCAAGTGCGATTGACATGCAATAAAGATTAAGTTTACAGTTTGTTTTTGATGCATAGAGGCAAGTGTAAACACCAATGCTAAAATGCATGTGATTCGTTTTGTGGTAAAACAAGTTCGATATGTTTGATGAATCTGTCACATAATAACAAATATTTGCTGTGTTCACTGCAGGATCATGCGTATACATCGTGTCTATGTCTTTTGCTAAATCGGGATTAGTCCACGGATGTTTGGTTTGCCTGTGTCAAAGCGAATTAGCTGTACAGTGAAAAAGGGCGAAGTCGTTCTATAATCAAAAGAAAAGTGACCGTGTGGATTGCAGTGCAGTCACTCGATACCTTACCAACATTACGTCAGTTACAATTTGAAAAGCTGCCCCAGAAGGACATGACAACAGATACTATCTGTGACCATATCGAAAAGTTTTGTTCAAAAACGATCATTTGCTCATTTTACACCAAAATTTCTAAATTGTTTCAATCAAGGTACGCCTAATCAGTTATGCTTCAAAATGATATTTGTTGGTGGAAGCAACCCACGAAACGCCGATTTTCATTCGAAGTACACGATTTTTGACAATTTCAAAATTTTGTGACGTCATAATTTGGAGGAATTTCCCCAAAATAATGGTCATTTCGTGTCACACAAACGCAGTTTACGAAAAAATTGAAGACCCAAATAAAATCAACTCTTTTCCTCCTGCTACCTATAACATGCAGCTACCAGAAACGCGTTTAGCCATTTCGATATATTTGTGGTTAGAAGTATAAATCCTTTAAATTATGTAAATTTGGGGTGAAAAGAACATTTTTCTGCTTAAAGACACCATTCCCATGGATTAATGATTTACGACAAAATTAATGGGTGTGCCCAATCAAAAAAGTATCCACTGGGAGTGTACGAACATCAAAAATCCAACTTAGCCAGACCTGAAAACACAACCCCGAGTATTATATACACTAAGCAAACAAACCGATCAATGCACCATGCACCCACACTGTAACGCATTTGTGAGGTTTATGATCGAAACTTTTCAATATGAATGAATCTTGCTTAAGTCTTATCTCTTATAGCATTAACTCAGTGATTACAGTCAAAAAAATTCGTGCATGTGTCGCTTTACTAGTTATTAAGTTCATAAATACCATATCCTCATGTGTCCTTAAATAGTTTACCCCTTAATTACATAGCTAACTAAGTTACGTAGAGACAATTAACCCACTCTCTTGAAAAGAAGAAGTTAATTTGGAATATAATATTTCAGTTCTGATTGTCCGGTATCTTGTGAAATGATACACCTGTCTATCGTTTCACTGTCCTTCAATTTGTAAATACAACACTAAATTTTACTTTGTAGAAGAAAATTTAAATAACATTTAAATACCGCTCCTGAAGCGATTCCAAAGAAGTCGTTTTCGGGAACCAGAATATCTTTATCGTTGACATGCCACCAGTGTAACATAAATTGCCGGCACTATAGAACGATATTTCTATCATTATCTTTAAGGAAATAAACGAAATGAATATTTAATTTTTGGATTGAAAGCGCGTATTTCATTTTCGGAATGAAAACTCAGTTATTTCGGAATCAAAACGTGAATCTTATGTTGGGACTGAAAACGTTTCGAACTGAAAACGTGTATTTCATTTTCGGATTAAAAACTTGTTTTTTTTTTTGCGGATGGAAAACAATGACTGAAAACGTGTAGAACTGAAGACGTGTACCCACACCTGATGGGCCGCCAAAATCAAAGCGCGGCTGAGTCATACAACCACTGGGTTATAGATGTATTCATATCGTAAATAAACTCATGTAAAGTCAAAGAGCTATCAGTTTTCATTCATACCCCTCTATTGTCCACCGTCTCGAACCCTAGAAATTCTCCTCCCCCCTCCCCTCCTTCCTCCTCTTGCTTATCCCTCTCACAGAGGAGACAAATTCTCCTGAATCACCAACAACGCACCCGAAGACAAGGCAGCGTTTCAGTGCTTTTGGTTTGTGCTATGGTCCCCATGCCTATGGGTGTGCTTGCATGAAGGTGGTAGTCCCAGTTAATGAATGGTAGTATGAGTGGGTGTCATGTTTTAAAATTGTTTTCGTCAATTCTGTAATTAGTATAATTTTAATGATTCTTTTTATCCTCTCTTCCTCTTTTAAATATAACTTTTGTTTTGGTTCTGGTTTGTTGTTTGACTGTTTTTCTTCTGCAACCACCAGATTTCAATGTAAATCAAGACCCTCCAATAAAGGGTAGGGGGACTGGGATTTCCGAGATAAGAGTTGGTTCAGACCACCTGATCTGGGTACATGCATGCTGAACAAGTTTAACTCGACGGCACCCCATACACGTACTGTACTGCTACTGAAATGTTGCTTTTAGCATCATGCCATTACAGGTACTCTGTTTGATTATATCTGAAATCTGTTTTTATATCGATTGGTGGGGTGAATGATCTTCACTTCAATTAATAACATCCAATTACTGCCAATAGGTGCTAGATCGTTTGGATCGTTTCCTCACAACTTTCCTTACCTTCAAACCAATCGAAACATTGATCCCTCTGTAAATGAGCTCTTATAACTTAGTAACTGCTGAAACGGGCTCACCCCGAAAACATTGAAAGTGCTTGAGCCACTTAATTTTTGGGGCGTGTTTCCCTTCCAAGGCAGTTGCCCAGAAGTTTTGACAATACATTATTTCATTTCACTAAAATGACATCTCCTGGGGTGACAGGGACAAAAGCAAGGCTAAGCTGAGAAGAAAACTTGCCATCAACGAAAGGAATGTATCACATGATGAAAAAGTAAAAATTGTACTTTCAAGTTTCACCAATCAGTTCGCAGCCATGTGTTTTACCGGGAATGTAGTGTTCAGCAGTGAAAATAATTTGCGGTTTGATATAAATATGGCCCTGCACTGTGCTTCCGTTTAATTTAAACGAACGCTAGTACATGGTATTGCTGTGAAGATATTCTGCACAAATTTTACTGATTTTCAATTGTTTTCGCTATGATTGCGTTGTTGATTTTTCATAGCGTCCTTAATAATGGCAACAAATTACCGGCTATACAGAGGCAAAAGACTCATTTCTTATAACAACCTCCCGAATGAACTCATGGATATGGGGCGGAACTTGGCGGAGGAATTGTACAGCAGATCTTTGCATGGATGGTGTGAAGGCGAATGCCACAGACAAAAACTATATTAATGCTTATATCTTCCTCTCCATATAACTGTCGGTGAAAAGCAAATTCCCTACAAACATTCACTTTTTGAGACAGAGAGTTGCACTGGCATGTCTATCACTAGCAAGTAGCAAACTACCTTGATCTCATATACGCTGTCTATTATGGTGTCATGCCAATAAATTTTCCCCGAGGTTAAGCCAACTAACTTTCACAACGTCTGACAGTTTGCTCGAGTGTGTCATGAGGCATAATACTTTAGTCTAGGGCATATCCCAAGCAAGTTGGAAGGAAATCTGTTCAACAATATTCATAAGGAGGAGAGCGTTGCACACAAAATTCTAATTACAAATTAACGCTTGACTGCTGGTCAGTGGTCACATGACATTTGACCTCAGTTAGTGAGCCGAGGCTTACACAATATTTCGACAGAATATCTGTGTTTGCAGGAAACGGGAGCACTGCTCATACAATAAGTGTGAGGCCGGGTGATGTACCCAATTCTTTTGCCCCATGATTGTGTTAAAGCAAATGTGTGCGTATATACATTCTACCACATCAATAAAGATGTCGCAATGCACACTGAATACCGATACTAAAGGCCACACTCATTCTGTCCTACATTATGGTTCTTCGTATGGTTTCCATCAAAGTTGCATATACGTTGGGCTTGTCATTGATTTGAGTGCTAGTGCATTTGGTGGGTATGCGAAGACCTTAAAACGAAGATCGAAGACCTTGCTGGGTCTTGTCCATCTTCGTTCCCCTGTTTTTGTTTGTGAGCTACAGAACATCCCCAGGGACCATGTTCGCGTCCCTTCCCCGGCCACCTTGAAGCTGACGCCTTTGTTTGGACTTCCTGTCTTAACAATACCAGCGGATACCGGCGTATTCTACACTGTGCGTATTTTATGCATTGTTTAAGTTGGGAGCCCTTGTTGTGATGTCCCCAACTGATATTTTTTTTTACTGCGTATTTTTTTTTTTTTTTTACTGCATTTGACTATTTAAATACCTTTATATGTTGATATACTAGAGTTTTAGTCAATGTCTTCTTGAAAGATGTAACATTTTTAGAACCAGTACTGTTAATTAAAGGTTAGTCAACGTTGGACCGTGCACTTACTCAAGATAAAGCAGATGAGGGGTTCATGTAGTAAGTGAGCAGGGGCGTAACTCAATATGATTTATTGGGGGATGAAGGTCTTTTTGCCCTGCGGAATCAGTCAATGCCCTCTGATTTAATGAAAACGAAGGTAAATAACAAACGTTGTTTCTGTCACTGACTTCTGTAGACTACAGCAACCCCGTATCATAGGAAGACTGACCAATAATTTGGAGGCACATCAATGTTGGCGTTTGCCAGCCTGGGGAGGGATCCCCCTCTCCTTTTAAAACATTTTGCGACTTTTTAGGGTACTAGATGCAAAATTGGGCGAGATTTCCCATTAATATTAATCGTATGAACGTATAATACAGTGACCAGCAATAGTTTAAGAAAAACTTTAATAATGCAATGTCTGGGAGGAAGGCCTACCGTGACAATTAGGTCCTGCAGTTGAACATACAGCCTACTGAGACTGGTGTATCTGAGTTGTTGGTAGGCTGCATCATGGAAGCTTTCATGTGAGTTGACATTTCGAATGATCTCTGCTAAGTGCTAACACAAATGATAACTAAACATCAACTCCGTAGGTGTTTTGTCAGTTCTCATACTTCACCGGGATAAATCGGAAAAGCACGGAGCTCCTTGAGGCGACTAGTAAAATATGCAGTATGGTATTGAAATGTGCATACTTTTTTTTTAAAATCAATTCAGGCTATATATTGTCAACAAAATGCAGTACCGTTTAGATTATGTCACAAACCTCTGAGAGGCAAATTTTCACATTGACCCACTTGCTTGTGCAAGTTCCATTTCAGTTCATGGATTTTGCTAAGAGCCATAGACTCGACTGTTGTATGTTTTTCATGTCTTCAAACACCTGAAGTAAAACCAGCCAATCCTCACATAATATTATACATGCCATAAGGTTTCATCGAAGGAACAAACCCTAGCCGTGATGATATGACTTGATGTCAACTCATGTTCTGTCATGCAGAGAAAGGTTTTCTCGTGATATGATTTAGCACATTATGGAAATTCTGTGTGGACTATATAGGTGCCTAAAACTTGATGGATGCGAGGCAGAATAGGTGGCGCTAATTTCTTTTCTCTTCTTGAAGAATTGGAACCTGATGGTAGGTTCCGTGCGGAATGGGAATTTTCTGAGACGCAGAATTACTAACCATGTCTTTAGGACCTATCTACGGTAGTAAACACCACACAGGATAAATGTCTATTCAGTGGATCACTGAATCATAATCACATATTCCAGTGGCACGCCGTGATCATTATGGAAAGAGATAGACAGATGAATGTGCATCTCATTAAGAAGACATGTGCATCTCATTTGTTGCCAGGACTGGCAACCGTGCCGTCTCTAGTTTTAGATTTGCAGTTTCGAGAAATTCATTAAAGAAAAGAGTGAATTCATTTTCGTTTTCTTTCTTGTTGTGGTCGGTCGGTTTGGCATGGTCATAAAGAAGATCCCTGCACCATTTGCTTCACTTAGGTCTGTCAGTTCATGTTGACTGAAATGACGATAGAACATCTCCGAGGTCCACACCTCTACATTTAAGGTGGAAAAGCACCAGCCGGATGTGTACAATCATGTTTGAAATTCGTCTCCATGTAGCATTCAAAGGTCACTAGTCACGGTGGTTTGAGGAATCCTTGCCGTAGGCGTTTTCCTTTTCATATTGTATGGGGGTCAACTGTAGGGTCCGGTGGCCTCCGTCGGGGAGCCCGCCGAGGTGAAGGGCTTTCCAGTGGCGTAGCCAGACTTTTTCATCTGGGGGGCTGAGGGGGCAAAGGGTTGAAGTGGGGGGTAAGCAGTAATGACACCATCTAGGCTAAGCGGAGCGCCACCATCAGTTGGCGCGTAGCGTACAGAGAAAACTTTTGAATAAAAATGCCTCAAAGATTGCCGGAAACAGCACTTCCCAGTCCCCCTCAAGAGCCCATGGCTGGGTTGTGAATTTCAGTCATTCTTTATACTGACCGCAGTTTGCACTCTGGTGCATGGAATTACTACCCTGGACGTAAAACGTTCAAGCCATATGGTCGATGCCAAGGACTTTCGGATAAGTAGGCTTCTGCGATGTATGTTTGTGAGGTTTTCAAAACTTCTGTCATATAAAGATTTCAAAACTTCTCTATTGTCAGTAACCTTTTACCATGCAAATGCTAAAAATGAATACTTTAAATGACAGTTTCGGAAGTTCTTGTCTTTTAAAACTTTTGGCTTGTATTGTTTAACTTCGAATTTCATTTGGGGGGGGGGGGGGCAAGCGGGAGACAAGACATTTTGACAGGGGTTCTGTTGAAAGGGACTTGGGTGTTCACATAGACCCTTCTTTACAGCCAGCTAAGCAGTGTGTTGAAGCAGCTAAAAAAGCAAATACTATGAGGATTTTAGGTATGATTAAGTTTCCTTAAGCAAGACGTTGTTGTTAGACTCTATAAGCAGTTAGTAAGACCTCATTTAGAGTATGCTGTTCAAGCTTGGAACCCATATTTTTAGATAGGGAGTTACTTGAGAGAGTCCAGCGCATGGCTACTAGATTGATTAGGGCTTTCAAGGGTGTCCCCTATAACAGCAGGTTACGTCTCTTAAATCTCACTTCACTTGAGCTGAGAAGATTACGTGGGGATTTGATACAAGTCTATAAGATTGTTCATGAATTTGACTTATCATTTTCTGATTTTTTCAAGTTTGCTCATAGTAAAATTACTAGAGGTCATTGTCTTAAACTCCAGAAGGTTCAAAGTAGGATCAGTATTCGTCGTTACTTCTTTTCTCAGAGGGTAGTGAATGAGTGGAATGGGTTGCCTGAGGATGTAGTGATGACAAGAAGTGTAAATGGGTTTAAGAATGCACTGGACAAGTACTTTAGGCTTTGTGACCGGGTTTGATTTTTGCATCTTTTTTTTCAGGGTCCTTGATGGGGACTTAATTGTCCCTCCTGATCCTTTTTTAAACTAAACTAAAATTAAGTATGGCACGAAAATCCCCAGCTGATTGGGTAAACGTCTTGGACAAGTCTAGTCATGACCCATGATCTCTGTACAGTATGTACTGTACGCATATAAACTACCTTGGTTACGGTACGCGAATGGGACGTACGTACATGAGTCAGAGAGACTAGAGTCGCATACTTAAGATTACTTCTCATGAAGTTGCCCGTTAAAGTATTGTGAAAACGATTGGCACTAAATGTAACCGATTGATCTGGAGCGAAGGTATTGGTAGTAATTAATTCACGAGTTGTTGTGTTTTGGTGGTGTACGATTGTTCGTGATATTATGTTTTTTACCCATACTCCCATAACTAAGCTACTGTAGGCTGCAACAAGCTGTACAGTGTAACGGCAGTCCACTTACCAGTGACATTTGCAGGGTATTGTCCATGGTACTAGAGCATATCACAGGTTATGACAAGGATGAAGGCTCACTAGTGCTACTTAGCTCTACACTACATTGAAATATTTACGCTAACTAGGCTAGTAACTAATAGTACTGTTAATCTGCCTGCAGTAGGCTAAACTGACTGTAACTTCGGTTCGTAAGTCAGTGTTAACACACTAAACAGTCACAATCCGGGATACGTTAGTTTCCGTCCCCTGTGGTTTCTGCTCCCGATTTTCTGCCCCTAAAATCATGGATCAGAAAATAATGTTCTAATTTTCATTACTAAGATTTCACTTTCAGGCTGTTTTCTTTCCAATTTTTATATCAGTGGACTTTCTGCCACTGTGGTAGAAATTTGTGTCAGTACCAGACCTCATTAGAATTTAAGAAATTATTCTGTCCATGGCTGCATGTTGATTTGATGCCACGAAAATAGGCCTAAAAGTTAATTTGTCAAAGTTAAGGCCAACTATCTTGAACTTTCTAAACATGTTTACAAAGTGGAGGCAGAAATTTAATGTTTGAAAAATGTTCAATTTCCAAACACCCTTTTAACTGAAGCGTATAGTACATGTACATTTGTAAGTTCCACTACTGACTTTTTGATTGACAGTGGGTGAGACAGCAGAAAGCATGCACCACCCCTATAGGCTAAGACTAAATTTAATTTACCTTCGATCAGCATTACTGAATTTGGGTCATGTGTGACATAAGTTGTGTTCATTAAAGTTTAAATTTGAACAAATCTTCATTTCATGTCTTTACTTTCCGCCCCTATAAACAGTGTATCCACCCCCAAAAGTCATGGGCGGACAACAACATTTTTAAGGGGCGGCAACTCTACCAGCGGTGGAAACACATAATCCTTACAATCCTTGCCATACATACATACATACTGCCTAGGCTAGCACTGAATTTGTGAATCACAAGCAGATAAGGTAGGTTCAGACTAAGGCAATTTAATTTAGGCCTCTGTGCCCTAAACAAGTAATGTATGACTAACCAAAGTGAAGGCCATGGTGGCTGGTCTTTAATCCTGAACACTTACTAAATTTAGCCTTGAAGCAATGAGGGTAACCTTATTAAACTAGGCCTAAGTTAGTGAGATACTGTAGCATTAAGCTGCAGTCCGTATACGGTAGTATGCAAAGGCCTACAGTATGGCTAACCCAAGTGAGTCAGTCCTAGTAAGCCCTCTTTTATGTTTGACGAGGCATCCTGGCAATTTAAGACCTCAGCATGCCTCAGCGTGGCAGATTGAAGTTGGGTCAACCAGTGCAATTTACAGAGCCAGCTTGGGACCTCACTGTGTTCCATAGACACAGGAACTACACCTCTAACTTGAAGGCCTAGTGGACTTAGACCCTCCTACGCCTTGGCAAATCTTTGTGAGATGTTCTCTTTCTTCTGCTGTAACTACACCTCCACTGTTAGGCTTAGTGGACTTTGACAAATTATGCATCTCCACCGCTGCATTTTCCAAAGCACATTTTCCAGCTGTGATGAAGTATTCTATAGTTACCCTGACATGACTACAGATCATGACTTGGAGGTGTAGAGAGACAAGCCACAGCCAGAGGCATATTGAGACCAACTTCCAGGCCCGTATGCAGCTTTTTCAGTAGGGGGGTTCAATTTTACCACAAGTGGAACATTTTACCGGACAGTTATGACCAATACATTAAAAACTCATTATATATGTTGCTAACATAGGCCTACTATCATAGGCTGAGCAGGAACTCCAGATCTTGTGAGGGGGTTCGTCCGAACCCCCTGAACCCCCCATGGATACGGGCCTGACTTCTCAGACACATTGATAGAGATAGCCGGGCTTATTCATCAACATCACACTACTAATTACGGTATGTAAGTTATCTTCGGTGGCCCTGTGCAATGCTCTGTTGTCGGGAACCTACAAGAAAAAAAGAGAAAAACCAGATTAGGAATGAGTCTCTCAGTGGGTTGCTAAGAAGAATGCCAAAACTAATGTTGAATACAAATAGGCACAATTGGCGTTGAACGTACGTTGACTCAACTATGAATTCAGTGAAGACAAGAGTCAGTGTTGGGTTCACCGTAAGTAGTGCTGGGTTTGGTAGTTCGTGCCATGCCGAAAGGTGCAGGACAGGATACACCAGTACTGTGTGTGTTTACCTTAGCCTGTGTTGGACTGTGAGTGTAGCCAATAAGGAACTGGGAAAGTAGCAGCTGTACTGAATATAGCATAGCCAGCATTGAGCTGTTAGCAAGACAAGACTAAGTCATCCAAAAAGTGACAGAAATAGCAAATTCTGGTGAATTGCAAAGCATTGAAACAGTCATAAGCGTAAACTATGCTGAAAATGCAGTACTCAAACAGTGCACAAAATGTAACTATTAAGGTCTGCAAACCTTCCTAAAGGTGGAAACACAGCCGCCGCATACACATATGAGTCAGTTTGCTTTACCATGGCACTGTGTAGACTGTAGAGTATGCTATATGCCATGAGCAACACACGGGAATAATGAAAAGCTATGCTTGTAAGACTGTGACTGTTAACCGACCGGTTGGTGAATCATGCGTCACATATAGTGTGATGGCTTTGTTAATTTGCCATACAAACATCATGCAAGAAACAGAGTTCTTAAGCAAATGTCTCTAAACGATAGCTGCAACAAAAGTCAGTGGCACCTCTGGCTGATCTCTGAGTCAACCAGTGATTCAAAGTGAAACAGATTCTAAAATTCACTCTTTGTAATTATTTGACCGGATTGCAGTACCTGTAGTTCTCAATCATTAGTGATGCACTTGGCACGCTTATTGTTTCATTCATTGGCAGAGCAATACCCTTTCATAGCAACAGGAATACCGAAAGAATATCTGGAAAAGCAACCTCCTAGCTTAGATGGATGGCAACTAATGAATGGGCTAATTCTTGCATTGGGTTTGTCTTGATTATTTGCTCTGGACTGGACTGTATGTTTGCAAGATGAAAAAGAAAAAAAATATCATCCGGAAAATGCATCAAGCTTTTGTGCAGCCAAACATATAGCCTACTTGAAGTACTCCATCTTTGCAAAAATCATATCAATAGACTTTGTTGATTGCAGAATTTAATGTCAACTGGATGTTAAGCAATGTCAGCCTAAAAGATATGAAACGCAACCAAAACAGCTCTGTTTCTGGTATTCGATAGGTCAAGAATATTCCTTCCATACATGTGCGTGTGCTGCTTGTGCCTAATTTAAAATTACATAACACAATGGGATGTAAGAGAAGCTCATAACTGAGATAACTCCCACAAGACATAGCCTTCGTTTATTGAGATGCCTATGGTTAAACTTTTAGCTGGATTTAACTTGCCAAAATAATATTTTAAATGGAGAAAATGGATGTGACCAATCTTGAACAATGAATGCCCTCAGAGAACTTTCTGACTTATGGTTTTACCAACGATTTCTACATACCATCTTAAAGTTGGTAGGGGACAAACCAAAGTTGAACCAGTTGTGCAATCTATTACGCTGGTTTTGCATGTTGAAATGTTGGTCATGTTTATTTACTTGGTGGATGTCACAAAATGTTGGCAATGAAATCTTCATTTCTTGGAGTGCCCCTCATGTATTTTGGTGTCCTCCTTTCACAAGTTTTTAAAAAGTGGGATGGAGAAAAGTGTCATTTTGAGTTCCATCATTTCTCCAATTCTCCAACCCACCACACCTTTTGGCTTCCATGCACTGCTTATACTGTGAATACTTTGGGAGTGCACAGTGTATTTTCCTTCATTCCAACATGCTTACTGTACTTTTGCTAAATTTAAGAATAAACGTAAAAGTTGAAAAACGTAATTACGTACGTAACATAATTACCATTCCTCCCCCTCTTTTATTGTTTTTAATTTTATGTTGGTACCGCTTAGCAACAATGTTTTCTTTCTACTCCTTGGTGATTGTTCCCCCTCTTCCACCAGTAAAAGTACAGTAAGAAGTGCATATCTGGTACTGGTGAATATCTGTCAAGTTTTAAAGTACCCTTGTTTACCTTTTTCTCTGTTCAGTTTTGTCACACAACTCATCTTTCTGGCCTGTTCCATACAAATAACTGTCAGTATAAATTGTAATTTTTATCAAGATTACAGATTGCCACTTACTGACTCATAAGCACAAGTCAGTTATATACATGTGCAGTAGTGGTTTCAAGTACTGTATCTCTGAAGTGCAATATTTTAAGAACTCATTATGTGCACATATGCAGACTGGCCTCAACTTTGAATTTTCAAAGTTGGTTGTCATGTGACTAGATTACTTAATACTTGCTTCACTGGCATCAGTTCCTTGCAGAAGACCCTATTGGGAGATGCACACTTAATGCAATTGGTTACTGTCATCTGAAATCTTTTTACTCTTCTCACAAGTATTTCTCTTCTTTTGGTTCTTCCATTTTCATATGTATTGTATCCTTCTTTGAAGCAAATTCAAGGAAAAGAAAGTGTCTTATTTGTAGAGATTCTATTGAATTTCCTTGCCCTATGCATCGATATAAGAGACTGAATGTACACTGTAAACAACAAAAAATCTTACAGGAGTGCATCCTTGATTGGCTCTTTGTTATATGTTAGTTCAGTGCATATGCATATTACAAGAAGTATATTCGTCATTCGCAGTGGTCAAAGGTAAGGACTTGATGAATATGCACATCATACCTTGTTTAAGTTCTGTTTCTGAACTGTACAGTACTACACTATACCCTACTGTGCAATACTTATTCATACTGTACTTGTTCTAAATTCTTTATGGTTGTCTTTGAATTGTCATTTTTTCCTATCCTACAGGCTTTTGCAAGATTTGGTCCCATCAGCACCGAGATTTGTTTCTCCCACATGCAAAATGAGAGATGAATCCCCAAAGATATTTGTCTGCAACAGATACTCAAAATGTTGAGTGATGAGGTAAATAGTATTGATAGTAGTACTCAAAGATTTAGATCATAGCAGGGACCTAGGCCAGTTATTATTTTAGATTCACTAATGATTATGTACTGTAATTTGTTATTCGTGGTTTGGTATGCCATATATGCTATATGTGACTGTGCCTTAACAGTTTGTCTGGTTGCTTCCACACATGACAACAAGGAGCTGATCAACTCCAGGTTCAATTGAATTCTCTTGTAGTAATCAAACGTATGTGAGGACTACCTAGGTCATCGTCAGACCTCGCAATGTCGATGAAGAAGTAAATGACATCTCATGCTGTTGATCAAAGTGGTGCTTGTGAGCCATGGTGGACGAGCCTGGATAGGAGGGTGCTTGCCTGAGAATTGTCGTATCAATTATGTTATGAATTATTTCAGGCATGCAAATGATAGAATCTAATCTTGTTGCATGGACTGCATATTAGTCCAACTGTTAGTAGCAGTGTACATAAAACATCATTAAAACTAATCAAGACTGTTGCATGGGATGATGGCTAGATATTCAGGAACAATGACACTATTGTGTCTTCACAAGAATAAATGTTTGGTTGGTGGCTGCTTCTGTCTGAAGTGTGAAGAATCAGAGGTTTATTTCATTCCTGTTTTCAACAAGCCAATGAGAAGAATTGTGTAAACCCTCTCTAACTATAACAGTATTCAGCTACCTTCATGGTTTGTTTACTCACTCTATGCAACCACCAGCTTAAGGTCTGTTTGACTTTTTATTTGACTTTTGTTGTCAGTGTTAAGTACTGTTTCTTATTGGCACTCACTGGTTGGCAGTCCAACATTAGCAGAGGTCTGTGTGCCTTATTAATTGTTGTGCCCTTAGTTGTCATGGTTGCACTGATAGTTGGCCAGAGACTCGTACCGTAGCACACATGGACTATAGTAGCCTGGTATCTCTAACTCAGTATTACAATACAGTATTATCATTCATGTACTATGTTTAAAACCAAAAGTGGAAAGTTCTAAATGATGTTAATAATTATGCATTTGGCTGACTTGAGTTAATGAGTTTGTTTTAATACTTTGTATTTTATATCAACATATTTTTTGTGTCCTGACAAAATTTGAATGTAGTTACTTATTTCTTTGACTTGCAGTAGTTTGCTATCATAAAATATGTCCACTAGTGCAAAGGCAATGTAAGGCAGGTGGTTCAAATGTTTTTTTTTTCAAATTCATATTGTAAAAGAGCAGAAGATTATGTTTATGTTCGTTATGTTCATGTCTAAGAGGACAAAGAATCTTTCAAAAGAATCCCTAGCTCTGGGTGCCATATAGACAGTTTGTAAAAGTCTGTAATCACCCATAGACTGTTGGTATAAAGTGGCTGAATTGTATCCACAAGGTCAGCAAAATAAATTTTAGAATTCCTGTGGCCAACTGAACGTAATGTTACAAATCAAAGAGGTTGAGCACTAAAGGTAGAAGAAAATTTGAGAAAGTAGTGATGGCTATTCACTGGTATGGACACATTGTGCATGAATCATACCACCCAAGTTGTTGCTAGAGCACTTAGAGATTAATATCTTTGTATTGCAATGTTCTTGCAATGACATTTCCTTGAATAGGAAGAGTTTTATCTTACTTGGTTTAATGTATTAGCTAGAGTCTTCTCATGTGAGTGTTCCAACTGTTTTTGTTTACCTTTGTAACATGAGTTTCACGTTCTTTGAGCAATTGTGAAGAATTCACAGCATTTGTGTAGTTAGTGCAGAGTGTACCTTTTCCTCCCAGACCTGTGGTAAACATATGTTGTGCAGAAGAGAAAAAGGAATTTTTTTTAGTGTGTAGACTCTTCTGTTACTTTGAGAGAACGTAATCCACATGCAGTTGTACATATGAAGGACTTCTACAGTACTGACCAGTCTCAGTGCTGAACTTCTTTGCTAGTGACTTCATTTAAGTCATTGCAGTATTGTAGTAGAAGTACAGCCTTATTAAATTAATCCTGGCAGAACTAATATTTTGACTGTGATTGTATTCAAGAGTGAGGTTGTACCCTTTCTCCCTCCCTGTCATGTTTCCTTAAAAGATGTAACAAATTTGACGAAATATCTTTTACCACCAGATAATTGATCATCATTCTTCGAAACTAAACGAGTTTGAATTGCTAAATCGACCACAGATTATCAGTCACCTGCCACCGTTGAGTGCACCAAAGGTACAGTAGGTCTAATCATTGCCTGCATTGAAAAGAACATTCCACATCCATACATTAAAACTTGATTCAAAGATTAATCTATGTAAGTGTAAAAGCAAACTGCAAAGATAGTAACCAGTAGCAACAGGAAGCACATTTTGTAATCACCTCCAAAAGCACACAAGAATACAAACAAATTCATTCTGTTACATAGTGTCCTTTGCATCATTGATAAATGCCACAAACATGTTCAATTCAGCAGCAAAGAAGTTAAGTGATAGTCCCAGCATCTGGGACAACTTATATTTCTAACAGTTAAACAATTGGTATGACAAGGTTGTCCTCCCCGAGAACCAAATTATTCTTCACTGCTTGATTCAAAGTCAGGTTTTGTTTAGAACACCTGACAAAATAGAATATGTCACTGATGAAATTTGCATGGTGATCTGCCCATTACATCATGCAAGGGACAAACAAAATAAAACCAGGTTCACAACTAGATCTGTGACTCATGAAAGCACAGGTTTGAGTGACCTAAGTTTCCAAATTGTTCACCCCACAATGTTGTTCAACATCTGCAAATGAAAATTTTTTGACTATTAACCAATTCAAACATTTATCAAAAACTGCTGACCAATATGTCCTAACTGTTTCACTCCTTGTCAGGGCATGGATGACGGTGAGTTAGAAATTACATTCAGTAAATTGCATGCATTAATGATGTAGTTGTGGTAGAACAACTAAATTGAAACAAAAATGGAAAATCACCTTTTTTTGTGTGTGAGTTGTCACTTGGAGTGACAACTAACACAGACTAAAAAGACTGTTTGTTATCGAATGATTATTGAAGTTTAAGGATCAGCAGCTACCGCTGTGTTGTTTAGATGTCTGTAAATTATCATTGATTTCCTGGTTATTTGACCTAGTTCTGTTCATATCTCTATCTTGTTAGAACAAGCATAAAAATTGTTATTCAATTACCAATGCATCTTCTGGTATATATGGTAAATCTAATTATTTCTTCCCTGCATCATAAATGGTTTCTGACAGCCTGCCTACAGCAAACACCCACGGATCATACAGAAGGGAGCGTGGACTCAGGCCGTACCGGTCAAAGATGCACGCCACTGCTTTCGTGTCAGTGATGCCATCGGCAACAACTACACCCCTTCGGCAAGGAAACTGACCACGTCATATGTTTATGAAGTCACAAGAAAGCAAGGTAAACTTTTTGCAAGGCAGACGTATGACAAGTACAAGAAGATGATACCAAACATGCTGGCGCATACTGTACTTTGTTTAGTCCATGGCAGCGATTACAGCGATTAGCACTATTTTCTGTGTATGCCAAGATGGTGCATTTTCAATTCCATATTTCCGACCTTGTTTGGTTATGTTATGGCACTCTAAAACAAATATGACAGCCACCTTGGATATTTGTCAATACCATCTGATGTGAACCTCCACACTGTTACATTTTGGGCAGAAAGTTGTTACATTTTGGACCAAGTTTGAAAGTTGTTACTTTTTGGGCAGAAAATTGTTACATTTTGGACCAAGTTGTTACATTTTGGTCAATTGTTACAAACTGGGATGTAACAAGCTCTCCTGACACCTTTGCACAAAACACCTTGGCATATGAGTCTTTTCTTATGTTTATAACCAGACATTGTATCAGAGAGCTACTTACAGGACAGCTTATCAGACTGTACAGTACAGTCTAAAGGTCTTTATAATAAGGTTGGATCATAGAAAATGTTTGGTCATTGTGTACTTTTCGACAATGGGGTGTACCTGGGCATAGGACCAGATAGGATAACATTCCTGTTTACAGAGGACTACAAAGAAATCTATTAAAAGAAAAACACATCAAAGTAGTATATTTAGACTCAACAGTGTCCTTATTTACATTGTGAAGTGCAGAACTGTAAATAATCTTTTAATTAAGCTGTGTTTACCTTATTTTCTCAGACTTACTGCTGACTATCTGCTTATCAAACATACAGTAATCTCTTAGCATTTTCACAGTCCCAACATCCCTCTTTGTTGTCGAAGGAAACCTTTTCTTCTGGAACATTGTACCCAGGTTGTGACATGATTAACTTTTCCTGTTGCAATTTCAGGATTGCATGACCATGGGCCGTCCTCTGTGTCGCCGAGATCCAATAAGCTGCATTCTACACACATCTCTCCAAGACAAGTCAACAATAATAACATCAACAAGAGATCGGCAAGAGAGGTTACGTCACCGAGAAAAAGGTCAGCATGTTACCATATATTTAATCCTGACATATGCTAAACATGGCTGTAATTTGTGTTGCACTGACAGGCACTGTACATTAACATCTTTGTCTGTAGTGGAACATCACTCAGTGTGTCTCTGTGATGTCACAAGGTTTTGGTACCCAAATTAATGATCTCTTTGGTTTCCTCTGTTATCCATTTCAGTAGCAATCCTAAATAAAATATCATGCCATAAGAAAACAAATGAATGACATCAAATATGAGACCAAATGCACTTTTTAGAACCCTGTTTCTGGTGTGCAAGATATTTGAAACATTGGGAAGGAATTCACTTCTCTCCATGCAACAGAGCACTCAGGGGTCTTTAAAAAGCCTTTTCAGCATTTACATTATGAAACAAAGAGAATTGTGTTCTTGAAGCAAACTACCATTTAAATGTAGAATTCCGCACTATCCTTCACTTTAGTGGTACAAAATTCAAAGATTCCCAGCAATGAACTAACCTTCGCTGTATTTATCACAGTTAAGTATTGATGCTTTAGTGTTTGAACTCTGACTTGGCTCATGAGAAATATACGCAGCAACAACAATAATACACCGACATTAACATATCACAAGTTATCCTCAGTGGAGTGTGGATAAATGCCGATACTTATCAGGCAAGATGGAACAGATACATGTTTTTGGCTTCAACTTGCAAAGTTGCCTGAGGCACTATGGTAATTGTCACACTCTAAATCTGATGTAATCTTTCCTACATTTTGGCAAATTTGTGGAGAATTGGACAACAGTCAACTGAATCCTAAAGCTGAATTTAAAAGCCTTACTCTAGTTTATTGAGCAAATAGCAGTGATATCAGAGTTGTAGTTTCCATATCTATTCATTTCCTCAATTCATTTTGTTTAATTATTTGTCTTGCTGGGTGATCCGTCTTCACAATTTCTTTCATTTTTCGTGTTTTGTGAGGTCTTTATGTCTCATTGACCCCCTTTGTACTGTATTGATATAACTGATGCAGAATGTGAAGCGTGCTTGAAGATAAACTGATAAGGCTTCATCACTTCTGTGATGATGATGTCTACTGCTATGTGCATGCATTTGGTGTGAAGTCATTTCGTTTCATCTCCAGCCCAAGGGATACCAAATCTAGACTGAGTGGGAACAGACAAAACAGAGCCAATGAACAAAGAGAACCAAAGAATGGGCTACCGTCGCCACCTACAACCCCTCCTCTACCACCCATAGGCAACTACGGTGGTGTCGGTGGATCTGGAGATCACCAAAACTACGCATGGTCTAACCAAAGGGACCAAGGAGTTGACCAGGTGGAACACTCTGGCTTCAATAATATTATCAAAGAAAATGGCATGATTGGTGAGAAAAATTTGGTTTCTTTTAAAGATAAACAAATAGTGCATGATGCAGGAGGGATAAGGGGTGGAGAGAAGTTATACATAAGATTGTATTTATGTGGAATGTCACCCTACAGAAGAGTTTGAGATTTATCAAAATGTGTGCAAAGTAACTCTCATGTTACATAATTGTCCTGGGTCGCTTTTTTATCACATGTCACATTGGTACGTGAAAAAGTGCAAACCAGCTTCACTATTCTGTTATTTTTCTTCTTTTTGGAATAAGGTGTCTCATATGTGCCCCCATTATCAAGTGCAACGGATCTAAGGGACACCCCTGACATAATGTTCCAGAGAGAACACGACATGGAGTCAGCTGCTGCCCTCTCTGTGGTGTTTCCTCCCTTCACTGTGTCCACCCACGGTCTCTCAAGACCAGCAACTCCAGAGCAGAAGGATATCCCGAGGTATGAGGAGTAAATCCCAAATGTTAAAAATTCTCTCATTCCCAGGGTCCTGTTACTTTTGTGTGGATGTGTTCACGGTGCAGTCTTAAATTAACTATCTTAACATCTTAACTATCTTAAATATCTTAACTATCTTAAATATCTTAACTATCTTAACTATTTAAGTCTAGTAGCTCATCGTCTGTTCACCAAAATTAGTTGTCCTGAGGTTTCCATCCTAATGGGATTCTTCTTCATTTTTTCTGAAATTTTCACTGATTGCCCAACACTTGCCATGCATTCCCTTTTGCTTAAAAATGCTCTTTCACTAGTGAAGCTAGAAGATGATAATATCATTTTTGAAGAAAAAATGTAATATACATAATTCATAATAAATTTGTAAATTCGCTGTGTGGTTAACATGAGAATTTATGGCTTGGAACTCTGTCATGTACTGTAAGTTCATTCCATGGTTATGCGAGTAGGCTAGCCAAAGTGTGCACCTGCGGCACGTGTGCACCCAGGATTCCTGTGAAAATTGCCCATTTCATTTGAAAAGTGGTACGTTTGGTCAATTTTCACAGGCTATTCAAGAGAAAAGTAATCAGTGTGGAATGCATCAACAGAAAGGCGCAAATGTATGGTTTGGATGGGTATCAGCACATCAGAAATTCAGCCGTCATCTCTGTTTGGAACATTTTAAGTTTGCAATGTCTTTGATGATGTTTAAAGCCATATCCTGCCAGTCAATTTTTAGTAAGGAACAGCACCAGAATTGTGTGCAGTCCATCGCAGACTATGAGCATCAAGTAATGATACCCAAAGTTGGTGGCGTTTTTTAATGATTTGACGACTTTGGACCAGAAAGAAACTTCATTTATTTCTATAGCGTCCATCTGCACAGTTCATAGGCATTTGAAATTTTACCATTGTGTAACTTCAAATCTTGTTGTTATGTGTTCGTTTAGTGTTGGATATAGGTAGGTGGGGGAAAGTTGTGCACAAGACTCTGTACAATGATGTCACTAGGTGACCCACAGTCACATGTGCTCTCTGGAATTTCTGTAAAGACTGAAAAATTCTTCTGAGAAAGTGCTAGGTTTTACATGACTTTCAAGAGAAAAGCAATCAATTTGTGATGCACCAGTGGAAAGGTATTTTTGTAAAGATTTAAGATAAATTTGGATCAAGACATATATAGTTTTACAAAATTATAATCTAAAGAAAGAGAGTAAAAATGGTTTGAAAAATTTCAGTGAAGAGTAATCACAAATATTGTGCCAAGTGTTATGGATTTTCTTTTGTGGCAGATATTATCAACTGCTTGACAAAGCCATTGAAGATGAATTCATTGCTCCTTTGAGTGATGAGTGGTTGATGGAGGTGTATTCCTTCATCCCTAAGCATCTCAAGTCGCCGTTCCTCAGACAACATCTGAGAAAGGTTACTCAGGTAGGATGTTTACTCTCATTTTCATGTATGGGGTGAAAAAGAAGAAGGGAGGACATTGTAACATTGAACAATGATCTGTGTCTTTGTTATGTGTTTTCTTGATCATAGATGAGAAATTCTGAGATTTTATAAGAAGTTCTTCTCCTACTTCAAACCTCATCTCTGTTCTTCAATTGTTCTTAGGTTGTTGCTTAAACTACCACAGTTTGCCATCATAGATTAAGGCAATTTTTTTTGTGCAGTGCTCACCAAAATTCACATTTAAGGTAGCCACCCTCGGATTATGGGTAAATAATACACCTGAAATGTTACAAATTGTTAAAATGAAGGAACTTTCATCTGTTGAGAATGAATTTTAAACTTTTTCAAAAGCAACCATTTGCTTTCAAATGTTGCTTTAACTTTTGACCGACAGGAAGCTCGTGAAGTTTATGTGAGAAGTAGCAAACAATCGATACTCAACTACGTCCTCTTGGACTCTGAGGAACAGCGAAGACTCGGAGTACCTCTGCCCGTCAAAGACTCCGTCTCTGCTGGCAGAGAATGGTTTCCATGGCAGCAGGCATGCAAGAGAGCTCATATGAAGATGGACAGTTGTCTCTATATAACTCACCCAGTCATGGCAACAATCCTGTACAGATGGGAAACAAAGTGAGTCACATTTTGTGATGAAAGTCAGTACTTGCAGTATAGATGTATGTTTGCTTTTAATTCTTTCTCTGGTATCAATTTAACTTATTTGTTCATGTCACTTATAAAAAAGTTAAGCCATCACACATGTAAGAAGGAATTTTGAGTCAGTCGAAGAATATATCATCTTTGTTGTTTAGTTATTGAGCAAATTCAGTAGATTTTGGGGGCGTTTGTTTCAAATGTGTCATTGCAAATTGCAAAGTAACTTTCCCCTTGCAGTTTGTATGTTTTTGTTACTCACAGTCATTTATTTTAATTGCAATAAGGAAATGGTTCATCGCACCTTCAACACATCAGCTAGTGTTTCTTAATCTAATGCTTATGCTTTCTTCCCTTTGTTGAATGATGGACATTTTCAAACTCCCAAGAATTTCACTTAAGGTAGTAAATGTTTTCACAATTATTTCGTCGGTCACCACTCGCAGATATTCGTCTCTGAGGATGTGCGACATTCCAGATCTGACAGCCAAATCCCCTCTGACGGTGGATGGGCTCCTGGAACACATCAAGCTCTCCTCTGAGAAGGGAAGAGCCATGCTGAAGGAGACGTGGCTGGTGGAGTGCGCCACCATTGTGGGTGACCTGAAAGAAGATATCGAAAATATGATGCCGGTCGATGAGGTTAGATTATTTTCCTTCATGGGGGACACAAAGAATGTAAAACTATGGAGCTGTGCTGATAGGGGCTTTGCTTTTTGTATGCTTGATTATTTAGATGTTTATTGATCAAGTAATTGTCTGCTGCTAAGGAAGGATCTTTTATATCTTAAAATATGTGATTATGTAGATTCACCATGTTTCTATATGGCTGCCATTTGACAAAACTTTGTATGCAAATTGTAACAAATTGAAAATTTAAGATGGAGTGTTTTGATAATGGAGATTGCACTGTGTTGGTGTTCTGCCTCTTATTGTTGCCAGAGAGAGCGCATGGATGAGATGGATCATTTCTTCAACTGTTTAGCTACTCTCATGTCAAACCTGGTACGCTCATGCATCGACAAGTCCATCCAGGATTTGGTAGAGTGGATTGAACTCTACAGAGGAGGTAGTGCATATTCAGGAGATTACTTTCAAAGTGACCAATGGCTAGCAATCAGACCACAACCAATTAAAATATTCATGGTAAGTGCAGTCCTTATTTTACAGATTGCTACATTTAGATTGCAGAGCAGTCTATTAAAATCAATCTCAGAATGTCTCTCACATCGTATGTAATAAAATACTTCTGAAAAATTTAGTAACAGTAGTTTTCACTGTTCCTTGTGTGTGAGTATAAGTTTCATTATTCAAAGGGTGCCATCCTCATCACTTTTCCAAATCTTAAACCTTTGAAGAAAAATTCGTTTTCCAACTCAGTCAGCTATGTCACAGTACCTAGTGGTTTCAAAGGGAAGCAAGGTTGTTCAGGACTGTTAATGATAAGAGAGAAATAATGTTATGAAACAGTTTCAATGAGATAAAATGAAATGATTGATGGTGTTGTTTTATGGATTGCCATGGTAACCACAGGCTTAACCTTTCTGAACCTTCATTTTCACATTAAACTTGTATCTTCTTCTGTCATGTCCCTGCATATACATTGTAAAGTTTTCTGTTTTACATTTCCAGGTGGAAGACATGAGTTCCGTCTCTGCAAAATTTGAACCTACTTTTGACGAAGTTGTGACAATGTTTCAGAAAGTGCTGGTGTACATTGTACAGAGTGTGAGCAACTTACAGCGTGTCGAATTTCAGCTTTTTGAGGTATGCTCGGACATATCAATGATTGTTGTTGTGACTCATGCAGAAGTATATATGTATGTGTGTACGGAACATGTTGAAGTAATTATCCTACATAACTGTAATGTGTCTGTATCACTTGTTTACTATTCCAGCATGTGGAATACATCGATATCAAAGTTTTGAGTGTCATGGGTGAAGATGAACTGCCGGTGAAATTGGCTGCAGAAAGACTGCACAGTGTTGTGTCACTAAACCAACCTGGACCAATAAGGTATGGTATGGTAACTTTTGCTTGTTCAAGAGATATCCAACGGTCTGTACTCCATATTCCACTGTGCTTGTATGCTGCTTCTGTTGAATTGGACTTACACTGCTAGTATCAACTGTACTCTCATTTTTTTAGGGTGAAAAATAATGGCACTAGCAAACCCAAGTCTCCTAAAAATCTGGTTGCCCCCAGAGCGTAAAGTGGAATCAACTCATTTGACTTGTCAGCATATGTATCCATGGAAAGTTTAAATTAACATTGCATTATCACAGTACAGCTCTGTGAAGTTTAATATCCACAGAAGTGAACTCTAAAAGCAGGAAGTCACTGATAAAGGTAGCTGCAGCAGTTGATATTTTGTCCCCTGATTTTTTGGGCCAGCTTGGCTCCACTTTTACTGGAGCTCAATAATTGACCTCTGGTTCACTTTCATGTAAGTGAATTAAAAAAAATGACACTTAGTATTATTTATGATATTTTTTCAACATTAGAGATGAGTGTATAATATTCCATGCATAAGATGCCTGCAGAATCAAAAGTGTGAGTTGACTTATCTACCCAAGTCGTGAAAATATTGTTTGTTCCCCTCCCGCCCATAGCTACTGCTCATTCTACAAACTGTATGGTTACCTGCTTTCAAGAACGTCAGACCAGAAGGTAGCACGATTCATCAGCAAGGAGCAACATCTCAGAGATTACGTCAGGGAAATCGAAAAGTTGAAGAAGATGTCCTCAGAGATCTCCTCCTTTCCTGAGTTCGTCCCGATGAATCTCTTTTGGGTCGACTGCGAAATCGTGAACAATGTAAGACCATTGTTGCAACTTAAAAATTATTAAAACTGATAGGGAAGGTAGAATCATTTTGAGGATTTTTGGTAATATGTGTCGAAAGTGAGTAAAACAGATGGAAGTAAATAAATAGATGAAGACATCAGAGCAACATGTAGAAGTTTCATAGTAGCTCTTAAAATTTACATTCAGTGTTCCAATTCAGTTAAAGGTCAGTTAGTTCTCATGAATTTGAAAGATCATAGTCTGTGAATGAATTGTGTTTGATATTCTAAGTTGTATAGGCAAATACTATACTGCTATTCTAAGTTGTATAGGCAATGACTGTATAGGCAGATGTATCAGAAGTCGGAGTACCTGGTATTTGCAGGACATTAAAAAGAACTTACTCAAGTTCAGAACAAAATTTTGCAAATTATTCTATCCAGTCTGCTCTCTCCAGATAACAGTGATCAATACAGAAACAGCATGTTGGTTGTGCCAGCCTGTCATGTTTAATTTTGCTCATATATTTGTTTTCACAGAGGCTTTGGTTTGACCCTCAATACAATAGGTATAAAAGAAAATATCCATTTGCAAAAAAAGAGAAAGAAAAAAAGAAGAAGAATAGTCACGTTGTCGATTTGTCAAGCTTGCAAGGGTGCTTGTGGTGTGCTGATAAATTTCCAGAAACTCATGAAATTACAATTTTAATCCAAAGACTTTTTTTTTTTTTAATTTGGGATCGATCAAGGTACTCTTCCTTCTGCTTTTTATTTTTTGTGGTTCACTTAATCGTATCTTTTAAAAGTGACTTGATCGGTTCAGCAGTCACGTGATAATTGTTATGATAATGTTCATTCTCTTCATTTAATAATTTCAGTGGTTAGTGAAGCGGGCCAAAGAGCTGGCGGACGTCATGATCGGCAAGATAGTTCAGACCAGTTATCACTTTAATCGCAGCATCTGCCAGCAGTATGACAATATCGTCAAGACCATCACCGCTCAGTCCCAGTCCACCAAGCAACTAGTCTCCCTTCAGAATTATGTCGATAGACTTCATGTTGAAGACCTTGAACAGCTTAAGGTGAGCACTGTGGATTTGTTGTCAAAGAAATCCTTGTAGGAATGTAGAAGCAAGGAACCAATGTTTCAGTGTCCTTTTGTGGTCTGAGGTAAATGATGTGGGTGTGCGAAATAAGCGATATTTGGTGTTCAGTAAAAAATGTATCAAGTACTTACAGTGTTGGTATGAGGTAAGTAGTGCTGATGTGTGAGCTAATGTTAGCAATGTAGTTATTAGTATGAGGTATAAAGCAATGTAGATCTGCAGCAATAGGTAAGCAATGCCATGTATTCACAGTGTTGGTATTAGGTAAGCAGTGTAAGATTGTGATCTAAGGTCTGTAATGAAGGTCTTAAGTTTTCGTACTTTTGATATGTGGTATTGAGTAAACACTGTAGGGGTGTCGTCTTCTATGGTAAGCAAATGTATAGTATAGTTACTAACTATTAGGTAAGCGATACTAGTATGTGGTATTAGGCAAGCAGTGTAGTTTTGTTACCTAAGCTGAACAAGGTTGGCTGAAGGAGGCAATCTAATGGTTTTGAGGTAAGCATTGCATAAAATGTGACCAGAATCTACAGTTACTAGCTGATTCTGTCCAACAAGATCAGGAATCCTGTTAACTTAAAGCTAAGTTAATCCAAACATCTGACAGTAATGGGGGGTTTGTATGCTACAACAATGGTAGTAAAGTTGTGGTCTATTCTTTATTTTTTTTAAGTAATGTGATTGATTGTTTCAAAGATTTGAAGAGAGGTTTTATCATATCCTGCAGGACAACCACATGGGAATATTTAAATTTTATGAAAGAAGAGCAATTGCCCCAAACTGGCATTAATACATGAAATGCATATTCAATAGAAGTCACATGATTTATGAATTATATAATCATGTTTACTAGTAGTTACATGTCATTACTTCGTCAGCCTTGACCTCATATATATTTTTCTTGTTCATAGGAGCAATTAGAGGTTGCCGCTGGTAACTTGATGTTTCTGGTCGACTATGCCACATTGACAAAAGACGATCTCCTCCTCAATGACAACACCTTCACATGGCCAGATCGAATCCTGCCCATCATCAGGAACAGGTGAGTGAAAACTCAGTAGAAGACAAACATCGATTTAGTTAACTTCCTCTTTTATGAAAGATAGGACTCACTAGAGTGATGATGTGCTTTGATTTTTCTGGCGGTGGAAGCAGTTTACAATAGGAAAAACAAAGCAGGAACTAAATGGCTCAAAAAATCAAATCCACAATAGATATTGTCTATCATTTAAAATAATCAATCAAGTCTTCTGCTCTTTTCAACATCTTTATAACACACAGTGAGCTGAAGTTGCAAAAGGAACACGATATGGCGGTCAACAAGCTAACACAGAGGCAGAAACAGTTTACTGCAGAGATCCAGAAACTGGCTGAGGAAGTAAAGGCCTTCAAGAGCAGAGACAGAATGGCAGAGTCTCAGGATTACCTAGCACAGCTTGATGATATGCAAGAAAGACTTGATGCATTTCAGAAGGAGGTCAGTTCAAGATATAATCGTTGCTTATGTTTTTGCTTTTAAGTAAAGGTACCTTTGTAAGTGCTCGTATATGTCACCCACTGACCCTTCCCCTAACTTGTCCCTGACTCTTTCTTTCTCCCATGAGTTATTATGAATAATGTCATATGTGGATAGTGTGTCACATTTGAACCCTTGAGAGAAACATAATTCAATCCCAAATGTAAGGAATTTCAAAATTTCCCTTCATTTTAGTGACATAGATGTCTTTTCTTCTTCCAAGTTTCTTAAGACATTCTCTTCCCTTCATCTGTAGTTGTGAAAGTAACCTGTCATGTTAATCACAGCTTTGTATGAAATTGAAGAAGATAGATGAAACACAACCAAGAAAATGCCAATATTTGAAAAGACATTGCAGAAATATGTTAATGTATATTTTAGCAAAGTGAAACTATGTCTCAGAGGCACCATAAATCTTTCAAGGTAACCAATTAGGTTTTTAGCATTTTTACTTTCGCCTTGACTCCATTTGGGATGATGATTGTTGGTGGTGATTGATGATACAGTGATGATGGCAATGATTATGGTGGTGAGAGTATAGCTGAGGATTTTGATGATACCACTGATGACAGTGATTGCTGGTATGATGATGACAGTGGTGACGATGTTGCTGTCAAAGGTGCTAGTCATGACAGCAGTTGTTTTTTTTTTATGATTTTCACCAGAAACTGCACATAAACACTGAAGAGCATCTGTTGGAGACAGGACAGATCACTCCCTACGATGAACTGGAGGAAATCCAGGAGCTGAAGGAACCATACCAAAGGCTCTGGAGCAGTGCAGTCAAGTTCCATCAACTCTACGACAAATGGATGAATGGACCTTTGCTGGAAGTCAATGCAGAAGATGTAGAAGAAGAGGTAAGAAGATTTGTAAGCTTTTAACATTGATGTTGGAAGATGAAACAACATGAGGTTTTGTTTTAGACCCTGTTGCTGAGAACATCAGCAAAGGCTTCCCACCAAACAGGATTTCACTTTTTATCTCTTATGTGGTTTATCAAAGTTGAAATTACTTTTGATTTGCAATAGGTTCCTGTATTTAAACCTGCTCTTGCAAATGTTGTAAACAAAAAGGAAAACAGAAGATGTAAATGAAACAAGTGAAGACCAACTGGATAGAAACATGTTAATGCGCTTCACATTTCTTGCTTAGTTTTGGCTGTGCTTCAAAGAGGGGTACCTCTTAGTGCTTGTCAGATATTTTGGATATGAAAATGATAGAAAGGCAGATGTGTTAGTAAGGAAAGAATGTGTGCAACTTAGTTATGGATGTTTTAATGTCATTGTTGGAGATGGGTCTCAGAAATGCTAAAATAGAGAAACCATACTATCCCAATTCACCCGTTGTCTCTTCATTTTTCGTTGGATGGTAGTGATGTAGAATTGATCATGGAAATGGAGTATTTCAACACCTGGCATCACAGGAGACATTAGTGATCATTTCCATTTCATTGCTAGGTCCAAGGTCTGTGGAGGACAAGTTACAAACTAACTAAGCAGTTTGCAAAGCCCGATATGATCGGTCCAATGAGAGCAGCGGCGACCATCAAAGGAAAGCTGGAGAAGTTTAAGATTAATATGCCTCTGGTTCATGCCCTCTGCAACCCTGGAATCAAGGATCGCCATTGGAATATGATGAGCAAAAAAGTAAGTCTCCGATATAACTTTGAAGAGTGGATAAGCTAATGTTGGCTCAAATCAACTGGCCGAGTAAAAACAGTGTTTTTTCTCATATGTTGGCAACATAATGGACAGTTTCGTTAATTGTCTTCTATTTTGATTTAACTAATTTGTCACCTAATAATGTGAATACCCAACAAAACATAATCATGTACATCCTTGCGAAGATATTGCCTGTTCGTATTAAGTTTCTCATTGAGCATTGATGAGAAAAAAAAAGTATCCCTGCAGAATCAATTTTAGCTTTTTGGTATTTTATAAGGTTAATTGTCTCAGGCCACCACCGTTCATGAAACTGACTGCTCGCAATGCAATCATCATGATATGATCAATATCCATGTTCAGTTGTATAACCTGCCACGAAAGAATATCTGGAAAAATAGAAAGCAACATTAATTGTCATGAGTAGATCGGTATATTGTGGCTCACTCTTAAGGAAGAATTCATGAATCAGACACTCGACAAACTGCGATGAGATTTTGAGAATCAGCATTTCTGTTTTGGCAGGTTGGCTTTAATATGATCCCAGAGGAGGAGACACCCCTGGTTGAGATGCTTCAGATGGGTTTGGAGAAGTATGTCGATGACCTGGGACAGATCAGTGCCCAAGCAAGCAAAGAGTATGCTCTGGAAAAGGTAGATGAAAGTTTGGTGTCGATCATGAAGGAAAGCATAACCTGAGTTTGTCAGGAGTCAGCAAAAGATGTAAATTAATGACTCTGCCAGTGGTTGTCTTGTCTGCACTGACTTGTGTTTCACTTTGGTGCCTGTCTAGAATGAATTGGGTCGTTCATTAAATGACTGACAAACTTCTGCAATGAAAAAGAAAAAAAGTGTGACAAATTGGTAAGGGTGCATCATTTGACTCTGTCAAATAGGAATGAGCACCATTGGTCCTGAAACTGGTCCATGCCCCATCCCATTCCTCTTCCTTTAATGGAATAATCTCCCAAAGTGGCAATTCTTGCTTTGTTTCATTATTCTCACTTCGCAGGCACTCAGCAAAATGAAGAACGATTGGTCTGACATGCATTTCAATTTCACACCTTACAAAGAGCAGAATCTGAGCATCCTCTCTGCTCCAGATGATGTACAGGTCCTCCTAGAGGACCACATCGTGAAGACCGCCACCATGAGAGGCTCTCCTTTTATCGCACCCTTCGAAGAAGAAGTCAAGAAATGGGAAAGCAGATTGGTAAGTCTTAACACACATGCAGGAAGAAGACACTAACGAAATACACCAAAATACCTCACCATCTCCAAGTTGTGACCAAACCTCTCAGTCATCATACCACCATCAGTCAACAGAGCTACTATCATCTTGGATGGTGCAAAACTAGTTTTATAATCAAATGAAAAAAAACTTGTATGAAGTGAAACTTTTGTAAGCATGAAATGAAATTCCATCTGCTACAAACCAGCTGATGATGATTATTGTGCTGTCAATGGTTGTGAAAGACATATGTCCATTTTAAATTAAAGCAGCACCAGTGAACCTTATCATTTCTCGTTACTCAGTTTTGGGACATGGATCTCAGTTTTAGAGCCATAGCTTAATTCTATTTGACAAAGTGATGCCATGAAAAGCTCCTGTGTTTCATTTCTATCTTCATCGATATCACATTAGCTCCCAGTTTTGTTGTCTCCCTTATATCTTTGTTTCCTGCTCTCTGCTAACCTGCAGCATCGCATCCGAGATATTTTGGATGTCTGGCTGAAGGTTCAGGCTGGCTGGCTGTATTTAGAACCGATTTTCGGCTCTGAGGACATCCGGAGGCAGATACCAGTGGAGGGCCACATGTTCACAGAAGTGGATGACAGGTGGTATGTGACCTATGATTTTAGTTTTTTGAGGTGTGTTTTGTAGTTGATTGTCTGACCTTGGAAGTTATTGGACATACTTAGAAAAAAACAATTAGTCCCAAAATGATGTATTGTTTTATTAATGATTAACATTTGTTTTGTCATATCTGTGCCATTTTTTCTCTTTTTATGGATGATGTTGCTATTTTAAAGAGGCTCCTTGAGTTAATATCGATCAGTTTGTGAGGTTTTTGAAGGGTTCAAACACATAACAATGCTTATAATTAGCAGAATTAGTCAAGTTTCTCATCCAACAGTCAGCAAAAAACTGTCAAAATTTTTGAGTTGATGACCCTAACTTGTAGTGACAGTGTGCATATGAATTAGTACTAATGTGAAAAGTGTCTGGTCACAAATTTTCAAACATCAAAATGAATCGTTAATTACTCGCCCTTAATGTTCCTTTGTATGTGACACCAGGGATTCTCTTAGTTTCACCATTTGTGATTGCTGTTTGAAGGAAACTTGATAGGTTTAGGAAAATTCAGTGAGTTTCATGAAACAACTCAATGAGCCTCTTTAAAGTGGTGAAAAGTATATATTGTTTTAAGTGGGAGTTGAAGCAAGTTCGGTTGACTTACCGTAGACCCTTGACAATACAACAAGACCATTCAAATTTGATCTTCAGTGCAGAGGTCAATATCGTATCACAAGCACATTTGATGCCAGATATGTTCATGATAGTTGTCTAAGGAGGATGCCAATATAATTCAAGCTATCAACAACAGGGGATCATTTCCACAGTTAACTTATTGCACAGAAGACACAGCACAAACAATGCTATCACTTGGTTGGTGATCTGCATGTGTATGCATTGTTGATGTCATTTGTGAAGTTAAGGCCTCTAACCAGCAATGTTCATGTACACTCTCTCACACAAGATCTGACAACTTGAGCTTAATTATGCTCATCATTAAGGTTGTGGATCTTCATGAATTAAGAAAAACTAAAAATAATGCACTGGAAAGTATGAACTTAAACTAATTTAAAAAGTGAAACATGCAGTAAGTTCTTTTGAAAACATTATGAAACTTAAAAACTTGTATGTGGGAAATTTTGTCTCTTACAGGAAACAGATAATGACTACCTCAGTGCTGAACACCAAAGCTATGGTAGTGACATCACAGAAGGAGATGCTGGAGAAGCTACAATATTCTGAGAGTTTGCTGGAGACAATTCAGAGAGGGCTGAACGATTATCTGGAAAAGAAAAGACTCTTCTTCCCAAGGTGAGCTTCATCTTGCCTTCTTACACCTCTCTATTCTGTTAACTTTTTTGGCTGCAAGCACAAACTACAGAAATGTCTGCAAAATGCAGAAATGTTTGTGAGATTGTTCAGAGTCGATTCCTCTTGCATTTTTGGTAGTAACAGTAGAAGGCATTGGTTTACCAGCGAGGAGATGTTCTCAAAGGCACTGCCATTCTGCTTTCCATGGTTTTTCTCCTCATAAAGGCTAGTCCTGATGTAGCAATGTACCTTTGATTAAGTCATACCTCAGCCTAAGAAAGAGCACATCTATAGTTTCTAATTTGAGTTTGTTCATATAATGTTTAATGCATGTGTTTTCTTCTTTTTCTCGATTTTGTAAATCACTATTAATCACAGCCAAGATACCCAACTAAGGAATTGCTACAGCATTACAGCATTATTAGTTGAACTATTACTACTTTGAGGATGATTTGCTCATCTTCACTTTCCATCTTGCTCTCTCAGATTTTTCTTCCTGTCCAATGACGAGCTATTGGAAATTCTATCCGAGACTAAAGATCCTCTGAGGGTACAGCCCCATCTCAAGAAATGTTTCGAAGGCATTGCTCAACTCAAGTTTACCATAGAAAAGGAGATCGTTGCCATGGAATCAGCCGAGAAGGAAGAGGTGGCGCTCTGCAAGTCCATCATACCTGCTGAAGCACATGGCTTGGTAGAAAAGTGGCTCATACAGGTAAGGTCTTCACCACTTTTATGTTGCTCTCACCCGTGTCACAATCATATTCCATATTGCAAACATGTGACCTTGAAACCTCACTTTCATCGCTTCAAATTTGTTCTGACCAGTAGTTTCTTTGCTTAGAATGTAATTCCTGTTTTATGAGGCCTGGTAGTCATTGAGAACCAGAGATAGAGCAACATTCATTTCATGACTACTCTTCTTGCGGCTTTGAGAACTGCTATGTGTGTGGTTTTGTATGTCTGTACGACCATTAACCATTTCTTGGTCTTCACTACAGAAAAGATGCTTTTATAATTTCAAATCTAGGACTCCTGTTTGACTCAAATATGAAGTTATCTTGAAAACTAAGGAAATTCCACACCTTGATCAGGAGATACCTCATTAAGCAGAACAGTTCTGTTTCCCACTCTTAGGTGACAACTTTTCCCATCTGTGGGAAATCTTGCAAATCAGATTACTCAGCAGGCCAGCACTCACACGTACATACACGCAAATCTCCTATTTAAGGGAATGTAGGTCACCTTATAAGTTATCCTCATTCTTGTTTCAAAATTGGTTTTATGTCACATCTATACACATCTAAACTTTCATATTTTATGTTGGCCTTATTATTTTTCTTTTGTGTATTCCTCTGTGACATACGTCTTGTAATTTCTCATAAATAGGTCGAGGAAGTTATGAGGAAGAGCCTGCGTGAAGTCATGAAGAAGGCAGTCCATGCATATCCTCACAGAGCAAGAAGGGACTGGGTACTTGATTGGCCAGGACAGGTGGTGATCGCTGGCAGTGCCATCCACTGGACCGCAGAGGCTGCTAAGGTATGAAATAATCTTCTGTGGTGGAAATCTAAAAATGATCTGATTATGTTAGAGATGAAACCAGAAGGTACTAGTCATTTATGTCCTTGTTAACGTTTGCAATGTCTGCAAGAGAATGTGATTAGATGATTCCTTTAAGCTTTTAGATGCTGTGAAAGTGAAGAGACATGTGTGACAAATGAATGGATGATGTTTACTTTTTCTGTGTAACTTTGTTGTAACACTAAATGAGGGGCTATATGGCAGGACTGAAGTCTCACTACAAAGATGTCAAGGAAGTTACTAATAAATAAAATGAAAATTAAATGTGAAGAGAATTGATTCAGGCAATTTTGTGCATGTTTGAAACTTTATTACATACGCCATATGTACACATGCTTTGACTTGTAGTTATCCGCATGCTTTATTCAATGTGATCATTTGGTACGTTTGAATGCATCATGAATAAGTTTCATCAAAGTTTGTCTGTCACAACTATTTATTCACCAGGCCATGACGCAGCAGAACGGTCTGAAGGAGTATTTGGACAAATGCAGCCTTCAGATCGACGAAGTGGTGGAGCTGATCAGAGGGGAACTGACAAAGATGGACCCGAATTACACTGGGAGCTCTGATTGTCATGGATGTTCATGGTAGGTGAATCCAATTGTAAGAATATGTTTATAAATAGATCAATGACCGAATGGATGATGTCTTCATTACTCAGGGAACACCCAAAAATAGCCTTAAGGAGTCCTGGTATAAGGCTACACAGTAGATGGGATTGATTGTAACGGGTGTTTATAATTATTATGAATGGATCAAGGCCACCAGAGAGAGTGTGCATTATCAGACTGACTCTCAGTAATTTCATTCCATAGTTCCTTAGTCCTCCTTTGTTTCGTTGTTTGTTTGTTTGTCCGTCTGTTATCACCCTATGCATCCTCCGAGGAGGTGAAAGAGACTGGGATGCAGATGATAAATATCTATATACATACATTGTAATGTATCTTCAAATGTGTATACCAAAGTAAACCATTAAGATAGGAAGGATAACAGAAAGAGTACTTACATCTTACTTCACCTGTAAGCTGTTGTGACAATATATTTTAGTTACTGATTCAATCCTTTGTGAGGAAGCCACGTCTATTTGAAATTTACTTTGGAAGTAGAAGGATTGTTGTGATTATCCTGTGGTGGATCACCTTTGAGTGATATCTTGTACATATCTCACTGCCTAAAGCATGTTCACCCCTGTTTAGTTGGAGATGCATGTTTAGTTTAATACCGCTATACTCAGTGAAAGTATCCATACTTGGCCCGGATCCTTACTTATATTCTCTTGTGCCCTATCGTGACGCTGGTATGTCAAGTCTGTTTTTTTTGGTCATCGTTTCTTCATCTCTTTTTTTTAGCTCGAGATGTCGTAGCAGAACTCCATCATCAGGAGATATCTGATCCTAATTCATTTCCGTGGATCAGCCAGATGAGGTATTACTTTGAGGATCAGAGCGTCATGGTCTGCATGATCACCAGCACCGTCCCCTACGGTTACGAATATCTAGGGAACACCAGCAGACTGGTCATTACACCTCTGACTGACAGGTGTTACAGGTACTGTTTGCAATATGGACCTGTTTAGCTCTTAGAGAGATGTCATTGCAATTTCATTTGTTTGATGTCGCTATTGCAGTATTTATGAATAAACTTACACATTAATTGACATAAAATACATTAGAGTCAATACACTGTTTACTTCAAGGTGTCAAATTCTCAGAGATTACATGATAAACTAAATAAATTCAGAGAAAGAAATGAGAATTGTAATCCAATTTCTGGCTTGCAATCAGATTGTTAATAGGTAGCACATTGTAATTTATCAACACATGATGTAATTTTTTCTTCTCATATACAGAACCTTGATGGGGGCACTTCTCCTAAATTTAGGAGGGGCACCAGAGGGTCCAGCAGGGACCGGTAAAACAGAGACCTGTAAAGACTTGGCCAAAGCAGTCGCTAAACAGGTAATGTCTTGAGAGTCGTTCCAAAGGAATAAAAACTGAAGCAACAATCTGGGACAAAAATCATTGTGAAATGATGTCATAATTTCATGTGCATGTAATCTTTGAGGGTGCCATAAATCCCCCTCCCCTTTCTTTGTTTTTCTTTCTCATTGTTCCTTACTTGGAAGGGTCCCTTGTGTGTGGTAAAAAGAAAATCTCATAACCAACACTGATTGAGAGAGCAGATCGTCCTAATGTGTTTTTTTCTTTCAAAATTGGATTAACAACACTGCTAAATTTAGAATACTTTCCAGCTCAGTGACTGCAATTTGGAAACATCCGTGAATGCTCAGATATACAGAACTATAATGAAGTGTAACAAATCTACTAATAAGCTGATTGGGGCATCTGATTTTAGTGTATTTTCATTGCATATAATAAGTAATTAATATTTTTTTTATATTCAAAACCCTATCTGTTCAAGCATCATTAATTCCAACTAGTTTGCTACCATCATTGGTGCTTTTATCGAATTATACAGCTGTATATGAATGTCTTAAGGCTACATTGAAAGTATTCTCTCATTGTTTACTGCAAACCAGAATTAGTTTCATTCAAGCAAATGTCAAAGAATATCCTGATCTGTCAGATATTATTTGGCTGGACATGGTTGCTGTGCATTATCAGTTCTCTTGGAGATGCCGTTATTGATGTTATTCTTCATCAGTGTGTCGTATTCAACTGTTCGGATGGTCTGGACTACAAGGCCATGGGTAAATTCTTCAAGGGATTAGCCCAGTCTGGAGCGTGGGCCTGCTTTGATGAATTCAACAGAATTGAATTAGAAGTGAGTGTGACATTTCACATGAACGACTTTGAAAGAGATGTCCTCAAAGTCTTGAAATCATTCTAGTGAAGAAGTATGTATGTTACTGAATTCATGCAGTGTTCTGAAGCAGTTGTGTACTGTGTACTATGCACAGAGCTGTTTACAACTTTGCATTGCCCAATTCATTTCAATGCATATTGGGTACATTGATGTTGTTCAAATTTGCAGATTTGCATCATGTCTTGTACCACTGTAAAATCTTAAAAAGGCCATAAAAAAATGTATCATTACACTTTATGGGCTTCCCTTAAGTCCATCCCTTCTCCTCTCGAAATTCCCCAACCTCCATTGATCCTTACTTGTCTCTGCTTTAGAGGTTCCTTCTTTATGTATCCTTTTTCTGTACTGTATAAGACCCCCCTCACCACCTCTCCTTCATTAAAGTCCTCTTAATTACTTCTTTCCACTTTGAAGCCCCCTCCACCACCTCTCCCCTCTCTCCACCATCACCTTTCTTAATTCCACTCGTTTGGTCTACTTTCAAAGGTACTCTCAGTGGTAGCCCAACAGATTCAGAGCATCCAGAGGGCCGTGGCAGAGCAGAAGAAGACGTTTATCTTTGAGGGCACGGAGATATCACTTGACCCTTCCTGTACCATGTTCATCACAATGAATCCAGGGTATGCGGGAAGAGCAGAGCTCCCAGATAACCTCAAGGTAACAGAGTGTAATGCCTCTTGTAAGAAGCATAGAACTCCCAGATAATTGAAAGTAACACAGTTTCAGCAACTAAGGCAAGATAGACTACAGTCAAAGAAGATTCAAAATCTGAGAAAAAACACACTTCATGAAATTTCTTACTTTGTTTTTGTAATGACAGAAAGGTTGATGGGCAGTTCTAAAAAATTGACATTTGTTAATTCTTCAAAGACCAGTTAGTAAGTATCTTTGAGACTTTTGCATTTCATCTTTATATGCCTCTGATAAAGAATTCCATTGAGTTGATTTATGATTACTTACTTCCACCAGAATCTTGAAAAAAAAAATGACCAGACAAAGTTTGGGAAAAAATAAAACAAAAACTTTGATGATTCAGGTGGGATGATGTTATTTTGGTATATAGAACCAATCTTCCCACAGAATCATCTGAGGAGACCTTCAGTCATTTATTGCTATATAGTCTGTATTAGATTCACTTGGACACTATATCACGGTGAATGACTTTGTTGAATAGCAGAGTACCACATTGCAATGCACAGGACAAGTGACCCTGTATGCGAGGCATTTACAGTGTGTGGCAAAACTTTCCATATCCATATTAGTCTTAAACATGGAGACAGATATATAAATTATTTGCAATTCTCTGAGTCATATGGTAACAAAACTATCCATGTCCTGCAAAATGAACAAGTACAAAAAAAAACAAGTACCAAACTGCTACACTGATATGATTATGATATAAGTTATTTGCAGATTGATATATATTTGTGCTGTGAAAGATATGAAGGAGATTTGATTGTGCCCAACAGGGAATACAAATGGCAAAATCTGTTTTGGACGGAAGAAACAATTTGCGGTCCTCTAGCAGTGATTGTTGCTTTTCTTTAACTAAACTGTCATCATTTCATTAACTTGACAACCTTGAAATACGGTGTCAGGTGGGATAAAGTTTAAGGTCTCTTAAAGATTCATTAGTTCATCAAGAGAGACCACAATGGGATTCAACTTTCCATCAGTTGTCAGATTTCGTCATCATATCCCAATGAACATTTACATCGCGATAGGATATCTCTAACATCAATCTGTTTCTCGTTTCTTTCAGGTTTTATTCCGTACGGTGGCCATGATGGTTCCTGACTACGCTTTGATAGCCCAGATCAGCCTCTACTCTATGGGTTTCGTGAACGCTCGCTCTCTCTCCACCAAGATCGTTGCCACGTACAAACTCTGCTCAGAACAGGTAAGAATGACAACAGCAGAATAGAAAGAAATTAGTCCTCTCAACTGTACCTCCTGATAATTCTGCAAAAGCGTCATTTCTTTCAAAATGAGAAAAAGGAAGCATTTAGATGGTAGTGATTCGATGGTCAGTGGTATAATGATTGACTAAGATGTCTCATGGATTATAGAAATGATTTAGTATCTTGTTCTTGGGTGGACATTGACTAAAGTGATGTAGTTGTTGCTCTCAACTTACTTGCTCGTTGCAATTACTGTATTAGTAATGCAATGAAAGCTGAACATTTTCTATCATATGAATTACATTTTTTGGCATTTTTCACATTGTGCAGAGTTGTTGTGATGTTGACTAATATATTTGAAGCTTGATGATTTCATGAAAGACTTTTTTTATTGACAATTATTTAGATAGCATAAAATTGTCATTTAAAACGTTTATCTGAATCGATCGTATGAAGGGATACTTTTGATTGCATCCATTTTTATATCAATTTGTGTTGTTTAAAGTTCCATTATTCTTTCATTCATTTTACAGCTGTCTTCACAACCTCACTATGACTATGGTATGAGGGCAGTCAAATCTGTCCTGACTGCTGCGGGTAATTTGAAATTGAAATTACTGGAGATCAGTGAAGAGATCTTGGTGCTGAGGTCCATCAAAGATGTCAACCTACCAAAGGTATTGTGTAAACATGTACATCTATATTATGCTCAGATGTCTGGACTAGTAGTTCCAAAACATCAAATACCACAAATAGATTTGCATCCTGTTCATCAGTTTGCTGGCGATGAGATGCTATTTTGTGATTCTTGATTCAGTTGTCTGCCTCGGACAGATCGAGTGTGAGCAGGACCATCTAAACATGGTACCTCCATCGGTTAGTGCCAATCGTACAAGAAAATGTTTGGCTCCATATACCCCCACTGAGATTTCATCAAATGGCCTTTCAAGGTTTTATGAGATACATCCAGATCTTAAACTGTTGAATCCTAAGAAGAAATCTCTGTGTTTTGGAGACATTACACCTGATAATTTGCTACTCTGTCTTAGTGTTTGTGAAAAATAATGCAGGCCTAAAAGGTTGATCTCTTAGCTGGGATGGCCAACAGCTTTTTTATCCTGGTGGTGACCTTATCATCTTCAACCTGCAGTGGCAGCACTGTCGAATCTTTATGAATGCTGTAGCTAATCTGTACTAATTTTTTTTTGTATTATATGTCAGTCCTCAACAGTGTCATATATCAAGTTTCCCTCTGTTTTTATTGAACCTCTTTTTTGTGTCTGACAAAACTTTGAGTATGACTTTTTCATGTTTTTAAATGCAAGTGTGACATACGAACATAAAAAAATGAAACTGTCTTGAGTACATTCATTATAATGAAATATCTAGTGTTTTTGCACACTGTGCTCCACTCCTTTTCTTCTCTGACAATTTTTGTAGTTATTATTGTCATTCAAATCAAATCTTCTTCTGTTGCCTTTAAGGTCCTTTTGTAGAATAATACTAATGAGCAACATTTCTCCTGTTTCGTTTAAGAACAAGTAAAATACATCGCGTGTATTCACTTTACACTCAGAGGGAACTTACCCAAGTATATAAATATGCTTCAAATGTTGGCCTTTGTCATTTTGTCATCTCTTCCTGATCCGTTGCAGTTTCTGGCTCCAGACATCCCTCTCTTTGAGGGGATCATTTCGGATCTCTTCCCCGGAGTGAAGATGCCGACTCCAGATTATGGACTTCTCCAGGATTGCCTCAGGGAGAACATCGCAAAGAGAAAGCTGCAGGCTGTGCCGTGGTTCATTGAGAAAATCATTCAGGTATAGATATGCATCAAGAATGTCGTAATTATTATTCAACTATCAACATATCTTTCATTATGATAAGGTTGACACATCAACGATGTACTGTAATCAGATTCCTACTTCAGTACAAGTAGGCACTACTTGGAAGTTTTTTGTCCTACTCTGCCATGTGTAAGCAGTTTCAGAAAGCCTTGCAATCTAGTACAATGAGTAGTTCTCAATTTGAGCAACAGGTTTGATTAATTAGATGCCAGCATCTGTTAATTATTCATAAGAGTAAAAGTGGTGTTTTTTTTTCCCTTAACTTATAACTGTGAGTAGTGTATTTATTTTGAAATGTTCATTCTTGTTACCACAGTGTCACCTTTAAATACCTCACGAATCATCAAATGATGTAATATTGGAAGATGTAATGAGGATCCTTGTCAGTCGGCACTAAACTGTCAGTGCCGCCAGACGCAGATCAACATCGCTGGATATCTAGTGTTGCCTTTACATTTCGCAACAACGTATTTGCTATTATGTTTTTCCTCCTTGGTAGATATATGAGATGATTCTGGTCAGACACGGTCTGATGTTGGTCGGCGATACCATCGCAGGAAAGACGGAAGCCTTCAAAGTCTTGGCTGCAGCTTTGAAGGATCTGAAGGAGAAAAACCTGATGGAGGAGCAGCAGGTTTGTGTGTACATCTGTGACATCCTTAAAGCCGTTATAAAAGACAAATGTTAGAATGTTAGTTTACAAACATTCCTCTGCAGATTACCTCCAAATGATCCACCAACATCCATCTTTCCAGGAATGAAAAGTATTGACAATCACATGATCCAGATCAAGTAGGGTATTTATTCGTCATTGTCATTACATTTATAGAATTAAATATTGTCTTCTTCTTGGTGAATAGGGAAATCAGTAATCTCAGTAATTGTCAGATCCTACTGGAGGTATAAGATTGTTTGTTTTCAAAGATTATATCTTTTTTAATGTACTTGCACATGTCCATGTCTTTGTCTCTGCTGTGTTTATACCTTCTCATGCTAAAGTCAGTCTGAAATAATTCGTATGTTTGCTTTGTTTTCAGGTGCAATTTGTGATTCTCAACCCCAAAGCTGTGACGATGGGCGAGCTGTATGGCAGCTTTGACCAGATCTCCCACGAGTGGTCAGACGGAGTGCTTGCCAACACATTCAGGGAGCACGCCTCCAGTCAGACGGACCTCAGGAAATGGATCATCTTCGACGGACCGGTGGACGCAGTCTGGATCGAGAACATGAACACGGTCTTGGATGACAATAAGAAGGTTAATTCCTTAGTCCCTTGTTGGTTTTATTTTAGACATACATTTATCTTGTGTCATTCCTCTACACAGGAAAAATCCCATTCATGCATTTATTACAAGTGTCTAGTACAAGCTAAACATTTATGCATTGTTCCTCATTCTATCTTTTGATTACTAACAGCTTTGCCTGATGAGTGGAGAGATTATTCAGATGAGCAACAAGCAGAATATGATCTTTGAATGCAAGGACCTGGAGCAAGCATCTCCTGCCACCGTAAGCAGGTGAGGAACTAGTTCATATCTTTGGCCTTTGATTTGTCGCTAAGCATAAAGGGGTAGGCCTTGTTGGCCATGTATGGTCATGTGCCTGATGTAACACACAGTTGAAAATGTTCCTAAATTACCTCTCTCAGGTATTTAGTGGCACTGAGGAAAATTGTGAGGAAAATCCCAGTGGGTCTAGAATATTTCCTGGGAAATATTGTCCTTTCTCAGTAATATTTTGATCAAAGAAAATTTTTGTCTAAACAACATATTAATGTATTCGTACTCTCAGAAACAATATCATTTTTGTCATGTTTTCTGTAATCTAGATGCGGCATGATTTACATGGAGCCCTCACAGCTTGGTTGGCGCCCTTTGGTTGAGTCATGGCTGGAACATTCTATTCCTGACTTTGTGACCAGCTCTCAAAAGGAAATTATCAGGGTGAGGAAATGAACAACTATCAGCACTATGATTCACCATGATATTTAATTCTTAGATAACATATTTTTGAAAGTTTTGTGAAAAGAAAGTTTTTGCAAAATGTTTGAGGATGCTTTCTGTGTTTGTTGCTTTCAACTTATGTTTAGCCAATGACAGAAGAGAACAAATGAGGATGCTTTTAGTTTTATGTTTTGTGTCCACATTTTTTTAGATCCTTCAGGAATCTTAAACTTTAACCTATGATAGCCATCAAGCATCTGGTCTCTACTAATCTACTTTAAAACATTTCATGTTGCACTTGGTCTAGCGATGAGGTACCAAAGAAAAAGGGTTCTCATTTGACAATGTGTCTGAACAAAGAATACACTGAAATGTTACAGGAAAAGCACTGTTTTGTTTTGAGGCCATTTTATCATCAACTTCTCTCAATGGTTCTCTTTCTAGCTGCTCTGTGAATGGTTGCTTCCCCCATGTGTGAACCATGTGATCAAGAACTGCCATCAATCTGTCACCATGTCCTCCATGCATATGACCATGAACTTGATCAAGCTGTATGGGTCCTTGTTAGATGATATCAGGTAGGTGGCATTTTTTCATTCAATAGCTGTTTGTGTATCATAAACTGGAAAAGTTGTTAGATTGATGTGAGAAATTCTTTGATGACACTATTAAAATCTTATGACCAGACAAATACCCAGCCCTCCACCAGACAGACACCTCCATGGACAGATACCTCCAGAAATAGCCCCATTACCTGGTGGTGAAAGTCCATGGGGTATTTGTCCTGGGAGGGGGGTGATTGTCGGGTAGCCTGAAAAGCAATGCTATAATGTACTTTCAAGATTATACCAATGTGATTATTGTCTTATTGCTATAATTATAGTTGTGGCAGCTGATGTAAGCTAATGAAATAAAATGAAATTTGCAACTTGCAAACACAATAATTTTTTTTTGAAGTAAGTCAAAGTTTTCATCATCTATGGGGCAGGCTAGCCAACGTGTGAAAGTGAGGGGCATCAAAGAATGTAAAGTGTTTCGCTTTACCAGCATTCGTAGCCTTCTCTAGGAAGTCCTCCCTTTCACAAAGGCTGGTCACAAATGAGCCAAGACATCCTTCTCCAAATCAGTTCCTTTTGTCTTATTTCTCTCTTTCAGGCTTGGTTTAAGTGATGATTGAGAAAATGTTCACAACATGTCAGAATGCTACTAAGCTGTTATTGTTTGTGTTTTTTTATAGGGTTGCTCATTTGTTTGTTTGTTACATTGTGTTCATTGGTGGTTGGTCAGTTACCCTGGTGGGTAGTATGGTAACACCAACCGTGAACCAAAAAACATGCATTTAAGTAAAAGTTATCACCAAACATTTCCTGTCTCTATTCATATCTCAGTTTTTTTTTTATGTTTGTTCATTAACATATGTTGTCCTTTTCTTTTGTCACCTTATCCTTTTTGTTTACCTTGCGTTTGACACCGATATCTCTGCACTCCTGCACATGGCCAATTAACCTTTGACCTTTAACATCTTGTTTGATTGATGATGTGTCTCCTCCAGAGCTATTCAGAACCCAGATGAGTAAGTACCCTCCAGCTTTGAAAGACCTTTTGCAATCTCATCCCCCAATTCCTATATCCCCTCCATCCCTATCTGACCTTCCTTCCTTTGTCTTTGGTCACATCTGGGGTGTTCATTCTTGTGGTACCAATTTCAAAAAAATATACCATCTCCCCTGTCAGTTTTCCTATGAAAAATATGCAAGCATGTGATTAGCTGCATTGTAATATTCCCAAGACATATATGGACCAGTGCTGTTAGTACAGATTGCCTCATTGCTTGCTTCTCATGATATTGGTCATGCCACTTGGGGATAGTCCCCAAAAAACTGGCCACTTTCATGAAAAATTGGCCACTTTCATAAAAAAAACTGGCCACTTTCATGAAAAACTTGCCACCTTCAACAAAAAAAGCTGGCCACTTTCTTTTGTTTCAGGTCTGGAAATGACCTATCATTACTATGAACTTTGAAGAAAATTTTCTGGATGTTTTGCACCTTACATTTCATGAAGTTACCATCCATACCATTACACTGCACATTCAAAGCTCAATTAAATCCCCTCACTTTGTGGAAGGTTCTCTTTTTGGGGTTCTTTATTTTTTACATTCTGCTAAGTTTTCCATGGTTGTAGAAACAGAGTTTGGTAGGTGACAATATCTTGTATTTGAAATTGTGATGTGATTCTCTAAGTAAAAAAAGGAAATGCAGGAATTGATAGTAAACTGAAAATTTGCGTTGTTCGTTCCTAACTGAACTTAAACTGTAAGAGCAATGATTGAACAGTGAACTTGTCTCCATGGTAACCTGTGATAGTTTTTGCAAATCTTTCTACAGTGTGCACTATTTGGACCAATTAAAATCACAACGCAGTATCACAGAATAACAAAAATAAAGAGATCACAGCATGGTGTCATTTGCATTGTTAAGATCTTTTGTTTTGGCCCCAGAAATGTGTAGATGTTTTTTTCTCTAGCAGTCATTGTATTGAAATGTTTCATACCAATAAATTACACTTCACTCTTGCTCAGACTACATGCCTAAAGCTTTTCTCTCAAAGATGCAGGGCTCTTTCAATATGTTTTACACACGGAGATGACCAGAAAATTTCTTACTTTTTATCCTTCTTTGACCTGCAGTGACTCAGACAGCGATTATGAAATCGATGAGGAGGAAGGAGAACCGGCGGAGTTAAAGGAGGAGAAGGAAGAGGAAGGAGAGAAAGCTCCGTCTCTAACAGAGCAGAGGATTCAAGAGGAGAGAACAAACATGCTCATCTGTAACTTTCTCTTCTCCTTGGTATGGTCTGTCGGGGTCACCGTGGACGGCTCCTTCAAAGACAAGTGAGTGTAAATGACCGTGGACTTAAGGCAAGTGAGAATGGCTTCATGAAGTGTATTGACTTAACTCTCACTCTAGACAGCAGAGGATTGGGATTAAACACATGACTGGGAATGCAGTTGTCCGAAGTGGTTGCATGTGGCAATAGAGAGTGAAAGAAAATGCAGTAACATTTAACTCCCAAAGCTCAAATATATCCTGCACTTGTATTATTAATGTTTAATGCTTCCCTTTTGATGTTTACCTGTAGTTTCAGTGAATTTTTCAAACAACTCTGTGACATGGATAGGACCGGCAAACACCCGAGACCGGAGGAACTGAAATTCCCTCGAAATTTGCTGATACCGAAGAGAGGTTCTGTCTTTGACTATGTCTACATCCGGAAAACCTTCGGCTCTTGGAACAGATGGGAGACCTTGATAGAACCAACCGTTATAAATGACAAGACGAATGTAAGTGGTGGAAATAGAGATTTGTGGAAATAGAGATTGGATCTGACATTTTAAAATAGGAGAGTAACAGGGTTAGGAAAGGAGGGGAGGTGGAGAGAAAAAAGAAGGTCAGTTAAAACACAAGCTGTGTTGGTACACATGTTATCCATTAATCAAACACCCCTTTACACAATAACATTGTTGGCTCACCTTTTTCATGTTGCAGTATTTCAAGTTGTTGCTAAATAATCAATATTTGGAAAATGGAGACCATATTTGACATTTGTTTAGAGAGAGGTGAAGAGAAGCAACAGGTAGCAATGACAATAAATTGTGGCAAAAACAGAGGATGTTGTAAACTTCAATTTTCATTGAGCTTTGTTGAGAATCATTTTAGTTTTACAATATGTTAGCTGCATCATACATTTTTCGTTAATTCCATGTCATTTGTTGCATATGTTCCATTTAGTTTCTGTATTTCATTTGTTTTTGTTTACATCTGGTTTCATTTTTATTTTCATTCCTCAAGATTGGCAATCTGATCATCAAGACGGTGGACACCGAGAGGCAGCTCTACTTTCTCCGGAAGCTGCTCCTCCAGGACAAACCCATCCTTTTCGTTGGACCCACGGGGACCGGAAAGTCAGCGATTACTAACGCCTTCCTCTTGGAGCTGGCCAAAGATGACTATGTCCCCAGTAATGTCAACTTTTCTGCCCAGACCTCTGCAAGCCAAACTCAGGATATCGTATTATCAAAGCTTGACAGGTTGGTTTCAAATTATCTTCAAAAATCCAGACATCATTCATTTTGGCCTTTGACCTGATCACTCTTGGGTGCTGTCCAGATTCAAGTGCTAAGTTTTATTCTGATACAGTTAAATAGAAAAAATTGTCAAGACTTTGAATTACAAATACAAAACATCAATGCAGTGTTAAAGGTTTTTATTCTAACTTTGTTTTCCCAAACTCCATCCTTGCCCTGATTTCATTTTTAAGTGGACCTGCTCCAACTTTGTTTTCATTGCAGAAGGAAGAAAGGCGTCTACGGTCCACGACCAGGCAAGAAATTGGTAGTATTCGTAGATGACTTGAACATGCCAGCCAAGGAAAAGTATGGTGCCCAGCCACCGGTAGAACTGTTAAGACAGTGGATGGATCATGGGTACTGGTTTGATAAGTAAGTCCCTGTAATTGACCTGGAAATTTGATGATTTGAAAATCACAAGTATTCTCCTGAAGAATAAATGGTTTGAAGATTTTAAACATCGTTTGCTGATATTTAGATATTGATTGTCCTTGGGATCCTTTTTTTTGCTGATGATGCAAATAACATCTTGGGCAAATTTTTTTTAATTAATTTGGTTATCCACTTTGAGCTTGTTTTGCCAATAAGACATATCCTTGTTTCATTTTGATAAGCCCTTTCGATAGCACAAAGACAAGATTTGAACATCGGTTCATGAATGCAACTATATTTGTTTAACGTGTTTTGTTTGTAGGAAGGACACAAGCGTCCTGTGGTTAGTTGATATAGTCATGGTGGCCGCCATGGGACCACCAGGAGGTGGTAGAAGTGTCATCACACCTCGCTTCACCAGGCATTTTAACATTCTCACCATCGACTCCTTTGACCAAGAGACGATGAAGAACATTTTCTCACCAATCATGGACTGGAAATTCACTCAAGGTTTTGAAGCATCTCTCAGGCACTTCTCTCGTGTAAGTATAAAATCTTCCTCGCCGGTGACTTGTTTACGCTTGGATGATTGTTCTGATGAAAATCAGGAATGATCTCAAAAACCACTATCAAATATATATGTGGAAGAGTTTTTAACTGAAGGAAAGGACTTTCACTATTTTTCCAGAGTTCACTCTACAGTTATAGTTCCATTAAGAGATCACAGATGTTTTCTTAAAAATTTTCCACAAATCTGATTCTTTGGCATGTTCAATTCAAGAGCGAGGTGAGAGTCACGGCTGTCACTTTTGTCGACTAATATCATCGCTTAATCACACTCTAGTCACTTACTCAAGGCTCGCACCTGTCAACCGTAGAAGCCAGTGAGAATTGGTGAGGTGTCACTGATTGATAAGCGAGTAAATGTGATATTGCAGTCATCTTCTCGTTTCCAGTTTCGTTTCTAAACGTCGCCATCTTTCTATCCGTGTGTCTCCCTACAGATCATTGTTTATGCAACAACTGAAATTTATACAGCAGCTGTGACTAACTTCCTACCGACCCCCTCCAAGTCCCACTACCTGTTCAACCTGAGAGATTTTGCTCGTGTTATGCAGGGCATTCTCTTGATACAGCCGGACTGCGTACCCGAGGGTAAACATTTCTAACTTTATTGTGTCATTGCTGTTTACAGTTTGTGAAGTTGTTGTGTACCAGTGTGATATATTACATGTAATTTAAAGAGCCTTAAAAAAAATAAATCTTTTGAGTCACATTTTGTGCTTTGCAGACATTTGGTTGCTCTTTCCCTTACAACATTCTGTTGTCTTGTCTACTTACAGGTTAATGAAACACTTTTGTTTGAAATGTGAAGATAATGAAAGAAGTAATAGCACAACATGACAATAGTCACATATACAAACTTGTTACAGCTACTTCTGATACATACTATTTGTATCATTTATAACAAAATTCTAGAAACAGAGTACCAAGGTAGAAAATTACATTAGATCCTGTGAGAAGCAGACATTATGTCTTCAAGAATCCGTGGATAGAAAGAATTGGCTTGAAGAGTGTATTAAGATTCCTTATGCCCTGATAGTTTTATTGATAGAAGATTGAACTGCATTAGCTCGTATGAACCATCTTATTCCTGCCTGTCTCACGGATATAATGTCATGTGACAAGGTTTAAAATGATTGGTTTGTGTCTCCCATGTGGCCTTCTCTCTTTGTTACATATACTCACAGGTGTAGATGGAGCTAGGAAACTTGTCCGTCTGTGGGTCCATGAAGTCTACCGGGTGTTTTACGACAGATTGGTCGATGATGAAGACAGGGAAACTTTCTTCAAGGTTGTCAAGGTAAGCGTGTCTCTTTTGCTTGTTTTTTTGTTCCTTCTTGTCACAAACTGCTCATTCACTTTTTCTTGGTGTCGTTGATTTTTCTCAGGTTGTTCCATAAAACAATCTTATTTCAGTTATACCACTTTAGACCTGACTGGGAAATGGAATCGGAAGGTTCTCTCAAATTTTCACTCTCATGTTTTTGTTTTCTCTCCAGAGTGTTGTGCAAACTCAGTTTAAAGAGAAAATGAACTCCATCTTCAGCCACCTCTTAGCTGGCAAAGATATCAAGGATAGCAATTTGAGGAGGTCAGTACATGATCTATAATTATCATATTGTGTTTCTTTAATGCATGCTCATGCTCAACAATAAAGCGTACTTTTATGGCCTAAGAACTCTCATCAAACCTTTTCTATAAGCCCAAGTCGTCAAGTTTACCATTCATAACAAACCTTGTGAAATTTATTTCAGGTTTAATTTGAAATAGGCTGTCATTCAATTTTGACCAATCCCAAGCATTCAATTTTTTAACTTCAGTAAGATTGGATACGCCTGTATGTAGTGAGTGTTTATGTGGGTTCGTTGAAGTTGTTAGTCTGCTGTACTCAGTTCGCTTGGATTACATAGCAAACTTATGCCCAGGTGAACACTACACAAGCTGAATTGAAGTTGCTATATTTTCAAACCTCACTTTTCTGTTGTTTAACTGTGGTATATCTTGTGATCAAATCCCACGTCACTTTAGGTCATTTTTATTCCCTCATAGTGATTCTGTTCAACTTAGGATGCAAGCAATGTCATGGCCAAATGCCTGTATTGTCTTGAGCTGTATTTCATATCATGGCAGTGAATCTTAGCAATTTTTCAATTGCCATCTTTTTGTTACCTTCCTTGCATGGTAGCACTGTGCTTGTGTTTGCAACTTTAAAGTTAACCTTTCGTTGATAAATGGACCTAGTGTAAGATGTCACAAAGGACACATGCAAAGGACAGATGCTGATGTGTTAAAAGGCCGTCCACTAAAACTTCATGACTTGAATGTTATTTCAAGTGAAATGAATATTGTGAATAACAGAAATTTGTAATTTAGATGTTTAACTTATTAATTTCCTAACCTACGCATGTTATACATAACTTCCCTAGTCATGTTACTCAGGATTGCCTTTATCATGTTACACAGTCCAAGTTTTTAATGTAGAATCAATTTTCAATTGTTCCTCCTGTTTTATTAGCTTACATTTTTCCTTCCTTTGCACCATTGCTTTTTATACTCCCCTTCATAATGTTGAACTCTCCGTGCGATTATATCAATGGCAGTATTTCATTGCCCATCCCTGGTATTGTGCACGAACAACAACTTCCAGTAACTTTCATATCAATGCTTTGCTTTTTGCAATTTACATTCTGAAACCACTTTTCTTAAAATGTAGTAACCATAGTGATGATGGCAATGCCCTTTCATCATTCATCAATAGATCCATGTAGAAAAACAACTTCCCAGCAACTTGTGTACTGATGCTTTGCTTTATTGCAATTCACATTTTATTTGAAATGTGTCTTCTTTCCCCTTCCACTCACCTCATTAGTGTTAGTGCCAAAGAACTACAGGATGAAAACATGAGAAGGTAGTATCTTGTGACCTTTGACCCTTATCATCATAGTCATATTTTTTTGTGTGTGATGTGTTGTTCATCTTCATATTTTTTCAGTGTACATGATATTTATAATCCACTGCTCAGTAATGAGTTTGAGTCAAAAGGTGCTTGTATCACCACTGCCCTCATATCAAATTGTTTGAATCCACAGTTTTATTCAATGTTAAAGTCTCGTCTCGTCGGTCATAATGGATGACTGACTCACGTAGCAACATCCCTGAATTTCAGCATCCTCGAATTTCAACATCCCCTTATTGATCGAGGTGCTAGATTGCCTCCAGCTATGAACGATGTGATACAGATCCAGTCACGTTTCTTTGCCGCATCCCCATCCGAAATTATCCTGGACAAGTTATCATGATTGACAATATCTTTGATGTGCTGTGACTCTTTTCCCTGTTGTCTATTTGTGTGAGGGTGTCTTTGTATTTTGTTTTCTCTTTTATTTTGCAGAAGATGGTCTCCTTGTGTGAACACGACTCACTTTTTTTTTCTTTTACCTTTTTCAAGTAACCAGTCCATTTTCAAGTCATGTTACAGTGTTTTGTTTTCTTATTTACCTTTCTTTCATTGTGTTGTGTGGCTGTGACTTATTGCCATATTTTGCCGTTGCATAATTCACTGTTATATAATTTATTTAATTTCCCATGTATTCTGTCTCCATTCATATTACATCTCAGATTAATAATCTCAGATAATCTCAGATTTCGTTCTTGTGGCACATGGTCACAGTTTCGTGATTAGTAATTATCATTCAGTGTGCAGCTGTTGTGAAGAAGGTCACATCATATCCACATTGGAGAATCTACAACGTCGCATGAAATAAGTTAGAAGTAAAAGTGCATTGTGATTTTTCAAGAGTGACGTACAGAGACAATTACCCCCACTAGAAAGAAAAATAGCACAAAGAAAAGAGGAGGATCAGTGAACAAAGGAGACACAAATTGAAAAGATTAAATATCAAACAAGGAACTGTTAATAGTGGACATTAATGTGTAACTACTCAGTGACCTGTAGTTCCAATTTGGTGATGTGTAACCACCATTTCACAGGGAATTGAAGTAATAATGACTGCAGTAGATCTGCAATAAATGAAGACAAAATAGCTGTGACTTTTTTCTCTTGGACTCTTACCTTCCAAGGCAGAATATGATGCATTTCATGTCTTTTTGGGGAAAGTGATGAATTTGCACTGTTAATTGCTGAGATGTTACATTTTCCAGCTGATGAGGCGTTAAAGAGTCTGAAGAAACTTTTTTTTTTATACTTTGCAAGTTGTATGTTTGTGTGTACTTTAAAAGTTGCTTAATTTGTCACCTTTAGCATGTATTTCAAGACCATGTCATTGACACCAGTTTGTTGTTATTTCTTTGCCTCCTCGAACAGTCTGTTCTTTGGTGACTACTTGAAAGGCAAAGATGAAGAGAAGTTTTATGATGAAATTACAGACATGAATGGCCTGAGAGAGGTAAGTATGAACTTATTAGTCAGGAATGAATCCAACTTCTCACATTGCTCATGTAGAACACATCTGCAATATGGTTGGTGCTTGATGATAATAAGTTTCTTCTTCAGAAGAGATGTAGTTCTCTTTTCTGTTCTTGGCAAATCCTCACACCACTTGAATGTCCTTGTCACACAATGTGTCTGTCTTCTCCCCTTGAAGCAAATTATTACGTTAGTCACTGGCCCCTTTACTCCGAAAGTTGATCGAGTTGTGTGACTATCTACCCTGATTCATGACGCTAGTCCTACATAGATCCTCCTATTTTACAGATTTTTCTATTTTGACAAATTTATCTTCAATGACAAACATCTTAACATGTTAAAACAGTACTTGGTGACATGTGCATCAATGTGACAAAAAGTGGCAAACATTAATCCAAACAATAAATTTTTTAAGCAAGATTTTGTTGCCATAGACATCCGACCATATCAAGTGATCTCTTCATTCTAACGTATAGGGCATGGAGAGATATCTGGATGAGTACAACTTGATGAGCAAGGCGCCGATGGACCTCGTCATGTTCCGTTTCGTGATCGAGCACATCTCTCGTATAAGCCGAGTCTTGAAACAGCCCAACGGACACGCTCTGCTTATCGGTGAGTTCTATTAATTCTTTGGTAAATCAACTTCTCCTGGTCTGTCTTGGTATGATAAATCCTCTGTTTCTCTCTGTATGTGTGTTTATGTTGTCTTTCTATTATTTTTAGGTTCAGTTACTCATTTCATTTTCTGTCATTCTTCATGTTGTCCTCCAATCCTTGACTGAGCCCACCCCTCGTATTATTACATTATCTGTCTCTTAATGCTGTCCTACCCGTCTTTCTGCCATCAGGTTCTCTTTAGCTGCTATTCTGTGTCTTCTCCCAAGCCCTCACCCCCTCATCTCTCTTTCAGTATTAGACCTTTTTTAAAACAATCCTCTCTCGATCTCTGACCTCAGTGCTACACTAATGGAGAATATATGTCATACACTATAAGTCAACCACGTTGTCTCTCCATACCAATGCCCCTGTCTTCCCCACTTTTTCTACCCTCATTGCCTTTGTGCTTTGTTGATCTGCTAACAGATACTTAGTGAGTGAATGCAGAGAGATAAATCTCTGCTTTTGTCCCTCGAAAAAAATCCGCATCTGAAAGAACAAGGTTCACATAAGTCTTCATGCATATACATGTGCTAATCCTAGTCCCATTCAAGTTTGGTAGTGCTGTACCTTTGTCCATAGTCTGCAACGTCCTTTCTTTTTGCCGTTCGATTTGGCAAATCTTCGTAACGGAGTCAGAGGCTTTTTTTTGATGAATTTTCAATAACTTCTCTCAGGCATCGGAGGCAGCGGCCGCCAGAGTGCCTCCAGACTGGCAGCATTCATGTCCATGTTTGAGGTGTTTACGGTGGAGATTTCAAAGAATTACACGGTCGCTGACTGGAAGGAAGATTTAAAGACATTACTCAGGAAATCTGGAGAAGAAGGCTCCTCCACAGTATTCTTATTTGGAGATCATCAGATCAAGGTGAGAAAACAAATTATCAATTAATTGTACTTCTAGTCACTCTTTGACCATATATGGTTTGCTACCAAATATACTTTGTCCATAGATATGCTATTTTTGCAAAATCTAGGGATGCAAAGCAAACATGCATGTCGAGTGATATTGCAAAGCTTGTGCCATTTAAGATTTTGTATTCAGTCATCTGAACTACTAAAGTTCTGAATTGAAAGGTTTTATGAATTAATGAATGCATTGCATATTCATAAAAACAAGAGAGAAACAGAATACCTTGTTTGGTATATAGTGATATTTATTTGTACAGAAATTTCTTTGCAATTTTTTTATTGGTGCTATTAACTTTTTTTTCCTAGTTGTCAAAGATTGCCTCAAATTTTACATTGTATCATTTTCTACCATGTTTGCTCCATATGGCAGATGTGTCATCCACTGACCAATGAACATGCAACAAGGACAATGTTGCCAGTTTCCCATCAAACACCCTGGTTTGATTTACCTCTTTTGGGGTCACTAGTTTCTTACTTGTAAAATTTATGTCATGCAGAATACTCTATTACTGGATTTGTCCACAAGTAACATTTACCTCCAAGTCATGCAAGTTGCCATGATATTTTGAGAAATACATCTGCTTCCAGTGATCCAAGACAATCTCTTTTCTTTGTTTTCACATTCCCTTTTATTCATCAGGATGAATCTTTCCTGGAAGATGTCAACATGATTCTTAACACGGGAGACATCCCAAACCTCTTTGAGAATGAAGAAAGATTGGAAATCATTGAAAAGGTCAGGAAGGAGGCTATGCTCTAAAATACACAATGATTTCATTAGTTGTATGAAAATATATTAATATTGTTTGAATCATTTTACAAGTACTTAGCTGATTCTTTGTAGGTGGAATGGTGCTGTAAGTCAAATGTTGCAGCTTCGGTGAGGAGAAATTAAAAATTCACAAAGGCCATGAATTGATGGGTGTAGTTTATTTGCTGATCAGGTCAATAGTGATAGCAGTATGATGACAAGACAATTGGGAGCATATTGAGGTAGTAGAATACAAAATCCTTAAATTTCTAGTACGTCCTACTGATTTACTTCGAAGGGAATCAAGGAAGCTACGGAGGGATGAGTGTGAATGGAAGGACATGGTCCGCTAGTTCATGATTAGAATAAAAGAGTTTTGAAACTTTTCAATGTCTTAGATTCATAGATAATTAAGTTTTACATTCCCAGCTGCAAACAGAAGGTAACTATTAGGAGCGTTTTACATTAATTTGAATAGATACTCTGAAAAAACAACAAACTTGTACTGAACCTATTGTCAGTGAACAGTCAAAAATCTTTCCTGCAGCACTGAGAAAATTTGACTTGATTATAATTTCATAATATCTTCCTTCTGTTATTTCTTTCCCTCTGCCAAGTAATGACAATAAATTACATCATCATCATTTGTTGCTTTCTCCCTTTAGATGCAGCAACTAGCTGTTACAGAGAATTCCAAGGAAGAACTGACACCTCTGAACATGTACAACAAGTTTGTGGGTCGTATCCGTAGCAACCTGCATGTGATCTTGACATTCAGTCCCATTGGTGATGCTTTCAGGAACCGTCTGAGGATGTTCCCGTCTCTCATCAACTGCTGTACGATTGATTGGTTTAAGGTACAGTGTTTGTGACTTTCAGTTTATTTTGTTTATTTATTTTTTTTTTTTGAGAAAAAATCATTGGCTAAGGTGTCTTGGAAAATGTAGTTCCAACTGTGTTGTATTCTGACATAAACATGACTCATACATTATAGTTTTTATGGCAACTTAAGAACAAATTGAAGAGAAACACTTTTATGTTACATAATCTGAAAACCTTGTATATTCTCAAAAGGATTGGTAATACTACTGTGTTGGCTGGGTTGATTCTTCTTATAGATGTTCATCTTCATGTACTGTTTTAGTACTTGGCTTTCTTCTCATGCTCTCATTTGCTTTGAATCTTAAGTTCCTTACACCCACAGTGGTATCTTAGACAGCATGGTTACTTTATTAACCATTTATTGGATCAATGATGTTTTCTTTTATAGGCGTGGCCAGAAGATGCCCTGGAGAGGGTTGCTCACAAGTTCCTCGACGATGTTGAAATGTCCGAGGAGGTCAGAGCAGAAACGGTGGTCATGTGTAAACATTTCCATGAGAGCGTTCGTGCAATGTCTGAAAGGTACTTAAAGCAAGTCTCAATCTGTGGATTGCGAAAGTTTTTTTTTTCAAGATATTTTTAGAGTGAGACTCCTCTATTATTTGTAACTTATTGTCGTTCAGATTCTGCAAAAATTTTGCACAAATATTTAAATTTAACTATGGAGCAGCATCAAGATGTAATTTAGTAACAGAGACAATAAAGATTTTGGGATAAACAGCTAAACTAGAGTCAGATCTGGGCATGTCTTGTTTGCCTTAATGCAGAGTGGCTTGAGTGGTAGGACTTTCCACTCTTAAAATGAAACTGATCTACCCATTATCATATTCACTTTTCCTCTAGATTTTACACAGTGTTGAGGAGAACTAATTATGTAACCCCAACATCTTACCTGGAACTCATCAAGACCTTTAAACATCTTCTAAACAAGAAGAGGATGGAAATTTTGACTCTCAAGAATAGATACTCTGTTGGACTGGAGAAGCTGGACTTTGCTGCCTCGCAGGTACTTTGCTGCTGTGTGTCTGCTGCTGTCCAATGATTACTCCTGATCACTAATCATACCCAGACACTGATTGGTTACTTATCACTGGTTACTACTGTTCAATGAACTACCCCTCCTTGCTGATTGCTGCTGGTATCTGATCCCTGTTGCTCATTGGTTATACCTCCTCAGTGGTTACTTTTGCTCGGGTTCTTTTTCCCCAGTGGTTTAAGTTTCTCCTAGACCTCATTGAGTGCTGTTCTTCACAGCTACTCTCTCTTTGATCACTGTGTCTGCATTTTGCCAGGTTACTGCTATTGCTCATCTATTGCAGTCGCTCACTGATTGCTGTATTTCATTAGTTAATGGTGCTTGTCATTTCTATTGCCAACTGATTGCTGTTACTGTATGCTCTCTACTTAGTAGTCTTGTTCACTGATTACTGTTACTCATTGACTACTTTTCTGTCACTTTGACCTCGTTGTTTACTTTATGCTCACGTTTTTGTTCAAGTGCTTATACCACATCAGTGCTGTTGTCCAGTGTAAGCAGAATTTTCTCAGTTGAAATGAAGTCTTACCTTGGAGTAAACAGATGAGATGTACATTTTACTTCCATATCTATTTAATATAGTAGACTACTCTCATATGCTTTCAGAAAATGAGATCAATACCATTGAAACCACAAAAGAGGAAAAGTGCATCCCTTTGCCTCCCTGGTCCATGTTTTCATCACAGTCTCATATGATGTAACACACACTGTGATTACTACTAAAGTAATGTAAACCTTAAAGTGTCACTTGATTTAACCAATCTCAGTCGTTTCCTTCACACATTAAGTGCGATTGCAAGATTTATGTTGTGCTGCTATGCTTTATTCCTTCAGTTTGCAGTCACTTGAACTTTCGCCCCTTTCCAATTTTCTTTTTTTCGATGAGCAGATATCCGTGATGCAGGAGGAACTGACTGCTCTCCAACCTCAGCTGATTCAGACCAGCGAGGAGACGGTGAAACTGATCGAGATCATCCAGAAGGAGACCGTTCAGGTGGACGCCAAGAGGCAGGTGGTAGCTGCTGAAGAAGAGAAAGCTAATGCTGCTGCGGAAGAAGCCATGACCATAAAGGTATGTCAGCAACTAGTTAGAGGTAAGGTATGTCAGCAACTAGCTAGAGGTAAGGTATGTCAGCAACTAGCTAGAGGTAAAATAATTCCCAGCTATAGTCATCAACAATATGCTGCCAAGCCTCGTTGTATCTCTAGAAACCTATCAGTTCTTATTTTAGCTGCCATTGAAGCAACCATGAGCATATTCTTTGGCTCACATGTATGCAGAATAAAATTGTGATTGAATTTGCGTGACAATTTGAAATATATGTCTCTCAGAATGTAACTGAATTCTTACGATGGTAATCCATTGATATTTGGAGATGATATAATGGGGACTGAATCTGATTGAGTAAATTCACATGAGTAAATTCACATTTTAGCATAATGAAACAATTAGTACAGTATCTGAAAAAATTTAAGTCTTGACTGTGATCCAGTGTGCAAAACCGGGGAGCATATGATACAAAACATAAAAAAAATTTACATTTTGGAGCCATAAACTTGGCCAGACACACCCTACCCATGCTATTTGTGACTAGCTTTTATTTTGTAAGGTCTGAACAATGATCGCTTATTTAACATCGTGGTTATTCTCATTTGTCACAAACACGTGGCCAAGATGACAGTCTGTATTAAAGAGACCCCAGAGTGGATGCTCAATAAGTGATGCAAATGATTTCTTTTCACCTTACAGGCTGAGTGTGAACAGAATTTAGCAGTCGCAATGCCAGCCCTGAATGCTGCCATCAAAGCTCTGGATACTCTCAAACAACAAGACATAACCATCATCAAAGCCATGACCAACCCTCCAACTGGTGTCAAACTGGTCATGGAAGCAGTCTGTATCATGAAGGTAACCTCAGAATATATCTTTAAGAAGGACTACTACTTTCTGTGTTTTATTTTATGGTTTTTTTAATCCTTTCTTGGAGCATACTTCACCTCTTCATAACGAGAGTGTTCTCGGCTCCATTGTGGGAGGTGCAGTCGCTCATCTTTCTGGCAAATTGTCTCAGTATGTTTATTTCTTCTCTAAGCAAACTGGTGACACTGCCTATCGTGACATATTGCATGATGCAGGGAAGATTTATTCGAAGCGTTATTTTGTCACAAACTGAAAAATGATGAAAAGATCATGTCCAGGACAGAATTCTACTGTGTAAAACTTTATTTGCTTCTCAGTTTGTAGGTCTAAAGTGGAACTAAAATTACCAATGCAATTATCAATGCAAGTTACTAATAAGCCACTAATTGGTCTCTTTTGTGCTTCATCTTCTATCAGAGCTGATTTGTTTTCCGTAATTTGAAATTTTCCATTTTTTGTTTCCCAGGGCATCAAGCCAGAAAAGAAACCAAACGATACCGGCAAAATGGTAGACAATTACTGGCCTGCTGCCAAAAAGGTAGGTACTTTTGTCCTCTTCATGTAAATTTAATGTAATAGTTATTCTAGCGTGATATTTGTGATGGTGACATGGGATCACTCATGGTAATGCTTTGGTACTCTTACCGGTTTTTACATCAATTTGCAGTTCCAAAAAAAATGTAATAATCTTAAACAATTTGTGACATCAGATGCTGGGTGACATGAAATTCTTGGAGTCTCTGAAAGTCTACGACAGAGACAACATACCGGTCAGCGTGATGAAGAAAATCAGAGACAATTACATCACCAACCCTGACTTTGATCCCACCATCATCAAGAAAGTATCGTCTGCCTGTGAGGGCATCTGCAGCTGGGTCAGAGCAATCGAGGTCTATGACAGAGTTGCCAAGGTAATCTTTGGATTACGTTGAAAACGTTTTCAATGATCCAGGATTTTTTACCCTTAGCTGATTTAGAAATGGAGTTATGTTTGTTTTGCTTCTATTTTAATAATTGTTCTCCAGTTTTGTTAGTTTACATTTATGGTTATGTTTACATTATTGTGTTATTGTTTCCTTCCTTTTCATTTATTGATCCTCTTCACATTTTAGGTAAACAGGTTGAAGTAAATGCAAGAAGAACATAGAAATAGTACCAAAAAAAAAGAGAAAAAAAGAAAAAAATATGTTCAACCTGGAAAAACAAAGCTTGTCCAAAGCAGATCTACTTTCAAGCAATGACAACACTAGATATAACTGAAGATGAAGAACCATGATTCCACTTGATATGTGGTTGGTGTGTGTACTTGATGAACGGTTACCCATAACCCAAATCCTTTCGTACATTACATGAAATATGATGTGAACGAATAAAAACATACAGCATCAATCAAAATTAACTGAATCTTCGTAAAACACAGTTCAGTTGAGGTTAAATATTACCATGAAGGTGTCGTATTGATTTTGACAGAAGATGCTCATTCCCTTCCTTTTGAGAGCATTCTTTACCATGTGAGTTTCTGATGACCCTGTTGTTTATTGTTTTTTTGTTTTGTTTTTGTTTTTAATGTTGTCAGTTATTAACATCGCTCTTTGGTCTTCATTATCTTTCACTAAGGTTGTCGCCCCAAAGCGAGCTCGACTGAAGGAGGCGGAGGCGAAGCTCTCGGAGCAGGTTGGCAACCTGGAGGAGAGAAGGGCCATTCTGAAAGAGATCACAGATAAGCTGGATAAACTGAACAACAAACTGAATGCCAAGCAAACAGAAAAGAAAGTAAGTCTCTGGAGGGATTGACGTGATCCAGTACCTGTTTGTTGACCTTTTGACCCGGAATGAATCTATTAGTCTTTGATTTAATCAAGTGTATTCTTAGCATTCATTGTCGTAATCATGTGATGACCACAAGCCTCAATGGTAATGATAATGAGCGTAATTTTCCAAAGGATTCTAGGCCAGACGACGATTTTTGTGTGTTTGTTTCACAGTGACTCATCTATGCAATCATAGTGTCTTTATTCAATGATTTTGTATTATTACATGCTTCTGCAACAACAGAAAGAAAAAAAATATGTCAATTATTCATCAAAAAGAAAAGGAAAGTTTCTGTCCTACCTTTCCTCCAACAAGGAGTTCTAGATTACTGTGGACATCAGTCCGAACCATTCTAGAATCTGCATTCAGCTGTACTTTCCTGGAATATGTTTGACATTGTTTCATTCCACAATGTTGGTTAGACTCATAACTAATCCAGCCACCACAATATCTGTCCTTCACATTTTTTCATAATTTTGTGCTCTTATTTTTAGAATCTTGAGGACAACATCGAGCTGACAAAGTTGAAGTTGATTCGAGCAGAAAAGTTGATCGCTGGCTTAGGTGGAGAGAAAGACAGATGGCTTCAGGTTTGCTTCAAGTTTCAAAGTTGTATTCTTTTTTATTTTATTTCACTATGAGATGTTCTGTCAAAAAACCTCTGAAAATTCAGTACAGAGGAAAGATAATGTTGTTACACATTGCAAAAACCCAAAGAGAAAGATTTGACATTCTTGAAAATATGCTTGGGAGTTTATTGTATATGTTTACCTCCAGATGGAACCAAGAGACACACCTCTGACTGATTTGGTTTGTTTTTTTGAATAGTCTTAACCAGTTTGCAATCAGAAACTGACAAAAAAGGACCAGTGTCAAAGCATGATAGCATGATCTAGATCACTCGTTATTATGATTTAAATAATTTATATTACATTCTTGCAAGTATCTTTCTTTAATTTTTATTTTCTGCTTGTTTCAAACAGTTGGTGGAAGAGCTGGGGGAGAGGTACGTCAACATCGTCGGCAACGTTCTCCTGTCAGCAGCAGTCGTGGCTTACCTCGGTCCATTCACCACTGACTTCAGACAGGTTGGTGGCTATCTATTGCCTTTTGCACTCCTTTTGTCTGTAAGAAAGAAGGAACTGGAATATCTTCAAAAATAAGATTAGTGTCACACTGCCATGATTTTACAACCATAGATCAGACATGTGATGAGTGAAGTGGTTGCATCCCACTGTAATGCAACTCCTCATCAGCCTGTGTTTGTAAAATAAGACTTAGGCTCTCATTTATTGATAAGAATTGGCAATGTGCTTTACCATCAAGAAAGGTAGTTTTCTGGCTCAAAGAAAAAAGCAAATGAAGTGGGAAATCTGGTTGGTGGCTGATTGTCATTACTGCAAGATAATCATGTCTAGTCCTTTAAGATCCTTTTAATGATTGGTATGCTACTATAATTATAATGGAATGATGACCTCATTCATTAAGAAAGCTGCTATTTGTCTTTTAACTGGTTTGCCTTAAATTAGCATAAGACTGCTAGTGCTGCTGTGTGGCAGATGTAATCATTGAAAGTGATACCATTACACTTGCTGTATATTTACCTTTTTTTTTCTTTGACTTTCTGTATCAATGGTTTTCTGCTCATTTTCAGGATTGTCTCCGAGATTGGTATACTCTTTGTAAAGCTAATCACATCCCCGTCTCCGACGCTTTCTCCCTCTCTGCTACCCTCGGTGATCCGGTTCGCGTCAGGGAGTGGCAGCTTGCCGGTCTCCCCGTCGACAAGTGAGTCTCCTCATTCTTCCTTGCACCATTGGCAGAACACATTAGATGTCAATCAAACTTAATGTCAAGTTTTAAATGTCACTTACATTCCTCTTGATGGATTTACTAAAATCTTAATAAAACGGTACAATCTCAAAAAAAAAGTGTCAGAACCTCTTCCATTTTGTATTGATGAATTGTCCTAGAGCTAGAGTGATAGTCAACAAAGAAACATGTGATACAGTTGACCGTAAATAGCATGCTACAACATCTACTACTATGTATTGATTTTACTTTACAGTAGACATGTAGCTAAAACCTGACACATTTGCATTGTTCACCATCTCTTTCTGCTGATGGCAGTTCCTGTATCCATAGCAACAATTTATGTTAATTCTGACAAAGATTTCTAAGCCACATTCTCGACGCAATTTGTCTGTCTAAATCTGTGCGTGTCTTTATCTTTTCTGAAACGTTTTTCTTTTATTTGTTCGTATTTTTTCAGCTTTTCGACGGACAATGCCTTGATCGTCACCAACGCTAACCGATGGCCGTTGATGATAGACCCCCAGGGTCAGGCTGACAAATGGATCAAGAACATGGAGAAACCAAACAAACTACAGGTGATCAAACTGTCTGATCCAAACTACACCCGGACGTTAGAAAACTGCATTCAGGTATGAAATCAAACATGTCACTAATGAGGATTATGTCAGTTATGAAGCCAAAGATCTTTGTCTGAAAACCTCAAAGAACATCATCCAAGAAGGAAATGTGGCTAGAATTATGTTAGTAAATAATTCATGTTAGTACATCACAATGGCAATTAAAGTTGAATTCAGTGGTGTCAACTGCATCATTAATGCTGCACATGAAATCTTTTGATCTGACCATGGTGCAGATTTCTGGCAGATTTTTGCCAAAGGAAAACAATCTTTTAATGCAAAGACAATTTTGATTGCTTTCATCAATAATCGCAAAAAAGTGGAGAAACAAAGCGGTTAGCTTTGAAAGTATGAAAATTATATAAATGAATGTGCTTGATACTAGCAATGACAGAAAATCTCATAGTTACCATGTCTTGAAGCACCAAACGAAACTTTCTCAGGTTCCCCCCCAGCTGGCTTCTTTCCCCAGATGAGAGTGAAATCTACTGGTATTTTTGCAAATCTTTAACAGGATATGATAGTAGATATAATTTCCGTAGGTCCCAAAACTGTTCATTTTTTTAAAGTAATTAGTAGCCATAATTTCCGTAGGTCCCAAAACTGTTCATTTTAAAGTAATGATCTATTTCAGTTTGGACAGCCGTGCCTTCTAGAAAACATCGGTGAAGAGTTGGATCCGATATTGGAGCCGTTACTGTTGAAACAGACCTTCAAACAGGTGAGATGTTATTTGCAGCTGAACCCTGCTGAGGTTCGTCAATTTTCGTTCTATGCAGAAAATGCCCTTGTTGGTTCAAACATACTCCTTTACATGTTTCTGAGCTCCAACAAGTCTCTGGAAAAATGAATTACAAAGTTGTTGATACCATTTTGTTGTTTGTATCTTAGTGTTGAATCATTTTCATGTATCATTGTTAATGCCCGGTATCGCTTGGTTTGACAATGTCATTAATGATATGTAGGGAGTGATACCGATGACCTTAAGATGCAGTCAGTTGTACAAAGTGAGGTGCAATTTGCGGCTTTACTAGATGTCAAATTCCGGTAAAATTTCCAAAAGCCAGTTACGAAAGTTGCTCTTATTGGACTGAATTTGTTCCTTAATTATTATTATTCTTATTTGCTCTTTGTTTCCTTTCTCTTCTCATCAGAGCGGGATAGATTACATCCGTCTCGGTGACAACGTTATTGAGTTCAGTCGTGACTTCATGCTCTACATTACCACCAGACTCAGAAACCCTCACTACTTACCGGAGGTCTCCGTCAAGGTAGCGAATTTTGCCCAGTCTTGTTTGTACTTCAGTAATTACTGTCATGAAGAAAGCCTCATTCCATGAGAGAACAGAATTTTTCCAAACTAGGTTCCATCTGAACGAAGACACTGTCATTTCCTTTGCTTCTCATTTATCTCCAGCTTCCATTTCATTTCAAAATTCTTAAATTTGCTTGGTAGTAGATATGGTGATCAGTCGTGTCTGGAGAATGAGGGCACTGTTGGAATGAACCTGGGATCTGGTAGGTCAAAGGGTGGCAAGTATTGCAAGGGACAGAAAAGTGAATCTAAATAATCTAGAACAGTTCTCGCAGCCAAATGGTTGTAGAGATGCACTTTTCCTTGGCTTTCTCCCTCAATTTTTCACCTCATTTGTGTAAGCATTTATGTTTCCCCTTGGATTTTGCACCTTTACATGACTGCAATGGTCTATGTAGTTTAGCATAATTTAACCTTGTCATCAAAGTCATGTTGCTCAAATCTCACATGATCATCAAAATCTCAAATTGCCTGACTACCACGGTGGTACGATAAATCAGTCACTTTTATACTTTTTCCTCCTGACTTTGTTTTCCTTCTATATTAATGCATTTTCTTCAGGTGACCATGATCAATTTTATGATCACTCCGATGGGTCTTGAAGATCAGCTGCTGGGACTGGTAGCAGCCAAAGAAAAACCAGAGCTGGAGGAAAAGAAGAACCAATTGATCATGGAGAGTGCAAAGAACAGAAAACAGCTGAAAGAAATTGAGGACAAAATCCTGGAGGTCTTGAGCACATCACAGGGGAACATCCTGGAGGATGAGACTGCCATAGAGATACTATCATCCAGCAAGGTCTTATCAAAGGAGATATCAGAGAAGCAGGAGGCCGCCAGCAAGACGGAGAAAGAGATCGACGAGACGAGGAACGGATATAAACCGGTGAGACATATTGACCCAGTTAACGCAAGTTAAATCCTGCATGGATGAGTGGAAGTGTTTAGTCAAAACCCTTAGAAAGATTTGCACAAGTTAGCTTCCACAAGTCACGTGCAGTGTATCAGTGAAAGTGTGAAGTCACAAAACTTTGTAAGATTGAAACAAGTTGACTAACACAAGTTTAATTGGAAGTGTCAGTCACAAAGCTTTTGAGTGGAAACATTTCACTGTTTTCAATGCAATTAGTCATGGTTCATTTGGAAATTGGTGTCTTTTTCCTACTGCTGTGACACTGTGTAGTTGTTTGGAACACAGTGAAATAGTCATTAGAATTAGGGAAGTTACCAGATTGTTTCAGATGGGCAAGTATCTAGTTAATATTGCCTCATGATACCAGAACACTTACCTACCAAAAAAAAAAATTGAAAAATGTGATTTAATGCTTTGAAAAGCTTAAAAGTTTAAAGCTTAGTTGAAAATCTTGAATGTTTTGTGTTTTATAAAACCTTGTATTGATACAAAACTTGTGTCTCCAGCATTACTTGAGTGAAGGAGCAGCAATTTAAAGTGAGAGAAAAGACTGCCCAATGATTCTTGTAAATGATTCCAAAATATTTCATACAAGGTTCTAAGAGGAAATGCACATTTAATATTCATGTAAACAAAAACATGTGACGGAAAGGAATTGAGAGATGTGGTCATCATAACATTTTTTTTTTTTCATTTCATTAGTTTCATTTTCTCCATATCAAGGTATTATTTAATTATCCCATGAATTCCCATTGATCATATCTCAGTAACTATTTTTTGATCTACTTTTCTGTTTTAGGTTGCCAAGCATTCCTCCATCTTGTTTTTCACCATTTCTGACTTAGCGAACATTGAATCCATGTACCAGTACTCCCTGGCCTGGTTCATCAACCTTTACCTACAGGTAAAGTCAGATTAAGAATTAACCAGGCTACTATTCCAGCTGATTGAAGGAAATTGAATATAGCAAATTGAAATACCTGAACAATATAAGCACAGACTGATGCAACACTCGGATAAAAAAAATTGTCCAAATATGTTTGACTTTTCAAAAGCAAGTGGACCAAAATTTTACTCAGTAGTTGGAGGTTATGGTTTAAAATCACACTTTAAGTATCAAGTCAGTCATGAGAGAGAATATTTAATATCATTGAAGTATATCTCCTACATCTAGAATCTGATACAGTTCTGCAAAGCAGACTTAACCCAAAAGTGATTCAGTCAGGTGTATCATAGTATATCCAGTTGGTGAATAAAAGTTTCAAAAGACCAAATTATATCTGTGACCATATTCCAAGTTCTTTACGCAACTAGTTTTAAATATGTCATGTATCCGTAACACATTGCAATGGCTTTGGACCTGTGCGGAGGACGGAGTAACCAGGAAGCTACCAAATGCCCATCGAGCATTCGTCGCATGGTAAAATCGTAACACTGTCATTATCACTTGACCCTTATTCTCATTCATTTTGAACATCAAAGATACCGTATATGTCAGCACATTCTTGCACTGAAAGAGCATCATTTGAAAAGTATTACATAAAGAAATGAAAACCGGTATACTTATTTTTTTCTCATGTGTTTTTTTTTACTTTTGTAGATGTGAATGTATGATATAATTAGGTCAGTCTTCAATAGTCCATGTATGTTGATATACAGAAACATGATTTCGATGAAATTTTGTCTTTTCCTTTCTATCACTTAGTACCATTGTTTTCAACATTCATGTTTTGTACCCTGACATATTTTTGCTTCAAACAATGGTTGGTAGTGCTTAACATACTTTAGATGTGGAGTCTTCTCACATATGCATCATAAACAAATATCCCTAAAGAGACTAAAATGTAAAAAAAGAAAAAAGAAAAGAAAAAAAATATTAAAACAGAATTTGAATCTCTCACTGACAATCCAAGGTTTCCTTACGTGTGCATCCCACCCTTTAATGGGATAAATCAAATGTTAATTACCATTTTCTGTTGACTTCCGGATTTTTTTTCTTTTTTTTTTCTCATCAGAAATTTGTCCTCAAGTCGTTAGTCAAAATCTTGTCACAATTTACATCTTTGTCTCACATACAGAGAACAGTTGCTCAAGAAGAATAATTTTAAAGTCTCTCATAGGTTAATCTATCCTCCATTTACAAAGGTATTACACATTGTAGCAAACAAAGGATGAATGGAACTGAATTCATAATGTTTGAGATTTTTGTTGTGATTGCCACTCCTTGTATTAGCTGGGATGTAGGTAAATGATTTGTGGAAGAGAAGCAATGGAAAATACAAATAGCAAAGAAGTATTAAACAATTATTTGTATGAATCTGCAAAAGTGTGTTGCAAGGGCTTATGTCCAACATTATCTTGAACATTATGTTTATAAGCTTGTGCCATTAAAGTTAACATAGGTTACTCATTTCCCATGATGCCATTGGTTTATTGATCACTGTTATTATTATCATTTGCTTCCAATCTTTTCATTAGTCTATCTTTACCACTAGAGACATGTCCCAAGAGGACATTGCTCTTCTACCTGTAAGTTGCCTGGACTCTCTCATCTCTGCATGTCTGTTGCTGTCCTTTGCCTGTGACTGCACTAACAAATAAATTTTAGCTAGAAATGAGCAAATCTTCCATGGATTTTTCCTCTTCAGGATGTATTTGAAAGGTATCCTACAGGCATCGCCTGTCTTTCCATTTCACTGTCCACATCGTCTGCTTATCTGCCTTTCCATTTTTCCAATTGTCCTTCTTTTTCTTTGCACTTTTCCCTCTTAAAGGGAGTGGTCTTTTAAGATCTCTCTTCTGTGAGGGATTTTTTGTATTGTGTTTAACCCTCCAGATCTCTCTATAGAAAAAAGGCAAAGTACTAGTCCATAAATTTTGTTTTAACAAATTTAGCATAACCCTGAAAATTCTTTTGCAGTTGCACAACTCCTAAACCTTTTGAAGTGTATTTTGTTCCCAATTAATGTTATAACCATACCACAGGTTTGCTGTTTCAACAGTAACATACAATAACTCAGTGTATTCTCCTGTTATGTAACATAGGCTAGTGTTGCATTGTCTGGTGTGAGATGCTATAACTACAGTTGTCTTGTTTGGAATTTCGTTACCTTAAGCATGTTCCATTTGCTGAATATAGTTTGTCATTAAACTCTCTGCAGATAAGTTTATTTAAGACCATATGCATTAAAGCAATGATTTGCAACCAGAGATCCCTGTTTTGCTTTAGTAGCTCAGATTGATGATAACATACTAATAGCAATATGATTGGCCACTAATTGTTACTAACACTGGAGCTCCCTCCAAGTTGTACGCCATTGCTGAAAGTGATTACCTTGCACTGCGTAACATGACTCTGCTTAACTGTGATTAAAATTTTGGTACTTGTATTTGTACCCACATTATCTGCATCCATGATATCCAATTCTGTATAACGTCGCTCTCTCTGAAACCACCTTGCCCTCTTTTTGGACCCTCCCTTCTTGTGTATTTTTGCAGTGGTCATGAGAATCTATGTATTTGTATCCGGTGAATGATTCACATTTACCTCAAGTACATGTATCAGTATCAAGTGGAATGTTCCTATGGTGGAGCCATCCATACTTGCACACTCTCTCTCCATATACCTCATGTACTTCTGTAACAATGCTTGTTATGCCATCAGCTATATAGGAATAGCCCCTCCCTCCTACCCCCATTCTTAGTGAGAAGGAATTGTCACCATAAAATTATATATTGAACTTGGGATCTTACTGTACTGCATGATGTTGTAGCAGTCATACCTGTGACTTAATTTTATGTGATTTCCTCATTCATTGCCTTGTGGTAAGAGTCACTCTGCTAATGCCTTTATTTGGCACTTTTCTGTTTTATAACATTATGACATTAGATCATATGATGAAAGTCAATTTTAAAATAATTGATTTGCAGATGTAAGCCAGAGGAGGATGGAATATTCTAGTGACTGTTATCTTTCAGTCCAAAAAAATAATGTGTGAAGCTCGTTTTCCTTTGATTTGCAGTTCTTTCCTTGTTTAGTTATTGTTCCAAGTGGATGTTACCTACAGCAAAGCAAATCAAAATTTAGCAAACCACCTGTTACAAAGCGCGATCATCTTCTGCAACATATCATTTGGTCTTGGTTTGAGTGTTCAATTATTACCGATGAGTAATTTATTTTACGTTTGTACCTCATCTTTTGGCGTTCCAGTCCATAGCCAAGAGCGTCCCTGCCAGCGAGTTAGACGTACGGATCACCAACCTCAATGATCACTTTACGTATAACATCTACCAGAACGTCTGTAGGTCTCTCCTGGAGAAGGACAAGTTGCTCTTTTCGTTCATTCTGTGTATCGGAATTGCCAAAGGAAGGTAAAAGTGTAAATTTGTCAGCAGAGATTACAAACCTACAAAGAGAAAATTGTAAAACACTTAGGATTTTCAAACCTGGAGTTTGGTATCTTGAAAACTGGAAATGTTTTTGTTAAAACTGGTTATGTTAATGTTAAAAACTGGAAAAGTCATTTCTTAGTACATTTAAGCAAATCTCTCTGAATAAGAGAAAGAACTTTTAAGTGACTTAAACTATTGTAAAGGAATAATACTTCAGTGAGTTCTCAAAAGGAACATATCAAAATGATATATTTTTCCATCCAAAGTACACAACCTCATTAATGCATTTGAAACAAAAACAAGTGACAGGATATTTTACAGTGAAGTTTGGTAGATTTACCTGGAGGCTGGAAGCACAGTCAATAAGTCAATCTCAGTCACAGCCTAAACACCGTCAACTGATCTTGCTTATGCAGGGCAATTCTTAGATATTCTCTCCGTGGCTCTACTTTCTAGGCATCATTTTGCCAGGTTGACAATACATTGTCCTTGAAATCTCTAGTTTTAGTCAAGTGTAAGTAGCATCATACCTAGGTAATAGGTTCATTGGTTTCACATTTTCTTTGGAAAATGTACAGAGTCTTTTAAGGGCCCTCTGACATAATGTCAGCATTGTAGTTGTTGTGGAAAAGTCATTGGTTAACCCCCCCCCCCCAAAAAAAAAGTATTTGTGTATCTGAGTGTATTGAAGTGACATTTGTACGAGTGATATCAATTACTCGACTTGAAAAAGATTTGGAAAATTTAAAGATTCTTCAAAAGAAATGTCATTTCATTTTGACTAAATTGTTTTGCAAACTTTGTGTAACTTTTCCATACCTAAAAGGCTGTGATGTCAACTGTTCCCTTGGACTGTGAAGGTTTGCGTTCTTGATTCATATCGCATCTTTATTGCTACTTTAACTGCTGAGTTTGATCTTTCACAGGAAGGAGATTGATGAGAATGAGTGGAAGTTTCTCTTGACCGGAGGTATCGCTCTCGAGAATCCTTTCCCGAATCCGGCTCCAGACTGGCTCCCAGATAAATCTTGGGCAGAGATTGTAAGGGTGTCAGAATTGGAAGCATTTGATGATTTCTTGCTGAACTTTAAGAAAAATGTGAGCCCCTCATCGTTTTTTTAGCATGATCTTTAGCTCACATGATTTTTGGCTCGTGATTTATAGCTCATGATTTTTAGCTCACACATGATCTTTAGCTCATCATGATTTTTAGTTAAGGAACCTATGCAGTCACTGTGGCGTGTGTGTGTGCGTGTGTGTGTGCGTGTGTATGTATGTGCGTGTGTGTGTGCGTGTGTGTGACAGATAAAAATGCGAGGTATCTTACGCGATAACTCAATAGCCTAGTGGTGAATATTTTTCAAAGTTGGTGTCTATGAGTATGATATTGAGTAGATGTGCCCTATTACTTTTGGTGGAGGTCAAAGGTCATTTGCAAATCACCAGAGGCAAAAAGTGAATTTCTTTGAGTTACTGTTACTTGGTGTCCATTGTCCAAATGGTGACATAATTTTAGGATAAGATAGATTAGCAGGAGGAGAAAATATAGTAACATTAATCTCATTACTGTAATATGAAAGTGTCAAAAGGTCAGAAAGTCATGTTTTATTGCTATCTCCAACAAAACATTAAGGGGATGGTGTAATGGAAATTTTATTTCATCTATGTGAAGTGCCTATGATGACATCATTTGACCCCACTTAACCTCATTCGACCTTGTGACCTTTTTGTGATGGGCGGATAGATCTTGTTGAGACAAACCAAAAATCCAATTATACTACCCTATGATGCTCCTAAGTCAAGTTATTGACATTTTAGTTGAAACTTGATGTACATCAATATAAGTGCAGCAGCACAGGTTGTGCCGAATACAGACTCTGTGTATACATGCATAGGTATGCAAGTTGTTGTGTCATTGCTTCTGCATAGAAGGTACACTCACAAAACTACTGTACTGTACTTTTAGTAAATGGAAATGGAGTAATTCTTCCATCCCCATCATCAGGACCTGGTTGATCTTAATTGATCATTGCCCCCCTCCCCCCATAAAAGAAAAAACTAAATTATGGTATCAGCAAACTTTGATATATGATCATCTTCATGCTTGGAACCAAAGTGCCCTTGAACTCTTGTTTCCCATTAAATGTGGAAAACATTTTATTGACCTGTAATCCTCTGGTTATTGCATTGTATTTTAATTGCAATTTGTCTTACTTCATTTTGCTTTATTTTCATTGACAGATTGAAGATTGGAAGATGTTTTACGATTCCTCTAACCCTCACGAGATTCCGATTCCGGAACCCTGGCAGATCACCTTGAACAGTTTTCAGAAGCTGATCATTCTTCGAATTATCAGACCTGATAAGGTGGTTACTTGGTTCATTAAACTTGATGAGAACTTGCAAAAAGGAAGTAACTTTGCAAACCCCTTCATCTAAGGCTGTTTGTTCAGTTACCCTATTACCAGAAACCTTGTAGGTTTAGAATGGTAGTTCTGTTTATAGCCTTCTACAGACATTTAAAGAGTGTGATAATTTTTTCTTGTAACATTGACCGACTTACTGTATTTACTCCTGTAAATGCCCCTTCTCTAGTAAACATCCCCTTGATTTTTTTTATACATCACATGTAGTGAAATTGTAAATTCCTTAGAGAACAGAGTAAAATAAAAAGAAATAGTCTTATCTCATTGCCACAAAATCTCATCAAGTCCCCTTTCCTGCAGCAAAAGAATGTTTCTGCAAAAATTTTGATGATGTCAATCACCCTATTACATGCAGTGTCTGCAGTATCTTCTGTAATATTGATATTGTGGTTAGATTCCGTGCCCATAAGTTTGACTCCCTTCAGAAAATTTCACACCCTTTCAGCATTCTTAAGAGTAAATACAGTATTCTTAGCTTGACTGTATTCCTTTTTCCCATGAACATCTTTCATTTGAATATTGAAAAACTGCCCAATGAATGATTTTTATTGTAAAAAAAGTTTGTAAAGGAATCCATCTTACTCAACATTGCTCTTGTTTTTTTATGGCCTAAAATGCACTTTTAGCACCATGATGAACAAAAAAAGAGAAAACTTTATATTGATTGAGTGATTGTTGAAGGGATTATTGTCACTCCTTGCTTCAACCAGGTCATTCCTGCAGTACAGAACTTCATCGTACAGCATCTCGGGCAGGCTTACATCGAACCACCGACCTTTGACATTGCTAGATGCTACGAAGACTCCACCCATGCTACACCCCTAATATTTATCCTTTCTCCTGGAGTTGACCCCATGGCTCTCCTCATGAGATTTGCTGAAGAGAAAGGCATGTACTGAAAAATGAGTTCAGATACTTGAATGTAAATTGATCATTGAAAAATGTCCATAATTTGCATGTGTTTGTAGATCCTCTCAGTTCATTGGCAGCCATTAGGCAATAATAATAAATGAATGACTAATGGCATCAGATGCCATCAGTATAAACAAACTTGCCCTGTTATAGACTTACAAGATATGTTGTTCTTAGTTGACAATGATAACATTTATGATAAAGAGATTTTTCAATGTGTTTTTACTTACATCTGGTGGTAGTGTTGAATATTTTCTGATTTTTCATTGCAGGTATGGGTGGATCTTCCTTGCAGACCATATCTCTCGGACAAGGTCAGGGGCCGATTGCTACCGACATGATCGAAAAGGTTTGAAGGAGCTTTTGTTGTTCCTATGGACTGCATGAAAGTTTTTCTATAAAAGATGCAGAAATATGTGCCACAGCAACTGGCTTCAGTGGCATGCAAGGAACATGTTTGCTTTGTTAAAACACCATAATTGTAGAGTTATGTCAGTGACAATAAAACACTGTAGTGCAGTAATGTTTAAGCTGCATTGATATTAGAAGTAACACACTAAAATGCTGTGATTATACAGAGATAACTGATGCATGGTAGTATCAGTAAAAACACTAGGTTACAGTGATGTTAGGTTCAGTGATGCTTCATTGGAAGACCTCACTGGAATATTTTGATAGTAGTGAGATTTTGATGTTGGGTTGTAGTAGACTGATTTAATGGTAATCAGCATTGAAGCTTGTGACACTCATCCTTGTGATACACTGTAGTCCCTTTAAAAGAGACAGTCTTTGTTCATGTCACATTGGAATGTATCACATTCGTTTTTGTGATGCATCGGATCACAGTCAATTACCAACTGATGTATGCTTGTTCACATGCTGAAGTGCTTGTGACATGGAATGCACTCATGTTTGTGACACACTGCAATATGCTCATGTCAGTGACACACTGGAATTTTTCTCACGTAAGTTACACGCAGATGCACACACACATGTGCTGGTACACACCAGTGTACATTTTATTTCGAATTTTTTGATAGGCAACCCAAAAAGGGACGTGGGTGGTACTTCAGAACTGTCATTTGGCCATCTCGTGGTTACCAGTCCTAGAGAAAATCTGTGAGGAGACCTTACCAGACACAGAAAAGACCATACCATCCTTTAGATTGTGGCTGACCAGTTATCCAACACCTGCCTTCCCGGTATCGATCCTACAACATGGGGTTAAAATGACCAACGAACCGCCAAAGGGACTCAGAGCCAACCTACTCAGGTCCTATATGAGCGACCCAATCTCTGACGAGAGTTTCTTTGAAGGTTCAAATAAACCAGAGGTACAATTCATGATCTGCCATTTGCATCTACTAAGCTAAACCCTGTTGTTCTTTTTTCTTTTTCTTTTTTTAATTTCCATGATCTTGGGGCAGATTAACGTAATGATCCTGCTCCAATGTAGAGCTTGTTTTGCAAACCAAACATTATCAGAGGATGGGAACACTTCATCAGCTTTTACATTGACATCATTGTCCTAGGTTTTATTTCTAGTCTCTGTGTTCCCACAGCAATGGAAGAAGCTTCTGTTGAGCCTCTGCTTCTTTCACGCTCTGGTTCAAGAGCGTCGTCAGTTTGGCCCTCTGGGATGGAACACGCCCTACGAGTTCAACGAATCAGATTTGAAGATCAGCGTACGCCAACAGATGGTAATTTTGATAGTCTCTATCGTTTTTCTTAAGTTGTGATATGTTTTTTTTTATTGTTACGAGGCAAGAGTAGGTTTTGTCACTCTTTCTTAGCATTGTGCAATTCCTTGTGGAGGTGCTCATTCAATCTTTGCATTAATCGTTGTAAGTATTCAAGTAAAATCCACTTCAGTTTGATGATGATAAACTCCAAAATGGTAGTTAATTGTTGGATCACATGAAGAAAAAAAGGCAAGCATATATACTAGCTACTAAGAGTATAATAAAGAAATGTTAGTTTGAACAGAAAGAAGAGACCAATCAGAAACCAACAGTGATCTGACATGTTTGCTTTGTGATCTTGTTGATTACATTTCACAGCTGTTTTTGAACCAGTACGACACGGTACCTTTAGAGGCCATCACGTACCTGGTAGGAGAATGCAACTACGGAGGAAGAGTGACAGACGAGCGGGATAGAAGACTGCTCATGAGTCTCTTGGGAAACTTTTACAACCCCAGCATTGTCCAGAATGAGCATTACAGCTTCTCTGAGAGCGGCAACTACGTCTGTCCCCCTATGGGGCCTTACCAGAGCTACCTTGATTGCATAAAGGGATTGCCATTGACCCCTCATCCAGAGGTAAGCCTTTCTTGTTAATAAGTTTGGTATGTAAACTATCAATGGGTACCTCTTCATAGCATCCTGGGATTTTAATCTTCTTAAAACAGTGCATCATAAAATCTGTTAATGCCTGTGATACTGAATATTTTGTCCCACCCTGGGACCTGTAACTTTACCAGAACCCCGTGGCATTCAATTTTCACTGAACCCCAGGAGAAAATAAATCGTAAGTTGTTAAACTTTGAAGCTGCTTCTCTCACATCTTTGAAACAAATCAACATGAAATTACTGATGATTACCAGAATTCTGTTTACAAAATCTTTGTTTTGCATTTTGAAATGTAATTTTAAAGCAGATAAAATACATCAGGTCATTGCAGTGTATACATAGCATAAATTCTCAATGTGTTAATTGGCCCAAAACTCCCCAGTTGATTGGCCTGAAGCTACCCGGTTGTGGTTAACTGAGCTTCTAGTATCATGAAACAATAAATCCATTGATGTTGAATTGAAGTCTGTTACCTCACCAAGAGGGTTTGTATAACTCCTACCCTGGCCTAATGTTTACATCCAAGAGTCTCATCTGTTGATTGCATCGCAGTGAGTATTGCTGATGATACAATGTCTTGGCAGCTAACATTTAAATGACGTCAAGATCATAATAATCTGTCTTTGTTCATAGGTCTTTGGTCTTCATGAGAATGCTGACATAAGTAAGGACCAGAAGGAGACTCTGTCTCTGTTTGATGGCATCCTGTTGACTCTACCAAGACAGGTTTGTAAAACAAAAAAAAATCAAAGGTATCACTGCTATCAAATTATAAAAAGGGGTTAATACATTTTTTGGCGTACAACACTTTTAAAAGGAGTTGATTGTGTCATTACTATCAGATATCCAGTTATGCATATTTATTGTACATGTAAATTCGTTGTGGTCCATTCTGAAGGCCTCCCATACAAATAGGTTACTCAGCATAGGTGCTCTAAAATGATTTCCATGCCTTACATTTCATTTGGACCAGACAGGGTTACTTTGACATCATCTTTACTATTTTCATCCATGTGTACTCAAGTTGTTTTTTTTTTTTCCTTTGTTCTTTCATTCATTTATATTGACCATGTATAATATCTTTCTCAGATGGAATTCATGACAATATATTCACATCACAGTTCTTTATATATTGCACATTCGAAACTTTTGACATATATATGCTTTTCTTCTTTTCCTGTTATTTTTGTTCCATTCATACCCCCCATCTCACCTCTCTGCTACCCTGCTGCCAATGTAGACTGCCGAGGTAAGTCATAGACAGACCACCATTGCTCATTGCTTACCATTGACCACCATTGCATACAATGCATGCATCACATTTAAAGGTGGAGGGTTAGCCCCAATAGTACAGGAGTTTCATTAGCATGTATTACCATAGTTAAGTATGCTGCACGCACAAGATAGATGCTTTCCAGTGTGAAAATGTTAAGGGATTGTTCTGGTTGTCTGTCGGATAACCAAGTTTCCAAGATTTGGTTGTCCTTCTGACATTTTGGTTGTCCTGCATCCAGAGACTGCAAAGAGGAGAATGTGAAATACAACACTTCTCCTGCAATATCAGATTGATTCAATGCTATAATGAACATTCCACCCTCATCCAATTTCATATGACTCTTCAATCTTCTGAGCTTGTCTAGAGATTCTTATCGTCCACCAGGCAACCGGGCTACCAGGTATTCATGATTGGACAATTTGGGGTTGCCTGGTGGCTATTTTGATTGTCTCAGATGACCACTTAAATTTATACAATGCCTACTTTGCAAGGTAGTCAGGCCTAAAATCTGTTTACTGACACATTGTAGTGCATGAAGTGTGACCAGTCTCCTTTGTGTTAGGTACAAAGATTTTTTTAGCAAGGAATGACTTTTTGGTGTATAATATTTTCTGTAAGACTGTGTAGTTCCTTCTAGAGGTTATGTAGAAAGAATTTACAACATAACATCAAATGCATGTAAATATATGAAATCTGTAAAATGAATGATGAACTTTATCATGCATGCTTTCTTTGCACTTACCACAAAATAACACCGATACAAAAGTATGACATAGAACATAAGTTTGGTCAAGATAAAAGTGAAAAGTCAAATGATGTTCTTATTTTAAGATATTTTTGCCTACCATACCATTGTGTTTCTTTGAACATGATTACTTTCAGGATGCACAGGCCTCCACAACCGTTGCTTTTTCAGTCAGTCTATAATGCTACCAAAAGAAATTTTCTTCTTTTTAACAGAATATAAAAGCTAGAACCACATGAAATAATTCTACCTGTAGTAATATTCTTATTTTTATATACATTTTTGAAAATAATGACATAGCTTCCTTTTCAACCGCAGTCATCCGGTTCATCTGGACGTTCATCCCAACAAGTCATCGAGGACCTTGCATCAGACATTCTCTCCAAGTTGCCGCCAAATTTTCAGCTGGATGAAATTCAGGTGACTTTGTAAATCTGTATACTGACTCATTGTTCAAGCAAGTGGAAAGTTTATGAAAACCCACATTCCCACATATTGAAAGGAAGTTTGGGGCAAATTGCTTTTTTGCCATCCTTTGGTATTATAGTCGTATTTTTGGTATTTATATGATCGTATAGTGTACTGAATTTAATTCATTACTAGATGAGCAAAGGGCTTGAAAACATTTTTTCCTCTGGTTGCTTTTGTTTCTCTTTTTTTTTATATTTTATTTTCATTGAATTTGTTTTATTATGTTGCGTAAAATTTATATTGTACTGCTGTCTTTATTTGTATTCTGTGGATACTGTTTAAAATTTTCTGTGCTTTTCTTCCTTTTGTTGTTTGTTTTTCTTAGTTAACATTCATTTGTTGTATTCTATATTCTCTATTATAAACATTCCATCATGTTTGTTTTTTATTTTCATGTTTGTTTACCTCCCATGTTACTGTAAGTAGACCTAAGTATCTTCCTTATTGCTGTTCCTGTACTTGTGTGCTACACCAGAGAATGTGTCCCATTTACTGGTCTTTTATCTTCTTTACATCATATGCCATATGAAATGTTCATTGTATCATTTCTGTTCTTGTATGTTTTTATCCATTGTGTTTTACCAGTGCATGACAAATTGTTTTCTCTTTGTTATGTGTGTGAAGTATCCTGACCATCACTGTACTTGTTCTGTGTATTCTGTATCTCACTCTTCTGTAATTCTGTCTTAATGTTCTTCTTGGTAATTGTTCTCTCTATGTTTTTCTAGCTTGAGTATCCTTTTAGTCACTATTTATCTTCTCTGTTAAATACCTTTGTTTATCATTCCTGGTCTTGTTTTACATTTTCTGTGTTTTTACTTGAGTCCGTATCCTGTCCTCTTCTTGTGTGTGTCGTCAGTGATAAGTCTCTAGTTTACAATTCATGTTTTTGTCCATTTGTCTCTGCTGTTTTTTCCTTAGTCTAAGTATCCTGTCTTATATGAAGAATCCATGAACACCGTTCTTCTTCAAGAGCTGATGAGGTTCAACCGTCTGCTGGATGTGGTGAGGTCCAGTTTACAGGACATCCGGAAAGCTCTGAAGGGACTGGTGGTGATGTCATCGGAGCTGGAGGACGTCTTGGATAGCATGCTGGTTGGAAAGGTTAGACGAGCAGCTAGAGAGACTCAGTTGATCCAGTAACAAGTAGTCTCTGGGATCTGAGAGCGGTTTGAATAGATCTAGCTATGTATAGAACAGTATGGATACAGAATGTGAGACACAGAATAATCCTCCAATCCATGGTTGCAGGCAGGGTGATGGGGGGGGGGGGAAGGAAGATGGACTGATGGAAGAAAACCACAAAAGATTTTTCTGTTACATGAGGATCATTCTCAGTGACCACATATGCATTCTTCTTTACTTTGATATAAAATGCTCTGAAATTTTGCAACTCTACCTATCTCCTTCTGTCAACTTCCAGTTTCGATCACTGCCTTTCCTACATCATCCTTCTGATTCTACATTCATAAGTCATTTAAAATTCATCTAACACTGATATCGTTCTCCTATTAATTTCATCCGTGTAGTTCCTCTCGTCTAGCTTCGTCCATCCAAGCCAGTCGCACACTTTGCAAGCTTCGTCTTCCAATTCCATCACCCTCCAATTCATCTTCATCACTTTCCTCCTACTTTCCTCTGCTAGATTCCATAACTCTCCTTTCACTTCATTTATTCTCTTCCTCAATCCCAATCTTCCATCTCTCTATTTCTGTTTTGTCTCTCAGTTCATCATCACCCTGTTCCTGATTTCATCTTCTACATTTCCATTTTTATCACCCAAATAAGTCCTTCCCATTCATCCATTCTCTTCGTAACTTTCACGTCTTCCCATTGTCATATTTTCTTATTTGATTTCCTTCAAAGGTACCCAATCTCTGGGCATCTAAGTCTTATCCTTCCTTGAAGCCTCTAGGGAGTTACATCACAGATCTCTTAGCCAGGTTGCAGTTCTTTAGGGTAAGTAAACTTAACTTTCATTTTTCACTCTAAGGATCTTTATCTAAAGTTTCTCTTTCCTTTTTGTCACTTTGATAGTTTTCTTCAAATCAAAATATGAGACAATGCTATAAAAAAAGCATTCTTACGAAAAAGACTGATCATTTCTTTCTGTGCATCGGTGGTGGTAAATTAAAGTTTGCGAGCCATATTTCTCAAATATAAGCAAAATTGATGTCGTCTGTTGCACTTCTATCAGATGCTGAGGGCATGCGTTTGACTAAAACTGCACATATTATGTTCAGAATACCATAATTTTACCCCAAAAATGATATATATCTTGTTTATGACTCTTTCCACATTCTGACAGCCAAAGATTTAAAAGAAAGAATATTACCCTGATTTGAAATATTTGTCAAAATATAAAGTTTCCTTGACAAGGTCCTCACTGACAGGACTGTCATGACATATTGCCAAACTCCACAAATTTAAGCAGAATTAATTTACACAATGTCTGCTTTGACCAACTTTTCAACTCATTTTATATGATATATGATAGTCATGTCTAGATAAAATTTCTTATTGGCCATAGATTAATAAAACACCATTGAGCTCCAACAAACGTCTTTGCCAAAATGTTAGATCTGCACAAAACCTTCCACATCGGAAAATGCAATGGGTAATCGTAATTGGTTTCAACGATAATTGTAACCTATGCAGTCACCTATGGCATGTGTGTGACTGCACACTGTGTTAGGCCAAAGTTATGTAAGTTCATGTACCTATGGCCGCTGCCTTAGCAGGTACCAGTCACTCGCAAGAGCCCACGTCCTTCCTCGTTCACACGGAGCTTGTAACTGGCGTAGCTGCCCAAAAATTTGACGCTGCTGGGAGGTCTGTCACTTGATACTGGGAGCCGGCCCTCTCTACCAGCAATCACATGCTGCATGCGATCATCGGTGAAAGGGAAATTTACAGCTACTTTCTTTCGGGGACCTCTCTGCAGTGACCCCGTATTGGCATTAAGTGCCACTGTGTGTTCTGTGTATGTCTGTATGTGGATATGAGTTTGGGTATGTTTATTTTTGGCACTTGCTTGTAAACATGATATCTCCAGAAGTGAAGGTTGGCCTGGACTCATATTTGGTATGTAGGTGGAATACACTGGGGTGCAAGAAGCCTATTGTTTTTGGTGGAGGTCAAAGGTCATTTGAGATTAATGGGTCAAATTGAGCTTGTGCTCTCTAGAGCACAAGCTTTGACTGATCTCATCTATGCTAAGTTTATGAACCACAGTGAGTGTAAGAACAATAACGTTTGTCATCAAGGTCATTTGAGGTCAGGAGAGGTCGAACTGTGAAAACTTCTTTGTATTCAAGCAAGTCAAGAATGAAAGCTTGAACAAGATAATCAAGTACTGCCATTTTTTCATGAATTTCAAATGGCCAGTAGTAGTCAAAATATGAAAAATTCTCAACAATGCTTGCTCGGACTAAGAGTACATGTATGATACATATCAATATTATCAATTTCAAAATCCCTTTTGTATTTGATGAAGGTCAAAGGTCAAATGCAGTCAACAAAGATGATACCGTGAAAGCCTCATAAATGCATCTAAAAAATGTAAGTTTATAATGATCTCATACGTAGAACAGTGATGGACTACATCGATTAGAATATTTGGTATGTATCATGTCAGACCGTACAAATACTACTATTTATCATAGCGTAACTATTGTGGGCTGCATTCATTATCAAAACCACACGGTGTTCTTGTTTGTGAAATTGACCGAATGCACCTTTAATGTTTCTTTGTAACCTTCCGTCAGGAATGGATCCAGCAGAGCATCCCGATAGTCTTTTGGATCTCTGGGTTTTATTTCACTCAGTCGTTTCTCACCGGCACCATGCAGAACTTTGCTCGCAAATACAAGATCCCCATCGATCGACTCAGCTTGGCCTTTGAAGTTATGCAACAGGAAACTGACATGCCAACAAAACCGGTAATGTTGGAGCAAGTTCAAAGCAACAAGGATACTGAAATTCCATGAAATTCTGTTACTTTAATCAAGTGGAAATTTGTAATGAGGTGGACCGGTGGAAATGTAAACTTTCGTTTAGTTTTTTTTTACATAATCACTTTTAATGAAATTACTGTCTCTTGCAATCTTGACCATTGTAGTAAAATGTGCAGAGAAATGACAGGTTAGCACTCAGGTCTGTTTAGTATCCCCAGGTGAACCCATATTAACTATCCAGTCCCCTGGTTGGTGGTAGTGTTTCACCAGCCTAGGTACAGGGTGTGGGGGGGGGAGTGGCTGTCAGCGTCAGCACATTACCTAATACCTCAGTGTGGATCATGCCTGACTTGAGTTTAACTGAGCAAAGTAAAATGCATATCTAACAACATGTGGCCTTTAAAAAAAAGGAATTTTCAAGTTACAGGCAGAAAACCAACTGCCATCCAGTTATCTGCAGAATTGGAACTGTCATAATTTTCATCCCACTGCAGAATTCATTTTTGTAAAAGTGTCTTTTTTCTCAAATTTCAACTTAAGACTGGAAAAATGATACACTGTAAATATTTATCTCAAAAATATGTCATTACCTTCTTTTTCTTCTTTCTATGATAAAAATACAATAAAAAAATAGTGTTTAGATCTTATTTGTAGGGGTTATCTGTAAATCACAAGTCCTGCTCAAAAACCCTTCCTCTTCCTTATTTTCTGAGTCACGATATGACTCAAAAGTCACATTAGATAAACTCTGCAAAGCTTTTTGAATGGAGAAATCTACTTCTTTGAAATACAGGGGTCCATTGCCACATAGAAATTTGAAAGAAAATACCTGGTTCATGCAGCCTTAAATTGCAAGGAGCGCAGTACATTCTAGAACACTTCTGGTTTCCACATTCTTGATGAACGATTCAGTACAAAGACATGTATAACAGTCCTTAGGAGTTAGTGAACATATAATAGGGCTAGAACATTTCCTGTGCACAGCGAGCAACCAAGGGTGTATTGTCAATTGGCAGGGCGTTATGCGACTCAGAATATTTTACAAGACGAGTGTACTCATCTCATGCAGTGTGTGAAAGTTAGGACATGTTGAATATATTCCTCACAGGCAGCTAACTGGTTGATGAACCTCTGAAATGGCAAAGAAATTGAAGTCCATAATTGCTTTTATGCAAATTCCTTGAGAGGAGTGTGGAACAGGGGTGAATGGAGGTTGTCATTAGTTTGAGATCATGACTCTACCCTTATTTTTAACAGTGACATCCTGATGATGTTAACATTTTAATATATTTACAGAGTGACGGTGTATACGTGAGAGGACTTTTCCTGGAAGGAGCTCGCTGGGATCGTAGCAACCACCGTGTTGCTGAATCAATGCCCAAGCTGCTCTATGATACTCTCCCAGTGGTAAGCTCATTAGTCAGATCGGATACTCGACCGATGATGCCAGGACCAGTTTCTAAAATTGCTACCCAGGTCCAAAGTTTCACTAATTGTACATTGTGTATGTGCCAAAATTCAACATGTATAATGCCAAACTAAGAACCCTTCATGGTCATGTCCATACTTAAAGAAACATGGTGTTATATTAACATGCAAAGCAGCATTGTATTTTGATATCATAACTAAGTCATAGCCTAACAAAAGTTATCATTTCACGATAAGCCTACTTGGATACCCGACCGACTATGAATGGTGGGCTCCGGTATGTTGAACCAGTGCAGACAATAAAATTAGTCTTTCCCTTTAAATATATGCTTTGTCAACTCAAATGTAAATCACGCTGCAGGTGAAAATTTCGTAGTTGCAATTATCAAGAAACTGCAATGGTCATAAAAAATTACCCTGGGCTCTTAGAATAAGTGCTGAAGGGGGGGGTGGGGCGAGGAGCGGGAGCAACTTAAGACTGATATGTGAGTAAATCTGAGCATGCTTAATGATGATTCCTTGAAATATTTCTTGAAACTTTAGTGAAAAAAAAGTTAGCGGAGGATGCTTTAAGAAGTGTTCTTTGAAGTGGTATTTTGTAAATTTGTCAGAAGTAAAGAAGAACGTCTCATTTACTTTGTTTTAAGCATGAAGGTAGTAGCTGTGTGTCACTGAAATGCAGTGTTACTTGTGAAAAGGATATGTCTGATTATGCGTGACAAGCATTTTTTTTTCTTGTTTCCATTGTGTTTGACAAGTTCTTAGCAAACTGTTTTGCTCCTACAAAAGTTTGTGGGAAATATTTCCTCACTAATGTAACTTAAAACTGTGAGTCTCCTCAAGCTTGTTGCAGCAGTGACATTGGCTACTTAGCCATGGGTTAGTATGTTATTGAACAGACTCAAAGTGTTGGCATTTTGTGTCCTTTGTAGATCTGGATCAAGCCCACAGAGAAGACAACCGGAGTAGAATCAACAACATATTCATGTCCAGGTTAGTTTTTATTCCTAGCCTACACTGAAGGAGAGAAAATCAATCTTTCATCTTTGCTTGTTTGTTGTCTATCAACACAAATCGAATCACAGATCCAAAGTACCCATCTTAGTACTCATCAAAGTACCCATCAAGTACCCATCTTATTAAAATGATGTTTCAAGTTTGACTCAATGCAGTGAGAAGGACCATCTTGCAGTGTGAAGTGACAGACCGTTGTGTGTTAAAATTACGTGCTATCATGCTGTGGATTACAGTCATAGGCTATTACGTTATGTGTTACTGTTTAGACTGTCAAGCTGTTTGTGACAGTTACAGGCTATCATGATGTGTTCTACAGTTGTAGGCTACCATACTGCTTACCATGCTATGTTTTACAATCACATTCTACCATGCTGTTTGTCACATGCTACCATGCTATTTGGTACTGTTATATGCTATCATGTGGTGTGCTACAGTTGTAGGCTACTTTACTGTATCTTATGCAGTCACATCCTACCACTCTTCATTTAGACTATTAGGCTTTCAAACTCTTTGATAAAGTCACGCTCTCTTTAAGATGTATGTTTGTACAGCATTACACTGTCTACTCTTCACATAGCTGTATGTGACAGTGACGGGGTATGTGTGTCCAAGTAACTGGTCATCTTGTTAAGGATCTGAATACTGAGCTAGCTCATAGGCCTTTAGCAAAATATCTGAGTTACCGGCCATGCTGCCGTTTGTTGGAATTTCATAATATTCTCATGTGCTAGCAAGACCCGCATGCCATGCTGGACAATTGCATGTCAAAATTAAATTTCTGGCAATTTGTACTCATCTATTTGTATCTTACTACCTATCATATCTTTCTGCCTATCATATTATCCTCTCCATTTTTCAGTTTACAAGACCAGTGCTAGACGAGGTACTCTCTCAACAACCGGACACTCCACAAACTTTGTCCTGTCGATAGAACTGCCCTCAGATAAATCCCAGAATCACTGGATCAACAGAGGTGTGGCCAGTCTCTGTCAGTTAAATCACTAAGACCAGTTTACATACCCCTTCCCTTTCTCAGTTGGGTGTTATTTTTGTATTCTTTGTTGGGGGATAGGGGTAATTTTTTTAGTATTCACAAGTGACTTGTTTCTATGACAACCACACAAGCAATGTCATGATATTTAAATACTTAGCAGTAGTATTAAATACTGTTTTATATTATGAACACTTTAACACTTGTCTTTACAGCTGCAGTTCTGTATTCACTAAAAGATAGCACCAGGTCTCTGTTGCTGATAGCTGCATTAGTACAACTTTCATTACTTACTTTATACATCCATCATACTGTCATCTATCTTAATAATATTCTAGTTTTGGAACAGTAATTGTTTTGTGGTCTTTAAGCTCATATTAAATATGAGCAAAGGAAATACGGTTGTGGTGATGTAGGACTGTCAAATTTGCAGTTACTTAGTAAACATCTACGTTTATACATTTGAAAATGATATGACTTTAACTTGAAAGTAATAACTGTCTCATCTTTGATGGGTGAAAGTATTCCTTATCAGATGAAATATGTTTGATTATGTATTGTTGATGCTGCAGCCAGAAAGTGTTATGCTGTCTCCATAAATCGCAGTTGATTTAATGTGCGTGCAAAACAAGGCATGCGGCAATAAATAGTTTGGTTCATACTCAATCTACACAGCAGGTGGCTTGTTATATCACGCACAGTTTTAAGTATTACACATGATGACTAGCTTGGTATTCTTTTCAATTTCTATTTAAATTGATCATGTACACTGTAATGCCAGTCCAATAGTTGTATCCATTTCATGTAATATTCATCCAATTTTGATGTATATGCCACATGTGCAGTGTATTGGTCACTTTTTTGTTTGGATCTTGTGATTTTAATTTATGCAATAACTTTAATATGTACAACTCAGTGTCAAACATGTACTGTTTTATCTGTTGCCTGTGCTGTGATTACATGCAATACTAGTTTGCCTTGTGATGTGTCTCTGTATTTGGCTATGACATTTTAAGCAACTTTGAACCATTAAATGTAAGTATTATTTTAGTTTGCTTTTTCAATCAAACTTTTTCAATTAAACAAATCCTTTTTCTTTTGTATTTATAAATCTTGACTTCCCTATCAGCGATCAGGGTTTGTCACATTTGTCAAATATTTTACAGATGTTGTCAAAATCAGTGTTTAGCATTTTGGAGTTTTTTCAGAGAATAAACTGCAACTATTGATCCCTCTGAAGGAGGAGAAGCCAAAACACATATAACATTAAGCATGCTTATGATACTTGTTCAGAGAGATAAAAATTCATAGATGTTTTTGACATTTGACTTCTTATAAGACTATCATTATACATATTCATCATAGTAGTTGCTATTGACCAATCACAGGGTTTTATTTAAATCAAATTTTGTTCAATAACCACTGTAAAAATAAAAGATCACGTACTTATAAATTCATTGTAGATAATATTTTGAAGTCGAGACAATCACAAATGCTTTACTTTACTGTGGTTCTTAAATTTAGTGTCATTTATAGGTATGCTTGTGCATAGCTGCTAGCTGGTGTTTGGTCGATGAAGTGTGTGGATTGTGTCTTTTTGGTGAAAGATATCGTTTTGCCAGTAATTTGGCTAGTGTTTGATCTCTGTGTGTTGTGCAAAAGTTGGTACTCATACGTGAGATTGTATTTATTCCATACAGCTCTAATTCTTCATCATCACTAGATGCATAGTTTGTAGCTGTTATCATATTTCTTATTGATTGGAGTATGAGAGTGCATTTATAGCTCATTTTTCTTATATGTGATTTATGATATGGTAGTTATTCTGTAGATGTTCATATTGATCGTATTATAAGAGTATATTTGGTAGCTGTTCAGATGTCATATGTGATCAGAATATTAGGGTTCTTTTAAGTTTATGGAATCATATTAGAGTATACTCCGTAGCTGTTCATTCTTCTTCAGTGATCATATGAGAGCTTGCTTTCTGATTATTTATTCATCTTTTTAGAGTATCATAAGAATAGTCTTTCAATATTGAATCATCCGTCCTGTAACTTAATTGAACTTTGAAATAATATCAGTGTGCCTTGATTCGCATGTCACTTCTGTGAAGTCCAAATTAGCCTTGAGTCTCAACATACCTTGATTATAAGAGTAACCACTGCAGCTTTTACTTTGTCAAACATCCAGCAGTGACTCTTCAATGTGCCTTTGTTTAATGTTTCTTTTAGGTTTTCTTTGATTGATATTTATGATGTCACAGTTTGGAGAGAGACCAACAAAATATGTCGTATTATGTCTGTCCAGATAAACAGTCAACAAATCCTCCTCCTCAGTAAACATTTCATGTATCACTTGGAGACATTTTAACACATTCAGTCAACATTGTTTTTGAGAACAATAACTAACATATCCAGGAGTTAGTTTATGGTCAGATTTCTCTGGTCGACCTACCACGTCAACACATTCTTCAGGCCGTTGTTCTCTTGTGGTAACCTTTTGTTCATTCTAACTACTGTGCATTCAGCTGGAGCTATTTCACTGCTGTTAGCCTTGACTTATAATTACACATTATCCATACATTCATCTTTCATCTAATGGTACTGTTAGGATAGAATTTTCCCTCTGTGGAATGTCAAAACATGCCTTGAATTTTTCTGTATTCTGATATGAAAGTTTAATTTATTTCGTAAATGTAGTGCTTTTCTAAATGCCATATTTTGTTTTAGAACAATTCTGAATATAAACAAGTCAGACTTTTGAGCTGGTCCTTAGTGTCTCATTTCTTGATTTGTTTGCTCAACATGCATACAAACCACTAGCTTGTTGTTTCTGCGCTTAAAGAGGCTCATCAAGTTGATACCACTAAGCTTGTGAAGATTTTGAAGGGTGCAAGCACATGACAATGCTTTTAAGTAGCATAAGACTTAAGTTTTACATCCAATAATTATGAAAACTGTCAAAAAATTTTAATTTTTTACCCTGACTTGTACTGGCTGTGTGCATATGAATTAGTGCTAATGTGCAAAGTGTCTGGTCACAAATTTTCCATAACCAAATGGAGTCCTTAGTTACTCTCTCATGTTCCTTTGTATGTATCACATGAATCCTCTTAGTCTGATCACGTGTCATTAGCATGTGAAGAAAACTTGACAGGTTTCGGAACATTCAGCAAATTTTATGAAACAACTCGACCTGCCTCTGCAAAGAATCCGCAACTTTATGAATAAGGAGAAATGAAAAAAAAAAAAAAGAAGAAATTAGGAACTTTTAAACTTGTTCTAACTCTGGTATTCTGCATATGATGCTGGAAACAAAATAATCCTTTCTAAACAAAGACTGTACATGAATACTTTGCAATGTATCAATATAAAAACAACAACAACAACAACAAAAAGAAAGGATGATTTGTTTGATGTGAAATGTCATGGACCATGAAAAGAATCTTTTGTGAAAGAGAACGAAAAAAGTAAAGAATGAAAATTAATAACGTTTATTGTAAACAATATTGAGACATCAGTCAGAGGGTTCCAATAAATCGAGAAACAGGTGTTGTATCAGTAGGTCCTTTGCATAATTTTGCTGATGGGGACAATAACGTGAATGCCCTGAAAACCATGTGCCAGCAAGAAACCATCATAAAGCCAAAATCGATACGCCTACCTGCTAGCTTCTCAAACCATAACTCATCTGTCAAAGTCATGAAAAGTAAATGCTGACAGTTATTTGCCTTCACACTTGAAATCCACAACCCCCCCCCCCCCCATCCCTCTCCTTACCCCTACTCCATTCTCCAGTATCGACACTACCTTTATGAAGGGTTGCATGCACTAATTGCTCTTATGGAAAAGATTGTCACAAGTCTCTGGTGATTAGTTTACTAGCATAATTAGCACATTTAGCAACTATATCCCTTTTTTTTCCTGATGTCTGTCATGTCTTTGGTATAATCTCACAGATTCATTAGTGTAGACACCAATGCACCAATGCTTCTTTCACACATGCAGTATATCCCTGGCAATGACTAGAGTGTCACAACCCATCAAATCTTAAAACTAAAGATTTGAATGGGTAGTGTAAGTCGTTAAACTGTGTGGTGCAACTAAGACAACATGTAAGACAATTGTCATTGAAACAGTGAGGTGGTAAAAAATTGTGACAGTAGGGTGAAATTGCCCATACTCACCTGCAATGTTAACTTTGCCTACATTTAAACATTTGGAGTTGTAACAATATAATTTCTACCTTTTTTAAATTAAGCAAGTTGCTTTCCCTTCATAAGACTGAAACACCCAGTTAAAAGGATGGTCCAGCCAAAAATTTAAGGTAAGTTTATCTAACCATTCAGGTGAAACTTCCATTTAGTTCCCACGTGTGGCTCTTGAGATATTATCACTTATTCCCTTTACTACCAACTGTGAATTTAAAGCAAGCAGGCATGACATCATCTCTGCTCACTGCTGGAGAGTCTTTTATTTTCTTTATTATTGAAATTATTATCTTGACCTTGAAATCAGTGGGTGGTCAGCTTAAGTGCTGGTTATGTGAAGGTTGCAAAACTCATATTCTTCATACATTCATATTATGAGAGCACTAGATACTGAAGGATTAAATTTGGTGTAAAGTTTAAAGAAAAACACAAAATGCTTCATCAATGTGGGGAGATGATGTCACTCCTGCTTGCTTCAAGTCAACTGTTGGTAACAAATTTGGCAACTTCAACTACTCATATCTCAGGAAAACACATGGGAATTGAACGTACGTTTCGCTATAATGGCCAGATATACTTGTGGCCAGCTATATTTGTGGCTGGACCATCCTTTTAACAGTTACCCGCGAAGATACTGGAGGGTAGCAAGATGCAGGGATTTAGAAAGTTTTGAAACTCCTCACATTTTCAACATTGTTTGACAGGATTTATGAACAATTTTGTCCATCGTTTCACGTCTACCTCTTTCTGAAGAACTACGGACAATTCATAAGTTATTTGTTTATGACAGCACAACACATAGTCAGCACTAAATAGTTTACTTTAGGCCACCATATTGCAGATGAGTGCTGAATTTAAAAAGTTCCAAAGATTGTCTTTTAACAAGTCTAGACGACGGAAGGTTCTCAAGTGGCAAGGTGTCTACCAAAATATGACGTTTACAGTGTGTTTACAAGGTATCATACCATTTGACCTTGTTACTGCAAAAAAATGTAAACTGTTACCATAACAACCTTGCAGTTATTTTCAAGTCATCTGTGACCAGCTGATGGTATACTCCAACTTGTCAGAAACAAAAACTTGCAAGGACGAACAAACCCGTGTCATTATGGGGTTAGATAAATTTCAGAGCATAGTGTTTGGAAAGAAAAAAAATGAGATGTAGATTACACAGTACAGGAGTTTCTACCAAGTGCAACTTATTCCAGGTTGGCAATAGATCTGTCTTCTAGGCTTACAAGGTCATACAGGCACAAAAGATTCTTAAGGTCAACGCTGAGCTTTCAGAGTTTACAGTGCTCTCAAATTTAGCACATATGACATTAATACTGCTATTGGGGGAGAGTCCCCAGTTTATTTTTGTGCTCTTTCCAAATTCCAGTGCAAGTATGGAACTGCAAAAAAATGATCAGGAAACTCAGTATAAATGCAGATGAAGTGGTACCATACACCAAGGCTATGAGACTTCTTCAGTTTAACAGACATAGTTTCAGAGATCATGTGCTTAATGATGTGTTTCTGTCAGAGGTCACTCAAACTAGCACTGCCCAACTATCTAACAGACCTCTGGACTTTTGGGAGACCACAGAATGCCGACCTGTTATGGTATGGTGAAGAGGCAATGGGCTTGTACTTTCCAAATGGTCTTCCAATGGATCTGTATTGAAGACCAGGGATGGAATAAATCAGGCTGGCAAACCGAAGTGTCGCTGACTCTTAAGCCACACCCTTTGTGTGATATTGCAACGTCTGCACACACGACAAAGAATCCTATATGTCAAGTGTCACATGAAGCCTTACCCATCCCAGTATTTGAGTTTGAGTTTCTGCAGAAGATACGTGATGGAAGATGCCAAAGCTTGTAAAACTGACAGACCAAAGCATTACAGTGCCTTACGTCACTCTACAGGTGGTTTTCTAGTAACAGGTTTGCTCCCAAGGTAAGAGACGTGATGGGCGAGCAGGTGTGAAGGTATCAAGATAAATCCATAGCTGACAAGAGCTGAATCTAAGACTGGATTCACCAACGGCTCTGAAGAGCCCAGTCTAATCTCTTCAGTTTAGCACACATCGTGTTCTTTCTACTACAGAGACTGTTTTACTTTGTGTTCCTTCATCTTCATCTCTCTATCTTGCTAGCTGGCGCCACTCTCTGAGTTTGTCGAAGGATTTTCATTCTGACCTGGTTCAGTTTCTCCGGTTTTCTCTGTGGTATCATTTTCTTCTGCTGCCGGCGACACTACACCTGAATTCTGAGAGGAGTCTGCTGGTTGCTCTTTTCCGGATTCCGCTTTGGATGATGATGTTAGTGAAGAAGTAGCTGGCTCTTCCGTCCTGGAGTTTGTAGAGGACGAGGTGACAGCCTTTGTTCCACTTTTCTCTAACTGTGATTCTGTCTCTGTATTAATTGTTGCTACTGCTTGACCAGATGTCTGGTCATTGGGAATGACACTCACTGTTCCTTCAGGTTTGGACCCCTGCACTGCAACGGTTGTTGTTTCTGCCGGCACCCTTCCCGTAGGTGCAGCTGCTTTCTTTGTTAGAGTTCTTTGCTTGGGGATTCCTTTTGCCTCTATCAACTCTATGCCATCCTCATCGTCTTCCTCGTCGAAATCGTCGTCTTCGTCCAGCAGTAAGTCATCTTCGCTCTCATCTTCAAAGTCTTCATCGATTAACTCCTCACCTGCAAAAATTGATAAAGCTCTTAACTTCAAGTCAGCATCAAATGAGGATATACAATGATGCAAGAAGGCAAATTAACTGCAAGGCAATGACACCACAACATCATGGCATACAAGGACAGTCTGAGCTAATGGTTCTTGGCAAGTTATTTCTGAATTTGCTCAGACTTACCTTGCTTGTCTTGTCTATCATGCTTATCTTGATCTTCATCAATGAAAGGTGTGACTGTCAACTATCTACAAGCTTTGAAAGGGATGATTAAGGCTGTTATTACCATCTCACCCTTTTTTTTTTGGGCCCTTTTTTTTTGGGGGGGACAACTATTATTGGTGGGAGACCATTACTGTGTACATTGAGATATCACTCTTATATTTAGGAGAAAGAGAAGGGAATACATAAGTTTCTGATAATTTGTATCTCAGACAGTTTTTCAGCTTACCATCATTGTCAAGTAATTCTAAGTCTTCATCAAGGTCAAACTCTTCATCTTTTTCTTCCTCTAAAACAAGGACAGATTCATCTTCGTCCTCCTCGCCGGAGCTGTCCACCATGATACCATCACTACCCAAAAAAGGAACATTAGAAATAAAAAATACTCCAATTCCCAAAACGTCAAAGAGCAATCCCTACTAGAGTTTTTCACTGACGAACTTGAGAGTTCTCAAATTTAACGGTCCAGTGAACATATGCTGGAATACATATATCAATCTCATGATCGAAGGACCATTTGTCACATCCTTATAAAATGTTTGTGTACAAAGGTAAAGTGTTACAATTACACAAAAACCATTACATAAAAACAATTACATAAAAACAATTACATAAAAACCATGTCCTATCATTAGCATACATTTGCATGTAAGGGTTACCTTTTGTACTTTTTGTGACTATCTCACCACTACTAAATACTCCCCTTCCCTAGCAGAGTCAGTAGTTAAAGGGTTAAATAATCAGATAGGAACAAGAAAATGGAGTTAACGACTAAAGCTCGTGACAAATGTTTCGTTAAGTATTGAACTTTTCTATTTATATACTTTGAGTGTACCTACGAAAAGTGAGTGGCCTACGGCTACTGAATCGTGAACAATTTCTGACAAGATGCACCGAATAGAAGGTAACTTTGTTTTCATTCGAGCCTTCAAACATGTATATCATGCCTGATATACCTGAAAGGTTAGGTTATGGTCAGAGACATTAAGCAAGGTTAGGGATACATTTCAAAAGACTAGTAAAAATGGATGACATCATGTTATGGATTGGGTGAAAGATGCGACAGGTTTGTACGTAAGATCCTTTGCGACAAATAAGAAGATGCATTGCTATGAGAGTTAAGGTCAGAGTATGGACTCCATCAGCGTAGTAGCCATAGAAATTTGTCACTACAAAGCTGGAACAAAATGCTACAAATTTTTGGCAGGTTGCACTAGATTTGTATATTTCAAGCTATTATGTGCAGCTGGTGAGGACTGGGAAATGCAATGACAATATGCAGAAAATGTGACCAGGCCAGACTCTTCTCATCCCCAATGAGGGACACTTAGTTTGGGTTAAACAAGCAAACTCAGAATAAAAAGGGCATAAAAGGGCATCAATAAAACTACCTTGAGATATCTATGGTCGAGTCTTCAGTATGAACCTGGAAGTACTTTAATGGATTGGGCCAGATGTCATCTCTAATAAACTAGAAAACAAAAAAAAGTGATAGCTTTATGATAGATTTAAAGTTGGGTTATACAATAATTACTTTTATGAAGTTAGAGACATATTTTACTGGCAATTGAAGGTGTTCTTAAATGAAAAAGAATAACTTTCCACTGAAGGAATTTCAAACCCCATGCCAATATCTTGTTCCTAACTCAAGATATTGCAGTTTGAAGAAAGACTTCTCAGGTCATGAAAAATTTCCAGTTGCCTCAAAGTTACCAAAATGACATGCAACAGTGGCAAATTATTGCAAGAAGTTGTTTTTTTTTCTGTGTAACATGTTATATCTGGACAAATCTCTTAACAACCAGCTAACCCAGTGATCCATTGAAAATCGGCGAGTGGGAAATTTCGAAGAGAGAAATATAAGAGATCTTGCCCAGAACTAGATCGAAGCTATAAACTTTTGAACAATATAGTACAAAGATAATATCCTGATCTGTACTGCCACTTGCTCCATACCTACCAACTGGTCCCACTACAATATAAAGTGCACAAGAAAAATTGTCACCACTTTAAAACCTTTGCTCCCTCTAGTTAAGCCATTACTTCTTCGAATATCATTTCACCAAACATTGTTTTTCATTGTTATGCTGTATTGTGTTTCACAAAATAAAAATTTACAGTGTGGTTGAAACTGTTCACATAGGCCATGCTATGATTGCAAATTTGAGGTTAAAAATGTCATCAATTGTGCAACATGCACTGAGCTGCCACCATCAACTTACCACAGCAATCTTGTCCTGAACTGGATTTGCATTTTGTAAGAACCAGTGGAAGAAACTTTGGGGCTGGCTCTTACTGGAACTCGCTGATGCTTCAGTCACCCTCGTGAGATCGTGACCAGGCCTCCACCTGATTGGAGTTGCTTTGCTCCTTAAAACACCTACAATAAACATTTGAAAAAAATACCTGGTCAGTCAGCCAGCCAGTAGTCAGATTATTTCACAGGAAAGGGACCCGTTCAGATAATTACCAATACTGCTAGTGTTACAAAGCAACCAATAACTTCAAACTTAATAGTAATAAAATATATTTATTGATAAAGACGTCCTGGTGGTATCACACAGTCAACAATGTTACACATCACAGATCAGTTCTAACACTTGCTGTTGATCTTATACACAATCACCGACAAACTGCAAAATATGGCACCTTACCTGATGGACCAAAAGAGATTTCCTTGCATATGACCTCATTTTCAAAATAAGGATTTGCTTCAAAGAGGAATGAGATCTTGAAGCCGGACACGGAGTCATCAAATTCTTCCACATGGAGTTTCTTGAGATACTGGAGACAGTCTTCATCAGCCTCATTGATAAAATGACTGATGTGGTGATGGTTTATAAGCTGCCAAGAAACAAACGTCAAGGATAACGAAGACCTATCGCTGACTGTCACACCTCTCCTTGCCACAGACTCACAAAAACGACTGATCGAGGAACAAATTTACAATCTACCAGGAGGCAACAACTTTCACAGATAGTATTCTCTGTCTGTGATTGAAGAAGTTCCTTCTCCCAGTGTTTGCACTAACTTATCGAATTTTGGAGAAAATGTCCCCTCTTTGAATTATGTTGGGAGGGATTTGTTCAATTAGGGGGAGAGGCAACATTTTATTATTCATTCATCAAACACATGTTCAATGATTGATTACCTAATTCTAGCTGATACAGTACTGTAGTACCACTGTTTGCAATACTTAATTCATTTATGTCCCTAATAGGTTACCTGCTAAGCTTCCTTTTTACCATCTGAAGATAAAGGGAGAAGATAACTACTGACCTGATGCCATAGAGTTCACTAATTGTTTACTGTGAGCAGAATCAATCAAGTTAGGTGGACTACGGCTTTCCAACAGGATTCTTGTTTAGGTGTTTTGGAGGCAGTGTGTGCTTTGCAGTTCAAGCTCATTTTGCTAAACTGCACTGGGACTGTCCCTCCTTGATTTGTATTTTTTTGGAGAAATTTTCTCTACATGGGAGAGAACCACTCAATCACCAACATACAGTAATGTAAACCCTGCCTCTCTTGCCAGCATTGCAATTAAACAAGGTTTAAAACTTCTGTTGAGCAACCTTTGATCACCAAACCAAACTACGTTGTGCTCAGTAAGGAATACAATCATACCACTTTTCAATAAAACAAAGCCAACTCACTAAAGACATCCCCTCTACAAAGTTTTATGATTTCTGCTGCCATCATCTGCCTCATCACTGGCAACAATAGGCAGAAAATTATCTTGAACAACGTTAAAAGCATGCTAAGTGTTACACCAAAGTCTCTGTTTTTGGTTTTTGCATTTTTGGGGGGATTATACGTGCAGTCTATCCTATACATACGTCCAAATACCTTCACACTCACACACACATGCCATCACTGTCACACATACAAGCTCCACAAATCAACTGTAAAGGATACGGTGGTCAGCCAAAACTCTGGAATGTGTTGAATCAGCTCAGACCTCTTGTAATAGACTGGTTTCTTGGACTCTCGTAATGACTTTTCAATCTCCATCACCTTCTGGTTGGCAGAGATGGTCATCTCCTCAATTTCAAAGTCACACTCTTGAATGCCTTCAATCACTCTACTGAGGTCCACGTGATCGATCGAGGCAGCGAAGGCCCTATCGTTGGCCTCGTAACCGTTCAGCTTGTTGCCCGGGAGGGGCTGGCAGGTCTTTTTTTCTATTGGTGTCTTCTTTTCACTTTCTTTGACTTTCACTTGGGTGTCCCCTGGAGGAATTTTCGCCTCTGACGGATCTAGAACAGCTTTTCCCTGGCTTGCGGTCTGCGTCCCCCCTTTGTCCGTATCTGGTTCCTTACTTGCATCATCACCGTGTGCTATGCTGTCTTTGGTTGGATCATTGTTAGTGTCTGGTTCAACTGCGTTGGCTACTGATTTTAACTCTGTACGAATCCTTTTTGCTGGCGGAGAGGGCATCTCAGAATCCATGGTTCTGTGAAGTAGAGATAACATAATGAAAAGTTCACAATTCTTAGTGAGTGATACTACAATAAAACGTACAATCAGTCAAATAAATAGGCCAGTCTGGAAGGTCATATGGACCTAAAGTTGTGCACAGGTAATTCATATTCACAGCATCACTTCTCTACCTAAGAAAACTTTCCCTGAATTGCTCTTGCTCTCCAAAAATTTTAAGTTGGCCCTTAATTGCATTTACTTTGTTTATCATACAACCAAGCACAAGGTAAACAAAACGAAATCTATTATTTGTACATACATGTACACCGAGTGGGTGTTTATTCTTTCCAGTGACTCGCAGAAAGAATAGTTCTGCTTGAGAGACTCACAAACATGAAACCATGAGAAAGGAATGCTTCGCTGGTAACTCACTAAATTGCTGCATACTTGAATAATGGTGCGAAAAACATCACCAAATGAATTTACAAGCTACTACTGGCATAATGTCAACAGGGAACCAATCTACCTAATTAATCATTAAATGCACTGTCATAATATGCACACATCTATAGGCACTTAACCAAAACAAAAGGCATTTTTGACACCAATATAAACAGGAGCATTTCAATAACAGTATGCCTAGAATTCAGCAATATTATTAGAACCACAAAACAATCCAAAGTCAAAGTGCAAAATAGAAGCAGAAATGAATGCTTGAAATGTTGCCAAGTTAGAACAGAATTATAGTTCACAGACAGGTTTCAACAAATTTTGTGGGCTTTTTATTTAATACCCAGATCAAACAGACCACAATGATAACATCTTCCATTACATTAGGTCATCGTTCTTGGAATTAAGTGGATCATTGCAAGGCCAAAGGTAATGCTTGAACCAGCCTCTTAACAGCACGACATGATAATATGGCTTACATAATACTATAGTCATAGGTTTGCCCTTCCTACCAAAACAATTAAGGACTAAACTTGACATTAATTCCATAGTTATTTCCACAGCAATTAAAATGACCAAAGATATTTTACATTTGTCTTTAACTGATACACAAGGCAGGTCTCAGATGTGTGAAGAGAGAGAGTTTCAGTCATTGCAGCTTACAAAATAAATTATCACTGCAACTCAATGACCTGAAGTTGGGAGTCTCATGTCATGGGAGGAAAAAAGGGCCTCGACATATGATGATGATGATATCATTTGTTACGTTGTTGTACTGAAAATATACCTCCATATACCCAGAATGTATATCTATATACCCAAAATATACGCCTACATAACAAATATAAATGACTATATATAAAGAGCAAACATCATTAAATCAAAATGTTATGTCACTGTACCGAAAATATGGACGTGGTTATTTAAAAATCTTATCTTATTGTACAGAGAGTAAACGTCATGGCACACAACATTGAAATGGTCAACTGTGATAGGTATTGGAATATGTTGTGAAGTTGAAAAGTTATTTTCAAGAATACTGAGTAGCGACTGGCAATGTTATGGCTATGATTGAATATCTCAATGTAATTTTACAACATAGCTGTAGCAGACGACATGAAGCTTATAATTAGGCTAAGTTCCTTCATTATGAATGATGCCCATTAAATCTGTTACTGTTACTGTTAGTGGTAGACAAAACAGGTGCTCTTGGCAGTAACTTGTTGGGCACAAAGGAAGGAGTTTCCAATTAGTCTACAAATATCACACCTTCCTGCTGCATCGTACTTGTAGTACTTCACAGTATCCAGTGGGTGTTACTGTTACTTAATACTAACTTAGCATACTGCATAGGCCTAGCCTAGGGCTAGGCCAGTTACTGTAAAGTTAAGTACAGTACCAACTACCATATGCTATAAAAGCAACACAGTATAAAGCAGAGTACCTTATGCACATCAAACCAGTCTATACTTAGTAACTATCTGAGCCTCAATGAGGCCAGGATTCCACTGTCCCACTTGTCTATAGCCTAACTTTGTTAGTCCTTAGCTTATACGTTAACTTAGGCTAACGTTGGCCCATTGTAATCTCCTAATGTAAGTAGGCCTAAGTTAGGTCTGGCAACTCACGACGTACTTTAACATGCAAGAGAGCTTTATTAGTCTTAGTTCACACACTTATTTGAAAGTGAAGCACACAGCAAGATATCAGTTTCTCATTATAATATTCATAAATCCCAGAAGACGAAGCACAAGCCTTTTTTCGTCCTTGAAGTCGCTGAACTGTCGAAAATCAGCAGAGCTTGCCCTCAAGTAAGGACGAAAATGTCATGACATGAGCAGTCTCTAACGTTACATACGAACAACGGCTCTATGTACTTTACGTACGTACATACAATACCAATGGTGGACATGGCTTTAGAAAGTCGAAAGGGTGCAAACAGGTAAAATTCACTCAAACATGTCCATGTTTTTAATCAAGAAAGCCGAACACAGATACCGGACAATTAATTATTTGAATATTATATAATTTCCTGCGCTCTTGTATTTAAGAGCTACCCACTGCCGTTAGAAATCCTATCTTGGCTAAAGCAACAATATGCCCTGGCTAGGTTAGTTTCCTGCTGACGTTAGTTATTCATTATGGTTGTTACATGGCTCAAATTGCTTGCACTGCGTCCTCAAACTTGGACGATGGAGCTCCATGCTTGGACATTTATTGTGCAAAGAGTTTGAGGTATACTTGAATAAAAGATACATGTTTCAGGTTTTCCGATACAGATTTTTACAATTTGTCATGGAGAGCCGGGATCCATTCATGATTATGACAAGTCGTCTTTTCATAAATATTTTTTTTTTCATCTTAGTTTTGACATTAACGGTACGAGAGGACAAGGTCTTAAACTTTGTGCACAATAGAATCAATGTACCGCGTCAGAACTCTTTTTCTGAAAGGCTGGTGATTAATGAGAACGAGTGGAATGACTTACCTGAAAATGTGACCTTTTTGTTCTAGTAGTGTGAATAAGTTTCAAATTTTGGGGGAAAATTACTTCAAGGTTAGTAACAGGATGTACGGGTTAGTCTTAATTTCCTTTTTTCTACCCACAGGGCCCTTTTTTTTTCAAATAAACTGTTAAGCCTATGTAGCTCGGGAACAAAGAACAAACGAACAAAGTCCTTCAATGGCTACTGTGAAACATTTTACATGAGTTACCTTCCCAGAAACAGTGTAGCAATACAGCTAATCTGAAGAGAGGCTTATCATGTCCCCGCTATGTCATGTCCAAATCACAGTGAGATGGAGCAATTGAAAATCAGTAACATACAGTTTAGCTCTTGAGATCAAAGGTTAATGGATGGGCAGACGGTGATAAGACTTTACCAAGAAGTCTAGTTATTAAATATATGTGCCGAGGGAAAAAGAAATGATAAGATTATGTTTGATATTAATCATGACGTTATGATTGTGCTACAATGTTCCATAGACCCTCTTCTATGCTTGGTTACCTATGTTTTGCATATCGACATGACACCTAATACCCCGGCAATGCAGCTCAAGAAAGTATAAACATTGAATTGACATACCTGGACTACTGTCCAAGATCGATGTTTAATAAGCCATGTGGATCAACCATCACAGTATGAGTTGAGTGAGAAAAAGGGCTAAGACGATAGGGATTTGCTACAAGTTGAACCTCAGTAAAACAATAAAGAGGTGAGATTAGACGGTCTCTCATTTTAGTGTAGGAGATATGGTATGGTTTTCTTTATTTTTATGTATCCACGAGGTTGCTCATTAACTGAATGCGTCATTAAGTAAATGAAAGTGACAACAACTACCGTACTTTGAAAGTAACTGAAACGGTATAAAAAAACATTAGAAACAGATTTATACGAAGTTTCTATATGAAGTAAACTCGTCTTCACAATGAACCAGGTAAATCTCGTCTTCACAATGAATATGGGACAGTACGTGCAGTTCTCACTGGAGTAGTTAAAAGTTATACTCGAATTGTAGTCGCTTTTGCTCTGTACCAGGAAATTATTCATTGAAACGAAGCACTGTAAAGTTACGTGTAGACTTCAAACCGATCACCCCATTACGACGTCAGCGATTAGTTGTGTCGACCAATTGAATATTTAGAACGAAGGCTTATCGAGATCAATGTTGTTGCCACGTATTTCCAGATTTCATATATCTTCATGGCTAGAACCGACTCTGCAATTCTCAAATTAAAACGATACCCATAATCAGTGGGGGAGCTATGGGGGGTTGACCCCCCCCCCCCCAGCACATGACTCTGTCGACAAATGAGTGTGATACATTTTTCAATAATACATAAGACGGCCAATGTTTTCCATCCAACAAAATACTGACAGTGCCATTCCCAGATACTTCAAGTAGCCGAGAATGGGAAGGGGGATTTCTTGTTATCTGGGGGTACTTTTACTCACAAAATTTTTTGGTAGTATGCCTTTCAACAGACGGTGGCGCTCTGCCAAGTCTTCCGACAATTATCTCATTGTCCAAAAACGTGGATGCAAAACTATAGTGCCAAAGTGTAATTTTGTTTTAAACGATCCGCCATGATTTCTTTTTGAGGCCACCTCATATATTTGCCAACCCCCTCCCCTTCAAAACAAACTTTAAGCTACGCCCCTGATTGAAAGTACTATGTTTTAGTAGTTTTTAGTAGTGTTTAAGTATAGGTCCCTCTTTTTGTGTACAACATATCAAAATGACATGTTCTTCTTCATCTATGAATTTTACGCTCTTTCCAAATTAACAACATGCAATGTTAGTTGAAGAGTAAGGTTCCAAACTAATGTTCTACAAAATACACGACACTTAATCGAAACTAAGAAGACCAGAGAGACTGGAAAGTGTCATTTCTTGCACTCTTCTGAGCGGCATTAATATCAGGAAACTTTTTCGTTGGCTACGAGTCAATCGATGGATTGAAATGTAAAATATCGACAGGCATTTTTTTTTTCCGTCAAAATCCCCTTTTGCAATAAACCTGAATTTCCTGGGCCCTGAGTCATCTTACATAAGAAAAAATGCAAAATGTAGAGGAGCAACCATCTACCCCAGATCATCGTCCACTTTGTAATGGGTCAGTATCCTGCTTCAAATATACCACCACTCTCATAGAGGAAATCGAAATAAAAACGGATATTTAATTTTCACTCATTAACAATACCGTTCTACTAGATCTTCACCTATTTTAATGCTAATAGTTAGTTTTTCTTCCTTTTGATGTATCCTGGGACGACTTCAAAAGTTGTTTTTTTTTTCGAATTATCTGGGTTTGATGAGTCCAGTCAATCATTGTATTTTTGGTTCTATCCACTCTCTTGCTGTGGCGGTCGAACCCGAAAGGAAGCGGGGGGGGGGGGGGGGTATAGGGACTATAAGGAAGGGTTATGAGACCCAGTCTTCCAATGGAGAAAAAGTGACGGGCTAAAGGTATGTTTAGCTTTCCCTCACCCATGAAATTTTCCAGGTGATGGTGAAATAAATGATCCATAACTTAAATTGCAGATGTGAGATCTTAATTTCAAGCCTTGAAAACGTGTTTTCAACGCCTCGTCACCTCCTTGGCAAATTACTGGCTACGGGCGTGCTGCGGAATGTACTCAGGTAAATTTCTTTGCACAGACATTTAATAGAATTGAACTTGACTGACAGTCCTGGAGGATAAGTGGTCCTAATGCGTGATTTGGAAGATCAAATTTATATCGATATTCACTTAAAATGTACGACTTAACTTCAACAAAAAACACACACACCCACACACACACACACACAAAAGCAAAAACAAAAAAAAACTTCGTTCCACAGATTCGTGTTGCGTTTCAACCTAAGTAAACAATTTCACTAAGAAGGAAGTGCAGAACCCAGTTTATACCCTGTCAATGCTGCACTTTCAATACTGAAAATACGAGAAAACAAGTCCATTTTACTAAAATAATGGTATTTGGTTTAAAGAAGGATAGTGAGTTGCAAAATAAATAACCTTTTGCTCTATCTTTCTCCAAATCGAGTAGGATCACACCTATTTAACAGATCTGTGGTAAAAAATGATCTGCCTATGACAATTTTTGTTAGAGAGCGCCCCAGTAGAGAGGAAAAAAACGTTAACTTTTTACTTTTTCTTATGCTGCGATCCGCAAGTTAATATTCATGAGAATGTGTTTCGTTCCTCTCCTTCACTTTTCAATTAATGTTGTTGATTGAAGGCTCTCAATGTCTACCTGCAGAGTCCATGTAAACATTGATAACCTTCACCAAACAGCATTTCATGTTCAAGTTTGGGGAAGGCATAAAAGACTAGTAAATCTAGTCAGAGTCTAGAATCTAAGAATGTTAATGTAAATTTCGTGAGAAAGTTCGAGGGGATATTAAAGGGGCTTGGATTGGATTTTTAAATAACATGAAGATGTTTCGTAATTTAATTTCCAATGTGACGGATTTTTTTTTCAGGATGTTGCGAGAATTGGAGGTCAGTTCGCAGTCAGAGTTAAGAAGAGAGAACAATGCTGTGGAAATTTCAACATTCTAGTAATGGTGGATTATTCAACGAATATACGAGGGGGGCGGGGGGTGAGCAAGGATATGGTGGTTTCGGGAATTCTGGCCCCCCCCCCCCCTCCTAAGGAGAAAATTTTTTCATTTTCTGGAAATCAACATCTGAATTATGATTTATCTAGGTTTCGTTCATTTTATTGTTGTTATTCATGGAATGACTCACACATGCCTATGGGGAGGACTGAAAGTTTTATACTATCTATCAGGAGCGTCACCCTCAGTTGGCGCGTCTCGTATATAAGGGAATTTTGAAGAAAAATACTCGCCAGATTGAGTTTAATGAGAAGGATTATTAAAGGGGTGGGGACATGTGACCACACTAGGGTAAGGGAAACTTGCACCCTCCACTTTTCTGAGAGGATTCTTGTTCATTTATACCAAAAGATACCGTAACATACCGCACCACTGCGTAAAATTTTAGTGAAATGAATATGACCAGTTTTACATATAGGAGATAACTTCTGATCAGTTCACAAAATCCCCACCTCCATAGAAAAACTGGGAAAATGTCAATGAAATTCTAAATTAAGGCGTTAATTGCAAAGAAAAGATCGTCTTTTTAGTCAAATATGCGGGTTGTTCACATACGTATTAAACAAATCAAGACTTGATAATATATACTGGAAACTAAATGAGGATGAACAGATCAGGTGCGGGACATTTGATATTCTGTCCTCTTCTGACATCCAGGCCTGTCCTCCACCGATTGGCGCCTGGGATCGCAAGGAATCCAAGAGGTGGAACGAGGAACTTGGATCAATGCAACCGATAAAGGCCCCACGCGGATCGTTCCGCAATCTGCCTTTATAAAACCAGCCAAATAGGTCAATCTCTGTAAACGTAGCTCGCACAATGGACTGGTATTACTCATGCATCAGCTCTGATTTTATTCGTGCTACCGTTTGTTTAGTTTTGTAGAAAGACGTACATACCAACACCTGCTGGGAACGGTAGTGTAAACGACGTACTGCCTGAGCACCGCCTGTTCTGTCCGCGCCCTTGGTGAGCAATCCACGCTCGGAACACAGAAAGAATTCAAAATTAAGAATTCGTTCCGTGTTCCGCATTCCACATGCGGTTTCGTGATCCGCATGTCGATAAACAGTTTCATAGAAGAAAAACGCAAGGAAATTCTTTTCGCGATCCGCGTGAGTTTATTCCGCGATCCGCGCGCCAGGTAAGCTCAGCTTAACGAGGGTAAAGTGAATATTTTACAAACTCGCCCAGCGTGACGGTAGCACTTTCAGACGAGGATGAGCGTTCCTTCCATTCAGTTTCCAGTCAATACGCTGACTGACTAGGCTAGGTGAAGGATAGGTCAAAACCATTCTACTTATTGCAGTTGATTTCTCGGTCACGTGATCAAGTGTTCTTCTACAGTATTAGCCTTACATTTCTCAATGGTTGACTTTTGCATTCTGTGCTTTGGTAGTGAATGGACTCGCATCGTTGCACATGGTTCAATAGAAGGATTTAGATGGAGCGGTGACAAGTGGTCCTCCTTACACAGCTGTGATGTCAGCAGATTTTTCTACAAAGGAAAGTGTTGATGGGGGAGTGACAGATTATTTGACTGTGAGGCTGCTGCATAGTTTTGTCATCTTTCTACTTGAATAGGATTTATACCATTGCTGAGAAGTCCAACACCAGGAAGTGGAGAAACGATAACTTGGGTTAATGAACCCTTTCACGGGAGAGCAGATCTCACCAGATACTAGATCTAATATCATAAAATCCAAGAGAAACAGTGGGTTCATCAGCTTTTATCAAGCATAGAGGAACAAAGACACTTACTTTTGGTTCTATTACAGTTTTCCATTGGAAAGCACGATATAAGGAAAGTACTTCCAATTGTCAGTGACGAAAAGTTCCACGTGGATAAAGGACAAGCTTCTGATTTGTTTTATAACAGACCTCTCTTATTTTGGACTGGTCTTCAGGTTAGAGCAGTGAACCAACTAATCAAGGCTCAATTACATCCGGAATCTTCAAAGCTTATAAAGCTGACACAACATGAGGACTAAACGTAATACACTCTGTTTGTTAGTAAGCATTCTGATATGTGGGACAACGGCAATTGGTAAGTATCATATTTTAAAGTGTGTAGGCTTATACAAGCAAAGTGATATATATTCTTGTCAACCTGTTTTTAGTGTGATGAATATAACTTCTCTCTCTCTTTCAAAAGTATCACAAGATTTTGCCGGTGGGTTAAAAACTTTATGAAGTTTCCACAGTTCTCTGCTCAAAGTTTTTTTTTTTTTGATATTAGTTTTACAGGCTCTGGCCTAAAAGTTTGCAAAGATAAATAAGATGGAGTTAAGTACACTTATTTTTAATTAAATGTTTTCCAATCATGTTGACTAAAGTCATTACAAATGGTGTATGATCCAAGAAGCCATGGTGCATAAACATGAGTGTGAAGGAATTCACCAAAGGTTACTAGTCAACGCATTTGGTACATGTCGAATCTACTTTGTGATACTCAAATATCAGCATAACAAACTTGCTAAGAGTGGTATTGTCACATGATGATGATACTGACGATGATGGTGATACTGATTACTGATGACAGAAAGAGATTGATCATGAATATTATGATGGTGGTTTTAAGTACGACAATGCTGACAATTGTGATGACGATGGTGATAATGATGATGATGGTAGTGATCATGACGGTGATGATAGCAACGATGATTACAATGATTACAACGACGATGATGATCGTGATAATGATGATGATGATTATAATGATAATGATGATGACAGTGATGATGATGATGATGATGATGATGATGATGATGATGATGATGATGATGATGATGATGATGATGATGATGATAGTGATGATGATGATAGTGATGATGATGATAGTGATGATGATGATAGTGATGATGATGACTGTAACGATAATAACGATGATAATGATGATAATGATGATGATGATGATGTAAATGATTACCAGGATGACAGTGACGATGATGGTGATCATCATATCGTTAATCATGATTTATGCGGATGACGATGATGGAGTGATAGTGGTGGTGATGATAATCTCGATGATGTTCATGTTGATAATGACAACGGTGGTGATGGTGGGGAGGATCATGGGTAGGATAATGGTGATGACGATAATGGCGGTGATAATGATGATGATGACGATGATAATGATGGGAATGTTGATGATGATGATGATGATCATGATGATGATGATGATGATGATGATGATGATGATGATGATGATGATGATGACGATCATAAGGAGGATTACCGTGAGGACAATAATGCCGATGATGATGTTGACGATTATTATGATGTAAAATACAATGATGATGATGATAATGATGTTCATCATGATGATGTTGATGATGATAGTGATTCATAGTTTGAAATCTGTAATTTTCATTCATTGCCCTGCAGACACGTATAGGGATAAGATATATCAACATTAATCTTCTTTTGTCTATGCGTTCCCTTAGTGGTTTCGTTCTTATTCTTCTTGGTTCTACTCCATCGTAACAAGGGTTACTGGTTTATTCCTTTAACAACTTTTTATGTCTCTTTTTTAGATATTCAGAATATCTCTGGTTTATTTAGATGTGTATTATGTTTATATGACTATAAGTGTTTTACCAAACTATTTTTAGAGTGTAAACGAAACATGAACGAAACATGAATCACTGCTAAGTCTCCTTACAACACTGTCATAGTTTCTATTGGAAAAACAGTTACGACTATAAACCCGGTATCGGTAAAAGATTTAGTAAGAGAAAATACATGTTTGATGATGGGGTAGGAATGCTTATTCTCACAAATTGCAGGAAATGACATTGCCTGAATTGATTCCCTGTGCATGATAAATTGTTGCCGTTAGTAATCCAAGTTTTCCCCTCAACTACAAAATGTTTTCCGGTTCGGTTTCAGTCCCGAGTCAATCTACTTTATGAATGACTTAACAAGGAATCAGACATGAAAATCTCAATTCCTTTCAGATACATCAACATCGACTTTCTCTTGTCCTTTGTCTTCTTCCTTAGTTGTTCATATCTTATTGTTATTAGGTCTTTCCATTGTTACTACGGTGGGAGGGTTAAAGTCGGTGAGAATTCCCCTAATTGTTCCTTACTCCATGAACAATCTCATGTGATTTACAGATGAATTTAATTCATTTATGTATTACCATTTACGTAAGACAGCAAAGAAAATAAATGGTGAAAAACACTTTGTCATCAGAGCAAATTCCACCCCCCCCCCCCCATCAAAAAAAGGAAAGGAAATTAAATGAACGTAGTCATGTCCTGCTACTTGCGAGAAAGTGTGTCAGTGTTGGGAGAGAGTAGTTTTCAATTATACAATTTTATAATTCTCACAGTTTTATGAAAAACGTCATAACTGCACCCTCGATAAGATCTCTCTAATATTCCAATACCTCAGTGACCTCTAAAAATGCCAGATATGGTAAAATGGCGACACCTTCAGTATTATAACAACTTAACTGATCTAGAGAGTAGGTTAAGAATATTTCTGTAGTACCGAACGCAAAATTTACATTCATGGATTTCTAACTAGAACAAATAATGTTTAATACACAACGTTGTTCAGTTTTTCGTTCAAACTACGAAGAAAATCCAATTCTCATCAAGTTATTTATTGTATACTATTAAAATATTGAATACTCCAGATTACAAGGTCATATTAATTAAAAACATGTTGGATCAAAAACTATGTAAGTTTTGCATAGTAAAACTTTTTTTAGTCCACTTTACAGCACGTAACCTAAAAATATGTTTGTCTTCAATTTGAAAGTGGACTTGGGGCAAATGAGTCGTAATGCCATGAAAATGAACGAGTGTCTGGAGGAGAAAGTAATTATGTACAAGATTTAAGCCAATCAGGGAAAATTTCTAGGACTACGTGTTAGGTTAGTGCCGAATACAGAGGTCATCGGTGCGACTAGCTTCAACCTCATATTACACCAACAAGAAGAAGAATCATTTTCACTTATTTATAGTCAATAAACTTGTTGAACTCGCTTCTAAATGTCCACATCCTGTGTAGTGATGTTGTGAATAGTTTGGTTGTGACAAATTGGGGGGGGGGGGTAAAAACAACGGCACATAAAAAACAAAGGTTAGGCTTCAATTGTGCAACGACCGAAGTCACACATGCGCATGTAAACATTAATTTTACTTTATGAGATGAGATGACTTCAACTATAAGAATATTTCAAACACACAGATACACAGATAGAAAAGTGAAATTTCCTCACAATACTTATTTCATGTCGTTATAGTTTTTGCGTGTCACATCTAGTAATCTGTTTGTTCTTTTCTTTTCTATCCTTTCCTTTTTTTTTTACTGTGGTCTTTCCGATTATTTCACTTCGTAATCTTCAAACGTGCTGATGAGTAATGGTCCTGGAAACAAAGTTCTACAAATGGTGGCTTTAGTTTCACAAATGTTAGCATTATCAAAGAATGGCTTCCTTTTCAGGATCTTTTAGAGGAAATATTAGGCTATGGATTGAACGTCCTCCTCATGCCAACTCTCAATTGTTCTCCTTTTCCTTTTTTTTTTTCTTTTTTCTATGACGGTTATAACTGGAAATCATTGCCATAAGATGTAAACCTAGAAAGGTAAGTTAACCTAGACAATGATTTCTATTCAGATCCCCTCCCCCACACCGGTAAGCTCCGTATCCTCTCCAATACCCCACCCCTCCTCCGTTTATTTATTCACCAAGTCTCAAAGACACTGATCAATCCTGAAAACGTCCTTCGGAGGATAAAATGACGAAATAGTACTCAAGTCAATCGCCTAAAATGCTTGAATTGCTTTGTGATATTCCTTTGTTTAATTTCCACTATATACGCTTATCGATACTTGCTAATCTCTTCTACAACCACAGATCCTACCATAAGTAACTGTCCTGGTGACATCACTATGTCTGCTAATCAAGGGGAAACACATCGGATTGTCCAATGGACGGAACCTACTGCAAAGGTCGCCGCGGACACGGACGCTATCTTGACATTTAAAAGCCATTCGCCAGGCCTGCTCCCTATTGGTCAGTCGTTCGTGACGTATATATTCGCTGATCCAGGAGACGTTGATTCAACAAGTAGATGCGAATTCGTACTAGAAATCAATAAAGGTAGGACTACCACGGCACTCATCAGTAAAGGTGGACGGGAGGGGGAGGGGGTAGGTAAAGGGGGACATTTACCTCATACCTCCCCTCCTGTATAAAACTGGAGGTATTTAGTACTTTCTTCATTAGTGATTACAACTGAATTATAGCATTTTGTATGAAGGAACGATCAGTTTCCTTGCTACGAAATCGATCTTTTATGTATTTGTAGTTTTGTACTATGGTGCACCCTGCATGACTTACAATAGGTGTCGACCCTATGTGCAACTGTTACAGTAGGCCTGTATCCCAAAGCAGTCAATAAGCCGGATTAAAGACCTGAAGAACTTTTTAGCACAAACTTTATGACGTCATTCTTTTGTCTTCTTTGATGGTATGAAATCTTTCCACGCCCAAATCTTCCACGTGATAAATAGCTCTGATTTTGAGGAGGATTTAGACCGTGAATGTACATTCAGTAGCTGTGTATCTCAAAGCGGATAAAAATGGGTATTTATTGGGACTTCTGAAGAATTTTTTTGCCCACGAACTTTACATCTTGCCATTACTTTTTAATAAACAGTTGGGCAGAATTTTTTTACATAAAGTAATACAATAAGTACCGTTCAATCTAATATTTAAGAGTCAAAATATGAGAAATTCGTGACAAAAAAAAAACGATAATTTGCTCCGTTGATCGTTGCGTAGCATGATCGGAAGATCGGCCATGTTATATACCCGGCAAGGCTAATGGATCATTCATCCTCCGACCTGTAAAAGTTGTAACCTTTATTCCTACAAAATTTTAAGTTCAATTTTGTATCACTGGCATAACCAATGAGAGGGGCACCACCCAAAATGTGTGTCAAAAACATTGTTTGCAGAATTTATATCTAACTAACTTTTTTAGAAGAAAATCCACTGAATCTGTGAGAAAGTCATTTCTTGAAAAGAGGAATACACTGTACTGCCTTCCTGCGGAGTATAGCCTATCATTCTGTGTACATCAATATTGGTTGTTTAAGTACGATCTTTTTCTGTAAAGTAAACACAGTATTTTCCTCAAAGTAACACAAAAAATGCCAACTTTGACGTGCCTTGATTCAGCTAAAAAATATTCTCTATCGAATGGATAATCCAGTGACAGTTTCAGAGGTCTTAAAGACAGATAATCATTACCCCGAGGATGACTTTTTTCCTCGGACAAAATAGAAAGTAGAAATTCCTATTTGGTGACTACTCTTTAATTGACATCAAACTTACAAAATTTATAAGATGCAGGCTCATTACTTTTACCTCGTAACACGTCATGTGAAGAGAGTGGACTGACTTACATATAGGGTCTCGTGTGAAAACCAGGGTATCCCTCAAGCAAATGCACTATCGGTATGGGTCTGCACAAGGAGAAGCTATGGACGTGCAGTGGGGCTTGAACTGTCCCAACTATGCTACTTAAAGTAGCATAGTTGGTACAGTTGAAACTGTCTATGTTGATGAGTATTTGTTTTTATATGAAAGAGATTTTTTCACTCTAGATTCCTCAGACCCCACCCCTATAATGCGGCTGGGGTAGCTCCATTATATCATTCTGCTCATAACGCAAGATGTTATTGGCTGAAGAAAGACCCTTCTAGTTTTCAAGTAAGATTCCAGTTGCCCCAATAAGGTGAAACAATTTTATGTTACACTGTAAAATTACTGCAAAACACATTTGTTGCTCTTTTGGAACTGAGGCACCTATTTAATGAAAACATAAAATATGGGTTTATTTTTGATGTAGCAAAAGCGTTATGAAAATATTAAGGTCACAAATCACAACTCTGAATGTATCATCATACATCATAACGCAGTCAAAACTACAAAGGACGTTGGCTGCTATGACGTCACAGATTTCCTCATAGTGCATTTGCATCACCACGAAACAGAAATTTGTTTAAAGATTATGTGACATGAAAGTGTCGTTTTGGAATATTTTCTGTATCAGTCATTAAAAATTTTGAAAACAGCAACAAATTTCATCAAAACCCATCAACTATTGACGATTTTACAAGCAAATTCCTCTCTTACACCTGCAACATGAATAAACGTTAGCTAAGTATGCAAATTAGTGACGTCAAGAGATGGACTCGCTTGAAATGTCTTTTTTTTTCTTCTTTTTTTTGTCTACTTAATATTTATTTCTAGTACAACCGAGAATTTTATATGCCCTGAAAACTTTTTTTTCTAACCATGTATTTTCTTCTTAACAAATACTGGGTGTCACTAATAAATGTGAAACCCAGTAATTGAGTAACTGAGAGATAATATATATAGGCCTAACAAAAGAAATGCCGACACCGTGCAACACTCGACGTCATCATATTTGCATTTTCATCAATCTTTGACCAATAATATCTCAAAAATAGTATGCAGGTAGAAAGACAGTTCCAACGGATTTTAATTTGGGATTCACTCGGCAAACTTTTGAAAAAAACTAGCTCTTTTCTAGATGCATGTCACACAACCTAACTTCCAAACAGCATGTGCTATAAGGTGTGGTTTTCATCAATGTACTGTATCCATAAAGAGAGGGGCTTTTTCCTAATTTCACGAAATTTCTTTCCTTTTTAGCATTAAATCCAATCAGGATCCTTTTGAATTGACAACTCTTATAATGATGATCAAATCAATGCCTCAGTAACTTAGAGCACTTTCACGGGCTCGCGTGGAATTCACACTTGATGGTATTTGTTCTGTTCAAACTTCTTTTTGTTTGTTTGTTTATTTGTTTGTATTTCACCAAAAAAGGAGGTCATGAACACATGTCAATTCAACAAACGTTACAGTAAGCACTTTTTGAATGTACAAATGAATATTTCATGTTTTAAGGTAAGACAAATGACATCCGCGAATGACATGCTCACATGAGATTGGGTAGGACGACCTCTACCCGAAACAAAAACAGAAGAGACAGTGGAAACATGCAAAAGAAACACTTATCAATAAGAACGGTTCATAACGAAATATTTTTAGGTATTTTTGACAGCTACGAGTGTTTTGCATTCTTTAATATGGATAGGCAAGGAATACCAAATCTTGGTGCTAACGAGACGAACGGTAACTTGTGAAGGCCGTCAGTCGGGAATAAAGACACGTGTTCAAGGACCCACATAAAGTTAAATCGGGCAGTGGGTAGTATGGAGAAAGACAAATTTACATACAGTCGTGGATAGTGTACATTCATGTATCAAAATTATCCATTGTGAGGAAGAGTTACGAGTATGGAAACCCGGCCGCTTGACAGATAAAATTCTGACCAACCAATTTGTTTATTCCCTGGGAACATAATCTTACTTTAACTTGAATTTTCCCTCGAAAGTGGGACATGTGCACATCTAAAATAAAATTTCAATTTAAAGTGCAATTGTCTGTTACATGTGGTCGGAAATGTTTTGGTCAAAACTTTAGGGTAGTACATGTTTTCTTTCATCGACCTTCTTATTTGCCTATCTCAAAAGTTACCCTCAAAACTGACTTAATTGGCCATTTTGTGAATTTTTTCATGTTCTTCGAAAAGTGAACAAACTGGGTCCCATTTTGTATCTATGCCTCTTCAGAAAAAAAAAAATGATTCAAATAGCATCAGGACGACGATCAATTTACCACAAGACAACATCAAATTTCATTGGGAATGCCTGCTAAAGGTCGATAGATGTAATGTGATACTGCGCCCTCATTTAGTTCCCTGTAAATCATAGAAGCAGATTTTTTTCTTTGCTGTTGTTTAATCACCATACACTAAACGCATGTGTGTATATGTTTTGCAGGAAGAAACTAGTAAATTGCTTGTATAGCTAATTATGAGTTCGAAGTAATCAAGCAGGTGTGATTAATCGACGTCGACTCTGGCTCAGCTTTTAGTTTCCGCCTTTCTCAACAGGAGTTGGACAGTCGGATATGATTGACACCTTTTTGTGCGCATTGCGCGCGAATCCGTTTCACTCATATACTAAAGTGTGTATGCACGTGCGTGAAAATGATACCTTCAGTGTAGCCGAATCAATTCTGGTTCTCAGCAGTTAGATTAATGTAATTTCGTGCTGTTAGTATAACCCCAAAACAAAGCTTGTTTCTCGTCTTAACTGTATTATATATAATCACCCGATGACGATAAAGATTTGTTAATGTTTGTGTATCCCTGTTGTCTTTTCTTATTATATGCGTAAGCAAATATTTACATTACGACTGTTCTTTTTTATCCCATGTCTTCACATGGTTTTTGTTTTAACATGTTTTTTTTTTTTTTTTTTTTGTTTCTCATGTTTTTTCATTGGCATGGTTTGTATATCGCTTGCAAACATCTGCAGTACGCTCTCTTCCGTCAGTCTGTATGTCTCTCTATATATCAGTGTATTTTTGTTCCCTCTCCATCAATCAAGTGCACCACGCATGTATAACGAATGATAGTTGGTGAGGGAAGATGATGGATTTGATTCTAACAAGAAGCGGTCTTTGCACGTTCCGAACCCTGATACCTTTCCATCAAATCAGTTCTTTTTTCAAAATCGTAACAATCATTAGTTTTGGATTCAGAGAAAAATCTCGTATACTTGCAGTCAACCATTTCTCGTCTTCATTAGTATGCCCCTGCAAAGGTTCATTTGAACGCTGCGTGAACTTTATATTTCCTCTGAGTGGTATATCTTCGAGACTATCAGAAATGGAAGGGGACTCCCATATGGAAACCAAAAATTTCCCTCTTGTTTTACCCAGTGAGGCTGTCCTGTACTTGATCGATGTACTTTGAATAAGTTTGTTTCTTTTGAGCCATCTCCAATATTACACTTCACAATTCACTTCACGAAAACCAACGAACAACTTCGTGTGCTCTCACAAGACTGACATATGATTGTACTGAATGAACTAGTGTCATTGGATGACCTTACTTATTTCGTGGAACTACCGTATGTGACAAATGAGTATCACCAGATACTCGTTGCGCAAGCTATCCTTAATTCCATGCGTACATTTTTCCCATATAAAATCCATTTTTTTTTTATTCATCCTCTCTCTGGTTTTGTAATCTCATCGTCACGGTCAGTGAGTATGATTGTGTTATACAGTATGTGTATCGGGAGAGGAGTTGGAAGTTTTCAAATAGTATAACACGATCATTGCAGCCTACAGCGTGCTTTGTATGTTTCCCGTCCATGGCCTAGGCTGTGGAGGTGCCTGCCCTAGCGTTTGTTCGAATGGTAAACAAAAAGTTTATCATTCTAATGACGTGTGTCGTGTATACAACAAACAAATTAATTTTCCCAACAGTACTCGAAGGATTATTACACTTTAATATAATCTCACTTTAATATTTATAAGAAATTAATTATTAACATCAACAAAATTAGTCGTTTTATCAAATCAGTAAAAAATCACATCATTTTTCGAAATACTTGAATTGATGATTCTCCTTCATTAATGAATAGAATTAATGAATATTACAGTCCATGTTCCAGGCCCTGTTCAATTATTGCTTTTTCTTTGACATTCGCCGTAAAATTATGTTTAAAGTTAGGCACGTTTGCTATGCAAGGAATTTTTATTTAAGGTTTTGTTTCTCTCTCTCTCTCTCTTTAGCGGATGACCGTTCGCCCGTCGTGATGAACTGTCCTGATGATATAACAGCTACATATCCCCTCGGAGCAGAGACGGCCGCTGCCAACTGGATCGAACCGACGGCTACCGACGATTCTGGGGTCGCATTCATTCAAAGCAGATCCAGTTACCCTGGAAACGCATTGTACCTGTGGACGACACGCCACGAGATCATTTACGCGTTCTCGGACGCAACGGGCAACTTAGCTTATTGCACATTCTACATAACATTTGAACCTGGTTCGTAAATCAGAGTTATTTTCGTAATACCTTCAACCCCCCCCCCCCCCACTTCGATATATAATGTTATCGGATACAATTAAACTGCATACTCCTACCATAAGCAATAGCACCTCCCGAAAGGGCGAATTCAGATGAGAGGCCATGTTTGTACGTGCATCTTTCAAAAACGCAATAGAACCCCTTGCATATGACTTCACAGTGACACAGTAAAGCGCCCTCCCTAGGACAGTTCGAGGAGAAGCATGGTATTTCCCGGAATCTCGGCCCTGTGAAAATTCCTGGGATTTATCAGCAACTAAACTTAACCTTGCGTACTTTACTTTAATTAACTTTACTTTAATTAAGCCTCTAGCTGTTTGTTTGTTTGCCTCAATGAGGGCGTCCTCCGTTTGTTGTTATATGACGTCAATGCAAGGGAGGTCTATTGTGCATAGAATTATACCTAGGAAAATGAAAATTTTTTGAAAAAAGATGATACATTTTGTTGCGAGAAATCACATCTGAGGACATTCAGTTACAGAAAAGATTTTAGTATGGGATTGGGACTCCCTCTCCTTACCCCCCCCCCCCCCTTCTATCATGTCACCATACCGTCAGTTTGGCCCCTCCCAAATAAGAACTTGGATCCGCCAGTGGTTTTACCAAATGAATGAACACGCGTTTCTATTATCTTGAAAAAATACACACAGTGGACAGAGAAGCACCGACAGTAGAAGATTGCCCTGATGTCGTTGAGGTAGAGGTGGAGCCCTCTCAAAACGGGAGCTTCGTAACCTGGGATGGACCAACCGTGGAGGATAACTCTGGTAGCTTCGATGTCTCATTGGGAAGTTTATACCGCAAAGGCAGCTTCTTCCCCGTCGGTCTGACACGGGTGGTATATACATTCACAGACCCTGTTGGATTACAGTCAGAGTGTTCAATCAGTGTTGTGGTAACGGAAGGTAAGGTATTCATTTCAAACCAGACGAATAGAGACAATGTGCCATCTCCTGTCAACGTCTACACCAAACACATGCTATTGAACCCATGCTCAATGATCTGTTCATAATTTTAAAATTTAAAATTTTACATCATAAAAATGGACTGGTCGAACAAAATGACAATTATAACATTTATGAAATGTTAAAATGCTAATCAAATCTATAATCACACCCATGCCCGTCCCCTCTCCCATAGCAGTACGATTAACTAGGGTACATACTATTACACATCACATCGTGTATCATGAAGCAGCTTTTTCGGTGTCTAGACATCCCCTCCAGTTCCTTAAAAACAAACAAACATGTTTTATAACTAAGTATATAGTTATAATGCATACATTTAGTGGTGTGCATTGTCGACAAGACCATTTATAGTTTCAAGTCGTAATCACCTCAAACTCTGCAGCATACCCAAAGCACAGCTCCCCGGTCAGAGTTACCCTATCCTGTTAGGGAGACAATCACACTGCTGTCTGATTCTCCGTACTTGGTGCTTGTACTTCCATTTAGTCGATGAATTGACGTAGTGTTTCAAAGATTATTTATCTGTCCTTTATTAAAGTGAACATTGTGTTAACTTACAATTTTACCAGTAACACGCACGATATCGACCGCTTCCGGTAGCAGACTCGATAAATGTGTATGCGGCATGCTAAACGATTTACCGAGACTAATGAGTAATATCCGAAGTAACGTCATCATAGGTAAATGAGGCGACGGTGTATTTTAACGCAAGATTAAGTTTCATATAGATTCCAAAAGGGACAGCATACAACTAAGCAATATATTTGTAAAACTACATTAGACAATGGTGGAATTAAACAGGGACTACTGTTATTCGAGCAATTAACTTGTTAAATGCGTAAAGACGAAGAGTCGGGTATTCTTTGCTATTATTTTAGAATTTTCAACAAAGTTAGACAAAGAAAACGATGAACATACACAATGGCATAACTATAGGATTGAAGCTTTGCAATTTACATTTGTGAAGTCATTTCGTGTTTTTTTTTTTTTGGTTTGTTTCTGGTCGTTTAAAAAATGCAGTTTTACAAGAACGTATAAGTCATGGACACATATCGTACTTGTTGAAATATCTACCAACATTTATATTTTCTGTAAAGCAATATTGAATTTATTTCAAATTTTATTTTTGAACACTGTGTTAAAAAAATAAAAGTTAAGAGCAACCGGTTCCTATCCTGAAAGACAACTAACTGTTGAGAGGTAGTAGTGTTTCATGTTGTCTGCTGTTTAACTTTCAAAGTTATTTGTCAAACAGTACGGTAGTCAACATTTCGATCAATTCCGTGATGTGTAAAATTGATCATGACAGTACCGTAGTTTCTAAAATTGTTTAGAAACTGCCCTCCTACTGATATCCTCACACATTTTCCATTTATTAACCTCATTCTATCACCACTCATTAGAGTTGGTCAAACTCTCCCGACCCCGTTCTCCCTGCTCCCACCCTCCCAAACCCACACTCCTGTCCATCACACACATAGTTAAAGTTCCCCTGTATGATAATATTTACGTCGTAATCAAGAAAACTCACAACGATTTCGTAACTTAGGCCTGTATAAAAAAAGAAAAACTAAATGCATCGAGTTGGACTTTCCTCAATTTTCCTAAGACAGAGAAAGGGAGAATGATGGAGATAAGTATGCTTATATTTCAAACTTGAGCAGATCATTCAAACATTCGTTCTTACGTGATCACTTTTGTCCTTGGTATTACCAGATTAATGATCTATGAGTTACCTCAACAGCTCGCCCCCGAGCGAAAAACTGGTCATTAGGAGATTAAATTTTATACAATTATTTTGTATTTCATTTCCCCGCCAGCAATGCACGACATTTTTATAAAAGAACATTCTCTCGCAACGTACTAATCGACGAGCATTGTAGCTGGGTATCTCCATATGGATTCGACCATTGAATGGGCCTCGGGGAGTTGTTTCTTTACCGATTTAGGTTCAATTTGATGGCGTCGTTCCTGTATCTCTGTGTTCCATAGTATCTATGGTACCAATTTTAATCATTTTCATCGGCGTTCTGCATACATTACCTGACTCTCATTTCATTTATACTGCTTGCCTGTACAATGAATAGGGAAAAGGTGAAAGATTCAAAGTCTTTACATGCATGTGACGTATATTCCCTAATCTGCATATCAATGCAAGTTTTGAAGCAACTGATTAGCTTCCCCCTCCTTGAACCTGTCTCACTCCACAAACAGGCCAGTTTTTTTTTGAAGGTGTCAATGCCTTGACAAAACCAACGTTATTTCAGGTTGGAGATATTGTCCCAGTACCTTACGTGTTTAGCAATGTATTCGGCGCTGTAGCTTAATGACAAAAAAACTAAAAAAAAATAGATTCCTTTGCACCCAGTCCGTGACTCTGACCCTTTCGTAACCTTGTGACAGGATTCGTTGTTCTGTGCATAGACTAAAACATTTTTCTCTCTCTTTTCATTGGTCAGAACCAAAGAAAAATATGACCTCACTAATAGTCGGTTTGGGTGTCTTTAATAAGGAGAAGGCAATGGAGACCGCGAATTTCAACACAAAGATAGGGCGTGGAAAGTAACTCCTGTGATTGTGTGAAAGTAATTAGGGCTGTAACAACAAGTTCGACTTGTGCTTTCAGTGGCTTTGCCGCATGCACTGCTAAAAAGTAGAAAGATGCGACCTAATTATTTTAAAAGGTGATAGGGGCAACCCTTTCATCGTTGTAATGAATAATTGATTTTAATGATGTTGTATATGGACGGTAGGAAATGCTTAAAGACAGAATCTGTTATCTACGAGTTAATGACGTCCTTGGTCATCTTATATAGATTAATCGTTAGTGGAACCAGGCAGAGGTCATTCACTCAGTATTTATACCCCATAGCATGGAATGCTGGACTTGCTGTAGTGAAAATTGCATTCATGTTTAGATCTGAAATTGAAGTTGGCATTACTCATAAGATAAGAATATCATGACAATAAAAAGAGAGTGATGCATTTTATTAATATACAATAATAGAGTGATGCATGGTCAACATTTTTTTGTGTGAAATGATTCGGAAAGTGGAGGGGTTGGAAGTTGGTGCCAATGTGAAAACAGATCAACGCGAAGAGCGTATGAAACTTTATATATTGCAATGAATGCAACATCACGTGGGTGTCTTTGCATTCAGTAACGTTGTCAATTACAGTCAATTCAATTTGTTTAAGGCAGTCACTCATCACCCTAAGCTATATTTACAAGTTGGCTTGTTGATGGCAGAATTCTCAGCTTTTTCTACTGTTAAACTGACAGCAAATTCGAAAGATTCAGAGTGGCTTATATTACACAGGGATAAAATGTTTTGATTACACCTGTGGAGGAATTTTAGACAGGCTTTCGGAGGGACTAGATGCAAGTGGTTGGGAGAATTGAAACTGTCTGGGGTGATGAGTCGTTGTCTTGAAACAATATCAAAGTTCAAATAGGTTTTACCAAAGAACTTTGTACGACTGGTGACAAGGCGGAGGAAGAGTGATGAATTTCATATATGCTTTGCAAAACATGATCAAATGATGGTATCTTGTTTCCGATTTGGTTCAGTTCTCATACGTTGGAGTTACCAATGCTGCCAACTCAATGATAACGACATTCACTCCCTTAGTCCATCTCTCTGGAATTTCATTCCATAAAACGTATAAAAATCAATTCCAGGTGCATCACGCAGTGAAACCCTCCCGGCTCACGCTGGTACTACAAAATTTATGAGGGCCGAAAACCGTCAGTCGAATTTACGTATAAGTCATAATTGAATATGAAAACAACGTTATACAAGTGACAGATATGAGGGTCAGAGTTACAGAAACACGCTGTAATCATGTTCACTTGGATAGGCAGAGGAGGTGGGTGCATATTCATTTAATTAATGATATATACACCGTCCGCCAAATTGTAAGTTTTGGATTTTCATCTGTTGTGCTAACGTGGCTCTTCGTAACGCCTAGCGTCGTTGGCATACCTGTTAATCCATATATTTTTATGTTTTCTCTTTTTTTAGTTTTGCTTCAGTAGTTTGCTTCAGTTCGATGAACAATTCTGATAGTCTAGCTAATGAAGTCTACAAAGTTATGCATATTTTGCGATAGTTTATTCTATTTTTCAAATTCCATCCCCGTTCTCTGTATGCAGTCGATCGGTTGCCTCCCACTATACTTAACTGTCCTGGAGATATCATGGCTGGTGTATCACCCGGTGACGACAGAGCAGCAGTATATTGGGAAGAACCGTCCGCAGTGGATGAATCTGGTCAGGTGACGTTGAGGTTACGAACCTTCCAGCCTGGGCAGACGTTTTTTCTCGATGTTACAAGAAATGTAAAATATACATTTACAGACTCTTCGGAAAATGATGCAAGCTGTCAATTTCAAATAACAGTTATAGAGGGTGAGAATATAAATCTTCATTCAAAGGTATTACGTAATTGTCTTCAACATGCTTTATTTGCAAAAATGGTCGGGGAAGAAAGTTGGAGGGCAACAGAACATAGTGGCTGTGGCCTACAATTCGTTTAGTTGCAACAGACGAAACAAATATATTCTTCACATACATTTCAGTGAGAGACGTGTACACCTGTTTTCCTGTAATTTTTTTACGCCCTAGAAACTCTTGAAGTATCATTTTCTTGATAAGTACTGGCAAGTATATTCACTGCAAGAAATACAGCTAGATTGAGAAAATATGTAAGTAGGACTTTTTGGAAGAGGCAATATATAAGACTCGGCAGAACATTTTCCCCCTTTCAAACAAAATATCGAATAATGAGAAACAACTGTGAGGGATAAATCGTCCCATATTGTCTTAATTCATATTAGACACTGAGCCACCGAGGGTAATTGGTTGTCCCGGCAACGACCTCAGGCGAACAGTATCTACGGATGTTGACGGTGTCATTGTAGAATGGAACGAACCGATGGCCCTGGACAACACCGGTTATGTAGATCTGATGTACCAATCACATACTTCAGGTAGCAAATTCTATGACGGTGAAACGGAAGTGACGTATCTCTTCACAGATTCAACGGGAAACGAAAACTCTTGCGATTTTGTGGTGACTATCGAGATAGGTAGGTAAAATATATCAAATCGTGAAGTCATCATATGGTAGATCTGTATTACCAGTTCGTGCTGATTGTATAACCAGAATATTTTTACAAGTCCAGTCCAATTTGTAATGCTCCGTATAAATGTTGTGGGCATGGTATTACGAAACAAAGAATTTACCCCTAAATTCAATCTAAGGACCCTACCCCCCTCCCCAGCAACCTTCCCATCCAAAGAAAAAAAAGAAGAAAAGGATCATGAGGTAATCATACCTCATTCCAAAAAGTGGAACAACAACATGTGAGAAATAAGTCAGCACAATAAACGAATCATTGTTACAAAACATTGACAGTGTTGCTCAAACTTTAAATTATGATAAAAATTGTTTTTTCTTTGGCAAAAACTATAATGCTTTGATTTAAGAAGAATTTATCAATGAATAACATTGTGCTTTGATTTGAGAGGACTGATATTGCTAGTGGAATTCAGAAATCGATTCTGTTTGGGACTTTCATGCAAATTAGGTAGCTGATCATGCAACACACCGAGTGCGTAAACGAAAGAAACGAAGCTCACCACAAGAGAATGCTTTTTGATGCCATTGGAATTACGGTTAGGACTATGAAATGCATCTCAACCAGCTCATTAGCAGTAGTAATGTATCGTTTTCGTCACTGCTACAAGCAGAATTGAAATGTTGCGAATTGGCTGTAAATCGGTAAAACTCTATGAATATTCATAATCATGCCTGACTAAGTACGTTATTGTGTTTCTTTACTTTCCACTTTCGCAGATCCTTCATTACCGCCAACAAGAGCCGTCGATGATACTCCTACAAACAGCCAGAACAACAATCCTGACGTCATAGTGATAATTGCAGTCGTCTGTCTCTCCTTAATTATCATCTTTATCAATATTGTGATTCTCATCTTGGTGTTAAAGCTTAAAACATCGAAAGGGATGAACGGGTTTGCTCTACGGCGAGAGGCAGAATCTCACCATTACCATATCGACACCAGTGATGAAAACTCTGCCAGACTCAGTAAAATGGATCCTAACCAAGCTCTCCCTCCTGTACCCGATGAAACTGCTTACATGGAACTCAATGACAAGACAAGGCAATCGGCAGAGGGGACTTATTATTTGACCCCAAAGTAACCAGCACCATGCATGAGGGTTGGTAAGAGAAGGATATGTGACACAAAGCAGGGAGATAGAATACAGTGATATTTAAAAATTAACGAAAATACTTTGAAAAAGGTGAACGTTCCCGGTTGCTGAACTGATGAGTTGCATGCTAATAGGCTAATTTCCTGATGAAGTGCAACATCCGGGTTTTGTTTCTATGACCTGAATTTTAACTGATTCTACATTGTCTTTCCTCCATTAATTTAGACCTTTTGAATTTACCTTTCTCTGGTTACTTTGACACATCCTCTTGAACTGTTGTTGACGTTCTTATCTCCATCCATCTATAGTTACTTTGATAGTCTTAAACAAGATTCGATTTACTAGATGGCCTGATTGTAGGAAACAGGCTGGTTTGTTGAAAACAGGCTTGTGTTGTGTCATGCCTAAATCGTTCCAAAGTATTGTATAGGTTTTCCAGAAGTGACCTCCAGGAAATATATCTCCGTCCGCTGTTCAGCTTTCGAAATGTAACATTCTTCTCGTCATTGCAAATCAAGAACGGATCTCAATACGTCAATCCATCTCCATTACAACATCCATCCTCCATCCTCTCAGAATATCTCTCACTATATCCAAGTTGCTTTTCGAGAAGACTTTTCTTGCATGATACGATAGAAGATGATAAGCAGAGATGAGCACTGTCAGCAGGTTAGAGTAGGATGTCTCGAAAAGACTCCAGAAAGATACAATATGGCATGATCGTCAGCGGTGCTGTCAGGTTAAAGGTTTTATTTCTGGAGAGTACTTTTCCCGCATGACACTAAATGAGATGCGAGGCAGAGGACTGTCAGGGTAGGCTTTGTATAGTCTCGACAAAGACAAGAACAGAAGCTCGTGTTTTGATATCACGTTACTGGATTTGTCGGTCGCTAAGTCTATAGCTTCCTGTTGTACTCTAATTTTGTCCTCTTCCCCACGTTCACCATTTCAGAAGATACACTTTCGCGGGATGAGACTTTTGAGAAAATTGATTTCTAATTACCTTATTTTACGCGCAAAGTTTTTTTTTTCTCTAGTGGGCATACGGGCGAGTTCTAAAGTTTCAGCGTTTTATTTTCCTGCTTGATTCTAGTTCATGTAAATGTACTTTTATGTATAAAAGTCTTATAAAAGTTTGTGAACCGTGTACAATTTTTAGTGTGATATTATGCATTTATTTTATTTTCATATATTTGTGATTATTTTTTTTTTGGACAATATAATTAAAAAACTATATTTGTAAATATTTACTTTCGACAAACTATTATTGTACAGTGTTTCTATGAAATAATCTGAGCACAACAATATAAAAGACAAACACGATAGACTAAGCTATTCCTGACTCTTTACAACTTAAAATTCTTTACATTTTTTGGATATTTACCATAAAATAATGATTTCCGTATCAGGTACGTGTGGCGATACAGGTTATGATGACACAAGCTCCCCTAAACACAAATCAACGACACGGAATAACATACTTATGTTCTAGTGTGAAACAAGAATATTAAAAAGGACATTACGATTTTATCTGCCTACCTCCTGGATTATGCTGTTATAGTATGTGAATAAATGAAATATGTTGAGGTGGAAGGGTAAGTCACCTTTACATGTAAATTATTATATTTTTTTTCTTTTGGCTTTTTGTTTCTTTTTCTCATGTCCTTGGTTTTGCTTTTGATGACAGCTTATACAGATGCACAGATATACTTACGTTTTGAAGCACCAGTGTCTTTTATATTAATTAGTCAAAGCCCTGCAGTCTTTAAAGTCTTTGTTGTTTTGTTTGTCTAGAAGTGAAACAATTAAGTATCGTTTACATGTCTCTTTCTGGAAGTACACATGCGCAGTCCAATGTAGTTGCCATATGAATAATAATCTACTTTCCAAACGTTTCGATTGTTGCAAGCCAGTTCGAGGATTCACTGAAAGCTTAAAATTGATTCTGATTAATACTTTGAAAGACGTGTTAAAATGATCATCAGTTGAAGGCATATATACGAATCACAAAAGTGACGTATCTTAATCGTTAAATTGATTTGAACAGTTTCAGAGAAAAAAAAAGTATATCCAGATAAGAAGGTTGGGAATATATTGCAATATATTCTTCACTTGCTTGCTCCTTATTTGAATCTTTCTGTGACGAGAGAGAGAGAGGACAGATATTATTCTGTTGCAGGCTTGACAAAAGGTCATCATCAGCACCGAGTTCCGTCCATGTTTTTCATTTCCGTTCCCTGTTGGCTGTATTCCTCACGTACCGGTGAGTTGTGACTTGGGGTGCCGTTCTGACTGAACGGTGATGATGTTGCCATGTCAGTCCATTGCGGCGTGTCTCCATCTATTTTTCAGTTCAATAATTCTCCCGTCGAGGAGCTCTCGGGTCCTGTTGCCGATACCTATCTCCTCATTATTCGCGGTAATCAGAAACTCAAGGTTTCGCCAATTTTATTCTATTACTTTCATATATGTCGTTTTACCTTGCCAGGTATTCTTCAGTATCTTACACCTCTGTTCGGAGTATCAACATTCAAATCATCGCCATAGTAACAGTCCATGTGCATCACAAAAGATACATTGTGAGGCGCAGTGCAGTCAACATCAATGACACTTAAGACAATTGTATGAAGTAAAACAAGAGCATCGTAATAATTCTGATTTGGACTTTGGTAAAGTCGATATGAGAATGCAGGGGGCCATACTTTGATCGTCTTTCAGTCTGTACGTACGTCTTTCAGTTTGTACGTAAGACAAAGCAGTGTTTTTCCGGAAGGAGGTGAAATGGCGTAATGTAGAAGCTTCTAATAGCAGTCTGTCAATAGTTGAACCAATACCATAACAAATATAGTACATAGTATAAAAAAATAATCTGCACAATATCTAAAATTTGTCAAGAAAAATAATGTCAAGTTAGCATAAGTCGATAACTCGATAATTTGCAAAAATTTTTCAAGACAAGAAGTTATTTCTAACTCGGTGAAAATGTTTACGAGATGTCGACTTAGCGAGAGTCGGTAACTCGAAAAAGTCGCAAAATTTTTCCGAGATAACAAGTTATTTGTACACGATAACTTTACATCTCTCGTATGTCACCTTATGTCCTCCGTGCGTTACGGCTTTAAATATGTGTCATTCCACACTTGGTTTCAACGCAACGTCTTCCCATTAATCCCCGCGTCTTCTAAGTCCAGCACCTGTTTATCTTTTCGAAATATCTGTATTCGTGCATTAAAATAGATCATGGTTCGACTTGACCTTAGAAAAAAAAACAAGCTGAACCTTTTTTTTTATAAGTTCTTACGATTTTTTGGCGCCTGATATGTTCTATCATATGTATCATATTATTTGGTAATAAGTGCCCTCCCCACCCCTCCCCCATCATTTGACGGTGCGCCCCCCCCCCCCCCTGTCGTTGATCGGAATTAATGCGACTTTCCTCTTTTCACAAACCCGAGTATAGCTGATGTGTATGCATTGACTATGTACATGAAATGTATGGTGCACGGCTTTTTATGATATCTTATCAATGTCACCAATAAATGCGCAGAGAGAATAACAGAGATTTACAAATTCAACTAATCGGCCTCTGAAGAAAATATATATTTCACAAAAAAATAAAAAAAAAATCAGGAATACTCTTCTTCTGGTATCTCTTGGTATCTCCATACCATTTCTCTTCGGAAGTTATAAATTTTTAACGAAATATCTGTTTCGAAGTGGTTTATTGCATTGCAAGAAATTTGTGATGTCACCCAGACACTATACTTGAATATCCTTTGTATTTCCTTCATCTGTCTTGAAAGAAACATTACAAAACTTTAAGAGATGTGGCCGTAATTTGACCTTAATTTCCACTATATTTTAAGCGTAACCTACAATAAACCCAGTCTACATTTTCACTAGTGTCCAATTTCAAGGTTCAATGATGGTTTCAATTCCAAACAACGACCTTTTGCAATAATTTGCCACTATTACATGACCGTTTGGTAACCTTGAGGCAACTGGGAATCTTTCTTGGCAAGAGAAGTCCTTCTTCAAACAGCAATGCCGTTAGTTAGGAACAAGATATTGACAAGGGGCTGCAGGGAAAACTTATTCCCTTTCATATAAAATCCCTTTATTGTCAGTGAAATATGCCTTTAACTCTTTCGGATTTCATATAAGTTATGCTTCCGTAACGGACGGATACGTGCGTTTGCAAAAAAAAAACAGTTTATTATTTTGGAGGGAGCGCATACTTTGTTGGCATACATACCAGTGATTAATGAAATTGTATTTATATGAGAGACCTGAATGTTAAAATGTTGTCACAACTGCTAAAAATTATGTTTCTATCAAGGGACCGGCACCATCTCTCCCCTCCCCCCCCCAAAAAAAAAACGTTCTGATCGGGACCCTCGGCCCCTCTACCGTCACAACGCCACTGACACTAACTGAAATCAGCGCACCTGTTAGGCATTCCAAAAGTGAGAAAATAAGTAGATACTAACATTCAAAAGATTGAAGGATACACAATGTTGATTGCGTCTTTGTACCTCTTGCGTGAGGATAATTTATTTGATAAATTAAAGCATAAATCTGACATATCTTAAAATATGTGTAACTTAAACAATATTTTACAACAATGGTTTCACATAATGTCAATAGTTTTGTGTAAAATGTTTAACCCTGCATAAAACACATCATTAAAGTGTTAAATAGAATTTACAGATCACACACAATAATCCTACCCCCCCCCCATCCCTGCCCCCTCTGCTTCAGCTCACCGTGCAAGGAAGATTTAAAAATCTTAACTCCATACAATGCACGATAAACGACCCCGAGCAATGTACATACTTAGTGTGTTAAACTGTAACACCTGAATAAAGGCTATAAAACAGTAAAAGAAAGTTTAAAATGAACTACTTAAATAGCCACACAAAGTGACGTCCTCTTTAACTGTATATATGTAGTACATAAGAACTGAATACACTATAGGAATGCATTTTTAACGTCCGTTCTTTTTAACGTCCTTTCTTTTTACCGTCCTTTCTTTCGGCGTTCCTTACATAAACGATGCCATAATGAAACCTGGCCTTATCCGGGGACTGTTGCGCAGGCGTTTGGCTCGAAGATGCATAGAAAGACGTACAAAAAATATTGTTACACATGTATACGTAAAAGTAACAAAACCCGCCAAGACACTAACAACGATGAATACTCTCGACATGAAACAAACACTCTTTGGATGAAAAACAGAGCCGAAAAAAAATAAAATAAAATCCCTAAAGTTTGATCTCCCTCGAGGATTAAACTGAAATGTAGCACGGTCTCGCATCGGTGAACATGTGACATACAATAGTCTGTAATTATCAACTTTAGCCTTCGAACGAATATTGAGAAAATGAAATGAAAACATCGAATTGGACAAGAAACCTCCTGTAAAGTGTAGTGCTTGATTGCAATCAAGATTTTCGAACTCTAGGCAAAACTGCCACTTCAAATGTAACAAACTTCGACGAAAATCTAATGAGATAGTTGTGGAACGTAACCAAACCCGTTAATACGTTTTACTTTTTTTCAGATCAGATGAGAAAGGTTTGGAGAAAGGCGTTTTTTTTTGTTCACTTTTCCTCCAAATACAGTGGTTCATTAGTAGGCCTATGCAAGTATCATGGTTAGAACTCGACTCAGTCACACCTGACATTCTCAAAACTTGGTCGGCAGAATAGAAAGCTTCAATATCACTTTCCATTTAATCTGTGGATACAATTTTTCTTTAAAGTATCTTTCATTTTAATTTTATTTTAATTTTTAGAAGTTCGACATTGTGAGACTAAAGTTTAGAGAACAACAGTGGGCCGTTTTAAATTTGATGAGCGGCCTGATAACGTGACCACTTCTCATAGCTATAGCTCATAGTTATAGCTATCAGCAATTGTGACGTCATATTTGATGACATTAAACAGAGGTCAATAGGTTTTGTTTCCCCCCCCCCCTTTTTTTTTTAAGAGGCAACCTCGGTCTTTTCTTATTGTTAACTCTATTATAGGAGACTGGCAACTTCCTGACATATGGATATTCCACTTCATTTAACATTTTTTATATTTCTCCTTGGTGTTAATGGTGTTGCTGTCTTTACAATTTCTTGCTTTTATCATCATGATCGCCAGTGGTAACATATCACCTGTTTTTTTGTTGAATTTTTATTTGCAAATAGCTTGCAAAGTTATCCGAGTCACCACCGAATGCTGTTTCCCTCAAAAGTGGACTACAAAATTCAAGTAGGCCAACTGGAGGCTAACTTGCTCTTTGGCCACTGTGGTCTAAACATGGTACACTACATCTATGTTACTATCATACATAAAATATTTGTCATCAACAACCTTGATGTTCATGAATTGTCCTGAAATCATATCTTGGTTTTCATTTGTCCATTTTTAAAGTACAATCGTAGAAGCTTGGTGAATCATTGGGCGAACTTGATGGTGGCATAAACTTATGCATAAGTAATTTGCTCGTTATATATTGCACATGTGAAATTGAGCCGTTCGTTGACAAGTTGACAAGACAAGTTTCAAGCAATTCAAAACTTTTAATGCCTTTGTACATTTGGTGAATGTAAAGTCATCCCATCTTGTAGGTGAGATTAAGGGTTAATGGTGGAAAAACTTCTTCGACATGCATGCCAGGTGATATAATGATATTTAAAGAGTACAAAACGAGAAGAAAAAAGAGAGTTGCTATTGTACCAGATAACTTTAATTGTGACCATGCAGTTATACGGTATCAATAGCCAGTAAAACTTGATTGTTGTAAATAATAGTCTTAATTAAAATTTAATCAGATACTGCTGACTAACAAATGTGACATATGTTTGTCCTTGCCTTGCACTTCAATATACATACTTACATGCCCGCACCTTTACAACGAAGGTTATGCGTAATAACGTAATGCATTCCTAGAGAGAACCCGCCTGAGTTCAAGCACGTTTACAAACCTACATGAAAGATACGCAGAAAGACAGATGAATATAGAGACCAGCAGATAGACGAAAAGATAGACGGGAGAACCTTTCGGGTGTATGGAAGAATCCACATCAAGTGAAAACTAAACGGCACTCTGGACTTAAATTTGAGAACCCGGAAATACACGCGAAGTTGAAATATCACCGAATGATTCAATACAGATTTGTAAGAACCATCCAACCACTTTTTTCTTCAATGGGCTTAGATGTAGACAGTAATATTGCAAGGTCCACGTTTTCACAACAACTTGAAGAAAACAACAAGAAAACGACGGGGAAATCACAGTTCAACACTACATTACGTTCATGTACAGTTCTTCACTTAAAAAGCTAAATCATAAAAAAAAAACATAAAAATCTCATCAAAAGTTATTTCATTTACCAATTTGTCCTAATTTTGTGTTCCATTAAAAGTGTAAATGTTTAAGTACGTCGGTAAGTGATTCCTTTCATTCAGTGGAGTAATGTCACTTTTTCATAGAGGAAACTTAGAGGGGAGGCAAAGACTTGGAGTGAAGAAGTTGGTGGAGCACCACCATCAGTTGGCACGTATCCTACAGAGGAAATTTTTTGATAGAAATGCCTCTCATAATGCCTGGAAATGGCGTTTCCCACTGCACATTCCAGGTGTTATTTTCATTTTTTCAGAGGGGGAGTGGGGACAAGACATTTGCCGGGGACTCCCTACCCCTTTCCTTACACCATTGCATTTATTCGATATCCCATTGCACATCTCTGTATCAAGTGCACAAGTTGAGTGTGCAGTACAGGCATCGTTTCTTCGATGATGAAACAAACAGCACCCCCCTCACCATCACCCCATGTCCCCTGCCCACGACTCCCTTCGATATTACAATATTTTCAATTATGGTAGATAATTCCTTTACCTTTTTCTCGATCATCGCTTTGGTCTTTTTGTCATGTTACCGTATGTGTTTTCATTGTCACTCTTCATTGCTGGAATGACTTTCAATACTGACGTGTACGGGAGAAGTGTCGTCGTCTTCGTTTGAAGTCGGCTCACGTTCGTCCCGCTCTTGATCGATATCAGAAACGTTCGATTTTTCACTGCGTACTTCGGCAGACGGATTGGTCACGTCACTTTTTACGGGGTCAATGGCGTGTCCGAAAATAGCTGAAAGTGCCAAGGCGACTTCGGTCGAGTTGTTTGATAGTTCCCTCCCTCTGGGATGTCTTATTGCGTGTATTTCCCGTTGACGTCTCTGAAGCCAGCTGCGACGTACGTAGAATATGTTATTATCTACGGAAAGAGGTAATATAAACTCATTGCAGGAATACATAGAAAGATGAAAAATGAGTCGAAATACATTTTAAAAGTCATGAGGAAGTAGCGAGATAATGTTACACGGTGACATTATACAAGTACATAATGAATTTACACGATGTTACCTACACAAAAAGAGAAAAGATAAAATTGTGTGACATTCAAGAACATCACAAACAGGAAAAGGATATTAAATGTTACGAGGACGTCACACGTAAAGTTCAAATGAATAAAAGTGTAACCGAGTTACTGTGTGTTAAACGTTAATCAATTCATCACTATGGCGTTTCAACAAGTTTTCAACTCTATTCAGGTTTAGAGAGTCTCTTTGAGTTGTTTCATGGAACTCACTAAATTTCCCTTCACCTGTCTGACTTGATTCAAATACCAATGACAAATAGCCAAACCAAGAGAATTCCCATGTGTCACATACAATTAATGAGCAGGTAATTAACGATTCATTTTTTTTTTAATATTTGTGACCAGACATTTTTTTTACATTAGTACTAATCATACGCATACAGCCACTCCGAACGGGGTCCACAACTCAAAATTTTTGACAGTTTTTCCGAACTATTGGATGTGAAACGTGACTACCTATGCTAATTAAAAGCAGTGTCATGCGTTTGCACTCATCAAAAACCTCACATATTGAGCCCCTTTAAGCAAGATTGAGAACGTTTGTTAAATCCGTATGAGATAAATAAACAATCGTAACTTTGCGGGTAGTATACTTTGGGACTATACGGTCATCATGTGTTTCGCTATACACCATGCATATGCTGCCTCCAAAGTACGTTTCGGGTTGTTTTTAACCTTTGCCATTTCCTGAGCTGAGAAAAATGTGACATACGATACATCCTTAGACAGTCATTCTGTAGAAAATAATGTTTACCCCAAAATTGCTGTAGGAGAGTTGTGAAGAATTAAAGAGACATATTGAGTTGCGTCGTAAAATTCACTAAATTATCCTAACGTGTCAAGTTTCTTTCTTACACTCTAATAACAAGTGGTCTAACTTAGAGGATCCCCAAGGGTCACACACAAAGGAACATAAAAGGAGTGAGTCATCAACGATTCAAAGTGGTTTTCTGAAAATTCATGACCAGACACTTTTCACGTTAGTTCTAATTCATATGCACACAGTCAGTAGAAGTTAGAAGTCTACTATGTTTCTATTCTTCAAAATCCTAAAAAAAGAAAAATATCAATATCAACTCGATAAGTCCCTTTAAACTCGATCAGAAGTGACTATTTACACAAGTCTAGCATATCCTTAAGCAAAAGAGAAGGTCTGTATGAACAATATAACATTGGCAGCCCTCGAGGGTAAACTGAATAGTATGTGTTGACTGTTTAAACCATGAACAGGTTTATTCATCATGAGACTGGGCCTTTGTACTCATTTCTAGCCGTCCAGGGTCACATAATATGCTAGTTTATATTTTCTTGTTTAGTTTTAAACGTTAATAACGGAAATATGCATGGGAAAGTCTAACGTAGAAAGACGTAAATTACAATTAAAGAAAACCGTCTGAAATCACTTCACGATATCTTCATTTATATTTCAGATATCTAAAATGGAAATTCAGTCAACTTAAAATTGCAATCTGTGGCCTGTGAAAATAACATTGTAGTTGAAGATATTTGAAAGCAGCTCACTGAGTTGATATCAGTAAAGATTGCGGTGATTTTGAAGTATACAAACACACGACAATACTCACAATTAGCATAATTAATCAAGTTTCACATCCATGAAAACTGTCAATTTTTTCAAATTTTTGACCGTTACTTGCTCTGATTGTGTGCATGTGAATGTACTAATGTGAAAATGTCTGGTCACAAAGTTTCAAAAACCAAATTTAATCGTTGTTTACTCACTCATTAATGTTCCAACGTATGTAAAACTTTGGGATCCTTTTAGTTTGACTGTTTGTCATAAGTATGTGAAGGAAACTTGACCGGTTTAGAAAAATTGAGTGAATTTCACAAAACAACTCAATGAGCCTCTTTAAAGTTGAGAGTCCCTTAATTCCACTGCACATACTGAACTTTAATGTTGGATACCTATACTTCCAGTCAAGAATGTCTGACTTAATTCAGACATCTAGACATGTGGAATTAAAACGTCTTCCATGAGTGCACAATAGCTACCTAATGCCACTTATTAAACTGGACGTCTGTGAAAATGTATTGAAAAATGACATCCGTTGAACGGATAATGAAGAACATTATGTTGGATGTTAGAGCAGCATATGTAGTTGTGGCATATATCGTACATAACTTTTATTCCTCCAAATCCAGAATGGCAAATGTCCTTATCAGATTTGTCGTAAGACATGATCTACCAATGGCAATATCTGTTAGGAACTATCCCAGAAGAGAAGATAGTTTTTAGTTTTTTTTCAATTTTTTCTAATGTTGACGTCCCATAGATCTAATATTCATGAGCATATGTTTTATGCATCTGTCTAGCACGAACATGGAATGTTGTTTGGTTAAAGGCCATCGACATTAATTTTAATTCTGGAGGTAAACATTTTGAATGTGATAATGTTGCAATCCTAACCTTGTTTGGGGTTTTGGCTGCTTTTTTTTTTTTGGGGGGGGGGGGTTGGGGAATAACCTTGATGCGGGCAACAGAGTGATGAATATTTAATGTATGCAAATATAGATAAATGTAACAAAGTAAGCCGAGAAGGCAAACCAACACATAGATCTAACATCTACATCAATATTACACTTCACAGCGATCCTCGGTCCGTTTTTTTTTAATCTACCCTTTTGGAATATTTTCTTTTGGCATAGGCCTAATTGGACTTTTATGCACGACGTTCAAGAACAGCTGCTTAGAAAAGCATGTTGTGCAGATTAGATTGTAACTGACATTGGCAGTGGTCGAAACAGGCACAGTTTGTAGATAGATGGCAACCAACGAGCTGCTAATGCAGCAATGTATGGTTCGAGAGAGTGGAAATTGCTAATTGGAGGTGAATCGTGGATTTTATAAAGAACAGCGCGGACAATGAAACAACTTTTAGCATCTATGGGTGATGCTGCACTTATAGAACCTTCTACGAAATGTCAGGGTTAAAAAATGGGGATCTATTTCTCTGTTACTTGCCTCCACTTCACATCAAGAGAAATAAAATTCTACATAGAGTATGTTAAGTTATAAGTGAAATGGGAACCTTGACGTTAGAAACTTTAGTATGGCGACCATTTTTTTTAATATACATATGTGTGCGGCAAACTGTCATGAAGTTGAACCTGAAGATATTGAAACTGCAGTTTCCTGTTTCTCAGTATAATATTTTCATAATAATCCGTCTCAACATCTCCTTTAGATTGACTAATTGCATATATAAAGTAGTTTTAATAACTATCTCAACACATTCCATCCCACACAACCTCTTCTCCCACCTATACTCAAACACACATACGCACACACTGTAAATGTCTTGTGTGTTATGTGACATAGTGGGATGGGAGAAGAGAGAACTATACTCAGTTGAGGACACAGACAGACGGTATCCCTAGGACAGAATTTTGTCGAGATTACACTCCTGATACATAGAATGTGAGGAAAGCGTCATTATACTACCCGGATCAAACGCGGTATGAAAGCTTACCAGCACTCTTGGCATCGAAAATAAAAGTGCAGCTGTTGTGATGAGACAAGTAAGTGAGAGACTGACGTACATAAACATATCTACGGCATCATGCCAATGGATACTCACCTTCTGGTTTCGAAACAGTACGGCAAGAAACGTAATGGACGAATGCCCCCAGAAAATAGCAATAACCCCGCCGGTAAGTCCTGTTCAAGAGGCCATACAAAAGTGGGTTGAGAGCAGTGTTAGCGAAGACGATGCGAATGGCTAAGATCTCGGTCCTTTGACTGTAAAATATCCCCGTCTGATTCAGTACAATAGAAGCCTTGAGGGAGAAGAACAGGAGAAAAGAGAAAATCAGTAAGAACACTCGATCTACACAGATGAGTAACGATGGTATGTCTTTTACAAGGTTTGTCTAATAGTTGTACACAAGGAAAGCCTCTCGGAACGACATCCGTCAAAGACCAACAGGATCGTAAAGGGGGGGGGGGGGGGAAGGGATAGAGAATTTGAGTCCAGAATGCATTGTGGTATCTATCGATGATGTAATCTGACTAGCCTCGCTGTCCACGGTAGTTAAATATATAGTCAAAACAATTGAACAACATGGCCAACAGTACATTGACACGATTTTGCCAATATGATTTGTTTAAAAGCTGTAATTTGAGTCTTCTGTCAATCGCCAGGTCATCTACCTTTGTTCTTCATCAGAGTTCAGGGAAGAGAAAGTATAGGGTGAACGATCAACTGTCACAAAATCTGAAAGAGAACTACGCACTCATTTTCCAGATACTTAAATATGAAAATTGTCTCGACATTTTTGCTAGCCCTGCAAAATTCAGACTCTCCAAGAAAGCATAGCAGTCATATCATATCTAGAATTTGAAATTCTAGCTAAAAGTTCAAGGTTTCACCTCAAGCGAAGATCCCAAAGGTGAAAACGGTTTTATGTTTTATTGCCTTTTTCTTTCTCCCTCGTTCGAGTGAAAGTTTTTTATGTCGATTGTACATATGGTAGGATTAAAGACCTTTGAATTCAGTGAAGATAATTTCATACCAGATTGGAAGATACAGCAAAGGTCTCCAGAAAAGGAATCCATCTTTAAAGACAGTATCTATGGTTAATTTTTATGATATCTAAAATCCACATTTTTAAAAGATACCTTACTTTTAGTTCTATTCCCTCACTTGCAGATCTCTCCAGTTTCTCTTATTTATGGAAGGGGGGGGGGGGGGCTGTTATAAAATCATAACATTATGTACCTCTGGTGTTTTCGTGGATCATAATAAACCGTATTTGTACCTCCTCCCTTCCACAGGAGAGTAGTTTGTATACTGTAGAGCTCATTCCGAGTGTACTCTTACAATTGTCTTGTCACTTGTAAAAAAAATATGGATAGTTGTTTGAGAAAAATTTGATATGAGCCTCCAACTGAAAAAAAACTGTGAGTTTAAAACTAAAATCAGGAAGACTCCGGTGCCTCTTGATAAAAATCATTTAACATTTTACTTTTTTAACAACAAAAGGACGATAAGAAAAGTTAAATTTTAAACTGCTGACTGAGGTAGCAGGTTTGCCAAAACAATTCGGTTTTCGAATTCATTTATATTCATATGATTCGTAAAGTATGTTTATATCTTATTTGGTAAGACTTACAAAAATGTACAGTTATAAAGTTTTCTTAAGACAGAGTTGACCTCTTCTCTTTATCAAAATTGCTTTGGGCATTTTTTTTTCATTTTTTCCTCTATTCTATTGTTCTCCTGGTTGCTGTTGCATTCTTGGAATATTTTTTCAATCACCTATAAGCTTCCATTGTATTTTCCCAGTGACTGGCTGATTCGCAAATTAGTCGAATGACGTCACGTAATTATCAGCATCAGTGGTTTTGAAGATTGTGGTTTAAATTGGTTCAATATTCCAACCGTTTCTACAGTAACTGCAGGGGCCAAATCAACCGATTGTGCTCGGGGAATAACAAGCAGCCACCGCACAACAAGTGTTCTCCAAACATGGCAATCACTGTATATGCTATGGGCCTATACCCCGTAATCGGATTATCCCACAATACATGAACTGCACACTCATCGAGTATGGTACTCTTTTGCAAAAGCTATTACTTTTGCAAAAGCTATTGCTTTGTGCTATTTGTAAGGTCTACTTGAGTAAGATAAGGCCCAGAGGAACAGTGAAATGCCAAAGGCCAGGGCCCCAAGTTAGAGAGGTGGAGGTGACCAAACTGGTCCTTTTGACGGGGCTAACGAAGCCCGATTTCATCCTCGGGGTTGACGATCCAATGAAAAATGGAAAAATTGACTCAAAAGTAGGATAACGAATAGGGAATTTGTTTCTGTTGGAGAAGATGTGAAAGTAAGAAAATAGCAGGTAAAGCCACTGTCGTGTGTCAGAATTAAATGAATTGAAATAAAAAATAAAAGACGTGAGGGAGAAAGAGAAGTTGTACAGCCAATTGTGCGTACCGTGCCATAATCGTAAGCTCTACTTCTTTTTGGTTGGGGGCCCTGAATTCCATATCCAATATAAGAGGTTACAAACAGCAGGACCTCCCACAACTACCCCCTCATTCCTCAACCCCCTTTCTTGAAGAAACTATCAACCACTTCTTATTAGCTATACTGTTTTAAGAAATGATGATAATTGTTTAATTTAATATGTTTCTCCCCAGCAGCTTGTGTCCAAATATTTTATGTAATTAGACTTGAGATATCCGTCCGTCAGGGAGTTGTTGCTCAGCCTGAAGTTGACATCACCACTGGGCTCTTGCACTTTTATCCAGTCTATATTGTCCGTTGGTAGAGCACACGGCGGGATATTTCAGGCTGCAAATTTGTTCCATTATTAATCAAGTCAAAGGACGAAACATTACGGTATAGGTCACATGGGTTGTATGGGTTTTTTGATGCTTTGAAAAGTTTCGGATGCTGATCTTCATCAAAACATGTATTTATATGCAGTTAAGTTTATTTCCTACGATCCACACATAGGAATACAAATATTAGAGAAACGACCCTTTCGGAAAGACGTGGCGCTCTCGTTGAAAAAGAAAACAAATAAAACAGTACCAAATGGAAGCAGGTAGAATACACAGATGAGATCAACAATGAATAAAAGTGTACAAGAAAGTAAAACGAGCTTTGTGATTCTTTGCCAATATTCATGAAGAACACGGGACAACATATACATACCAATTTTGGAATTCAAGCACCTTATCCTTCTAGCAAGCATGCTTACACTAACCTCTTTTTACCACTGCGTGTACTGAGCAGTTTTACATGTTTTCACGATTAGACCTGTGGTGACTTCAAGTGAAATTTGACCTTGACCAGTGGGAATCATCTACTCCTATGACTCAAACATTTGCTCCATGATGTGTGTGCTACAGTATGTCAAGTATCTTCAAACCAGGGAGCTGACTACTGTACCTTAAAGGGAAATAGGGCGTTTGTTTTAGAGCAAACATCCATATTTTTGAAACCAATGTTTGTGGACGTAGAATGGTAGATTATTCAAAATAAGAAAGGACAGAAGCCTACTTTTCAAGAAATAAGGTCCTCACAGATAGAAATTCAGTTATTTGTGGCTCAAAACTAATTTGTTCACCCAAACTTTTCAAAATTCAAATGATGCATCTTCCGTTACTCGTCACATACACAGCGTTTTGAGGAGATGAAGCTTTGGTAGATGTTTATTGATGAGACTGAATGGTTTAATAATGATTACCACTATTGTCTTTTGCATGTCATGTTGGGGTATTCTAAACGCCCTATTTCCCTTTAAAAAAACACACTGTGAATTTGGTGGAGGGCTAAAATAAAGAGATTACTATTACAGAATAGCATAGTGTACAGGTCGTAGAAGTACACAACACTGAATCTACAGGCTACAAACTATACAGGTGGATTTTTTACATCATTGAGAGTCCCTATTCTGTCATTTTAATTCTGTATGTATGAGCTGCGTAAGCTATATTGGTTACGTCTATTGAGTGACATCCCCAAATAAAATAAACAAATTAAACCACAGGTGAGAGAATTTCAAAAGGCTTATAACGAATCACAAATTTGACAGGCAGAAACCTGAAATGCATTACCATGTCAATCAACTTAGCAATAGCTAGCATATGGCTGTAATAACACTGCTAGTTATAATAATACACTCACAGAATTATTTACCTAAATTATGTAAAATAAGAACTCCATAACTTTTATGCAAAATTAATGTAAGCAGTATTTGTAAATTTTACATAATTTTGATAAATTTTACTACATTTTAGTAAAATTGTTATATCATAATGTAAGACTTACATTAACTGTGTGTAAAGTTTTAACAAAAAGTTATGGAGTTCTTATTTTACTTTACGTTTTTGTGAGTGTAGCTATACGCATGCGTCGTACGGTAGATTCCTCAACCACTATTCAGTAATCAGTATACACAAGGAATGGCGACCTCTGTTACGTAACCTCTGACAATGTAATAACATACTATGCCAATACTTGTGACCTAATTAAGGTGCACTTATCAATTCTAATTTCCGTATCATTCTGTCACAAACGGGACCGACGTTTTTTTTTTTTTTTGTCTAAAAGCTGGAATATGAGTTGTACTGGCAATCACATGATAAGTAGTAGTACCTTTGTTCTTCGTCAGTGGTTCAGGGAAGAGAAAGTAGGAGAAACGATCACCTGTCATAAAATCTGAAAGAGAATTACGCATCCATCTTTTAGATGTTTGAAGATGAATATCGTCTTGACATTTTTGTGGGTCCTACAAACTTCAAACTCTCCACGAAAGCATAGCAGTCAATAGCCATTACTTGGAATCAAACAGACAAATCGGAATGGATATGAATATCTATGTAGCCTATACGCAAAAATGACCCTTAAACAATGTTTTTTCACAGTGGTTATGACATATTAATTTATGAATTTCACTTTCATCGACAAATTTTCAACTCATATTTCAGCTTCAAAAGGTCAAGGGATATTTTCTGCAGCAGATAAAAAAAACAAGTGGATGGAGCACTTTCGTGGGGTGCGATTTAATCAATATATTGAAATGAAACTTTGTAAACCTGAGAGGTTCAAAGCAAATGTTTGAGCTTAAATTGAATGTTAATTTGTATGGTTTTTGGTTTTTCAATGACGGTATGTCAAGCAGAAGATAACAAGTTAAATATAAAACCGATAAGTACGAAAGTTCGAAAATTGTTTGATTTTCTTCTTTCGATCGTCCCTGCACGGTGAAGAGTCTGATGTACCACATACTAGGCACACGAGTGTTCATACCTCTCGTCGAGATTTTGAATCATGGATATTTGAAATATTGTACCAAAAATTCTCGTTTTTTTCCCTCTTATGTAATTCGCGAATCCGTTTCTAAAAGCTGATCATTTTCGAATATGGCAATGCCCCATGTAGCACGCCAACATTAATTTATACGTTTAATGAGTTAAACATATGAAGGTCTGTATATTGTCACACAGCGGAGCGAGTTAGTAATAATTAATATTACGAATGCGGTGGCTGCATTATTGTACCTAGTCAACATCTCTATACAGCCTTGAAGCACAGTACTTCTTTGACCCTATACCGACCGACACTGTATGTTGCTGGTAGTAATATCCACGCAGATGCATAGAGGCTATCGACACTTTTTTTTTGCTTTACGTTTAATTTAGATTAATGTCTCAAGGGATTGTAGACTCACCATCTGGTAGCTACATTATCTTTGGTAACAATATTTTGTGTAGCACCGTAAACAAATAAAGGTTTCTTTTTTTGTAGTTTATTGCAACTTTGAAATACGACACCAAAACAAGCCAGAACTTAATTAATAATTATTGGTATCCAAAAAAGCTGTTTTTGGACTGAAAGATTTTCCATGAGGTCCTACCCTATAGTGTACCTGTATCTTTAACCCTACTCTCCGCCATCAGATTTTATTTTATCTGATCGCCAGAAGGTGAGTGCAACCAAGCCACAATATAAACTGCGGCTTGATGTCCTTTCATTTCTTCGAAATAGGTTTTGAACGTCACTCACTTACAATCACGGATATTGTAAATTTGTGATGCACATCGCCACTGTCGATGAACATTTTCCTTGGGGTGGATACGGTGGGCATAAGGTGACATGCGAGATGAAAAATTAACCTTTTTTTAATAACTTATCTCGACAAACTTTTGCAAATTGCCGACTTACATGTAGACTAAGTCGGAAATGTTTACTTCGCGTATTAAGGCGGTAACTTGACAATTTGCAAAATGTTGTCAAGATAACAAAGTTATTTGTAACTCGGTATCTCGACAATTTGCAAGATTTTTAGGCGATATCGAGTTAATTGAATGAAACTAGATGGAGTCATTGGACAATCTTAAGAAGGGAGTTTTCGAAGAAATCATTTGAAGACTAACCGAAGCACAATACTGAAAAAAACATCCCACATGAATGATCTCTTTGGTAACACTACATCTGGAGAAGGGGTGGTGGTGGGGGGGGGGCTCCAATAACAAAAATACATTACCAGGTACGGTGACCACGATAATACAAAGATAGCTGCCATTATCAGCACAATGACGGCGATTCGGCTTTCTTTCGTGAGCTTTGGATCCATCGGTTTATTCTCTAATGGGCATTCGGATACCGAGCTACTCTTCTTCCTTCGTTTCGTCTTGAGTCTGTCGGAGGCAGAGACGATAACCGCGACGGATTTCTTTCTCCTTCTTTTAAATTTGAATAATTCCCAGGCGATGAGAATCGAACAAAAGTTGAAAACGACAAGACTCAACAAGAAAGATGATCCGTAAAATATTAAGATGGCGGCGTCGTAGGGGTCGTTGGGGGTCCACGAATTCAAGCAGACGAACCAACCGTGCAGGGGGGATATTTCATCACTCTGCAAGATCGGGGTCAGGAGGGTACTTCCGAAACTGAATGCGAAACAGAGAAAGACGCATACCGTGACTTTCGTAGAGTCCCATTTAGTACGGTGATATATCGGTTTGACGAGGGCGATATATCGATCTATCGTCATCAGAACAAGAATGAAAAACGACATTTTAAGGCAAGACCAGGCGAAATAGTATTGAAGCGTACATGTGACCCTGTAGCCTATCCACCTGTTAATTAATGTCGAAGCGAACGACAGGGAATGTGTAGATAGTAAACAAAATAGATCGGTAACAGTAAGGTAGACAATTAACAAATCGGCCATTTTTTTTCGATTTGAGATAATCTTGACGGCGACCGAGAGCGACAATATATTTCCCAATCCGGCGGCAACGAATAAAAATATGTAATAAGAGATCCCTCCGATAAATTCCTTTAATGTTAATTTCATGTCGAAGAGGTTTTCAGAGGTATTGCCTGGTGACGAATCGGGCAGGACGGATCTATCGACGAAAGCGGGACTTCCGGTTGAATATGTCGGCGTAAGTAACGCCATTATCGACTCACGTACGTCCGGTAAACAGAAATGAATTATGGAATTACTAGCGTGTTAGTTCTTAGATTCCATCGTCAGTTTATTTCCATCACATTCGTTTGACGTGGCGGCAACCATACTCCACCATCGCGTAAAACCTACAGCAAGTTCCTGATGTAACACTACACTCGTACGGCACACCAATAGTACGCTCAACTGTAGAAACGGTGATCGCCATTTCGAACTGAGAAGGACTACTTCCCAAACGATTTTTATTCGTAACAAGTGCAACACGAAACTGTCTCCTCGTTGTCAGGTTGAAGGACTACAACCTTGAACACCAACATTCATTCTTCTCCTTACTATCAGTTAGGCGCGAATCCATAGGGGATGAATTTCTCTATACAAACAGAAAAGACACAAGTTTGTTTGTGATCAGGTCTCCACGAGTGCGTGGTTCTTGACTGAGTGTAATTGAGAATTGATGCGATGTACAGAATCTCGCTCAAAGGGTGCTGCTGTGAATAGTATCGATTTTAGTTACGCAACGGTTATCTCTTTGTACCAGAGTGACCACAGAAGGTGCCAATCACTGCCAGGTAGATGAGCACTCCAGAAGGCGATATCCTCTCGTCAGGGAGTTCCTCTAACAACTCCCTGCTCTGATGCAGACCGAATGTGTACATACATGATTGTGATGAAGCAAACTGAGCAAATTTCAGTAAAGACTGCATGAACACTCCAGTGCGATTACATTAAAATTATTCAGCTTTTGAAGTGTGAAAAGAAAACGTTAAGTCACATATCTAGAAAACAGGAACTAACATGTGTTTCAAGCACTCTGTGGTTTTCCATACGGATGTTGTTATCTATTGTGTGTTTCGTTTTCGATTATGTCTCCAATTAGCCCCCGTATGTAAATCTGTTTGTACTATAGTACTAGTGTGTTCTGGAATACGGTAACAACACCATTGTGAGCCGGCTTAGCTCCGATACAAGGCCAGAGTTTCCGTTTGGTACTGTGATAAACAGGAACCCGGAGACTGATGTAACTTCTAAACATCCATACGAAGTCAGGTACGGCAGATGGGAGGCTGAACCTTACTTTCCCCAGGTGGAGAAAACTAAGGGCGGAATGTAATCGTTACGGTGAAGTTTGTCACCCTCTACAAACCTCGCATGGAGATAACTCAATCGGTGTTGATTACTTCGTTTTTTTTTGCTACTAATGCCAATACTACTAATGAAGAAGAAGAAAAAGAAAAATCAGTTCAAACGAAATCAGTGACGAATCTCATAATATTTTGAGACATTTCAAAAAGGACGGTCAGAAATATACACAATAGGCTAACTTTTGGTTAGTCATATACGGAGCCAACACCGTCTTGCATTAGTCTGATTTATGTGCTTGTGTATAGTCAAACAAAAGAATATAAATGTGTGTAAACTTACACAAACATCAGGCAAACAGTGGCGGCACCTGTTGGGGGGGGGGGGGGGTACAGTACAGGCAGTACCAAAGGAACTCAGTGAAGTGCCGTCAGAACATCATGAGCTAACAGCTGATGTATTTCCGAGTGTTTTGTCAAGTGAAATTAAGAAAAAATTTCTTTGGGATTCTGACGGTCAAGGGCAAAAGCCGGATAAGATGTGTGCGTTCAAACCTACAGTGTCACGGTGCATTCAGATTTGAAATTAAATTCAAATTGCACATTTTTGTTTCTATAGTCTTCAAAAAGTAACTTACAAAACTTTTTCCTACTACTCAAGCTCGGAATGCTGCATGACCATTTAGCGCAATTTAGACCAAATATAGCGCATGTGTTTGACACTGCCACTCTTTCCATCTACTGAATGACTGCGTGGACGTCTTTCCCGTCACACATCCCTTCCCAGGGAGATTTCATTCAGAATATTGTTCCCGCCTTGTTTTCTAGGGTCTTCCATTACGTCACGGCAGCCGAGAAGGGGAGGAGAAAACAATACGGTTTTTTCGAGTCCATCAAATTTTTGGAAAACAACATTCGATTTATTCCGCATTATATAGCACTGTGTAACTTTGGTTTGTTACCGAGACCCACCAACTTTAAAATGGTTTTTTAGAAATCGTTGGATGAGAGGGTCGAAAAACTATAGACTGGCTTTACCTTGTAATGTTTGGTCACGTCCGTATATTTGAAAGCTCTCACGAAAATGTTCAAGTTGTAATCCTCCTTTCTTGGAGTACCCCCTCATTTATTTAGACTTTTTCCTTTGAGGATTTTTGTAAAAAAAAATGGAGAATAGAGGAAGCTATATCATTTTCTTTAACAGACCTCAAACACGGCTCAGCGTTTGCGAGTTCTACAAATCGAGGGCGCTATGTAACAATCACGTCCAGAGCTATTTTTGTATAAATAAATGACTCTGACACGTCATAACTGGACCGGAATAACGGTTTAGTTTCAGTCAAGTACCAGCCCAGAAGAAAATTCCAGTTGATACCTGTTAACATTTTAACTGGTTTAAATAGGTAGCAAGAGGTAATGAACAGGTACCGGGTGGTTTCAACTGGCTTTAACAGATAATTGATCCAAAACCAGTTGATACCTGTTAGCTGCCTGTCGGTTAAAACAGGTAAATTACTTGTTACATCAGGTAAATTACCTGATACAATAGGTAACTTGCATACCTGTTTCAACATGTATAGACCTACTTATGAGAATGTACCCTGTTTTGCCAAAAGAGAGCTATGAGATAGAGGTGAATGACAGTTTTTGTGAAAATTGATCTTTTCTTTTCATTAGAGGGCAACATTATAACTCCTTTGTCAGCATATCAAAGAACTTAAACACCAATGACTGAACTAAAACACAAAATTGTATGAACTAGCCCACCTTCGCCATACACTGATTATACATACCTAGGTACTATACCAAAACAGTAACATTAGATAAAATCCAAACAGAATTTTCTTGTGGAATTTGACAGGTTTTCATATGGAGGAAATATTTAATTTTTATCTCAGCATATAGGAAAATGTTAACACCTTTAATATTCTTTTAGAAAAATAGTGGTCCACTCTGGACCTTTCAGACCCTCAAAAACTTGTTGAAATACGTCAGAACAGTTGAAATATTTCTACTTCAACTTACTAGCTGTAAAACCAGTTAAACCCAAGTTGTTACCTGTTAATAGGCTACGTGTTGAAACCTGCCAGTTCCATGTTTAAACCTGTCAGTATCTGTTGATATCTGTTAATACCTCAGTGTTGAAAACCTGTTAATATCTGTTCCAATTACCTGTATTACAGGTGTTGATCTGGAATTTTCTGATCTGGAGTGTTGTAGCAGAAACCCCCTCATGTTACCCTACAACCAATTTTAAAGTTTTCCCTGCTCCGTGTGCTCTGCAGTGATGCCTTAACTACTAGCCGGGTTATACTTCCTTATGCAAGGACCCAATTTTGGACTTGTTTCTGGGTGGTCTCAAGATAGTGTCAGGTCGAGTCACGAATCCTCACAGTGCAAGACGAAAGCCTTGCCAAAATCGATTCATTCCCTCTAGTCTGAGTTTGAGATGGTCTCTCGTAGCGTCAGGTTAAACTTCACCAAACTTAACTAAACTTAACGGTTTCAAGGTTAGAACTCCGGAGCAGTGCCGTTTTGGATTAGCCTACTTTAAAGTATGGTCCAGCCACAAATTTAGCTTGGATATGTTGAAGAGGATCCATTCTTGTGAAATTTCCATTCAGTTCCCATGTGTGGTTCTCAAGATTACCAGTTGAAGTTACCGTCCCCTTGGCTACCAACTGTGTACTTGAAGCAAGTAGGAGTGACATCATCTCCTCACATGGCTGAATAGTCTTTTGTTTTGTTTTTTTATTATTGAAATTTTTATTTTGACCTTGAAATGAATTTGTGGTCAGCTTAGGTACTGGTCGTGTGAAGGTCGCAAAACTCTCTTACCCCTCATATGCACATTATGATAGCACCAGAAATTGGTGTAAAGTTTAAAGAAAAGACATAAAATGCATTATCAATTTGGGGTGATAACAGAAAGAAGAGATTGGAATTCAAGTACAGTCACGGTGAAGGGCCGCATGATAAACTTACGATTCGAGCGCTCGGAACTTTCCTTCTAGAGTTATTCTTCTATTTTTTCTATTCTTCTATTTTTCTAGACTTTGATTTTTTACTTCAGTTAATTTCTCATATGTTCAAAACGCACAAAAGTATCAACAAAAATATCTAAAAAAGTATCACCGAAATCAAGATTATATTTACATATAACGGACAATGTAAAAAATAACAGAACTGTTCATCAGAGTTGAACTTCGAGGCTTTACAGAATTCCTTGTCCAAATGTGACATAGACATGAGATCAGTGTATAGTGACCGCTTGCTGTTATTGTTCGCTAGCTTTAATTTAAGGACCGGTTACGCGACACAGATTTATTCCAATACTCGGCAACCGGGTCAAGTTTCGTTTACTTAAGTTATTGCAAAGGCATAACCTAGGCTATGTATTTCTATGGCGGTGGGTGGTGTTTCTACGAGCAAATCACTGTCTTAGGCCTTACTTTCATTTCAAGACTACAGCCGTCGTTTTGTAATGACTGATATCGTTAGAATTTAAGGAAGACCAATTCCTATTCTCTCTTATGCCATATTCGGGGCCTTAGACTGAACAGTGAGTATTTGGAAGCCGTTTTTTGCATATGATATAGGCCTAGCGGCCCTAGCCTAACAGGCGTAGGCTAGGCTAACGTAGGCCTAATACTACGTATTAAATTTAACGTTCAGTAACCAGTCGATTTGCATACCTTGTTACATTAACACAATAACAGTACAGCAAAGTCTACTCTCGACATAGGCCTATACTGTTTAAGATTGGGCTCGTGAATGTGGTGTTCACCAGTGGAAGATGACTTGATTTCGTGAAAACTTTCCTTCCAGACATACTGTACTACTGACTTTGGCCTAGGCTAGTGCTACCTTGAACATCCCTGTTCAAATTTTCATATAAAGTGTTTTCCCATCAACTCTAACAAGCACTGTAAATATCAGCTTTTTCTACCTGTTGTAGTCATCATCACCTTGAATATTTGTCTATGTGTCAATTTTTAACTGCAAAATGCCTACGCCCCAGACTTTAAAGGTTGCCTCGCGCTCGCAAGTTCTGGCCTGCGCAGCGTCCTCCTTGAATTCGGCATCTGGCGGCGCAAGAGCCTACTAGCCGCTTGATCTGGCCGCACACGTGGGAGAAAGTAGTCGGGGCCGCGCATCGGGCCGACCGCTGTTGAAAGTACCGTCTCGAAATCCTTTGAATTCATTCGTAGCCTATTCGATTTGAGTGGTTGAGCAACTTGGGCCCGTCGCTGGGTGAACAGCACCGCCGGAGCTGGCTAGTCTGCCAAAGTGCATCAACTTCTATATACCTACTGCACAGCAGAAACTGTGTACGGTGTACGGTGGTTCTCCCTTGCGCTTCCAGTAGAAATCTTGTGCATAATCCTAAGCTTTCTGTGTTTGATGCATCTGCACTGGCTGTATAATTCAATTTTGTTTTGGTTAAGTCCCATAGTTTTAAGTCATTAGTGTCAGTGAAGTTGCATTTTTTATAGTCACCTGTCTTACAGTATGAACTTCCCATCCAGAGTGGAGGCGCAGTCGAAGTCCCAGTGGTGGCCAATCGAATATTTTGTTGAAAACATTCTAAGTCCACTAATTCTATAATCTGAGTGGAGGCGCAGTCGCAGTCCCAGTAGTGGCTGATCAAATACAGTGGCCGATCAAATACTTTGTTGATGAATTTAGTCTAAGTCCACTGATTCTACAATCTGAGTGGAGGCGCAGTCGCAGTCCCAGCATACACTCACTTACACCTTCTCATGATTAGGACCACCTATTTTCCTTGAGAAAATGAGGAAAACTCCATTTTGAGCTATTTGCTGTGTATGGTATGTGTAATTTGGCAATCTGACACAGTGTGTTCACTCAGGGATTGTGTAGTTTTTCACTTTGTGAAGGAATTGGGTTGAAATTTCGGATCCAGGTAATGAAATGTGATTCGTGTACCCGGGTTACTCGCAAAAATCCTAGAGTTCATCATGGCTAAATGCATCCTACTTGATTTAAACTTGGTATATAAATTTACTTTGTCGTCATGCAGTAACTAACGTAATATTGAAGATGATTAGCTAAGCTTTAGTGACAACTGTTGCAGTGAACATCATTACTGTACTTTTTCTCACAAACTTGTTGTTTTACAGTTTACTGTAACGTTCCAACATATTTAGCGACAGATTGCAGCTGAATAGTAAGTCACATACATTCTTGTTATTGTTGTATATCCCAATGTCTAACTTTCATTGCTCAATATAGTGGCCTTCCACAGAAGAATTCTGTGATTATTAGGCACAATTTCAGTTGAGTAAGTAATGAGATATTCTGTACAAGCCAGGCAGTGGTTTTGTTTGGGTTTGTTACTTCATACTCTATGACTTTCATCCCTTTTCATATGGAAGCCTTGGGTCCTTGGGCTGATGTTGTGAAAGATGCATCAGAAACTGAAAGTAAGAAGTAATCTTGCTCACAAATTGGTGTGAAGGTGATTGAATTGTTACTGTAATTGAAATTTGTTCTTCTAGCAACTAGTATGCATAGTGACAAGAATTCATCAGTACATATGTCAAGTCCAACATTAATTGGAATTAAGTTCTTTTTCCTTTTCAGTGATGTTGAAGGGTTGGTCCATGGTTCATTTGTAATTTCATTGTTGATCTTGCTTCGTGCTTAATAAAATGACCACAACTAGACTGAACAAAAACAGAAATTACAGTAAGCATTTGGTGATGTCTTCATGCTGTAAAGACTTTATTCTGTCTCAGTCTACTGTGGCCACTTTAAAATTGTTATGTTTGATTTCTTGAATATGAGATGTTAGTAGGGCTGCTCTTCAATTGTCCAGCCATTATGTGAAACAGAATGTTGTAAGTACAGTACGTGTTAGTGACATGTTTCTACCATACTGTATCCAGTGACTTGAAGCATGTACTGCATAGCCTTCATAATCTGCTGTACATTTCAAAAAGTTTCCCAAAGAAAGTAGTTCGTTTTCGATCTAAAGTGGATTATGAAACTTTTAGATTGTGAACTATCACTATGTGTTATCTTGAGCAATTCAGTGTCTTCAGACCAACATTGTCTTGACGAGATACAATGGTAAAGCATAGCTCTAAGACAAATGATTTGTGAAAGGCTACTTGCACTTACCTTGATTTGTGTAGCTACTGTGCATGCTGCACGCTGCTGTTCAATATTACCATTTAAAGATTTATCAAGTTGTTAATAGGATGATGGTAATCTATGGTGATGTTCAATGGTGAACTTAAATATGGCCTAGAGTAATATTTACATGAAACAGAAAAGCAAAGAATAGAGACAAGAGAAAGTTGCAAAATGAACAAGAAAAGTCACATCAGGCATATTAGCAGAGAGGGAATGTAGATAAACGAAAAAGTCCCCACACTACAGTAAGATAACATGAGTGTGTCTTAAACTCTTTATAAAACTTATTTCCATTCCAATCTTCCTTCAAGCGGTGTTTTGGCCTCGGGGAGGGGGTGTGTAATGTGGAGATGGCTTTTCTACAGTAAAGTCTAGAAACAAAGTATGAGTGGGCATATTCACCAAAGTAAGAGAAACCACTTTGGGTTTGTAGTTTTGTCTGCATCCCCCCCATTCCTTCATTTAACTTGACAGTTTTTGCAATGTTTTGAAATAACCCACTTAAAACAATGTTTTGATAAATTTTAGATGCTGTGTTTACCCTGTCTGTCCTAAACTGTTTGACCTGACAAATATTAATTACAATATTTATGTGAGTATCATTCAACACTTTTTCTTTGTGTTGTTGCTTCTGTTCATCAGGTCATATTACCATGTCAGGGCAGTCAGGAGGAAAGAGAGTATTTGACTGGGCACCGATGGACCTGAGTGCCAAGAGGAGGTCCCGCAACTACCTCAACTCACACAAGGATGTGGAAAAGAGGCGCAGAGACAGGATCAACAATTACCTGGATACCATCAGATCATTATTACCAATCTATGATCACCTTCCGAACCAGAAAAGGATGGACAAAGCAGATATCTTGGATATGACCGTGATATATTTGACCGCAGTCAATGCACTCCTTGAAAATTTAGGCGTCAAGGACGTATTTTGTGCCATGCACCAACATCTGGACCTGTTGAACGCTTCAGAGGATTGGATTCAGCGGCACCGTGACAAGTACAGCAGTGTTTCCTCATTTTTGGATGCCTTTTCAAACCACATCAACGCAGAACGCAAACGTGCCCACAGAGTGATAGCTTCGACCATTGATGGAGAAGGGAAGTCCAAACTGTACTTTATGGAGCCAAGTCTGCCCTCTGGTTCAGTGAGAGCTTGTTGTCCTGAAGTGGCCGTTGGGATTGAAAGCAATAAAGACAAAGGCAAAGATCTCGTCAAGGTAAACCATTCACCATTCACAAGAAGTCTTTCAGGGACTCCAGAGGTGATTTCGAACATGTCTAATGGGAATGTGGAAGGAAGGGAGCATTCAGTGGGAAGTGAAACTAGTACCCCCATGAGTCACTCTGGTTTCCAGGCACCAGATAACAATGTTGGTCTCCTTGAACTTTTGAAGAGGAAAAGGCAACCAAGAAGTCAGGGGGAAGGAACACATCCATCATGGCCTATGTCCGGCAACCATGAACAATGGACATCGGAAGATGATGGATGCATAGATCCCAGTAACACTGAACAGTCTGACCGTCAGTTTGGTGTCAGTGCGACTACGCAAGTATGTGATTCCGAAAGTAAACAGCCAGGCCAATGTGAGGAAGACACTGCATCTCACTCAGGGAGACCACAACCCACTGAGCCGACCTCATCCGTCCAGCTACGGCGACTAGTCACTCAACAGGCCGCTGCAGGAAATCATAGCAAGTTTACACTATTGGAATGTTTACCAACATCTGACACGAATAGCAGTCAGGAGCATGGAGCTACTTCCAGGAAGAAATGCCATTGCAACTTCAAAATCCACGTCAGAGATCAAGGCGTGAACACAGACAAGAGCTTCGACAAGGACACGCATGAGAGACAGTTGACCTTGAAGGTAGATGCTGGCCAGGTTGAACTTGACATGGGCACCCTTATCCGCCAAGCGAGGGCGGCTGGGGACGATCAGTGTGTCATCCCTATTACATTCAAAGGTAGCGTCAGTCTCCAAGCTGCAAACACAGGGCAAGATGTAAGAGAAGCCGGCACAACAGATGGCAACTTAAATCAGATGAAATTAAAAGTGGAAACATGTAGATGAGATGAAGTAACTCGGTAGTTCGAGTAGCTCATCATGACCTTTGGAAATTTGGTTAGTGTAATAGAATACCACCCCTTCAGTAAATGGGGGGGGCAAATATTACCTCAATTTCCTCAAAAGATGTACCAGAGATGCTCCAAGCTATAAGTAGAACAAAAGTTTATCCTCAACACACAGATGTGTCTTATCCTAGATCATATTTTAAATTGCAACAATTTGCATAGCAGCACATGATTATATATTTTATACTTCGCTCATAATTTACATTTTTCACAGGAACTATATGTCCTTGTTTTCTTCTCAAGAAATCTTCAGTACTAAGCAGGTTTTACTGCCGTCAGATTTGAACGGTCACTGTGAAAACCTCCTGACATTAACGTAAATCAGTTTGTTTAGAATTGTGATGGAAACGTATCCAAGTTGGTCAATTGGGCTGTTTTAAAGGGTGTGGCCTATCCACATTAATATCTCTTCCAGGTGTATTGATGATGCAGAAGTCAAGCCAACCAAAGTCCCAAGGCATCAAGGGGCTTTTTCTTAAGCGGACATGGTTAGAGTATTAACCAGACACCAAAAGTTGCCACTGAACCTTCTTTGTCCTCGTTTCTAGATGCAAAATGTTGTGAGATTTCATCTTTTCTCCCCGTATTTGTATTCCAAAAAGCAGGACTTTTTATTGAAAAAACTGGGGATACACCCCCATGGCTATGTGTCTGGTGTATAGCGTCATCAAAGGTACTTTTAAATTACATCATAGAGGTTAAAGGTCAACATTCATAGTATTCTGAAAACCTAATCATGTTACCTCAAGAACTCAAGCGTACAAAGTTACAATTTGGTGTGTATATATATTGTGATTACATTGTCCTTCATGGTATATTGTGATGATTGTATCAGGTCAAGTGATAGGCGTAGCAAAGTCTTCGAATTTTGTAAACATAATATCCAAACAATTACAAGGCTATCAATTATATCAGAGCCTTCAGAGGTGATACGTGGGCATCCAGTGGCTTGTAGATGGGCCCTATAGAGGTTTTGCAGTGATGTCAGGTCCCCCATGGAGACACCTTATTGGACGGAAAACAAAGGTTGCTCGCCACATAGCACTGTAACATACCTACGGCGATGAACTGCTAATTACCAACCCGTCTGCTTTTTTCGCCACCTGCCGGAAATCAGTGGAACGTCAGCCAGGGTTTCTTGCCCATCAGATTCAAAGAGCCTACGACGACGCATTTAGGAACTATTTGCTATCTGTGACCGGTTATAGGCCTACAATGCGAAATATGAAAATACCTTATCAACCGTCACGCAGTGTTACTGACATAGTACAGTCTGGTACTAGTTACACGAAACATTCACTTCAGTATAGGGGCATGACAACAATTGCTGAGGATGACGTCACTACAATACCTATATTGGTTGTTATAAAGTCAAATGACCTTTGAAATAGTTGAAAAATATTTAAACAGTTAAATCATCGTAGAGCACGAGTTGAATGCTTTCTACGTGACCTACAGGCTAAGTCTACAGTATTCTTCAGTATGCACAAATAGTATACAGTCAGTACGCGGACGGTGACTGTCTTGCAGTAGAAAATACTATAGGAAGAATCACTAAAAATGCAATTGCTGTGTCCTATGTAGCATACTTCATAATTAGGATATTCATTTAGCGAGTGTGAACGCAATTGTATGTGTGCTGCATTCAATGAGTATGGTCACAGTAATAATGATCGTATGAGGACAAACAAAATGTAATACAAACGGTACTGTTTTACTGAGTTGAAAAAGAAGTTTTACATTTAACAAATTATGTTTAAACATTGATCTTTTTAGAAAACGTCTGAAATTATTTCAGTTCGTTAACAATTTTATCAGTAGTGTAACGGCCCACCTCGGGAGTCAGTGGAACTATTGTGACCTTCAGAAACGCCAGTCAATCATGCGCAATGTTTACTTAAGGTCAAGTTGAACTTCAGTAGCAACTTAACGACGGGACACTGCCCAAAAGTGTGGTAGAAGAATAATGCCATCTTCAGCACGAGACCAGATGAAAGTTACACTGCTTTTACACCAAATAAAGTATTTTCTTAATTTGTACAAAGTATTTGGAATGAATTTTATATCTAATTAGTCTTTCCAGATGAAACAAGACTCTTTTAAACTCAGATTGTAGTCATTATTATGCACTTGAATTGACTGTAAATATCTGATCAATTTTCTGTTAGCTGATTGCGTACCGATATGGTCAGTATTTAATCCAGAGTATATTTGTATGATGATAGATGTTTTGGTTAGTCTCATTGAATGTGTCAATATAATTTTAAAAGAAGAATCAAATTTTCTAGTCTCATCGTTTACAGTGCCGTCACTAGTTTTCGTTCCGATGATGATAATCGTAACCCTTGCCTTATCGTTGCTGTGTTTGAGTGTGTGTGTCAATGGGGGGGGGGGGGGGGAGATGTTTTAAAAACAAGCCGACTGTGACTCCTACATTGCAAACACGATATCTCAATAAGGGAGGCGTTGACAAATTTCATGTGTTTTGTGTGTAGATGTACCATATTGAGTGCAAAAAGCCTGTTGGTTTTTTTTTTCTTTGGTGGAGGTGAAAGGTCAATAGGGGTCAAAAATTTCAAACCTTTTAAGCACAATATCTCAAGTGGGAAATCTTGGACCGGTCTTATATTTTTGTATGCAGGTGAACCACATTGAGAGCAAGAAGCGTACTGTTTTGGTGGTCAAAAGTCATTTGGGGTCAAGAGGGTTCAAAGAAAAATGATATCTTAAGAGGGAAGCTAAGACAGATCCCGCATTTGGTGTGTAGGTATAGGACATTGATTATAACAACCTTATTGTTTTTATGGGAGTTCATGGGTCACTTAGAGTCAGCAATTGTTAAATGGTAAAAACCGTGCCAGCAATATCTCAAAAAGGGAAGCTTGGACGGATCTGATATGGGGTATGAAGATGTACCACATTTAGCGCAAGAATACCATCGTTTGTGGTAGAGGTCAAAGGTCATTTAGAGTCCAAATGAATCAAAATTGTGCAAACCTTGTAAACATGATATCGCAAGGTGGGCCATTTTGACAGGCTCATGTTGGCATATGGATGTACCAGACCTGGTGCAAAACACCTATTGTTTCTTGATGGAGGTATAAGGTCATTTGGCATCAACAGGGGTCAAAAAGTAAAACAGTTGTAAATACAGTATGTTAAGAACAGATCTTATGTTCTGCATGTTGAAAAACCAGATTGAGTGAGAAAAAAACATTTTGTTTCGGGTGGAGCTCAACAGTTGCCAAACAGTTGAAAGATTGCATAAACAGGACATTTTTTCAAGAAGGGAAGCTTGCACTAATATAATTTTTGCTATGTAGGTGTATTGCATAATAGCATCATGATTTTCAGTGAAATTTGAAAATTTCAAACCTGTGTTCTGAACAACAATAAATACTTAGTTAAAACTCGTAACGCCAGAGAGATTTGGAAATGGCACTTCTTGCAATGATCTGGGGCATTTTATCCAAAAATGTTGTTCGTACGTCACGTGTCCAACCGATAGTGACACTCCACCAAGATAGTGCCATTACTATCTGATCCCCTGCACTTAAAAACTTTTTCCCCCTCACCCTCCCCCCCCCCCCCATGGCGCTCTGCTTCGATAGTCATGACGATACTCAGACCTTCCCATATTTTTTGGTTCCGTCGTGAATGTCCAAGCCGGCACGCCATACACTAGATCGGGGGTCAAACTAGCTGCTCGTAAACGCTCGTAAAATGTTCATGAAGAAAATTGACATTTCACATTGTCATACTTAGATTACAACTACTTTTCCTAGTCCCTTCTGCACAATGCATAGAAGTTTAAAAAAAGAAGCTACAAAAGTGCCGAAAAAAGATCGCAGATTTTCATCCTTAATTTCCTAACCCACTGAGACTGAAATCCACTCAGTCCATAACCTGATATCATGGATTTTCAGAAGTCATGAGACTCGTATCCCATAACCTTTCACAATGTCCCCGAACTTTTTAACATTGTCAAGTCTATCAGGTATGATATGCATTTCTCGAGACACTAATGTGAAACCAAACAAAAGAAACTATTGATTTGGTGTTGCCCTGCGCGATTAATACGCATTACTGGACTATGTACCATGTAGTCATTGCAACATTTTCAAAACAGGAATGAGAGTTGGATATCAGGCAACTATTAGTGAAGGAAGAACTAAACAAGCTAGTCATATAGAATCAAACAAGGTCACGTAATACACCGTGGGACTAGGGGGGTGAACAGAAATGTATTGAAGAGAACAGAAACGAAACGAACCAAAGTGGAGAAGCAAAAATAAGTCAAACTCGCAGTCAAATTTGACAATGTTTTACGCAATCACTGCCACCCCCTACATGCAATTATTAACAACGTAGTGATACCACGAAGTGGTGGAATGAGACTCGTGTGTGCTTATACAAATAGATATCTCTTCTCATCTATACCACAATGCATCAAACTCAACAATCCTAACTTCAAACGTCTTTGATCCCGCAACCTTTGAACCTCCGTTGACATTTTAATCCCATTTATACTATTTTATCCTTTGCCACGTTTCCTTGCTTTGTTTTCTTTACCTGTGTACTTTTTCTACTTACTTTGTAAATTACTCTTGGGCAATTTTGTTTGTTTAATGTATTTATGCGAGTATTCAGTTACCCCTATGAGGATGTATAATGTTGCTCTTAGCTTATCATCTATTTTAAAATAAAAGATAAGGTTTAGAGGGCGGGCTTGCAACTTGTACGCTTAGCTCGTTCGGCACTCCCAGACCATGAAGGTGGACTTTGAATCAAAACAGTCGACCACCTGCACATAACATACTCCGCGTAATCTGTTTGTAATGGATGTCAGCTTTTAAATTACAGAAACTACCTTTGACAAATACAGCAGGGAGATGCAATTTTTGTTGTGATCCCTCTTCACATATGCGTTCACATACGCGTTAGGATTCCTCCTAACCATAATGCAACTATCTCATGTTTAATATCTCTGCCATTTATATTTCTTATTGTCACTCAGACACTTAACTGTTGAGCTCAGTAAGAAAAAAGTACCAACTCATGTTCAAGTCAAGTCTTCTCACCTCAAGTCTCTTATTTCAAATCCTTGTAATTAGAAAACCTTCCTACAAGTTTAGTTCCACTGGAGCCTCTGAAAGCTTGCTTTTGATATCCTTTGGTTGCTATGTCCATTCAAGTAATTTTTTCAGTCGATCCTCCCGTGTAAACAGTATCGCATTAATAATTATATTATATTTTACTTTTGAACGAACGTAATGCCCCATTCCCCAATTTTTTTTTTCACCCGAAGACGTGTCAAAGTTTTAATGAAAGCACCGTATGTATCTTACTCTCATTGACCATAATTCCTTTTCGGTAGCAATCGGCAAGAAAAATGAAAAATAAAATATCCCAGACAGGTGTACTACTATGAACCGGTATCGTTTGCTCCTGCAGCAGGTAATCGGTTGAAAAGAAAATTTACCAGGCTTCCATTCTTCCCTGCCGGTTTGTGTCGAAGTTTGCTGGTTTTCCTATTCAATGGAACGTCTTTAAAAGTTGCCATGGTCATTCGCCTATCTCTCACTAATGTCCTATGTAAAGATTCAATCATTGTATCGTTGTAAATCGTTACTCTTCTCGATTGTCGAAGCGCAGACGACATCCGGTAAGGTATAGGGCTATCTGCGTCGTCAAGGTTACTGATCGACAACTGACGAGACACCAACTCACGACTCTGGTTTGAGCTCTTCTTTGTCAACGCCCGCGATAACTTCGGTGCCACTAGACTTGCTGCAGTCGTTTGAATACTAGGAAAAGCGTCGTTCTGATATTTGGCAGCCATTTTCTTGTTGGTTTCTTCGATACAGTCTGCGCATGTCCTTTGACCGAGAACTTCACAGTAATGGGACTTTTCGTCAGGGTGGTCATAGGGACAGTCCGGCAAATCGTGACGAAATTTCTTACTATTTAAAAGCATTTTACCTCGTAGTCCGTTATGCACATACTGGTACTCCTGGCAAATGGTGTTAGCTGTGGGGCGTCGGAGGGCAGGTAAACTGCGCCTTGCTGCTCGGGCACTGCCACTGATGTGTGCGCTCATTGGGTAACCTGTAACTTTTCGAAGGAAGTGCCTCTCTTTCTTCCAGCCGATGTCAGTTGCTTCCTTTGTCAGTACGTCACGGTGTCCAGGGCGGGGAAGACTGTGGAAGAAATAGACAAATATTTATACACAAATACAGACATTAGACAAATATTTATAAAAGCAGTGACTCCCAACATGCAGCATTTGTTAGGTAACCTTCCAAGGGATGTGGTCTGTACCCTATATTAAATAAAGTGCTTATACGGTGAAGTGAACGTGTGTCTCCGTATCCTCTTGAAACCATATGTATCCATGGAGTTCAGGTATGATACATAAAGAAAAGTTCCGAGTTCAAATCCCGATTGGAGACCACTGCTTTTCGTCACATCAGATTTCCAGTTTCTGCCATTTCACACTCTCTGCACTGTGAGAGGTGAAAAGGGACTGGAATGGGTCGGAGCCTTTGCAAAGTATCTACCCCGTCCCCTCCACTCCCCCTCCCCCACAGTATATATGCCTGTCGCTTGAAATAACAACTGCTCCCCCCCCCCCCAAAAAAAAAAAAAATAACCATCGGTCTTCAAAGATTCTGCAGGAAAAAAAGTTAACAATAGAATATTCCGTTTTCGAAGCTGAACAAGGAATCGTCTCTAAAGTGGCACCTATTTGCACCGTTTGTTCTCAATTATCAAATAGTTCTTGGAGTGAGGGTTAACCCACTTTCCCTCAAAACCCTCTCAAACGATCGCGTCTCCTTCGCGTCCTTGCTAACCGTTCCTCTCTATTGACAATCTGTGGAGAACTCTGGACTCTTTTCCGTTCTTTATATAGCCTATGCGATATATAACCCTTTAATTTACATAAAATTATTGTCTTATTCATTTTATGATATTCAGAATGTCGTCTGCGCGTTATATAATTACCTTTGTTTGGCGTTCGGACCGTAAATAGATCCTTTATCTATAACATTTTCTCTCGTCTGCCTGAACGTCATGTGTTCCCACTGTTTTGGAAATCGTACTTGAACCGGCTTCCTAGTGTAATACGATACCTCTCCATCTTCTCTCGGTCGTTTCATTCCTCCTTTCTTCATGTCAATATCTGCATAAAGAATATCAGACGCCCGAAATATATCAACTGACGTCATTTCAGTCCAGTGAAGGAAATTTACAGTGGATATACCTTTACTTTTAACATCCCATAAAGTCCTAAACCATAGGAGAAAGAATTTGCTTTCCTCAAGTTGCTAAAAATATTGATTATCAATTAATAATTAGTTTGTGGTAATGAACAAAATTGTTGGAGCACGGTCAACTTTCGGGCATCGGGTTTGCTTTTTTTTTCTATCCCCATTAGTTGTAAGTCAAGTATTCAATGTGTAAACGATGCCCTGTGTGTATAATAACACCACTACCTACTCCCACGATAACGTTTTTACAACCCCGTGAATGACCGTAAGGAAACAGGAGACTTAACATTTATGAAAATTGACTTTTAATTCCTACCGTTAATTTTTGAGCTACTGGCTCTTGAAAACTCGTCACATTGCATTCCAATAGTGGGTCTTACAGTGAACAGATATTGTTAGTTTTACTGATGATTTGTTTAGAGAATCTTTAATACTTATTTTGTAAAAGAAATTTTTTTCGAATAAGTCAATGACGTAAGTACACCGGAGGAGGTGGATTTGTACTTCAAAGTAACCAAAATTACCTGTTCCAAATGTCAACCACCCTCCCCAGCTTAAACAAAAATGTCGATACACCGTCCTTACCCCTCACCATTCCTTAGAAACGAAAAAAAAAACATCGTTAAAAAAGCAATGAACAGTATACAGTTTTGGCTGGAATGCAGCTGGTTTTCTTCAAAATGTCAACCTATAGTTTTGGCAGGGAGGCTCCTATTCCAGGGTGCTGCTCCGTTTGTTCTTATTTTCCTTTACTGAATTCCACAATTCAACATTTTCTCTCCCTTGTTATACACTTGCCACACCTGCAGGTTCCCAATGAGATTGTTATCAATTACCAGGTAAGTGGTCAGAAAGTTCGGACACGGCCGTGTCGGAGTCATCGTCGTTGACTTGCTCAGAGTCGTTTTGTCCCCGTCTCCAAGGGGAAAACCAGTCATCGTAGTAAGCATTACTACATAGGTCGTCCTCAGACTGTTCCACTTCATCCATTAAAGATTCCGTTCATTGACACAGTGTTGAATCCACACCTTAACATTATTACCTTATGAAAGTTTACTGGCGTAGAGGATAGTTACGTGTGTGACTGCTTCGTTACAGATGATAAGGCTCAATCTCACTACAGTTAATTGCCCATACCCTCTCTGATTAAACTGAAGGCACTTCTTTGAATTCCTAACACCATTTGTGATATTCTCATGCAGTTGTTGTTAGGCCATTCCTGGAAAACTGTCAATCAGTAGCCATCAGTGACAGCAGTATCTGTTTACTTTGACTGAAGACATATTAAACTGCAAATAGCGCACAACAAAACTGAAAAGTTCGCACTGTGAAATTGTTGTTACTATTTTGTAGAAATCGAATCACTCTGTCTATGAAATTAGGCTAGCCTGGTTAGCCGTCTGATCCTGTTGATATTTCTCTCTCTGTGCGTATACCTCAATTAACCTAACGAGTCCACAGGCAATCTGTGTGTGTATTGGAGACTATTTTCAACCACAACATCCAATCAAGCCTAGTGAGCTCGTAATGAGACTTATTGTCACAGCAAACATCAATAAATGTTTACAGTCAATTCAGCTAGCCTATACCTGACCAAACAACAACCTGTGACCAAACAACCATTTCGACCACAGAGCGAAGGATTACCCAATAAATGGATAAATAATGAACCCTAAGCTATGCATTGTACTACAAAGCCCGCGTAAGCCTGGTCAAGATCTTGGTCATTAAAATCCCTGCCATACATTTGTTGTCATGGAGATGAATGAGCAGTGAAGAAAGTCATGGTACGAGAAGTAAGAAGTATTCTGTAAATGTATCTTTTTTTTTTAATCAGTACTATTGGCTGACATGTTTGAAGGTGGGTGGGGATTAAGAAGAGGGAAAGATAAGGACAATTTGAAAGTGAAAGTGCTTATTTATTCCTGCATTAGTGAAAGTTTAGAATGAGTATATTGTAGATTTACCTTAAAATGTTGTGGAAATTACGACCCCATCACTTTTACGATAGGGAGACAAGATTATAAAGAAATACGACATTGTTGAAGGGTTTCGGTGTGCCTTTGTGACGTCACAAATTTGCCATAATGTAATGTACAAATTTAAAATTAACATTATTATTTCAAAAAGAACATGCTATTGAGATGCGGTTTTACCAGTGAAGAGAGAAAGAAAATTCTCCTAATTTTTATGGAATATTATTTTTTTTTCATTGGACAGTTCCTTTAAAGGCTTCTTGATATGATACATACGGTGATTCGTTTTGTCAAAGTCAGCTCCACAAAGCCTCTGAGAATTCCACCTTGTCGGGAATTCGTGACATTCTGTATATATTCATTCCGATTTTAGCTCCGAGCAATTTTCGCCAGCTACGACAAACCTGTACCTTTGTCAATACTGTAGAAGTGACGAGCTGAGACCCATGGAGTGTAAAGATTTGTAAAATAACGCTAAATGTACTGCATGGAGGTCGACAGAAAATTACGTGAGTTCAGGATATGATCTCGAAGAGATGGAATATTTCAAATTTACATTAATTGTCCCAAAATTCCATACCTGAGCATCAGCTTGAAAAACAACGTTTCCTACATGGATTGAGCTACTCTCAAAGTTGGTATCAGACGCACAGACCACACAACAATATTTCTCTAATGGCAGTTATAGCGGTGTGCTGAAGTAACATGATTATTTTCATACCCATATTTGAAAGGAGTGAGCATATTAATTTGGGGAGGCATTTCAAATTCATTATAAAGTTCCATGCGTGATATTCTTGGGATCAGCATTATACAGCAAATATGCATTCCACTAAATTGATTTGAGTGAAGGTTAGCGGCCGGGGGAAAACTGTGACATATTCTTGATCAATTCCTCTCTAACAAAGTACATTCGAAATTAGGTGTTATTCTTACTAGTATTCCATTAAATATACCCCGATGTGTTCGTTCACTCAAATCAATATTTTGGGACCACAGTATTCTCAGATTCTGGGCCAATACATGCCGCACACACCCGACAGAAGAAAGGGCGGAGCTAAGATAAGGGTATGGTGTAGTTAGGGAGTGATATGGTAGATAGAACAATCTTCGCAAGTGTAAATGGTCTCAATATCCGTTGTGATGTACTATTCGCAGATCCCCCACCCTCCCAAAACATCCACCCCTAATTCATCGGAGCGCTATGAAACAGGATCCGACATATAACGGTAGTCGAAGATTAAATGGCTAAATGATAGTCTTTTCTCTCAAATCTTGCTATAAACACCTTGAACCGTAAATTGGCTAGTGAGTGACAACTCAGTAAACATGAAAACACATACATAGATAACATTATCTTTCTGAGTATTGTGTACATAAGGAACTGCTTACCTTTTACGATTTAAGTCGGTGCTTTGTCTTCGCCTTGGCAGTTGATACGTTGCTTTCTCGTTATGTTATTGATGACATTTACATAATTCTCGAATTGGATTAAGTAGATATCCTACAACAATGTCGGATGTTAATACAGTTCACTATACTTGTATATACAGTTTACATATACAGATTAAAGGCCGTGTAGTAATCTGTAGGTTAGCTGGCATCGATCGTACACAACAGTGCAGTTGCCATTGTGACGAAATCGATCCTGTCTGAGTCCATTCAGTTTTGGGTTCACTTCTCCGGTGTTGCTTTAATCCCACCTCTCTACCAGTATAACATTGAAATTGATCAACTGGAGCGACAGTAGTATTACAGTGGGTTACGCGGCTATGTAATATTGAAAATAATACAGAGGGCGCTGTATAATGTTTGTAGATTTGGTATATAAAAACCCTAGAGTAGGATGGGGTCCCTTTTGTCAATATGGCTCTAATTGTCACTATGATAATATTTTGTCGTGTTTTCAAATCCTTATTAATTCAGCGGATTTTCCTTCACCCCTTCCCAAATTCCTGCCCCACCAATCCCTTTCCCTAACTCCATGTCGTCCCCCATTTTCAAATGGAGACAAAGATGGACAGACGGACAGACAGATAGATAGTGTCAAAGCCGGGGTAAGCAGTTTAGACTGACTTCGAAACCCTACTCACGCAATCTAACCGTTCCTGTACATATATAAGCATAATTGATCGCAGCACCAGTGACGGCGTACCGGCTAACATTGTTAATGAGTGGCAGAAATTGTAAGAATTAAAATAATGCTGGAGAAGTCATCATCACTTGACATGTTAGCTGGCGTATATAAGAAACCACTCACCCCCCCCCCCCCCCTCATGAAAGATGCACCGCCCCACTGCCCAACACAACGACCATATATTCAGTACAGTGAAGAAGCGGAATCACCACTGAGTACTCTGATAGGTTACCTCTTTGTATTTCCCCTTTTCCACCCCCTCCCCCACCATGTAGCAGAACTGCAATTACCAAAGATTGTATATGAAGTACTTACAGAAAAGTATATATGAAGTAATGTCAATGATAGTACCTTTATGCTGGTAAGTCATTCAACTCCTACAATAGTTTTAAATGGGAGTTATGGGAAGGGGAGATGCATCCCTTCACTAGTATCAATGAGACATTGTTTCCTCACGTCATAGCAGATTCCCTGTCGATGCTAGTCGACAAATCGAGTAAATATTGCAGTACATTAAAAGTATTGCAATGAATGTCACCCTTTATGTGGATTTTTGTACTTACGCAAACTTGGATACAATACACTGCAGATGTTGCTTATGCTTGTATTCTTAGTTTCAAAGCGGAAATTCTACTTTAATGAGCCTGCATTTGGCGGACCTTGATGAAACTTGCTGATCATACATGATCAGTGTTAGCCGAACAAATTGAACAACGAGGGGAAGAAATCATCATTTGTGTTCATCGCGTCTCAATTCATTAATTTGTCGTCCTTAGATCTCGATCACGTGATAGAAAAATAAAACGTGAGTTGGCAATCCTATGTATTGTATCCTGTTACAGGTATACACATATTCCCCACCAAACTGCGATTGCTTCTAGCCCCTTCCCCCGCTTTTATCGCTCCCTTTTGTTCCTGACCAACTTTCGTTATTCATTGTTTTTCACTTTGTTTACCTTTAGTCCCGTAATGTTTCTTTCTGTGTCCTACTTTCTCCATCTTATGGAAGTTTAAATCAGGTCGTGTGTCTATCCGGTCTCTGGAGCAAGAATTTAAATTTAGCACGCGTTTGTTAATATTCCAAGTCAACATGGTCATCAGTCGTCCCGGAGTGGTTTGCTATTGTCCTGTCATTTTCAAGAGTCTTGCCTCTGTATGAACTAGTAAACATTAATGTTTGTTCTTCTTGCAAAAGAAGGGAAACACGGCAATCAAGGGGGGAAAAAGAGAAAGAAGAAACTTATTCTACAAAGAGGGCTAACAGGGAAAAAGAGGAACAGTTATAGGCAAATGAACAAATATTTGATCTTGCAATCGATCGAAGGAGAGAGACGCTTAAGTTATCTTTATCCTTTCACCATCCTCCATTTTCGTTCCCTTGTTACTCAGAATAAAAAAAGCACACCGGATACTTGTTGATAGTGATTTAGATATAACTGTGCGCAGTCCGGTTTCTTTCTCTATTTAAAGATCTACTTCTGTGTTACCATGAGAGTAGTAGCCATATATCTACGTGCGTGCAGGTCGTGTGTGAATGAAGCTTTTCCCTGAAATCAGTTATAGATGTAGTAATGTTAACCAGTTAAGTATAGTGAAGTTGAATCTTGCGGAACCGTTAAGATAGCAAATAGAGTTTGCGAAACTTTGGACCAGTTCTTCGCTTGTTATAATCGATGAGTAAACTATAGATGGATGAACGCTGGATGAACGCTGGATGAACGCTTTATAAAAATCAGGATGTACACCTATGTCATGCTCTGGAATATTTAATTGGGAATTCGGTGAAGTGGTGATGAACTTACAATTCAATTTCGAAGCTGGATTTCATTCGATCTGGTATGATTATCTGATTTAAATTACTGTCTAGAGAATTAATAATCCACAGGGTTAAGGTTGACAACCTTCACTGCGCTTCTACCATAACCTAACCGTGTGCGTATATATTCTGCAGCTGTTGCGTCTCATGATTACGCATGACCAAACAAGAATCTACGATACTGTATTGATAACTGTGGGACCGAAAACGTAAAAAGGACATGATCACATCGTGTCTTGAGATAAACGAAATCAAGTTAATTTAGAGAAGACGCACGGAGACTAACTTTTAGTCCTGCATCTCGTTCAATTTTGAACGGAACTTTTGATTTGAAACAGATAACTTTATATTGACATCTACCGTTTTATCTTCAACAACTACAATCTTTCAGTCCCACGAAGTCGTTTGCTAGCTTGTCAGCCAGTTCTGGTGACATGAGTTAAGTTTATGCCTTCACAAAAGGTAACAGCCTATCCCTGATAGTGTACTTAATTACCATATTGTAATTATGGTATATCTTCAAAGATACAAGCCTTTTAGAGAGACAACTTTGACAGAAATCGACAATCCGGGTTCGGATAAGATATGGTTATACCTTCATGAATATGCATGACCTCAAAGAATATTTAAGACGATGAAAGACCAACATCTTAAAACACTAATGCAGAGTTTAAGTTAAACAAATAAAGTGTTACCTTTTGTTTTATGCGCCAGCTGGTCTCTCCTGGGTCTCATTTCACTAAGTAAAGCAATTTAACAAAACCATTATTAACGTGTGTACCTCAGCGGACAGCGACCCCAAGATAACAGCGGTCTGTCGTCACGTGTTTCACATTTCGATCGTTTCGGACGGTTTTGGATTTAACTTCGTGCATACATTATATCAACCCATGGCGGAATTATGACAAATAACAGCCGGTGGTATCAAGAAAGACTACTGCTTCAAAGAATTCCCAAAGGACAGTCAATCTGTTGTAGAGTATTCGTTACTAAATAATAAACCTTGCATGACGCTGTTGTCACCGAAATGGTTTACACATAGTTGACATATATGGAGGGCTACTAATTCACATTCTTCTTTTAAAATTTATGCAGAAATATAGACCGCTCTTGGCTTTGTTTATCTTAAAAAAGAAATAATTACAACGTTGCTCAGGTTTCGTTTGTATTTTTGATACTTTTGAACAAACCGAGGGGAAAGTGGGGTGAGAGATGGTAAACAAAAAGTCCACAAACTCTTCTGACATTATTCCAGATGGTGTACATCTGTTAAGCTCGGCCGTAAGATTGTAGTAACGAGAATATCTTCATAACCTGAGGGTTCCTCGCGAATTGATTATTCTTTGTATTTGTATTTCGACAAATACCCGTCTGGTCACTTTCCAAGCATCTTACTGTCGTATACTGGTTACACTTGTCTACGGTACTTTGTTCATGTCTTTATTTTACTGGACCTTTTTCAATCGCATACGGCGTGTAATTCCACCTAAACCTCTGTGTATAGTCTGCATGGAAGGATTCCAATCAGGATAAGATATCAGTATCCAACTGCCGGTACCACGAAACCCGAAAATTGATTAAAACGTCATGTGGAAAGTTGAGTGTTTCAGTGTATGTAGTCACTCTTAGATAACGTAGTGATAACCATTTCTTATAGTTACGTTCGATTTATGCATTATACAGCTTTAAGGATGATTTTTGTTTTTTTACTGAAAGTTCTGAACATTTATCGAAACGGTTAAAGTGGAGACGTGGACGATAAATTTATGGTGATTAAATTTAATTAACAAGGTTGAATTTTCGTAGATGGAATCAGTGAGTCACGTGGTGAACAACATGATGACGTCAGTACGTGTTTTGGAAAGGCAAGATTCTTCATTAGGAAACGCGGAAATAGAAGATGGCGTTTACGAGGGGATAACTGAAATTAAAATAATTACAAAAGTCGAGAGTGAAGTTAACTCCATTATGGATGACAACGTGAACCATTATCTCGGTTTGGATTTAGACTCAGACGAGGTGAGCCACACAGATTTTATGACGATGTCTTTACAAAATATAGAAATATCTAAAGATATCCTTAACAGGGCTAAATGTAAAATGGATCTTGTTGGGAATCCGTTCGATGGATGCAAATCTGGGAGAGGAAAACGACTATCTTCATCATTTGATTGCCGGGATGAACCTGAAGAGAGAGAGGATGATGGAACGGATGGAAGAGAGGGATTTGAAACAAAGGGCGATATAGAGAGCCAGATGAGAGGACAAGACACAATTGACAATACTCCAGAAGAATCGAACAAAACACTGCTGAAAGATACCGACAATGATGGTGACCATGACGAAGATGACTGGTTGGTATTTGTTGAGAAGGTTGAAAGAACTCGTAGTCTGGGAAAATATGAGGAAACTAGTATTGATGGTGATGGACTGTCACCGAAGGCAAAGGGTATCAAAGGGGTGGGCATGGGGTGCAAAGATACCCTGCACCGTACTGCAGCCTGTTCGGGTGGGTTGAAAAGTCCAAGCAAAGGCTTGAAGTGGAAAAGCTGGAAAGAGGACTCACTTAAAGAGGATATGGCTATTGCTGACAATCGAGCCAGCTATAGAAATGCTAACGCTAAAAGAACAAATTCTGTAACAAATTCACATAGGACACCTACCAGGATCGTGAACTATGACTTTAACGAAGCCGAAAGGTGCAGAAGTATCCACGTGACAACAAAGCGAAAGGAAAGTTTGTCACGTGGTCTGGGTGGTCTTCGCCGACATTCAGTGTCGACCACAAATACCCAATCGACGGAGAACACATCCAAGAACCCGGATGTGAGGTCAAAGTTCGTTCAAAGATTAGCTCAGACGAGACCTAAGTTGGCTCGCGCTGCAACATTTCCTTCTCTGTCGTCTCCCCGTCCATCGGAAGAGAGCTCGATCAAGAATCAATCTTGGAAGAGATATGAAAAGAGAGATTTAAATGGAAATGATGGGAAACTTTCATTTCGTGAACTGAATACTCCCGTTTACAACCTCGCTGATGATACGACACTACCCATGATGCACAGGGTGCAAAGAAGAAATAACGATAACCAAAAATAGTTTTCATGTAAAGTTTAACATTAATCGTTTTTAATTACAGCAAAAGTCAAGTAAATGTCGTTAAAATGTATAAGATTTACTCACCAAGTTTATATATTGCTTGCGGGCTTAGTTCATGTTTTCTTGTAGCGTAGGTTAGTTGCCAGAGGGAAAGATTTGATTACAGATGGGGACCCGATGTATGTGTCTGTCATGATGTGTGTGGATGAGGGGGAGGGGGAGGTAATTATTTCCTTTGCACCGGAGATGTACGTTGTTTAAATTACGAAACAGTTACAGCATGTATTCCATCTGAAACGAGACTTACAAACAAGTTAACGGTATGGAATTGTTGTACTTCGATAAAGTGTGATCTAGGCTCCACATTTTCGAAACGTGAACTTAGAGTAGGAGGTATTGTGGCATATGCTAGATCTTAGGCTAAATAATTTTTTGAACTGTCTTTTTCCAACTGTCTCCGGGTATAATCATATCTTTTTAATAGATGTGTGGTAAAGATGATTTGTCAATTTCAAATTCTGTCAGAGAGTGCCCAAGAAGAGAGAAGAAAAAAAAAAGTTTCAGTTTTGAATTTTCTTAAGCTGAAGTGCCATACTCATTAGCACATGTTTAATGCCTCTTCTTTATATTAAATATTGTTTGGTTGAAAGTCATCAATGTTCACATGAACTATGCAAGTAAACATTCGTGACCTCTGGCCAACAACGTTCCATCTCCAAAGCTAGGGAGAGATAACAAACATGCTGGTGAATATTATATATGGAACGTCAAAATGAAAAACATTTAAAAATTAACGTTTTTTTCTCCCTCTCTCTCTGCTGTGACACTTCCTGCAGGTCTGACTGAATTTTCCAAATTGACGGATCATATTTTTGTACCTCAAATCTATTGAGGAGATATGTGAATACCGTGTGGAAGAATAATAAAATACAAAATGTTATGTAATATGTATGGTATACCACAACTGTGTAACAATATTCACCTCAGTGCTCACATAGATATTTCAGTTTCATGGCGCTCTTCCATCTTCTCGAATGTCTACTAGATAAGCCCACTGCTTTGTTGAATGAGAAGGACGGCAGGGAAAAAACTGATAATTGTAACAGTTTATTTAATCAATTATAAACCAGTACCACTTAAACTGGGTGAGTTCTCTTATTCTCGACGACGATCCTTTTGAGATTTACGTTTGAGAAACGTGTCACATATACCCGATGCACGTTAAGGCTTGTTTTCACATGAAAAAAGGAAAACAAAACAAAGAAAGATTTATGGTGCTACCGATCATGTATAACCTATTCTATCGATTTAATCTTTACAAAAAATAACAGCCATACCCGAAGGATATATTATCCCTTAGTCAATTTTGTTCCTCCTTTAAGTCAGTTTTGGTTGCATGATTCCTCTGTAAAGCGAAGCATCCCCGTAACTATACATGGGAGTCATAAGAACCAGGCCGTGGCGCCCTCCCGGACGATATCAGTGGCAATTAGTGTGATGTAGGTTTTAAGATTAATTTAATTTTTATTGGCAATGAAGAAAACCTAACAATGACATGATTTAGTTCCGCTCTCTCATGATCAGTCTCTCCCAGGAGTTGCATTGTCTTGACTCGTGCACGTATCTTCTTAGACTCGGTTTTGAAGTCAAATTAATTAAATGACTTTGTTCTCGTCCATGTTCTGTTAGTCTTTGTCATCATCGCTGTAAATATTTAATGTTTTCTTTGTATTTAATATTTTTATTTTTACTTGCAAATGGACGCATGTTCAATGACAATGTACCACCCATGCACCACCATTGTTTCGTTTGTATTGGATATCAACTTAATTCCGTGTTCACTATTCTTCTAATTGTCAATTAATTTTGAAGACTTCTCATCATATGTCCGTCGTATCCATTGACGCGTCAAATCCAGTGGACGAGGGAACATGTTTCCCCCACATTTCTATCTGTGGGGACAGAAATATCCAACCCCCCACACACACAACATTTCGTAAGGGAGAAATGTTGTGGCTCAATTTTTTAACTGGGACATTGTAACAAATGCCGCCTTTCACTGTTGGTTAGTGGCGCAAGTAGTCGCTAGTTTGATAAATGCTCATACGGTAACTGAAGAATTTAGGTGTTCATATTCTAACGTTAGATTCATCAACACTTCCTATGTGCCCAGGTTTTCCCAGCGCTTCGCCTAGTGTTTTGTTTTGCCACATGTCATATGTTCACGTATTAATCAAGGTAATGAATTAACTGACTTATTTTTCCAGTCCATACAATTATTTCATGTTACGAGGGATACATTCATGTGATTGTAAACTTGTTGTTCCTTTCGAAGCAACTCGAACTTTGAAGAAAATATTCCCCCCGCCCCCTGTCCTCTCCCTCCCCCGGCTATTTTACATGGTAAACGTTAGTAGTAACGCTAACGTTTTGAATATGCAATTACCAAGTTCACGAATTTTAAGTTTATGTGGTCAAGTCTTGTTTTTCCACAAACCGTAGCTGATTTTAGAATTAATTTATAATTAATTTCTCCTTCACATTTCTTTGAAACTTTCTGAAACACTAAATTTCGTAAAGAAATTCTATATTCGGAATTTATTTTAAAAATGGCGGGAAAGGTCATCCGCGTGCTTCTGGTGAACAAAGAGATTGTGGCACATTCCCTCCACTTCGATAAACCAACACAATTACAAATTATCTGAAAGAGAGAAATGAGGCCCAAACTCTGTTCGTGGTCATATAATTAAATGAATTGTCGATGTACATATTTACTTAATTGTAAAATATCTCTTAAAGATATGAAACTTTTTCTTTCTCTGGCTTCGTCACTGTTAATTGCGAACAGTTTTCGACAATTCCGTTCCAAAAGGATTCGTATTATACAACAGCGAACGATTGAAGGTTGTTGATATTTTTTTTTTGCCTAGGTGATCATATATGCTATAGCAATAATGGTTACCAGAGGAGCCCTGGTCAACATTTTCGAAATATTACCTCAAATTGTCAACATACGAGCTCATAATTTTCAGCTCGCTTCGCGCGCTGTTCAAGTTCCCCTAATCTCTTGTTTTTTACATAAGTTTCAACAGACATACCAAACAACAGGAAGGGGACAGTTCACACCCCGCCCTCCCTCCCCTACCCGTTTCCACACGTAGTGCTCAAATCATTTTGTTCCCCACTTAGGGCTTTCAAAGAGCATAACGAAGATTGGGCGAAGTTGTGACTTCGCAGTTTCAAGCACAACGTGAAATAATGATAAGCTGTGATATGATGATAATTGTGAATGATACAAATGATCGTTGAATTATCCTCATGCGTATAGTGCGCAGGGGGTCAGGGGCGTAGCCAGGATTTTTCTGTGAGGGAGGGGAAAATCGACTCGTTGTGAGCGGGTCTACCCTGCCATGGCTTAGGCCAGAATTTCAAATCAGTCGATCCACAGATAGGCCTAGGAGGCATGATGAGAAATCTAAGGGGATGGGACTCTCCCTCCTCTTTGCCGAAAATTAGACCTAATGAGATAAAAGCCAATGTGTGAAAAATCGTAAAACATATCAGATGGATTCAAGATTCGTAATGAATTATTCATTCTGTTCCATTTATTCTTGGGGCAGTTGGCAAATAGCAGGGGGGTATGCTGAACATACCTTTAGACTCCACTATTCATTGGTTGATAATGACCCATTTTAAACTTGCAAATAAAAATGGGGTAGGCGATTGAACATTATCTACTGCAACGAAGCGACGCCGAAATCGACTGGATTTTTTTTTTTTGGGGGGGGGGGGGAACGCCCGGAAAAAGCATGAGCCTGTTGCATGCATGGTGAAACATTTCCCGCTTTAAAAAATGAAAATGACGTGCTTTTAAGTAGTGGAATTGACATACTTTAAGTAGTGGAGTTGACGTACTTTTAAATAGTAATATGACAGAATATTTTCGGCAGTAGCCTCAGCTGGCATTGATAACCACTACTGTCTGGAGATTTATTTTTTTAAGGCAGCGTTAGGGTTGGAAAAAAAATAGAGGAATATATTCTTCCTAGAATCCATGACATTATCACTCTCCAAGGTTTTGATTTACAGTTGACATATTGAGCAATGCTTCCTGCGTGAAATAAATATGCCGACCGCTCTTCTGCGGATCAAATCCCCTAGAAGTATACTGGTATACTGCATATAAGCAACAGGCGAGTGGCCAATTGGAACCTCGAATCAACAATTTCACAGCTTTATGAACACCTTGCTTTAACTGTGTTGTTAATCTGTCCGTCTTAGTTTTCAATGTCATCAAAAGATCACACTTGTGAAACCCGACAATTTTCAGTCCCCCCCCCCCCACCTTTAGGCCTACCAGTTCTCTCCTTAACTCTGTCAACTTATCATCCCTTCCCTCTTCGTTCTTTAATTTATTTTTTTTTTTGCTTTCGATCCTTTATTTTTCCACCTTGCCCATCGCGTCCCCAAAATTTCTCCTCCCCCTGCACCCTCGCCGCTGGCTACGCTACTGCAGAGGATGGCGTCTTTTCGTTTTAGATGACGACCGCGTCCTTTCATCTCAATAAAGATTTCTAGAATTGCAATGCTCTATGGTGTCTCCTTTTTGGTGAGTCAGATTGGGCCTTCGAAAGTAGCCTGGGCCTTTGACTGGGCCTTCGATAGGAGTTTTTCCACCCTGCAGTTCTTACTGTAACTTTGCCGTTTTGCACGGTCCATTAAATTATTATCTGAGTCCCCCCCCCCCCCCCACTCCACCTATTGCTCCAACTTGCTTCATGAAAAATACTTTCAACGGGTTAGGTAGAGATATGAAACGGACTTCTTAAATGATGGACTGACATGTAAGTGATATCTTTTGCAACGCAAAACTCCACTAAAACCTGCTGCATTTATGCCATTTTCTCCCATCGAAGGTAACTGTCTACACTGTTACTTATTCTTGACCAAGTTGCGTAGAATGTTCACAGACCCCCACCATACCTCCCCTTCATCCCAATTTCCCCTTAATCATTAATGGCGCCTCCACAAGGAGTCGGGTATGCGAGAAATGATCAATTCACAGACTATGGAAGAGACTCTCAGTTTTCCATAAGCGTTATTCGTTTATCAAAAAAATGATAATCACATGTTGGTCACTGAAAGGGGTAGTTTGAGCTGGATCTTTAATTTTATTAACAAGTGCACATTCGGAGTGAAGCTGTTAGAACGTTCTGCTTCATGATAATTGGTCCCTTTATTTGTGAGTCTAGGATCTGTCACCATGATGAAATTAGATTAATCTGAACTCATTATGGGATTCTCGATTATCTTTATGACACAACACTATTATACACAAACATCCATCAAACCATTGGTCATTATATTGCTGCGAATGATTTTTAGCAATTTTGTATAAGAGGCATTTCTGCAGGCTACAATAAAGAAGACAGTACACAAATGATTGAATTGTAAAAATATTAATAAAAGAGAAACAAAGAGACAAAGAAACAACTATGTCTCAAGGGTGACGGACGGTTTTTGTCGATTAAGGATGACAATTTCTGTGGATAATCTGAAAATGTCCCTATGTGTGACCGGAAGGTGAGCAAGAGCGGTTTTCTTCCCCAGTTGAAAGAATTATTCCCCTCTGTTCGATATGGTAGATACTGCATCGTCATGGAATCTAACCAGGTCTGTCCATCCGCCAACAAGTCTGTTATTTTAATATTGTAGAATTAGAAAGGAGACCGTGGGGAGGGGGTGTATGAACCTCAGAGATAAAACAAAGCGTACTGTCAGTGTATATCCAAGATGATTGCAGGAGTGCTACACATTGCTGCCACTTCCGTTACACTGACACAGGTCGAGGTAAAATGCATAGAATTGGAATAAAGGAAATCAAATGTAGCTGCGCCCTCCATCGCTTGCCCCAATAATAGCCTCCAAACAGAGGAAAGTCAGGTGTCACATTACGTTGGCGATATGGATGACAAGCTTTCATAAATTGTAAGTATATGACTGATAATCTGAGTTACGAATGAAAGTGCAAAGTTATCCATAAAATTTTCTTTTTGTGTGTCACTGGCTCTCTTTTCGTAACTCACTTAATGTTGTCATTTGTGGAACTAGGCCTAGCCAGTGAGAAATGTGTGTTTTTGTGTGTGAGGTGCGTTTGTATTGTTCTCACTTAATTTTGTTTAACTTAACAACATTTCAGCAATCGTGATGAGGATAGATTGTATACATGAGGTAACTAGAAGTGTACCAAAAGAAAAGAATAGCTCGAATTTAGAATATGTAACCACATGCACAAGGATACGCTTGAATGAGCACTGGCAGTACTACTACCTAGCGGTGGCGTATATACGTACAGTATGTATTTTAGGGATAGCGTATATATTACAGGGTTAGGGGCCGGGGATCGAGGATGTATTGTATTTATTTTCAAATACCCAACGACCAAATTCGCTCTCGTAGCGCAGTGGGTTATGCTTAGGACTTATGATGCGATTGTTATCTAACTATCCTTGGTTCGAACCATCTTCTAACTTCTTTCCTTTGCAGGTTTAACGTCTCTCGTTTCTTCCACAAGCTTTCACAGTCGTTCCTTTAACAGAATGTCTGTTACTTGTGACATTAAGGGAAAAAAAAATAAAAAAAGTAGACATAGACCATACACCAACTTTTTCAGTTTTCTGATGCCTTTGTTGACGTCACTTCCCGACACGGATTCTAAATTCATACCCAAAAAAAAAAAAAAAAAGCTTCATGATACACTCTTTATGAATAAAGAAAAGGAATATATCAAAGAGTAACTCACTACTACATACCAACTTGGTCACTCAGTGAGTTAAATAAAGTGTGCTTCGAGCTCAGGAATTTGATGTGAAATAAGTCTGATCATTCTTAGGAGTAAGACTGTTTTCACGCTGAAATGAGCTAAGGACGGTACTTTTTTATTCCTAAGTGAAACTTTAAGTAGAATTACCACATGTTAACCAATGAATATGAAAACACTGTTCCTACACTTAAGTTACTTGCCAGTGTTGTTCCAGGATGCGATACTCAGTTTCCCAAGGTGCATACAGTATGACTTCTGCAGTATCAATGAACTAATTGTTGTTAAACATAAGTTCATGTTACAGTTTTTTTATCATTATATTATAATTACATGCATGGGTATCCTCCAACTCAAAAGTCGTCATTGTTTACCGACTGAGTCAGGTGATGACTCTTGAAACATTGATGACCTAGCATAGGTTGTCATGCACTATATATAGCTGTTCAGAGATTTCTCGATTGATAATGTGTTCAAGCGTTCACCGTCAGTGAATGGCCCCAAATATTGATCTTCTACGCTTTCAAAATCTTTCCAACTAATTTTGATGTTTTTGTGACTTGGATATCGAAATGGACTGGGATTTTTAATCATAAAGTATGAGAGAAGGTTTGGTTCAAAAGGGTTCATGTCAACAATTCTAACATGACAATACCATACAATAAACATCTTTGTTCACTGTTTTTAGTAGAGTTGCGTTGTGTCATTATTTCAAAATTCAATATGAGCTCAAAGTTTTATGTGTAAGAGAATGTTTGCCAACCTACAAGAGGATATGCTCCCTTACACCGAACATATCATCGTCATCCATTTTTCATCCTTCAGGGAATCGGCTGCCCTATAAACTTACCTCAAGGTTTGGGGGTTCAGTGTCTATTTATTTAAGTAATTCTTCAGTTCTTGGGGAAAAAAGGCGAAACATTTGACGTAAAAATGTAAGTTTTGATCCAGGGAATAGGGTGTGGTGCAGAATTCGAAATTTATGCCTCTCCCCCCTTTCATATTGCTCCCTACGCCTTGAAGACCACACTACTTATACATACTCTTGTGTGTAAGTCAATGGGGCATTGATGGGGCAATGGTTCACTGATATGTTTTTAAATGCATCATTAATACATATTGATGTACATGTAAGTAGTTCCATGATTAATGCTAGAGAGCGGCATTAGCCCATAGAGTAGTATGCTCTTTGCATTAGACACATACTCATGAATATTATGTGTGCTATGTCAACATTAGAAAAAAAAACACGTGATGACTTTCCTGTCTACTGGGGCACTCTCTCTGACTGAATTTGCCATTGACAGATCACTTTTTGCAAGAAATTTGTCATAGAGATATGCTTTTATACCCGAGTTGGAAGAAGAAAGTCCAAAAATTTATGAAAGATGTAACTCGGTATGTTGGAAGATTTGTAGCTCCAAGTGGTCATACAGCATCATGGTGCTAATGGTAGGGCTATTGTGGTTGCCTCAAGATTTGTTACGACACTAGAAGTTGTAGCTTCAGAAGTTGTTCCTATTGGAGCAGTTGTTCCTGGAGTAGTTGTCGCTTGAAGAGTTGTCCCTGAAGTCGTGGCCTCAAGATTTGTTTCTGTACTAGAAGTTGTAGCCTCAGCAGTTGGTCCTGGAGGAGTTGTTGCCTCAAGAGTTGATCCTCTCGGGGGAGTCGTCGATTCTGTGTAATTATCCGGCAGGTAAATAGATATATTATTAGATATGTTAAATAGTTATATTAAATATTAAATAGTTATTGCTATAATTTGTCTTGAACAACGCCCTCGCAACTCGTCATACATGTACCACGTTGCGTAATCATTTCATTTTTATTTTGTGTATACATACGTGCATAACGCATACAAACGTATAAACAAGAGATAGGAACAAGAGTATAAACAAGAGTAATAAGCGTATATAAGCGTTACATAACTCTTCTTTTAACTCTTGTTTATATAACTCTTGTTTATAAGCACCCCAAAGACGTTTCACAGCCTCCCATTGCTACCACCCCCGCCCCTCCCCGAAAGATGTGATGAAAAATATGATATCATGAACTAAATTTATAGCCTTGCTGTACATTGTCACGGTTCCTCTTTATTCACCCACCAGCGATTGACGAAAATACTTCCAAGATGGGAAAAGAACATATGAATCTTAAACACTTGATTGTCGTACTCCTCACTCCAGCCTCGCCCCTCTCTCTAGAATCTGACTTATTTGTGTGTAGTTTTCATGGAACCGTTGATAAAATTTTACAGAGTATTCAAGCACTAGAGTTATCGACTTTCTCCTCAGGTTTATCTGCATTTACCATTCTTCAAGTTTCGTTCTTCGGAAGGGGAAGTACCAACTTAAAATAGAAACACAAATGCAGTTTAATAGGCTCACATATATAGGTTTTGAAAAACACAGATATTTTTTTGTACGAATTATCATAACCTGAATATTTCAGGTTCTGCGTCATATGTAAACGGTTCTCTTTAAGCGAGGTATCGCTTACCTGGGTCCTGTTCACATGGTACCACACACTTCCTTCCATTTGATATTTTTGACCAGCCATTTCCTCCAACTTGACAACATTGTTCTCTCCCCATTTCTCCAAAGGAATCGGAGCATTTGTTGAGCCTCTGTTTCTGGTTCAAAGTATGGAAGCAATAGCCTGCTGGGCCGGAATTCACCATTGATGAAAAAAAAAAAAATAGTTGCATTTATGATAAGTATTTCACCAATCAGTGGTTTGTTTCATGAAATGGATTAATGAATTTTTGAATGAATTTCCACCGAATTTCAATCTTGCCCTGGATGAAGTTGCAAAGCAACGTTAGCCGCAATGTGATTTTCGTTCAAGCCATCGTTTTGTGACCTTTCTCATAAATTCGTGAGCGATTTCGTGAAAAGATTGTTTGAAGGGATCCAGACTCGTCAGATATCAGCTCAGATTAGTTAAAAACAAAAACAGAGACCATAATATTACTTCTGTTAAAACTTCTCATTCTAAGTGACGTCTTCTCACCAACAGTGAACGTTCGGATAATTCACAACAAAGTCACCGAAGTCTATTTTCAAAGATAGTAAATTGTTTTCTCTCTATGATGGAGGAAGAGGGGCGTTTGGATCTTTAACTTTTCTTTCACTCACCGTCGATGCATGTGTCCTCACATCGTTTACCGGACGCCTTTTCTGTCCAACCTTTACCCCCATGACGACAACACTCTTCCTTTGTCTTCTTGTCGATTGGTTTTTGGCATGATCCGAGAACACCATTTGCCTGCCTTTCTCGGAAGCAATAATGTTCTATAAAATAAATGGTGAGGGAACATCAAGGGGAAATCCATAAGCTCATAGGATGATAAAAGCACGTTTTGGCGTTCTATGGTCTGGGAGACGTGGCTCATTGTATCCTAATTGAGTGTGACATGAATGGTCACTTGTAAGATAAAAAGAAAAAGTGAAAAAGTGAGAAAAAGTACGACAACGTTTCTGTTATCTTTAGAAAGAAAAGTTTTGCCCGAGTGGTTTTATTGCTTTACCATTTTCAGAGTACGTTTGTTACGATTCCATTTATAGGCTTACTGCAATATGTCATCAACGAAAACTTATATCTCAGATTTTATAAACAAAGGAGCAAATATAAAATAACCAAAGACACTTTTGAGAAAATATCCATTGATAATTGTGGAAACAGACCGCTTTGCTGAATAATTGGCTTTGATTTAGCTAAAATTATACACTAGTTCTGCGAAAAGGTAAAACATGTCTTAAAATAGAGATGAAATTTCCAAACATCAGAGGGGAGGGGGTGACTAAGTAAAAGCTTTTATGCAATTTCGATTTTATACCATGAATGTTATTCACACTGCAGACGAAAGCGAAACGTGTCACACTACCTTGAAATTTGTCATTCGTATGTATGTATGTATGTATGTATGTATGTATGTATGTATGTATGTATGTATGTATGTATATGTATATGTATATATATATATATATACTTGCGAGACACTTTCAAAATCGTTTAGTTAAGACGAAGAAAAAATCAGCCGTGCTTTCAAGCTTAATATGGGCTTCAGTGGAAGCAGTGGCTACTGATTGAAGTAAGGAAACACTGATCAACATAATTGCAGACTGGAAATAGTGAGATTCGACGCATAATTTTTAACTAACAGGTTATGGTTAATTTTCAGTCACACCCTCTACAGCAGCCCTCTGCAAAAACTACAGAGTTTAAAATGAAATGCAATGTTCTTACCAGAGGGGGCAAATAGTACAGCAAACAAGGCCAAGATTGTCAGTTTTCGTATGCAGTTATACATCGTTCTTCTATATCCATGAATGCGTCTCCTCGGGTATACCAAACTATATGTGTAGGCCTAGATCCTTACGAGAGTATAAGGTGTCATTATCTGCCAGCTGTTTTTTTACTGTCTGACCTAAATTACACGGAGTTGGTCTTCATTCGTGGGTGAAGTGTGACGTCGATATCTGCCACTTGAAATTACTCCGGAAGATATATCCAGCCATTGTAACAACCATCCCTTCGATACGAAGCCGTCTGATGTGAACCATTGTTAGTTGATGGGTTCCCTCAAACTTCCTCAACTCGGAAATACCCGATTATTGGTGTAACAATAGACATATAGGATGCAAAGGTAACTAGTTCATTCGGTATTAAGTTTTTGCTGTTGTCATGGTTTAGACTTAAGTGAGATGACTCATTTTTAATATGGATAGGCGATGGAGGATAACGTCCGTTGGGTTTCTGCACGGAACATCCTGAACTCCTGGCGCTGGCATCGTTTTGCCTCCCAGCCAGACCGAATGATTGCGTAACGGTTATGTACGGTATTATTGGATTTGGTTTTTTCCCTAGGCAAGGGTATCACCGGGATAATGCGGGGGGCGCTGTTGATCATGGTCGAGTCCCTCCTATGACGTTTGTGTGAAGGTTTCATTTACTTAGAGCTATCACTCGCAGTCAGGTTCGGAGTTGGAATTGTTTCGGGTCGTGGTACGATGCTAGGAACTGACTAATGTGTACGCGGCGAAGCCGATTATATTTTTTTCGTCTAGCATATCGGCAGCCACACAGGGACAGCAGCCACATGGGCCCTGCCCGGGCGATGGGAGTTTGGGGTGGGATTGCTCTTCCTTGATCAATATAATCACCTATGATTTTAAGGTGCCCTGTCGCAGCCTTCTATTAGAGAAAAAAATGCCAGACATTAATTAATCTGACTCCATTTAGGTAACAGCTTTAAGATTCAGATATTTTAGGAGGACGAAAGTCTTTAATGCTGTTTCTCAGAATCTGAAAAGTCTGAAAAGGCATTAAGATTAAGTCATTGCCCGATTTCTCCCCTGATAATAAGCAAACTTTCCAGTCTGAGCCTAGCATTGACACGTCTTTTTGCGGGTTGTAACTACAGAAATGCGAGACCACTCTTCAAATTTAGGTCATGTTCAGATGTGTGGATGCAATGTCAATGGAAACTCCCCTCTTGTTCTTTAAAGCATATCTATACACTAATAAGTCTCTCCGTATCATTTATCACGATAACATTTTCTTACTCAGCATCCGAGCACCCACTCGTCCACTCAGACAGTTGATGCTTGAAATGCACTTTTTTTATTAAATTTAATTTTTAGAAAAGTTTCCAGATATATCAGCATGTTATCTTAAACTACCAGTTGTCCCAACCTTTTAACTTTTCTTCCCCACATCCCCAGGGATGCCTGGAAGAGACTTGCAAAAGAAGAAAATTAGAAACGTTCCTTGTTGACTCTGCATTCAAGCATCCAAGCACCTACCCATAAAATACTTGCAGTTCAGACTTGGAAAAAATATAAAGTTAGTAAATGTAAAGATGCTCATATCATGGAGCGAAAACATGTATCCAAGCATCTACCTAGTCCACAATTGACTTAAAACATTTTCTAAAATTTCCACGGAAAATCAACAACAACTTGAGGTTTCAACTTTGCAACTGTTCATCCAGATACTTATATACAACTCTTCAGTGGCTCTGATTCTATAGATACTCTTTTGACGAAAAAAATTGTTTCAAAAAAGTCTTATGGGCACAAACGAGACTTTACCCAACCAGCAATCGTTAAGAAGGTAACTTTTATGTTTAGAGGTTACATTTGTGCAAATAACAGCAGTTGTGTACCTGTTTTTTTTTCCTCATATCCACCTGTCCTAACTGCACGCTGTGCACCTTACACGGATATGCACAAAGCTACGTCACATAGGCCTAACACCTAGCCAATCAACGATAGACCTTTGAAACGTTCTAGCCGTATCGTCTGTTCCCTATTTGCCACAGAATGGATATAGCCTACTTACCTTCTTATTGCACTTCAGTCCTTTAAGTTAGAGTAGATCCCAGAAGTGTTCTCGAGCTTGCTGCATTCGTTGTATAGTTACCTTTTTGACGGATCACATGAGGTGTATTTTCTCTCTGATTCCAGTATTGCAATGGCCCCCTCTATATCAAAAAGAAGGCATCTTGCCCTAAGAAGCTTTGCGGTGATTATTTGAGTAGAATTTTGTGTCAGATAGTAACTCAACAAATGAGAATGAGGATGGGCTTTTGAGTGGGACTTATGATTTTGAGAAAAAAAAAATTACTATCGATATTTCAGTACTTTCTTTGATTTTTAAAATATTACTGATCTCGTTCGATTTTTCCTCAATGCAGTAATCAAATATATAGCAGAAGCCTGTTGTAACATGTTTCACCGTCATGCGAGGGTCACGCTACAACAATGGAATCCGAATTGCTTCACAAACACTCATTGTCTTCTTTTGGTCTAATCTAATATTTGACTCTATTTCTTTGAGAAGTTTCTTTAAACATAGTTTTGATATTTTGCTTTCTTTTCCGATGAAAGTCGTCTTTTGATATGAATGTCACACCATATTTGATTTACATCCTACATTCGTCAGCCACTCCACATATAATTATATAGGATCGCCAATTTTTGGGCTCTTTTCGACTCAATTTGGAGACGATTTAAGCTAAAACATGCAGATATCGGGTCGGACATGAATTTGTTTGACTTTGTTTGACGATAGGTCAACACTCTGACATATTACGTTTTCAAAGCCTGTTATGGCATACATAGAAATATTCCCCCTAATTCCTGCTCCTTGTTTGACATCTTCAATAAAATACACATACTGGCGTCTGCAGTTTGGTACCGTATATCTCCTCCTTGTGTGTCTATGCAATACCACCGGTCCCTTCCTCTCTGCTTTATTACATTCCAAAGGACGTCAGATAAAGCTTACAAGTAACGTAAGTGTATTTTTTCGACTACATACCTTTATAATTTAAATTTGGTGAAATTCTGCTGTTCTCAATAACGATCCGTTTGAGATTCACATTTGAGAAATTTGACGCATAGGCTACCATGCACAGTGTGGCATGTTTGCCCATAAAAAGAAAACCGACAGATAGACAGACAGACAGGCGTAGAGATGGTATCCGGTTAACAAACTTGGTCCACCAAAATCTTCTCTGCAGAAAAAACAGCTACACACAGAATATATTATTCCCATATTTTGTTTTTATTCCTTTAAAGGGAAATAGGGCGTTTGTTTTAGAGCAAACATCCATATTTTTGAAACCAATGTTTGTGGACGTAGAATGGTAGATTATTCAAAATAAGAAAGGACAGAAGCCTACTTTTCAAGAAATAAGGTCCTCACAGATAGAAATTCAGTTATTTGTGGCTCAAAACTAATTTGTTCACCCAAACTTTTCAAAATTCAAATGATGCATCTTCCGTCACTCGTCACATACACAGCGTTTTGAGGGGATGAAGCTTTGGTAGATGTTTATTGATGAGACTGAATGGTTTAATAATGATTACCACTATTTTCTTTTGCATGTCATGTTGGGGTATTCTAAACGCCCTATTTCCCTTTAAGTCAGTTATGATTGCAAGATTTCTCGGCAAAACGAAGTATCCCAGTAACTATGCATGGGAGTCATCAGAACCAGGTCGTGGCGCCCTCCGGGACGATCGTCAGTGGCAGCTAGTGTGATATAGGTTTTAGGAATAATTTAATTTTTATGTTTTCTTTTGCAGTGAAGAAAACACATGTTTAATTTATTACCCCTCTCCCAGGATCAGTCTATGTCCCAGAAGTTCCATACTTATAACTTTCTGCACGTATCTAACTATCTTTTTACACTCCGTTTACAGTCAAATTAATTAAACGACTTTTGTTTTCGTGCATGGTCTGTCTCTTTTTTGTCTTCGTTGCTTTAAGTATTTATTGTTTTGTTTGTATTTTATATTTTTACCTAAGTCGGCAAATGTCGAACAATATGTTAACACTGTCATGGGTTACAAAGTTCATCAATAATTATTACATCTTACTCAAAGTTGTACCTTTTAGAATTTCTTTGAATTGCAATGCCTGGAAGACCGATTGCTCTTGTTTTGTTAATCAAGCCCCTGTGCCCCTATTGTGTCGTGGATATCATCTTAATTTGTACCCTATACTTCAAATTGTCCATTAATTGTGAGTCCTTTTCATCCCACGTTTGTCTTGTCACGTAGGCTTGCTTTTGTGAGAATTTTTTTTTTATGCTACGCTGATGTTTGATTTGGTCTAATTTTTCTGGCACTTAAGAAGGAAGACTGTTGACGTGTAATAGCCAAAGGAGGTGTGTGTGTGTGTGTGTGGAAGGGGGGGGGGGGTAAATAATTATTCACTGACTATGGCAGAGATTTCCCAAAATATTCGTTCACCGATTATGTGGCTGCGGAGAGTTAAATATTACTTATTCGTCACGGTCTTAAATACAAGGACTTTTTCTCAGAAGGGTGAACAAGAGCAACTTCATGCCAGTCAAGGAAAACACAGACCAGTGTTCGGAGAGGGAGGAGGTGGGTTATGATGACATGAATTTCTAGCTTTACTTAAAGTAATCTTTGAATTGTCATTGCTTTATAACGGGAGAAATATACAGAGAATACGGTTAACGGCATCCATCTCTCCCCAAGAAAACATCACCAAGTTGTTCACATGCGTACATTACTGCAAAATTGCCCTATAAACATTTTGTTCAGAGTTCAGACGAGTTTACAAACTATTAGACTATTAGGGCAGCGGTAAGTCCCGATTTTAACGTTTATGCTTACAGGCCCGTATCCATGGGGGTTCAGGGGGTTCGGACGACCCCCCCCCCCCACACACACACACAAGATCTGGAATTCCTCTCAGCCTATGATAGTAAGCCTACGTTATTTTATTTAATTGTCAGGTAAAATGTTCCACTTGTGGTAAAATCGAACCCCTCCCCCGCTGAAAAGGTGCATACGGGTCTGGGTTATTTTTAAAAGCTTTAAATTTGAATTTGTGAAGATTTTGAGGGGTGAATACACGTGGAAGTGATTGTAATTAGAATAATTGGACAATTATTAGTATCAAAAATTAGTTTCACGTCCAACGTTTTTGACGACTGTCATAAATTGAAACCCTGTATTGTATACTGTCTGTGTGTACATACAAATTAGTACTAATGTGAAAAGTGTCTGATCTCGAATTTTCAAAAGCCAAATTGATTTGTTGATAGCTCACTCGCTAATGTTTAATATATGTAACACATGTAGAGACTCATAGTTTCACCGTTTGCTATAACAGAGTATTAACGAAAGCTTAAGAGGTTTTGGAAAAAGTGAATTTCACAAAACAATTCGCACAACGTGGCTTTTAGCGCATTTCAAACTCGAAGAAATAATATCTAAGGACTTACGTTTTCCTAAACGGCTTGGGGGGGGGGGGGGAGGTTCCGTAAACTTGTTAGCATATCCCGAATGATGCTGTTAGAGCGTTCTGTCTTCATGATGATTGGTCCCTTTTATTTGTGAGTCTTGGATCTATCACAATAATGAAATCAGATTAATCTGAACTAACTATGGGATGTGTCGATTATCTCTATGACAGTACACTAGTATGTACGTACAAGCATCCATCAAATAATTAGTGATTTCATTTGCTGCCAATGTTTATTTTCAACTTTACATGGGTTTAAGTGGTCACAGTTCTGCAGACTACTAATATAAATGATTAAACTGTACAAATATTACTAAAAGAGAACACACAAAAGGCAACATTTAACATCATAAAATGTATCAAGGGTGCACGGGGGTCGGTTTTTGTCAATTTAGGATGACCATTTATATGAGCAATTTAAAAAAAAGCATGTGTAACCTGGGAAGCGGATTTCTTAAAGAAATAATATAAATCTTCAGTCAGTGTATATCCAAGATAATTACTTGTCTGCTATACATTGCTGCCACTTCCCATTACACTGAGTCAGATCAAAGGGAAATGCATACATTTGGAATAGAACAAATAGAATGTAGCTGCACTCTCCATTGCTTGCGCCGATAAAAACCTCTAAACAGACGAAAGTCGATGTCACTTAAGTTGACGATATGAATGACAAACTTTCACACCAAATTGTAAGCATGTGACTAATAATCTGTGTTTAGAATGGAAGTGTAGGTCTTATTCGTAGCACTTTTTTTTTTTCACTTGTCACTGGCTATTTTGCGAACTTGTCAATAGTAACTTATTATATGTTGTCTTTCGTGGAAATAGGTCTAGCTACGGTATGTAAGAAGTATGTGTTTGTTAGTAAGATGCGTTTGTGTTCTCATTTTAATTTTGTTTCATGTAACATCCTAGCTATGGTGATATCAGAGGTAAACACGATATCTCAAGAAGGGAAGCTCGGAAAGATCTCATATTTAGTACAGAGGTGTACCACATTCAGTGCAAGAACTTTTTTTGGTGGAGGTGAAACGTCATTTGGGGTCAACAGAGGTCAATTGCAAAAAAGTCATTTTGTCAAATTGTAGAAATATTGTAAACTCTATATCGCAAGAAGGAAAACTTGCTCAAATCTCCCAGTAGGAATGCTTGCGTATCTCATTGAATTTACAAGAATTCCATTGTCTTTGGTAAAGGTCAAATGTCATTTGAGGTCAACACGGTCACATTATGAAATTCTTGTAAACGTCAACGTCATATCTCAAGAAGGGAAGCATTGACAGATGTCATATTCAGTATATAGTTTTATCTCATTGAGTACAAGACCCATTACATCTCTAATGGAGGTCAAAGGTCATTCAGTGTCAGCAAGGGTCAAATTATGAAAACCTTGTGGACGTGCTCTCAAGAAAGGAAGCTTGTACAGATCTTCTGTTTCATATAAAGCGTAGGTAGCTTGTGACATGTACTGATGCATTCTGGTTTGTTGTTTGGGTGCAGTGGTGCCTATGGGGAGTGGTAAAGATATGATCAGGGTGTCTCCAGTTTAGAACAACCCTGGAAGTACCTCATACAACTTATTGTTCATGTCGATTTCTTTAAATGGATCTTAAAGTTCTTCGTAGAAAAAAAAAAAAAGCAAAGCATTTAACGTAAAAATGTAAGTTTTGATCTAAGGGGTGGGTGAGGTGCACAATCCGAAATTTATGTTTTTGTTCTAGGAGTTGTAACCTTAGCAGTTGTTCGTTAAGCAGTTGTCACTGGAGAAGTCGTTGCCTCAAGATTTGTTTCTGTACTAGAAGTTGTAGCCCCAGCAGTTGTTCTTTTAGCAGTTGTTCCTGGAGTAGTTGTCACTTTAAAAGTTGTCCCTGAAGTCGTGGCCTCAAGATTTGTTTCTGTCCTTGAAGTTGTAGCCTCAGCATTTGTTCTTTTAGCAGTTGTTCCTGGAGTAGTTGTCACTTTGAGAGTTGTCCCTGAAGTCGTGGCCTCAAGATTTGTTTCTGTACTAGAAGTTGTAGCCTCAGCAGTTGTTCTTTTAGCAGTTGTTCCTGGAGTAGTTGTCGCTTGAAGAGTTGTCCCTGAAGTCGTGGCCTCAAGATTTGTTTCTGTCCTTGAAGTTGTAGCCTCAGCAGTTGTTCTTTTAGCAGTTGTTCCTGGAGTAGTTGTCGCTTGAAGAGTTGTCCCTGAAGTCGTGGCCTCAAGATTTGTTTCTGTCCTTGAAGTTGTAGCCTCAGCAGTTGTTCTTTTAGCAGTTGTTCCTGGAGTAGTTGACGCTTGAAGAGTTGTCCCTGATGTCGTGGCCTCAAGATTTGTTTCTGTCCTTGAAGTTGTAGCCTCAGCAGTTGTTCTTTTAGCAGTTGTTCCTGGAGTAGTTGTCACTTTAAGAGTTGTCCCTGAAGTCGTGGCCTCAAGATTTGTTTCTGTACTAGAAGTTGTAGCCTCAGCAGTTGTTCTTTTAGCAGTTGTTCCTGGAGTAGTTGTCGCTTTAAAAGTTGTCCCTGAAGTCGTGGCCTCAAGATTTGTTTCTGTCCTTGAAGTTGTAGCCTCAGCAGTTGTTCTTTTAGCAGTTGTTCCTGGAGTAGTTGTCGCTTGAAGAGTTGTCCCTGAAGTCGTGGCCTCAAGATTTGTTTCTGTCCTTGAAGTTGTAGCCTCAGCAGTTGTTCTTTTAGCAGTTGTTCCTGGAGTAGTTGTCGCTTGAAGAGTTGTCCCTGAAGTCGTGGCCTCAAGATTTGTTTCTGTACTAGAAGTTGTAGCCTCAGCAGTTGTTCTTTTAGCAGTTGTTCCTGGAGTAGTTGTCGCTTGAAGAGTTGTCCCTGAAGTCGTGGCCTCAAGATTTGTTTCTGTCCTTGAAGTTGTAGCCTCAGCAGTTGTTCTTTTAGCAGTTGTTCCTGGAGTAGTTGTCGCTTGAAGAGTTGTCCCTGAAGTCGTGGCCTCAAGATTTGTTTCTGTCCTTGAAGTTGTAGCCTCAGCAGTTGTTCTTTTAGCAGTTGTTCCTGGAGTAGTTGTCACTTTAAGAGTTGTCCCTGAAGTCGTGGCCTCAAGATTTGTTTCTGTCCTTGAAGTTGTAGCCTCAGCAGTTGTTCTTTTAGCAGTTGTTCCTGGAGTAGTTGTCGCTTTAAAAGTTGTCCCTGAAGTCGTGGCCTCAAGATTTGTTTCTGTCCTTGAAGTTGTAGCCTCAGCAGTTGTTCTTTTAACAGTTGTTCCTGGAGTAGTTGTCGCTTGAAGAGTTGTCCCTGAAGTCGTGGCCTCAAGATTTGTTTCTGTACTAGAAGTTGTAGCCTCAGCAGTTGTTCTTTTAGCAGTTGTTCCTGGAGTAGTTGTCGCTTGAAGAGTTGTCCCTGAAGTCGTGGCCTCAAGATTTGTTTCTGTCCTTGAAGTTGTAGCCTCAGCAGTTGTTCTTTTAGCAGTTGTTCCTGGAGTAGTTGTCGCTTGAAGAGTTGTCCCTGAAGTCGTGGCCTCAAGATTTGTTTCTGTCCTTGAAGTTGTAGCCTCAGCAGTTGTTCTTTTAGCAGTTGTTCCTGGAGTAGTTGTCGCTTGAAGAGTTGTCCCTGAAGTCGTGGCCTCAAGATTTGTTTCTGTCCTTGAAGTTGTAGCCTCAGCAGTTGTTCTTTTAGCAGTTGTTCCTGGAGTAGTTGTCGCTTGAAGAGTTGTCCCTGATGTCGTGGCCTCAAGATTTGTTTCTGTCCTTGAAGTTGTAGCCTCAGCAGTTGTTCTTTTAGCAGTTGTTCCTGGAGTAGTTGTCACTTTAAGAGTTGTCCCTGAAGTCGTGGCCTCAAGATTTGTTTCTGTACTAGAAGTTGTAGCCTCAGCAGTTGTTCTTTTAGCAGTTGTTCCTGGAGTAGTTGACGCTTGAAGAGTTGTCCCTGATGTCGTGGCCTCAAGATTTGTTTCTGTCCTTGAAGTTGTAGCCTCAGCAGTTGTTCTTTTAGCAGTTGTTCCTGGAGTAGTTGTCACTTTAAGAGTTGTCCCTGAAGTCGTGGCCTCAAGATTTGTTTCTGTCCTTGAAGTTGTAGCCTCAGCAGTTGTTCTTTTAGCAGTTGTTCCTGGAGTAGTTGTCGCTTTAAAAGTTGTCCCTGAAGTCGTGGCCTCAAGATTTGTTTCTGTCCTTGAAGTTGTAGCCTCAGCAGTTGTTCTTTTAACAGTTGTTCCTGGAGTAGTTGTCGCTTGAAGAGTTGTCCCTGAAGTCGTGGCCTCAAGATTTGTTTCTGTACTAGAAGTTGTAGCCTCAGCAGTTGTTCTTTTAGCAGTTGTTCCTGGAGTAGTTGTCGCTTGAAGAGTTGTCCCTGAAGTCGTGGCCTCAAGATTTGTTTCTGTCCTTGAAGTTGTAGCCTCAGCAGTTGTTCTTTTAGCAGTTGTTCCTGGAGTAGTTGTCGCTTGAAGAGTTGTCCCTGAAGTCGTGGCCTCAAGATTTGTTTCTGTCCTTGAAGTTGTAGCCTCAGCAGTTGTTCTTTTAGCAGTTGTTCCTGGAGTAGTTGTCGCTTGAAGAGTTGTCCCTGAAGTCGTGGCCTCAAGATTTGTTTCTGTCCTTGAAGTTGTAGCCTCAGCAGTTGTTCTTTTAGCAGTTGTTCCTGGAGTAGTTGTCGCTTGAAGAGTTGTCCCTGATGTCGTGGCCTCAAGATTTGTTTCTGTCCTTGAAGTTGTAGCCTCAGCAGTTGTTCTTTTAGCAGTTGTTCCTGGAGTAGTTGTCACTTTAAGAGTTGTCCCTGAAGTCGTGGCCTCAAGATTTGTTTCTGTACTAGAAGTTGTAGCCTCAGCAGTTGTTCTTTTAGCAGTTGTTCCTGGAGTAGTTGACGCTTGAAGAGTTGTCCCTGATGTCGTGGCCTCAAGATTTGTTTCTGTCCTTGAAGTTGTAGCCTCAGCAGTTGTTCTTTTAGCAGTTGTTCCTGGAGTAGTTGTCACTTTAAGAGTTGTCCCTGAAGTCGTGGCCTCAAGATTTGTTTCTGTACTAGAAGTTGTAGCCTCAGCAGTTGTTCTTTTAGCAGTTGTTCCTGGAGTAGTTGTCGCTTGAAGAGTTGTCCCTGATGTCGTGGCCTCAAGATTTGTTTCTGTACTAGAAGTTGTGGCCTCAGCAGTTGTTCTTTTAGCAGTTGTTCCTGGAGTAGTTGTCACTTTGAGAGTTGTCCCTGAAGTCGTGGCCTCAAGATTTGTTTCTGTACTAGAAGTTGTAGCCTCAGCAGTTGTTCTTTTAGCAGTTGTTCCTGGAGTAGTTGACGCTTGAAGAGTTGTCCCTGATGTCGTGGCCTCAAGATTTGTTTCTGTACTAGAAGTTGTAGCCTCAGCAGTTGTTCTTTTAGCAGTTGTTCCTGGAGTAGTTGTCACTTTGAGAGTTGTCCCTAAAGTCGTGGCCTCAAGATTTGTTTCTGTACTAGAAGTTGTAGCCTCAGCAGTTGTTCTTTTAGCAGTTGTTCCTGGAGTAGTTGACGCTTGAAGAGTTGTCCCTGATGTCGTGGCCTCAAGATTTGTTTCTGTACTAGAAGTTGTAGCCTCAGCAGTTGTTCTTTTAGCAGTTGTTCCTGGAGTAGTTGTCACTTTGAGAGTTGTCCCTAAAGTCGTGGCCTCAAGATTTGTTTCTGTACTAGAAGTTGTAGCCTCAGCAGTTGTTCTTTTAGCAGTTGTCCCTGGAGGAGAATATGAACTGACAGTTAAGCTCCTTTAGATGATGAGAGGTGAGGTCAAATGAAAAAATACAGCCATGGATTGTGTGATATTACTATCTTGTGTTAACCCACCCAGTCTTTTCCAACTCGTCATACATGCACCAAATTGCATAATCATTTCATTTTTATTTTGTGAATACATACATGCGTAACGCCTACGCTAGCAAGAGGTAGTTATTCGTTGTCGTTCTTCAGAATGGGGAAATGTTGCAATATGACGTAGATATCGTGGAGGAGCGTGTGGGCTTGAGGGATTCCCCCCCCCCCCCCCAGACATTTCACTACCCCTTCACAGGCCTCTTTGCATTTTTCGCCTGCACCTCCAGGGACACAACATGCTTTTTTCGTGCTGTCCCCCTGTAAGTTTATTTCATCATCACAATACCCAAGTCTTCCACCTTGACGTGGATCATGGCGATTCCGGAAACAATGCTGCCCATTAAAAGCTGCCCATTAAAGTGCGTTTAGGTTAAAATCCCGTAAAGGGAGATAAAACTACAAAAACAGAAAGAAGGAATACTAAATAAAAGTTTTTGGCACTTTCGGTACACTCATGAATTTTATGCAAACTGATATTAACGAAAGAGAAAAACTTAGAAACTCCTTTGGAGCAAGTGTCGCATAATGTAAAGATGTGTATATTCGCTTCATCTCACACAAGCATACAACCACTGCGTGTATTTGACTACTAGGTACGATATATTCCCACTAAGAAAAGGACATAGCCTCTTAAGAAGTGTGACATCATTATAAACGGCCATTAACTTAAAGGGGATTACCAGTGGAAACTTCTTGTGATATGGACGGCAACTCTCTCCCCCCGGCCCACCTTTGCTTCGAGATTCTCAAGTGGTGGCGGGAGTGAACAGGGAGAATAACTGGATAACGATAGGAGAAATCTCCCATTATCGGTGTAACAATATTCATATATAGGATACATGTTTAGCCAGTTACTTGGCACTAAGTTTTTGTTGTTTTTATTATCATGACTGCTGTAAATGCAGGAAGGAGCGTTTGTAATTCGGGTACTGGGTGTAGCGGCAACGGTTATGTTCCATCGAACATACCCTAACTCCGCAGCGTTTTGTCTTCTAGACAAGCCGAACGATGGGACGGTTTTCCCCTAATATTCACCTAGACAGACTACCACCTTGGACATGGAAAGAAGGGGTGAGGGAGCTATCTCATTTGTCACAGTCCACCGTGGGCCTGTTAATTTGTCGAAACTCTCCTATGTTTTGTCTTCCGTTTGTGTCATGTTTTTAATTCTGTAACCTGACTCGCTTAATTGATAGAAAGCGAGTAGCATCGAGAACGTAGGATTCAGGTCATCCCTCTGATTCTCCCGCAAGAATTTGTCGGGAAAATGAATCTTTGCGCCTAAGCTCATCAAGCATCTATTACTGTACAATGAAAGTAATAGTATCTTCGAAAAAATAAGAATGTTTATGTCGTGTAGAGTTCAGGCTTACAAACAGAGAAAGCATAGAGCTTCTGTCTAAATCTTAATGATTTATTCCTACTATGTTTTCACGGATTCTGAGAAATGGTATTTAATGACTTTCCTTTCCCTAAAAATCTGAAGCTAAAATGTGTCACCTGAATGGAATCAGATTAGTCAATGTCTCGCATAGTCTTTGTACTAAAAGACTGCGACAAGGCACCATAAAATCATAAGTGATCACTTTGCTGCGAACGTTGTTGAGTAATTGGCTTTCTTATGCCAATCACCGAAAAGGAGACTATGCAAATAATTCTGTTGTAAAAACTTATTCTGTTGCGAAAAGAGTAAAGCCAAAGCGGACAAATGTTTCGAGGTCTCAACAGTGAGGAGTGGCCATTTCTATTATCAGATAGTAACAAAATCGGGGGGGGGGGGGGGAGAGGGGGTTGCAAGAACGCGGATTTTCTCTCTACGATATGATAGTTGCTGCATTCCAGGTAAGATTCCAACATGGGCCCCTTATGGGCCAGATATTGAAAAATATGTGAGGTACATATGTCTTTGCACCCAAGATCTGTAAGGGGCCCAATGTATGGGTTAGCCCAAATAGCCCATATGACCCATATGGGAATGTCCTGGGTTCCGCGTGGGCAATCGTTCCATATGGACACCCTAAATATCCCTTATGGGTCATATGGTTATTTGGGCTGGCCCATATTGGCCATTTGGTGCAAAATCATATGAACCCCATTTGGATTCATCTATATAGGGCCCATGTTGGAATATTACTTGGGAATGTAGCAGCACTTATAAATGTAATCATGGTCGCTCGTTGTTCTCTATGTGAGTAAAAGTACATACGTTAAGAGGCTCATGTCAACTCGGTTTATCCATCCGGCTGTTATGCAAGTGAGTCTGAAACGCGTATTTTGTGTACAGGGTCTCATAATTTTCTACAGAGCTTGTTCGTGAAGCAATCATACACCAAAACCCCCACTGTACCATGTCGGCGTTCTTGTTTACGACACACTGCTCCTTGCAAGGACTAGAAAGAAAGCCGTGTGACCCTCCGAGACAAACCGAAACATCCAAACAATATTTGCTCAAGGGAATTGCAGATCTTTTATATACAGCTACAACTAACTTCGTAAATGGAAGGACGCGCTTTGAATTGCCATTTCTGCATCAAATTGGAATAGGAAATGTTACATGTAACTGCACCCTCTCCTGCGATGATGAAACCAAACTTGAAAAGGCGGACGAACACTCAGTGGCGCGGCCAGATTGGATTTGGTGATATGGAAGACGAACCTTCATACATTGTAAGAAAATATGACTGTCAATTTCTAGTTATTTTTAGATAAACATGTACTTTGAATTTGACATTAACTATCTTTACCACTAGTAGGCTAAGTCTCTCTCAGTGTTGTCATTCGCGGAACTAAACCTAGCTACGTTAGAATTGTGCTTGAATGCAAGATACATGAACGTTGTTTCTCGATTTTTGTTTTATCACTTCTGTTATTATTCATTTCCATAAATTGTTATGTTGGATATCTTGAGGCAGACTAGTGACATAGAAACTGAGGAATTATAGACAACCAAACTATTAAAAAATAAAACATTATTGATCGAAATGGGGACATTTTCTAGCTAGAACATGGCATTTGCCAATGTTAATTTGGTACTTCTAAGTAACTTCTAGTAGCCTGTACGGGATATTCTTCCAATTCAAGTGTATGGTGAGTTTTGGTGACATGTATCATGGATGTATAAAACTTTGCGCATCTAACTTAAAACCTTGGAATTTCTAGCTGCTGGAAATTCAAAATCCCAATAAATCTTATAGTCTTGTTAAGCAAGTTTAAAGTCCCTTTTCATTACAATTTGATCTGATGTAGTAGTATTTATTAACCAACATTTACTCCTAACAATACAGTGTAATCCTGCCTCATTTCACACACCTCATAACATAAGCATAGCAGTCCTTATAGGAAGAGTGTCCTTTTAAACAAATCTTATGCATAAATCTACAGCAATTACCCATGAACAAGCCAGCAACAAAAACTGTCATAAGGGGGCACACCTCCATTAGCTGTTCCATTGACTTACACACTAAATTACTTCTGTTTCCTACCTCCCACAGCCTTGTCAAAGTTCACAACCCCCATAAGCTACCCCTCACATGAAAGCCAATAAGTTGGCCTATTATGGTACAACAAATTTACCATAGTATGACCGTTTAGATTTTGAGATACAAGGGGAAGAAATTTATAGGGTGTACACCTGCTCATATTAATCCGCAAAGTGATTGAAATTACCCCTTTTTAACACAAATTATTGAAACAGCCCAAATCACCTCCGATCCATCTTAATTTGCCGTCACTCAGGCATTGACATCTCCCCTTTCATATCCACAAAAAATCTGCCACAGCTGATCATCTTAACATGAGTAATTTACACCTAGAATGGACCTAAAATTGACGGTGTACTCTCAGTACCACTCTTCTCAGGAAGGCTGTACCTCTAATAGAGGTGTGCCCCCATAAGCAGCTCCATTGAGTGGTCAAAATGTAGACTTGCCCCAAGTCCCTTGTTATTGTCCTCTCCAGCTGAGGTAGCTAATACTGTAGGATCTCTATGGTTCTCTCCTCCTTACACAGACTGCCCCTTCACAAGGAACACACTCCCAGCTTTCTACAACATCATGACACAACTGTCACTGTAATCTTGTCACATTGTGCTACTGTCACCAGCGGGCTACCCACGAGAGAATTAGATCTTTTGCAACATAATATTCACCAATTTGTTGCAGCTAATGGAAAGTTTTAATTTGTAAACTGACAGTCTTATCACCTTTCATACAGTGCAATCTAAAGGCAGTAAGGTTTATATTTGAGCCAAATTATTTTTGATTGTCGCACTGTGTCACTGATTGAACCAAATAAATTGATGTGTATACTGTACAGGCACATAGAAATAGGAGAGATAGTACAGAGATTTCGCAAATGTTTCATTTATTTTCAAGACTTCTTGCTTTCGGAGAACGGAAAAGTTCACCAGGTTAGCCACTTACATTAGTGCGCAGGTAGCGACACTGCACGTTCAGTATGTGCTCATACTGCAGTAATTCTTTATGTGTGGTATACGTATACTACGGGTGCACTCAACGTTCATAGCGCAAATACTTGTCATAATGAATACCCAGCAAGAGTCATACAATACTCAACGCTGATTGGATGATAACAGCTAGTATATCTTCAAACATATTCATCCTTAATTTTGGATGAATAAAACAATAAACAAGTAAAAAATGATGATGTCAACAGAAGCAAAAGATACAAGTCTCTTATGCATGGCAAACTTCTTCATTGAGCAGTCCTTTAGAGTGTGTATGTGCAAAAACCATTAGAAACAAGTGCTATAGTTTGGTAGCTGTACATAGCACTGCAGGAACTGCAAGGATAGTGGTATATTCAGATGAAGTCTTGAGCACAGGCAAAAAACTTCATGAAAGGTAGTTAATAGAGCATAACATGAGAGGCTTAAGGCAAGTCTTGTCGAAATGATGACTTGGAAGTTTGTAACCTTAGGTGGCAAACTCTGAATAGGATGCTTTAGGCCTAGCCCACCTCTCCTGTGCAAATGTAGCACTGTAAAGTTGACTTATCAGACGAGGGCAATTAAGTGAAGAGTGTCGCAGCTTTCTTTTAATTCATTTCAAGGTATGGTAGTCAAATCTTTGTCAAGTTGCTCATAGGTAGTTGCTGTAGGTTTGCTTAAGCACAGGATCTGTACAAAAGGACACTCTTCATGTAATGATTTTCATGCTAACGTTAGTTAGGTACACGAAGTTTGGCAGGTTGACATCCTATCGTTAACTCAAGAAAATGTTGATCAAAATAATGGATTTCAAGGTACAATTCCTACCGGATTAGGTCAAAATAACATAATTCACTGAAGAGAGGAGGCATTTATACACATCTCTTCAAAACAGGCTTGTAGGAATTAATGCTGCATAAACAATTTTCACAACTGGCACAACTTGACCGCATCCAATCTTAGTCATAGCAGGGATTTGTAGCAACTCCCTGGTGATAGTAAGTTTATGTGTTCACTTTCTCAAGTGCCTTGATCCAGTAAATAGTCGTATGCTTTTTATCCACAAATCAGTCCATTTCATTTTCACTCCATAGACTCAGCAATTTAGTCAATGATACCTCATGAACCCCTCAATGATACCTCAATGAAACTGTTCTTGGACTTGCCGCCTAACTGGTAATAATACAGCAACACGAAAGTTTCTCAAATTCAAACAGATGTACACAAAAAGAAAACCTGAACGTTACACCGGATAAAAACAAGAAACTCAAACATAAATACAGAACAACTTTAACAGATGAGCTGTTGATCACTCGCCCAGGATAGCCTGTACAATGGTATCTGTTTTGCTTTGTATGGGTTTATTATAAAACCTCTGGAATGTTCTCTCACTACTCCAACCTGCCAGTGAAAGAATTTCTCGAACTGGTACTTGTCTTAACTGTGCCTTGGAAACTGAAGCTGTACGTGTTGAATGAGGCTTACACTGTGACACATCAATACCAGCCTTTTGCATTAGCGTTCTCAACCATCTGGCAATATTATGTCCATTTGCACATGAAACAACCCCCTCCAAAAAAGGCCTTGATGCCCTGCCATTCAAAAATATTTGGCCTTGGTGCCCTACCTGATGGCTGTGGTGCCCTCCAAAATTTATGAATAAACCAAGGCCAAATGGCCGTGCCCTCCTCCAACCTTAATTCCAGCCCTGGACTTCTGAAGGTAGTAAACTACAAATGATACAAACTGATTTCATTAACATACCCAGTTAAAAAAAAAGTACATTATTGTTAAATGGGTAGTTGCAAAGGTGGTAATGAGCAGAGTTAGGTAAAGTTTATTGAAACAGTCATTTTGAAGACATTCCTGCATTAAATCACCAAGCTATCAAATGGGCAAAGTCAGGTTTAGAGAAGTTTATCAATGTTCACAAATGCAATGGGTTGTACCTGTGGGGTGTCATACCAATCAGATACTGCTTCCAAAACACCGTTTTCAAAATATCTGACAATTACTATGAGTCATTGTTCAATTAAGTTGTAACTTTGTCATCCTTGTTTTATTCCATAATAGTTTACAGCTACAAACATTGCTGGTCCTGGATATGATACAGACCCATCAGAAGTGGTTTACCTTGGATGTCATTGCAGGTTACCGTCTTGTACTAATCAGTGCCCCTGTGTATCTCGATTTGGACAAAGTTACGATGAGGGTGGTAGACTTATGAAGCTTGAAGAGGTACTCAGTCATAATAGCAAGAAACCTGCAAAACCCATAGTAGAATGCAATGCGATGTGTGAGTGTGGTGAACAGTGCAGTAACAGAGTCGTTCAAAATGGGCCAAAGTACAAACTGGAGATTTTTAAAACAGCCGATAAAGGATTTGGATTGAGGGCCCAGAGCGGCATTCCTCAAAACTGCTTTGTCTGTGAATATGCAGGAGAAATTTTAACAAAAGAGGAAGCTCATAGGAGAGCCAAGAGGTTGAGGAGTGATGAAGCTAACTACATTTTGGTGGTAAGGGAGTTTGTTGAGGATGGTAAACTTCTTGAAACAATCATTGATCCAACTTACAAAGGTAATTTAGGGAGATTTATCAACCACTCATGCGAACCTAATTTGTTAAAGGTCCCAGTCAGGGTGCACAACGAAATACCAAAGGTGGCATTGTTTGCACTCAGAGACATTGCTCCTGGAGAAGAATTGACCTACAGCTACGGAGAAACGACAGAGGTGAACGAAGATGCCACCAAGAGGAAACATTGTTACTGCCAGAGCAAACTGTGTAGGAGATACCTACCATTTGATCATTCATTACTTTAATCTCACATAGCAGAAATTGCAAAGTAATATGAAAATAGATGATCCAGTGTTCAGGGTTTAAAATTCTTACACCTTGTCTATTTTGATTTTGCTACTGAAATATAAAGCTTGTGACCCTATCGACAGAGTTGCTCACCCTTTGAGCCTCTTGTGGTCTAGTCTGTATAAAAGTATGACTTTTTTGAGTCATCCACTTGAAAATATTGTTAGAATATTACTGTCTGTGGTTGGTGAATGAGAAAAACAAGCTTTCAGTGCTTCATTAAAGAACAGTTTTTAAGCTTTTGCCCAGAACAAGAGAAATTGCAGGAACACACTGACTGTATTGAATGAAAGCTGTGAGAAACTTCAAACATAGCACACACATGTGTTTCCATATCTGTAGCTTGCATTCGCTATGATGTTACCCTTTAAGTCATCACAAACAGAGGTTGTATTAGGTGACAAGTGATCTTTATATTGCTCTGAAGTATCCAAGTGAACTTTGAACTATTACTTGCCTACAGAACATAATTGCTTGAATAACAAATTTCAGAATGAATCCAATAATACACCAATTGGAATGTTCCCAATGTAACAAAAGCCAGACAGGAATAAATCTGAATCCTCTCCTGAAGAGTAAACCTTTGAAACATTTCCAATCTTTTATTGCTTGCGACTGTTACTAATTTTCAGGACCTGAAGAACAGAATATTATGGTAGAACTTTGTGACATAACTAACAAGTATATTTTCAGCATTTTTTTTTGTTGCAGTATATTGAAACTTTTACGTGTTCATCAAAAGCCCCTCACTAGAAAAAGAAAGAAGAGAGAAAAAAAAAAGTCAGATTACTTACAATACATGCAACATATAGAGTACCAACTTATGTCATTATGTCAGTGTAACCATACAGAGTACCAACTGATGTGATTATGTAGATAAAACTGTATACAGTACCAAATTATGTGAAAACATAGATGCAACCATTAAAGAGTATCAAATTATGTCAAAACATAGATGCAACCAAAGAGTACTAACCTTCATTTAATATTGCACAAAATGAATAACAACCAAGTGTAATGTATGTCCATATTGTAATGAACATTTCTTTGTCGTCCTTTTACTTTTAAATGATGAACAATTGGAATGTAGCTTTATATATACATCATGACTTGAGACTTTCAGATAACAAATCCAGGATGAACACTAAATAAAGTTTTACGTAAATTAAAATATTTATGGATGAGATGAGGGGGAGTGATTTTACATATCATGTCAACTGCTGTCGATGATTGCTTTACATTACTGCATGTCGAACCACGGAGAAGGTGGTAGTGGTAACTGTTATGTAGAACCTGGTGGGTTAACCTACCCCCCACCCCCCTACCCCCCACACTTTAAAAAATGAAACATCATCTGAGTATACCAGTGGCATAGCTAGGACTTTTTCCAAGAGGGACAAAGATAAGACAATTTTCCTACAATTTTTCAAGGTCCCATGGGTCTGGCTTGATCTTGAAAGTGAGGGTAGCATGAATGGGGCGTAAACTTGTCTGAGCCTGTTTATAAGTGTGAAATGTGATATAATGAGTCTGACGACTGGTTTCCATCCCAAGGAAGGGAAAATTTTTTGATTTTGTTGAGTGGACACATGCAAAATGAGGCTTTATTCGATCCTAGGTTTAAACTGAATATATTTCCAGGAATTCCTATTTGTTTTAAGTTACAATTTTTTTTTTAATTTTGTTTTGCAATGCAGGTGAAATATTCATTTTGAGAGCTTATCTGAGTATGCCTAATTCAGAACATTGGCAACGTGATTACAGAGAGCAGTTTTGAAATAATGGAAGGACATTCCCCAATTCTGTCCCCTCTGCTACCACAAAAGCTTGCTGAGTATTGGCCAACACACCAGTAATCAGCCCAACACCGTGGAACTCAGATACTGTACATAAGAGGTCCATTTCTGTAGAATGCGACTGTGGCATGCTTCATGCCACAGTGACACAAGAAAAATAAGGAAATATGTGGAATTAAAATGTGAACTATGCATGGAACTTCTCACAATTTCTTATTCTAGAAGAAAAAAAATGAGAAATGGGAAAGGATATTTCTCCAAATTTTCCAGATGGGGTAAGTTGCCCCCTGCCCCCTATTGGCTATGCCACTGGATCACAATGGTCTGCAGTAGCCAATGTCACCGTCAAAAAAACAGTTGAATTAAAGCCAGCACAAGTCCAAAGTTCAAGATAGGAAACAGGAAATGTGTAAACTAAAGAAAGATCAGTGTGAAACATTAAGCACAGGTATTGTACGAAAAGTGATCAAATTCCTGTGAGAAAACCAGCAAATGGACTACGTTTCACTTTTTTAACTTCCATTATATCAAACCAAAATACCAAAAATTCGCCATTTTAATGAGGTAGTAGCAATGCATCAATACTGGTAGACATGTAGACAAAAAGTCCTTCATCATGATTTTAAGCCTGCACGAAATTAGTCAGAAGTCATGAATTATCAGGCTCAATCTATAATTTGCGTGAAAATCTATGTCGATTAAGTTGACAGATGTATAAAGTATATAAATGTTTTCTTTGTTTTCTTCATGTTCCAATGTTGAGGTTCCTTTTTCACTTCTAAAAAAGAGACATGCTACTGCAAACCCGCCAAAAAAAAAAAACAAGGAAATAGAGACGAGAGTAACCACGCGTCTCTCAAGGCACAAGAAATCCTGATCTCTCAGTCCACGTGAATTCTGCTCAACAGTTCTTGCACTCTATCCCCAGTGGAAGTTCATCACTAGCACATCGGAATCCCAGGTTACTCGCGGAGCTGTCCGGAGTATTCTGGCTCCTAGCCGCACAACGGTATCTGTAACAGTAACTCTGGGGATGGAAATGTGATAAACTTAAAAACAAACTTTAACATCCTGCTTGTTTCTACGTTGAAAAATTGATACAACAATATACACATGTATTAAATGGCTCAATATGAGGACATGATTCATTAACCTTGTCAATTGAATATCAAACATAGCTGAGCATCACAATCTAAAGTAAGGTTATATACACGTATTCCTATTTGGATAATCATCAGTGGCGGTGCTACGGGGGGGGGGCATTTTCCCCCAGTTGCCCCCCCAGTTCCCAAAGAAAAAAAGTTGGGAACCTTGGAGTACGATCAACCGAAAAGATAAATAATGTAAAAATAAATAATATACCTCTCTTGGGACTTAATTTTCCACCCACAGATATGCTAAAACCTCAGAGCTTCTGGGGGCTTCGCCCCCTGGAACCTCCACCGGGGCTTTGCCCCTGGACCCCACCAGGGGCCCTAAGGCGGGGCCCTGGAACCCACCCACATGGCCTCGGTTAGCGCTCGGTTTCGCACTGCGCAAGAATCTTTGCCCCCCCCAATATTTTCCTCTGCCCTCAGTTTGCGCCCCAAGTCTGACATCCTGGCGCCGCCACTGATAATCATATTCAAAATAGAAAAGATCTGAAAGACACAATCCATAGTGACAGTTTAGCTTGTCAACCGATCATCTGGAACAAACAGTATTTTCTGTCCAATGCTACAGATTATCACCACCTGAAGCTAATAATCAGAGAGTGTAAGATTGACTGATTCTTATTTGCTGTAAATTGGTTCAGCTGAGTATAATTAACATCAACAATTTACACAGCAGGGGTGTGAGACCTGCAGATTGTGGGCCAAATGTGGTCAGGGGCCTTTTATGCGGCCCTTGAAACTCTCTTTTAATTTGTCCTATTTTCAGCCCTTTATGGACATTTCATTAAGAATATCATAAAAACTAAAGAAATGATCACCCCTTCCAAGAAATGAGGGAACTTTCAAAAAAATATGAATCATTTGATGTAATTGTTAGTTTGTGAAGATGTTAACAGTCTCTGGGTAAATTGATTTATTACCAGCAGTTTATCAAGAGTCTTGTGAAACAGAAACTCACAGGTCTCTCACTGTAAGATTCCTGGTAGCTACTCTCCTCATCTCTCCTCATCTCACTGGTAGTCACTGGGGTGGGTATTCACCAGTGGCTACACTTACCCCTTGCTTCACTAATGCATACATTTAGAGCAAGGCTAAATCATGTAGGCATTAGTAAAGTAAAGGGTAATAATATGTCTACCATGTAAATAGTGGTATTTTAATGATAACCATCGATTGAAAAATTAGAATATTTACTCAAAGGATGCATTCTAAAATCTGAATCACCGGTGATGTTTGTTGACACAAATGGTGTAGTGACCACTAAGGGGCAACTTTCACCGACAAATGGCCCACGGTGACTAGATGAGTACATTGGGTAACCCTGGAGAAGTATGATTGCGAGGGAAGGTTAGATGCCACCTCCAGCACTACTTTTTATTCTACTTCAACCATTTGAGAGTCCCACCAGCATTATTTAGCCTGGTATTCAAAAATATTCCTCACCCTTAGTGTACAGCAATGAGAATAATTTGAATGCATAAATTATTTCTCTATCATTTTAACCTGTCTCAGCCAGCAACCCTGTATTCAACATTTAGCAGTAATGTTGTGAATGTGATGAAGGTAGGTCAGAGGTTAATTATACCCCCCGTGACTGTGACCTAGTTACTTAAACAACAATATCAGCAATCACCCACTTAGTCATGCAAAATGCATTCATTTGTCTCATCCAAACTCGGAATTCTCATTGACTTTGTGGCTGTCATAGCTGTGACTCGTATCTGTGGATCTTATCTGCAGTTACGATGATGAGAACTGCAACGGTAAATGTTGACTCACACCAAATCTCTCACATTCTGCAGAAATCTATCACATCTTGTAAACAAACTATCCTTGATCAAGTTCATGGTCCACACACCAATAATAAATCAATAGACCAACGATAGCTGACTGCAATAGGAACAAAGCTCTCTTCAATAACATTTGGACCAACAACCAGAGACAAATTCTTGCCAAAACAAATCCCTTATTTGCCCCACCAAAAAAGTGAAAAAAAAAACATGCCATGGATTGAAAAAAATGTTTTTCTTTGAGGTGGTAAGCTGTGTCTGTCCTAAAGTTAGGGATTTTTCCACTGTTTAACTGTTCATTCCTTACGTTTTTATCATTTCATTGTAATGAGATTATCACCTTTAATGAGCTCAAAGTGAAAAACTTTACTTCCAATAACAAGGCTACCTTTGGTATTGTCTACTTTCTTGTGTATGTTTTATCATAGCAGTTACTGCATGATCACTCTGTCAGAAAACTGTCCATTTCTTCACACCTAGATGAATAAATTATCTTACCACTGATGTGACACTTTATATGTACATTTGTGCTCGAGATCTACAAACACAGCAGAAGTAAAATCATTGAGCAATATGAAAATGGATAGTAATTTGATAAAAATTAAATGACAATCCAATATCTCCTTAAGAGTTCTCTTTGAGGTTTTCTTTGAATCACTCATACCAGATTCAAATGCAATAACTGCATTTGATTACCACCTACACTATCTTGTAAAACCAAACTTTGGGTAACCTTTTTTACTTGCTTTTGGGTTTTATTATTAAACACAAAAAGTTAAACCAAAGTTTTTGACACACTGACGAGAGTAAACTGGAACTAATTGGGCTACTTGAGCGATAAAGTATGGATATGAAAACTTCTAGAAGTCCGACTGGTTTGAGGGATACTCTTCATTTCCTAACTTTGGAACTGCTATTTAAGAAACAAGGATGAACTACTTCAAATCACACTTTTCATTTTTTGTAGCAGGCATAACTTTTACTCCAGAGGTAATGGGTATGGCATCCCTATCCCTTGTATCAATAAAATGTTTAAGGACTATCTTTTGTTTTTAAATCGTCAACTCTGACTTAGTTTTAAAGACTAGGGACAAAGCAGTGGGAAATGTAACATAATCTTTCAAATATTTTTTTTTCTTTTTCTTTCCCTTGAGAAAAAGTTTTAAATATCTCCTCACCACGTGACACATATATGAACCTCCTTTCTTCACCTTATCTGTCCCTGACGGCGGTCCTTTCTGAAATCAGAAACAAAGTAATTTAACACTTTCTCTGATGCCTCTAAGGGAGAAAGCAAGCAGAATGTCCACCAGAGAAAAAAAAAACTGAACGCAACTGAATATCTGTGAGGGGAGCTGTTACTTTAATGCTTTTGAATTGTATTTAGTAAAGTGAACAGGAGCTGACACGAATATTGCAAGCCGACTACAAAAGTAAGGATAAACATTTATGGAACTTGCTGTCCACAAAAGCAACAAGAAATAGTTATTTACTGAGCAGCAAAGATACTACAATTGCATTAAAGCTGGAATATGAGTTTGAAATTTGTCATATATTGCCACTGAAAGTCAAGTATGTTACAGCCAGTACAAAAGAACAGCATTTAAGCCTCATTTTTGCTCACATGAGTATTCATGTCCATTCCCATTGGTCAGTTTGATTTCAAGTACTGGTAGTTGTCTGCTAGGCTTTCTTTAAATCTGAATTTTGTAATGCCAAAAAAAAAATGTCGAGACAATTTTCATATTGAAATATCTGGAAGATGAATGCATAGTTCTCTTTCATTTTGTAACAGTTATCTTTTCCCCTACTTTCTCTTCTCTGAACCACAGACGAGGAATAAAGATAGATGACCAGGCGATTGCCAGTACAACTCATATTCCAGCTTTAAAACAGGTTTAGACAATAGAGCAGAATCTTAGTAGCATCGTGTATAAATAAAGACTTCTCGTTAGTCCTAGTCATTAATTTGTGAAATTTTAAAAAATTATTACAAAACAAACATTTTCTACCATTTATACTCTTCTCACAACTCATCTAGAAACCTCAAAATGTTTTCCAAGTTATAGATTTTGTGCATGCACCAAGCATTCTACATATATTAGTAAACTATTTCCTTAAAGTGGCCGCATGAAGTGTTGAACGCGTGGTTACTGAATGCAAAGTATGTCTCTTCATTGACTTCCTAGAAATCCAAATCAATGTTGACCAGACAATGGAAAAGTATTTTTTAAAAACTATAGAATGAGGTCAACTTTACACATGGAAGCAATCACTGGTGTGCAATCATGCAAAGATTCCATTTACTTTAAACTTGGCAAAGATGGGTTTGATATTGAACAAAAGCAGTATCACACTAGAGGCAGGCAAAAGAAGCATTCACAGGAAGTACCCATTGTGTCAAAGGCATCCAAAGTTAGCAGAAGGACAGTAACAAGAAACTTCCCAGTCTCCTAACATACAGTAAGTACTAACAACCAACATGTTAGTGGCTTTGATACCATCAATTTTGGAGCACTTCACATTAACAGAACCTTCTGTTTTGTATCAAGTCCATGCATTGACAAAAATTTTCTTTAATATATGATGCAATGTACTGATGAAAAGACTGTGAGGGTTATGTGAGGACAAGTTCACTGTTTTGCAGTAAGATGATAAATGATAAGACTACTGCCTCAAAACTTGGTCTCTTTTACATTTTAGCTCTGAAATCCCCCCCCCCCCCCCCCAATCTATGATATTGTCTCCAAGATTACATGATCTAAGAACTGCAACAGATGCGAGGAAGTGTTCATGAGGAAGTAGACTTGATACAAATTACTATCATATAATTATGAGACTCACAGGGTTTTTTGCTGGGTCTGCACTGTGTCTTATAGTCCACCAGTCCTGTACCCACTCCCATGCGTTACCAACGGTGTTGTAAAGACCAAATTTATTGGGAAGAAATGCTGTGACCTTCAAAACAAAATAAGAAAGAGATGAATTGCACATTTTGAGTGGAATGAAAAGAAGAGATGACAAAAATAGGAACAGCAGTGTCTCTACCCACCTTGGACCCCTTCTGACCTAAATAGTGTTGCACTATCACATCAGTGTGAGCTGTCTATTCTAATAAGAGTCCTCTTCTGCAGGACAGTGTTGGGCCATTAAAATCACACAAGCTGGCTACACTGCTTGGATCAGCCCTAACCTGGATACCATTAACGGTAACTGTTTTTCATTGGAGTGCATCGGTATTAGTAAGCCAAATCATACAGGGAATAAATCAAAAGCTGATTTGCAGACCAATGAAGCATTCAAAACCTTAGTCTTTTCCCTCGCAAAAGCTAAGTCTGTTCAACCATTCAGTACTTGTTTGGACAGGATTCATGTCAAATCTTTCAGGGAAAAGCTCCTCCATTGCAAAAGTCAGTTATTTGACAAAATATGTTCAAGACCTCTTAAGATGAATACTGTATTGGACAAAAAGCTTCAGTATTTCTGCAATTTATTTTTATATTTTCCATTAAATTGACTGAGTGACCTTTTCCTTTTGCCAAAACCATTTGCATAATTTAAATCTTTCAATGATTCAAAAGTAGCTTTCATTCTCTCCTTAAGTTTTGACATCAAATAACTTAAAAAAGAGGTCAGTCAGGGATGAAATTGCAACTGTTCAAGAAAAAACAAAGATCAATAACAACACTGCAGATTATACAGGAACAAAGGAACAGCAGAGCCAATAGTTTGTCTGCTATTTTCTAACAATATGGACCTTTTATTGTGACAATTGTATTGATTTGCAAAAATAAAAAATAAAAGCAAATACAAAGCAAAACACTTCTGACTCACTGGACAGCTGCCAGCGTATCCATCTTCTGCCGAATTATGTGTAGGAAATTCTCCCTGCCAAACATTCATTAGATGCTCCCCCTTTGGTTCCAGTTTGTTGCCCCAGGGAAATCTCCTTTCACAGATTAGAAGAAAACAAAGAGAGAAGTACATTTAATAAAGTCAGTGTGTTTTCATAAATAAATGTTAACTTACAAAAAATATTGTCAGTTTACAATAAACTGCCAATGAATCAATGAAATATTTTACAGGATTGGCTGAATAGTTCACCAAACTCAGGTTATCTGATTTAAAACTGAGGTAGACTAAGGGTAATTTTGCTGTCAAAATATTTATCATGCATTTTTATTTGCATTTTTCTTTCAAAACGCAAATAATTGTTTACCCTTTTTGAAAAGGATTTTACAAACACTTCAAATGGCAAAATACATATTCCTGTTTGCAGTCCACAGTGCCATCTCAGCAGTTACAACCTCAGCTGTCATATTTGTGTCAATGCAAACACTGCTCTGGCATTGAAATTCTGAAACTGACCAAACAGTAGGGCTCACGCTGCCTTTTCCCAAACGTATTAGATATTCTTCATCTCAACAAAGAGAGAAAACGATTACTCTGGCAGTAAATTGCTTTTTCAACTGAGATATAAAGCTAGCAGAGGGAGGAGAAATGTATGAAAGTAAATGTTTCTGATGTTTTTATCCCAACAGGACCCTGTGTAGCGGAAAACTGATCAACAGTGAGCCGAATTCTGTAGAAAAATGCTGAGCTGTGATAGAATATTTCAAGCCTTTCTCACTTCCATATTATATTTAGATGATTGTAAACATTTGCCAAAGTGAACTACATATCAAGCTCAGACATTGCTTGCAAGTCAATGTGAGGTACGTCTTGATTCTTTTACCCAAAGTTATTTTGACACACTTTCAGTAGTACCATTGCTTTTTTCCAACCCCCCCTTTCACAAAATAGAGATTTTCAGAGCGACCAACTCTGAGTTTGTCACGTTAGGTTGGTTGCTATGTATATCACTACTGTCTTTGGTTATAGTTGCATATAATGTGCATGTCCCTTCATTTAGTCACCTAACAGGATAGTCAATTAATTTTTTTCTACCTGTTTTCAAGGCCTCCTCTGGCGGCATATTCCCACTCTGCTTCTGTCGGTAATCTTTTGTTGGCCCACTTGCAGTACGCCGTGGCATCATTCCACGAAGTGTGAACCACCGGGTGATCCATTCTAAGGTGATTAAAAACAAAAGAAAACAGCAATCAGAGTTGATTTTATAATATTGACAGAAGTAGTTGTCATATTGGTACTAGTAGCAACAGTACAAGTTGAAGTACCAGTAGTTATTGCAGTGGTACTAGTATCAGCATTTAGCAGAAGTAATTGAATGCTACTATATGGAAACAATTAGGCGAAGAAGAAGAACTCAGTCAGATTAGAAGTAGAGGTGTAGCAGTAGTTATGGCTTTGGAATTGTGATAAAAGCACTCCAGAGACTAAATCATACTACGAAAATCAATTTTTTTTTTTCAAGAAAGAACACCCTTGGTAGAGAAAACATCAGATTGCATCAGATATCAGCTGATGTTGCGATAAAAACAGCCATCGGATCGGCAGAGACGAACCACGTTGGTTTATGTGGTGCATTGTTCAGGGACTATAATGACAGTAGCTGCTGTTGTGTTAGTGACAGTAATTTTAGCGAGAATGATAGTAATGTTTTACAGTAACTCATATTCTTCATCACTGAGCAGCTTAAACAAAAGAGAGGATTGAATCATAGGTGGTGAGTGGACCATAAAAAAAAAAAAAACAGGAAAGGGAGGAGGGGTATAGGGTTCTGTTTCTCAGGGTTAACGTCACCTTAATGACATGATTCAAGTGAAGAAAAATGACCCCCCTAGGAATCCTCTCCCTATCCTCTGTCAATAAACCCATCTCTGATGTAGCAGTTTCCAATCAAGGAATCGGTGCATTGTGTTCTCTGAATCCTTTTTCCTTTCTTAGTATACCTTAGATGGTGGGAGAACCGCACTTTAGAATAATGGCTTCACTTCAAAGATGTCTTTATTTAGGGTAATATCATTCTAGTGATGATATATATAAGTGATACAATGTTTTTTTGGTTTCAAACCATATGCCCTTAGCACTGTTCAGCCAGTGTGTGTTACTAGCACCACTCATGCATATACACAACCTGACTACCACATTCCTTGGAATCTTCTACAGAGATAAAAAGTAACAGCAAAACTCTTGACTGAGCAAACATCATCATTCCAAGGAGCTTAAATCAAAGTCCATGGGTAACAAACAAACTGGCCCTAGTATCCTCTTAGCAGAGTAGCTGAAAAAGAAACCTCACAGAATAAAATCCAAAAGACCATCGAGCCAACACCAACATCTGCCCTTGTTTCACACGAAATGAATTAGTTTGCAAATTTTTAAGATGTTCATACATGGATGGTTTCAGATTATGATTACCTATTGCAAAGGTTTTACAGTTTTGATACAATTGAATTTCAACAGCATTAAATGGTTGTCTGGTCCAGTTTCAAGCCATTGGTCTCCTACTGGCCTCATTTTTCAAAAACTTTTCCTTTCTTTGGAAAGTCACTCATAGGGAAGTATGATCGTGCAGACGGTCTTTATCATCAGTGTCGCAAAAGCCTAACCACATGTACAAAACGCTGGCGGTGGATAATGAAATTTAAAAGAGCATTCCTGTATTCTATTACCGACTGGATACTTGTTGTAGAATTCAAGATCATTTCAATATATTATGTCCTCATCTGATAAGAAATGAACAAGTTTTAATTTACGGACTCTACTAGAATTGACGGTAGCTGTGGTGATGTGGAACCTTGAAGCAGACCTCTGAGTTGATATCAATAAATTTGTGAGGATTTTGAAGGGTACCGAACCACGTGGCAATGCTCATAATTCACATAATTAGTCAAGTTTCACACCCAATAGTTATGAAAACTGTCAAAATTTTGAAATGTTTTCCTGGCTTGTACTGGCTGTGTGCATTCGAATTGCTACTAACCAAGAAAAAGTGTGTGGTCTCAAATTTTCAAGAGCCAAATGGAAATGTGGATTTCTCGAGTCCTTAATGTTCATTCGTATGCGGCAAGTGGGGACAATCTTAGTTTGCACTTTTACAGGTTTGTACAAATTAAACGAATTTCACAATCCAAATGGATGTGTCATTTAAATTTCATTACACATCAGTTAATCGGAAACAGCACCGGGGAGGGGAGCATGACGGACATTTATCCCCCCCCCCAGTCATAATGTTTGCCCACCAGTTGCCTCCCATACTCACCTGAGGTGAAACGACAACTACATACACGTTTATGTCTATTCTCTGTTTATATTCATAATTTACATTGACCCTCCTGTTTCGGGAAGTCCATGAGACCATAGATATGATAAAACCTCAGAGCTTCTGGGGGCTTTGCCCCTGGACCCATTAGGTACCCTAAGGCAAGCCACTGGACCCCATTCACTAAGTTCACACTCTGCACTCTACTTTGCCCTACACAGGTGATTTTTTGGCTCCTCCCTTGATATTTTGTTTGTCTAAAATCCTGGTGCACCACTGCAATTCATTACAGAACCCAAGGTAACAAACTCCAGCATAGTTTTTTTTTTCTCTTCTTTATTTTTGATTTTCTTGAGCTGATTTGTGAGGTAACATTGAACAACTATTCTGAGTTGGCATGAAGATACTAATAAAACATATTCCATGTTTGGTGTATGTGCTAAATATCAAAAAATGGTCACCTTTGGTACAATTTATACAACTGTCCCAGTTGCTATATGGTTACTAGCATTCCTCAGGTTAGTCATTTGTTTAATGTGTCCTTTGGCCATGTCTGGTAACATTTTTAAACATTCGGGGACCCTCTGCAAAAGCACTCTTGAAAACTTCTGGCAAACATCAGGCATGTCAACTTTCAAGCAAACACCCACAGCACTGTTCACCAAAGTATTAACACAAATACCTTACAATGGCAGAGAGCCTTTGGCATTGTGTAGCATGATCACTTCTTAAAGGGTCTTCACATTTGTTGCAAGGTCCTCCAAGATTCAAAACTTTTCAAGCATTCAGGGTTGTTCCCTTTCTAAGCTTTTTTTTTTGCAACATGAGCCATTTTTGCACACCGAGTGGGAGGACGCACAATTTTCGAGGCAACATGCAAACGACAACACAGGATGTATTGTCCCCAAAATTCAAGGCCTGGAAGAAAAGTACAATGGGTGGACGAAAATAAATGGGTTACATTCTTTTGCACTTAATGGGACCTTGGCATGACCTGGTATTTTTACCTGTCTGATCTCACAGAAGAGTCTGGTCCCTCTGGATGTAACCAGTCAGCCCCTTTCACGGGGAGCCACCAAGGCGCTTGTTGAACCTGAAGCAAGACAAAAGAGAAAGAAATGTGACAGCCGTGACTAATGCAGAAATTTGCTGTTGCTTGATGCTGAGAGAGATTTCAAATGAGCAGGAATCTAGCTAAAGGATTCTGAATGCCCAGCTACAGTGATTTATCAGTGCAGTGTGAACAACTTCTTTAGGGGTAGGGTTTAAAGGCAGGGAAGTTTATAATTCTCTTGCAGATAGAATAATATCCTGATATGGCAAATGGTGCAACTTTTTCTCTGTTATTTAACCCAATTTGTATATCAAGAATGGAATCCTATCTTGGTGTATGAAAATGAATTTTGACAAATTCACTTTTCTAAAAGGTAATACATATGAATACTCTACAAATTTTTTACAATTGGAGTTGCAGTTTTTTAAACATTCTGTAAATTTCGTGCTGATTTAGTGATTTGCCCTTGATGGTGGTTGGCAAGAGTCAGTGCCGGCTACAGCTGGGTAACAAGAGCCCTGGACATGATATATAAAGCATAGCAAGGTATGGTCACAAACAGTTCAACAGAGAAATGAAATGGCATAATTTTTAATTAATGCGAGAAAGACCACCTTGAGTTCATTATGTAACAACCTCCATATTATTTTTTTTTTTCAAATATCCAACACTGGGTGTAGAGAATCCACAGTATAGCATGGTACATTCATCTGGAGATCATGACTTAATAGTAATAAAAAGAAAATCACAGAAGTATTTCTTTTCAAATATTGTCAATTGTCATGATAGTTTGCATGTTCCAGGGTTTTTTAATACAAACTAGTATGCACAAAGATACTCCATAGGGAAGTGCTTTTCAGTTGCCAAGTGTTACCACCATTCTGACATATCTTGCAATTTACAAACTCTGTATGGTGCAGACCCAGTGATTGGTACGCACCCCCACACTGACTTCACCCTTTAAAAGGTTACTCGTTATTGCTTCTGCAAATTTGCTGCAGTAAGCTTAACCTTCTTGAAGCTGAAAACATTTACGTATTTCACTTTTATGAATCCATTTCAGGTACATGCCTTCTTCATAATTGCTCATTGGAACATTAAAATATTGGCAATAGAATTCCCAAAGTATGCCAATCACCAATTTCATAATATTCAAGAAGTATAAAGAAGTGTATAGATATGTGATTTGACGCACTCTAGTCAGTCTTTACAGACATCAAACCATCAGACATGGAACAGAATAAATGAAACTGTCATGTTATGAATTCATGGGTGTCAGCACTCGCTTGCACGGGTAAAAAATTCAGATGGGTCCATTTAACCTGCAGTGTGTAGTCGGTCAGGTACCCAAAGATATAACTTCCGTTTGGCTACAATTTGATTGTGATGTCATATTACAATGGTTTTGCACATAAATAAAAACACCATGTATCTTACAGAATGTATAGGCATGGAACATACCTGAAAAAAAAAAAAAAACAGCATAGGAGAAAAAAGTAACATTTGAAGTTTAATACACAATGTACCTTAGTGAAATGTTGGATTGGGTAGTGATTTCAGAATCAGGTCCTGGCATTGTCAATGGAACCGCCTGTGTACCCAAACACCCACTGCAAACACTCACTTGCAGGGTACTACTGTGCAGTTGTTGCATGATAATGGAACACCACTATTGTACTACACTTGCATTGCAAATCACAATCCTTTCAAACCTCTTCAAGTCAAAAGAGAAAGCATTCATATGGAATGTGATAATAAATTTGTTAGATTATATAATGCTGATGAAGGTGTTCAGGTGGTGTCAAATACAGCAAAATCTGCACGGTCATGATACATGGAAAGCTAAAGGAGCCATAAATAATAGTTAACAGGTCATTTCGTCTAGTAAATGGGTAGCTTATTCCAGGTAAACAGTTTAAAAGATTTGATGGCTTGATCACGAAGAAGATCATCATTTGCTGGTCAATTTGGGTGCATAAGCTTTTATGGATTCTTGAGGAGCTTGCTTCAAGGGGTACAGTGATGCCAAGTCACAGCGATGCCAAGGTTGGATCACTTTTTAGATGCTCTAAATTTTTGACATAGCCTGTTTATTTCCTAAGCCTAGCATCACCATAATTGGCATGATGTGTACCAGAAATTTTTGACAGACTGTACCCACTCAGAATCCTTACACTCAACACACCCAAACTTGGTGGACGCTACAGAGACCTTGCTTCTCTGGTAGCCATTTCTGAAATGACTTTTTGTACTTGCATTTTGGTCCAATGAAATGAATTTTGCACTAGAAGGCAAGAATTCATCTTTCTCAGAGAAAGTCATGCACAACGCAGGAGATTTTGAAAGATGCGGGAAATTCCAGACAGTAAGGTGGCAGAGCAAGGGACGACCTGAAAATGCATGTGACTTCCCCCCAATGTGGGCGACACCTGCCCAGTATGATTAAGTTGCCAGGGCTGCAATCACTGTAACAACATTACTGGATTGTGCAAAGTTCAATACCAGTCTCCATTGTAAATGCATTTCAGCAAAGTATGTAGGGGAACATCTAGTAAATGCAATCGGAAGCCTGCTGGAGTAAAGGTCAAAATCAGTATTTCAATTTCACAGTGTGTGGCTGCAATTTGAAGGCTTCGTCAGATGCCACGATGTCCTGGATGTTGACTAAAAACAGACATATATATACCTTTCAAAAGAGAAATAAATGTAAACCCATAACCCAATGGCTACACCAAGTCAACAGAAATTGAAGAAGATAATGCTGATTGAACAATAGTTAATCAATATTCGTTATGATGTATTTATGGCTTTACGGAAGAGGCAAGTTGCCTTTACAGAGCCACAGCAAATATGGAGACAGTAGATTGTATATAGGATCTTGGTTACCTTCATCCATAAAGAGATCTCTAGTTGTTTGTAGATGAACCATTTTTATCTAGGATTACTGTCCTTTATATAATCACCCTGTGGTAGGAACTTACCATTAAGTACAGTAATCTTGGGTTGGTTAAAACTGAATGTAACAGTTCTATATCAGAACGGTTCCTGTGACAACTGAGTGATTGCAATTACAGATCAAGTCCCAAATTATTCACGCCAGTTGAGTCACCACAGAAGTTTTCATTTGAGAATAGGGAAGCAAGTTTAATGCATTGGGAATCACACTAGCTGGGAAGTTATGTCTTTAAGAATCAAGTGTGGTGTTCTCAAATGTTAACTGACTAATGTTTGATGACCAGGAAAACCTTGGTTGAAAAAATACGGCAAACGGTCTTAAAAACAGCCTGAAAAAAGAAAAATATCCCTCACAACTTTTAGACTAAAGTACTGTGCCCATGAAAAATAATGGTATAGGCAAACTGGAGACATGCGGAACATGATCCCAAATTGGATATTTCGGTGACAAAGGATGGAAGCAAGTCCACAACAATGAGTCCAGGAGTGCTCAAAGGGAATCAATATCTTTCTAAATATTGTGTAAAATAATGGCCACCATTTAATACTGTAGTTCAACCGACTCATATATATATATGTAACATCAATCTTCATAACTAGCACAGCAATGCAGCTGTAGCTCACACAATTGAACTGAGGGTTACAGCCCTGTGTTCTGACACACTTTTGTTCCCACACCCCATGTTCTGACACTCATATGTTACAACACATTCATTACATCAGGCACCATTTTGGGTTTCATAATAATGCAAATACTATAGTACACACAGATACCACTTGATCGCTGTTGATGATAATATAGTGGGCAACTGAAAGCAGATTGAGCGACAAAATGGCCGAATTTGCTAAAAACTCTATCAACAATCGTCTCTTGAATTTGTGTACGTTTGATGATTATTTTCCTGGCTAGTAGGTATAGCAGTCACTACTTTCGTTAGCATTCAGGTTCATTCTATACATCAATTAAAGGTACGCTTTAATGAAAGCATAGTGTTACAGAGGCACCAATCAATTTATTATTTATTATACAATTTGAAAATTTGGACTCAAAGACTTACAGATACTACAAATTAATTACTATTTATTATGTAATGGACTCTTCGATTTATAGATGCTACAACTTAATTTTATGATTTATCACACAATGGACTTGGTATGATACATTCTTTTACAATTATTTTTGCATTGTACGAAATCCAAGCATTCACAAGTAATATCTGAAAGGATCAAATGAGCCACACAAATATTTGCAGCACTGATTTCTATAAACATTTGTATATTGTTACTTCTCATGTTTTTGCACTCTTTAGAGATTTTCGATCTGTGACTTTTATACAGCCATGAACATATCCAAAACAAACGCTTTCTTTTTTGAATCGGGACAACCTCAGATCTCACAGACAGTCAAAAGCAAGCAAGGACAGAGAAGGCAAAAGCTATATTCCCTGAAGTGTAAAGAGGATTGTGACAATTTCTGTCTTGCCAAACCCACTCGTTATAGCTTTGATAAAGTCGAGGAGTGGACTCACTGTAGTTATGTCAGAGATAAAAGGAAAAATCTCATTGATTCCAGCCTCTGGTGACAAATGCCATCTTTGAAGATTAAGCATTTTCGTACACACAAAATGTGTAACTCAGACTAAAAAAAAAAACGTAAACACCGATTTGTGTGTCAACAGGTATCACCTGTCCCATTTCTGCTTTCTTTCACAGTTCTGTCAAGTTATCATTACCACTCCTTACCGGATCCAGGCCCAAACTCAAGGGAGGGAGGGGGGAGCTTAGAAGGGGTGTTCTCCATAATCTTTGGAATCTGAACTGACAACAGATTTTGTCCCAACATCCACATCCCCACTCTGTTCTTCTATCCTCACAAAATGTGCAAACTTTTGTAGATAAATCTGCAACATTTGTTATTTGCAAGAATGTTTCTACAAGTGATGGAAATCTTCATGGAAAAAGTCACAAAATGAAATAAAGCTGATGAACTTACGGCTTGTGTTATGTCTTTCTTGATCTCTTCGCTGATTCTTCCTTCCAGAACAAAAGAGTCACCAAACTTTTCAGCCTGGTGGGGAAATCAGGAAAAAAAAATTGAAAAAGATCTTTAACTCATCACAAAATGTCGTATTCTTAGCGTAGGAAGGAAAGATGGTTTTGAAAACCACAGAACGTCCCCTACACTTTCATTTTGACTTCAGGACTGAATTGCTTTAGGACTGGAAAGTTGACTCTACTACTACATCAGCTGTTGATATCCTAACAACGATAGTATGTTGATACTAACATCCTATGGAACATGAAAGGACCACATTATATGAGGATGTAATGATGATGCAAAGTATATGATGGTGTACTGAAAACTTACGATCATGTACTAAAAACCTACCATGATGTAAAAACTTATAATGTACATGAAATCATGTATGATGATGCACTACAAACTTGTTATGATGATCAAAAAGCACATGTTTCAAAAAGTGTTGTATGAATAACCATTTCTATCAATTGAATATGCCAATAAATATCCATATGTAAGTACCCAATGGGGTGGACTTTAAACTTGAGGTAAACGCAGAGTCACAACTATTTTCCTCTGCAGTACCAAGGTTTAGTCTTAAGCACCATTCACACTACAGCGATTTTGGTTTGTACTTCATCATTATATTCGTTTTGATGCACATTTTATGTTTTTAGCACATGATCGTATATAGTACATGATCGTAAGTTTTCAGCACATCATCGTATATTTTAACACCTTAATTTAATGTGGTCTTTTCTACGTTCCATAATATCCAGGGTTGTAGTCGAGGCCAGCTTCCGCTTCGACTTCTCAGGCCTTAAAGCGAAGCCACCATACATATAGTGTTACAAGCCTGTGTAACACGCCTGTGTGCCGACTTCGGCCTCAGACTGCTCGAACTCAACTACAACACTGCCCAAGAGCTTTTCATTCAAAATGCTCCATACATTGTAAATTTCAATTTGATATTTGTTTGTAAAACTGCCTCTCTCTTTTCAGATGTGAAGCCTGTGCATACAAAATGTCATTTTAGCGTTCCAGTGCAGACATAACAGAACATGAAATGAAGACAAAAAGACCAAACAACCACTGGCACAGTATTGAAACTATGGATGCCCTTTTTTCATCTGTTTTTCCCCAGTATCTCAACCTCCTCTTTAAAGCTTTAAGCCTCTTAACTTCTACCATCCATCAGAAATCTATGCAGTGCCTACGACAAATATGGATCATATAAAATTATGACAGGTGTGTCTATCACAGATTACTCTTCAAACATAGAATCAGGACAGATTGTGTGGCATTCTGGATGAGGAGAGAAAAATGAGACCTGCTGTGTTGTAGTTTCAAACAGTATTGCTGACATAGCTGAGCTTGAACACAAAGGTGTTATGATAGCTTTTCAAAAATTTTCAAAATCCAGCTGCCGATTAATCTCTTGAAAATTATTAAAAACATCATCAGATTAAAATCTTCCTCTGTGCTGATAGATTGTACAGTACATCCACACCTTTTGAATTCTTTTTTAAGTTTCTTTAAATTCCTGACATTTATGCTTATTTTAGTGTGAACAATGTATATTTTAATCATCAAAAGAATTACTTTTGTGGGAAGTTTTATGCAGAGCAGACGAATGAGAGAAACTTCCCTACATTCCCCCACGATGGGTGCTTTTGAAACCACTGAAGTCACAGCCAGTGTCTTCAGTTTGATGGTGTAATTTGATTTGCTTAAATCCAAAATAGCTGATACATCAACCGGTGAACAATCCACCAAATGTGAAGCTGAGAATACAGGTTAGTGTACTTACAACAAAGAGAAAGCTAGAGTGATTGGGCTCTTTATGTTTGTGTACATTTAACACTTCACCAGACAGCCAGAAATGTGCAATACAAAAGGAACTGTCACCGTAACGTACAATGCAATATTCCACCAAGTTGATAAAAGTCTCACCGATTACTGTAGCAAATTATGTTACAGCACATGTTAAAAACCTTATCCTATTGATCAACTGGAATAAACTGTATGCAAGGAGTATGCCTATGGGACCTATAGTTACTTTGCTTGCGACTTACCTGTCCCTACACGACTAGTGAATCTGTAATCACCATGATAATTAAAGACTGGTAGTCCTTAAGAGTGCATTCACCTTAGTCCAGTCAATACTGTATCATAACTGTCAGTATTAATATAAGGATTTATTGACTATTGCTATAGAGACATTCAATGAAATATATATGCATTGAGTCAGCTCTCTTTAACTACTGAGACACAAGTCATGTACTGTACCTATTCATAGCAAACAGGTTGTTCATATAAACAGTATCACAAAGTAATAACTGTCAAATAAAAACATGGAAAGCTTAACAGATAAGCAATCCACTGTGAGTCAAGATGTGATTTAACAGTAAAGAAAGAAAAAAAAACAGCAAAAAAAGAAAAAAAAACATGTTTATGCAAGAACTGAAGGCTGCCCACTTCAAAACATCCAGAAGGGATGTTTGTACAAGCACTGAAGATCATAAGGCATACTTTACTTCTGCAGTGAAATTATCTGTTGATTTTACAGTATTGACACATGTTAGGTCAGAGTGTGGTAGCTGAGAGGAGACAGGTGTGCAAGGTAAGGTGAGTGTATTAATGCTTTACCTCTGTGGTGTAGCCTGTGGCATTCACAAACACTTCAAATTCTGAGTTGCTGACTTCATACACATCAAAGTAAAACGGATCCAAGGTAACCTGCCTCGCTGGTGACTCGCCGTCTGCTACAATCCCCGGGTCATCCGTCCCCATGGTGAACGTGCCACCCTTAAGATGGACCATCTACAAAGATCAGAAAGTAAAGCAATGATTGGACCATGGTGGTAAGAAGAGAAGGAGAAAAGTTCCGTTGAACTTATCACAGTTACTGTCAGTATCATTTAATGTGGATTAACAAATTTAATCGACCTTCGGTCTATACAGCAATAACTCGTTTTTCTGTAATATACTGGGCAACACATTCAAAGGCATGCGTGGTCAACTGTGCAGCGTATAGATTGGTTGTTTGCTGCTATTGCTTACGTATAATTGGTGAGCAGACAAGCCTCCCGTGCCTCCATAGTTGCACGTAATCCTTTTCATAGGGTGTAAACAGCAAATGGCACTCTAAGCTGTTCTCACCCCCATGAACTGATTCATTTATCAAACAGGAGAAAATCTAATAGGACTAGCATATATCAAACTTTCCGAGTTATCTCTTCTTTCTTCCTCCATGATTGGACCAACTAGACAGAGTGGAGAAGCAGATCAGCTGTTATAATGGCAAGTTACAGTTGATAATCTAACTCAGAATCAATTTTCATGCTCTTAACATTCATGTTGAGATACTTTATCAGGGGGTTTGTTTATTTGAATAAGATTTTTCCATGTTTTTTAAGTTTTTTCATGTGATACTGTATTTCAAGGAATGACATGAACACAGATATGTAGTTTTTATCTAAAAAATATTAAAATGCAGTCCTAAAGAAGCCAATGAATCTTCTCTCTCTCAGGGGCATGCAAACAAACACCAAAACTGCGTTCAACTTAATTGAAGAGTGATGTCCAGAATTAGAGGTCGATTGCTAAGATTTTAAAATCAAGGTAACAAAATTGGTGAATATCAAACATATTATAAGAGTGCAGTATTTGATGTGGAGACAGGTACAATGTTGGGTGAAAGCATGTATCATTCTGCTGTAAACTCTTCATTGTTTGGCATAACAATTATCAAATGGAATTTGTCAGTTCGCAGACATGTAGAATCGAGCACAACCTGAAGTCACAAATGAAACAAAATTATCAAAATTAAATACCCTGAATAAAAACCCCCCCAAAAAATGAAAAGCTAGTCATATTTCATTGAATACAAAGACCAAACATCTCATAAATGTGGTGAGTTAAGCATTCATGTTCTAAATCCTTCATTCCCAACCAGGGGTATTAACATCCCTTGAAATGGAGGTACTAGAAAAGTCCACGAGGGGTAAAGCCTCTCAGGCAAAAGAATGAGTGCTAACTACTGTAATAATCAAATTAATTTTTGGTGGTAGTAATGTGTCATTACAAAATATAAACATAATGTCAAAATATTTATGCAAATACTGTACAGCAGTGTTGGTTCTTGCTTTTTCTTATTGTGGGTGAAATGGTACCAGGGGATGATGTGACAATTTAAGGGGCACAGCAAGTCCAAAAAGTTGGGAACCACTGCTCTTATTTGAAACATATATTGAGTCTTTTTCTCCCTTTGGTAGTTTTCACCATATTTTCACCAGCTCTTCAAATATAGCATTTTGTAACTCAAGAATGCACCAAGTACTATTCAGGTAGCCAAAATATGGCAAAAGTAAGCTAATCTTGAACAAAGTACCAGTTTCAGGTGATTCATAGGCATAGCTCATGCATAGTGAAATATTCATCTGGATCTGTCTAAGGAATCTACTGGAAAGAATCTTCATGTATGGTCAAATTCTGCCAACTTCGTAATTCAAACAAAATTTCTCTTATGTAACATTTAAGTGCCTACTAGAGATTAACCCTCCAAACATTAAGAGTCAGAGCTCCACAGTACATGAAACACAGAGTACTGTGTGGTACTGTATGTGTACAGTATGTGTGACAGAGAGCTGGGACACAGATCAACTGATCATGATAACATGCACAGTGTATCAGTTATAATGTCTCTCACTATAATGTCACACTGTAAGTCAAACATGTATCAAGAGGATTAACCTTTGATCTATGATTTAACAAGTACAGTACCTTAGTAAGTTCTATTGTTATCGCCTAAATTGGGAAAGAATTTCAGAGACTAACTACAATGCTCCAAAGGAAAGCTTTATTCATCTAAACTACTATACCCGTATATGAAAGCTCCTTCCACCAGCACACAATTAGCAGCAAAATGTATGGATACTACCCACTGAAGATCTGTAAAGCAATTTTTGTGAGTGCAGTAAATACTTCAGTGACCCTCAGTGAAAAACTCTTCCTTCCATTCTAATAGTATGTTATTTTATTAGCATAACCATCAATTTTGAGGTAAATTAAAATGTCTAAATAAGCACAGAGAAAATGCATCTTTTACAAGTCCTTGCAATTTTTAAAATATCTGGCCACCTCTTAAGAAGAGTTCCTTCAATATCACAGCATAATCTGCACATCAAGTTAGCCAATCTCTTACACTTCTTCAAACAGTACTTCAGGTGTCAAAACATGTACAATGTCCATCATCTATGGGCACTGCTGACCCAGGGCCACTGCTATATGGGGAGAGAGGAACAGGTAAGGACAAAGTGTATTTATCCCCAAATTTGGAGCTCTTATTGACAAGAAGTGCCATTTCTGTTATTATTTTATAGGAAATACATTTTTTTTTTCAGAATGGCCTTTTAAACATTTATCATCAGGCCTCCAACTGCCAGAGAGTTGTGCAAGCACTGTGGTGTACTAAACTACAATACTTCTGTGAATGTAAATCCGCATGTTTTGATTTGACTAAACTTCTAAGGTCATATTCTTTGAAAAACTTTTTCAGTTTATATTTAGCACTTACAGCATCCCCCAAGTGGATATCATCTAAACGAGACAATTTTAGCATGAAGGCGTGGGGCACTGCACAGCTCTACTGTATGTTCTAATCTAACGCTGTCAGTACTGTTCATCGAGGAGATACTCATAAACCCCTGGAGTCTCAAATTCAAACAGAAATCTTCAAACAGAAGCTTCCAGGCTCTGTCAACACTGAAAACCAGGTCTCAGAATTTGTCCTGACAAAGTTTACCTCCTATTAAAAAGGTGGCTCTAAAATGCGGCAATCTCTGCCTAACCAAACAAACTACCGTAGATAAGCGGCATAGTTTGTAAAGATTAAAAGAGACTTTTGGAGCTGATCAATTAGGATGGGAGATTTTAGACATACAGCTGAGCTTTAAATGTTGATAAATAGTGCAACATACTACGATGATGTGTCCCATGGCATCTTCTGTGGCATAGCACACACAGATAAGGGTACACACAGTGATTTCCAACAAGCAAGTACCAGTCCAGGAGTTCCTCACTAAGGTCTATCTTTTGTATCAGCTTATCTACCTCCACTTAAACACTGCATGCAAAGTCGCTGCAGTTGATTCTAATTCAGTGGTTATTTCATGACAGACACAAAAGAAGTAAAGATTGTAGTATAAGTATTACACACAAAACATGGTTAAAGCCAGGTGTTCTTATATAGGGGGCAGCCTTCGTGCCTGTGCAAGCAAATTTACTCATATCACTGACTATGTGTGGTAATACAATGCAAGGGTGGCCAGTACCCCAGTGCTGAAATTTGACCAATTTCATCAGATTCATGACAGACAACTAACATGCAAAATGTGATTACTGTATCCTTTACAAAATTAGGTTGTCTTCCCAGAAATGAGGTCTGTATATACAATTCATGAAATTATATTTCCTAGCTGTTATTGTTGGCACCCTTTAGCACAACTCTATTGTGCCACTTACAGTGCAAATTCATTGCTGGTTTTCATTATATCATTTCAGATATTCTAGACAAACATGTATGAATTTGGTTGAAAAATTTAACGATTTGGTTGTCTGAAGGACAACCTCGTTAAATAAGTTGGTTGTTCAGTAGAAGTTTAAGTCGTCAATGAACATCCACAACTGTCTTTTGACTGAGACGAGTCCAACCTTATGACCTCTATTCTTTGTATTTTTTTTCGTCAAATTTCAAAGCACTAGGTGATATGGAAAGAAGTGTGGGCCTACCGGCAACAAGGATTCTTTAAAAGTGAACAATAGTATTATGCAAGCAACATATCAACATATTTCTTCAGTTTTACATATATCATACACTGGATGCTATCTATGTTAGTAGTTAGATCATTAGATTCCATGGAACAAAGAAACTGAAGAAATCTTCTTGAAGAAATACCTGGCTAGATGTTGGCAAACGCACAGATTGAGATAAGGGTGCACACAAGTTTCAAACAAGTTGTTCAACCTTGCAGCAATGATAGCTGTAAGGCATATTGTGACATAGTGCAATACCACACCCATTTAGCATCAAAGGTACTACGGTATAAAAACACAGAATACAGTATGATCTGCACATTTACATAGTGATGTGCTTGGATGATTGTTGCACCTTCACACACTGTATGCCTCCATCATAGATAGTGACAATGTCTTGTTCAGACCAAAACAAGCCAAGTTAATAACTATAAAATATTGATTTATTTTTCAAACCTACATGGAAGAACTTACACAATGGAAGAATGTAAACTTGACCTTTGACCTGTTATTAAGATAAAGCTATTTTTAATGGTGACAGCTAACTGTATGTAGAGTAAATGTGGAAGGGGGGTAATTGAAGTGAGACGGTTGCCTACCACCCACCACCATTGCGGTATTCTGTTATTTTTGGGGCTTATTGTTGGTTAACCTTCTAGTGGTCAAAGGTCATCCAACAATAGAACACGTGATAAAACAATCACACACTATGTGAGTAATATCTATGAAGAGAGCTACTTCATTTCCAATTGAAATTTCTGAGGGTTGCAGAAACATGCAACTGGTATGTAATGACAACTGTTAAGTGTATGTACTTGTAAAGACCAACAACTGTTTACACAACATACCACAAAAACACACACACAGTAATGGTATTAAAGGGGTGCACTAAGTTTTCAATTTTACAAGATGGTTTGCCATATATATGTGTACATTTAATACCAGGTTTCTACTCTACATGTACAGTGACTCTGAATCATGGCAGTAAAGGGAGAGAAGAAAGGATGCACAGTCATTTGGAAATATGTTTTTCCCTCTTCTGTAGATCTTTTTCCTTTTGTGGGGAAAAACTTCTTGTCACATGTATCAGTGGGGCCTGTCTCCTACTTCTACTTTGTTTCCCATAGAAATCTGATGTGACTATGGGCCTACTTTTAATACATGTGCACAGTTCCCAGCTTACTGCATACCCATATCTGTTATCTGTATAGTCCCAATACTGCACTGTGTGTTAGAACTCCAAATGCTGTCACTATGGTTTAGTGGTACGTACCCAGTGGTTTGTATGTTACCTTCTGTAGCTGCCGCAGTTATATACTTTACTGACAGTGCCATTTCACCCCATTAGCTTTTGATCAATGCACTCATTTTTACCTGTTTAACTCCATCTAGATGAGTTAACATGTTAACTGTTTAGTGTCTATCTTTCCACAGTAATTCATGTAGATTCACATTTACCACTTTGCTCTGGATTTGTTTCAGTACTTTGAGTTTCCCATTAGCTCAATTCAAAAATTCCACGTGATTTGCTCGATTTCCATCTACAAGCTTAGTTTTTTATAAATTATTCATCCTCAACTTATTTCTCCAGCTGTGGCATTTTGATTTTACATGGACTTTGTAGTGCAGCGTTGAGAGACTTGTGTCAATGGGGAGATTGAAACTAAAACACTACGAAAATGAATTTTGACAACTTCTGTGATTTCTGTCAAGTTCAGCATTGCTCAACTGTGAGTTCAATACAGATACAGATGGCTTGAGTCCATCAGACACTTTTCATCCTTGGCGTTTCTTTAATCATCCTACTTCTTGACTTATTTTGCTGTTGAAAATTTTGTAATGAACAACAATGGCATTGAGCAGAACTTAACACAACCATGCACCTTTCCACATTGGGTCATAATCTTGTTTTTGGAGCTGCCATCTTTTTCCCTTCTGTGACAGTATTAACTGGCAAACACTTGGAGTAACAAATGCTATGTAAGCATTTATTAAACTTGTTCAGGGTCAAGAAGACAATTCTCAATTTTTCATTTCTTGTCCTTTATGAAACACTGTTTTACAGTCTTAGTTTCTCTTGTTCCTTAGAGAAAAAAACAAGAAGAAATGCATACTGTAGTATTGTGTTTTTACAATGGTGGATACTATGCAAATTCCTAACCATTCTTTACTGAAGATGTTTCTGAATGGACATGACAGTAAATGGTTGCACTTAAACCCTCTGAGTGATTGAGCAATCCACTAATTGGAATGGCACATCCAAGTAAACCTCATGAGATTTACTAAATGAAGAGCAAACTTAATCAGACGTTTCACCACCACACAGAAAGTAACTAGAAAAAAAAAAAGGGCCATTCCCACCTTAAAACCAACATCTGTCTCTTAAGAATTTATGTTGGAGAATGAGTGAGAACTATATAGCATGCAAACTTATGTTTTTTTACAACACTGAAGAGGCAGTAAATAATTTCAAACAAAGATGCAGGTAGTGCATTGCAAACAACAATACAGCCAATACATGTAAAGTGGAGTGAATACTACGGTGAGAGGGCTTCAGAACTCACTGTGTGGCATGTTAACAGAAAGGGTCCACACAAGATTGCTGTCTTGTTCAAATTTCAGCAGTTTCCATTCTTCCCTTTTAAATTGCAGAATCTGAGCAAATCAGGTCAATGGTATTGAGACAACAAATTATAAAGAGATTAATTAAGCATAAATTACAGCAGCTCAAAACATCTTCACCCTTTTCTTTATTTTTTTCTATAATTTCTTCATGTACTTATTACCATAATGTTTAATTGACAAAACATAATCAAGTGTTCCTGTAGAAAGACATTTTCATTTGCGTTTACGTTTTTTGGTTGCTTTTCATTGGCAGAACTGATACTTCAGTTTGTTGCTGTTTTAACGAACATGTAAGTTGTGTTCTTATATACACAAACACAGTTGACATACACATAAAACACTCGATGCTGCATGTACTGCACAGAGGATTATAACACATAATTCAATGACCAGTACATCAGTTGTTAGATAGGTCTTACATAAAATCTTCATGTTTCAGTGTGCCAAATCAATTTTTCTATCAATCTATTATTCAATCATCACAGTTTATGACATCTGACGATTTGATAAAACTGTCAGATCTACTGCATTGTTGTTCCATGATTTTAGTTTTCATTTTAAAAAATTCTGTCAGATTTCCTGTTTTTTGGAAGTGACCATTTCTGATCAAACTGCTGGACAGAACCTCATCTGAATTTACAACAATACCCTAGTATAAAGCACTGCATTGTATCCCCCATTATTTTACACAAATGGGGATAAGAAGTCAGTGGCTTTTCACACATTCCAATGCTTTGAACTTCTGTGCTTTGCATGAGTTTACATATAAACACAAAGTTTAGCTCTTGTTTTCTGTGAGGGAATGTCCAGGGAAGAAATGATGACTAAATTGTACCCATGGACTGTTGAGTTTTAGAGGACTATAAGGGAATGTTTACAGTTGGCCAACTGGATACGGCAACATGCATCCACATACTGTCCACTGAAGAACAACAAGGTAAGCAAATCTACAGTAGTAGTAATGTTGACTAGCTTTCCACATTAATGAAACATTCCATAAACTCAGGAGTATCACATATGTAAGCAGAATCATCTCATTTGCAAGTCTAGTTCCCTTCCCCTCCCCTCCCCCTTACTGATAAAAAAGTGATGAAATATATGTGGTAACACTGAAGTACAGTAAGAATCAACTAAGCAGTTTTAAAATCTTTTATAACACATAAAGATGTATCACTACTTTTCATCACCTATGTCACAATATCTGGTTCTGACAGCCAAAGGCTTATAAACACAAAGCCAATTGGCTTCAAGCATTGTTTGTCATCATTAGACATAAAAATAACAACACAGATATATCCAATATTACAACTTCTACAGTTTCACATTCTAATTGTTATACTACAAAACTGATCATTTTTGTTTACCTTGGGCAATCTTTTATCCCCAGGTAGTCTCACATCTAATGTTGATCACACTTCCACTTGATAAGTCATTGGCTTTCTATCTACACCTAACTTGCTCTCTGTTGACATCACAAGTTGCTTGACCTCTGTAACAATGTGAACTACAAGGTATCATCAGTTCAACACTAGCCTTTTACTTCTTACTTGCGCGAATATCTCCCAAGATATCATGTTTATAACTTTTTCAAATATTGGCATTTGCTGGGATATTTTTGACCTCCTTGTAGAACATCTCTAAGAGCATTGTCTGAAAGTGTCAAGTTTAAAGGTCAACAACTGTAACTGCCACATAAAGATCTTGTTTGTAAGAGCTTCATTGAGAGATGTTGGTGGCAATGACCTCTAAATGACCTTGAAGACTTTTTCCCTTCTGATAAATTATAGGAAGCATCTACTAATTAAGTGCAACCTAATTGTCAAGGCTGATGGTCAGTCAAAATTTTCACCTAGATTTTACAAGATTTACATGTCTCTGCTGAAGTCAGTTCGTGACATTTAACTGTAACAGAAAGGAACAGGAATGCTATCCAAGGATACTCAATAAGGGATGTGTAGGCTACATACCCTAGCATGTCTGACTGTTGAATATTATTAGAATGATAAGTTCACAAATACTAGTGCACACACACGTCCCACGTAGGTGCATGCTACATCACCACTGAGTGCTCCGTTGGCCATGTTTGGAAACAGATCAAAATGTGCCTGTTAAATGCGCAGTGCCTTCACCAAATCTCGAAACCAATATGGCCCCATCACACATTACTGGATCATCTAAAGGTACACCACTGTATGACTTTTCATTTTATCTGGTAGCAAAATGAGCAGTCCGTTCCAAAAGTCAGACATGTGGGCCCCCAGGAATGTAATTTGCGACTGACATGTCCCTGACATGTGACCTGACTTTATAGTAATCAATCCGTTTGCAACAGATACCACCAAAGACATAGCAAAACATAAACAGATGAATAATGAATAAATATACTGTACAGTAGGTCCTATTCCGGATAAACATATACCAGACATACAGCAAACCGAACTGGTTTCCTCTGTAGCTTCTGTTACAATATACAACAAGTTTTGCGCATGTACAAAACTTTTCACTGGACTAGGTTTGACCTGCCGTATATTGCTGGACATGCAACGGAGTTGCAGGACATGCGCAGAGCAGAGAGTAAGCATTGAACATACATCTACAGTAGTGGGCAGTGATGGATCTAAAAATCATCCATTTATTATCCAGGAGTATGTGACAGGGACTTAACCTGCCATTCATCTTCCATTAAGTATACCACTCTGGCCATACTACTGTACCTCTCGCTTAAGTTGAGAATAGCCTCTTGATAATTTGTAAATCCAAGAACAGCAAAATATTGCTGCTGTAGTTTTTTAAGGAGTAACTCTCTGGTTAGAGCTAATGGTGTGGTTTGAAAGGCAACATTTTTAGACACTACTGTGTTACAACTTTATGGTTAAAAACACGTACCTATAGTCCTTACATGGTAACAGCTTTAAGAATAGAATCAAATCCATCTGGTTGGAGTAAGTAACTTTTTGTTTAGAGTAGCAATTTTCCGGTTAGACTTCCAACTTTTCGATAGAGTATGAACTCTCGGACTGGAGTAGCAACTTTCTGTGACAAAACTACTTTTCCACTAGAGTAGTGACTGTCTAGATAGAGTAGCAACTTGTTGGTTAAAAGTTAGAGAAGTACTGTAACTTTCTGGCAAAAACCGTTTATTACTTAGTACAGTACATAACTAAACACTAAACAGTTTAAAAATAAATTCTTATACTGAGCAGACTGAAAAGAGGCTACAGTAGCCTTTTTGTGTGTGGGCACAGTACATGTTACAGTAATTATGCTCACTTTTTGTAACAATGTACACAATCTATGGTTGTAAACTATAGATGTAGAAAAGTACTAAAATAATGTGCAGTACTTAATCTAATTCTGGAAACACAACAACATCTTAACAGTAAGGTGGTGCTCACTGCAATGACTGCATTGTGTACATACTGCCTGCAGAAGATCATCTTCAGAGTTGAACAACAAACCAAGTGGGTCAATGAACAGTGACTCAACTACATAGTCAAACAAATACACAATCTTAAACTGCAAACTAGTTACAATTACCTTGCTAAGCGATACATGCAATTATTATGTCTAAAATACATGTTTGTCGCACACAGCTTGTAGATGGTATTGAAGTTTTTTTGTTGCTTTTCTCTTCTTTTTGTTTTGAACCTCTCACTCTTTTTTTTTTTGTAAAGTGCCATAAGCACATTAATGGATTGGGCACTTTACTGCATAAGTCTTGTTTTTTTTTATTATTAGTGCTCAGCACTATTAATTTTAAGAAGTGATTTGTTTTCACATTTAATCCTACAGTACATCTTGCTGATTGTTGGTATGTAAGCTCACTATGCACAACATCACAGAAGAATGGTAAATTTGCATTGTAACTATAAAATATGCCTCAAATTATGAACTTGAAGTAGAACAATTGATTGTTATGAACCCTGCAGAATCATGTATGGTACATCAAAGATATGTCCACATTTAGGATTAAGATGTCTCATAAAGTAGGATATTGATCCATAGCAACTGAATGGCCAGACTAAACTTTTCACTGAATAATAGCACACTGAAATGGATTTTGTGCTGAACATAATACAATCTCCTTAAATAACACAGAAAACATGTCTGTAAATGCATCAAAGTTGCAGGAGGGAGCAACCACTCACTGTATTTGCAGTGCATATGATGTACAGTAGTTTTCAAACTATCACAAATCTGAGGCAAGTTTTTATGTATACTAGCATAGGATCAGTCTAAAGAGGAAAGTGGTGTAAAAAATTTTGGGAATTTACAATGGTTGTCCACCGGACATTGTAAAGATGCACTACTGTAATAGTTCCAGTGTTACTGTTCTTATTGTAATGTTGCTCTATTTACTAATTATAATGAGAGCGTGTGCCTGCCAACATTTGAATCTATGGACTAAGGTTCACAACGTCACAAGTGTCTATTCAACTCTACTGTTGTACTGACGCAGGCCATATCTGGTATGGTTCTTAATACTGTGCTGTAGTACCAAATTGAATAATCTGCAGTTACTGCAACATTATTTGGTACATGTAGATTGCAAGATAGTTATTTCCTGGTGCATGTGTTCCTAATCTATGGTTCTATCTACATACAGTACCTTGATCTGCATTAGACTGCACACTGTAAATAAAAATGGCTTTGGTATTATATGGACTGAAACTAAATTATGTCACAGAAGAATTTGAGGTGTACTGCAGTATATTATAATTTATGCGTAGCCTGTGCATTACTAAAAATGATTGAAAACCCAAAGTTCTAAGTTACAAATACTGTACATACAAGAACTGCAGTACCTACAAAGGTGTTTAAGCGCCATCCACACAGTACCTTCTGTTTGCAATTGATGTATGCAGCCAGCTAATCAACAAGTACTGTAAATCAAACACAAACTATGTGGACTGCAAGAATGGCACCATGCCATTTTTAATTATGGGGGCCAGTCATCGCCATCAGCACACCCCACAAAATCACCCAAAGTCCAGCAAACTTGGCCTATACAAAGTTGCTCAAATAAAAGTAGCTGGCATAACATGATTGTTCGAAGCTGCAACAAACTTGTCCCAAAACAAACTTTCCAAGCCAAATACTGTAGGAAGTCACCCTCAATAACAAAGCGTACCCAAATCAAATGTACTGTACCTTTTGTCTCCACATGAGTAAAACATTGTACCTTAATTGAGATAAAGTCGTCAATTGCTGCAAACTCCTACAGTTTTAACAACAAAGTGATGGCTTCCTTGCCTGAACTCAATAAAGTTTACAACTAAACCAAACAATAATTATGGTCACTATGCCGGGATTTCCTTGTGTCGGTGTATTGCTGTAACAGTACGCCTAATAAAGTAAATTGAAGAAAGGAAGTTTATACATTTTCATGAGATTCCAATGGCTATTATAAGTCACTGCATGGCCCTTAACTGTGTGTTCAGGATTCTCGGAAGTATTCTCAGCAATCACACAGTTTCGTAGAGATCACTATTCGGTTGTTATTCATCTATTTTTAATGTAAACATGCTAAAAAGAGACCCTCAAGCTTAACTTCATCAGAGAAAACTAGCATTTTTAATGTAGTAAATAATGTAGTATAATGTAAATCAGTTGGTATTAAAGTAAAATGTACATTATCCACTGCAGGTAATTTCACTTTTCAGTCCAATGATATCATATTTGCTTCTCCAGACTGCTGTTCTTTTTGCAATGTAATTGCAACTTCGAATTGTAAAATTCCTGACATACCTGATTCGTTCTTGGAAATGTCACGGGAACTGTGTTCTTTTCCCGAGAATACCTCTCTGCTGGATTTATATGGCCGTGGTTATGATCATCAAAAGTAGTCCTTTCTGTATTTTTTGCACGTGAATATTTTTCAGCATGATTGACATGAACATGGTCATGCTCGTCAAAAGTCATGGATTCTGTGTTCTTTGCCCGTGAATATTTCTCTGCTGGGTTAACGTGTCCATGTGCAGTGTGGCTATGATCGTGATGGACATGATCATGGGTATTATGGTCATGTTGCTCACTGTGATGGTGCTTCCGGTTCAAGTTTGAACCACAGCCACAATCCTCCTCATGCTCAGATGCTGCGTCATCACTCTCTTGGTGAGAAGATTCACCCGTCGCTGGCTCCGAGTTGGTTGCTGAGCTGAAATCTACGCAAGCTAAAGCTAGTAGTACGGTTAAGCCTAAACCTGCGGACAAAAACAAGGGTAGCACTGTCGATCCTCCATACGTAACGTTAAACCTAACCATCTTCTGACACTTCGTGGTGCATTCAGATCTGAAAACAGCAAGTACCGCAAGAATGAACTGATAGTATCTTCATCAGGTAATAGAGAAATTTATGACAGCATTACTAATAGCAAGTTACTTGTAATACCATGCGGTTTGCTTGTCAGTAAATCGTCGACGTATTCTTCCTGGGCACTTTTAAGTCAAGGAAGCGCTGTCTTGTGAGATGCGGGTTTGTACGTTCATACACACCACTACCACCAGTTGAACGAAATGTATTTTCGCTCCTGTTGACATTGTTGATGACGTATCCCTGTGGGGATGCCCCATCGAAGCATTATGGAAAGCCGTTTTTCCTTGTTTGAGCACTATCACAAAGAGGACCACAGAGTGAACCTTGAACTGTAGACAGAGACAAGAGAAACAAGAGAAAAGAAAAACGCGTAGAATATTATCGTTAATTTATATATAAGAGTTAATTTTCCTCAATTTTTCGTCATTTGGGATCAAAAGAATAGGAATAAACTACAATATTTAGACTTTTACAAAGCTGAGATAACTAAGTAATTTGATTGAGACTTTGATTTACGCCTGTTCCATTATTTAGCTTAAGTTAGACTCTCGACTATTTATTTCGTCCGTAAAAATCTCTCTATGGCAGTTGATTGATAAATGAAAACAATGTTGGTCCCATCTTTGGGTGAGGCGATGGCCCCGTTGGCCTCTCATGGATTCGCCCTCTCTTGGATTCGTCCTCCAGTGTAGGCACCTGGTCTTTCCCTCAATGTCGTAATGTCAGTACTTATGATTTTTCACGATAGCCTTATGTTCAATGATTCAGACAGCACTACACTACTAACTAATAGTGTGATGTTTTGTAAAAATTCAATAGAATATACAATATGCAGTTTGTATGCGTGTTCACTCACTCTGAAAAATATGCACTACATAGTATCATCTACATTTACATGACTGAGAAGTTTAAATCAGAACCAAATTTAAGTTGAATGGTCCAAGCAATATGAAGCTTTAAAGTGAGAGGCAGCAGTTTTAACTGTTAGTTTCTGTCATTCCCAAAGTTAGCACATTACCACTGGTAACTAAATCACTTTGTACCTCTCTCCGACTATCAGTAAATTAGAAATAGTCCATGTCTATGAATGGGAAAATGCGTTCAACAATTAACCTCGACCAGTCGCATTTCAAGCAAATGTTTACAGTCTCAGATCATTTTAAAGTAAATAATAAATCACGCAGGTTATCAAGATGCTGTAATAGTTAAGAATAATATAGCTCTTTAAGTTGGGGATTAATTTACTTACAAGACATAAGATTATTTATCGTATAGGCGAGTTACCCTTTACGGTGTCCCGCCCATCATCGTCTGCTATCATCCATTATCGTCTATTGTCGACAGATATCTGAAATACCATCGGTACACCTGATATGAGAACAAATATCGTACAAAACACTGAAAAAATGCCGAGCTCCCGTGATGTGACCTCACACATTCATCGACCGAGGGATATTCTTAATATTTAATACCTTAAGCTAGTCACATTCGCAAAAACGGAAGTAAAACTGGGGAAACTGACTCCTTTTTATTTTTGTGTGCTTATTATAAGGAAGGCCAGCATGTGAGGGAACTTCCGTTATATGCACCAGGATAGGACGCATTTCTTCATACCTACATTGTGTGTTCAGCCAAGTTAGAATGAACTGATATACGCTATAATATATCCATTCCAATCACTATACCAATCTATCTTTGATAATTGTGTCTGCTAATGAAAGCAACTTATGAATTGATCTAGATACATTTTAATGTCATACCCACTACAGACCAAGTTCGACATTAGGACAGGTTATAAATTAAATGCTCATCTGTCGACCATCTCAATTTGATAAGAAAAACGCCATGTTTATCTGATGAGTTATTCCCCGTGGGAATTTTATCACACCGTTCATCTCTGTGAAGAACGACACAAGTTTTATGTAACTTTATCACGCACTGCAAACTACTGAAACCCCTCAGATATTGACGATTCTTTTGTTGGAACGTATTGGCGCCCTGATCAACGCATGCGCCCCTTTTTGTAGGAAAAGTAACCCAACTAAGAACTTTCGCTGGTAGCACACAACATGCAACTTGACTGATCTCATTCTCATCTCTGAGTTTAAGCTTTCTTCAGGATTGGGCAATGTGATCACGTGATAAAACGCTGAATATGCACGATTTACATCATCAAAGGCAGGTGATTATTATTTTATCTTCTGTATAACTAGGATTGAGAAGTATTCTGTGGCCGATTTCAATCGACATATGTCGATTTCTGGACTTTTGTGATCCTTGGAGACCGGGATATAGTCAGACCCACTAATAGTCTCTTTTACAGTCGTTTAAAGTTGAGACATGAAAAACCCAGTTTGGAGTATTGACCGAATTAGTCATTAAAAACGATTTCCATCAGACAGCGACCACTTCACAAAACAAATGTCTGTTTTACAATTGCAGCATGAATAAACATATGCAAATTTGTGGTAGGAAATCGTGCGATATGTTATCCTTTGTTATCCTTGTTTTTTTTTTTAAACTTTGTAGCAAGGACACTTGAGAATTTTGTATGCTCTGAGCGTTTTATTTTGGAAGCATGTATTGTTTTCTTTAAAACGACTTCACTTACAAGTGTAAAAAAACAATTAAGTAAATAAGAGACGCAATGTGTAAACGTAACAAAAGAAACACTGACACCGTGCAACAGCCCACATCATCGGTTTTGCATTTTCATTAAACTCGATTCGATTGAAATTTCACTCTTGAAGTCGTTATTAACCCCAATTGAGTGAAAAATGTCACTCAACGGAGAGTGGAATGTCAGTCGAAAGCAAGAGTGATCACAGTAGCCACTCTCTTTGGTAGAATTTCACTCTTACACATTTAGAGAGTATATTTCCCAAATCTTTCTTTAGCCTGTTTGGGATTCATTTGGCCAGACGGGCCAGTAGTCATAAAAGCAGTATAAATACAATACACCCGCACCCGACAACTGTAATGAGTACAGTTATGCTGAACTATTGAAGCGAGGTGAAACATCACTTTTGAAACTTCCTCTTTTTTGTAAAACGATACCATTTCAGTCAAACTGAAATTAATTCAAGAATTCATGAAAATTTGGTGTAATTTATATTTGCCAATTTATTTCACAGAGGGTGGAAGACTATTGGTCTCTATGAGGTCACTGAAGAACCCCTTGGTTACCATCTCCTTTTAGGAGGCTCAATGAGTTAATGTAGTTTATTTTCTGACGTGTATGAAGGAAACCATTGCATTTCAATATTTCTAATTAGCTTCATTAGTCATGTATCTATCAATACAATGAATGAAAATGCGATGATAATTTGTAGTTGTATTATGAACAGGTGTTGCTTATGGTTAATATACCCGTTACGATAAAAAGTGTCTGGTGACGGATTTGCAATAACAGATTTTGATCCGGTAATTATCCTATCATTGAGGCTTCAGTTTTGTGTGAAATGTTCATAATCTCTTAGTTTGGCCATTTACCATCAATATATTAGATTTCCTCAAAAGGAGTGACAAAATATCGCGAATTTTGCGAACCAACTCAATGAGGCCCATGCAGAAAGACGAGCAGTTCATCTTTTCGTCTTGACTCTCAGTTATAATTATCGTTCAGATTTGAACCATTTTATCCCCGGTATACATGGCCGACTATTTTAACCTGTGCTACGTGTGTACAGGTGTAGAGTCCTTACTATCTGGCTTTCCGATCTGTGTATTAGTCACATGATGAGCCTTGGCATTCTTTCATACAGTGTGAATGTCATATGTCATATAGAACAATAACATTACACATCTTTGCACGGAAGTGGTTACTGTTTGATTAACCTTTATACTGCCAAAGAGGAAGGAAAACTCCAATCTCCTTTCATCATCCGGATGTCACTTGCTTTATGAATATTCATTTGCCATTCGAATTAAGGTCTGAATGGCCTCGTTCGGCCTAGATCGAGGGCGTAACAGGTACCGTTTTTTATCAAAGGATTCTACGGTTTTCCAAATTTGAACTGATCATTTCATTTGCACTGCAGTGCTCCAGTATCCAAGTTTTTCAGGAGGAAGGGGAGGGGGGAGGGTGCCATTAATCCAAATGCAATTCGAGACTGACATTTGAAGAACTGAAATTGATTCGGTACCGAAGGTGGGGAAATGGAGAAGGTGTAGAACGTTATGGATGGTTCACACACAGATGTTGAAGGTTGGGTATACAAAGGGAATCTGAGCGAGCTCCTCCTTTAAGTTTAATGTCCTTTTAAGCATTTGAGGGTTCAAGTTGGACGAAGTTTGTGTCAAAAGTATACTTATTTTTTATTTAAATCATACCAGGATCGTAGGTTCAAACACCTGTTGGATATTTACGACTTTCATCGAAAACCATACAAAACCGTAAAATACAGCTGGTGCATCACCCATCCCTCTCTTCCCCCCCCTTCCCCCTAGTTCCTACAGTACACTTAAATGTAGGGTAATATCGTATGTGTTTAGAAAGCATATACTGCAGTAAAGACACAATCTGATGAGGTTTACACAGTAGACCGATTCTAAAATTGTAGCTTCCGTACCTGAAGCAAGTGACAGACAGCATACGGTAGGCATGCCCTGTCACCGACTATACAGTCAGTATGAAATGCTTCCCGTTCAACAGGCGTTGCCAGGGGACACATCATGTAGTTTTCCTTAGTAATCTTGTGTCCAAAGGGTTCACTGTGTATGCGGCTAAGATGCTGATAGTACTGTCAGTAGCTAGACAACTCAAACTCGGCTCTGTATAATGTCTTTCTCTCTTTGCTATATCATAGAGCAATGGCAGTAAAATCGCACGCTTTGTTTTTCATTTCCTATAGCTAAGGTATTCGATGGGTTCCCAATATCTACCATACATTTTTCCATCTAGCAACGTAGATCGTTGTATCGATAATGGTCACATGCCCTATGTTATTAATTTTGACAATATAACATCCTGTCATGGTATGACTGAGCAACGTGTAAGCAGCAGATGTTGGTTATTACCTAATCTGTTAAAGCACGTTAAAGGACTGATTATCAAACAAAGTCCAGGTATTTGATCGCGTATCGTTAAAGTAGATGGCATCAAAGGTCGGGGAAGAAAAAAAGAAGAAGAGTATCTACAAAGCAAACTCCAAGAAGATACCTTCTACATGTAAGCACTTTAAAAATCAAACAGTTTAATATTATAGTGCCACTGTAAAATGCAATAAGTCGCATATATATCCAGAGATTTGTTTATTGTGCGTACCTCGATTATATCTGTTAAGGAGAGATAGTTAATCGTGGTACCCCTTGTAGTCGAAAGGGGTCCAACTTCGATCAGTAATGGAATAGCTCAGTTGCACTATACAGGCTACTCCGTTGTATCGCCTGGTTGTTCATATACCTGCCACGGTGCCGGCGACTGGACAGATCCTTGAGCTGGAAGCAAACACTGAACTGCGGCAGATAACTGATGAAGGGGAAGGAGTCACCACTTAACTTCACTGAGAACGATCGTCTGATTTTTAAAGAAAGAAGGTGCTATTTCAGTACCGAAAGGGCTATATTCTGATTTCATCATTGTGTCTTTTGTGCTAGTCGATGACGTCGCAGCCTGCATATCAATGGAGCAACTTCTAAATGAATGACTGTTGGGAGACAACACTGAATGATCCTTTCTTTATGAATGCTAGTTGCCATGTATTGTATGCTTCCAAGAATTGAAAACAAAAAAGTCCTAATGAACTTTCATATATCTAATTTACATTTTTTTGGATGTCGGCAGTGTTTTCATGTCATCTCTGACGTCATCACACATACGGATATAGAATATCTTCCCGGAAACGAGGGGATTTCTACCATCCTGTGATATCACCAGGGTAGCCCAAGCTTGCATCCTTCTAATCTTCGGTATACGAGCCAATTCTTTTCACCTGTTAATTTTAACATTCCGCTGACCCGACCCGAAGCAATGCTCGTGTCGTACCATGTTACGCAGTGGCACCTAACTCAATTCATAACATTGTTTTGCTAGTTTTCTCTGCTCTTTCTCTGTTTTCTACTCTCTCTTTTTGCCAGCGTAGAGATTATTTTGCATCTTTTGAATGAACTTATCTTTTGGGGATTACTTCTATTAAGGTCACTCGGAATCTGACAGAACAGCTCATTTTGTAAACTTCAAGCACACGATCCACTTGTATTCTGTACTACTGAATGCTACTGATAGAGTGTTTACATTTTTCTCTCTTTGCATGCAACGGGGATTTTTCAATGTCCCTATGTTTGGGGTGAGGAATCAACACGGTGAGGGAACAGACTGACTATTCGCTGACAACTTCTGAATCGCGGTGTTATGGTGTGCGTGTGTCTACAGTGGATATTAAGTTACAGTAAGTGCCGCGACGTTAGACCCTGTGACGAAGGTCTGAAAATTGTTGTATGTTCACGGATGACTTCCTCTTTTACAGGGTAAATTTGCAATGTGTAATAGTTAGTAACCATTGTGGCAGATAGCGTACCGTAACTCTTGAATAGAAGGCTGCCATACCAAAGCTGAGGTCGCGTGGAGTAATATATACAGGATGTGTGGAGAGCACTACTAAAGGATCATCCGTAGAATTCCAAAATCGCAACTTTGTCATTGGTTTGGCTTTTCTACTTACTCAATGACAAATTTGATGTGGTTCTGCCAAGTTTGGAAGTCGTTCGTACGTATCGGCCCTAACTGAGCATCCGGTGCCAAACGGTGTCTTGGAAAACTCCATTCAGTTAATCGCGAGAAATGGTCCTGGTTGGTGAAACTCGGACAATTGCGCATGGTTGTTTGTGAATGTCTTGGGGTTTTCACGTATTTACAAGCTTTGATATAAAAAAAATATCGAACTTTAAATTTAGTGGCGTCTTCGCGTGCTACGTTCTTAGCGCGTAGATTGCTTCTTGTGTACTGGAACGAAAACTCTGTGGAATGTCATGTGTTGAACTTCCCCGTCGTTAGACGTAAGGATTTCAAGACTAAATTTTCCAACAGAACTCTTTTTACTCATTTTGTTCAAGCGTCTGTCTGTCTGAGTGTTTTGATGCAAATGAACATTTTACTAAAAACTCTGAATCGCACCTGCAGTTTTACAGATGATGTGTTTGTTTTACTTTCGATCACGTGGAGATATGTGAATGGTTCGTGAATGAGAGTACAATTTTCGCCGACGTTTCGTGACATTATATTTGAGCGGCTCCGTTGAAAGTCATGGAGGAAATATTTTACACAAGTTTTGAGATGGAACGTGAAACCCTGAAATTAGAGAGCCTCAGATCTTTGAGTGAGGATGACATATCCAACTGGGATGATTCTCTTGGATCCGACGGATACAGCGATGGCTCGTCGAGCGCAAGCTCCAGTCCGATTGACTCATCGTCTTCCAGTAGAAACGAAATTTACTTAGATTATTTATTTTCCCAGGGGCTAGCCGACAGCACTGACGGGAGGGCAGACGGCGACGGAATGGCAGCTGATTTCATGAGGAGCAGTACTAGTATTAGTTCAAACGAACAGGTGCAACTTGTCGAAGAAACCTTACCTGACTCAATCCACGACAGGCTAGCGTTTAATTTGACGTCGGACCCGTTTCTCGGGAAGACCGAAGAGACCAGCCTGTCGTTTACCTCCAAACTCTCGGACGAGGATTGCTTGTTGCAGTCTCATACCGCGATGGATTCTTCTGATAGTTTTTTGAACGTCAACGAATGGAAATCAGAAGACGTTACAATGTTGTACGATACCTTAGGAATTTCAGACAACCTTTCATCCGTTGCCAATGAAAAACCTCGTACTATAGGTCTGCACATTAAGGGGCAACTTCCGCTGAAAATGTCAGTGGTGAACGAAATTGAGAAAGGTGCGAGCGTCTTACCGATGGACACAGCTGGACTGATTGCTTCCAGGAACTCTCATTCTAAGCCAAATACGAACGTCGGGAAGCCAAAGGTGGTCCCCGATCATATGGTCGTCAAGGCAACCAAATCTAAAAATGTGATCGACAGTTCCGTGGTGAATGTGTCAAATTCTCAAAATACGCAACGTTGCAGTGTGTTGCCTCCATCCGGCGTGCGCATTACGCATATACCCATGGCGAAGTCAATAGCGTTCCCTGCCAAAGGTCAAGCGTTAATACAATCAATTAATGGACAGTTTCAATTCGTCACAAATTTGGAACCGGGTCCTTACAACGGCAGTATAGACGGTCGTCTCGGTCAGTTGCCACGGCAACCGACCACGATTACCGTTCCACGTCCGAGGACGCAAAACAAAGTAGCAGATGAACTCAAAATCCATAAATGTACTTACCCGAATTGCGGCAAAATGTATTCAAAGAGTTCACACCTGAAAGCTCACTTGCGCCGACACACAGGAGAGAAACCTTTCATATGTGACTGGGAGGGGTGCAAGTGGCGTTTCTCGAGATCAGACGAATTAGCTCGTCACAAACGTTCTCATTCGGGTATAAAACCATACAAATGTACAATCTGTGAGAAGCGATTTTCCCGCTCAGATCATTTGTCTAAACATCTAAAGGTCCATGCAAATGGTGTACCTCGCAGCTGCAGGGGGTCTTCCCATCAAGTCTCTGTTCGTTGACGACTATATCCACTGCCATTTTCGTCGACGAAAGGGTAGTTACACAACCAATTTTAATATTTCTGTCGAACTTTGCAACAGTTGACCTTACTCCTGTCCGCGACCATTCCTCAAAACTTTCAGATTATGTTCGAAAGAAACGAAACTGAATGCCAATGTCACTGCTACTGAAGGAGACTGTTTCTTATAAATGTACTCAAGATTCCCGATCTTACTATTTAAAATGATCATCCATTGGTGCCATTGGCAAAATACGTCGAACACCTTAGTACTCTACAGGGAGGAAGGACACTTGAATGTAAGGTCGATAATGGCGGGGAAATGTCGTTGGGGACTTTACTACGTTCATCCAGGTACCAACATCTCATGTAGTGACATAACCAATTTTATTACTGTTTATATATTCTATATCGTTTGAAATTAATCGTTGCGAAGTTTTCGTAAAGTATCCGACGTAAACTATTGAAATTAAGACAACCTTAACTCTTACATTTTTCTCTGGTATTACAAAGGTATTAAAAGAAAGGTGTAATGTTATGTCTGAGGTTTAATTTAACTTCAATGTTTCAATGAGACGAGGTCAATCTACAGGTTTTGTTTTTCTGTGTTGTGCCCTAAACTAATAAGCATGCTATACGGTACTGTTTGAGTTTCATTACGAAGAGATACTAACTGGTATTAAATTACAGGTAGTAAAAAAAAAATCTGATTTGAACAACACATTCGTGCTGTCAGTCAATACTAACACAAGCCTAACGTATTACACAGTGCGCAACATTTAAACACTTTACACAGCAGGTGTTGAACTGTGGAGTGGAACCAGTACCGGTGGTTTGCAAGTCCGATGTCGTATCAAGACTGTGGCAGATCTATTACGTAATCATGACCAATCCCTCTCTAAGAGGGTGGCGGTGACGCAGATGTTAGTATTGTTACACCCTTCAACGTTTTCAGTAGGATAACTATATGTTGTTAAGACCACCACAAATTGAGATGTCGTTTATTGAAGAATCACTTCGATTGACCAAGACCTAACCATCTGCAAATAATGGGTCGCTTGGTGGTAAACATTCTGTGCTACCGTCTTAGGGATAGGTATGGCATGCTATATTATTGGGACAATACAGCGCAATACGTAACTGACAATAATTCAAAACCACTGATTAACATATTAGGGGTATAATACTAGGCTGCCTTTTCCAACATATTACCATCTCTTGCTTACATACAGTTATACTATTGTGTGTGATCAATAACTGCTCTAAAGACAGTCACTGATCACCCCGAGCTACATTTTTGACTATGGGGTAGCAAAATTCTGAATTGCTTCTACTCTTTGATTGACAGCGAATTCGAAAGATGCAGAGTCGCTCGTATTACACAGCATAAATCCAGGGGCATATCATTTTGATTACATATGTGAAGGAATTTGAGACAGGCTGTGGGGGGGGGGGTCTAGAAGTAAGTGGTTGACAGAATTGTCTGGGGTGATGAGTCACTGTCTTTAAAGGCAGTGACTGCGCATTTCCTGGTGAGCATGAAAATACCACATGCGTAATCAAAGCCTCCCACCTCTGTGTAAGGCTCTGTAATATGAGACACTCTGCATCATTCAAATTTGCTGTAAGTCAAATCGTAGAACGAATTGAGAATTTTGCTAGTCCCTAGCCAAAAATGTAGCTTGAGATGATGAGTGACTGCCTTAAACTTTTCTGTGTTTTGTTCCCACCGTTACGAGGTACGTAAGCCAAAAAGTCTACAGAGAACGAAAATGTTTAGAGGTGAGCCCCCGTCACACTAATTTTGCTCAAAAGAGTACGTTCCAACCACACAATTTGTGGTGGATGACTAAACAATAATCACAATATGAATATTCAGGATTATTTATATTCATGTACTGAACAAAATCCTTACAGATAGTACCGGAAGAGCAGCTGCGATGTAGCACAGTAGTAAAATCTATGTTGGAACAGGGCGACCAGTATAGACTTGAAAATCAAATGCGCTAAGCTATTGTTCTGTTTTAATTTTTAAGGCTCTGTATTCAGCAATCTTGTTGTCTTAGTACCTTTGCAAAATTAGTTCTGTATTTTAGAGAAAACGTTTCATTTCAAAGAGACTCTAACAAATTTCAACATATTTTACAGCAGATCTGAAGAAAAACCTATAACAAGCATTCAGTTAAGTTACGTCATTCTTTTACGCTGCAGGTTGCTGTAGGTGGGCCCCCATGTCATTTGTTATGAAAACAACTTAAATTTTTCTTTTCAAGACACTTATTGTTGCCAAATCTCATTTCTATATTTCATCAAATCATGAAAGTTGAGATACCTCAACCTGAAAATGCTGCATCTTACTGTCTTTTCTTTAGTACTCGGCAGTGGAGAATGATGATGTGATGATGTGGGGCCGGGGTAGGGTGTAAGGGAGGTGTAGGGAGTGAGAGGGACTCGGGACAACAATGATATGTAAATTTAATTCGGGAACAGTTATGTATGAGTGGGATCTACGAAGGTAACTCATTCCTGGAGGGATATTTATATGCACGTGACAGCTTACGTCTTTGAAGTCTTTTGAACATACTTGATTGATTCACAAGACAAATCATCATATCCTTTCCCTTGTATTGATATTTAATACCGGACTGTGCCCTGCCGTGCGTGTTTATTTTGCCCTCAAGCCGAGAACGTTGAACTACAAGGGTTCTCTGTTTTGTCAATGAGTGGCGTCAAAGATCAAAACGAAGGGGATTTTCTGTGAAGCTAGAAAGGTCATGACGTCAGCAGTAAAGTCTTGAATATGCAATAGGAAAATAGATTCTGTGGATGGATAATAAAACGTTTCCATTTGAAAAAAAAAATATGCTTCATTGACATATTTTCGTCTGTTAGAGATTCAGTCATTGTTTTAAGGTTAAGTCTCTTTACATGCCTACCTCAGCATTCAACACATTTTCTTTGTCTTTTTATTTTTATACTTTACGCAAATCACTTTTACAAGCTTCGAATCGAAGGCTTGAAAAGTAAATATTGTACGCTGCCACTTGGAAATGAATTAAAGAAAAAAAAACAGTAACGCTATGTTAAAGTAAATTAATTTGAAGTTGTTATGCAAGATGTAATTGAATTTCTTGGGGAGTATATCAGGTCACCAGTGTGTCTGGTGATGAAAATTGATGATACTTTTTTATGTTGGCCTACATCGAAAGAGATGGGGGGGGGGGGGGGGCGGAGACAAATATTTGATATACAGAGGGATGCATCCTGCCAAACTCAAATTTTGATAACCCATCTACTATTGTCTGTTTTAAATATGATACCGATGAGCTGGATCAATGTACATGTTTAAGCACAAAGTGAACAAATAAAACGTATTTTTTATGAATTTTTGCGAAGCCAGTGTTACTATTCACGCATGAAGGATCTTTTTTATTACAATGATTCCATACGTATCTTTGGATTACCTATAGTCTACTTCCGTTTGTTCGTGTTATGGTGAGACCGTAATGGACGTCATGGAATCTTGCAAGGTACTGTAAGTGTCGTCCACTTCATCCATTGACAGTTTTATAAATGTAACAGCTGTTTTGCACCGTCCGTCTATCTGGGACCTTCTACAAATTTAGTTTCTTGCCAAATATGTATCATTCATTTGTACATGCTGTATAAGCCGAATTGTGAATGATTTTGTTTGTGTCTCTTGATGCCCTTTTTGCTCTTACGTAGATTGGATCGTTCGCTCTTGTGTAGTTTTCGCCCATATACTAATACTACAAGGTAGTTCGTACATGGGCGTGAATTTGATATTTAAAGTGTGGGGGGGGGGGGGGGCATCTGGCCTAAAGCAGTTCTCCTTAAAGTCACGTAAATCAGGCACGATAAAAAAAAGGAACAGTGGGCTGGTGGTGGGGAGGGGGGTGAGTGCTGAACAATACTATCTAAAAAGAGCGCCACGATTGGTCGGATTGAAGCATACTGAAAAATTTGGGGATTTGCAAGCTCCCCAGATGGTTTTAAACCTCGCTTCCCAGCAGTTCTACTGTAAGCTGCCTTTACATATGAATCTCATGTCTGCAGTTTTCCATCATGACAAAAAAAAAATAAATCTATGAAAAACGGTAATACATATCGGACGCGTTGAGATGTTACAAGAATCGAATAATTCGATTGTGCACTTTTTTTTCATAGATTTGTGTAGCACTTGGCAAATGTTGCAGCTGAACATGCTTTCCCTGTCTGATCCCTCCATCACTGTGTAAGCAGACTTTGAGCAAAGAGTTGAAGTAGCATTCACTCCGTTAGTGTTGTATAATCTCTTCATGAACTCCATAAAAGAGGAGATCCACAGTTAGTTGTCTCGCATAGCGTACTTTTTTTTTTTGTTGTAAAAGTACCTTTCAGATTGCAACAAAATGACACTTCCCAATCTCTCCGGGCCTGTCAATTTCTGTTATTTTTTATACATAAGTTAGGAATTTTACACTGTCACAAGGAGTTATGTGGTTTGATTTTCAATGTCAAATTTTCTCAAAAAGTGGGGGACATGTTCCAACTCCCTCGCCCCCCCCCCCTCTTCATCGACGCCCATGGTTATGATTGCGATAAAATAATTTTATCTGCCTCCGTCAAAAAATTCTCCGAATGTTTCCCCCTGCAGAGTATAGATCAGTTATAGTGGATTTAGTCTGTTATGGCGGATTCAGTCAGTGCCCTCTTCTTTTCACCCTAACCAAACCCAGTGCTGTAGAGATATTTCTTACAGTTCTATACACTTAGGGTTCCTGTGTAGGAACACTATATAGCTCTGGTCAACACTTAGGGTTCCGATACATAGGAACCCTAGTTACACTAAAGACTTCAGAGCAGTAGGATACACTGGAGAAAGGCTGCCATCATCGGCTGTACGCTATGAAGCTGACGAAGTTGTTTTTTCTTCGTTCAGCTTACCCCTACACCCATGGGTTGCAGCCAGGGTAGGCTACATCACGTAGGCTACATCACGTAGGCTACATGCACGTAGGCTACATCAGCTGCCGCCCTTTGGGAAGATATTTGTACGGAGCTTTTTAATTGCAACTATGGCCTTATTTTCCACTTGTGCTATTCGAAATATAGGCAAATTTCGTGCATTTTTAGGGGAAGGACTCTGCAGAGAAGTTAAAAGGATGAGGGTTGAAATGCACTAGTGCTATATTTAGGGGTTGTTCCCTCTTACTCATAGACAGTTAAGTGTTAAAGATACCAGGAGCAAATCATTGGCTATTGTGATCAATTGATTTACCATCATTTATTCATATATGCATAGAAATATATGTTGTGACCATATATGTCCACGTATAGGCCACCTGTAGTTATGCGAAACAATTGAGTCATTATGGTGATAACACAGGTGGCCCTAATGTATTTCATTGTATATGTGTAGTAGACGTAACAAAACCACCTACGTATGCACTGAGATATGTAAACTGAACACTTGTCAGTGCGTGACTACAGTGAATGAACTTGGTAAGGTTTATGAATGGACGAGGTAATAGCGACTCATAGTGTATCATTCCGCTGGGGTTGATGTATTGTTTCGGGGTCATTGTTACAATTATGATTGGTAATACTTTAAGAATTTCTTTTGTCATTTTATGGACTACCAGACGTTATTCATCTCGACAGGTCATCATAACAACTACATCAGTATACACACTGACTGTATAGACACATGTAGGCACTTCCCTCAGCATACCAGATATGAAGGAAATTGTATAGTAACAAAAAGCTGAATATGATACGCGGAGCGTCACAATTAATAGATGGAAAACAACAGGGATGAAAAATTTGGACCTAAAGAAAAAATTAAAAACACCGAAAAGGAGGGAAATTTCTCCAAGCGGCCACCTTCTCCCGTCCGACACCAAAATCCCACACCGCCAGTTTTGTGATGTCAACCATGGTCGGTTGACGCATGACAACATCTTCGAAATAACATTTGAATTTTTCTTGCAACTTACAGGATACCGATATGCAAATACACACGTGACCTATTAACATTGTTGATTACCGGTACCTTGAGAAAAAACACTATGCCGGAAATGACGTAACTTTCACGTGATGTCGTGTTTCCCTAGTTTCTCTGTTGATAATGATATCCCAGTTTAGAACATTTTGAGCCCCCGGTGTTTTTTTTTTTTTTCAACCCTCTTTTTAATCCGGATTACATTCTTCCATTTACCTGCGAAGACCAAAGATGACGGTTAAAGATAAGTCGATATGACAACGTCATGGTCATAAAAATTGTTGACCGTTATTTCTTTTTCGTTATTGTTTCGTATGGTACACACTTCTCGCGGTTGTAGCTGTTAGAAACTCTTTAACTGCTTCGGTGAGTGCCATTTTTGTAGGAGAACAGGAAGGAAAACGTCCATGTCAAGCTCAAATAATCTACTTAACATCCTTCAAAGCGGATTCTCATTCTGCTGTTACTCCGGAAACCAGCCCCATGTCGGTAGCAGTCGCGGGCACTTCATGACACAAAAAAAGTTTATGAAACCTTTCTCTACGACTCGCAGTGCTCAGCACATGGTAGGCCGAGTATGATCCTACACCGTCCTCGGTTTCACCGTGGTAGTTTCATTGGAAGGATGTGACGAGGTGAAAACCTGATGAAGGTAATTGGAGATTTCTCGATGACTTTTTCCATGAAAAGTGAGTCCCAGCCTTGCTGTGAGGAGTATATTATCTGCCATGATCTCTCGTGCTTTTCAAAAGTCATCTCTGGTGGCCATATGTCCATGGCCTGCTATTATTTGCCTTCTTCAGCAAGCTTCGATACGTCGACATGTCTTTCCATGTGGCCTTCGGCTCATGTTGACAACCCGACGGAAATATTGACCTCCATACAGTGGCGGGGAAGGAATTAAGTATATATGAGGATAACGCTGAGAGGAAGGGGGAAAAGGGACAACATTTAATTTTTCGCAATTTGCCTGGACACCACTAAAACATAGAAACTTATAGAAGACGTATCTTGTTTCCGCATGTTGGGTGTATTCTAACCAATGATAGATAAGATTGACCCCTACAAGAAACTATTAAAGAGACAGCTGTTAACACGTGCGAGAGCTCAATCACATGGGACCTATACTGCATTGTATCGCGTACCGTACTTTACACATTCCACGTTGGTAGAACAAGCACTGTCACTGCCATGGTATAGAATACTCGAACGTGCCATGTATTAAAGTTATGTTTTTTGAGCGTTGGAGTTAAGAGACCAGAATTGCAAACTTTCCTACTTGAAGACTTTCGATAGCCCCAACCCGTTTAGCTGCTGGGGGTAATGTCGCTAACCCTCACGCCCCTCTCGGTCTTTTGACTAGTATATGTGACTTGAGAAATAATTTCGACAACCCAGTAAAAGGTTAAATCCGGTATCATTTTCTGGAAATGTGATCACGTTTTATGGTACCTCGTATAAATATCCCCAGAGACCACATAACGACTAAACCCTTGTTTGCATACTATGTTGATATGTATATCTAGTCATATCGCTCTTCAGTCTTTTCTTTGCTCGATCAAAATAAATTTAAAAAAGAAGAAAAAAAAAAAAACGTAGATGATGTTTCAATTGTTGCCAGAGGTACTGAATCTCAAAGGTCCAAAGTGACTTTCACACTACACGGATTCACCTGCGTTAGTCGTATCCCATGTGGAACATTTACGTTTTACAAGTTGAAAATGCTAAACAAAACAGTTTTGCCCAAACATAGTTTGTATTGAGCTGTCAGTACTTTCACCCTTTTACGTTTTAGGACCGAAGTAAATTTAGTAAATCAATGAATCAACCCTGGTCACGCTGGTGTCTTTCACTGCACATACTGCAAACAGGCCGCGACCGAGGGGGGGGGGGGGGGAGTAGGGGACAACGGTCTCCTGGCCCAGCACAAAGGTCGGTAAAAAACATTTTTATAGAGTTTATACTTATAGAAGAGAAAATTTTTAGACGAAAATTATTAACTTTAACAATTGCACATTTTTGTTCTACCAAATCCCATTTGAGGTCATTCAGTTATAGAAGTATTCTCCAGAGGATGTTGCTCCCGCTCCCCTTATAGAGGTGACATCACTGTACCACCAAATTGGCAACTCCCAAACAAAGAACTTGGACCCACCCAGTATCTTATACGTTCTTTTATAGATAGACTGCCAGTACATATTTTTTTATTCCTCAGTAGGCCTGCACCCCCATGCACATGGATCTAATAGCTCCATGATAGATAAGTCGATACGTCAACTTTTTTTAAGTAAAGAACTCCAGAAAGCTTGGCACACATTGGTACCAGCGTTTGGCAACAAGTTTTACGCTTTACAGTGTCATAAACGCGGCTGTGGGTTCCGCTCCAGGGCGAAAACTTAAAAACACTGCACAGGCAAAGGAATGTACGTTCATTGTGATACAGTTTATAACAATTGAAAATTGTTTTTCAACATCGATACTGGTCTCTTTATGACACGGTTGTCACCTTGCATTGTGAGGCACTAGTCTCGGAGGTAAATCTGACCCAGTGGGTCAATCTCTCTCTCCGTAGGCTCTCGTGGGGTCCCTCCTGTCGTCACAGAACGTAAAATTTTGCTCCCCCCCATCATCGCCACCCGATAAATCCTCATGAGAGATATTTGGTAGTGACGTTTTTCTTGTTTCTTTTTTATTTCCCTTTTCTTTTCTTTTTTCTGGTAAGCGCTCGTCAGAGCAGTTTCCATAAATAGCATAAGTGTCACTGTAACCCTTTGCGAGACTGTGAAATGGTACAATATTCAATGCATGAGTACAGATCGGTGGTTGAAGAAGGGAGCCGGGAAGGGGAAGGTAAAAGGGAAAAGGAGGGGGCGGTAATCTGAGCGAGATTTAATCTGGAAGCCGCAGGTGTACAGAAACTATTTTGTTGGGTGGGGGGGGGGCAAAGTACGGTAACTTTTTTGACCAAAAACTCAATTTCTAAATTACAAATCTGTGAAAAAGTAGACAATATTTAAAACACACCAAACGTCTATGTGAAGACTCTAAGATCTCTATATGTCATTGTTACAGCTAATTCCTGTCGGATATTATCTTCCCGAAACAACATTCACGATATGCCCGAAAAATAATTTTTCAACCTGGGTAAATTTTCCTTTTTCCCCCACGTTCATTAGACCTATACTGGAACTTGGTTTTATTGTGGATGTTATATATGGATTGGTTACATCCCTCCCAGTTACACCCCTCATTCTCCTACTTACCATTCCAACGCGGTTGCCATGCATAGACATAGTTCTCCATTTAGGCAACTTTATTTTTTCATTCTTTGTATCTCTGTCTCCAGCGATTCAAAGGTTGTGAGCATTGTCCGCTGATCGGGAACTTCGTCCGTTACTGTCAATCTAAATTAGAGAAACGTCTTTGAATGGAAGACCAACTCATATCCTTAAAGAAAAATAAAACAATGAACGTGAAGCAATATCAAACACTGAGTCCTTCGTCCGATACATAATGTTCTCTATATAGAAGAGTTTGAACCGGAAATCGACTGCATAACATGCGTATAGGCTACTTGGTCCGTATGGCAAGCCATTTTAACATTTACCCCTGAATTCCACTTAGGCGAAATTGTATTCCACTTATGTAAAGTTCTATTCCACTAAAGTGGAATACAAGTCCACTTGCATTTTACTTAAGTGGAATTGTATTCTACATAAGTGGAATTGAATTTTACTTAAGTGGAATTGCATTCCATTTAACCTTAGTGAAATTGAACGTCTATTTTACTTTAGTGGAATTTTATTCTACTTAAGTCGCATTGAATTCCACTTAAGTGGAATTCTGTTCCACAATAGAATGTTACTTCAATGAAATTTTATTTGACTTAAGTATAATGTATTCCACTCAAGTTGAATTAGAGCGTAAATGTTAAAATGGGTTGCCATAGGCCCGAGGTTCCTCCCTTATCCATAAGATTATATCTGGACTTTTTACAGAAACAAACGTGTCAGTGCGATGGATTGTCAATCAGAAATAAATTATCATGAATCCCCTATAAAGCTTTGCCGAATTTTGGTTTTATACTGCGTTCATAATGGTGGAGATCTGTTAATCAGCTCTATATCCCGGTTGAGGTATAACTCCAGCATCAAAGTCACATAAACGTCCATAAATACACACACACCATCACTATTGTACCAGTTTTGTATACATTCAACCTATATCCCTGCATAATTGAAGTCTAGCTCCACCTTCAGTATTACCATGGCAGTTCCCCTGCTTAGGTACCCCTCCCCTCCTCACATGCACCCACACACATCGTCATCACCACTTTCCTCTTCAGGGGAACAAAACGATACATGTGGTTTTAGAGAGGGTCCTTGGTTCCAATGTGTAAACGAGAAAGAGAACTTGAGGTATGTTGAGATGAATGTCATTGACAAAATCCTTCCCAAACAACCCCACAACCGCCCCCCCCCCCCAACACACACACACTCCCTCCACCCCATCCCATCCCCAAAAGAAAGTAATTATATTTCAATTCTTTTGCATATCCCAATCAAGTGGGTTATAAAACGCTTGTCCCGGACACGTGTTGGAACACCTTTTAGAATATGTGCGATGTATATGCCAGAAAGCATGATAACATTTGGTTGATACTTAGGGTATGATGATGATGGTGGTGGTGATGATGATGATGATGACACATGATCTGATTAGGGGCGACAGCTACAACCCTGCATTGTTTTCATGTATGCGCATGTCCACAAACACTGGCAGACACGCTGAAGGCGTCAATCTATAGTTGTTCATTAATAGGCTATCAACTCCATCAAAACCTGAGTCCAACCCTGAAATTCTGATTTTTGTTTTAATAATATGGGCGTGAGGTGCTCACCCTATTTACTTACGATGCACAAAAACAACGCAATAACTCAGTTTATCGAAGAAAGCACGTCCATGACTTATGGTAACATCACCCCAACACAGTTTGCCAAGCTACTCACAAATACACAAAAACTGATTTCGAAATTTGGATCGAGACCAAGCTATTTCCAATACAAGGGACCTGGCACATGCAACACTCTGCAAGATCGGCTATCGAAAACGCAGCCAACCCTCCCATCCGCTACCCTCCCATAAATATACCACAAAAGTGCATGCCATGTTTTTAAGGGATTTGCCAAGAGAATTTGGCATCTGACTGTTGTGTTAGACCGATATTTTCAACAGTGGATGTTACTGTTAACCGACACCCTTATGGCAACTTCGGTAGATATATACCTATACGATACCGATATTTTTAAAACGAGCTACAACTGTGCACAAAAGAAGGGTGTGGTATATATGTCAAGTATGTAAACATAGGTGAAAAATTAAACAACTTGTCACTCTGGTAGAGTCGACGTGCTATAAATGTGTTGAAACACAACGCCATAGATCTGTGGCGGATTGAACTCCAAAAGTGTGATTTTCGAACTTTCAAAAAGCACGCATCAGAAGTTAAAATCGTACCCAAGTAAAGAGAGCGTAATCTTTGCTTGAAGGAGTATAGTTAAGTTTGCCGCAATCGATCTAGAACGATTGATGGACATCGGTTGGAACCGGTATCAAATACCACTTATCGGTCTTACACTATAGTCACTAGTTGGTCAAATTGAGAGAACATACATACTCTGGTGTAGAAAGGGGTACAAAGGGACCATCTTCCACCCTCCTGTTCATGTACAAAAAAGAAAGACCTCTTTACAACCTGCAGTGCCCATTGCTTAAAGATTACTGGAAGAGACTGCATTCATTCTCAGGGATGGAAGCCCGGAATCATACGTATGCCCTGCCCGAACTGGCTTACAGACTGACCGCGTACGGGGCTATGCCATATCTCTGCTCCATCCGGTCCGCAATTTGCGGTGCAGTGGTTAAGGGCCTTCATATCATGCGTACCGATGAATGTACAAGGTACGTGCACCTACCTCGTACATTCATCATCGGGTAACGTTGAAAATCGAGAGGATGGAGATTGAATAGTTTAACACATATCTCGATATTTAAAATAAAAAAATGGAAACACCCATTTAAACAGTCCAGTTACAGTGCTTTCCTTGCTAAAGGGATATTCCGGCGACAAGTATGGCGTTCAAAATATATGTATCTTTACTTGGTGGCATTTTATACGCCATAAGTCTATTTTATTCGTACGTCAAGATATTTTGAAGTGGAAGGGACAGCTGTAACGAAGATTTCTCGTTCAAAACCATCTGTTATGTAACCGGCCCACAAATTACTGCAAATACTTTCGTTGACCTTTCCCCATTTAACCTTGAAATCGTGTTACCATGGTGAAAGATTACATTGGGTTTATTGTAAATGGAAATTTCAAAACGTTGTGAATAAAAGCTTTACATGTGTGGATCTATTGTAATCTTTCTTCCAAATAAGTTGAAGATCATAAAGAAATACAAACGATGTTCGATTCGTGGTCTGATATTACATCACATGATTCCAATAATGCCACCTATCACTATGAAATGGAAATTTGTATTTAAAAATGAAATTCCAAACAGAAGATCCTATTTAATATATGACAGAGATAAGATATGAATGAGATAATTCCCTAATTTCTATGACATCTCAATTTGTTCCACTGACCAATCCTTTTAAAACAATGGAGGCACTCCCTGTGCAACAGAGTCAGGATTCATATATTTGAGATGGTCAAATAACTGATTTGCTGATGTATTGTTACAGCGCGTGACTGACTTGAAAGGTGACGTCAGTGGGACCAGGATGAGAGCCAACTTGTTCATGGAAACGGCACTGGACTCCCCTCCCCCATTGTAATCCCCACCGCATGCTTGCTAAGGAATTACCACGCTCCCAGTAATCCGAATCCACGCTGTCTGTATGAAACATGGCATTTTAGTCGTTATAAGGTTATTTGAGATTATAAAATGAAAGAAGATAGAGACGTACACAGGACGAGAGATCACAGAGGGAATGTTCATTATTGTACTTATTGATTGATTTCCTTTACTTGTAATTACATATGCATGACGATGTTGCTTCATGTTTCGCACGATAGAGTGATACCACTAAAAACGTAATGACGTAGGGGACCTGATTGATGAAACCAAAAATTCACTTTCCATTCACTGCTAGTAGATGCTCGTTACATTCTCGACAGGTTGATATGTCTTGTAAATGTTTTTTTCGTTTCTCTACAAAGTTAATGTGAATGACTAGAGCGACTCTTTCCCCACACACACAGTCTTGATGCAGACGCTGTCGACTTGTGAAGCAATTCAGGGCGCCATGTTCACATGATATTAAACATGTTTATGCTTCTCGAGAAGACAAATCCCAACCCTGACAGTAAGCGTCTGTTCATCATGTTGTATATCTTTATCATGGAGGAATAAAATCTTCTCGAAAAAATGATTTTGACACAAAACCATTTGGTGGGCTTCCATTCGCCGAAGATTTTGCTTTAAAGGAGACTGCTTCTTCAGTGATGACAAAATTTCTTTGAACTCTCCTGCAACTGAATCGATGGCTGGGCTACTTTGCCTTTTTTGCTAAGCATCTCTTAGCGATTTTGTCTAGATCTCCACTCTCCTCCGAAAGATCCTTGAGCAACCGACCAAGTGAGTGACCATCAGATTCGTAACTGTAGGGCGCTTCATTGGACGATCCTAGGGGCAATGTGTGGACACGATTAGTTCACAACTTTCTCCATCTTCTTTGGAAGTTTGTTTGGCAATTTGGCTTCTGAAATTGGCCGTGCTCTACCAAAATCTATCAACTTGGCGTGGAAATCCTTACTACTATCACAATCGGCCGATTCGTTATTCCACCAGCCACCATTTTTAGATGCTGTGCTTTCGGCAAAGGCGGATTGGCTCTGACTTTCATGTGCCCGTCGTAGCATGACATTTTCCTGTTTTTCGCAAACAGGGCGCAGACGTAGAATCCAGTGTGCAAAATGGGACAGTCACCATAGTGACCACGCAAATATACTCCGTCCTGGAGAAATCTACAACCGTTCTCAGGCAAATTAACGTTCGTTCAGACTGGTGTGCGCGGCCAGTAAAAAAACATCCTATAGACTTGTTTCATCCTGAGCGCTCATAAAATGCGAGACCGTTCAAATGAGCGACGTGTATCCGAGCACACATACCGTCACGACTGATTAATTCCACGTACTTTCGGCGCTTCCGTAGTGTTTGCGAAAACAGCCTATTGTCGGTCTTGATGTCACAATGTAGTCATCCGTTCTTATGCATCTCCGCTAGTGCGTCGGTCACCTCTGCAGCAGCGGTGATGGGTCCTTATCGTGTCAGGTCCCATCGCTGATAACGTCGAGCAGAGGAGCAGATTTTTTTCTTTATCGAGTCACCAATGAATTCCTGGACAAGACGAACCCCAACTCCACTCTTTGCATTCAGGAGGACACTGATGAGGACTAAAGAAAGAACCTAAAGTATATACCAGTCATGTTGGATAACCGTAGCCACTACCAAAGTGAAAGTTACCGTCTGCTACAGCAACGATTGCATATCATGTTCAAGTTGAGTTTGTAGTGTACTAACAAAAAGCTGAAAAGAGTGGATCTAGAAAAGAGTGGATCTTAAAAAGTTCTCCTTCAAAACCTGTAAGCAACGCATAAAATCATCTCCTCAATTTACATTGTGCAAACAGGCAAGAAATGTGATACTTTTATTGCCATGGCATCGTACTACATGTGGAAGGAATATTTTTGCAGATCGGCATATGGCATATTTTTAAACAACATCCATGGTGTTTTTTCTCAGTGATTTGGTTTTCATTCTTACATCTTATTTACTATAAAGCTTACCTCCAACAACAGTTCTCTTCTCCCATTGAAGTAGTGTTCTACTGGTCACTCATTTGTAAAACACATGATGTGTAATATGTAAACACTCGTAGAGATAACTTGATTGAAATTATTTTGTTTGTAACAGCTATTCGTCTGTGTGTGTTCGGCAAACATGGTTTTCATTTCCACAACAGTTCCAAGTGTTGTGTCACAGAGTAAAAACGCACGCATTTGGGGTCACGCAATAAAAATGAATGGCTGTTCCACGGTCACCGTATAGCGCTATACTCTTGCGTCACTTGCAAGCGTCTAAACTCTCGATTTGTACGTCCAATATATATAGCCGACTGCTGCGATTATTGCGTCATTTTCAGCCTTTGCGTATGCATCACGTCGTCTCCCTCGTCAACTAGCCAAATTGAGAGAGGCAAAACGACGCTTTATGCGTTCTCGATTGTGTAGTGGACGAGGAACACGACATGACGCATACGCATAAGCACATAATGGCGTTATAATCGTACTTCATCGTAGCAGTCGACTATGTGGATGTTCAGGTCAAAAGCTCCCTAATGAAATCCTAAAATTTATGGACCCTCTTGCATTTACGTCATATGCAACAACAAACAAGGGCGCCCTCCTTGAGGCAAACAAACGAACAGAGTATAAACAATGGAGTTCTGTAGACAACTTGGTGTGTAAATGCGCCGGCACGGCAGCTCCATATAAAGTTGCTACTTTCACGCAGTGTGGTGCTAAAGACTCAATTGACAGGCATGCGCAAGGTTAAGTACAGGGATTTTCCCAGGGTCGGGATTCCGTTAATCACCATGGTTTTCCTCGAATTGCCTCAAGGAAGGCGCTGTACTGTGTCATTGTGACGTCATATGCAAGGCCTATAAAGGTTCTTGACGTGGCGTCACTGCATCTCAATCTGGCATACTTGGTCATAACTGAACATGCGCAAACGATGTGTTATCGCTACAACCACACGACAACGCCTTAGTTACAATTGTCGTACAATACAGCCCTTGCACGTGACTTCACAATGATATGCACAAAGAAGCGCCCTCCGCGTGCGTGTATAACGTCAGGGCCAGGACATACCAATAAAATCCTACTCTTTAAGCTGGAAGAATTATTCCACTTTAAGGAAAAAAAAATGCAGATACTGGAGGATCACGTGATGCGGGAATGTAATCTGACGGTTAGTATAATAAGATTTTAACTTAAGACAATTTAACCTCAGCCGTACCAAATAAGAAGTAATTACGAGACAGCACAATTTTTCTGCATTTGAGGCGCAAATCACTTGACGGTTACTCTGCTACAACTGATGAAATGTCTCCGTTAGCAGCACAGTGCTGTATTGTGTACTTTGCTCGATGTGCGCGTCGTTTGTTCATTTACTGAACTCGAACGTATAAAAGTGTTACACCTACCGTACCAAGTCATTCACGCACGTGACCCTCCATGCCGCGGGCAGTATGACGCCATTCTGTCCTTTGGCGCACTTCTTCCAGCTGTTAGGCTTCAGATTTCGTTGTTACATACCGCTCTGCCGTTCAATCTTCAAGCGCCTATCATAGTCATATGTATCCTATACTGTTCGTTCGTCTATCCTCAGGGACGTTCGCGCTTGTTTGTTTTTATGTCACATCAGTACAAGGGAGTCTATTATCTAATGTATTAACAGATGAAGATTGATGCAAATAATGCGCTTCTTTTGTCTTCAGAGGGACGCTAAAATATACATAAATTGTATTTTGCATTTGTAATCTCGAGATAGAGCTGTACTTAATCAAAGCAGTGTGTGGCTTTCTAGAATAAGAAAACGTGGAATAGCTATGTTTGTTGGTTGAAATATATGTCGCAGTTAACCAATACTGCAAACAACATGGTGACACGAAGTTCGTAATTGTTGTACAAACAATAACAACGCACTGCTAATCTCAGACAATATTGACTTAAGGACATATCTTAGCTGGATTAGGTTCAAGAGTAAGCCCAGTTTTAGATTTTAACAGTGATTCTGCCGGAGAGGGTATCTTCTTAAATACATTGTCTATAGTCAAGATTCATGTCACTCTTCACTGGTATAGCTGCTCCGATGGGTTGATTACCATGCGCTACATTGGTGAATATTTTTTTTTTCTCTCCAGACTTTGTACTATTTCCTAATTATTCTCGTATAAATATTTCATCTAGATTAGTAAAAGCTGTCTCTTTACGCATAGGGTGGAGCATTGGAACAAGAACTCCACTTTACAATGGTACATGTTGATGAATTTATCTTCTACAGAAAGACTGATGTTAAGACATTAATGTCTCAGCTTGTTAGTTTAATTTATTCATGTAGACAGAAAGTACTGTCGGGTATAGATCCCATTAGGTGACTAAAAATGCACAACACGGATTGTACGAGGTACAGTGGTCAGGTAAGCCTACTCCATTGATTCTCAAAGGAACAACCCTGATCGTAAGCTGGGAAATTCCCACTTTTTGTACGCTGCCTCAGACACACCCAAACCAAAATTAGTACTCATTCGTGACCAGATAAGTACATCGTCAATTTCCATATTAAGGCAACGAACAGCCTACCCTTTCTGTTCGGATGACACAAGTTGGCCAAAATCGGATCAAAATCATGGATTAAGGAAAGAGTTAAATGGACCACAAGACTTTATTATTTGAAAACAATGCTAATTGAAGACAACTATAAACAGAAAGAATTACACAATTTGTTCATCTGTATAAAGTTTTGTGCATGATGTTTGCTAAGTTCACCACATGATGTTGCTAACAAAATAAAAGAATTTATGAAGCTCTTATCGGGGAGTTGCTCTCGGCATAGGGTCAAAATAGGCCTTGTAGTAGGTTTTAAATGTCAGCTTAGCGAACTTGTTTTTCATTCTGTTTGTAATACTATAAGATATATCACATGTTTGTCTTTTTTTTTGCAGTTGTGAAATATCAGAGCGAAAGGATTAAAAAAGTGTCAATATTTTGACGTTGTAGCGTCTCTCTTGTGCGCCTTCTGTTGCTATGTTTTCATAACCTTTAAAGCTTTCCCCGGGTATGACATTTTACATTTCTTGCAGAGTAAGCAAAAAACATTCGTACCCTCTTCTCATCAGAGCCAAATAAATTGAGATCACGGGTGTTTATTTAGGTCAGGGACTGCACACAGTGACTTTCCAACGACGAGCGGTCAACGCGTATTTTGTTTTCAGATCGAAAACAATTTCCAGAACAAAAAATGTTTCACTAGTATCATACAGGGAATGTATTCAATGTCATAGAAATAGATATACCAGGGACTAGAAGGGCGCCACTAAGTACGCACACACTGCACAAATGAAATAGGTGGCTCCTTACGTCTTTATGCATGAAAATATTATATACGGTAGTATAGTATATATAGTTACATTTGAATCTGTGTACTGTCTTTTCCCGATTTCACAGAAACCATTATTGATCTCATCAGAATATATTTCAAAAGGGACCACATCCTTTCAGAAGCATAGATTTATAAACAACAATGAATTTCTTGGTAAGAGCAAATATGAAATTTTACTTTGGTTGGACCAACATGCTTACATTGTGTATTATTCAGGATGTAATTTAGTTCACGGTACACAATGGGTGCCGGACCTGAGTAGCAGCTTTATTATGATCAGCGTTTAATGTGGTAATCAAGAGGACAATGGTGAACGGATGTTTTACCCAAAAATAAACAAAAAAATGTTTACCTTGATAGATTACTTACCCTCTGCGACATATATACATCTATAGTTATTATGGATAAAGAGGATACATTGTTAAAACATTTTAAATTCATCAATTGAAGTTTAATATATCCCTTGTTTCCCGATAAAGCTAACACGTATGGATTCCCTCCCTTAAACTCCTCGGGTTGTGCTTTTATATTAAAGCAACTTTGTTCCTATTGCATGCAGAGCAAAGATTGATTATTACATGTACAAATATTGAACTAAGGCGTTAAATTACGTATTAGAGTAGTAAGACTTTCACAATGAATCTGCAAACCTTGACGTAGGCTTCCTTCCTTTTACTGGTCAATATGTGTCTTCGAAATCTTATTAAAGCAGTTCACGTGGGTAGACAATGAGTTTGATAAGAGAAAAAAGTAACTTGAAGAGGCTTATTGAGTTGGTTCACAAATTTTACGATATTTTGTTACACCTGTTGAGTATTACTCATATGTTGATGGTAAACAGCCAAACTAAGAGATTCTGAACATCTGACGCCATACAACTGAAGCAATAACGATAGGGTAATTAAACATCAAAATCACTGACTGAAAATCTGTGACCAGACACTTTTTACTATACTCCATAGGACCATAGGCAATAGTGCAATTTCTCACATTTTCAGTAACTGTATGAATAGATACATGAATAGTGAGGATATCCGCATTTAATGATTTCTTTCAAACTTGCCACAGAATAAACTATATCAACTCAATGAGCCCCTTTAAAACATCAAATACCCACAAAAAGGGTTACTGTTTAACTTATGCACCCCTTTTCTGTGTTCCTAATTACTTTCTATTGCTTTTCACCGCATTTGTGGTAACATTTCTGTGTGTGTGTGTTTGTGTGGTGTGGAGGGATGGGTGTGTGTATGTATATGTGTGCACAACTGAGGAGCAGTATGCAAATGAAAGAAAAAGGGGGGAAACAAGGCTAAAATATTGCCTGAGACAGCGAAATGGTGTCTCCCTAAGCCCCACATTTTCATGGATATGTTCCATAGTCCTATACGCCTTATAGTTAGGGCTGTCAATATTATGTGCGGGACGTTAATATAGAAAAATATTCAAAACTGAACGGAGCCTTCTGTCTAGTGCGGCACTTTCTGACGACTGAATTTGTTGCTTTGTAGATATTTTTACCACAGATCTATTGAGGAGATATGCTTACACTCAGTTTGGAAGTAGTAAATGCAAAGCGCACGTAGGATGTATGCAACAACCACCTCTCCTCATTTAAGCTGTTAGAGCTCAATGTTATTTATGGTGAAGGTAGAGTTTGTCTCGGTCAAGACTTAGTGACTCTTTCCCCCTTCCTTTCAACAGTCCCACAACGCCCTTATTTCTTGTTGGTAGCCCTACTCCCATGTACCGCCAGAGCTTCTATACTCTTGTGCCCTGCTTTGTACTGATATATCTTCTGATTACTTTCGTCCACTGATGGTGAATTATAGCAAATTGGATATCGGGGCTTGTTGTTGATATACTGTCCACGAATGTGTTGAAGAAGTGGAGTATGGTAGTCTCTATTCTATGACTCAACTATCCATAATGACAATTAATTGAGTCTTTCGTGAGAGGCTTTTCTATAACCTTTGACTGGATGGGTGTAGAAACATTTGGGTGAAAATATTCCGACAAGTGTTTTTACAAGTACTGTAATATGTTTCGGTACGTCCGAATCACTGAAGTATAAGTAGGCACGGGACGATGATTTTCAACCAAGTGGACATTACCTTTTGAAAATTTGCTGTCACAGCATGGACGGTAATGGCTGCATGAAAGCAAGCTGTATCGGAACTACAAGTAAAGCATTTACAATGTGTTAAACAAAGGTCTATGTGAGGATGCAGAGAGAATAGGGGCCCAGTCTATGCCCTTTCATGTGAAATGGAGGATTCCTCTATGGTTCTTGAAGGAGTTGCTTAAAAGCAATCCGTTGTATCATCCCCCCCCCCCCCCCCTCATAAACTAAAGCAAAGAAATGATAGATTGTGAGATGTATAGGCAAATATGTGTGGCTTGTGACATTTTATCCAGGGATGTGGTTGAATGTGAGAACATTATAGCTTGAATGATGGGATATGTATATGTTTTCCGTTTCGTGAAACATCAAAGTCACCAGCTAACATTTTTTTCAGTGAAAAGGATTTATCTCATATGGCAAGTCTAGCCAACTTATGTCTTTCTTTGACTTTTTTTCTTATCAGAGACAAATGTATTGACAAGAAAAAAAAAATCCACATTTCAGACTGCTGTCCAAGCGAGAAAAAGAAACTTTAGTAATAGAGGTCGCTATGTCAGTACCTATTACACGAATAGATATTGACCCATTTAGATGGTGTTACGCTGGCATACGTGAAATTTAAGGGAAGCCAACAGAGCCATAATCGTGATTCTCCCAACGCGACGGTTCAAACACTCATCTTTCTGGCTGGCGTTTCCAAACGTAAACGAAAGATCAAAACAGTCAAACTGACAGACAAACGAACTGTTCTTTTAAAGATGTTTCTCATCAAATCATGAATGGCCCTCCAGACATATACACGTCCTCTCATCTTTTTAATACTTGTTAAAACAATAACTCTACTGTTATTGTATGATATTTTTGCAGTTATTGAGACTGTAAAAGTTTCTTGAGCTATTTTTTTATTTATTTTTACACATTACCTGTATTACAAACTCAACGTGATCTACTAATGGGTACCTCAGGATGGGGTGGATTGTAGGGGACCTACGTAACTACATGCATAAGGGAAACTTCCTTTAGTAGTCATTTCGTATCATACTGACATGATATGCAAATATATTTTCCTCAGTTTATTACTAGTCTCATACACACTGTGGAGGCGGCTTTGTTGTATATATTTAGACACGTGTTGGGGGATGTAACTTCTCCAGCCCTGTCTCAATTCAAAGTATCTCGCCGAAGTACTTAATGCTCTGTCGATGGATCCGATGTAATCATATTTCTATTTACTCTGCGCAGTGCGAGGGAGAACAACGCACATCATAAGCACTCCCATCCCCCCCCCCACACACACACACAAAAAAGAGAAATGTAATATGCCCAACGTGATTTGAATTTGGTGGCGCATGACCGTTTCTTGTATTTTCTTACAAAATGGAGCTTTTATCTTGCATGAACTGGTGTGTTTACCGATGAAATGTACTGCAATATCTTTTGATTTTCAATTTCATTCTTGTGACCATATACTGCATGTAGGCCTATACAATTATTCTCACTTCATTTTATCAAAAACAGGAGAAAGTTAACTTATATTTCTGCAATTCCTTTCGCTGTTATTTTTTTTTTTATCTTTGTCATTTTATTGTTTTCCTTTATCAATTTATTATTTGATCACTTAGTATGTATTTTGCATTTGCGAGCTGAAATTTCTCATTTATGGTGTTTATAATGAAGTTTAAACGTCGGCCTGTGATTTGCCCGAAAAAAAATCTGTATATGCCTAAAACATATATCGTAGACACATACCTTCAACAAATTAATTCCTTCAAGTGTCTCAGAGGGCGGGTGGATCTTCCATTTAGACAACATCTTGCTCGACCCTCCCCCCCCCCCCACATATATGTCCCCATTTTGCATAAGGGCAATTCAGTGCATGACGAATCAGGATTTGACAGAAGGGTGGGAGGGGGGACAGCAAGACGATGAAGAAGGGTGCCCTGGGTACCCTTACTCCGCCCGGTGGAATTGCATCATGATTATTTCTCAAAGAGTGCATGCTTTCTCGCTTGATTACGAACACAGTTTGATCATTACTGTGTAGTTCTCGATCAACTTGTCTTCTGTGTGATAAAGCTCTTATGTCATGATCGGATCACCGGAGTTGATCCATAATTATGGACAGTCTGAGGGGTAAATCGGACTGATGATCTCATGCACTGTCGATTAAATAGCGAGCGCGGATCACAAATTAGCGGTTAACCCTACGCAGAGCAAATAGGATCACAGTTGCCATGACGACTAATATTTGCCAATTCCTTGCAATGAATCAAAGCTGGGTGCTGAACGGTTGCATCCATCCTTTACCTTCATCATTTGATTAGATCCGAATCTAATCTGTTTGTGGTCAGCAACCAAGTGTCGAAAGTGGATGCAAAAAGACAAGTACTGTGCATACTGTTACTAGAAATACTTAATTCAAGGTCTTGGACTTGGGTCACTGTGACTGGGTCACAGCTGTCACTAGGACTTGTGTTTGGGTCACTGTCAGCCAGGTTGAATTTCTTAATTTTCATAACGGAAGTTGTACTCCACAATTTCTGATAGAGTTGTGCTGATTGGTCCCAGTTAATTTTAAGTTATGCCTTAGTCTAGAATCTAGACGCTAAAACAGCGCAATTGCATTTCGTAAGGCGGAGTCCCTATATTTCATATTTTTTTATGATATTGCCAGTACTTACGCTATTTTTCGATAAAGCTACAAAGTTTGGCTTTAATGGTCATTACGTGTGTCATTTCCACCGATCTGGTACTTTGAAGTAAGCTTTTCTTCTGTGCGTCGACGCCAGCCCATATGGCGGCTCTACGTGTTTTTTTGTTTCGTTTTTTTTTTGTTTTTGTTTACAGAAGGCATATTTTTTTTTACAGGAGGCGTATTTTACAGCATTCCTCCATCGGTGACAAATAACTATACGTCCCCTACTGGATTGTTATTATTTGGTGTGTCATATTATCAATACTTTTTTACATTAATTTGTGTACCAAAACACGAACACGCCATCTATTCTGGAAAGAGAATGAATCGCAGTAGTCCCCAACCCTGGTCCCCACTGCCCACGTCCCTGTATATTGAGTACTCTAAAGCAAATACCGTCGTTTAATATCCTCCGTCAGTGTCTTTGACACAATTATACATCAGAAGGAAAATTTATGATCTTTACTGATTGATTGCATTTTTAACATCATGTAGCATTCATCGTAGGTAATTTTAGCTAAGTTATTTCATTGTAACTTCAGCATGAAGTCATTCCCGCTACTTGTGGGAACTTGTCGGGTGTGACGTAACATCAGCCTGCGCTATGAGTATCGTGGTGTTGCTCATGGGAACTAAGGTGTACGCCTTTCGAACATAAGCAATGACAGTAGTGCAGTGCTATTGCTACCGTGTGGCCAACCGATACTTCAATGGCCTGCACTGCACGTACTACACCATTCATATCGACCTGACCGACTAGGGGGTAAACACGAAAAACGCAAGCATCGTGCATGAGTCGAGTGTATCACTGTATGCAATATACATGTCTTGTAGTTTACATTTTCTAACGGTACCGATCTCGCGGATTCACATCTTTCTCACGTCGGGGACCGGGTTCTATCCAGGTCTACGAGGTTGAGTCGGAGGAAACATGGAGTGCATGGACAACATTATATTGTGTACGGATTCGTATAAGGTAGATGAATGAAAGTCATACCTTTTGCATAGTTGCTAGCTGAAAATAGTGTGTCCAGTGTTTTGCTATCAGTCGCACGTTCATGACAGAAATACATACGCTTAGGCTATGCAATTCGATCACTAGACCATGTTGTTAGGCCAGTTCAGTATTGTTACTGTATCATATGTTAACTTGTTTATTGTGACCCTAGCCTAACAACATAGGCTAGCGCTGAACTGCGTTACTAAATACTATGTAAAGCGTAGAGCTACTTGGACACTGATTGCTCCCATTTCCCAAATACCTAAGGTAACTGTCAGGACGCCAGGCAAAGTAAAGGCTAGACGTTGGACGAACAACGTTGAGGAATCTGAGGATTAGGCTAAGACTGCAGGAACGCGACGACAAGCACATGTTCGTAATCTAGGCCCAGCCTAGGCTAGGCCTAATGTTACCTGTTAGGCTACACTTAGTTCTACTGGTAGTACTAAGCACTGAAATTTGTGTGAGTGCGTCGTCAGACTTTCCAAGTTTTGGTGAAATTCATGTGTGTGACTAGCCTATCTAAGTGGGGTGCCACCATCGACTGGGATTGAGCATACAAGAAAATTTTTGGTTTTACAAACCCCACAGATGGCCGGAAACGGCACTTTCCAAGTGTTCTAAGCTACAACTTCAAGTACCCAGGCATAAAATAGGGGTTTCATGTCTGCAATTTCGCAGTTATTGATAAAAACTCAATGCATGAAAAATGGTAATTCATATAAGATAGGTGTTGAGACCATGCGCAGATCCCCACTGAGGGAGGGTTCACCCCTTCGCACCTGCAAAGGTTTTTTTTATCGAATTTCTCTCTTTCTGTGGCGCATTTTAGCGCCATGTCTGAGTACACATGATGCTCAACACAATGACACTACACAAACTACCAGTAGTTCAGATCCATGTGATGGGTTATTAAATTATAATCCTCTTGTTTCTGCTAGTATGAGAAATACAGCCCTAAGATCAAGAATGGATTTACCGTTTGCCTTTTTACTATCAACCTTATTCTTGTAAAAATTAAATGATCGTCAACAAAACACTCAAATATAAGGGTATACTCTAGTCACTGGACTAGTAATTGGATGAGCAAAACATCATGAATCTTGTGTTTTTCTTGAGCAAGCTCAGGAATGCGTGTGGTCAGTACTGCTCTGTGTGAGAGCGTGTGAAGGAGCTGAAATGAGTGTGTCACACGCCAGATGCGTGTGACTTGGAAAGTCTGCGTTGTTATTGTTAGCATTATACTATAATAGGCCTATGCAGACTGAGCAGTTATTCTAGAGTAGGATGGGTTTAGCTGCAGGGTAAAACACCCCACTTAAGATCATCCCCCAAAAAGTTACAGGCGCAGTCGCCTGTAGCCATAGGCCTATATCATGTTGTACTTGTGGCCTAATAACTCCTACTGTACTACGAATACATTCAGTATGTCCAGTACCCAGTCCTCAGGCTAGGCATACTAATGGAAACAAAATTTTCTGGTACCTGACTAGGCTGACTGACCATGGTCACTGTATAAGCGTACTCTTGAGTCTTGTTCGAATTGATGAAGTCAAGTTACAGGGACTACTTTATCCAGTATCACATTATAATTAGTAACACACTAGGGTGCATTTCATGTAATGCTGATGCTAAAGTTATGCCAAAGTGTCAGGGTTCGTATGCCAACTAGACTCAGGTGTTAGTGTTATATGTACCTCTTACAACGTAACATAATCTGCTCTGCTGTACGATGATTGTGCTTCACACTTGAAGAATAAAGTTATGCACATTGTTTTGTACTCAGCAGGAAACACATGTATATTTTGTGTTGGGCTTAATGTGACTTAGTGGAAACATACAACAGCAAAAAAGTTTGTAGCTGTGGTTCTGACTTGTAATGACTAGTTTGCAGTGCAAAATCTCCCAAACTGATACACAAAATTTAAACACTTCTATTCATGATGCAATCCTTAAAGGGAAATTTATTTGTAAAATGGTCAATGTATGATGGATTTCGTTTCGTTTCGTTTCATGTATTTCGTTCATGCTGTACATACATATATACATACTGGCATAATAAGATGCAGTCGTACAATGTAGTGGAATATGAACAGGACGCTAGAAAAAAACAGGAATATGTTTATCGCAGCTAGAGACCTTAAAGGAAACAGAAAACACACAAAAAACAAAAACAAGGAGAAAAGAAGAAAAGAAAAAAGGCTCGAGTCAGAAAAAGCATACAGTTCAAAGCACATAATTACCAATGAGATGAGATTTCATTTTACATTTAAAGGTTTTATACGACTTGCAGAGCTTTATATCATCCGGAAGATCACTCCAAGTTTTGGAACAATAATTATTCAAGAGAAGCTTCCCGTGTTTAGTATTATGCCTGGTAACTGAAAAGAGTGCGTTACTTCTTGTATGGTTGGGCATGTGCGAGGACTTTCTCGGGTTAACAATGTTGCAAAAGACATGTGGTAATTTATTGTTAATATATTTATAAATAAAGGTACAAATCTTAAGGATGTGAATATCATAGACCTTAAGAATCCCAAGCTTACTGTGAAGTTTATCTGTAGAATAACGACGAGGTGAAAAGGTAATGGTTTTAAGAATTCTGTTTTGAAGAACTTGTAATGGCTTCATAACAGAAGCACTAGCTACCCCGAAAATTTCAATACCATAATAAACCTTAGAGTAGACGAGAGAATAATAAAGCTGAATAGCAACGGCAGGGGGAGTGAAGTTCTGAGACGGTAGAAAATGCCATTGTATTTAACGAGGTTATTACAAAGGTCATCAATGTGATCTTTGAAAGAAAGTTTGTCGTCAATCAGAAGTCCTAAATATTTAGCACAGGCTGTCTTGCAAATTTTGGTGTCGTTCAGAACAAAATGGTTTGGACAAGAATGAGCACCACGGTTCCTTGAATGAAAAATAGAAAAGTTGGTTTTGCCTAAGTGAAGAGTAAGTTTGTTGGAGTCGAACCAAGTTTTGAGTTGACTTAAGACAGTCTGCGCCTTAGAAACAAGTTTGGAACAATCATCATCGTGAACAAAAACATTAGTATCATCAGCAAAAAGTCTCAAAGACTCATTACCGACTACATTGTGAATATCATTAACATAAATGAGGAAAAGCAAAGGTCCAAGAACAGAACCCTGCGGGACACCAATATTAATATCTGCATAGCTGGATAAGACACCATTAACATAAGTACGTTGTTTTCTGTTAGAAAGGTAACTAGACATGACATCATACGCTTTACCACGAACACCATAACTGTATAACTTAGCAAGAAGAATTCTATGGTCGACGGTATCGAACGCTTTCCTTAGATCTAAGTATAGACCTAAAACATTATCCCCGTCGTCTGAATATGAACGTATGCAATTGACAGTTTCTAGTAGTGCATGACTGGTATCATGATTTTTCCTGAAACCAAACTGGTAGTCAAAGAGAGTGTTGTTATGATCCCAGAATAACCTAAGTCGCTTTTCAATAGTCTTTTCAAGAAGTTTATTAATACAAGGTAACAAGCTAATTGGACGATAGTTCTCTGGATACTTGCAATCTCCCTTTTTGAAAATAGGAATGACTTTCGCAACTTTCAGGGCATCAGGATATATTCCAGAGGAAAACACAAGGTTAAACACGTGACACAAAATTGGGACAATAACATGTGAAATAGATTTTAATATCTTAGGGGTAATTTCATCTAATCCAGGGGATTTGTCATCTTTTAAAGTGAAGATTTCTTTCAGGATTTCATCATCAGTGACAGGTGCCAAGAAAATAGTACTTACGTTACCACCGTGTAAAAACTGCCTAGGGTCAGTGGTACTAGAAATATTATCACCAAGCTTGTTTCCAATTGTAGAAAAATAATCATTGAAAGAATTTGCAATGCCAGTGTTGTCTTTTATGGTTGTGTTGTTGTGGATGATACCACTTACTACAGGGGTTGACTTTTTATTCCTATTAAGTAATTTGTTTAAGACGGCCCATGTTTATTGAGGGGAGTGCTGCCTAGCTGCAATCATATTCTTGTAATATGACGATTTGGAAAACCTGATGGATTTATTTAAAATATTTCTGTAACTGGACAACAAAGCATGTTTTTCAGGTGTTGGATTGTCAATGTACCTACGGAAAAGTAGGTTTTTACGTCTTATAGACTTTTTAATACCAGTAGTTATCCATGGCTTGCTTTTAAGTTGCTTTCTAGACAATTTAACTCTAGGAAAATTAATATCATGTAAAGAAATAATTCTAGATATGAAAGCATTGTATGCATCATTAGCATCGGGAAAAGCAAAAACTTGTGAAAAGTCAGTACATTTTGATGAAACTTATGACTATTTTCAACAATTTAAATGATTTATTTGGTCAATACTCCAAAATGTGTTTTTTATTTCGCATGTACTTTAAGCTTAGCAGTGTATTAACATATAACACATTTTCAAAGACTTTTATGAAAAGAATTCTTGAAAATCTTAGACCCTGTAGCTGTTCAGTGTACAGTATTGGACACTACTTTTACATCAGAAACATGTTGGTTAGGCTCTTACTCTTGATGTATAAATTTACATGTTAGTAAACAGCAAAAGTCACCAGCTACTGTTGAGAAAAATATAAGAATACCTGTAAATTATAGTTTCATTGCAGAGTGATTGTTTAGGGTCTTTTGTACATGTCAGGTAAATGTTTTTAGCACCCTTGATCAACTGGTCTATTGTCAATGCTTTGGACAGTTGATATTGCATCCTTGAATAGGACAAAATGTACAGTATATGCAGAGGGCAATACAACTTGTAAAATGAAACAAAATCTCTTACTTTTGGGAGTCCAAACATTTGCATGCCTTACCACAGATTGCAAATAGTCATCAAAATAATCTCAATATTTAACATTATATTTTCATGTCACAGTAAATTGATAAGGCTAACGTATCATTCAAGACTTTTTGAGAGCATGAACAATAGCTGTTACCATGCAACAGTTTCAGCCAATCACAATAATTGTTACAAATGAAGCTTTCAGTTGTCACATTTGAGGTGGTATTATGTGGAATGTCACGATTGGTTATTTCACAGATTGAGTAAAGAAGTTACAGCATGAAAAGCACTCAGATGAGACAGAGGTGTGGAAAAAGATCAAGTTAAATTTAGTCAAGTATGTTACCATATATGTTTGGGAGCATATTGGCAATGTAAGGACTCTCAATGAATAAATGATGTTTATAACAAATGAACTTTCCTCATTTTCTCACACCTTGTGGGTGATTTTGGTAACAATAGCATCATATTTTTGCCTTCATGATCATCTCCAAGGGGGTAATTTTTCTAAATATGTGGGTGAATCGTCTGTTGTCCTGCTTATGTCCCACCTTGTGATAACACTGTTGTAAACATTTACCTTCAAGTGATATGTTATACCCATAATTTGCTCTTCTTTTTTGGTTAATGATGACCATATCAATAAGTATGATTTATTTGCAAGGAAATTATTACATGTGAAGGAAGTTGATTTACATCAAACCAATCAAATTGCAATTTAATTACATTCTATTCACTGTTTCCCCAAAATGATGTAATGTTGATAATCAGTGTCACTACAAATGATGCTGGTGTCATTCAGTGAACAAGACAAGAAAAACTCTATTTAGACACAAGTCTACCTTACCATAGATTATTTATGTAATTGATGTAAATGACAAAAAGAAAGGGTCCAAGAATAGAAGCTTGGAGAACACCACATGAAGCTTTGCTTAGTTCTGGCTTCTGGGCTTTGCAGCCTAGATATCCTGTAGTAAGGGCAGTGAGCCCTGTCATGGCCTATGATCAGCCAGGTGAAATGACTAGGTGCATAAGACCACTGTTGACACAATGTTGATGTCTCATTCCCCCTTCTGAATGTTTTTAAGTGATTTGATTAAAATCAACATTTCTGACAGTTGATGTCATTTTCACATTAAGTGTATTGAAGAGAGGATTTGTGTGCAGCAAACAGGCCATTTGAAAGGACAAAGGATCTACACCTTGCAGAAGTTGTCTGTATGGCCAGGTACTGTAATCATAATGTTCTCATCATTTGGAACTCTTGTCACTCCATTCAGTTACAGCTTTTACATACATCTCTTGAACTCATTTGAGCAAACATACAGTACATTTTGTGACTTTGTCGAGCCAAGAAATACCTGTTAATTTTCAAGTTGTGTCATTCTTATTTGCCAAGCCAAAGTGAAGTGAACCAGCCTATTCATGACACAGAGGCTCGTTTTGGGATCATCTAATCATGAACTTTGGATGAAAATACAAAGTGTAATGCCTATTAGAAATGATGCTCCAATCAGTTCTAGCATTCTTCATGGTCAACCGCTTAGCCAGACTGAGTGACGTTTTTGTAAGAATAAATGTTCAAAATAGTCCCAAACAATGGCATACATGGCCATGGCTAGGAGTCTACAAATTCCTTAATTGAACGACACAAATGTCTTAAATTAAGAGCAAAATTACTGATGAACTTGGTGACAAAATTTCAAGATGTTGTGAAAGGCAGTTTGAGATGTACATTTGGAGATCTGCTATAATGGCCATCGCTGGATAAGTTACTAGATCACCTTCTTTTTTTCCTTTTTTTTTCTTGTCATTTTTACCAGTTGGATGGAACTTTTCATCATGTCTTTCTGTTTTTGTTTCTGCATTTTTTGCCAGGAAATTTTGGGCATGTTAATTTCCAAAGCCAAACAAAAGTTGTTATTCTTTACTTTGGAGGGATTGTCCCTCTATATGACTCCCTGCATGTGAATTACTTTTGGGGAGGATTTGGGCAAAAGTGGCATTTTACTATTCATTCATTAGATCATGTTATTATGATCAATTGCCTAATTTTAGCTTATGGTACCATAGGTTAATTATCAATTCATGTCCCTGCTGGGTTTCCTGCTAAGCTTAGTTTTGGCTGTCTGAAGATGAAGGGAGAAAACAACCAGTCATTAGATGCCATACAGTAAACTTATTGTTTATTTTGAGCAGAATCAATCAAGTTAGGTGGACTATGGCTGTCCAAGAGGATTTTGATTCAGGTGTTTTGCAGGCAGTATGTTTTGTGCACTTCAAGCCCATTCTGGCTCCAATTCACTCTTTCTACCAACCTTATAATTTCTTATACTTTTTGTCTCTTTATAAATCAGTATTTTTTTTTCACAAAGTTGCCCCATAATCCCTTCTTTCTCTTTTGTGGTGTTTCCATTTGAGTTCAAGCATGCTGTAATTGCTGTACTTAGTCATACAAGTTAGAATGTATAAAGATTTGATGAGAAAGTTCCCTCTTCTGGCCATCAGTGTCCTTAGAGCATCACAGGCATAAAGGCACACGTATGCCAAGAAAAGGTGAGGGTAATGTTGTCAAGCCAAGTAGTGGACATGCTGAATGATGTTGTCCACGAAGCAGAGATGACTTCACTGTATGTCAGAGGGTGAGAGCAAAGACCTTTGCAAATCCAAGGGGGGAGGGGAAGAGGGAAGGCTTACCTGGGCTTTCTCCCCCCCCCCCCCACACATTTTGCCATGTGCATCACCAGTAACAAATATGCAAAAATTAGCGTAATGTAAGAAGGAAGAAAAAGGAAAAAGCAGAAAAATGAGGGTTAAGGCTAGAAAAAATGTAAGGCAAAGCCTCCCCCCCCAAAAAAAACCCAAAATAAACACTTTAAACAGTACCATAAGAAAGAAAGCATCAACAAATTATGTGCACCTTTTAGCAATTTAGAAAGCCACCCAATCTACAGTACTTTTTTGTCACAATGCAGAGTTGTTGATTTTTTTGTAAATAAAAATAGTCAGTGATTTGAATGAAGCATCTTGATTTCAATCAAATAAATCAATTAAAATCAAGCATTTTCAATTACTGTAATGATGTTAATCAGCTTGATTTATATCAAACAGCCCTGGCATAACCATTTAAATTTACTCTCAGATTTCTTAGTGTAAAGGTGCTGTATCATAGTCCACCATTCTGGTGTAGACTTTAGCCTTCAGAGTTGCTTTTGTATGCTACCTTTGAACTCCTACTGTATGTTTGAGAAGTTACTGTACTTTACAAGCAGAGCAATCACACTGAAGGATTTTGAGGACCAGCTTGTGCAGTGAGTGGTTAAAATCCTCTTTTAACAAGCAGCTCAATAGTCCAGTTGTTTACGTGTTTGTAAATGTTCCCTCACCAGAAGAGCCCATTCTCTGATGTTTGACAAGTGACCAACAGATTGTCTAAGAAGGCAGTCGTACAAATTAGATTCGCATTTTGCTGCATCATCTGGAAGTCAACTCAAGTGTTGTATTCACAGTACGTTAGACCTGGTTAAAAAGTTACTGCAGATATGATAGGCATGATGCTGAAAGCAAGTTTTTAACTCACTGTTTTATGGGTTAAGTATCTCCAGGAGAGAGTATGGTAGTGGTGGTTATTGAGTTATGTATGTCTGCTTAATAACAGGTCTGCTGTGTGTTCAACATAAAATAGAATATAGAACAGTGTGCGCATTCCTTTTGGCACAAGAATTCTTTTAAGAAGAATAGCTCCTAGCCATACATTACATGGTCAATCTTTGTACTGAGTGAAGAGTTATTTCACATAGCTATGATCCACCTAAAGGAATCATACGTGTGCTGTGTATTTTCAAGTGCACCCTTTCGTCTGTTCAGTCTTATTTCAAACGGTGTTTTTTCCATGTCAGGCTATCAAAGCATTTTTGCAAACATTTCTGTAAAATCAATTCTACTTCTGGAGTAAATAAAGCTGTACTGTCATCCTCAGGCTTAAAAGTCCTAAACAAATCAGCACTATAGGGAAAAGACAGGTTAGAAAGTATTAACACATGAATTAGAATCCTAAATTGTGGTTTTATGTAGCAAAGTGAACAACAGCATCTGTAAGTTAAGCTACCCTTTGATGCCATGGCCCATCCTGAAATGTCAGGGACTGCCCTCTGATACCACAGACTGTCCTTCAATGCCACAGAATGCCCTGCAATGCCATGTGTCACCCTTTGATGCCGTGCAATGCCAGAGCCTGCCCTGCTATGCCACTCCCCGCCCCTGCGATGTCACAACCCTTCCTGCAAGACCATCGCTGATGCCACGTTAGATTACATAAATGTACTTAAGTGTACATTTGGCCGTGTATAGCAGATGTCTTGATGGTCCGACAGTGTTCTTCTGCTCTGGTTATCAATTGTTACAGTGCTTCTGTTGCTGCTGCACATACTGTAGCTCATAATGTTCAGTCTCCCTGCAAAACTCATTATTTGGCTGAAAATTTAAAACACGAAAAAACAGTAGAAAAGGAAAACCTCGCATTACTTGAGGAAGTCTGGTCTGTCAGTAAGCAAAAAATTGTGGGTTAATGACCTCATGGTTCAGCACTTTCATAAGAGGGATTATCCCCTAAGGTATCTTTAGCAAGCACTACTGGTATGGGATATTGGAATGAACAGTAAAACAGGTGCATTGTGTTCAAGTCATTCGCAATTCATAGCATTCTAAGTACTAGCTCTGCCTACAGTGTACATAAAAGTAAATATGTATGGAAGACTATTGTGTATTGGTCTTTGTTCAACATAACTGCATTCCTGTGCATACACTTGTTTGTCAGCTGTTTATGGTACAAGTGGCATATCAGTTCTTTGATTCTATCGAAACTATTTGAGAGCCTCATCTACTGCTTCTGAATGAGTGATCACATTCAGTTGTCCTGTGTCTAAAAATAGACCAAAAACCAGTCCGGCAGGTAATTCTGTGGAACAAAGACATTCAGTTAATTTTCAGTAGCAAGGTTTTCTTTACAATGTGGATTTGATTTAACTTCCGTGAATTACAGAGGGACTTTGCCACAAATGCTTTACAGAAAAAAATGTGCCAGTAGGTACAGTACAACATGGTGGGGGTGGTCAGGGTGGATGTTAGCCTAATTAGTAGTCATTGGTATTAATAGCGTCACCATTGTATTACACATCATTTTACAAATTTATTTTGCTCTTAACTGACGTGTCTCCAAACCACTATCTTTGTGTTTTTTTTGTTTTTGTTTGAGATGGTCAGTTTCTGAAGGGAGACTTTCAGGTTTCAATTGAATCATCGTTGTCAAAAGGAAACACCGTGCAATCAGTTATTGACCAAATTTTTTCAATCGTATCTTCGTTTCAGGTCTCCCACCATTTCCAGTATCCTGAAGGAACCAGCCTCGTCTATTCCTACTTCGAGAGCAGAGGAGGAAAGTTTCCCATGGTTACATTCTTTGGTCTTCAATATATACTGAAAAGATGGCTGGTCGGTCAGGTGGTCACCGAGGAAAAAATAAACGAGGCAAAAGAAATCTACAAGCTTCACTTTGGCACAGACTTATTCAATGAAGCAGGGTGGAGGTACATATTGCAGGTATGGTTTTGTTGTCATGATTACATAACCTTGCATTGTTTAATTTATTTGAGAGTATGTATTTGTCTCTAGGGCAGCATTTTGTTTGATGTTTTGGAGTATTGCCAAGTATTAAGTACTTGCCTACCATGCTTAACCTTCAGTATTAAAGTTGGAATCATTGGTATTTAATTGATTGTTCAGTGATTATTAGGCCCATTTGAAACAGGAAGATAAACTGTTGATCAAATGTCTGCAAATTTGTAGACTTGCAGTATGTAGTTTTCAATATAATAAGTGAAACCAATGATGACTCATATGCCTGTCCGATGTGATCTTTGTGATCTTTTATTATTTGTGGAAAACAAGTTAAAAGCCCCTCGGTCTTCAAGCTGCCAAAGTCACCCACATATGAACAGTGGCACAGTCAATGTTCTGGAGGAGGCAAGATGTAAGGACTTTTGCAATGTAAAAGCTATTTCTCAACACACTGTTAGGCTATGGTCTGCACTGCGTGCAGCTTTAACACCAAGTGATGTGTGTTAAATGGTCATTTTGAAAATAACTTTTGTACACTTCCAGTAGCCCTTTTCAATCACACACTCCACTGCACCTTTTACACACCCATTAAATGGTCAGTTGGAGAATAGTTACACTTTCAATAGCCCTTTTCAGCCTTATATCCCACAATACCTATTACATTGAGATAAGATTTGGTGTGTGATGTGTCCTACAACCGGTCTCATATAACAAAGTAGAATCAAAGTTTCTTCATACACATTAGATAGTTATGATATCTCTCTAGAGGTGGTTGTCCAAGTTGTTCTGGTGTATATACTTTGTGTAAGCCAACCTCAAAGTGACTTGAATAGGCACCTGTTCATCCTTTTCTGTAGAGGCTATTCAGTCCATTCATTTCCCTTGATGCCTATTCTCCTGAGTCTGAAGTGGGGGAGTATCTCCCTTTCTCAGGCAGCGTTTTTAGGATAATTTGAAAACTTTCGTCCAAGGGATGCAACCACACCTTGAAAAATTCTTACATCCACCCATACACTGAAAAAACTATGATGGTATGAGCTGGTAAACTTAGTCTCACTGTAACACTAGCCTAAACTATACACGCACAGTTCCACTGTTACTGTACAACGCAGTACCATAGGCAAATGAACAATGCACTCGTACTGGACATGGTTTGCAGGGATGATCCTTAAGCAACTGAAAATGGTTGTCCCAAGGACAACCAGCTGCAAAAATTTGGTTGTCCTCCCAAAAATTTGGTCGTCCTCCACAACGGACATGTAAAAACAAGAAATGTGCAAAATGTGTATTTTGCACAGTCAAGACGATGTTTTTATTTGTCTTTCTTATACAGGTTGAAACTTTCCATAGCTAAATTATACTACTGACTTGTAACTTATAAGTAATGCTCAGGGTTTCTCCAAAGGGAATCACTGATGCTGTAAAGTATATATCATATGGAAGAAAATCTCTTTATAGTATAATGTTTGTTTCAAATCAAAATATGATACATTACTAATCTTGAACGGTACTATCACTATTTAGAAAATTCATACCAGCTCTCCTTGCATGTAGCACATATGACCGAATTCTTCAACTGCGACTCATCTATCTGGTACTTGCTGTGTACAGTATGTGCATGTCTGGTACAGTAAAATCAGTTGAAACATGATCGTACACTGAGACTGTTTGTTTGGCGTTTTACTTACCGTGGATTTCAGGTTGTTTTGGCGGATTTTTGTGAAAGAAAACAGATGTTTTGGAATGGAGTTCATGCATGTTAAATATTTTGGTTGCATCTCAGTGTTGAGTTGTACGCATTGTGTCACAATATAAATGACCAGGGGTAAAAATTTGGTCGTCCAAAGGACAACCTGAGGTAGTAACTTGGTCGTCCTACAGAAATTTTGGTCGTCTCCGACGACCAGACGACCGCTAAATTTCATCCCTGGTTTGAATAACACCACATCATGACAACCTTGTGCTTGGTAGAATTGGTGTAACAGAGCTGCTAGCGAATTGTTCACATGTTTTGTTTTGTTTTTTGTTTGGTGTTTAGCAGGTGTTACTGCATTCTGCTCCATACAAGGTTTTGTTATACTGTGATGCTGACACTACTGTAATGCCTGACATTGTAATAGCTCCATGGTGATACACACATATAAAGCACATTCTCTTCAGTTCAGGCTACATTTTACAGGTAGTTTGTGGAAACTTCTTGTACAATGTAATACAGTATCGCAATGAAATGAGCCCATGGTGCAGAGTTGACTCACTCAACGCTGTATCCGAATGGATGGTTACTTAAAGCTGTAATGCATCACCCCAGACAGTTTAAATTCTCCCAACCACCTACCTCTAGTCCCTCCCTCAGCCTGTCTTACATTCCTCCACATGTGTAATCAAAACAATGGATCCCTGTGTACGCCGTGTAATACGAGCTGCTCTGCATCTTTCGAATTTGCTGTCAATCTAAGAGTACTGTAACTTAGAACCAGTTGAGAATTTTCCTTTCAGGGAGGTAAAAATATAGCTTAGGGTGATGCAATACAGCCTTTAAGACACTGACAGGTTGATAGTACCTTGGCTTTAAATGTGCATTACATTATAAACCAATTACGGTTAATTTTTGTAGCATAGTGTTGGATACAATGAATCCATTTCCATCGCACAAGCTGGAATGTGTCTCATATACAGTACATGGCTGAGGCAATATTCAAAAAAGGTTTCCGTATAGTCCATATTATTGAAACAATGGCTTCATAAAATTATTGAAATTTTATTTTATAAGATATAAAGAAAAGATAATAGATTTAAACTGATATACTTGTTTTGTTCTCTCCTACCCCTTGCCCACTTTCATGGCAAAGAAGCAATGTCATAAGCCAGCATAGCAAAACTTGACAGCCTCTGTAGTTTGTGAGTCAAAGTTCAAAATTTATACTTCAGCAAGTTTTTTAGAATTGTGCTCCAATTCAGCAGTACCAAGAGACAAATTTGTGTGAAATACCAGCATTGGATATTGAACTCACTTTGATGTTTAATATATTAAACATCTGTGAAATGATCTATAAGGTCGTCTACAGATATTTAATAAGAGAGTGGTGGAGGATATGGCAGGGAGAACTATTGACAAACCAACTGTCACAGATGGTTTTATCTGTGTGCATAGATCCGTCTTCGTCAGTGATTGCAAAAAGTTCCACATCTGTAGCATATGCCACCCAATGACCGTTCAGTTTGCTGTACCACAGCATACAATACAGCACCCTCCCATGCTGTGTTTCGCTGTAACTGTGTTTACATGTATACAGTACAGTAGTACTTAAGTTCTCTGCATTGAACACTTAAGCCGTGTTCCCATTTGAGTGAGCGCAGTGGATCAAGATCTACCGCGCTAGATCAAACTCTAATGGGAACGCGGATCAACAACGCTCACTCAAGATCAAGATCCACCGATTTTGATGCACCCATCGGGGTAGGTAAGATCGACCGCTCTGGATCAAAGTTCGTAATGGGAACACATCGGTAGATCAAGTGACCCTGGATCTCCGGTTTATTCCTTCCCGGCATGCATTTGCTTTCCGGTGGCAAATGCGGGTAATTAGTTCTAACTTAAGCCTCGCTGGGCAAGTCTCTAGTAGGGCAAGTGTATACACCATAGTGCAGTAGTGTAGCGTACATGTACAGCGCACATTTTCTGCCTGTATTTCGCTACTGATTGACCGAGAAGGGGCTAAGTTACTGCAATTCTGATAATGGTACTAATTTAGAATCGGTAGCAATCGGACAAGGTATCAGGTATAATTAAAAGAACTAGCGAGCACGTTCATATGGTACGGATTTTAAAGTTGCGCCCTGATAATTTATAAGAAATTTGGTCTGTTCGTTGACTTATTTTCGGTATGTTGCTTTTCAAAACAATTTCTTCTTACATCTGCTCTGTTACCGATAAATTGAACCCCTGATATAAAGTGTATATAAACTGCCGAATGGCATTTTAGTGCAACAAGAGAAACATTCGTCAAGTGGTCAACTGCCTTCGATGTAATAAACTCTTAACTGAGATAGAAGCACGAGCAAACTTGCCAAACCAGCAATGTTTACCTCCATATTAAAAAACAAATGACGTTCTTGACATGTGTCAATACCTCACGCTCAAGTACAAGTACGTCGTAGAAGTGGGAACAAAGTTAGTGCTAAGCTGCGAAATTATGATATGACCAATACTATGCTGCTGTTGTAGTGTGCATGCAGTTAGCAACACCCGCACACGTACATTTTTGTGATACAGTGCTAGTGTGCGATATCCGACTTGTAAACGTTGGTGACCTTTTCCTGCTTATGCAATGTGTTCATATAACATGTTGATCTACCGCGCTCACTCAAATGGGAACGCGGTTCTGGATCAAGTTATTCGACACCACTCGATGCAATAAAACCATGATCCACCGCGCTCACTCAAATGGGAACACGGCTTTAGGTATCCTTCTATACCATACTCATCAGTGCTGTTCTGTACTTCAGTGCCGACACAGTGATGTATTGTGTGATTGCACTTAACTACACTACAGTACATTACTGTGTGATACTATGTTGAGTGGTACACTGAACTTTGTTGAATGTTGATTTGTATTCTACAGTCTTCAGTATAAAAAAAAAGTCAAATAGGCTTAAAAGAGCCATCACAGAGTGTAAACAGTCAGCCCATAGAGAATCAATAATGGAGACACAAACACTGGCAAAAAGTGTGAAAAACAAACTAAGATACTGTAGGGAGCAACAAATCTGCAAAAAGCAGATAAACAGCAAAAGCAAGATAAAGCCAAGTGAGAAGGGCTCTAGTGATCTGACTGGTTGAGGACCTTCTGTATACAGTACATCTGTTTGTTAGTAGGCATCTGATCCAACTAAAGAACACCCATCCAGTTGTAGGCAGAAACAGATGGCTTGATCGGAATTTGTTGAGAACTATTCTATTGTCAGTACATTATCATAACTTTTGTATTGTCTTGTACTCTGGACTGCATTATTGGTACTGATTCAGCCCCCTTAAAAGCGCAATGTGTCTTAAATTGAAGACTCATTTGAAGCTGGAATATGGGTTGTGCTGGTAATCACCTGGTGATTTACCTTTGTTCTTTGTCGGTGTTTCAGTGAAGAGAATGTAGGGGAAAAGGTCAACTGTCACAAAAACTGGAAGAGAAGTACTTGTATGCTCCAATCTTCCAGATATTTGAATATGAAAATTGTCTCAACATTTTTGTTCGCCCTACAAAATGCAGACTCTCCAAGAAAACATAGCAGTCAATCTTCATTATTTGAAATTAAACAGACCAATCAGAATGGATACAAATAATCATGCATGCAAAAATGGGACTTAGACAATGTTTTTTTTTTGTGAAGTGGCTATGACATTTTCTTTGGAATTTGACTTTCACTGACAAAATTTTCAACTCATAGTCTAGTATTAAACACCAACCTGTGCCTTTGTGTTAGTAAGCTAGATATTTATTTTTCAGTGACTGATTTTTCTTTCTTATACAAAATTCAGAAACATAACGGTCACATTCCCCTAAGGATCAAAGCTGTACCAGAAGGAACTGTGGTGCCTTGTAAAAATGTACTCTTTACGGTGGAAAACACAGACCCCAATGTACCATGGCTCACCAATTGGTTTGAGGTACTGAAGTAACTTTTGCTTTTTATTTGCATTCTGTTCAAGCTACTGTAGATCATAGCACATGTATGAAGTTCTCTGTTTTGCTCTGTGTACCATTTCCTGTCCTCTTCTGTTTTCACTTAGACACATGGTTGCAAAGATTTCATTTGTGTAATGTAAATATTGATGACATGAAAGTAGTAAAGAGGATGTGTGAAATGGTCATCACATGCTTTGGTCCATTGTACTGTAAGTAAACTATAGTCTGGTCCAATTGGAATGACATGCTGTAGTCGAAAAGTTAAGTCTCAACTCTCAAACTTGACTTTTAGATTTTAACAATTAATGCATTGAAAACTTTAAAAGAATACGACAGGCAACATACAAAATACTTTCGTAAAATCCATAATAAAATGAAACAACATTTCAATAACTTTTGGAGTGCTCCAAGTCTTTGTGTATAGATCTATGGATCGTTTGAAACCACTAAAATTTTTGAATCTATAGGCTAATGGTGCCTATGTTGTAGAAGTCACACAGAAACAAGGGACAACAAAATATTGTGTAACTTTTATGTCATCATGCTGTGATTATGAAATATTTATGAGGCTGGCTTGTTGTGTATTGTAAAATGTGTTACTGTTTCAATATCATTGTGGACCAAGTGGGTGTTACTTTAATGGGGAAATGGCTTGTATGGTCATTATTGAATATTCTCCATTTGTGACATGTAGTTTAGGATGGTCTGGAATATTCTTTTAAGAAGCCTTTTACGGTTTAAAAGAATCCTTCTTGTCATATCACATGTGTCTACTGGCCTGCCCCTCAATAGCATACATCATTTTCTTTGCCACTCACTTGTCTCCACACAACAATTGCATGTCTCTCTTCCATGCCAGAGACAGCTGTTATATAACACTTTCTTTTAATACCCAACTTTTCTTTTAATACCCATCTTTGCCTTAGACCATGCTGGTACAGATCTGGTACCCGACAACGGTCGCGACAAACTCCAGAGCTATGAAGTCCACCCTGGCACAGTTTTTGGAAGAGACTTCTGATACCCTCGAAAATCTACCTTTCAAGTTACACGACTTTGGTTTTCGAGGTTGTTCATCTGTGGAGGTAATCCTGGTCAGAGAAACTCTCTCTTGCAACTTCCTTTTATCATTTGTCTGTCCACATAGGAATCAGCAGGTCGTACTTGGACTGTTTTTACTGGAATTGTACTTTAATGAAGATATTAGGAAGCTGATTTCATTCAGTGTGCATCAGATTTGTTTCTTGCTTTTTTTTTCTCTGCAATTTGTTGAAATTAGTTGCTCTGAAAACTCTCCATTTAAAGTGTGATGCATTTGTAAAGAAGGAAGTTTTCATGATCAAGCAAGACTCTTGTGTGTAGATTTGAATGTTTTCTAGTACTGCAATACAATAGTTTGCACTATATGCTCATAATTTGCCCTAGTTCTCAGCAGTTTCACATAGTTCCCACATAAAATCTAAACCATAAATTTTAGGACCTTCGGGAACTTTCATTTCTTTTGTTATTGACTGCTTTTCCTAAATTTATTTGTTACTTTGGGCCTTGTTTTACCTGATTGCTTTTCAACAGTCATAACGTTCTACCCTACCCAACAAGCTACTCTGCCAAAGCCCCCTTTTTTCAGCATTCAACACTGTCTCATCAATAGACCTTATCAGTGTTCTTCACAGACTTTCATGAGAAGGTGGTGGGGGGTCACCTGTGAAGCACATGTGGGGTCATGAAGTGATCACCAAGAAGGGGAGGGGGTTGTATGGAGGGGCTTAACCTCACCACCAGAAAGATTTGATGATTGAGATGCCAAATGATGCCAAATGGTTCCACTTAGAGACAGTGTTTTTGCTCTATTGAAATGGCAGTAGCCTGTTGTCAACTTTCTTCGGATGAGTAGAGATTGTAGTCGGCAATCACATTTAGGGATACAGTAGCTGTTTCTGGGACCATCTCCCTGCATCCCCCTGTTAAGGACATTGCTCATGAATTAGCTGCCATTCGCCAAATTGTGTGGTTAAAAATATTCTTCTGCCAATGTAAGCATCTGTTTCATGGAGTTTCACTGAAATACTGTATGTGGGTTAAATAAGTATAAAAGTTACACAGCAATTTACAACATATCAAGTTTGCTATCATTTCCATTTTGTGAGCATTTATTACTAACTTTTTTGTTTCTTGGTAGTCCTCGGCAATTGGCGGAGTATCCCATCTAGTCAATTTTGTTGGAACAGACACTGTGGCTGGCCTCATAATGGCCAGGAAGTATTATGGCTGTGAAATGGCTGGCTTTTCGATTCCTGCAGCAGAACACAGGTACGTCCTGTCGTAACCATTTTTATGTCGCAATAGCCCAAATGTACAATGTTCTGGGGTTAGGTGAAATGTAGTCCAAAGGTGTCTTGCTATATGTGTGAAAGTGTCAGTCTGATATCTAGTTATTGGCGATGTCTCACCAGCATTCTCGGAGTGAATTACGTAACCCTTTTGTGTTAATTTTGCCTTGGTCACGATCAGATCACATGACAATACGACATTCATCCTGTTTTCTGTGCCTCTCTTAATTTCCAGCACCATAACGACGTGGGGCAAAAATCACGAAAAGGAAGCTTTTGCCAACATGCTCCACAAATTCCCAAAGGGTCTGGTGGCGGTTGTGTCGGATAGCTTTGACATATTCAATGCCTGCGAGAATGTTTGGGGAAAGCAGCTGAAAGACATGGTGATTCAGAGAGGGCAGAGCGAATCCTGCCTGGTGATCAGACCGGATTCAGGTGACCCTCCGGTCATCGTCGTCAAGGTATCCTCAAAACGATCGTCTTTGCTTGGATTAAAATGACCCCTTCTAATGAAATTTGAACAAATTGAATGTTTACTTTTCTCCTCCCTTACCTGTCTCTTCACAATGTCAAAATTAGTAAGATTGATTCTGCCAGCAACAAAATAGATGTAGTTTGTTTTCTTATTTGGTATATTTGACAAGTTTGATCATTCCCGCCTCTTTTCAATCTACGTGTTTCTCCTCCCATCATATCTGCAGACCTATTTCAGAGATTTGTGCCGTAAATGCAGAAATGAATGGCAAATCCAAACATCTGTACATTCCTTCTTTGCCACAGGTCCTTAACATTTTAGAGAAATGCTTTGGATCCACTATCAATTCCAAAGGTTACAAGATGTTACCACCGTACCTTAGAGTCATCCAGGGAGATGGAATAAGTTATGAGACATTACATGGTATACTTTCCAGGGTCAAGGAGGAAGGATGGAGTGCTGACAATGTTGTCTTTGGATGCGGCGGGTCTCTACTTCAAAAGGTCAATCGAGATACCCAGAAATTTGCTTACAAGTGCAGCTACTGTGTTATCAATGGCGTTGGTGTGAGTCAAATCCTCCCTTTCACTGTTTTGATACTGTATTTTTGTGTTCTGCTGAGTTTATGGAAACAGAGAGTAGAAGTTGTTACCTTGGCTTTAGAGATATTTACCAGATCTGAAGTGGGTGGTAGTGGTCATATCCATCAGTATTGTCCAATTAGAGAATTTGTTTTGTTTTTCCTAATTTTCCTGTATACATAGGTCATTTGTCATAGGTCAAAGTTCATTTGGCATCAGGGAGGTCAAATTAAGAAAAACTTGTAAACATGATATCTTCAGAAGTGAAACTTGGACAGGTTTCATATTTGGTGTGTAGGTGAAGCACTCCATTGTTTCAGTCAGAGGTCAAAGGTCATTTCAGGTCAACAGCAGTCAACTTGTGAAAACGTCGTAAACACAATATCTCAAGAAGGGAAGATTGGATAAATGTCATATGTGGTAATTGGTGTAACTCATTGAGTACAACAATCCTATTGACCTTGTGGAAGTCAGTGGTCATTTGAGATCAAGAAAGGTCAAATTGTGAAAACCTTGTAGACATATCTCAAGAAAGAAAGCTTGGGCAAATGTTGTATGTGGTATGTAGGTGTACCATGTTCAACACAAATCTCTATTGATTTTAGTGAAGGTCAACAGAGGTCCAATTGTGAAAGTATTGTAAACACGATATCTCATGGAGGAAAACTTGAACAGATCTCCCATTAAGAAGTAGTAACATCTCATTCAGCATACAAGCATTCCATCGTCTTTGGTGAAGGTCATTTGAGGTTATCAATGTCACACTATAAAATTCTTGTAACATCGTATCTCATGAGGGGAAACTTTGACAGATGTTATATTCAGTATGTAGTGTATCTCAGTCAGTGCAAGAACTGTTTGGTCTTTAATGGAGGTCAAAGGTCATTTGATGTCAGCAAGGGTCAAACTGTCAAAACCATGTAGACATGATCTCAAGAAAGAAGGCTTGTACAGATCTCATTTTCCAAATACAACATAGAAAGCCTAATTCAGAAAAAAATGTTCATTGGATCATTGAATCCCCATGTATTTGTGCATTCTGGTTCTTTGTTTTTTCCTTTTACTTTGTATTTTGTTTTTTCTTTCATTATGGTGTCGCACCCACAGAAAGATGTTTACAAGGCACCAATCACAGATCCTGGGAAAAATAGCAAGAAAGGGAAGTTGACCTTGGAGAAGGAAAATGGAGTATTTGTAACCAAACAAGGAGGTACAGGAAACCCTGAAAAGGTGAGATTTCTAAGGGACGCTTTTAATGTAAGAGTTAGGGAAGGGGGCTGGGTGGAATGGTTCTCAGAGAATCCAGAAATACATGATTGCATATGTTTCCATACTCTTGTTTTACAATTTCACTTTGGTTTGTAGCCAGCTTGGTTATGGAGTTAATGTACACATTCTCACTCTACTGTACGTAAGCTTCTGTGATGGAAGTTAACTCCTGTGAAACCATGTCTGACCTGCAGCAGTCATATCTTAATGTCTTAAGTAGTTTTAAGGTTTCATACATCTCTAAGAATCACTGAAGGTCAACTGCCATGGTTTTCGAGGTTCTCTAGTCCGTCATGATTATCTAAAATTTGTGATCACAAGGCTTGTTCTTCATCACTTCTTGCTTTTGTTGTAAAGGTTTTTGTCATCGTAGTCATTTTTGTTCCTTTGATTTACCAACAGGATTTACTGATACCTGTCTTTGAAAACGGCAGGTTACTCAAGGAGTACACTTTAGATGAAATCAGAGAAAATGCTGAAGTGGACATTGTCCTTGAATCCAAGAAAGGTCGTCAGAATGGCGTCTAGACAATACCAAAGCTCTTTCCAAATGACACTCAAAAACTGAAGGTAGCCATTCTAGTCTGGGTTGGTGTGTGAGCTTTCTCTATCTCTCTCTAGCTCTTTCTAGATTTCTCCTTCACACTGTGCAATCTTTCTTCTCCACCTTTGACGCTCCTCTTTCAATGGCAGTGGCCACGTTCCCCTTTCTCTCTGTCTGCTGGGAACGATAAGAACAAGTGAACCAACTTTAGATAAACCCTGACGTGTTTCTCACGGAGAGAAATTCTTCGACTGGTTGCAGAAGGCATTTTGTCAGACCCTGTGGATGGATGACGGAGATTGTTACCGTCAGTAGATGTTCCTGGGTCAGAAGCTCTTCCTCTTGGAAAGCACATGTTTCATCCTGATCTTTCCAGTGTTTGTGATAAAAGAAATGCCTTAAAGAATAGGTATAAAACCGGCATGAGCTCGTGCCTCAGGAAACAATTGATGTAAAGGGCCAGACCTTTTTCTTTTTGCTGGTGATGGAAAAATACTTTGAATAGTTCTACTGTTCTTGTTTCTTTTCTATTTAATTTTTGAGTCAGCTTGTGGCCAGCGCTGGAGACAGGCGAATACTTAACTTAATAGTTTTTTCATAAGGCTGATTTTTTTTATCACAATGTTCATCTAGATGTGTACTGGAAACCTAATAAAATATTTTTGTAAAAGGATGTAGAAAAGCTGTGATGTTGTAAATTGCAGTTTTGCAGTAAATACTTTTACAGATATTCACTGCAATGTATGCAGGATTTTACTGAGTGATTGAAAAAAGAAACGACATTATTGATCTCTGTGTAAGTTTCGAACTACATATTCTCATCTATACATAACGGAAAAAACAAGATGTTTCTCTCTGAGCAATCGTTCATCTGAACAATCCATACTTTTCTGGCATAGTTCTGTGAGAGTGTGGATGTTACTTTCCACCATTTAGTGACCAATACTTCTTTTTTTTTTTAACTTAGCTACCGAATGTTTTGTGCTGTCAAAGAGAATCATTAATGTGACCAGCCTGCCAGGTCTTTTAAGTTTAACAATGCAATGCATTGTGCACGGCATGAATACTCATCAGCGCTGTTGAAGCAGTGTTGTGTAGACTTTGAGGCTGAAAGTATGTTTGGGTTGTGTTTCTACCTGAGATTGCGTCACGTTTAACAATGTTGTAGGATGCAGCTGCAGATATGAACACACTCTGATCTCAGACAAATTCCTGAACTTCTTCTTCTGCTGGTGGTGGTGTGCTTTTCTTTCTTTCTTTTTTTTCGCTTTCACTGTCATTTCCTATTTTGAATGTAGTCAACATTTCTTCTTTTTGTTAAATTAATTAAATGAGAAAATGAAACTGTTCATGTATATAATGAAATAAATTGAAAAACACCAAAGCTTTATTTATTATCCCCAAATGGAAAGACATAAAATATGTAAAAACGTAGACTTATTAAGGTGGTCCAAATCGAAGACAAAAGGTGCATTAATCCCTGTGTGAGGTATTTAAAGCATAGGTCACCTTCAGCCAGAGTTAGAACTGGCATTTATACCAGTAGCAAGATTTGATTAACAATTGTTTTCAGGTAACAGTTTTGCTTGATTTAGTTCAGCTCACATATAGGATGCAATAATCAAATTTTGTGCCATGGCCTACATGGCATCTTTACTTTTGAAAAAAGATTCAATAAATTGATCAATAATGCCAGCTAGAGGTGGATTTAATGCCTTGTTTAGAATGTAGTTGTATACAATGTTTGAAGCATTTTCTGTTTTTTTTTTTTATGCAATTATCATTATGGAATGTTTAAATAATTCTTCTTTTGTTTTTACTATTTAACAGGGTATTGTGGTATAAAGCATTGCATGAAGTTATTTTAAATTCAGACAGTAACATTAGGAACGATATTAGATCCACCTGCATATGGTTGGGGTAGTTTTCACTGTGTGTTTTCTTTCATATCAATCAGTTTTTACAATAACCAGTAGTTACTTATATTTTGTTAAGATAATATTTAGCTCCCAAAGATAAGAGTTGACATCAGATGATGCTTTCCATCCAAATTGGTTTCTGGCTGTTTGTTTTAGTTACCGTGGTAACCCCCATCGCAACATCAAAGTGACGTCACAGTGGATGAAAGAAGCAACTACGACAACTTCTACTCTCTCTTGCTGCCAGCCCTAGTCAGTGAAAGTAGCAACTATCGCAACTACGCCTCATATCGGCATTTTGTTATAATGTACTGCTTTTATAGTTTGGGGGTTTGTTGTCTGCTGTTGTTTACAGCCTTTGTGTGCTGTATGTCTTCTTTGTATCATCTGCCTTAATAAACAATACACAAATTGACATTATCCTTCCTCATAGCGCAGATGACATATTTAGTCAGCTGATATCCATATTTCACGACAATGAGTGTGATTTACTTCTATTCAAACTCTTGGCTATTTGTCTGATTGTCAATGGTTATAAATGAACAAAGAAGAAAAATTGTGACCAAGGCAAAGGTCATTGTGTGTTTAGGGTTTTACCCTCAGATTTAACTTTTCATTTGTGTAAAATACAGTTCACGCTGGCATTCACCAAGTGCTTCCCGGTATGCTTGTTTTCAACACAGACAAAGGTCTTTGTAATTGTGTCTTTGTTGTTTCCTTACGTTTCAAATGCACTGTTGCGTTAAATATGATTCATGCTTGAAAGTTCCTCCTTTTCAATAAGTGTGTCAAGACCAGTGTTTCTGAAAGAGGTCCCTTCTTCCCCTACCCAGGGGGCTTTGAGAAGTCTCAGGTGCTGCAAAGTACACAGGGAAGGGGGGGGGGAATTGTCATTGATTTGGGGGTCCCAGGAGATGCAACATCACTGCAGGGATGTAGGGCAGAATAAAAGCAATAAGTGGTCTGCTCCACTTCGCTTCCTTCTCCCTCCCCTCTGACTGTCCCCACTCTTTTCACTTCCTCAACAAAGTGTTAGTAACCCCAAATTGTCCAAAGATGGCACATAGAGAAAGTTTGCGGAGAAGAATTGAGCATTTGAATGGGAATGGTAGGACAATTTGTTGGTTATATTAGCAATTACATATATGATATTTAAGTAATGACATCCTTTTGCTATGTGACAAGCTCAATTCCTGCTTGCATTTATCAGCAGTGCCTTTGTACATATTCCTATAAACTAAGATACCCAGTTTTTGTATTCTCTCTGAGCATTTCTACAATTTTTTTCTTCCTCTGAATCTTTGTTTTTAAGTTGTGCTCAGGTGGCTTTGTTTGTATTAATTATGTCTTAATTATCTTTGTTTTATTTTCGTTATGTTAGATTGATCATTTGTAATTTTTTTTTTTTTTCTGATGAGTGTGTTCAGCAATTTGTGTATATCGTAGCACTTTTATCCCCTTCATACCCCGGTTTTTGTACATAATTGCTTTATGTACCATTGTAGATAGATCATAGATATAGAAATTTTGTTATTTGATCAAGAGGTTTTGCATTTATGTAGTTGATATCAATACCATCAACACAACATACCAAGTAACATTCAACCAGGGTAGTAAGTTTTGACTATATGTATTGGATACTATGAAGTTCAGTATTAAGGAAGGACAATCCAACTGAATGGTGCATTGCATGTGCTCATCTAAATATTTTCACATTATTTTTTTTTGTCTAGAGAAAGAACATGTACAATATCATGGGAGGATTGGTTAACAAATAGCTGTTCACATGTGGAAATAACAGATTGCATTGACTTACACGTCTTCAAACACTGACTTAAACATGTACAGTGTGAAATACTGTATTAAATAACTTGCTAATGAAAGGAATGTTTAATCTGTTGGCACTACATGATTTGTTATGTAAGGGCACTGAAACCTCAAAGGCTTTGAACTAACCCCCTATCACTTCCCCCTTTTCTGTCATAAATATTTGATATAAGTTCTGCATTACTGTTTGACTCCAGATGCCTATAGGGCTAACTGTCATGACACAATTGTATTATTCTCTTTGATCTCGATGCCTTTGCTGAGGTGTCAAAGTGATTGTTAAGTGCAGAGAAATTTACTACTTGCCTCTCAGTTTTGTACTTGTACAAGTATTTGAATACCTGGTATAAACCCACCAAAATCATCACTTTTCAATACCAAGCATCTTTGCTCAATGATTTATAGATGTATTCGTTTGTGCGTTTTTTGTTTTGAGTCCATGAATGTTGTTAATACACAGCACGAATACAATCAATTTACAGAGGATGGAAAAAAAGAGATACCACATCAAAGACACATACAAAATCCATTTTGTATGTTCCACATTTGTAAACATTCAGATGGGCCTTGAAGAGCTAACAGCAAAGCTGTATTGGGTTTAAAGTTCAAAGCACCACACTTTTAAAGGTGTCTTTTTTGTTTAGCTCAGTCCATCACTTATTTGAAAAGCTTCTTATCAGCCTTTCAACAATGCTGTCTATTATTTAAAAGGCTACCCACTTAAATCTCTTATTTCTCAAGAACAAGATGCTCTGACTCTGCTGGTATAAACTGATTCTCATTCAGGGATGCTGCATAGTCTGATCTGTCCTAAGTCAGTTTAAGGCCAGGGCAGGTCGATTATATCATTAAACAACTTTTATGAGCTATGAAATTTCAGAAGCTAAGTCCTGTGCAGAACATCGTCAAGATTTTGGTATCATAACATTTCCAAAGGTCTTGGCACGGTTTGTTAACATGATCATTAAAAGGGTTGTTAACATGATCTTCGAATTAGCACTAAATTAGACAATTTTTTCAGCCCACTATCTGAAAGTTTAGTATCTGATTTTGAAATTTGAGAAAGTAGCTTTGAAGAAAATTCTTTCCCTTCTTATTCTTCCCTGTTATGAAACACATTATTTTCTAGTTTGCAGTCTATTTAAAAATAAGACAGTGATTCAATTTTTCTTACTCTAGGGAGATTGATTTCAACCCCATAAGATATTCTCCCTGGCAGTTGAACACAAGCAGGAGTATGTCCCCAATTAAACATTTAAGAGGGTCACTGCCCAAAGTTATGTTTCATTTTGCGACGTTACTTAGGAACTGTGTAGAAATTATTTTGAAAGAGCAGTTTGCATCTGCCAAAATTTATGCATGTGGTCATCTGCTGGTTACTGACACTGTTGTGTTGGTTGGGAAACAATTAAGTCATATGTTGGAAAGATACCATTAAGTTGCTACCTATCCAACTGTTGTGGAACAAAAGGAAAAAAAGATGGTATTCCAATTAAAAGTTTCAAACTCAACATGTGTCTCATTTCAGTCATGCTGAAATATCCAGTTTGAAATTTTTCACATAAACTGTGATAGAGTGTTATTGTGACTTCTAACTTCATACCCAGCCTGTACTAGCAGGCTGTGAACAGGTCTTTTGTTGTTTTGACTCTTCTGCTGGCAGTGCTGTTTGATCGCTTGATGTGAAGTACACCAGGGTCCGTTTTGCCATTTTATACCTTTTCAGTTTCAGCATGTTGGGGCCATTCTTGGGGCCACATAGAGCGTTATATTATGCTTGGAGAAATGTATAGCACTGAGGTATAGTAATTGAGGTATGCATTATGGTGACTTTTTGCCCTGGATAACTTTTGCTCTTCATTTATGATATGTTGATAAGATTTGTTGTCAGATTTTACAGTCAAATGGTCTTGAACAAGCAGGGGTGTGCTGTTTTCATTGCCCACTTCAAGGAATTTTGGAATTTGCCCAAGCTATTTTCCAAAATAAACTTTTCATAAAAAATTATGTCACTATGCCGTTTTACAAACCATAGGAGCAAAATTTGCCAAGAATATATTTGAAGGTCATTACAGCTGTAAACCTAAGAGAAAACAGCAAAGATCACTTCACACTCGTTTACCTCAAATATTCCCCCTTTTATTGACAGTCAGATCTTTGTCTCAGACACACTTTATGGGACAAGTTCAACTTGTCTAGATTTTGTTCCACATGTGGAAACGAAATTTTGTTCCAGTATCCTCGAAGAGAATCTTTTTGGAGGACTGCCATGTTTCAATTTTGTACGCCATTTTTTGTGCATCGTTGTACGTCACTTCTGTTCAGACTCAATGGGGTGCATATGTCATAACTGCTGCACCTTTTTATTGCAAGTTACTGTGGATTGTGCGGCAATAGAAAATGTCATTTTTCTTTCAGTTTATTTTTGTTTCTGTTGAAATTGTCCTATAATGCAACATTAATCTTTGTATCATTGGAGTAATTTGTAAAGTGAGATATAAATTTTTGAGTGAAAAAGAAAGATAATAAAAATAATAAAATGTCTTGCAATTTTGCAGTACTTATTTTTATCTGGGGTTACAAAAGTCACATGAAGTATGATACAAAGTCTTCACCTACCCCTTGCTCATTAACACTCACAGAAATGTATCAAATGTATTTCTACTTTGTGGCTTCCATAATAGAAACATTTGAATCTGTTCCACTGCAGGTCCATCATACAAATGGTTTCAAGAGGGTGTCTGATGTTTCTTGAACCAGTATGACAGTAATCTCTCTAATAATAAGTCTCAAATTACTGATAGAGGTAATGTTAATTTATCCTTATCATACCAACAGCTTAAGCTGTTCTAGGTCTGAATCTTGAACAAGACAATCTACAATTTCCAAGTGAAATTTTATTGTGTAACTTCTGCCCTTCTTTTGGTAACTCGTCAAGTTACTCCAAAGGTCTTCGGCATTCGTCCAAAGGCAGAAGGCTTATTTATGAGTATTGTACACATCCTGATCTCATGTGCTCTGAAAAATAGGCAGGTAACACTTTAGTATTTTAATAGATACATCTATCCTTCACAAAATATGTTAAGTGCTCAAGGATACAGACAGAGGAGAAATTGCCTTAAAGAAGTGGTTCATTCAGAATGACTGAAGTCAAGCTATGAAGGAAATTTTGTGGTCGGAGTTATGACCACAGTGTATGCATTACATAATCACAGATTTCTTTTCACTCAAAAATTGGATAAATTTGGGGAACACTGCAGCAGAAAACTAACACAACTGGACTGACTGCAACGAAAACAGACAAAAAGGATTTCAAGTTACCAGAAAGGTGTCAACAGTGAGAAATTTGAGAACTGAAAAATTAGTCACAATAACGAAACAACCACTTCTTTTTTCCTTCTGGTGTTAAGTGGTAAGAGGTAAGTGTTCTTGAAGAAAGAAACAACATGAGAATGTTCTTGTTTAATAACTCAACGATAGGACCCAGCTGTACACGTTCTTAAAGGATAAACCTCTGAATGCACCTGCATTATGAGCAATCAGAAGAGTCCTTGGTGGGCTGAAGGGGAGTTTGGACAATACGAGAGAGCAGAACGGAGAGAGGATCCGTTTCATCAAATATGAACAAACCAGTTTTTTAAGCTACTCTCTGTGTCATCAGTGGAGTGATGCATTAGGAACTGTCCTCCATACGAAACACTGAGGCTTAGGAAAGCTGTAAATTGACTTGATTTGTACTTGATAACACTCCAACACACCCCATTAGACCTGTTTGTCTTCACATCTGTGTTATGATATCTTCTATTTCTTGTTTTGAAAACATGTGGAAATTTTTCTCCGGTGTTACCGTGGCTACCTAGAAAATGAAAACAGCATAAAAAGGGAATGAAAACAAGAATGAAAACCTTGTGCAGGACTGACAAAACATCTAAGACTTAGATGATATAATCCTGACCTATTTATAGTACTTCTTGTTTCCATTATGACATTGGCTTTTATTTTGTCCAGGTATTGCCAGCTGAAATTATGACATTTCCATGGCAACAGTGACCTTTTAGGCGTCAGCTTTAATGTGTCTCTTGTGCATAACATCAAAATTGCTCTTTTTGCAGTCAAATGATCAAATCCCACACTTTCCTATGAACTAAAAATGTGTATTTTTAATAGGTGCAAGATTTTATAAAAGTTACATCCCTGCCGGCGAACTAACCAAACCTTCTGTACATGATATGAAGTAAAACCAGTGAATATGTGAAAACAAAAAGAGAAAGGAAACTGTCTCATTGTTATCTTTTGTATTTGGCTCAATATAAAGTGTTTTCTTTGTTACATTCCAGGAAAATCAAGCCTGAACTACTCCTTTTTAATGGACATTATATTGCAACATTAAAGCACTGGTGCAATTTGTTATGGTTTCAAGAAAAGCTGAGAACGAGCTTTTTCATTGTAACCTTTCTTGCATTTTCAACTTTTTAATGTTTAACACTCAAAACTTAGTTGCTCAATGTTTTCATCAATAGCTTCTCTTCTTCTAACATGAAGCAAAAGTATAAAAGAAAATGAAGATGAATTAAAAGCATCTGTGGAGATTTCCCCATTAACGAGGAGAACCCTCTCAAGGGTCAGTTTCACTTTATTTTTTTATCATCTTCACTAGTGAGTGTAAAGATATGAAGTCTGTTGCATTACTTACCTCAACATTTGTTGCATTTAACTTTTCTTCCATAATTTGCTTGAGAACAACAAGAGCCTCTTTTAAGGCTTCTTTCAGTGTCATTGACTGTGACAAAAAAAAGAAACATTTTGATGTCAGAATTCACAAATGAGCTCAATTGTTTAAAAACAAGACACACTATAAACATGGGGTGAGTGGTTGCTATTAATAATTTTGTATTAATGTTCTTGGTGACACCTGGTTGATACATCTGCAGTTATGAAGTCTAGCTACAATATACTTGACTGTTTATTACTTGAACTATGTTATAAAGTAATGCAAGTGAGGAAAATGGTGAGTTTAATTAATATTCACCCTTCATAACAACACATCCAAAGAAACAATGTCAGATATTCCAAATTAGTCAACAAAACATATGTACAGTAGGGGATAGCCACCCATTCTCACTATTCCCTACAGAAAAATCTGCAATGACCTGCAATGTCCCTTTTTTTAACAAAATCATCAGTTCCACTCTTTAACCTTCTTGGCAGATGACAGTGGGATCCTCAGGATCTTAAAGTTAGAACAAACTTGTGATTCTTTGTACTAAAAGTTGTTTATTTCTATTCCCCATTTTATGCAATTCCATTCTTCTCTCAATTTGTGATTCCTTTTTCTCCCCCCCCCCCATTTCCATTCTTCCAGCCAGTCAGTCTTTGTTTCTCACCACCCCTCCTCCTCACCGTTATTTCTACCAATGAGTCCTTTTTTCCCATACCCACCCTCCATTCCTCCCAGTCCCACCAATCTTTTCTCATCCCTCCTTTCTATTTTTCCTGCCAGTTCCTTTTTTCGCATCTTGAAACACTGATGAAAATTATGAATCTTTTGGGACTCACCTTATGGTAAACTTCTTGTAAATGTGACTGTGCACCCTCTGAGCCTGATCCGATGGCTTTGGCTTCAAACTCAATGAAAGTCCCAGATGGATCCATGTGGAACCTTGCAAGGGGAGGAAAATGAAGTCTATTAAAGCCAGGGTTGTTGATTGTTATTTTTTGTTTAAAAAAAAATCATGATTAACATTAGTGATTTAAATCAAATAGAGCAAATTCAATCAAATCATGATTTTAATCCTGATTTAAATCGACTTAATTGAAATCAAACAACCCTGATTAAGGCATTTGTCACGATCTTCCTGGAGACTTTATCAAATCAAGTGCAGAGACTACTCACTTGGCAAGCACGCTATAAACCTTAACAAAGCAAACAAAGCAGTCAATCAGTTACAGGCTGTTAATCATTTATGAAGAAATAAAAGATAAAACTTACAGCTGTGGACCCTTTTCGTCAATGCCGCCAACAAGAAGTGCCACTCCAAATGGTCGACTCTGTAAAGGTGAAACATGGCTCAAACTGTGATGTGAAAACTTAAAAATGCCTAACAATGAATATTATGTGTAACGGATGAACCACAAAGAATTCTGCTTTTATTCTTTTCTCTAAAGAAGCATTTAAAAGTACTACTGCAGCATGAGTAAAATTGTATCGGGAGAATATACACCAAAAAAAACAAACGATGAACCCACAAATTGAAGAGAATTTGTCAACAAATCCAATGGCAGAAATGAATTGGAACAAACATCTGCAGAGAAGGTTGTTACTTGCAAAAGTAATGTAGTGTACAACTTGCTGCTAATATCACCAATTAAAGCAATAATGACCCTATGAGTTTGACTGTCTCAGAATAATACTGACCATGGCACCAATGCCTGCATCATCATCACCAAACTGGAGGGCTAGGTTGGATACAGCCTGAGTGACACTTTCCACCGACATCTTCTCATTGTAGGTAAACCAGTGGCTCTAAAATAAACAACCATTCACCACAACAATCAGATAACAATTCAGACATAAACAAAAATCAAATGTTTAAGATTTTACTCCAGAAAGAAAACACCAATGTTACAATGGGGTCATATTTCTTTGTAGGTAATAAAATTTATGGTGCAAAAGAGCAATAGTCCTGGGCCTCTAATTGTAAGTGACAACATAAATGAATATCATCATCTTTCTTTGTTAGCAAAGCCTGGCCATTCAGCAGGATTCAAACCTTGATTTGAAAGACTGACCTGTGCCTCCACTCTTGCTTTGTCTACGAGAGTCCGTGAATCTGCTATAAGTCCACTCATTGCACAACCCAGATGAGTGTCTATCTCGACAATTTTTTCAACACTCTTTGATTCCATCAGAGGTGAAGTGACTCTTTTCTCTACAGCTAAGACTACACCTTCTGTTGTTCTGATTCCAATTGCTGTTGACCCCAACTGTATTTATAAAAAACAAAAAAGGGGGAGAGGGAGTGAAATGATGGATCGTTCAATAAATGTTTCTTATAGAAGGGTACCAACACTATCAAAAATTTAGGAAGTATACTGTAGTTTCACATTGTACATATTCTTGTGATTAAACAAATCAGCAGTTGGCATTACCTTTATAGCCTCAATTGCATACTCCACTTGAAATATTCTACCCTCTGGTGAAAAGGTATTGACACCCCTGTGTGAAAGGAAGGAAATGTGTGCAACATTCAAGAGAGAACCAGATTAAAAGGTATAAAACATAGTTGCATTCATATGGAAATTTTACATTGCTAATGATGTAGTGTCTCACACAGTACAGTAATCTTGACGACATACATCATACTACCAATGACAAACTGGCGCCTTCTTTCCCATTGTTGAAAATTTAAATATACTGTAGTCTGTTTTGTTATAATTCTCCAAAATCTAGAGATCCAACAGTACAGTAAAATGTTTGATATGTCACTGCAATTCTAGGGTGCCAGTAGAACATATGCCTTAATTTTAAACTTTACGGTAAAAATCACCTATTAAATGTGCTGTAAAAAGCATCACTAAATGGCAAAAACAGCATCAAGCTTTCTAGTGATCAGCAAATGGCGAGTTATTTTATGTATGATTGCTGTGACAACTTTGCCTTTGTCAGTGAAGCACACTGGTTTTTCACAATACAGTATTACCAACATTGGACCTCATGGTGTTCAAAGTCTTTCAAAGCCTTACCTGTCATACTCTGACCTTGTCTGAAACATTTTGCAGGATATTAATTGATTGGTTTACACCGGTTGCTGAAACAAATAAAAGAACACAATAAAAAATATTTACACTGATAATTTTAACTGATTTCAATCCTTTGTTCTAGGCCTACACTGATGCTACACCTAAGTTCTTTCAAGAGGTTACATTTACTGCAATTCAATGCACCTAACAATTATAAGATGCACCTGTTGACCTGAAGAAGGTGCATCAATGGTGGGTCATGGTCGCGACCTCAATGATGAAGGGGCCACGGAACTACTGCAGGGGTGTGTGAAGGTCCCTAAAAATGTTCATTGTAACTTCACTAATGTAGCAGAACTGGTTCTATACAATTGTGTAAAGTGCACAACCATTTCTTCTGCAATATCTTTGAATGTTATTTAAAGGAAATTTGGTAATAGTTTTTAGCATTTGTTAGTCTCACATTTAACATTGTCAAACGTTCTGACTTTCCTTCTCCCCTTCTCCTTTAGAGGCATCAACACTATGAGACATCATGCACAGACTCTTACAGGCCATCTTTCATCTACAACTCTCTGTGAAAAGTACTACACTCTAACATCCAGCCTACAGCATGTCTTGGAAGCTTAAATCTGTGACCACAAGAACTCCTTGAATTAAAAGACCACTGAAAAAAATAAAAAATCAACTCAATTATCAACACCATGAACAATCTTGAACACTTGAAGCAGATCACCCCAAAGTCGTCTAAGCTCAGTTAGATTAGTTGGTTATTGTAATATGTTTAGCAGACTTATATATTACAAACACTGGACAATGTGGACATATTGGTCTCTGAAAATATTACCACACTTGCAGTAACTTAGTGATACAACATGCTGTCTCAACTGCTACAAAGCAATGTTAATTGTTAGCTACAGTATTATAAGGTAGCCATCTACTGCCCAGGCCCGTTGAACACACCTCTCGCCTAGCATTCACAAATTACCACATTTGAAAGTTTAGGTTCTAAGGCAGATTGAAATAGTAGAGCACGCCACCATTTTTTGTCATTTCTACACTAAGTCAATAGCAGGCGCAGTCAAGGGGCACCTTGGGGAAAGTTAATTTTGTTTGGATTGTTGTAAAGAATGTGGGATAATTTCACCTCCGGTGTCACACTTTTTTGTTGCAATGGATATATATTCATTTGAGACAATACTGATTCATGAGAAAACGTTCCGATTTTTGTAGGTGGGACTGTCACAAACTTGGACTGATAAATTTCCTTAATAACGCATTCAACTGTCACCCCTTTATACATTTCATTATGCATACAGTTGTATTGACCATTCATGGCAATCATCATCTAATTAGATCTAAGATGCATCCTCAAAGTATACAAAGTCTAACAAATTACGTCTAAGGCCACTGGCTGCATATTTCACACATGTTAACTCAGTTTATGCTTGACAGTAATAGCAGGGTACTGTAAGGTAGCCAACTACCACGCGGGCCAGTCGAACGCGCCTCTAGCCTATCATTTACAGATCACAACTTTTACAAGCTTAGGTTCAGCAGATTGAAATAGTGAAGCACACCACCATTTTTTGTCATTTCACTAATTCAATGGCAGGCGCGCTCGACAGGCACCTTGAGGGAAGTTAATTTTGTTTGAATTGTCGTAAAGAAGGTGGGACAATTTCACCTTCCAGGGTTTCCCCTGGGTTTTTCAGAGTATGAGGCGGCGAGGGCGAATTACTTGATGCCGCCATGAATTTCGGGTGCAAATCCGTACTAAGTAGGTTCTCGAAGATTAGGTGATTTTGACCATGATATAAACAGGGTCGCAAAAAGTGTAAATTTTCCGGGAGACTAATTACCATATAGTCGGAGTTTCCCGCCAGACCTAACATTGCGCCGTAGGCGTCATTCGATAGCGAAGCGATTGTCATACCAGCGTGGGGTCAATGGGCCCGCCGTAGGGCCCCTTGTGGGGTTCATGGACGATCCCGGTAGGGGTCTAGGGTGCAAAGCAGCCGGAAACTCAGAGATTTTAGCGTTTTTAGACGTGTCCGAATCATTTGAAACCCATGCTTAATTTCAACTCTACAAGTTGAAAACTGTTACTGTATCAGGTGAAAACACGATAGTTCGATCAGAAAAAAATAATTGATGTTGCTTCAAAATCAAAACGTTCTGTGAAATGTTGCACATGTCATGTAGAGTAAACTGTATTACATACATTTTTGACGTTGAAATGTCCCTAAAAGTTTTGTGAAAAGAATCAGGTAAATCGTGCGCAGCCTTCTGAAAATTTTAAGTAATGATATCCTAACGCAGTGGACGTATATCGAATAGCCTAACCACCTTGGCAATTCATATTTCCGTATTACAGGGAAGTTGCAGGTTTCAGAGTTTTTTGGTTTTTTTTGGTTCATTGATCCTACTAGTAGTCACTTTAAAATGTTTGGACTAAAGGTTTGAAGAAGCAGACTATTGGTTTCATGAAGCCTTTTGGACACAGAAATATGAGTTCGTTTTTGTATTTCTGTGGGTTGTGATATGTCCGCTAGCTGTCATACTGCAGATAATTTGCGCATGAAGGCATGGCAGGCCTAAGCTTATGCTTTTTAATTGACATTGAATGGAGTAAAGGAGGTATACGTAGACTCTTCTGCAAACATTTCCCAACGGTTGTTTTTCACATATATAACTTGAAAAATATTGATCATGAGTGAAAAATAAGGGTATTCCATTACACCAATAGTAATTTACTTCAATTTTTGTTGAAGATTGAAAGTGGATGGGGCATTTGGGATACACATTTGATTGAATTTATTCACCAGTTATTTTCGGACGTAACTATTTAGGAAACCACATACATATGTGATCTCTACCACTTGAAATAAGCATGGTATGTACAAGATAAACACGGCCAGAAGTACAGAAGCGGATTTCCCGCGAGACTTCCCGGGAAGGAGCCTCTGGCTTCCTGACTTTTTCCAGCCCTGGATATAAACGTGCGAGGGGGTAATTACGGCATTTTTTGGCGGGGCGGTCTTAAAAAGTTGCGAGGCGGCCGCCTCTACAATTAAGTACCAGGGGAAACCCTGCCTTCGGTGACACACTTTTTCCTTGCAATGAATACATATTCATTTGAGACAATACTGATTCATAAGAAAACGTTCCGACTTTTGTAGGTGTAACTGTCACAAACTTGGAATGATAAATTTCCTTAAAAGCGCGTTTGACAGTCACCCCTTTATACATATGCTCAAGCATCTTTGGCTGTACCTGTGAGAAGAACATCCAATATTTGATTAGGCCTATCTATCATAGAGTTGGCAAGGCCAGGACAGAAGAAGTTAAGTTAGGACTGCAGAGTAACTTAGCAGGTTAGGATATTTAGTCTATGACAGTTAAGAGTACTACAAGGCCTTGTGTCGTCTACGACAAACTTACTTAACATAACAAATTCCTATAATATATACTGTTTCAGTCTACTGTATGCCATGGTTACGTGATACCTAAGTTCCTAAGTTACTTCCTAAGTTAGGTTCAGGAGTCAATACTATTTACTGATATAAGTTCAGTTGGGGCAAAGGAGAATAAATTAATCGACTACAAAGCACACGAGTGTAACGAATGAATGAAATGAAGACAAGAGAAAAGCTTCAAAAGTGCAAACTAACTGCAAACTGAAGTTACTGAACACACCTTGCGTTTCTTTCGTACAGTCACGGTCAGCTTTCACAGATTCTCCCAGTCTCAGTACGATTTGGTAATTTGTGTCTAATTGGAGGAAAGAAATTACACAGGAATCGGTTCTGCGATCTACGGATTTCACATGTACGATGCCAATCCTTCATTGTGGATAAGTATGTATATATATGTAAAGTATTTTATTTCAGATTCATTCAATTTAAACTATACGTGCAAAATTTTACAATGTTCATTATATTTATAAGCATAAAAACTTCAAAGAGGAAATAAAAGAGCTATTTACACTTTTCGAAAAATATTTTCTGTTCATTGGTAATAAAGGGAAATCTGCCCATTCATCGCACGCGAAAACATTGGGTATACAGTTTTATGGCAGGCCGTTTGCCGATGTTATGGCACATTTGCGCTTTATTAACCCTGTTAAGTTGTTTTGAGACCTCCTTGTGCATTGTTTGTCTTATGTATTTACCAACTAATGATTAAAGTTACTCAAATTATTGTTTGACTTCGCTGAAGAAGGTTCCAGAGGACCGGCAATATGTAGGGGTGTAAGGATCCCTTAGTATGAGGAGCGTTGCTGTGTGGCTGGAGACTTAGCATACTTAGCCCCCTAGTAAGCTTGCTAATCGCAGAAATACGAGCTTCACGCACTGCACTGATGAATTATGGGATTGGAAAGGGATCATTGTTTACATGATCGGATTTTCGCGTACCCACAGCATGCATACATACCTTTGTACAGTACCTTCAGAGACTTGAATTATTCCATGACTCTGAGGTTTGAAGTCTTCCAGTATGGATGCTTTTAAAGCTAGAGGGTGGCATGAAAAAGGACAAATTAAAGTTATTTCTTCGTAAGAGAGGAGTTGTGGTCGGTACTGAAAAACACCACTGCATCTTGCAGGGCATATTGGGTAGAAAAGCTTGGACTAGCCGTGAAACAGGGTGATGAGGAGACAGAGGTTGTGATTGACAGATCTAAACAACAAAAATTAGTGCTTGTCGGAGGGTTGGTCCTACCAATACCTGAACGTATTTCTTCTGGTTGGGAGGCATCCCCAGAGAGTTTGCCTCTTTGCCTGACACCACAACAGCTGATATTGATAGCAACGTTAGAGATATTTAACTTTGGGAATCTGAATGTTCAAGTAAAGTTTATGATAACTGCTCGTTATCCGGAATGGGGTTCTAGTTTACTCTCCGAACCTATTGGTTTTCAACAGGCTCAGTTTCGTTAGTTTCCTACCATAGAAATTCCCTCTAAGGATATGCACTCAACCTGAAAGTGTATTTTGTAAAACCTAATACTGTACTTAGAATATGCAGGCCCGTATGCAGCTTTTGCAGTGGGGGGGGGGGGGAACTCCAGATCTTGTGGGGGGAGGTTCGTCCGAACCCCCTGATCGAACCCCCCCCCCCCCGGATACGGGCCTGGTGCTGTCACCTAAGCAAAGGATGATGTGTGGCGCTGTTGAGCCGTTTGTCTTCCCTGGCCAACATGCATTGCATGTCAACGCACTCGTCGATTAGCAATTTAGCTTATGCATTTTGCACTTTAAAAGAGCATTTCCGTGTGCTTATTCTCGAGGAAATCATACGTTATGTCACTTGCCGACTGAATGTTATTCAAATTAACAATAACTCAGTCCACCAAAAGTGTTATGGGAAAGCATTTCAGTTCATTATCAACCACGTTGAGGAATCATGTGGACAGCACTATAGCCTGAAATATTCATATATAATAAATATGTCCATAGTGAAAAAATGGGATATGGAATGATCCCCCTGCCACATTCCCCTACCTGGGAGCCTGCATCTCGCCGCATTCCCCCCCCCCCCCCCCACACCTTTATACTGCCTCTAAATATCATATTTGTGGACTGGCGAGCGCTTTCATAGTAAACTTTCATTGTCCACTACGGTTAAATATGTTGAATATCGAGGGAAATCATAGCCAAACCGTGAATTCATAAGGATCAATCGTATAAATCAGAGATAATATTCAAAAGTTTGGAAAGTTCGATACTATTAAGATGGAAACAAACATTTTGCATTTTTGCACTAAGGGCCACTCATCGTAGCTCACACGTGTTTTCCAGTTCTTACTCTTAGTAATGGGAGAAGGCATTGCGAAACACCGCTGTAGAAGTACTATACGGCGTACGTGTACGTATGTGTGTGGACTATTGAAATTCTGTACCACCTTAGCTGTTACTAAGTGTTAGGACTTAGGATTACGATTTCCAGTACGGTACCGTGTGGACAGTAACTGTGCATTTACCATTCCAAAACGTCGGAGCGACTGTCAACATTCATGATAGTGTGATAGCATTCTCTTTGGGCCTCCAGAAAAAAAATAAAAACTGATTATTTTACCGATCATCAACTGCCAACAACTGATCTCATATTTCGTGTTTCCTCTGCAGGTAGCAACTTTATAAAGTGTCCCTTACGTTTTTGGTACTATATACTCCAGTACAGTAGTGTAAACTAGGCCTAACATTACTACAAGGCCTATACTAGTGAGGCCTAACTTAAGCGATAAGCAAACTTCACCCAAGTGCTGTGCTACAGTTACTACAACTACTGCTATATTAGCAGTCCAGATTAAGTTAGCCTACTGTAGGCACAAGTCAATAACAGGGCATCTTATATGGCTTTTGCCCTCCTTTACCCTTACATATGTTATGTTAAATGTCTAAACTTAAAGTCAGTTACTGTGTAACTCGTTGGGTTGACTCTTATTTAGAATCTGTGTCCAGAACTGACAGTTACTGTACTCTCACCCTCTGACTCTGAGTAGCAGCATACACGTTCAGTGCAGTGGAACAGGCTTTCCTCCAGGCTTCGCACTGTTTGAATGGATTGAATGATGAATGGATTGCATAGTGTATATGTTACAGAGTTTGGGGACCGGATTAGGTCTCGTGATTCAGGGTTATTGGATAGGGTTAGGGGTTAGTTACATAGTACATGAATATTAAATATTACATGACTACATTGGATTGTACATATTTTCTGTATTTTCGAACACCCAACGACCAAATGCGCTCTCGTGGCGTAGTGGGTTATGTTTGTGACTTACAATGCAACTGCTATCTTGACATTTTAATAGTTTCGAATCCTCATCAATTCTCTTTCCTTTCAGGCTTAACTTCTAACATTTCTTCCACAAGTTTCACCGTTGTTCCATTCACAGAATTCACAACTTTGAAAGTGTGAGGAGAAAAAACAAAACAAAAAACAACACCCCTCCCCCCATAGAAAATAAAAAATAAAAGATGTTAACACGGATGCTATATCAACTCTTTTAGTTCTTTTCACTTCCCGGCACAGATTCTGAATTTGTACCATGGGGTTATTAAACCCATGCTATGTTGACCTGGAGTTTGAAACATTTAGGCTGACCTGGTTGAGTAGTTGAGTAGAAAAAGATGATCAGGAGGGACAATTAAGTCCCCATCAAGGATTCTGAAAAAAAAAAAGACAAGAAAACGTCCAAAACTCAAACCCATTCACAAAGCTTAAAGTACTTGTCCAGTGCATTATTAAGCCCATTTACACTTCTTGCCATCATTACATTCTCACGCAACCCATTCCATTAGTTCACTACCCTCTGAGTCACAATGAATATTGATCCTACTTTGAACTTTCTGGAGTTTTCCTCTATAGAATAGGATCCCTTCATGAGTATATTCATACTTTCTGATCCTCATGTAATGTGAGTAATATGGTGGCCTTTTAGGTCATAATAACTGCACACCCTGTACTCGCTTTTGACATATTTACTATTAGTCCACTGCACATTCTCAAGTTCAAGGAGAGAAAAGTATTCCAAGTATGTTCTACTGTGAAACAAATGTGGTAGATAGTAGTCAGTATAGTTGCACTCATTATAGTGTAGGCCTACCTAAAGAAAGAATCAGGTGCAATTTACATTGTATTCTTCATTACCAGATATTGTCCAAGATGGCGAAAAGTATAAGAAGCAAGAGGAAGAGAAAGATGCGTGCCATCAAGAGACAGAAGAATGCTCCGAAGGAACTCAAGAGACTGAAGAAGACACTTGGCTTAATCGCTGATGATGACCCAAACCTCAAAAGATACAAATGTATGTGAATGATAATAATCTAAGTTAAATACCAATTTTTTTAGCTTTTTTTTCAAATGGTACTCTCACTGAAAAGTATCTTTTTTCTCTGAGAAGTTAAAGAGAACACCAAACTTGATATCATGCACTGAATGAGAGTATGATATGATGTACAATGTTCAAGGCTACAATACTGAGCAATAAAGTTGCACATTTCTTTAAGTCTCAGGCTGAACAAAAACATGAAAATAATTGATTAAATTGTCGTAATTTGGTAATAAATGTGCCAGGACATTACATCAAAATGTAAACCAACATGTTCCTTTATGTGCACAGTATGTTCTAATTACTGGTCTGGCTATTACATTTGTCACATTTTAGCGATGCAGTTTATCTAGAAAAAAGGTAAGCGCTAACATGTTGACAGTGCCTGGGTTCCGCTTAAAGTACATCGTGGCCTTCATTGTCCTGCAATTTTCCAAAGGAGAATTAGTAGGAAACAGTCAGCACACATAAAATAAGTGTATATAAAAATATAACGGAAAGTAGGAAATGTAAGTTCTGGGAGAGTATCACAAATATTTTCATGTGAAGTTACTGTGCGTAGTTCAGTGTGAATAAATGTAAATGTTCCGTCTGATCAGAAAATTGATATACATGTGACGTACAATTTCCGAGGCAAAACTATAGATTTATAGATGCTAAATGAAATGTGTTATATCTCCAAGATCCAAGAGACGAAAAAAAATGTTAGTGTCCACTAGTGTGTCCACTAGTCGTAAGTGCAGTTATGAAACAAAAGTTTTTGGTACCCTCCAAGTTCAGGGGGCTTGCAGAATGACTAAGAAAGGCCAAGGGCAAGCCTTGTGCTGCTTCAACATCAGACACCAAAGTAGATTTAGGTTCCCCAGGGTAAATTCAGCTGACTGATATTGGCTGTTACTTAAAATTTGTTAATATTACAAGATACAATTATACATTAGCATCTCTTGACTAAACATCTTTGCATTCTGAATGCCTGACCACGTAAGCACCAAATGTTACATCAGTTTCATAAGACACCAATTTGTCCCACTTTTGGTGTTTTGAATTTGACATTTGAATGTAACATTTGCATTAATACTTTCCTGGTTAGCCACCAATTGCAAAATGTTTAATTCTGGAGTAGTCCTCTACAAACACATGTTCACTCAACATTCCAACATATAAACAATTCACATCAAATTTGGTTATTGACTAGGATTTTGAGGCATAAATATGGTCTGATGACTTAAGTGTTTTGTGTCTTTGTACTGTTGCAATACATAACAATTTTCAGCCAGCCAATACAGAATACAGAATGGAAGTCAAACCTGTAGAAGTATCAACCCAGTATCACTAAATCACAGCGTAAAAAATGAATAATGAAATAATGAGGAACAGTCACATGTAACCTCAATCAGGAACAGGTATTGTCAGGTAATGAGTACTACAGTTTTTGCCCAGTATTGTGGCCTTGCACATACACTTATACTGTACATGTATACAAAACCAGTGCTAAATTTGGAAAAGAAATAAATTTTGAGAATAATGGTGGGAAAGTTTTAGTTAACAACTTCTGTTTCTAATGTAAAGACAGTGAGTGACTCATCATCCCAAGCTAAATTTTGGGTAAGGGATAAGCAAAATTCTTAATTTGTTCTACACTTTGACAACAAATTCAAAAGATGCAGAGTAGCTCATATTTTGCAGCATACACAGGGACAAAGTGTTTTGTGACACATGTGGTCCTTGTATGTTCACCACAATATGTGACACTTAAACTAGGATTATACTTCCACAAGGAGGAGTATATGACAGCCTGAGGGACTAGAAGTAAGTGGTTGGGAGAGTTGGAGGTTTGGACTTGTCTGGGGCAATGATGGTCTGACTTAAAGCTATTTCTTCAAGGAGGCATTACATTGATGATTGCCCGCTGTGTTTGCTTACTCTCAGAATTATGTTTACATTTGGTAAAGAGCAACTAGTTGTTGCTTGCTAGCCTTACATATTCATGTATTCACCATAGAAGGAGGAATTTATATGGAAATGATATATTGTATTTATTTGCCCATAAATGTGAAAAGTCTAAATTTTAAACCAGTTATCCAAAGTTATGATTTTGAAGGATAAGATGAGCATACATTTGTGAGACTAATAAGTATGTTTATAGTATGAAGCTGACTAATTAGTTGATTTTTTTAAAATTTTTTTCATTTTGCCTATGAAAAACTGATGATTGCATCAAAACTTCGGGTTGTGACATAGCATGGGACAAGTGGACTAATGTTTATGTGGCTGTCCTTTTCAAAGTTGTTCACACATCCGCTACACTGTGAGCAAATTCCTATTCCTGTTCCATGATGGTCAAAGTTCCTTGAACATTTCATAGCATTTGCAGATTTATCTTTTACACTTGTATTTTTGAATGAGTGGACCTTTGTTCTGCAGTTACTGATGTCCGGGAGAAAATCAAGAAGCAAATGCTGAACCAAGTCTCTGGTGTTCCGTACCATCCGAAAAACATCCGTGGCGCGGAGGCGGAATGGGAAACAATTTGGAAAGATATGACAGAGAAAAAGAATGAAAAGGAAAGGGCCAAGAAAGGTATGACAGAGGAAGAAGAAGAATCAGATGAAAAAGAAGAAGGTGAGAACAATTTGAAATTACAGTAAAATTTCAAATGTTTAATATCCACAAGTAGAAGTTTGGTAGTTTTGCAGATCAGAAAATGGCTGTTTCCCAGTTAATCAATTTAAGTATAAGCATAGCTTTTGTTTACAGTCTGTAGTGGGTATGCTATTTTCTCGGTCAAGTCACACCTGTGAGAACTCATAGCCTTAAGTTAGTCTCAACAGTTTGTGTCTTTATTTCTGATTTCATTTTAAGCACAAATTTATTGATAATGTTCAGAAGGGAGGAAATGATCTCTTCAGCACTTTCTGGTGGCTACATTCCAGTCACACTTCAAATACACTTTTACTGTTTGACATATATGAGCATTTAATGTCTAGAAATAGGTATAGGACCAGGAGAAACAGTGTCGCTAACAAATACATTCATTCGTGGTCAAGTCTTCAAGACTATTTTTCAAAATGTCATGATGATCATTACGGAGATACAGATTGTGATAATTGGTATCGATGATATTTGAATAGTTTGATGGTGGTGCACCTGCCAGCAGTGAAGGAGGTCACTTAGAGCTTTGACCTGTATTGCCAACATTGTATTGTGAAATGCCAACTGTTGACATTTTTGGTTGTGAAAATCTAACAGTTCACCATCACCACTTCATGTAACCCAGGGTCATGAAGTTTTGTTTTCCTTGTTGTTTGTGATGAATGATTGTCCAGGCTGATGTTGTGGCAACTTCATTCGTGGACATCAATAAAGCACTGGTACATTATTCATAATGTGATTGTCAAGAGAATGTTTCCAGTCAAACGAATGCATGTAATCAAACAGTAAGCCTCGTTATGAAGAATGAGAAGATAGTTGATAGTACTTGTGCAAGGAAAATAATAGTTCCAACAATCTTAAGTTAAGACAGGATTATTGTTTGGTGGTGGGGTTCGATTTCTTTGGCCTCTAGAGGTGGACAACCACTGGCAACCAGAGTTTGAAGATCGCTAAGTCTCCAGTGATGTTATATACCGGGTCACTTTGCTCTATGGTCAGAATATGGACATGACAAACCCCAAAGTAGGTAATCAGTTTGAATGAAACGACTTTTTGAATTGATCAGAACAACACAAGGTTTTTATTTTTGTCCTCTGGTGCCTTTTCAGTTGCAAATACCATGGAGATTGACAGAGAGGATCTCAGGGTGGATCCAGTGACCCTGAAGAACCAACATGGATCATATCCAGTCTGGATGAACCAAAGACAGATCAAGAAATTAAAAGCAGCAAGGAGTGGTGGGAAGGTACTGAAAAAGGGGCAGAAGAAGTACCTATGGTGAACATTTAAGAGATTGTGATGTCACCACTTTTCAACCTATAGAGTACCTTCTCTCGTTAGGTACCTGTAATCTTGAAGTTGAGATGATAGGTGCAGAAAGGGAGGAAGAAAAAGCCCGACTTCAGGAGAAAGCTCTATGTCGTGTGAAGTTTTACAGCTGAAAATTGTGTGGCACAAGGAAAATCCATTGTATGCTCAAGTCATCGTGGAATGTGCAGGAAGGGTCGTGGACATGGTTCCAGAGGGAATGTCCCATGGAATCTTTTGGCTGGAATACATGTGATGTTAAAGAAGTATTTCAGGAATTGTCCATCAGAGTCCCTCCCACTGTCAGAATTTCCTTTGGAATGATATGTTTTACATCGGGTCTTTTAAGTGAGACAAGCTCTAGAAATCTGGAAGAAGTACTGTTGTTCCTGTCCTAACACTTTTCATTGTTTTCTTCAGTCAAATTGCATAGAAACAAAAAGGAAGGATTGCTTTAATTTGTGTGTTTTTTGCAGAGTGAAAGGTTATGCTATGATTTCTTCAATTATATTTTATAGTAAATATGTAAATGTTTGTAGAAATGTTAGCTCTTCTTGTGTTTGCATCCATGAAAGTCAAACTGCATTGACCTTTCATACAGGCAATCTCAGGAGTCACACAAAAGACTGATCTTGTTTCTGTGGCTGTCACATATACCTCACTGACTGTGGCAGCGATTAGCAAAGGGTCATCTGTATTTTCATCCAAAGTTCAGCCTCCAGAAAGCTACTTCCAGGCCACAACTTTTCCGTTCCGGAGGTCTTTAAGACACCCTTCAGTGTGATGGTAGATAGGGAATACAGAAGATTAAATGTAAAAGAAGGGGTATAACAACCATTAGGTTGGCAGTAATAGTATATGGTAAGAACTGGACCCAAAGTAACCATATTGGGAATCTATCATGATCAGTACACAAGATTCCTCTTGTGTACTTACAGTGCAATATAAAACCTTTGAAGTGTTTCCATGGATTTCTCATTCCCCCCTCACCAGAGTGATGTAGGATCTGTCTACCCTCCCCCCAATATTTATAAGAGATCATGACAGGGTTGTTAGATTGAAATCATGTTTGTATTAAGAAAGTAAAATATCAGCACCTGGTTCATGATCTCTCTTTGTTTGGATTAATAAATACAAACATACAAAAACAAAGTCGAGACCATTCCCAAACTCACAAATGGAGAATATTCAGTAATGATCATACAAGGCATTTTCAGAGAAATATAAAGCACTAATACACAAAGAAACAAGGAGTGTATTTCATAAACTTTGATATGGTTTTCACTTATGAGTTACATGACTGTATATAGTACAACTTTGAAAGCTTTGTTACAGCTTTGATGTCATATTGTGTAGCTCATAATAAAAACAGGAGCAGCAAGAGTTTCTACTGGTTATGTGTGATGTACTTTGTCATTTACTATAAAACTGATTTGCTCTTAGAGTGTAAGGTCATAGAGACTTGATGTCACAGCTTGATTAATAGAAGTCATGATGCTGTTTCTTTAATTAGTACCAGTAGAAAACTAGATCCTGACCTCAAATTTGTGTGCCTCCCCTCACTGTTATCTTCAGAGGTGAATGAATGCGCAACCGATGTGGCTAAGTGCACTTACAAAGTCTTTAACAGCAGATTGATGGTAGTTAAGGGATTCAGTAAAATTTGAGGTAAAATGTTGCTTGACCTATCTGGACTTTCACAACTTGCAGTTCTAAAGTGTGAGTAGTCTAGATGTAATTACCTGTTGCCTTAAGAAATGTTTTCAAACAAAGTCATTATATTGGTACATTTCCTATTTTGATGAATCAAATTTATCTATAACACTAAATCTATGCCCTTAGAACCTTGTATTAGAAGGCAAAACCAGATGGACACAGCTGACACTTTAAAGCTAATGCCATCGCCAGAATATGTATCTATTATCCCAGACAGTTTCTGTTCTCCCAACCATTTACGTCTAGTCCCTCCCACAGTCTTTCTAAAGCTCATCCACGTGTGTAATCAAAGCAATGGGTCCCTGTGTACACTATGTAATATGAGCTACTTTACATCTTTCGAAGCTGCTGTCAATCAAAGAGCAGAACCGGTTAAGGATTCTGCTATCCGGAGGCCAAAAGTACAACTTTGGGTGATGAGTAACTGCCTTTACTGTTTGTCGACTGCCTCTCCACCCAACTCGCCCGTGTGCACTGTAGAAATCGGGGGAACAACCTCCTGTGAGGGCGTGACGTTGAAATGCCAATCAAACGGTCGCTCTCGGAATCTGATGAAGAAAAACATTGCTGCACACCAATGCTAGGGTACGCAGGCAAGAAGTTGAACGGTTGCAATTTGTGAAACTGCTATGACCTGAGCTCATAGACCTCGAAGTAACTGTAAAAATTTACTTGTACCAACCATGGACGACGTGAGTTGACTTGTTCCAAAGAATATTTTCATGTTTCGACGTAACTTCTTCAATTTTACAACATTCATGGCCTTAAACGCATTGGTACCAGTTGTGCGATTTAGTGAAACTGCATAGCCTAGACTGAGCTGTGCTGTACTAATTAGCCAGAGTGTATTCTTCAAGTGTTGCATGATCAAACTTGTTTTTATATGAAAAAATTGTGTTGGCTCGAGTTAAGAATCCGTGATCACACGCCCACAATAGTGTAGACAATGGTATAGTATGAAATCATGAGTCAATCAGTATCATGAGTTGATCATTGCGTTCTAAACGCCAGCACAGCGTGAAGACCTAGACGCTATGCGATTTCAATGTAAATGTGTCCTACAATGTATAAAGGGGTGACCGTCGAATACGCTGTTAAGGAAATTGAATATGTATTCATATTGAAAAAGTGTGTCACTGAAGGTGAAATTATCCCACCTGCTTTACCACAATCCCAACAAAATTAACTTTCCCCAAGACCCTTTGGTTGAATTAATAAATGAATATCTACTCACCCTTTTTTTTTATAGTTCCAAATGGGACGTTCATCAGAGTCCATTCACAAGTTCCAATTTCCAAACGAATAACTTTCAGAGTTAGCGTCAACCAAATTATGAAACGGGTTCCACAATAATGATAATAATATCAAGCGTATGTTTAATTCCTGCACGAATAAACACAAGTCGATAATATCGAATAATGTTTACAATTTAGTGCCAGTCGATAAACTTACGCAAGTGCATGCTATAAACTGTCATAATAATAAGTGCGAAGTATATTCCGAATATAACACCAAATGTTCCCATCGAATCGTAGAATCATAAAATGGATCGTGATCCTCAGGATTAACGTAGAGACGGTACAATGAGTCACTGACAAGATATAAGACGATTGTAAGTCCTGGACTAATTAACTTAATTGACAGCGGAACTCCAACATAGATTTATGTTGCCGTAGTGCTTGTTGTATCTCCAAAATCCGAGATGAGAATGATTCAATGGGTCCAACGTGGGAAAATAGCCCTTTCTAAACAGCCAGTATTTCTAATCATTTATGTGATCGATGTAGGGTCAAAAGGCTAATCACTCTTTTTCCATTAGCTCAGACATAATCGCCATATGGTCAATGTGCAAATTCATAAAAAATGACAATGACTGAAATTCCAAAGTGGTAATTATAATGATGGCACTGCTCCACAATTGTGAATGAAAACAATCAAGGAAGAATGGATAAAGTCACTACAACCCCATCGAGTGCGCCTGCTGTTGACTTAGTATATATATGACAATAAATGGTGGCATGCTTCACAATTTCAATCTTCCTAACCTAAGCTTTCAAAAGTTGTGATTTGTGAATGTTAGGCTAGGGGCATGTTTGACGTGCAGTAGATGGCTACCTTATACGTGTAATATACTCCTCAAACAAAATTATTGCCCTATCATTTTTGATTTTCAAAGCAAATGTGTAAATTATGGCAATATTTGTAACTGTCTGCTTAAGTATAGACTAAAAATTTGCAAACATTACTAAAATTTGTGACCAAAATGTCTTTGGTGAGGCTTGCATACTGTAGTACAATTTTAGAAAGAAAAGACCACTTTCTTTTCGTTTACAACTGTCATTATTCTTCATGGTGGTTATTGCTTGTATTCTTTGCTCTTTTGTTGGTATTGATCCACTAAAGATAAGTTGATAGGTCTTGCATATTGCAACTTTCATTTCAAAATTCATTTTATATGGGATCCTCAGTCTAGACCACCAAAATATAGCGGAAAAAGAGAGACAGTTAACCAATTATCACTGCAAGGCTTTATTGATTGTAGCAAATGTTTGAATATTTTGTGGTCATGACTCTTTTTAAGTGATCAACTGGTGATACTCCTGGTAATGCAGTATGCTTGAATGAGGAGTTGTAGTACTGCTAGGAATAGCGTATAGGGTTAGCGTATATGTTATAGGGTTAGCATATATCTTACACGGTTAGGAGATTGGGATTGGGATGTATTCATCTTCGAACACTGAACAACCAAATTCGCTCTTATGGGTTATGATTAGGACTTATGATGGGACTGATTTCTTAATATCCTTGGTTTGAATCCTATTCTAACCTCTTTCCTTTGCAGGTTTAACTTCCCTTGTTTCTTACACAGGTTTTCATAGGTGTTTCTTTCATAAAAAGCCTATAACTTTGTGAGTTAAAGAAGAAAAAGATGACAAAAAAGTCAAAGATAAAACAGTAGACATAGACTGTATACCAACTATTTTAGTTGTCTCATACCATTGTTTATTGACCATCAGTTCCAATCATGTATTCTAAATTCATACCAATGTGTCACCTTCTGAAAGGCACTGAGTACTCCTTACCCCTTGAGTATAATACGTTGGTGTATTACGATTAGGAATCAATTTGAAACTCGATTCAGCATTACAACTAAGCTGTAGAATACCCTGCCAATATGAGACCTCACTGAATCTCTGGAGGCGCAGTCGTAGTAATGCGGCCACAGCTACAGCGACTGCACCTCCACCTGGGACTGGATGCTCAATGGATTAAAAATAGTTTTTTGAAAAAGGTAATCTACTGAACACTAGTACTGTTCACTCCATGCACCAAATCTGAAAGTTTGCTGTGCTCAGTGGATTTATCCGCCAGGGTTCAGCATTATTGCCCAGCCACACAAAGAAATCAAAATTGACCTCTCCAGTCACTGAAAAATTTCAGTATTGTTGGCCAGCCACACAAAGGTTTAGATTTTTTGCTTAATCTGGAATGCATCTGAGGAAAACATTGCAAAACTGAACCATGCAATTTTTTAGAACATGATACGAATCTCTTGCACTTTGCAAGCTTTCCAAAGTTTCCAATCTGGGCCGTGCACTCAATCATAATAATAGAATAAGGCTTATAATGTGCAGAATCCACCAAAGTGCTCATGGCACTTTACAAAAAAACAGAAGAATAGAAAAAGCAAAAGTGTGAATTATTAAAGGAAATGTGCAAAATACAGACTTACCGCAAAAATGCATTGGGCATAACGTAAGTTTTCAATCTCTTCATAAAAATATCAAGTTACCCTGATGTAAGAACACCAAAAGGCAAATTGTTCCAAAGTCTTGGAGCAGCCACAACAAATGAACTATCCCCCCATGCATGATTAGCCATGTATTCAGTCAACATAAACTTGATTTTGATGTTAACTCACAAGAAGGAATATGCAGGGTCAACAAATGCCATACAGCAAGATAGCAAAGTGAACAGTCAGAGACTTGTACAGCATAAGTAAAATTTTGTATGTAATTCTTAGTGAAAAGGGTTACCCGTGCAACTGCATCAAAATGGGAGTAATATGACATGATTCCTTGGGAAGAGTAACTATTCTTGTAGTAATGTTCTGAATTCTTTGAAGTTTCTGGAGTTGTTCCTTTGAAAGGCATACAGCAATCCATCAGCCATGTCAATATGAGATGTAACAAAAGAATGAACAATCTGTTCAGTAGCACTAAAAGTAAGGTAATGACACAACTTTGCAATATTTTGAAGATGAAATATGCAAGTGCTTGTGGCACTTGAAATGTGATGTTTCAGAGTCATATTTGCATCAAAAATAACACCAAGATTCTTAACATGACATGAAAGTTTCACAAAGGAATGACCACTACCTGTCTGTGGAATGGTTTATCTTATGAAGCTGCTGAGGTGAACCAAAAAGAATGAACTCTGACTTATCATCATTAAGTGTTAGGAAATTCTCCCCCTCCAAATGTGAATGTCTCTAACACATGAGGAAAGATGATACATAGCTGAAACACATTCCTGATGTACAGGATTGAAGGACAAATAAATTTAAGTATCATCAGCATAAACATTATAGTTAATATTATACTTCAAACAGATATAACTAATTGGGTAAGTGTATATAGTAAACCACTTAAGGCATAGGACAGGGCCTTGTGGTACAAAATAGTTCAGAATAATAGGATTAGAAATAGCATCATTAATAGAACCATGTTGAGATCTGTTGCTTAAATACAGCTGACACCACTTGAAAGCATTGCTGTCAATACCAATATGAACGTTTAAACATGAAAGTAAAACATTACGATCCACTGTGTCAAACGCTGCTCTCAGATCAAGAAGAAGTAGAGCTGTTACTTGACCCTTGTCCAGTGCACATAAAATATCATTATTGACACATAGCAATGTAGTTTCAGTCCCATGATGAGCCCTGTAGGCAGACTGGAAAGGATCATGCATGTCATATAAGTTCATACAGTTTCTTGGAACTGCCCCACTGAGTGTAACATTTCAGTATGTTTGAAAAATCTGTGACAGCATTTATTCCTTTTTATATCAATAGATTGGTGAACCAGAGGCTACAATTGTCATCCATCCTGGCTCCTATTGGCTGAGGCTTGGCCGAGCCATCGATCCTTTTCCAGTGTCTGTTCCCCACGTTATTGCTCGCCGCAGAAAAAGTTCAAGTGGTCAGAGGCATGAAGATGGAATTCTGTTCAGAGCACAAGAACATGCAAGGGTAAATGATGACCATGTCATTTTTTTTCCTCATAATGCTTATTTATGATGAACCATTTCTTAAATATATTTAAGGATGGTCTCATTTGTATGGAAGCTTGAGATTGCTGTCAAGATAGGACTATTTTTGTTCCATAAGTCAATCATTTTCTGCAAAGTGTCACATAAAAACAGAAAAATGATCAGTTGTTCAGTTGTTATTTGAAGAATTCGACATTTTTTCTGCAAAATGCTTACTTTGCTCACTTCATTCTTAGTGAACAATTTGAGCAATTTGCTGCAAAAGATCCAAATGACATCTTATCATCCTGTCAATTTAACAATTTTCTGCACTATGGCAATTTGTTCACTTTCCTCATAAGTGAGTTATTCAACAATTTTCTGCAAAATGTTCAAATGACAACGTACCACATCTTGTCAATTCAACTTGAACAATTTTCTGCAAAATGTTCACTTTTTAAGTGAGCAGCTCAACAGTATTCTGCAAAATGTCCACTTATTTCTTTTCCCAAACCAGAAATATAAATTGCAGGATGTGGTAAGTTGTCATTTGAACATTTGGCAGATAATGCTTTCAAATGTTTACCTGTTCACTTAGAAAAATATGAACAAGTTAACATTCTACCGAATTACCGAAAATTGTTGAATTCCTTATCCAGAAGAGAAGTGAAGATGTCAAAATTTTGCAGAAATTGTGAAGTTGAGAAGATGTGATAAATTGCCTGCCATTCTATCGTTTTGCAGAAAAATGTTGAATTGTTCAAACAACACAACTAACAGTTGCGTTGTTTTTCAATTTCTGTTTTTTTGATCAATTTTCTGTTTTTTGATGTCATATTTTTTTTTGTCTAGACATTGTGTAGAAAATTGTCAGCTTGTGATGCAGAGACACTTTTAAACTTCTATAAATTTGTGTGGTTTTGATGAAATCGTAACCTTTGTAATTATGCGGTGGTGTGTGTATGTATGTGTGCGTTGTAGCCTACTTTGTAAACTTGATATCTCAAGAAGGAAAGCTTGGGCAGATCTTGGGCAGATGTACTTTTAGTACATATCAGTACCACATTGAGTACAAGTACCATATCATTTTTTGCTGGAGGTCAAAGGTCATTTGGGGTCAACAGGGTCAAATTGTGAAAACCTTGTAAGCATGATATCTCAAGAAGGGAAGCTTAGACAAATTTCATATACAGTATGTAGGTCTGCCACATTAAGTACAAGGTCTCTATTGATTTTTGTGGAAGTCAAAGGTCATTTGCGGTTAATAAAGGTCAAATTGTGAAAACCTGTAAACTTGATCTCTCAAGAAGGGAAGGTTGGACAAATGTCATATTTTGTGTGTTGGTGTGCATTAAGTACAAGATCCCTATTGATTTTGGTGGAGGCAAAGGTCATTTGAGGTCAATTGGTGTCAAACTGTGAAAACCTTGCAAACACATTACTTCAAGGTGGGAAGCTTGTACAGATGTCATATTAGGTATGTAGATATATCTTACAGAGTGCAAGAACTTTATTATTTTTAGTGGAGGTCAAAGGTCATTTGATGTCAATAAAGGTCAAAGTGTGAAAATCTTGTCAAAACTATATCTGAAGAAGGGAAGCTTGGACAAATGTCATATTTTGTATGTAAGTGTACCACATTGATTGAAAAATCCCTATTGATTATGGTGGAGGTCAAAGGTTATTTAAGGTGAACAGGAGTCACATTGTGACATGTTGTCAACTCGATATCTCAAGAAGGAAAACTTGGGCAGATCTCCCATTTAGAATGTAGGTGTATCTCATTGAGTATACAAGAATTCCATTGTCTTTGGTGAAGTCATTGGTGAGGTCATTTGAGGTCAACAGGGTCACATTATGTAATTCTTGTAAACATCATATTTCAAGAAGGGAAGCTATGACAGGGAAGCTTTGATAGATGTCATATTCAGTATGTATCTCCTTGAGTACAAGAACCATTTGATCTTTAATGGAGGTCAAAGGTCATTCAATGTCAGCAAGGGTCATAGTGAAAACGTTGTAGATATGATCTCAAGAAAGGAAGCTTGTACAGATCTCATATTTCATAGCTTGTAGCACATGCTGATGCTATAATGTCAGATTCAGAAAAAAATGCTCATAATCGGATCATCAAAACTACAATGCATTTGTGTATCATGGTTTGCAGAGTAACTTAGTTGTTGTGTGATGCAGCAACCATTGTAATTTAAACCTGGATTTAAAATGATTTAAAGCAAAAACTATAAATAGAACCTTAAACGGACTGTACGTGAACTTCATATATCATGTTGACAATCAGTGAAACAATGGGCATTCAGCAGAGACTTATATTGACATGAGGAGTGTAGTTGGTACAGTAGCCTACTGTACATGGTTTACCATATCATCTGCCAACTGCATCAGGGTGTTCAATAGCAATTTATTTTTGGTTGCTCGCCAAAGGCAGGCAAAGAATCTATGTGATGGTGATGTTGGTTCGTTGTATGTGTGTGCATGCGTATGTGTGTAGCAACAATCTCGTTAGCACTGTAGTTTTTGAAGGAAAGGTACAAGATAGGTGAAAGTAAGTGTGTGGGTAAAAGTTATAAGGATCTCGATTGGGATTGTTTTGGTGAGGGTCAAAGGTCATATGAGGTCACCAGCAGCCAGTATATAGACAAAGTATGTTTGCCGTATCTCAGAAACTACATGTTGTTTGAACTTCAAACTTGATGGGTATGACTCCCTCGTGATTAAGTAACATTGCGATGATTTCCTTGGAGGTCAAAGGTCATATGGGGTCATCAGAGGCTATAATGTGAAAAGCTTTTGAACATTTGTTAACACTCTAGCTTTGAAAGGAAAGGTGCACAACAGCTCAAAGTTGGTGTGTGGGGAGGCAATATAAAAATCTTGGCTGGATTGTTTTTTGGTGCAGGTCAAAGGTCATCTGAGGTCACCAGTAGGCAGAATGTAGACAACCAATTTCTGTAGTATCTCAGGAACCACATGTTGCATGAACTTCAAACTTGGAGGGTGTGTACTTCCTTCTTAGTAAAAAATGTGGTTTTTTTGGTCAAAGATCATATGTGGATATCGGAGGTTTGTACAGTGAAAAGCTTGTGAATACACTATTTTCAAAGGGGCAAGTTACCCTGCACTTTACAGGTGGGCTTAACATGCAGTGAATAAAGACCTTTCTTGGATTTGGTTTTGATGTAAACTGAAGGTTATTTGTGTCACAAGGAAGTGCGAAATATTAGCGCTCAGCTGGTACTTTTTCTTTTGTCTTTTTGTGGATAAACAACTATTTGTTGTAACCAGCCGGCAAAGACCAGCAATTTTTGAAAATTTTTATAAAATTCAGTCAGTATTTTTGGTCTTGTAAATTTGAAATCTATGACTTTTAATGCAGTGCACAACAGAAAGCAGTATCTACCTTTATCATCTTTTTGTTGTAAATCTGTTACTATTTACTGAGCTGTTTTGATAGTTACAAGTACAAAATTCCTGGAAGACAAGTGCTTTTTGATTAGGCTTTACAAAGATACAATCTCTTGCATCCAGAGAGAATTTTTTTTAGTGTGTTTGGTGACCATTGACCTCTGAGGTCACTGAGACAGGTATTATCAATCCCAGAGGGATCTTTATCCAACAATTGACACTGTGGATGTCAGCACATTCAGAGAGAAGTGATTTGACATTTTCGATGTGGTTTACTTATGAGAGATTTTTTTTGCTGTAAGATATCATCATATAGTAGTTATATTATGTGTACTTCCAGCCAGGGAAAGAGTCAGTTTCAGGCTGTTAGTCACTGATTTCAAAGATATAACTTTAACTGCAATATCAACATATATCACTTGCTGGCTGCAGAATTCTTGGTAAATCAATTACAACCCTGGAAGGGCATAATTTGAGGAAAACTTTTGTAAATAATATAAAAGTTCAATTTCACACTTTTACACTAGGACTAGAAAAAGGCTTTCTGGTTAATGTTTGATTTGGTTCTCTGGTGTCAAGGTTTTTTTTTTTGCTGTTTCTTCAATCCTCAGGATGCATCATCACACAACAAAGAAATGGAGGAATGTGTATCAATTGTTCACAATGCTATCAAAGGGCGGATGACATCAATGGGTCAACCCAGAGAGCCAGTATCTCTCTCAAAGGTAAATCAGAATCATCCTTGTACTTTTATAGACACTTGCAAGGTTTTAAATCAAACTGACCGGACAGTCGAATGCATGTAAATTTGCTTCGTCAAACACTGTCGTGATACACCAGTCACTTGTACATCATATCTCGAGACTTTCACAGAAATTTGAAGTTGTTTTTTTTTTAGATAAAAATTTTGTGCGATATAGCAAAACAATCCTAGGGTAACATTATGCCAGAATAACAAACTACATTTCAGTGAGTGTAAACTGTACTGGCGGTAACATTGGTAATTGCTTCTAACATCCATCACTGAGATTTTACAAACTATGTTGGCTGTGAAATACCATACTTGAAGACATTATGAGCTTATCTAGCCAATTCCTATTCAAAATTGTGGGGTAGAATTTGGGTAAGTACGACTTTCTGCATTGCACTTGTGGAAACTAGTTTTCGTTTCAAAGTTGCGATTTACTCTTCCCATATTACAAATATTTTATAAAGTGAACATGGGTCGTTGAATAGTGAGAGCAGCTTCGGAACAGGTCTCCAGTTTAGCACTGGTTTTTTTTCCCATTTCGATTTGTGAACAAACTAATTTGCATACAAACTAATTGCATACGACATGCGTGTTACACTTTCATGATGCAGAACATCATTGTATCTTTGAAAAAGTCTTTTTAGCGATGCTTATAAATAAGCATTTCATCATTGATTGGTTGAAGTTGAAATAGTGGTTGCATGTGATTAATATTAAAGGAGTGACTTGAACAGACAAACACTTTCTCGAGAATTAAGTACACTTCTTGATTACTTATTAATTAATGTCTGTTACTATGAAATAAGCAAGTGAAACTTTTGATAGTTTGTGCCAACGTTGTATTGCAAACTACCTGGACATAGACAAAATGATGTGAAGTGCAACTTGCTGTTTAAATAGTATTGCACTGTAAACAAGATTATTTATAATTGTCATAATTTAAACATTTTATGTTTCTTTTATATTGGATACTTAGCATCTAGTACTGCATACTATTTCACATGTAGTGCAGTGCAAAGGTTATGGATTTGAAGCAGGGTTGAAGATTTTAGAAATTGCTTATGCAATTTCTCAAGATAAGTTTCTTCAATTTACGTCATATTTGACAAATTGAGGAAGCTGTAATGCCTTTGCCATTTCATCAATGTCAACCATGTCAGTGTGTGAAAATCTGAACAGTAAATGGCCAGGTGTTGAGGTTCCAGGGATTAAATGTGCACCCTGGCCTGGCACTGTTAGGTTAACTTGATCATTGTGTTCGTAGAGTGTCTGACCAGTGTTTGCAGCACTGGTGCCAGGGTTTCTTCTTTGGTTTGTTGTAGATTATCAAATTGCATTGACTGGTTGAAATGGTGAAGTTAGAATAGAACTTGCACAGAGAGTTTTGCTCCAATTTATAAAATTAAGGTGTATTGTAATGCTGACTGAACGGTCTTGTTCTGGTCTCGATGTTTGGAGAGAAAAAGGCAAGTTACATCATTAAAGGTTGTTGTGTCATTGTAAACTACATTGCACTTGTGCTTAATGGAAAGTGCTTCGCAAAGTATAGTTAAATGCATGGTACCCTTGCAAAACAAGAAAGCTTTGGACATGCTGATAGTTCCATCAAAAGCTGTTGCAGGGTTCCACACTTTTTCTCTGATTCATTTTTCTCTATCAGGTAGTCCTTTTTTTGGGACCTTGAATATCCCTCTTTGTGTTTTTTTTTTGCTCTTGAAGGAAATCTTAACTCGAACACAACAGAGCTATACTTAAATGGTAAAAGAAGTGGGCTAAATATATCTAAGACCTGATATGACTTTTTTAAGAAGTTGGAAATATGTGTAACCATGCTGCTGCTTCATTGGAAGAGATATTTGCATATTAAAGTCTCCTGTAAATACTGTACTGTACATTAATCTGATATACTTGGAGACAAGTAACCATAGGGGCAGGGGGTTTCACATCAGTTTTCTTTCATTTGTCATCCACTGCTTTCAGGAGCAGGAGTTTAACGATGCTGCCAAACCACAGCAGCTAGACGAAGACTCAGGAATGGTTTGGACTGATGTTCAAAGTAATCCAGAATTCCTTGTCGGAGAAAAGGTAAGACAGAAAAAAGTAAGACAGAAAAAGAAACACAAAATCATCATCATCTGTCTCAGAATTGCCTGCTTGATTATGCCTGTTATCATAGCCATTGTATAAGGCTTGTGGTTAAAAGGTAAACAATTATAGTATTGAAAACCTTCATGACCATTTTCTTCACATACAAGAAAAATAACCATTTTCTAGCTAATAAGAACACTTTATTTTGTTTCACAGTATCACAAATAAAATGCATTATTCATGTACTGTAAGTCTCTCATGCTGTTATGTCATGCTTACATTCACTTCTTTCCTATTCTGGGGGTAGGCACTTTACCTGGAAAAGCCTGAGAACTACAATATTCATTGGCCAGTCAGAAAAGGTTCCTTAAATATTCATAAAGGAATTGGTGGCTCATTGACATCAGTATTGCAGGATTTGGAGAGCATTTGGAGCACAGCCATTGAGAAGCATCTCAGCATCCCGAGGCAAGATTTATCTGTAAGTTACATCTCTCTCTTTAATTGCTTGTAAATTCCTTTTGAATCGACTATTGACAAACACAGCAATTTAAGAATATCAGAAACATTTTAACCTCTCTCACTTTCCTAGTAGATGACTCAAAGAGCTTATCCATCTGATTTAGATGAGTAGCTTTCAGTAGATAACAACTTTCCATATAACATGTGGATTATCAGCCACATCAGCGTCTGTTACTTCTTTCAATTGCAACTTGCGCAAAAAATTTCTTTAAGTTTTGTAGAGAATGTTTAATAAATTGAAAGTTATCATGACTGGCATGTCATGGTGATACTTTAACTGTACATTATTTTCCATCTGTGTGAAGGATTTTAGATATTTACAACTTTTTCCTGTGGTGACCTGTTGTCGGTCAGTCAGATGGTCATGAGATAACAGAGCAAAGGAATGTGGTTCCTACCGGCCAAAAATAATATTGTTATAGCATTCTGTAAATTAGGCTGGTTTATTTCTTATTCTTTTTCTTTTACATCTTAGGAATATAATGCCATTCTTTTGATACCAGACATTTATCACAGACCACACATTAAAGAACTCATGAATGTACTCTTGGTAAGGATGGGGTTTGGAGCAGCTCTAGTTCATCAGGTTTGTCATCATTTCCTTCCTTACTTTTAAAAGAAGAGGCCAGGCATTATTCAAAATATTCTTATAAAGTCCATAATAATATTCAAATACATGTCAACAACTTTCAATCTGCTCCGAGTCTTTGTGTATAGATATGTATATGTTTGGACCCGAATTTTTGAATAGGCCCAAGGGGCTAATGACTTTAAAGTTGCACAGTAACAAGGGACAACAAAACTATTGCATGACTTTTACCTTATCATTCTGTGATTATGAATTATTCATGAGGCTGTCTCGAATGTCATTTATCGTAAAATGCATTACTTTTTCAATATCTTCGTGGACCAAATAAGTGATACTTGTATGGGAAAATGGCTTGAATGCTCATTAGTGAATATTCTCTATTTGTAAAATGTAGTATGAGATGGTCTGGAATATTCTTTTACTGTAGCCTATTGGTGTCTAAACCATCGAATGTGGATCAAATATAAGTCTACTTCACAGTTGTTGATATCGAAGCCGTTGCGTACTTTTCTTCTTTCTGCTGTTATTTCTTCAAATTTATAGTAAAAATCAACAACCACATCCAAGTTAGTGCAATTCTTTTGACTGATCTTCCAAAGCTGAAGTATGCACTATCAACAATGGAAGAACAAAATAGTATGGTGGAAAACCTGTTTTTGATCAAAAGATGATAGAAATCTGGCTCTTTTGCTGTTAACATGCATTTGTTGAACTGTAAACTTTTTGATTTTCAAACTGTCATTATTTCCCAGCTGTTATAGCTGAATTTGGAGTACTGTAACTTTAAAGTTAAGATGTTTGTGCCCATTCTTTGTCCATTTTCAGTGTAGTATTATTTTTTTTTTTTTGCATCTTTGTGATGTGATAACATTGCATAATACTCAAGGTTTGATATGATTTTTGCAGACTTATTTTTAACCAATTATTACTAGTACTCCATTCCTCCCTCAGGAATCTGTGTGCGCATCGTACGGCAGTGGACTGAGTTCTGCGTGTGTGGTGGATGTTGGTGATCACAAAACAGCCGTTACATGTGTGGAAGACGGAATCTCTCACAGAAACACAAGGTTTGACTTGTCAATATCGCTGAATTTTTGACAATGAGTGAAGTAGGAGCTTGAGACTTAAACCTTACACCAAGAATTTCCTCTATGTAGTTCTTATTATTACATCTCAATTTATGCATCTTATCTGTGAGTAACTAAAGGAAGATGGCAGTCACAGTTGTATGTGTGACTAGAGAAGTCCTTACTGAAACCAATCTTCTATACATGTAAAACGAGACCTAATCCATGTCTGACAATGAGTGATTTAATGAAATTAAAAGAGAGTGAAATTAAAAATTACATGTGTTTAGTTTTGGTGCTCCATAAATTATTTTCAAATTTTGGATATGTTTTTTACTGAAAGACATTTTTGTACTTTTTCAAATTTCTGTGTGTTTGTGGAGTTTGGGAATGGCGACTTTATTTTGAAATATTTCTAATTTCTATTAATTAGGATCTATTGTATTTTCTTGTGCCTATCTGCTAAATATCATTTATAGTTGTGCCCTTAAAGTCCCTTTATGAAAATCTGATTGTCTCGATACTGCATTTTCACTGCCGATAACTCATCTTTTTACCAGTGTCGCGAAATGTGGCCATGTTTCCCTTGATTGTGACTCCGCAAGCATGTGTTACCTGCTGGGGGATGGTCCTGCGGTGTTGTTGGTACTGCATGGTGGGAACCACTTTGTCAACATTTTGTAGACCGCTGTCTTCTCTTCAGACCTGATTTACTTTAAGTATCATCTTTATATTCTCTGCTAAGAGACAGAAACCTCAAGAGAGTATTTTTATTCCATAGGATCTGTCTGGCATATGGTGGCAGGGACATTACAAGGTGCTTCACATGGCTTCTAGAAAGAGCCAGATTCCCCTACAGGCAGTGTGATCCAAGGAGAATCATGGATACACTCTTATTAGTTGAACTCAAAGAAACCTTCTGTCACTTGGACCAAGTAAGTAGAAAATTGCATCTGCTCCTATGCACCAGATAGTGAGCGAAATAATTCAGGTCATCTTTCATTGGCCATCAGTTCTTTTTCTTTTTGACAGTTTTTGTTTAAATATGTCTCTGATCAGGCCTATCGAAAATAAGTACTTTGCTTACCATAGTGATCATATCAATGATTTGTGAAAAATTTTGAAATTTTCAGTTGAAAGAGGTAACACAAGTCAAATCTAACGGAAACCATTGATATTTAATCTTGTGGGCATAGGGAAATTTTTAACATTGTTTCTTTACAAGGTAGAGCAGTATTTTGCATAGACATGTTTCATTTTGTTTACTAAACAAATCCTGACAAGTAGTACATAGATTAGTATAATTGAATGTCAGCAGAGGTCAAGGGTCAACACAATCATACTTTGAAAATATTATGCAGCTGTGGAAACGGTGGTTGCCCTACGTTCCGACACCCCTATGTTCCAACACCCCTATGTTTTGACACACTTGAATTTCGACAGCAGGGGCTATGACCCTCCAGGGCCCGTGAGTAAGGAGCAGTGTTGGGTTCTAAAACCAATGATATCATGATCTCATTTGGATAAGCTGTTTGTTTATTGACTCCATTGATGTAGATATATTTCGTTTTATAAAACGTGTGTTGAAACTTAAGCACTGCATAATATAATCAGTGCATCATAACTGGGCTGAGTATTAGAGCTGGGATCCAAAGGGGTGTTGGAATGTAATGAATGAGTAGCAACATAGGAGTGTTGGAACTTCGAGGTGTGATTATAGAACTGTAAGCATGGAAACTGGTCATCATGTGAGATAATGTGTACGTCGCAGATCAGCGGTAGTAACTTGTTCACTTTTGAGAAGGTCAAATCAGGTCATATTTGGTTTGCAGTGGCCATAAAATCCAGACACAAGAGCAGATCCCTTTCATTAGCTTCCTGATTTCTTCATGATGAGCACAAGGAAAAGATCAAAGGTTTATGGCTACAGAGAGTTCATCAATGGAAAAATGATTATCTCATTTCCATAGAGGGAAGGATTCATGTTTATTCTGGGTTTTCAGTCTGGTTTGCGTAGCCTCTTTTGAGTCCTTCTAGTGATATACAAGTAGCAGTTTTAACAATGGCTGTGTTCCACCCCTGAAAATTGCTGCACTGGCTGTTAGGTTTCCACGATGTTGTACTCCTACTTGAAATTTGTATGCCGGAAAGCCTCTGGACAAAGTAAATTTTTGCAACTACCTGTTACCTGTAACCTTTGAAATTTGCTACCAAATAATAATAATTCAGCCAACCAATCTGAGAACCTGTTCTTAAAAGAACACATGAATACATCCTTTGAACAAATTACCCTACAATGTGAGAGTAGTAGTAAATATGTTACAGTAAGGTAATGATCTCTGTTAGTAACGTGAATATCGTAGTATTCATAGATGTATATTAAAATTTTGTCCAAAGCTTTTGAGGTCGGAAGATACTCAGGGCTAGGCCGATCCTGATGAGAGTCAATGACACGTACGGAGCATGAACTGTATCTGTAACATTACTCATTGTGTCATTCGAGAGTGAATTGAAGGGTTTGGATAATTATTGGCCGAAAAGCCTTGTCAAAGGCCATGTTTTGCAAGACATTTTGGTCTGCAATTTTATTTGTGGCTGTTCCTTTAACTTAAAATTTGAAACATGCATGATGTAAGTAACATGGAAAATGCCCAACCAAAGTTGCTGCTGTCAATAAATATAAGAAGGGTAGGACATTCTATTGATGTTGTTGATATTAAGACAGTAGGATACAATCAAATTTTTAAAATATGTGTAGCTGTCACATTTTTTCACTTAATCCTAGCAATGTCAATTGCTTCACTAATCTGTATTATCAGCTAATAGTAGCAACATATTTTTATTGTCCTACAAACTCTTCAGTATGTTTTCTTGCACCTTATGTGTGATTCTCTTTTTTCCCCTACAGGATTTTGATGGCCCTCAACTCTTAGATTTCCACGTCAGCTTTCCGAACCAACCGACTTTTATGTACAAAATGAATCTCGGAGAGGAGACCATGATCGCCCCCATGGGACTCTTCTATCCTGATATATTTGGTATCAAGGAGGAGGAAATTATATTCACCCAGCAAAGAAACCAGGGTGACCCAGAGGACATACACGATGAAATATTCTTACTTCAAACACAGACCCAGCCCCAGCAGGTATTACTTGAGATAATTTTTGGCACAGCAGTTTACCTTCTCTCAAGTTATGTATGTGCATGGGTACCAGTGGCTGTTGTGTATTCTAGCCCTAGCACTCTTGCTGAACATCATTACATTAGGACCTGCCATCTGGTTCTAAGAGTGAACAGATGAAGAATTTGTCTCAGACATAAATATCGTAGGTATCATGTAGCAGCTATACATGAAGAAATTTGATGATCAAGCAGTTTAAATCTGTTTGTGGCAGGGTTGTTACATAAGTGGTCAAAACCGGTTTTGACCACAAAGCGATTTAAACCTGGTTTAAACTGGTCAGAACTAGGTTAAAACCAGTCAAAACTGGTAAAAGCCCATAGACCTTCTGTTAAACAAAATATTTTAGGTCACAGCCCATGAGCACACATCAAATCATGTGACCTTGAATGATCAGGAGGCTTTAAAAGATTGAATTTAATTTCTTTGATTGAAAATGTTATTCTTTTGACCAAAATAATTATGAATTAACTATTCTATTAACTATTGGAAAAATTTGAAAAGGTAAAAAAAATTCTACACCTGACATTGTTGGGTCAAATACATAAGTCTGTGCTGTTAGTGTGTGCTGTTAGAGACTGTGAGTAATTGTTACATGTGTCAAGGTTTTCATCACATACCTATTAATTTAAGGTATTTTTCAGATAAAAATAACTGATTCAACTTATAAAAATGTATGCTTGAAAATTTGCTCCTTTAGAAACGAACAGCATTTTGGGCTGTTACAGAAAAAAAATAATAAAGGAGAGGGCCCTCATTACCAATTTCTCCAAAAAAGTAGGATGCAATTTTTAATTTTGACTTAGGCACATTTGTAAACTTGTGTATACAATCCATAATCAAAATCAGGTGTCTGTCACTCTGTTGATGAAAAGCAATGGCTATATAGCCAATAAACACAGGCGTGAGCTTGGTTTTCCAAATGTAGTGAAAGCAAGTTCAGTAATTGAATCAGTAGTGGATTTGTTCCAATTGAATTTAACAGTGTCAAAAAATTACATTGGGCTTTGTGCCTTGCATGTCCAGTGATTTGGCTATCCATATTGGGACAGTTGATACTTTCTAGGTTTTATGTAATTGAGTGGGTAACTGGGAATGTATTCATAATGGGGCTAATCTTGTGTTTGCTTTTTCATTATTTTGAGTTCAAAATACAGTGAGCACCATGAAGAATAAATTTGATTTTAGTTCATAAGAATCCTGTGTCAGAGTTTGTAGTGTAACTGTATCAAACCAATGAAATAATTTTACAACTGCATGACAGCAAGATTGTTGATTTTTAGATGTTTTGACTTTTGAGACTGAAGGGGCAAATGAGAGAGAAGCCTTCAAAAGCCCCCATGGGACTTATTTGTCTTCTGAATCTTTGTGAAATTGAATCAATATTTGGCACATGAGTAACTGGCATGTTTTTTTTTTAAATTCAATGTAAATTGACTTGATTTAAACACTGAAGGGGTTTTGACCAGTTTTGACTAGTAATAGGTGGTCAAAATGCCCGGTTTAAACCTGATGGTTTAAACCGCCCTGGTTTAAATCGAACAACCCTGGTTTGTGGTACAGCGTTTAATTGCTATAGCAGATCTAGCGATTGCTGTGTCACATAGACACCTTCACTTCCACTCATTAAAGTCGTGGAGAGTGCCGTGTAATATTTTAGGAGGTGTCTTCATTAAAAGCGGCAAAATTTCGAGCGAAATTTTAAATTGTGTGAAATCCACAAGAGAATCAAGTTTACCATTAGTTGAAAAGAGATGAACATTACTAGATCATTTAATGTTGATATCGAGTTTTTCGTACTATTTGATTACAATTTAATCAGCTTTGGTTTTTCTGTCACTCATAGACGCCAAAACCAAGATTGGGTGCTATATCTCCAGAGGGTAGTGAAGCAGCCTCTGCCACCCAGAGGTCTGATTCACCTTCAGTTCAGCCTCATCCAGACACATTCATTCAGGAGATATCTCAACCGGTGATCTTTAGGAGAATTTCATCCTCTCAAGAACCAAACAAACTGTTGGGCTTAGATCAAGCAGTCCACTACAGCATCGACAGTTGTGGTACGTCTGCTCCCATCGTGTAGACAGTGAAGCGATTATGTTAGTTTGAAAACAAGATACTTCGATGACATGTGCCGACTAATGCACCTTGAGAGGAGTGGCATTGTCAAAGGTGTTTCTTGGCCGGGGATTCCCTAACGTCAGAGATAAGCAAGACAGAAACTGCAAAGTAGCCTGAATTTGCATTTTTCCAATATCTTCTGATATTATTGAAGTGCATTCTCCAAGTGGGAATGTTCCATAATGCATCCCAGTAGGAATACCCCTAGGTCCATCTCATCGGAATGCCCTAGGTACATCTCATTGGAATGCCCCTAGGTCCATTCAAATAGTAATGCCCCTAGTTCCATCCAAATAGGAATGCCCCTAAATCTATCCCAAGAGGAATGCCCCTAGGCCAGTAGAAATTTCTCTCAATCCATCTTCCATCTCGCACAATGAAAAGTGCTAGCAAAGTTTTGATTCTTCACAAGCTATCTCAAAATCCACAAATTCTGAATCAGTAAAGTTTCTTTCTCTATATCGCAGCCTCTGACGAAACAAAGAAGAAAATGTACAGCAATATTTTGGTGGTCGGAGGGGGCATCAGTTTCTACCAGGGTGCTACTGAGATGCTGCGCCACAGGATACAGTCTCTTATGTCTCCATCTCTGATGAAGAGCGTAGAGAAGGTTGACGTCATCTGTAAAACCAAGGTATTTCTTCTTACCACTAACCATTAAAGTTCACTAATTTGTCGTTGTCCATTGGTTTGATATGAACAGGGGCGCTGCTAAGGTCTATTGAATGCGAGGCACATAGCTCCCATATGTATGTGATGGAAGATACACTAAGCTAAGTTGATATGAAGAATACCTGAAAATCTTTGGCCCAAAAAAACCTCCAAGACTACTGAAAATTTATAACATTTTCAAGTCCATTTGAATTGCACCTGAGAACCTACCTATGCAGTTTTTCCGTTTCCTAACATCTCACCCCACCCTTTTCATTTAAATGTATTCTCAAGTAAGTTTACTATGTGAGTCAAAATACAGTTCAGTGGGATATACCACCCCACCCCCATGGTAGCACCACTGGATGTGCACATGAGAACTTATTCAGTATAGTAGACATCACAGTTTCGCTAATACTGTGAGCCTTCATCTTTTCACAAAATGAATTACAAACATGTTTTACAAATTCAGAGATTATTGCCAAGGAACACAATTTTTGAACACAAAAGAACATGTGGGAGCAATGCCACAAGTTTTTCTCTGTTGACTAAACATTGAAATTTTAAGGTTTTTAGCCAACCGACTGCTGATTTTGTTTTTATGGCTTTGCGTTTTCATATTTAGGAGGTAGGACAGGTGTTACTTTATCTCTGTCTGTGAACCCTCTCAGTGCATAGAGATTTGAATTTGACAGATAAGTTGATAGTTTAGGAGAGATTATTTTATGATAATAAGTAAACATTTCTGGTGATCATATTCAAGGACCTGGATCCAAGGTTGATATGCTGGAAGGGCGGATCAGTTCTGGCTTGTCTTGATACAACACAAGAGCTTTGGATACACCAGCTTGAATGGAAGAAGCACGGACTCAAGGTTCTACGAGAGCGAGCTCCCTTTGTCTGGTGATGTTCATCAATAAGTAAGGAGAGGCTGTCATTTGATAGGAAAGAGGAAGCCTTTGATTTTGGCTGATTGGTGATTTCAGTCCTATTACTAACAGGGAGCTGCATCATCTACACAGTGAGGTTAACATGGCATACTGAGACTCCCAAATAAGAGAGCTTGAAATGCAAGAGGCAAAAGCAGCAACTGATAGTTGCTGGGACTGTTCATACTACCTGTGCTGTCCCCACCCATGTGATACCAATCACACTACATAATTGTTAGCAATAGTGAAAGTACTTCAAGTTTCACTCCACTTATCTCTACCCTGGCCACTTTCTTCTGCAAAAACCATCTTGCCTCCAAAAAGTCATTTCATTCATCAGAATTTGTAGCTCCCATTGTGGTCACCTTCTCACCGAGGCATCGTTCCTCTGTACATGAAGACTATTTTATATTCAGTTACTCTATCTGGTATAAAACATGACCCACTTCTAATCAGGATCTTTGTGGTAACCCAGTATTTAATTGTTACCCATCCATCAGTGTAACAGAAGGAAAGACATAATAGAAGGGAAGAAGAGGATTACCCTGTCAGAGAGGAAAGGGTGGTGTTGTAGGTGCATGTACAACTTATACAGAAGAGTATTGTGATGTACAGTATGTTATATGCTTGATACGCTTTCTCTTCCCATTCTTACCATTAAGACCATCTTTGCACCAATCCTAGTGCCATAAGGTTGGGGAATATTTGCCCTGTAAAACCTTTTTTTTTCTGTGCCCGATGGCAAGAAGTAAAAGGGCTTTAGTATGAAATTGATGCTTTCTGTGCCACACAAAAGAAAGTAAACAAATCTTCTTGGTAAATTGCAGCTTTATTCTTCTAGTACCTGTTCCAAAATCCCACCAGTTTTGCCCATATATCCATTTATTTGCTCTCTGTTACATAAATACCTGAAATATGTTAGGAAATTTCATACGTAATATAATCAGGGAAGGTTGCATGAATGCTAGAATGTTTGCTTGATCATGTAACACATTGTTTGTCACAGTAAGTGAAAATGAATGGAAATATTTACTGTTACAAGAACAATAGCAACCTCAACCTCTGTCATCTAATAGATGTAATTCCTCATTTACAATGTGGGGAACAAAAAAGAAAAAGGATTACTTCTGATGTATGTTTGTTTGAAATGAAAAGATAGAGGATTTAAAAGCTCGTTGCTGATTAATTACATATGTACAAATGTCGAGGTCTCATGAATGTCTTATCAACAACAAAATGTGAAAAAGTAAATGAAAAAGATAAATGAACAAAAAATTATTAATTACAACATGGACCGGACTTGTTATAATCAAAACATCTTTACAACATCTCAAAAAAGGCTGGAAAAGCCAAACAATAGTACTACCAAACAAAGCATACTTTTCATTAGAAAGAATGTAGGAAATGTAGGTTGTGCTTTTCCAGTCTTTTGGTTTGTCTGGCAGTGTTTGCTTCAATCCTAGTAGATCCACACTGTGGGGTTTTACTACTTGGATGTCATATGTCGCCAAACATTGCTTCATCCCAGTCAGCTAGACTGTATCAATATGGTGGACTAAATCTATGCGTTCCATTACTCCTGGCAAAGAGAACCTAATATTTAAGTCATGTGGCAGTTACTGAAATGTTACATTACCCAAAAGTCTGCACTGAATTTAATGAAATCCAACAAATGATAAGGTGACTGAAGAAACCGTGATTACTTGCCAATGTGTTGATCCCTCCATTAAGTCATTTTGGAGTCAAAATTTTTGAGAGAATATAGAATTCTATATTCTTTTCTATATTCCATTTTTCTGTAAAATAATTGTCAGATTATGTCTGACTTTCACACCACCACCATTGATGCATTGTGGACATTGCTTTACTAGTCTTAACCAAAATTAAATGCTACTTTTGCAGAGAACACTCCATAAATTCTTCTCTAGATTAAACACATGATATTAATTAATTTCCAACCTGGTTCGTACCGATGTATTTGCGCTCTTTCATTATTAATGGGTTTAACATTATTTGAGCGAAGAAAACTACTTCACTGAACATTTCACTGCTGGAGTCAACATTCCATCACATTTAGGTCCAACATTATTTGCACATGTCAACAATGAACACACCTAACCTAACCATCTTCATCCATTTGGTATTCACTTTTTGATATTACTTGAAAATGATATTACCTAAGGTTTAACAAAGTTATTGAATTCCTTTGGGATAACAAAAATCTGCAATTACATTGGGCCAGGGTTGCTTCTGAGATGAGTTCATTTAGTAGCTTGGTAATAATCTCATGATACAGTCTAGCTGATGTGGTAGCCCACTATTTGTTGAACAAATAATGGGCATTTACCTGTAGAAAAAAAAAGCAAAATAGATGGATTAGTGTGCAATACAAAGAGCCATGAGTTTAATAACAACTATGTTCATCTGGAGTCCATGTTCCCTTTTTGGTTTCGATGATAATCGTAACCTTTGTAATCATGCATATGTGTGTATGTATGTATGTGTGTATGTATGTATGTGTGTGTGTGTATGTCCGTGACGCCCTACCTTGTAAACACGCTATCTCAAGAAGGGAAGCTTGGACAGATCTCATATTTGGTATGTAGGTGTACCATATTGAGAAGGAGAACCCTATTGTTTTTGGTGGAGGTCAAAGGTCATTTAGGGTTAACAGGGGTCAAATTGTGAAAACCTTGAAAACTCAATATCTCAAGAAAGGAAGCTTGCAGAGATCTCACGTTTTGTATGTAGTTGTACAATGTTAAGTATAGGAACCATGTTGTTGGTGGAGGTCAAAGGTCATTTGGGGTCAACAGAGGTCAAATTATGAAAACCTTGAAAACACGATATCTCAAGAAAGGAAGCATGTAGTGATCTCATATTTAGTGTGTAGGTGTACCAATTGAGAAGAAGAATCCTTCTGTTTATGGTAGGGGTCAAAGGTCATTTGGGGTCATCAGGGGTCAAGTTGTGAAAACCTTGAAAACACGATATCTCAAGAAAGGAAGCTTGTAGAGATCTCATGTTTTGTATGTGGTTGTACCATGTTGAGTAAAGGAACCCTATCGTTTTTTGTGAAGGTCAAAGGTCGTTTGGGGTCAACAGGGGTCAAATTGTGAAAATGTGACAAATGTGACACATACTACTGCTACTGTATCAGATTCAGAAAAAAATTTCTCTTAAATAGATCATCGAAACCACAATGCATTTCTGCATTCTGGTTTAAATAAAAAAGTCATGAACTCTATGAATTTATTTTCTTGTTTGCTATGCCATACGCAAACTCTTTCATTATGGTATAGACTTGATAAATTTGTTCTAGTGCTTACGTTCAATAATATCTGATTAATAATAGCATTTGGTCAAAGCCATCATTGGTCAGAGTATACAGAATGAAAAGGTGAACATTTAATTTGGTTGTTAGTCCACAGAGTTGTCTCCAATGCTGGCATTAAGTTCTTCAGTGAAGAATAAGGTGTTTCAAATGAAGAAAGTATGAAAATGGCAACACAAAAAGCAAGGAGACAATAATCATAGTTGTGTCTGAATGTGACTTTTGTTTTTGTACAAGTAGATGAAAGTGGCACCATGCTAACCTGTACACAGTTTATGCCATACAGTATTTGACTGTTCAGAATTGCTTAAACATCTTGGTCATCTACTTCAGGTATCTCAAAGGCAGGTGCCCATCAACCCAGACTGTTCCAATTCTCCCAATGAATTACTTTGATCTCCTTCCACAGCCTTTCTAAAACCTTGTGCAAACACAGTCCTAGTTCAAGTGGCCACGAATCCCAATGAGCATGCAAGGATTACATGTGTAATCAAAACACTTAATGCCCGTGTGTATGCTTTGTGATATGAGCTACTCTGCATCTTATGGCTTTGCTGTCAATCAAAGAGCAGAACCGACTGAGACTTTTGCTTACCCAAAATGTAGCTTGGGGTAACGAGTGTCTCTAAAAGAGCTGCAATAACCCTGGCCCTTCAGCTAAAGTATCACTGATCTAGCAGAGCTTCCCCCCTCCCAACTGATTACACCCCAAGAGGGAGAGAAGACACAGACAAGGGATGAAATGACAGGATTGCATCTCAATTTGCAAACCTTGAAAGCCCAATTGCTAATCATTCTTGCATAACTTTTGCAGTATGCTGGGAATCCATTACTTTTTCTAGTCCTACCTGAAAATTCTCTTGACCTGTATGAAGTCGAAGCCACAAGGTTGCTTGTGGCACATAACAACTTTTTCACATAGCACCTATTCAAAATGGGTTTACTGTACCCCTTTGCAAGACTTGATTAGCAAAAACTCACACTATGCTCACACTATTTCGTACTTTGCATGTGATCCTCCTGTTGAAGCTGTTAGTTTCTAAACAGTTGTAAGACTTGAAGCTGCTGAAATCAAGTCTGAGATAATCAACTATCAAGACCAAAGATGGACTAAATTCAGCTTAGAATGATCGATTTACCTTCCTCATCCACCACCAGCAGCAGGGGGTGGAGCAGGACCTGAAGCTCCAAACCTGAAACCTCCCATCCTTCTCCTTGGTGGTCCTGGAGGTGGACGGCTGTGGGTGAAGTTAAAAACATTTATTGCAGACAGATGTCATTTGGAACTGTAAGACCCTCTACAAATTTACAAAAGGATGGTTGGGGGGTGGAGAATTTTTCTTAAAAGGGTTGAACTGCATCATCACTACATTAATGTACTAATCCCATGATCCCTTTCTGCTCTTGTCATGATTCCATGCACGGTAAATCAACGGGCAATGAATGGGCAGAGTTATGTGTAAAGTATTTTACATGATAAACTTCAACTATCTTAGAAATATTGATAACATTTTTACAATAATGTGTGTTAGTAGTATAGTTTACATATAATACTAAACAGCATCTTCATACTATGATGTTTTATTTCTGGTATTTGCTGCTCTGATGATGATAGCGAATGGATGTGCATCTCATTCTACAAAAAAGATAGCTCAGCATATGGCACTGCGGGATAAAGTGTGTCTATTTACTCATACTGTAGTTGCAAGAAGCCACACTGGGAGACTGAAATCAGACAAAATGTCCCCTCTCCATCTGCCACTCTCAAAGTTGCAGAAGTGCAAATGCTAAATCCATCCTGAAGACTGTTACACAGCTTTGTCAATTACATCCCGACCTGAGAGTCAAGTGTGAAATAAGATACTGCTGGCACGGATGGACCAAACAATGGCGAGGGTACACAACAGAGTGCAGTACTGTGAATGTAATACTTCCTGCCTTGCTATGATGAAGGATCAACAATGTACTTGGACACTTGTAGGAAAAGAAAGCAACATTTAGACTTTGAAGTTTTTACTTCCATGAAAGTGACATACAATATGTAAGGTAACTGAATTATAGATGATGAATACTATACAACAGCTGTAATGCAAATGCTCTGGATCAAGGAAATACAGTTATTATTACTCTTCAACAAACCTCACGTCAGCTTAGACCAGGGTTGTAGCTACAATCTTGGTCAAAATACCTTGAGACACCCCGTGCACCCGTTCAATGCTGGCTATAGGATTGCTGCTCAAATGGTACATTCACTTCCATAGCGCTTCATTGGAAAGGGGCACGGCATTTCATGTTATCCTCTCATCTAAAATTCAGTATTATGTTTGCAACATACGACAAAGTGTCCCAACAATTTTGTCCAAGACTGTAGACAAACTTCAGTGCTGGGCTCCAAACAGGGGAACCACCTACTTCTGTTGGCATCCAAAAGTTTACATTCAGACCTCTGGTGGGGTCCTGGGGCAACAACTACACTGGGGTCCAAGAAGCACCGCGCCCTTGAAGTGGTCTATGTTTTGCGAGCACTGTTTAAAGGATAGTATTCACAAAATCTTTGAATGCTAGCTCAAGAGGCCATTTCTCCCATCATATTTACTACATTTTGCGAAGTTAGTGCCGGGCAGCAAGGAGTCAACTGATAGCAAATGCCTGGTGGGAATAACTAGTCCCGGGTGGGACTTCTGTAACTATTCCACTGATGCAACCCTGGTTGAGACTGTAAGAAGATTAAGGAGGCTAGATGCATATATACTTATGATTCTCACTTCACAAACGCAAGGTTGAGAGAGTCGATGTGTGTTTCATATCTGACATGGAAAGACATCTGTGTGAATGACTACTGGAGAATCATCTGACTTCTTGTTGACTTTGATGACACTGACAAGCTGGTGCGTCTAAATGTCCTAATGTTCTAAATGTCCAATCACTGATTTCATCTTTTCCTTTAGATGTAAACTTGCACACTAGAATAAATTTATTCACAGTACTCTTACCCTCCTCTACTTGAGGACTGGTAGGATGATTCACACCCACGTCCTTTACTGGTAAGATCGGGCTGAAATGAAATGAAAGAATACCAGTTGAAGGTCATATGACATGCATCTAGCAAAGAAATGGCTTCATTCAGAGGCTGCAGAGTGCAACAGTGAATGGCAATCCACTGGGTTTGCGTGCATATTTATTGCCGTTTTGGAGATGCTGTGTGGCTTTTTCAAATTTTTATGAAAACGCAAAAATGATGATGTAGAATGTTGCACAGAGTCAGTATTTCTTTTATTTGACCTCATGATTACTTGGCATATGGCTTACATATTGGAAAGTGATATCAATATTTCTAGAGAAGACGATATATATGCTTCCAAAATAAAACCCCATGGGCATAAAATTCTCAATTGTCCTTGAAATAAAGGACAAGTAGACAAAAGACTCTGTCAGTAATTCAAAGGTGTTTCCTTTTGTCACATGATTTTGTCACATGACTTTCTAAACAACACTATTCTCAATAAAGAAGACATGCAGAATGAATTTGATTCACTTTAAAGAGAATAGTTTTTTACCACATGGCTTGGCAAAATCAGCTACACTCCACTTTCATTCCATTGAAACTTGCTGGTGTTTGCTGATGTTTGCTGGTGTTTGTTCATTAAAACATCTAATGTCAGTCAACTTCAATCGCTGTCTTTCCAGAGATTTACGTTGAGACTTTTATGCCAGTAATTGTAATGGAAAATTCACTTTAATTTCAATTTCTCTTTAATTTCAATTTCTCTTTGGGACACAAGATGTCACAGTGACAGAAAAAGAGTGAGGGTGAACTAGATCTGTTCTTGTGTTCTTGGCAAACCTTCAGTAAGGGCTTAACACACACAAATCACAGACCGGCATGAGATTTTGTCTGAATCTTCCTACTTTGGGATTCCTAAGATGATAAGTGATGGGAAATCTTACCATGAACATTGTCTTAAAGCTGAAATGACAAAAAGATAAGAAAAGAGCTGTTTAAATGTTCATCATTTCAAGACTTTTGATCAAGATTTAGACAAAAGCATTAAGGGTTGTTAAATGTAAACTCTGCAGGAGTCAGTACGAAGTGCACTGCAGAGAGGCATTACCAGTATACACTAGAAAGAGACATGCTACAAACATTTAAATAGCTTCAATGTTTGCAAGAGTGACACAAAATAACCTAACATTCTGCAACAATCTCTATGCACCACAAATCTCTCAGAAACTTGAAACCTTGTTGAAGGTTTCTTTCACAGTAAAGAAACCCAAACATTACACTGCAAGACATTTTGCAGAATACCATTCAGATACAATTTTTAAACCATAATTGGGAGCCTTATGTAATATGGGCAGCCTCAGTTTATCTCAGTTTATCAATGCTGTGAAAGAGAACAGTGTACATACAGACACATGGTCTGGTTCATAGCTGAAGTGAATGTTCTATAATACCAAAGGAATTTGTTGTTCAGAATTGATTTTTGGCAAGTGCTTAGTACTTAATGACTAAAAACGTTTCAACAACTCTACTTTTAATTTACGTGTAACTTACAACAATGTGATGAATTCAACCAATCCCCAAAATGCTTCCGGAATAAAAGACAGCCTCCATGGTGACCTACTGTCACATACTTGACCTGTTTAAAATTAAAAAGAAGGTAAAACGTAATAGTGGTACCTTCATTCAACATGATTATGAGATATGTTTATTAATGTTATGGGCGCAGCAATGTTACTCACTGATCTCAATGATAATGGTCATGATACCATACATTAAGAATGCAGGCTTTGCAAAGCCTGTCCATCTTTGATTCTGCATCAAAACATGGAAGCAACTTGACTTCAACCAGACCACCATGATCATACTTTACTGTAGTACCCTTAGTATTACCTTAAACGTACTATGTAAAATGTACTACTCTGTAGAATGACGATGCTGCTTTTGGTGCCCAATATTACATTTTGGCAAGCAAGGGATAATCAGAATTGATAACCACAAAATTAAGCAACAGAGTGCAATGTTAACTTGTGTCTGAAAACCTCACTTGATTAGGCCCATAGCAAAGTTAGTCAAACAGCTAAGGTTGCAGGCCCTGCAGGGTTGTCAGGGGCAGCACTAACTTAAAGAGGCCCATTGAGTTGTTTCATGAAATTCACTACATTTTTCTAAACCTGTCAAGTTCAGTTGCCTTAACATGTGTATTTCAAATAGTCAAACTGAGAGGATCCCAATGTTTCACATACAATGGAATGTTAATGAGTGAGTAATAAATGATTTTATTTTTTTTAAATTTGTGATCAGACATTTAGTACTCATTCAAATACAAACAACCAGTACAAGTAAGGGTCAAAAGTTCCAAAATTATGAGTGTTCATATATGAATGTGAAACTTGACTAATTATGCTAATTATAGGTATTGTCATGTGTTTATACCCTTCAAAATCACCACAAATTTATTGATATCAACTCAATGAGCCCCTTTAAGGAAAATGTTGGGCAAGGGATAAAATGAGTTGCATACAGTACAAAAGGCGGTTAGCAATACGGGAAGTGTGGTTGGGCATGTGGGGTCGGGCACACACACCTGTAACGTGGTTTGCATATTACAAAGCGTGTGGAAAATTACAGGTCTTTCATGTAGGGAATATATGATTTTCTGATTACTAACTTGCCAATTTCTAGAAAATATGCTCCTCATTCACCCCCTACAGAAATTTATACCTTTAAATGCAGTTTCCCAATGAATACAAAAATACCAATCAGAAATATGAGGGGACTAGTCCCCAAATCCAGAGCTTCTATGATCCCACCAGTGATGGTTGTGATATCACATGGCTGTCATACAGTAGAACTTCAAAATATTGAATACAACAGAGCTGGGAGTTTAATCCAATGATATCGGCATTAGGCAGTGTGTCCAGAATAACTGAACCCTACTTGGCAAACCCATACCAATTAGGCTAACCAACTTGCCCAAAATATGTGACATGGTCTGCTAGGTTCACATTTATATATTAACAGGACTTTTGGTAAAAGCCTATGTTGGTCCTGTGTTATTTCTTTGCGGTTAGTATTAAAGGCAATGGTATAGAAAGGTAGCCATTGACTGCACAGGACTCGAATGTGCATCTAGCTTAACATTGACAGCACAACTTTTGAGAACTTAGGTTTGGCAGATTGAAATAGTGAAGCATGACAGCGTTTTCTGTCATTTCCACACAAAGTCAACAGGGTGCACACTTGATGTAGAACTTGGGGAGAACTAATTTTGTTTTGGGTTGTTGAAAAGAAGGCAAAATAACTTCATCTTCAGTGACACAATTTTTCATTGGATGAATACATGTTCGAGACAATAGGCCTAACAATTACTGATTCATAATAAAGCGTTCTAGCTTTTGTAGGTCTGCCACAAAGTTGATACAATTTCCTGAGGTACGTGCTTGACGGTCTACCAAAAATACAGTAATTTTATAAAGAATACGATGTTCCAATCCTTGGCCTGGTTGGTTATGTGGTGACTTAGGCCAATACTTTTGGCTGAGTCCTACCACAAGTTATAGCATGGTTTATAGCAGGTTTAAATTAAGTGTTCTACAAGTAAGTAATTACCCTAACTGCATAACCGAACTGTTGGGCCCCGCATACAGTAGGTCTTCATTTTGTAGCACTGCCACTTTGCTCACTTCAGTAGGCCTATCTGAACTCAAGAACGTATGTAGCCTATACTATAGTTCAGTTTAAAAAAAGGATCAGGAGGGACAATTAAGTCCCCATCAAGGACCATGAAAAAAAGGTGACAAAAATCAAACCCGGTCACAGATCCTAAAGTACTTGTCCAGTGCATTCTCAAACCCATTTACACTTCTTGCCATCACTACATCCTCAGGCAACCCATTCCACTCATTCACTACTCTCTGAGAAAAGAAGTAATGACAAATATTGATCCACTTTGAACCTTCTGGAGTTTAAGACAATGACCTCTAGTAATTTTACTATTAGCAAACTTGAAAAAATCAGAAAAAGATAAATTATCAAATCCCCACGTAATCTTCTCAGCTCAAGTGAAGTGAGATTTAAAAGACGTAACCTGCTGTTGTATGGGACACCCTTGAAGGCCCTAATCAATCTAGTAGCCCTGCACTGGCCTTTCTCAAGTAACTCCTTATCTTTAGAAAAATATGGGTTCCAGGCTTGAACAGCATACTCTAAATGAGGTCTAACCAACTGCCTACAGAGTCTAACAACAATCTCTTGCTTAAGGAAACTGAAATTTCTCTTAATCATACCTAAAATCCTATTTGCTTTTTTAGCTGCTTCAACACACTGCTTAGCTGGCTGTAAAGAAGAATCTATGTGTACACCTAAGTCCCTTTCAACAGAAACCTCTTGCATTGACTGTCCATTTAAAGTGTACGAATACCTAGGATTGTTATTGCCAATATGCATTAACTTGCATTTATCAATATTGAACAACATTTGCCACTCCTGTGACCAAGTGAAAACCCTGTCTAAATCCTTCTGAAAACTTTTTGAATCACCATCAGAGGAGACCTCAAAATACAGTTTGGCAAAGAAGCAAACTTCTTGGCTCTACACACAATATCAGCATCAATGTCATTAATGAAAGCAATAAACAGGAGAGGACCCAACACAGACCCCTGGGGGACCCCACTAGTAACCTCCTGCCAAGAAGAAGCCCAACCATTTAAAACCACCCTCTGTTTCCTATTACATAACCAATTCTGAATCCAGGTCAGTAGATTACCACAGATACCCATACTCTTTAATTTAAGCAAAAGATGCTGGTGGGGAACCTTATCAAAAGCTTTCTGAAAATCCAGAAAAACAACATCAACATACTTCTGCTTACCCAATGAACTAGTAACATCTTCCATGAACTCCAGTCCAAAATATTGGTGAGGCACAACCTTTTTTGACAAAAGCTATATTAAGACATTCTGATTAAAGAATAACTACTGAAGAAACTAACCATAGACCATTTAACAATCATGAGATTCCATGACCTTACAAACAACACTAGTGAGACTGACAAGCCTGTAATTACAGGGCTGTGACTCATCTCCCTTCTTAAAAATTGTGGTGATGTGAGCAAATGACCTCAACAAAATTGGATAGATTGCATCTATACTACAGCCGTATGTGGCCAGACCTATACTACAGCCGTATGTGGCCAGACTCTTTCCTCCTTTAGAGTAGGTCTACTCCTTTCGTCTATGCTAATCATTATTATTGATATGTCTCTTTCCTGATCATTTTCCTGGGCTGTACAGTAACTAACTTGTTAAGAGACGTTTAGAGCAACGTGTATTCTAAGTAAGTTAGATCTAAGCTATACAAGTAATATCTACGTCAGTTAGACCAAGGCTATAAAAGTAATACCTACGGTCACAACGTAAGCCGTCATCAACCCGTTCCATTGACATTGGTATCATATGTATAGGCTATGCCTATAGCCTAACTTAGTAAGACCTAAGGTTAGGCTCATTGCAACTTCACGTTAGTCAGTGCGCCTGTAACTGCCACTGTTCTATTCTAGCCTGTCTGAAGGACTCACCGTTGGATAGATAAACCATCCCTCAGATTTCTTTAAGGCACCTTGTCTTCAAAAAGCAATATTTGACGAACAGCCTCCCGACAAGCTGTATGATCGGAGAAAAAAAATCAAATTAGGCTTAGTCTCACACTGCGTTTGTTGTTATCATAACATTAACAAAGTGACGTTAGCACTTCGTACTAACGTAATACCGTTTTCGCAGACCGTATACTTATGTGTAGCAAATAGAGGGGAACAGCTGCATAATTGCGTAATATGTGCACTCGAGAACTTTCCATGACACGCTCAACGGGACCAAAGAGTTGGAAGTGGATCCTCTTCAGTAGTGTGTTTGAAAGGGGGGGGGTTCCTCAATTTTTCTCCCCGCAATTTTTCAATTAATGAGAATTATTATCATTAGTTTGGATTGCTCTTATCTAGAATAGTTATGCTATCGTAATTTTCTGAAACGTTCATTCAACAGTTTTCTTTTTCTAACTTAACAAGTTTAAGGGCAAAGGAGGGCAAAAGCCCCATAAGATGCCCTGTAATCTAGACCCCCCCCTCAGAAAAAAAAAACCTTAACGAAACTAATATCCAACAAAGCCCAGCATAATCAGATTCTGCCACAGTCACAATAAAACTTATCAATGTTACCTTTGAAGCTATTTACTGAAGTGGAATTTACAACCCAACCAGGCAGACTATTCGACTCATTGACAACTCTATGAGAGAGGCTAAACTTTCTCACATCAAGCCTAGAGAATCATTTCACCATCTTCTTACAATGACCACGAATACGGGAATTAGAACAAACCTTTAAGTAATCACAATTAGACAGAGAATTCCTACCAGATATGAATGTAAAACCTGCAACATACCCCCCTGACCCTTCTTAAGGAGTAGTAAGTCCCAGACATTTAAGCCTATCATGGTAAGGGAGATGATGTACATCGGGAATAAGCCGAGTGGCCCTCCTCTGAACTTGCTCTAAAATAAACTTGTCCATTTCATAATAGGGACTCCACACCTGCACAGCATAGTCAAGATGCGGCCTAAACAACTGCTTATACAGATTCAACACAATATCTTTACTAAAATTACTAAAATTCCTCTCGATCAATCCGAGCACCCTGTTCGCCCTGGCAACAGCACCTTCGCACTGTTTAGAAGGCTTCAGATCACTTATAATGATAGCACCTAGGTCTTTTTCTGAAGTCACATTACTCAAAATACTACCAGCCATGATAACGATAACAGGTTCTGTTCTTTTTGAGAAATTTGCAACTAGCGGGTCACCTTAAGCAAAGTCTGGTGCAAAATTTTCCATCTACTGCAGTCAAGTTGAAAAATTCCAACTGGTATGTAAGCTACTTCCTGACTATGCTCACTCCTAACCTTAAATATAAGAAATTCAAATGGAATTTCAGATCATTTTTCAATTACAAGGTAACCTCGAATCTGGTACAATAAGTGGCTCTTTTGAAGTCATAAAATGTGCTAGCCTGAGACTTAGAAATAAAAAATTTCTAACTGGTATTTCACATTTTCCGACTACCGTACGTGGCTCTGAGGTTTTTTCCTTTATTTTGAGGGTCGCGACGGCCCTAGAGTGTATATCCACAATTCATTCAAATAGGTCTACACGATCACCAACAGAATTTTGACTTCAGTTCTCTTTTGGGGGAAATTTAAAATTTGGTGGTGTATTTATGGGGAGGGAACATGCGTCAATCCATTACATTCTTTCGTCCATTAACATAACACGGCAAAGAAAACACTGCGCGCAAAACTCGGGTTAAATGTTGGCATTTGGTATGTTTAGATGAGTCTAGCCTTGGTATATAAACACCTAAATTGTTCACGCAGAGTTCCCTTATGAGCATTTATCAGCCTAGCGATTACATCAGTCACTCACCAAACCGTGGGCGATATTTGTAACAATGTCCCTCTGCTATTCAAAAAGTGAGCTAAAACATTTCTCTTTTATCAAATGTGGAGGGGAATTTGATAGTACGTCCCCACCTATCGAAATGTGGGGGCGTGTCCCCTCTTTCCCCAGGATTGACGTCCATGGTTGCGGGATAAGATGAAGGGGAAGGGAAAAGATTAAAGACTCTCAACAGGGGTTGGGCCAGGTGAGGACAGGGGCACTTCCCCCCGTAGGGGTTGCTTCCCCAATTGGGTAGTCCTAGTCGATACTATAAGAATGCAGTCCACCCAGCGGCTTTTTTCGCTCTCCAGAGGGAATATTCCCGGTAATCAACACAATTTTCGGCGCTCTTCGCCCGCTCTTTGTAGAATCCCCCAGGGTTTTCAGTAGTTCCATCCCACATTACTAGACAGCACAGGTCCTGCCCACCTTTCCAAGTTATACATGTATAGGCAAAGCAAATAGTTTATGTAGGCCTAGAGGTAATTTCATCCCTAGTCATGCTGTTCTCTCATGCGTTTGCCATGCGATACGTCTATATAGTGACATGGAGGAGGGAATTCCGACGTGGGTAGTATGCCCGATGGGACCCAACTGAGAGGGCAATGATTGAACTACATAAACTACTTTTAATGAATACCGATATTCTACAATATTACTGACGGATAACTAAGTAATTTCGCGCGCTTTGCAAATTTTCACTTAAGATTCCAGGGAAAAAATAAATCAGCGCTAAACTTCCTTCCTCTGGTATAAACTTTCTATGAAAATGGCATGAAACAAGTACTGTTTGCTTTCGCGATCATCTGAAGCAACCTTCTTGACCAACTGATTGGTCTCGTGATGTTTAACTTACAGCCCTGTCAACCGTTGACGTAACACAATTTCTTGGGGGGAAAATGATTGGCTGGACGCGCACCCCACCCCCGCATGTTGAGGTCACTGATTATTATTGTACTTTGGGGAAGTAAGAGGAATCGTGGGGCCTAACAATAATTTCATGCAACTTGGCCAAGAAAAAGTAACAGTGTAATTCTCGGGGCGCTCTCGAAGAGCGGAGAAAAATAGTATGCAAATTCACAATGTGATTTATCATTATTTCACTATTATATATTGTGCTTGAAACGAAAACGCCGCAACTTCCTAGTCGCCCGGAGAACAGTTAGCAGAAAATTTTACATAGCATTTAATTTACATATATCTGGGGCTCTACTCCAATTAAATGTTCGCTTGTGTCGTCTTTGATAGATTTTCGTATTCCATCCACAGTCTCGAACCGACGCCTTCGTTTTGATTAAAATGGCGTGAATTTGATCACACATGTGATGTAAATTAAAAATTGATATTGTTGAATTTCTGCATTGTGATAGGCATAGTTGATTACTTTGCACAAATAAAAAAGCAGTCCCGATAGACTCTTACAAATCAAAAGCTGTAAGGTGAAAGTGGGCCAAAATTTAAAGTACGTGTGACATGAAAAGCACATTTGGAGGATTTAGCGATATTAATCATTACCACTAATGGAAATAGCCACAATTTCAAAAGGAATTGAGAATCAGTGTTTTATGCCACGAGGGTTTGATTTTGGAAATATGTACTGTCTTTCTTAGAATTAGTGTTATCACTTGACAATGTGTGAGCCAGCTAGATGAAGATTAATTGGAAGACAAAGTATAAAAGCCTAACAAAAGAAACAATTGTTACTGTGCAAGAGTCCACGTCATCTGCCTTGCATTTTCATTATACTTTGTAAGACCACATCTCAAAAACGATAACTATCATAACACAATTCCAATGGATTGTCATTCCATGTTTCACTATGCAACCTCTAAACTAAGGCTGATTTACTAAGCCAGTATATCATGATCACTCAGTCACAAGTAGAGCTATGCCACCTACATCTATACACACATGCAAATCAAGCTGATATACTAACACATAAAACGTTTCACCGAAGGACTAGACTATTGTGTAGTGCTCTTGATGTTACCTTAAATCGCACATCTTGGCCAACACTTGTGTGTGTGCTACAAGTGTTTGTCTCTGTTTAGTTTCAGTGTAGGAAGACAACTGTAATGCAGTCAGACCACAGAGCTGTACAAATGTAGATTAAAACTCCCTCACGGTCAGACCCCAGTGGAAAATGAAAAAGTGGGGCCTACGTAACAGGTATGTTCATCCTCCCCCCCCCCCCAAAAAAAAAACGAAAAACATGCCAGTGCTCCAGGTATAAATGAGTGAGGACGCAAATTTTACGTATCATCTCAATCCATCTGATATCCATTATCACAGATTTTCTCATAAATCGAGAAACTGCAGATCTAAGATCCTTATTTCAAGACTAAGCAAATGATGTTAGAACACCACTCGATCAGGCTCCCCCAATTTTCTCTTTGCCCAGAACGACAGAAGAACACTAATAGTTACATCATGACGATGAAGCAATGCCCATTTATTTATTTATTTATTTATTATTTATTTATTTATTTCTTTATTTATTTAAACCTGATTTCCAGAGGGTGACTCAGTTAGCCGTGGCTAATCTTCCCCGAGGCCCTCAAAAAATTTTACATAATGGTAAAACGATTCAAACAAAAAACAACAATCATAAAAAGGAAAATTACAAAAAAATAAAAAATTAAAAAATCACTTAAACAAAACCAAAAATATGGTTACCTTTGCCTTCAGATCACCCAGGCCTTCTCCAGCAAAAACTTATCGACACGCACCCAGTTGTATGAGGGTTTTTAAACTTCACCAATTTTATATCATTAATTGTTCATACAGGGGACGGTCTACCTCACATAACAAAAGGGCATTTTTGAACCATGATACCTTTAATTAAGTGAAGACAGCCTTTTCAGCGCCGACAGACTCCATTCCTATTACTTTCCCATGCTCTAACTTACTTGGCCTACTTTGTCAGCAATGGGCGTGGTCTTATTGGAAGACAATATTTTGATTGGTTGAAAGCTTACAATCGCAACAACTACACGCGATACCAGAACTCCTCCAAGTTGTCTCATGGCCGAGTTGTCTCGAGGCCGAGTTCTCGGGACCGAGTTGTCCGTAAAGCCGTAGAAATAGATAACGCTAACAGTACTCACACACATAGGTATATGATGAATGCATTATGCCGCGTTGTAACTTTGACTGTTCAATGATATGTATGAAGAATGGCTCACTCACTAAACTTTTGTCGTGCTGTTGCATACAGCAATGAGCTGAACTGCGTCAGTGTCACCGAATGCAGGCCTTCTGCGATTGGATTTGCTGGTAATTCGTAGTGAATTTTCAGTGTGCTTTGATTTTGAATACTTGAGATACGATATGGTATTTCCAAGTGATTTCCAAACCGATAAAGAGATAAAGTTATATATTTGTGATATTGCTAGCACGCCACTTCGTTTGTACATAAGTCGATGCAGGGCTAGTTTTGCGAAATTCCAATTACACAGTACTCAACCATGTGCGACTAGACCCACGACTTGAGGATTTTATGTACATACCATCTCTTCCCGTAAAGACATCACGTAAAACTCGATGAGGTTCCAAATTTAGAATCCGTGACCACACGCTCAATCTTCGGACACCTGTGAGCCGAAGCCCCTCTTGTGGTGTAGTGGGTTAGGGACAGGACTGTTGAGCCAATGTTACTCTACCGCATGGGTTTGAATGCTCTTCTAACCTCTTCCCTTTCGCAGGTTTATCTGCTGTCATTTCTCTCCACAGGCTTACACAGGATGTTTACAACTTTGTGAGATAGGAAGGGAACAAAAAAAAAAAAAAGATCTCCAAGGAAAATAACAAAAAAACTTAAAAAAGCTGACACAGACCCTACAGTATTAGTGACTGTTTTAGTTGTCTGATAGCCTTGTTGATGTCACTTGTGGTCACAGAGTCAAAATTCGTACCTAGATTGGTATTGGAGTCGGGAATTTTTGCCGTGCCCTTTTCACTTTTGTGAAGTTCAAAACCTGCTGATTTAAGTGCAGGTATAGTAAGTGCACCTAGAATGACATATCCCCAAGAATGCGGCACCCCTAGCTATTCCTGAAACTGTATTACTTTAGACAACCTAATCTATTTTATTGAAAATGAAAAAAGAATGACATCATTTCTTAAACATAGTATATTGCTGATGAAGCCTGTCACATCTCTGCTGCTTTGATGAGGCTTTTCCACCCTTGCCTGTAGGCTAGGCTTTGTATCCTACTTTAAAATTTCACTTCAACAAAACAACCCAGAATACACCTCAAAGTACCACCATGTCTCCAAAATGATTATCCACCTGCTAGATACATATACCCCATGGCTAATGCTACTCTGCCATTTGTCTTTCATAGGACTCCACAAAAGTTACGATGTGTCAATTAAGGTGCATAAAAATAGTTCTAACGGCAAAATCCTGGGTTCACATTGTGCTCGAATATAAAATGAGAATTTACAGCACAGAAAATTTTTTCATATCATTACATTTGTGAGCAACTGCTTGTACTAAAACCCCATCTAAATGAGTGTTTTGGATTTTTACCAACTGAATATTCTTCAATTAAATCCTGAGGTGCATTAGTCTAGGTGCAACCATACTACAGCTACAGAATGACACATCCCCATACAGAATGATGCATACAAAGAGGAATTTCTAGTCCTTGATGGGGTCGCCCAGTGGTGTTCACCATAGCTACAACCCTGCTCGCAACCTGAAGATTTGAAAAATGAAATACTGTAGGAAATATTTGTAGCAATGGGTTGTGACATATTACAGACAAATCCATTTCGTTCCTTGTTACTGATGTCATTTGCAGCACAGCTCTTATCTAGCATTTGGTGAACCTTAAAGAGAAAGGTCCTTGGGATATCTTTATGAAAATGAGGCAGAAGTATTTGAGAAACATCTTCTCAAAGTTTCGTTCCAAAATATAGTTTTCTTCACCAAGCAGGTGCTATAATATATTTCCTTGTTTTTTTTACCTGCAGTATATAATTTCCATCAATGCATACACTCTTGTACACAATGTGGGTTGACTTTGATGGGATGTGTCATGCAATGATATTGTTAATACTCTAGTTTGAATCCATGTATAACTAGAGGCACAGCAGAAGGAAAAAAGTATTGAGGGTCTGCATGTTGGTAGGAGTATCTAAGAGGAGTGCCACAATTGGTTGGCACGGTGTGTGAAAGAAACTTTTTGGCCTTAGAACTACCCAGATGGACGGAAACAGCAGCATTTTCCAAGTGTTCTAAGCTGTATTACCCATCCTTGAAATAGGGATTTCATGTTTACAATATGAATTATGCATCAATCCTCTTTCATTCACCTGTATTCTTGGAGTACTGGGAGGAGAAGGTGAATGTACCTTTAGTCCCCTCACCTTTTTATTAGAGGGGTTGAGCCCAAAAGCCCTCCTCCCTCCCTGTTCCACTGCCATGTGTAGCTGTTAAGATGTATGACCTGAAATTCTGAAGAAAACTAATGGAGATAATAAAAAGTTTGTCAGTCCTTCAAGGTGAGGTTGTGTCATCTCAATCTCAGAACATTTGGCAGCTTCCTGACTGCTGTTTATGAACATTCAAAGTACAATATCATGGAAAGTATACAACGTACTCAAAAGAAGATTTGGTGGTAGCGTTCACAGTATGCTGGTCCATCATTTAACAGTAATATCTCACTGTCAAAAGTCCCGATATTTAGGATTTTGCATCATAAAACCTTTGTTGGGAACACACGAAGTGTGAAAAATGGGAGATAACATTTATGAGTCCTACTGTACATCACACACAGCCACCTGAGATGGCTGACAAACTTTCAGTCTCATACTGAACCCCAACTTTCAAATTGGTATGTCCAGACTAAGGATTCTTCTACAGGCAAAATTGTTATGTTCAACTGGAAGAATGGTAGCAAGTCTCAATTAAGTCATTTTTCTTGGTGTATTATTTGTTTAAATTTCTACATGGCTTTTTTGTTGTCCACTTTTCTTTACATTCAACTAATCAATGTCAAGGGTTTTTGTTCCCAGAGATAGGAAGTGTGCTTTGTGTTGCTCCTATTAAAAAAAAAAAGAAGAGAGAATCAGTAGTCTTTCTTGTAACTACAGTCCAGTTACCACTCACCAGTTAAGGGTTGTTTCTAAATCTACTGAGTCTTTTATCAATGATATGGTGGTGATATAATGATGTGATCATCAATTGTTTTAATACTGTTGATGAGACCTTCCCAACATAGTTTCTGTGAGAAGAGATCTTGTTTGACCAACCTTGGAGGATGTTATTATGTCTGTTGATGTGGTATTTTTTAGATCGCCAGAAAGTCTTCAACAAGGTTCTCCAAAATCAGTTATGACTTGATGGTTATGACTTCTGATTGGGCTTGTGTCTCTAGTTATATGCCTCAAGGTTCTGCCCTTGACAGTTGGTTATTTCTGGCTTATCTTGATATGGACTCTTTAGTTGGTCAAGAAATCTGTCAATAATATAAAAATTGTACTCTGAAGTTGCCTCTGAGCATGATGGCAAGTGTATGCAATGTGATCATGATAAAAATTTCCCAAGTGGAATTCAAGGTGATCTGTGACAAGTGTTTGATACTTCAGCTCTTGATAATTGTACTCAGTGTTCTAATTCATGATTTAATGCCCGATAGGGGCACGAAAAGGTTGCATGGCAAGCAAAACCAGCAGAGAGTTTTGGATTGGTGGAATAATCTGCCTGATCTGGTTAAAGTGGTGTCTAAAAGAAATGTTTTTACAAGTACACTCGACAGGTATTTACAGCAGTGTGCGAGACTCTAATTATTCTTTGGTTTCAAACATCTTGAGTTCTCAACTTTCTTAGGGTTTTTTTTGCAAGGACATCATCTTTCCTCAGCAATTCAATATAAACTAAACTTAACTAAAATGCTGACCAATTTGGTTGTTTGTGCATTTTCTGTTTTGGAAGGTACTGAAGTGCAAATTTTTTGTTTAATTAGTGTTTGTGCAAGATTGCAGTCTCAGAATTGAATGACTAATGTTGATTCTCTCTTGGATATGTTTGTTTTTATATTTGAGCTGATTCACAAATGTAAATATTAATAACAAAATACAATCACAGAAAGGACAGGATGGCGGTAAAAAAAAAAATGCCTCTGTAGCAATAGCAACATTTTGTTTATTTTCATATCACAACTTAATGAATTCCCCAATTTTAGTAGTTGCTATGGAATCTTAAATCAATGGCCCTAAGTGTGTTCATTCATGTCTGATACAATTTACATAAATTGCTCTGCTGTGGCAAAGATCTCATTAGGAACTTTTCACTTATGACATGGAGTTAATCACAGTAGCAATTTAGGGAGAGGATTTTACAATTCATGAAGAATGTCCTGTGGTTGTCCCTTCCTTTCTGCCTTCTGGTAAAGTTACAGTACAACTGAGGCATAGTCGTACTGCGAACTCGGTGTGCTTTCAGTGTAGGGTGAAATTGTGTACATTTGTATATTGTGTGAGTAAACGTGATGATCTGGATTTGTGGTACAAGCTACTTTAACTGATCAAGTGATGAGCTTTGTACCAGGTAGCTTTGTTTCTCTTTCAGTAGCTTTGTAACAGGTAGCTTTGTACCAGGTTATGCAGCAGTCCATTCCATGGTACGATGGTGTCTGTCAAGAAAGAATATTGGTATGTCCTTGTCCTAGCAAAGGGGTCTAAGGAATTTCTGTCCCCATGCTGGTATTTGCTGGGTGGTAGGTATCGTAAGCAGATTATGGACAATCCTGTATATCTTAATTTCTTTTCAAGTTTTCAGTAGGCCCTCCTTTCTACCAGACACTGCCATTCCAGGACTTGAGGTGAACATGTTGTGCTTCTGTATGTAGACTAGTTATTAAGGACAAATCGTTGCTCCTCCTCCTCTTAACTTTTTCAATTTCTCTGTTGGAAGTTGTCTCGGGTCCAGGTTGCAAAACAGATATATAAAATAAGATAGATGTAAACATTTTTCCATATCCAGTGTGTGAATAGCCTTTATTTGGATGCTGGGATATCACCAAAAAAATGGTAGGGATGAATTATTACATGAACTAAATTTTGATGTAGAGTTAACCCATCGATCTACCTACATGGCAGGTTTGGAGCTATTTCACAAGCATACCAATTTGGTAATTTGAGTTGGCATGCAATCTGCTGGTTAAATGCAAGTGGAAGTACTATACAGAGTACTTCTGCACTGGAATTCAGCTGCAGTATTTACTGCCAACGAACCTGGTCATAGAGTGTTTTCCTAAAATGTGTATCCTGGTAATTGAGTCTTGTTCGTCATTTAATTGAATTGCTTTCTAGGTTGCAGTTGTTCCTTCCCCATCCCTTCCCATTTGTTAGATTGTGACAAATTGGATGTTTTCTTTGTTGCACGTTTGTAAATCACCCAACGTATTCAAAGTATTCATCCATTCTGTGAATGAACTAAACATATGATAAAAGTTACATAAAAAAAAAAATTGTCTCCACTTTCCATCCATTCCTCTCCATAACATGAAGAACTAGAGTATGTTTTTTAATATGTACATCTCACTTTCATGCAAAACCTTTCCTTCAACACAAATATTCAACACAGGTGATATGTTCTGTGCTTCACAGCATTCTCTGTATCAGGTCTGACAAGGTCTATAATGATGTCCTCTTTTAGAAATTCATTTTCGCTCCCACTTGATCATACCAAGCACCTCATTAGCCTTTGGTGACCATTTTGACACTATGTTCAAAAGTGTTACAATTTAAAGAGTACTGCATGTTTGAACTTACAAACCGAGGTGTTTAATGAGGTCACAATTAAGTCAGTGGTAGGTTGCAACTTTCTGGATAGGAACCACATATAAGCCACGTGAAAGCACTCCTGCATGGTACCAGGGTACAGAGGATGTTGCTCTAATCAGACCAAATTTGATTAACAAGTCTACGATTTGCATAAATGATCAGGAAGTCTCCTAACTACCATACAGCTCTGTATTCCAACCATTGCATAGTTCATAACACATAGACTGACACAATGGATATAATGGGTATAATATGTTGTGACACCCCTATGTTACCACACCCTGTGTTCCGATACCCCTATGTTCCGACACCCCTTTGTTACAACACATATATATATTGACAGCAGTAGCTTAGTGAGACCCTCTGGGTCCCATGGACATGGAGCAGTATTTGGCCCTAAAGCCAGTGGTATCGCAATATCAATTGTATGAGCTACCCCGGCCATTAAAGATCATATTTACAATATAACATATTATGTTTGGTACTACTGTATGTGCAGTAATATTTCATGCTGTTTACTGACTCTGTTAACACTGACCGCCTTTTTAACCATGTTTTAAAACTTAGGGTAAACTCTGCATTATATGATCACTGCATCCTACCTACAGCGCTGTACGCCAAGCATCATACAGTAGCCGGGGTGTCGGCACATAGGGGTGTTGAAACATAGGGCTGTAACTGGCTTGTGAATGTACAGTATGCTCTAGACTACATTCATCCCTCAATGAGGAGCACAGCATTCCAAGCCAAACAGCCTTTTCAAGTAATATATGTTTATATTTTGCCTAGTGTTTGTGCAAAATGATGATTTAGTGTGAGTAGTTGGAGGAAGCAACAGTGTCATTACCATAAAGTAAGTCTGCATCAGTGAACAAAAGATGAAAAACTAGATATAATTTTTTCAGTACCCTTTCTCCCTAGAGCAATGACAAAATGAGAATGATTTATTTGAAAGATACCTTTGAGGGCTTCAATGCTTATGGACCAAACATGATCTGATTCTCCTGCATACTCAAATCTGAACTCGGTCTGTGATATTTGTAGTCACTATTATACATCCATTTCTTTCTTTTCTTATCCAAAACAGAAAATGAATAACAGACTTGGTGGGAAATGCAACAGATTGTTGCTTGCCCAACTTAAAGGATCGAAAAAGATGTTGCAGTACAGATGCAAAAGAAAGGCAAGTGATGCCATTGCAGGATTGCCATGGAAGGGAAGTCGACAGAGGCAGGATTCACTTATCAATGTTGATCCTTTGAACACCCAAGTGCCTAAGACCCAACAGGAGTTGTCAAGCATTCTAAAGAAAAATATTGTCTTTCAGAAAGGTTGGAGACATTTGAACTTATGTTTTAAATTTTGCAACTTTCAGTTGTAGAGAACATACTGTTGAAGTTTGAAAGTTGCTATTGCTTCTGTTGAACGTAGAAAGTTAGTATTGCTTCCTGCAGCAATTTTGTTCATTTAGTGGATGAAAGAAAATGGGTTTCTCTTGCACAGGATTAGAGTTGCATTGATAGATATTTCCAGGCTTACCTGACAGGTTACAGTACCTGTCACTTTTCCAGATTCACGACTCTTGGCCAGGAGTTGTGACTCAACTCCACTTTCTGTAGAATTTTTTAAACTATAGAAAACCATGCATGAAGATAATTTTTTGCATGCTTAACAGTTTGAATAAATGTTGTATTTTGCAAGTTTTATAAATTGCAACGTTGAAAACAACCCAGTTTTCTTTGCTTTTTAATTTGTCAGTTGAGATGGCAAATTCTAACACACCAACAGCTATTTGGGACCCTTTATTGTCTGTTCAAAAAGTCCTGCGCAAATTAGGTTCTGTAACATACTTCAATTTCCGGACAGTTAAGTCCAGCCTGAAGTTAGCATCCTCATTGTAAAATTCAAGGCATTCTGTGACAATTTTCAGCTGGTATTTATACATTGTGTTTCAATATATTCTGCTGTGTATATAAACATGCTACTGTGTGCAGTGCTCTACTTTTTTTGGTATTTAATGCAGAGAGAATTTCATGCACTCAGGCTTGAGCCTACAGGCTTTTCCTTCCAAGAGCTTTCATGAAATAATCTATAAAACTTTAATTTCATTATGTTTAATCTACACACCCTTTTTGGGTGGGTATGGGGTAGTGATTAATCCTCTACTAAGACAGAAAAATTTGGAGAAAATATCATTTAGTATATTTTACAACAATTTAGCAAGAAAGGACTTGATCGTCCAAGCACCGTGCAATCGGAAACTGCATTTGAAACTGCATTTGCAGGCATATCTATTCATTCCTCCTGATTGTAATTGTTAATCAGTGGTCGTAAAATGGCAGCTGTAGTTATACTTTCAAGCTATTCAAGCTATTCAAGCTTTACAGAGGTAGCAAAGAATTATTGTTTGTGTTCATATTTTCAGTGCTTTGACATTTTCCTCTCTCAGTATACCTTTATGGTAGAATATACTTCCCCAAACCAAAGTCCATCAGCTTGTATTTAAACTCAATCTGAACCACTTGAGTTGCATTTGAGCACATGTACCTACCCACTGTGATTTTCTGATGCATATTAAGATCAATACATGATTCACATGTTTTGTCATTGTGACCTTCAGGTGGTCTGCTGGTGATAGCCAAGCCCCCGAGCGTGCCAGTCAGCGGAGCTTCGAGCAAGGGCGTTTCAGTTTCGGGGTCTATCTTGCAACTGATCAAATCTTGTAATCTCCCGATGCTTGAAATTATAAAAGCAGCAGAGAAGTAAGTACCAACCAAAAAGAAGCGCTAAGTTGTTATGCTATCTTGATTGACAGCATCTTCAGGGTGACTAAGTGGCAGTGGCTTGGTAACAACTGACGAGAAAGAACTTCTTTTGAGCAGGTCATAATTTGTTGAAAAAGATACTATACGATCAAAGCTAAATTTTATAAATGTGCTCAGTATCAAAAGACTAAGTACATGAAAAATGCAGACATTCCAGGGACTCATTAGAAATATTTCCAGATGCCGAGAAGGTAAATGATGTCACAGTGGAGAGATAACTGGTTTCCTGTCTGTCACATTCTGTAGACACCACATGTGACATTAAAATTAGGTCACAGGGGGCTATTTCCCGCGCAGACACAGCTGTAGTTGTTTTTTTGAAGCTCTTGCTACTTGGAAATGTAGCACTCTGATGAGGTCTTCTTTATTATGCCTCATTTTGCAGATCCGTTTACATTTTAAATTGTCTACATCCTTTTGGATCCCTTATTCCTTTGGTGCTCAAAGCATCTATGCAATGCTATGTATGCATTTGTGTGTATACATCTAGTACTGTGACTTCTCAACACGAAGTGCAAAAGTTGCGTGAACTTTGTAGTTAGTATTTGTTGAGTGCTGTCAGTTATGGTTCAATTTTTGAATTTTTGTGATATTAATGGCGTAGAAAGAAGTTTTGTTCACTGTTTTTACTGTTTTTTTTAGGGAGTTTCAAGATCAAGTGTTTTGGCATACTGCCCTCGATTAGTTTACATTCAGGTGCAAATTTTTATTAAACAGATACCCATGAAATATGCATCATCAAGTATTCCTGTCAGCAGTGATTCCCACAAAAACACAGTGAGAGTAGAAATGATGTGTACACATGTAGCTCACTAAATCATAACCCTCAATGAAGCCAACTTTCTGCAAACTCATTCATGAATTTTAAATATTTTAAGCCCCTTCGATCAATAAACAAAGCTGTAAATTATAGTTTCTTTATATTATACATGAAGTCATTTTTAAACAGTCCGTTGTTCTCTGTGATGGCGACACACAATATCGCTTAAGTGGTGTTATATTCACTTCAAACAGCTCCACATAGGGATGGCATCACTTTTAGTTTTTAGGAAGTTTTTAATGCACAATATTTTTTGTTTCTTTTCTTGAAGTACTCCTGTACATTTCATCTCAAAATTGTTTGAAACATACAATTTGTTTTACATGACATTATGTATCTTTTTGACGAGCATTCTAGTTTTGTGGAGTAACAATGACATTTTTCTGATGGAACTTGTGTTATGCTGAAATTTTTTTCATCCTTTAACTGCATAGTCCCTCCAAGGCTGACAATGAGTTGGGAAGTTCCTTTTATGTTAGATTTTCTACAGCTTGTATAGATCCTGAAACAAGTTACAGAATTTTACAGAAATCTGCTTTTTTTTTCAGAAACAGTAAGAAAGGTGGCTCAAAGGTTTTGCTTTGTAAAGTTCTGAAATTGTAAAAGTGGCATACTTTTTATTTAACTTGAATGCAGTAATTAGGTCTAGTTACGAATGATCTTGCCGTGCCGCATTTTGCAAACACTGTAAGTGACAGGGAGTTTAGACTGTTCCCTTTTTTTTTTGGCCAATAAAAGTTGGCAGAGTATGATGTTTAATGACTGACATAGAACAAAAACAAAATCAAAAGTCTTCGAGTTATGTTTATATCAGGAAAATGTTTAGCAGAATTAGGCTGACCATTTATTTAGTCCTTGGTCACTACAATAAAAGGACCCTTTGTGCGTTTCATCGGTGTCCAAGGTCGTTCCAGGTCAACTGGGTTCTTGTTTATGAAAGATAATATCTCAAGAAGATGAAGTTAGTTAAAAGTGGGTCTCTGGGAGGCACCTGTTTGTTCTCCACCAAGTTTCAATGTCATTGAGGTCAGCAATGCTTAAGTACCAAAAACAAAATCCTTCAAAATGCCGATTGCAGTAAGTGAAAGTTGTTTTTTTTTTTTTTTACATTTGCCCAATGGCCATTCAAAATCAATGTGAGAAACTTTGTGTGAAATATATTTCAAGATGGGAAAGTTGCTTCCCTTTTGGAGTTGATAGTTACAGCAGGATGACATACATCACTCAATACTTCACTGCAGCGTGTCCTGTTTTATTGGGTTCACGTGATTCGCAATGTGCAGAAAGGCTGGAAACTTCCCTGAGTAGTTTCTTTTGATATGGCAAGGACTCCTTTTCGTTCCTTGTGTTAACAAAGGAACTTATGCAGTCAAGTCAGCGTGTGTGTGTGTATGTGAGCCATTGGAATGCGTGGTATGTGGCGTGTATTAAACCTCAATTATCAAGCGCTCAGTTTTTCTCAACTTTGGTGTGTACTGTGTATGTGTATCATGTTGAGTAGCTGTGCCCAATTTTTTTTTTTGTTGCTAATATCTTGCATATTAATGAGTGAGCAGGGCTTAATGTCACTATTGGAATGTGAGGTATGTGGCGTGATAACTCAATAATTGAGCGCTCAGTTCTTCTCAAACTTGGTCTGATCATGTACAATATTGAGTAGATGTGCCCTACTTCTTTTGGTGCCTATATCTTGCATATTAATGAGTGGACAGGACTAAACATAAAATTCCAGATATGGCAGTATCATTGCATTGCCTTGTCAAGTTTGCTTCAAATGTGGTAGGAAGGTGTTGTCAGATATTAGGTACCTTAACATGGCATTTTTATTTTCAATGTCTTAAGCATTTGTGACATTTTTGGCTTCAGTTTTCGTAAGAGTGTGGAGAAAATTTAGAATTTTTGTGCATGCTATGGGCAGTTGACTTTTGGTTAATGAAATTCCTGTACTCCAATTTTATGCTATAGATGCTTATATGTTCCATCAGTCTCTCAGCAAATCATGGAAGTACTGCTTGCGGTAGTAGTTTCATGATCAGTTCCCTCAGATGACCTTTGACCTCTACCCTGAATTTGGTAGAGGTCAAAGATCATCTGGGGGAACTGGGGGCAAAAGTCTGAAAACCTTGTTATGCTATGGATGCTTATATGTTCCATCAGGTTCCCATCAGCGAATCATGGAAGTACTGCTTGAGTTAGCAGTTTCATGATCAAATGAAGAGGCAGCAGTGCTGTGGAAAGCACTGTGGGTGGTTGCATCAGACAAGTTTTGGCTGAATCAGTTTACTTCCTCGTGCTTCATTGCTTATGTGTGAATTGATGTAAATTGCTTTTAATTAGAAAAGTGCGCAAGACAATGAAATAAAATAAGTCAGTTGCTGTTGTTAGCAGTTCCCTCCAGGGCATATGCTGTCAGTGTTGGGTGGACTTTAAAGGGGCACAGATGTGATAAGCCTTGTTGCGATTTTCAGAACCTCTTCTTTAGGGCTTTAAATGAAAGATTCACAGCTGTTTGTGCTTTGTAAAAGGAGTGGGATATTGCTGGGCATATACTGTAGGAGTCGACATTTTCAATTCATTGCATTGATTGAAATGGCTTCTTTGATATTTAATAACTTCAGCATATCACTTTACAGAATGTATATTCCAAGTACAAGGAACCATAGTGCCCTTTGGCTGTCGTGAAATCATGCAAAATACTTCTTGTCTTGCAGATTGTATGTAACACTGTTGATGGTTGGTCACATTAGTGCTATGGAAGTGGTTCCATGTGGGTACTTGTTTGTCATGTTTCGGGTCCAATGTCCGAAATATGACATATGGGCCATTTTATAAAATCATGAAATATGCTTCTTTCTCTGCAGATTTTATGTTACAAAGTGAGGGTTCATGGTCAGAAATGGGCCATATGGGCTATTGTACAAAATAAAGCAAAGTACTCCTTTTACTGAATACTTTACATCTGTGCAAGGAACCACAGTGCCTTTGTCCTCTTGTTTGCTCTTCTTATTCATTGGCAGTGTAATCACATTTGAACTCAAAACCTATTGTTATCACAATCTATCAAGGAGTCCTTATTGTTGGCTTAGAATCTCTTACTGAGAGGAAAGTTTGTCAATCCTACAGTACATGCATGTAATTGAAATGTAAATGAGGTAGCAACTAGTACAGATTCTTTCTTTTGTCAGCAAGGAATACCTCTGTGTTGTCCAGAGGCTGGGCTTCTATCTAGTTTAGCTACATAGCGACCATAGAAAGTCTCAGTTGTTAGTGTGCTGTATACACTGTTCAACTAAAGTTGTATTGTACACACTAGCAGATGACTGTGGTACGGTACTGCACAGGTCTGCTATATTTCATTTCACCGTTTGTGCTTCTTTGTATGTATGGAAAATAACTTCAGGTTTGCACATTTTGGAAATAAATTCACACCGTGAACTTTTCTCCTCTTGGATTCATGTAAGTACTTTAAACTTTCTCTGTGGAATTGAAAATTTTTCTGTATGATTGTTTTAGTCCTTCCAGAGGCTAATGAAGCCAAACTGTTAAATCCTTGCACTCATACTTTGTTCTGTCATAAGTATCTCTTCAAAACTTTTGATCTGAACTCAGCGGTACACATTAAAATCATTTTTTTTGCTAATTCTTTGGAAGGTCTTCAACATTTGCTGCTGTTTCCCCACTTTGCTCTCCTGCCACCAGCATCCAACCTCCCCCTTCCCTCCTTCCATGAGTATTGCTTGCTCAAAGTTGCTTTGTGTCCCAAATATTTTATCTAAATTCACAGAAGAACTACCAATAAGTCACTTTTTGTCTGGGGGGGTTTGATATCTCATCTGTTTCTTATATCTGCATCTTATTGCTTTCCTCCTCTACCAGATAAGACATTTTTATCTAAAAGTTTATATACTGCCAGTTGATCAGTATCTCTTCAGATATTTTGAACTCACTGATGCCTATTAAAGTCATTTCTTTCTTCATTGATTGTTGGGGCTACTGAGGTATTTGAAATCTAAAAGTATATTGACTTCCTTTGTGAAAGAAATGGAATATGTTTCTAATATTAATTGAAGGACAACCAAACAAACACTTGACACTGTTGCTTTGTATCTAAACGATGATATTGATTATAAGTTTTGTTATTTTTATTTTCATACTTCCTGTAGTGGAAAGAGTTGTCAATCAAAGGTTTAGAGCATTATGCTCATCTAAAGGACACAATTGAGAGTTTTATGTTTCAAGGTTTTTGACGTATATACCTTCTTTGGGTTTCTTTTTCAGAGAAAGCTCTGGAATGCTTCTGATGGCTACCAATTACGACAAGCTGAGCGAATTTAAGAACAATTGGCAATCGTTGGGAGCAAACCTGTCCATGCAGAGAAAATTCCTGTAAATAATTTTACTATTTTGGTTAAATAATGTTTTCAGAATAGTTGCAGAATAGTTTGACTTGGAGAATGTGTTCTTATGTTGAATTTGTAAATCATGAATGTTCACTGTACAACCTGGATTTTATGCCAGTGATATGTGACATTCTTTTGTAGGATGTTGCAGTAGTGATTATGGTTTTTGTATCAGATCCAGCTCATTGATTTGTAATGTTGAAAATTTTCAAGTAGAAATCAACCAATAATCAAATCCGACATCGAATTGGTCCAGTGTTTTCCTCTGTCGAAAAAACAGCAGATGGGCAAAATTTAGAAATTTTCATTTGCACATGTTTGCCAATGTTCAGCAGCCTGGAGGTATAGTTGCTTCTGTTAATGTGTGAACCAGTATAAGAATTAAGAAATGCCCCATAAGGGGCAAGTTCATAATTTGGCAAAGCTTGAGACTTGAGTTGAGAAAAAAATTACAACTTGATGCGTAAAATGACCAATTGGACTTTTGGCCAGTGTTCAAATTCATTAAAACTTATGTGCAGGCATACATCTGGCTCATGAAGGTATAAGGAATATTCAGTGGAAGGATGTAAAAGCATTGATAGTGAACATACAGATCGGATCGGATATCAGCCGATGTTGTGATGAAATCATTGGCCATCTGATTGCCACAGCAGTTGACTGCTATTTGCAACATAGATTTAATCTCTGTGATATTTGTATCCTTTTGTGGATTCCAGTGAAGTAGTAATAATGCGTTCATGCCAAAAAGTGTTTTTTCATTAATTTGGTCTCTCTCACTATAGTCATTCAACTTTGCTGTGCAACATAGATTCCATCTGTAAAATTTGCATTTCATTTGTGGGTGGCCGTTGGTGTGGTAGCGATGCATGTGTACACAGCAAAATATGCTGTCAAATTTAGTCGGGCTCTGTCAGTTATAATCATGAAATTGTGCAACATAGATTTAATTTTTGTGATTTAATCTGTGTTATTTGGGTTTATTTCTCTCAAATGGCTACTTAAATATCTCGAGCTGTTCATCAAATCATGTGTCCAAAATCATGCCTGATAGAACCATTTGAAGACTGATGTTTCATCATCGTGGCTTCGGTGGGGGGTACTGCGGTGGGGGTACTGCAGTGGGGGTACTGCAGGGGGATTACACTTTCCAGCTGAAGGGGGGGATGCAGGGATGGAAGAGGAAATGGAATTGTATAATGATTGTACTTGATGCTTTCATTGACATATCATCGTCAGCATCATACCACTGGTAGATACGACCGAGTTTGATTCTCATTTGACATCTTGATCTAGTTTCTCATGTTTGATTTTTTATTTCAGGGCTGTGACTATTGGGATCCCAGAACCTGAGACAGGTAAATACATTGTGGTTTGTCCAAAAGTAAAATAAAATGTTGCGTTCAAATCAGACTTTTGTCAATGGGAAAGAGATCAGGACAAATAAAAAAAATAAATTATTCATGCTTGCACTAACAAATTATTCATGCTAGATATTCGTAAATATCGAAGTATGAGACTCTAGTTTTAAAATCATCCTGATGTGATTCGACAGGCCTTTGGAAACGATAAGACTGAAACGACTGTTTAGGGTTGAGATCTTTTAATTCATTTAATTTGTATTTTTGAATGTGTGAACACAAACTTACATTCACATTTTTCTTGCTGGGTTTTTCTGTGAAACACATGAAACACTTGTATCAAGGTTTTTTATCAATGATTCACTCTTATGTTCACCTTGTGTTTGGAATTCATATGTTAGGGGACATTTGGATGCCAAGAAGACAAACTTTGACTTTACAACTAGAACTTTCCAAGGTATTTACCTTTGAACTGCTTCTTGTTTTACTGTCTAGGTACTATATGTCAAGCACTGAAGACTGTATCTGTTGAAGATAATCACTTGGTGAGCTATGTCATCTTGCGTACTTGAGTAATTTTTCCAAAGCTAGTTAATTACAGATTCCTGTTTTGTAGCTCTTGACACCTTTCTCATAATATGAACAAGCCTAGTGCAATCAGTATATGTCAAAGGGCATTTCAAGGTTAGCTTTTTTGTCATATAAAACCGTAATCATCTATATTTTTTTAACACAGTCTAGAAGTTTGGTTGGTCACCGACTGTAATAAACATCCATCAGTTGGTAGTAGTGTTATTTTTCTTAGTAGTGTATTAGTAAGTAAAAAAACTGCAATATTTTTTATCAGTCATGTCATATCAAATCATGCTTTTCAATTAGTGGGCAGTCAACTGTTCCATGCTCACTAGTGCTTACTATCGTAGGCATGATGAAACAAGTAAATTGAAGTGAAATGAGATCTTTGGGTAATCCTCTGAATGTAGTGTCATTCTCATTTTGCGCAGGAAAACAGTGTTATAATGATCAGGTGAGATTGTAAGAGTGCAGTCAATCCTTGCATTTCATGTGAGCTGCGTTTGTACACAAGCCACTTTAGTAGTTGGATGTAAGGTATTATTGTACACTACGAAACTGCTGTAAACTACATATGAACATAATTGTTGATTCTGTAGTTTAGATCAAAACCATGATTTTTTATCATTTTTCATTTCATTGTTTGAGCAGTTTTTTGATCCCTTATATGGATCAGAACAATTGCCTGATCTCTTCAGTGCATTTAATAGAGCAAATTTTTCGTCACATATTTCATTGAACCATTTGTTTGATCACATACTATGTATGTCTTGTAAGAAGAATCATTTGATTTCATGTGTTAAGTAAGAGCACATTGTTTGATCTCATGCACTAGTTTAGAACAATTGCACGATCTCTTGTGGACAATGTGTGATTGTTTGTAAAACTAATCTGCTAAGTTATGTGAGAGCAATTGGTTGATGATGTGTTGCATTAAAACAATGTGTGCATTCCCATTGTAGACATATACTTACCCCTTGATGCACTAATGCATGCATTTAGCCTTGCTCTAAATTTCCTCGAAATCAATTCTAGCACTGTGCCGTCTAAGGACATGAATACCCTCACTAGTGACTTGTGCGATAGAAATTGCATTAGCACATAAGTTCATTTTATCTTTTCTGTAATTTGATCAATATGTCATATGAGAGCAACTGTTTAATCCCATACGTTATATGTGAAGGCTGTTGTTTTGATCTCATATGTTGTAGCAATGGAACAACTGATTTCCTACATGTTACCTTAGTTCAATTGTTTGATCTCGGGTAACAGTAATTGTTGATCTCATATGTTGTATAGCAATAACTGTTTGATCTCATATATGTTGTGTAAGGACAATCTTTTTATCTCACATATTGTGTGAGAGGAATTGTATGTCATATGTGGCAGTAGAACAATTGCCTGGTCTTCTTTGCCACATTAGAACCTTTGTTTCCTTATATGTTCCATTAGAATTTTATTTATCTCACATGTTGTTTGATCTCACAGTTTGCAGGAGAGCGAATGTTTGATTTCACATATTATGTTAGAACAATTGCTTGGTCTTGCTCACATTTTGTGTGAGAATACTTGTTTGATCAAATATGCCGTGTAAGAACAATTGTTTGAAATCAAATGTAGTATGAGAATAATTGAGAATAATTGTGTTTCAATAGAAGAGTTCTTTGACTCAGTAGACTACATTTGTGAACCAAGATGATGCACTAGAACAGTTTATCACTTTTGGATGATATTCAGATGCAGCGACGAGAGAGACTCTAGTTGCAAATACCTGTCATGATCTACTTGACGTCTCTAACTGAAATGGAAACTTGATGTTGTGGGTAGTTTTTGGTAAAATGTCAATCACAAGGCATACTTTGAGCAAAAGTCACTCAAAGTTCAAACTGCCAACCTTTAGGGACACTATGTGTTACAAAAGATCTATGTGCTTAAAGACCCACTCCAACTCCCTGAAGTGTCCACTTCTTTAAAGATCCATTTTGACTTAAGTATCCACTTCAACTTTCATAAATATCCGCATATTTACATATCCACATCGACATGACTACAGGGATACACCTAGCAGATCAGGACTTAATATCCAGTCATTGGTATGACTGCAGGGATTTACTTTGCAGATGTTTAGCTGACTATATTTGTGTAAATGGGAATGTGAAATCATAAACCCTTCAAGAGGATGATGACCTCTGGACTGTTTCAATTACAAGACTGGAATGCAATGCCAAGTCCCACTGAATGTCATTTCAGGGTGTCACATGACGGCCCCTCCAATATTGTCATTCTTAATAAGTCGCTGCTACAAACTGAAACATCCTTTTGAATAGGGTATTAGTGAAATAAATGCCAGCTAAAGTCAAACATGTTAGCTTTCATTCCATATTTTGAATTAACAGGTGACTTTGAGACACTAACAAAGTCTTGAATGGCTGCAGTGTGCCCCATATATGGCAATGATGTGTCTAGTTTTGCATACATCAGATGTGGCCAATTTGAGCTCTGATGTTAACTTAAAGTCCCTTTAAAGCAGAATGTCCTTTAAAGTCACTTTAACCTTCGCAGGCAAACCAGTATTTTTGTAGATTGTCTCTCCATGCGGCTGGATGGTTTTCAGGTCTTCGCTTCTACCGCTAAATATAAATAAGTGGGTAAATAATAAATAAGACATCATCAGTTCAAACGCCTGCTTACCGCCTGCAGCCGAGTATCATAGAGAATGAGTGCACTTCAGTGCAGCTGTGTATACCTCTGACGAGGTATCCTTTAACTTTGTTACAGACAACCCAATATACATTAACGGGGTAGATGTGTCAAGAAGTATGAATTTTTCAATCAGGAGTAAAAGCCTTATTTTTGATGTTGTGTTAGGCTTATATCTAAAGTTTCTTTTTTAAGTAACATCAACCGTGCCGACTACTAACCGTTGGTAGATTCGCCATCACCACTCTGCTATATTTGCTCCCTTTTTGCGTCTTAGCTGTCCCTACCAGTCATGTATTTGTAAGGAAATTTGCACTCAATGCACATTTGGACCTTGTGCTATTTTGAACACCAGGAAAGAGACCAAGGGTCAGTGAAGGTGATAATGTGCAAAACTTGTAAAACTTGTAAAAATGTATCTCCTTTTTTTTTTATAGCATACCACATTTTCTCGAGGCTTAGTCATGATGGCTCCTAGGTATTGTTTTCTGTGGTATACACAAATTCAAGTTTGAACCTCATGCTCAGTTGAGGTATGGTACAGGTCAGACCTAGAAATCTTTTAAATACTTGCAAAATATTCATTGATGAAATTTAGTGAAACTTTGACACAATTCACACTGGATGTTGGTCTCTTTTACAAGACTATCTCACTGGCAAGTGAGTGGGCTCTTAAATGTGAGAATTGTTTTTACTGCAGCTATTTCAAGCCCTATACCAATATCTTATTCCTAAATCAAGATATTCTTGTTTAAAGAGACTCTTCTCTAGTGAAGAAAGAGTTCCAGTTGCCTCAAGGTTACAAAAATGCCTTGTAGCAGTGGCAAATTATTTCAAGAAGTCATCTTTGTTGTATGTTTGCAATTGAAATGCTTATAACCTTGAAATTGAAAGTGAAAATTAAGATGCTGTAGATTTATCTAAAAATACCTCTTAAGACATCAATAACTGCCATACAGAACATGCTGTTGAGACATGGTTTTCAGCAATCAAGAGAGAAAAATATTCCTAAATTTTTGGAAAACATAAATTTCCGTCAGTGGCCAATGCAGAGGTCATGGTGGACTAGTAAACCTTAAAATGTATTTCCACTTTTTTTAGACTATTGCATCCCCTTTAAAAGTTTATGGTAGTGTCCTGTGGCAATAGCTCTGTTCTCTGGGATGCAGTTGTATTGACATAGGTTGCACATCTATGCTGTTTGGTTTGAAAGTGCTTCAGAGACTCAAAATGATGGCTGGCCATGTAAGAGGACAGCCTCAGAGCTGCTGACCCGTAAAAATTATCTGCGAACTGTCAGTCAACAGGTACCATTGAGCTTTGATGAAAATATGTCTCGATTGGTGGTTTGTACATTATTCCATCAGAATCCTTCGTGGTCTTGTGCACGCACATGGCTTGATGTTGAAATTTTGTGTAAACCGAGCGATATTCCCTTGACTTTGCTGCATACTTTCCTTTGACATCGAACAATTGAGTTATTTAAACTAGGAAACAACAGGTGTGCCAAACAATAGGTGTGAGCAGAAGGTATTAACAATGTTGATACATAATGACTACGGTTAAATGAATTACCTAAAGTTAGCGCATGTGTGGGTTGCAATGTTGTATTTAGTAATCTATTAACTTTAGTAAGATGATAATGTAAACTTTCATTCATAGTTCTATTAATTTTTGTCTCATCAACTGTATTAAATTTTAACTTTAGGACTCTACAAAACAAAAAGAAAGTTATGTTGCCATTCATAATAGCAAGTAAAAACAAGTTTATGGTACTTTTTTTTGTTGTTATTACAAGCTTTTCACTCAGAGTGGTTGGATTTTAACCCTGCAAGCTATATGACCAGTTCTTCATATAATGTACATTGCTTTATCATAGACAACATAGCATATTATGGCCAAAACTGAGCTATCCACCATGTCTTAGAAATTCACTGTAGATGTGCAACTTAGAATTTCATCAATTGCTGCTCGAAAACTGTTGTTAATAGATTTAACTGCAGGATTGTAGACTTTGAAACCCAGATAAGGCAGGTTGACAGAAATATGATATTTTAAATTTAAGAATTTAAGATTTGACCTGTTTATGAAAAAGTGTGAAAACATATTACTTTGGTCCCCCTTCATTACCATTGCATTTTCTAGACCACAATTTTATCATAGTAACAGTAGTAATTTATTACACGGCAATGTGGCAAGCAACTCCTTGCCTACATAACCACTTTGGAAATTGAAAAAAATTTCCACAAACTAATGCATTAGTAGACCAAGCATGAAAAGAATATAGTCAGGTGTCCCTTCATTACGCTTGACCTTGCCCAATATTACGATAGAAATGACTGTTGCAATTTTATCGCATTTACATTGCAGACAGTCCCAGTTCGTGAGTTTTCTCTGCGAAGTATCAAAGGTGGGCTCGTAAAGAAAGCCACCACACAATACAGAGTACTGTCAAAGAACGAGAGACTTCATTGTGCCCTAGTAGAGTTAACTGTAGAAAAATGTGAGTATGCATTGAAGAAGATGAACCAAAGTAGGCATGAAAACTCTTATATTTATGGTGGCTGTATTGTTATTGTTTTGAGTATTGGTCTTTTTATTTGTAATGTTAGATATTTGAGGCTTTTTTTAAGTTTGAAAACAAAACCTAAGGGTAAGTGAGTAAACAAATAATGTTGCGTTAAAGTTTTGTGAAGACTTAATTGCAAGCAGTTGGGGCACATGTGTTTCCCCTTTAATTGCAATACCTATTGTCACCTCTATGTTGTCATGACAGTAGCTAATGTGATGCAACCACAAGTGATTTTATTTGATTTAAAAGAATAGTCCACACCATCCCCATACTCCTGCCACAAATGGAGATGATTCATTAACGATAATACGGGGCAATTTCCCATGAAAGCAACATCCGTTTGGTTCACAAAATTATTGACGCATTAATGGTGTTTGAGACAGCCTCATGAACAAGTCATTATCATGGCTCGTTGTAAAAGTCGCATAGTGGTTTTGTTCTGTCTTGTTCCTGTGCGACTTGTAGGCTTCGTCCGTCTTACTGGTTTCAAATGATCTGTATGTATTCACAAAGATTCAGAGCAGATTGAAAGTTATTGACATGTTGTTTTATGTTGTTATGGACTTGACAATTGTCTGGACTATCATTTTATGTAACTTTGTTTTGGAGCTGTGGACTGTACCACTGTCGATTGATTTGTCGTGAATGAGCATTTTCATGAAAAGATAACTGAGGTATGCTGAGTTCTTTTGTCGTGGTAGCACTTTCAACTCTTCTTCATCTTGTTGTTTGCTCCTCAGTGAGACATCACCAGTTGCAAGTTCATCTCGGACATAAGATGTGCAGGGTTCTTGGAGACCATTTGTATTCATCAAGAGTGAGGAGTATATTAGGAATGAACGTTACAGCCAGCCCTGATAACATAGCACCTCAGACCCAGGTATGTACCTTCCAGGGAACCAACATGACTGACATCTGTAATCTGAAGACACTTCTGACGTAATTAGGATAGCTCCCTGCCGATGAATGTTACCACCATCCCTGATAACACTATACCCCTGACCCCAACGGTATTCATTAAAGGGATACCATCATTTAGTTTCATTCTGGTAACATTTCAACCCATACTGCACAAATGTCACTCTGTATTTGTGAATGTTACAGCCATGGTTGATAATTATTGTGTCCTTGACTTAGCTCCATACCTCCAAGGAAACCAGTGTTACACTTAGTCTTGTTGTTGACAAAATGGGGCCCAAACTCTTTGGGATGTGATAAATAGTTGGTTAGCCTTAGTTAAGACTAAATGACTACAGTCGAGTTGAAATAACACCAGGAACCATAGTGACCTTGGGCCCCTGTTATCACCCCACGTAGCAAACACAGATCCAGGTATGAATCCTCAAGTGTTAAATGACCCTTAAAATGATTGCGTGCATAGGCAAAAAGTTAAAGACAGTGAAATTTTAGGTCCAAAAGTTTGGTAAGGATTTTAATGGCACAATTAAGACCATTTAGGAAAATAAATGGGTTTCAGGTGGTTAATTCTGCCATATTCTTCTAATGTAACCACAAAAAGTGTAAAATACGATAATGTGGTTGGCACTTTTCATTAAAATATACTGTGTGTTTCTCTGAACAAGCCAATGAGAAGTACACTAGTATTGAATATTTTGCTAGTCAAAACAACTCAGGATCACCAATGCAGCAGTGAGGCAATCAGTTTGTAGGTTATTTGCAAATACAGTGCTTCTTTTAACTAAATACTGCAATTCCCAATTCCGAGCAAGTGCTTTAGTGGTGTGATAAACCAATGAGGCCTGTACTATTGCATACTAATAATGCAGGCACTGATAGTAAGAACTGTTAATTTTCAAATATTTTCAAATTCTGATTTTTACTGTTTTTATGCCAATCCTGCTGCTTTTCAAAGTAGTTACTGTCATTTTCATTCATTGAAAGATGAAGTTCATCCATGTACAACCTCATGTGTACATTTAAACATGATGGAAAATTAAAATCAAATGTTAATGTATACTTCCGGTTTTTCAGTACAGTTGCAATCACTTTAACCAGGTATGAAAAACCCATGACAACACTCTGTTCCCAGGTATACATTCAGTAAACCCCCTGGCAAAGTGCCATTTTGAGATGCATAATAGCTCTTCCCTGTTTCCTCAATGATGTTATAAATTCAGTTTCATGTCATTGTTTTTTTTCTTTCTTTCCTGTAAATCCAAACTTCAATCCCAATAGAGTCTGGAGAATAATGAAAAACATCCTCCCTACTTGAAAGTACTTCCATTCCTTTTGTTGTTAATTAATAGAAAGGGTTTGTTTCCATTAATAGCAGCTTAATTGGTTTGTTGTCAGTCGATTCGGAATGTAAGTGTTTCTGAAGAATCTGCCCCTGCGATAATGACTATTACATCATGTGTACATAGCCATGATAACAGTGTAGGAGGAACTGTAAGAATTATTTCTGTTAATTTTGTTGATAAGACAAATATTGGACCTTTGGGGATGGCCTCTTAATGTGTTTGCAATCTCAATGGTTTGGGGGTAGGAAGGAGGTGCACTTCCCTGACAAACTTTCTTCATCTTTAACATGTTTTAAGATGATGTAAGGATTGCTGTCCATTTTCCCTCAGAGAGCAGATGAATTTTTGAGAGCTGTGTTCGGCTTAGTGTGTCTCATGCCTTAAAGATGGCTTTTGCGGCACGCACCTGCAGTCCATAGTTGGCCAGGTACAAATTCACCCGAAAACATAATCTGTGTTAGGTTATGTGTTGGTTGTGAATTAGCAATAGGACAGTTTGCTTTGTGCATTAATGTAACACGATGTATCTTACAACAGGCGTGGCAATGAAGTGCTGTCAGGCATACATATTGAAATTTATTCAATGAACGATGCAATGATTGGGCTCCATTATATTTTCATGTGTGTGATCATTTTATTTCTAATGCTATTACATTGTGTAAGTTAACAACTAAGTTGATAATAAACAAAGTAAAGAGGAAAAGAGTTTCAAGGTAATCAATTTTTTTTTATGAAACCTGGACAAAAAAAAATTTGCTAGGAAACTGTAAGGTTTTAAGTTTAGACGAGTACAATGTATGTTAGTGAGAAGTTTGCTTCCTGAGTAGCATTTTATTGTTTGGGTCCTGACATCTTCACTTACTTGATTCAAACTCCAGTGAGAATGTTGCATTGACACTTTTGGATGGTGCCACCTCTGATCCTGTTTAATTATTTATTTTTTTGTGTGACTGATATGATAATACTGTTCAGCATGCTACTGTCCTCTTGCAGGAGTGGGTGGGGAGGGGACAGGGGGAAAATATTGTCTGTTGGAAATGGAATTTTAGTGATGTGGCATTCCATGACAGTTTTCAGTATTCTAACGAAATGCACTTGGCTGTGTTGTTAATAGTAAAAGCTTTGCAGAACTCATTGCTTATGCAGTAAGTTGTTTTGTATCAACTCATTAATATGAGACTCTTGGATAGATTATATTTTATATTTATACTGAGTGTTAAGCCACATGACCTTTGCCCTCTATGAATTTTGGTTCTGACACAGGAACCACTACTAGGTGGGATTGGGGGTTGGTGGTTTTTAGTTGATGAGTTCTTGGTATCTGTTCATTGTCAGCACATTATGGGAGTTGGCCGTACAGTTGAAGGCACTGTCTTTCTGTCATACAGCTCTGATAGTTGTCCACAATTTCCACCAAAAACTGCTGGGATATCGCTAGTTTGATATCAATTGTACGTACAAGCATGTCTATGAAAGGTACAGTGGCAGCTGGTTGTAGCTGTAGGTGTTCACTGTATCCGTGGAACTGGAACTTTCCTGATATGAGTTGAAGTACGTCCTGAATATCCAAAGTGAAGGAAGGTCACGAGGTTCATGCTGACCTTAGTCGTAATTTTACAACCTTAAGCCATTGCATTGTTTTACAGAGTAGATCTCAGTTCTGTCTGTGCGCTGTACGAGGGTTGATTTCATGACCATTGATCATAATCTCATTATAGCATATATCTCTGATCTTCAGATGGTAGCTTGCAATGCTCCTATTGGTCGAGTAAAGTTAAAACTAGTTCCCAAGGTTACATCGAATGTGCTGTACCTCCTGCTCTAGGTGGCTTTTTCAAAGAGACATAGTGATTTGATGGCATGCACAGTGATATTACAAATATGCTTGCTTGGATAAAATTTCTGCGCTACTGCCTTGTAATCGTTGATGACTAGAGTGTGTTAGGTTAAAAGATTGACCACTGGAGAAAATTGATATTCGATAAAAATTAGGAATTTAGTTTTCTCTCATAATTGGTGAAACCATATCTCAATAGCACGTTTACAAGAAATATATATTTCCAAATGGCACTTTACATTGCACTATGATAATTTTGTGATGTCACACTTTCACAATTACTCCGTACATCCTTTGCATTTTATTTACACTCTTGACTGTCTTAAAAGAAACATTAATTCATATATTTTGAGTTAAATCAACAATGCACCTAATCTAAATTTCACTGCTTTCAAATGTCGAGGTTAAATGAGTGCTTCAATTTTAAAGAAAAACTTGCAATAATTTTGCAGCTGTTTCATGGCAATTTTGAAACCTCGAGGCAAAAAGAAATCTTTTTTGACCTGAAATGTCTTTCATCAAACCATAGTATCATGAGTCAGGAACAAGATTTTAGGGATTTGAAATGCCCTCAGTTTAAATTGTTTTCTTTCATTTAAGATTCCCTTCACTTGTCAGGGAGTATTCCTTTAAGTTGCCAGGCTGATTTTTGGCCTACCATGTTTTGGCATCCCTGGGCTTTTGAACCTTATGAATGGGAAATGTACAATAAACTGACAGGCAGTAATGAACATTATGGTGATCTATTGAGGTGTGAAAAATCCACATCTCTTTGGAGCTGCAAATAGCAATTAAGGCGGCCTATGAACAAAAATCATCTCTGAATGGAATCGCATGGGAGAGAGGTTAGGCAGTTTACATCAAATAAATTTAAGTGTGATAGTTTGTGATGTGTTCTTTCTGGATCTTTTTAATTTTTTTAGTGCTTCCTTTCACATTTTTTTGTACATATCTGTTATTATTTTAACTTACCGTGTATTCATACTTGTGAAGAAACATATCTATGGAATGAAATCACTCACGAAAAGTGCTCGTAGTCAAAAGTGAAAAACTTGACGAGAATGTACTCGACAGTTTTACTTTTTGAAACTGATGATGAGCAATCAACCATTGATTGTGGTTTTGCTGAGATTTCTCTGGAGTTTCCCTCCTAAGACGACCCTGATTTACTTTCATTATCTCGTTCTCTGTCAGGTTGATTACTCTACAAGACATGTTGAGTTGATCAAGGAGTATTACCTATGACCTATGAAGGATGTGAATGTTTGTCTTGTTTTCGTTGGCAATATTTGTGTCGTCTGCGTTGGCTGTCGAGGCAGTCTCTCTTGGTGTCATGTTTTTACATTGTCTGTGGTTTGAGGGCTTTCTGATGTTTGTATTCTTCTGGGTGACATGTCGGTATTTTACTCTAATCTCCATCACTTTCACTTTCCTTCGCTCTTAATACTGCTATTTACTGGACTCATTTTTATCACAGAATAACTTACTTGACGTGATATCAACTAGTATGACTGTGTATGGCAGGATGAATCAGAAATAGAAGAATTTAACTGGTCATGCAATCAACATGGAAGTTCAATAATTGAAGCTACCGGCCTTGTTTCAGTTGTTCTTTGCCAGATTAATCAATTGTGTTGATTCGTGTGGCTTTGATGTGTATAAACAAGAGTAGAGATTATTTAACATGGTGTATCACAGTGGCAGAGCCTGGACTATTCAACAGGTGTCTGCATGGGGCATGTGTTTGTGGGATGGGGGAGAACTATCGTAGAGCCTACCATGTGATGTGTTGTCACACCTCCACCCCCTTTTGTTGGTTGTCACAATCTCAAGTTTATCAAAATCATAAAAGGAAAGTCTGAATGAGAGGCACACCCTAAAGTAAAATTCTTGATATGAAGCAGTCTTGGAGATAAGGAGGAGGCTTAAGTAATATTCCTTGTGTCCTATTAGTCCCTCCCCTTCCTCACCTGCAAGACACTCCCTTCATGAATCACCCCCCCCCCCCCATTGTTCCCATTCACCTTTTTTTCTGTTACTACATTTCATCTGATCCCTCTCAGCTCCTTGGGAAGAAAATCCCAAGTTATTAAAACCACGCCTAGTTAGCTGTCCGTTCCTTGCATTGTATGGCCATTTCTGTACAGGTGAAGTTCCTGATATATCTGTCAGTGGTCTTTACTGAAAAGTATTCTGAAGGTTGAAGAAAACCATCCTATGATAGCTCTGGGAGGAACTTGAAATAAGGTTACAATATATTAGTAATTAGCAAGACGTACAGTAGCTGGTACTCTAAATGTGATCATGGTGCCCAAGAAACTGGTCAGTAGTTACAGAGTTGTTAAGTATTTGTGACTCATTCTCTCTCTTGAAGCTGGATGTGGCTTTTACTGGAGTTGAATGATATTATCTCAGCTAATTTTTTTATTCTTTTCAAATGTGTGTTTTTATTAATGTCACTGGATTATCGATCGTGGAAGTTGCTCTTCACATTGCAATTGCTTGAAAGTTGCTGGTATAGGATACTACAGAAATAACTGTCCCCATTATTTTACCAGTTTTGTAGATAAATTTGCTGTTCAGTCTATGTGCTGATTTGTTAGTGTAAGGAGTCAAAGCAGTATTGAAGAACAGACATCTCCTGTATCAGTGGTCACACATTAGCACAAAATTGAGTTTTCTGTAAAAAAGTAGTGCTTAAGATATACTTAAAATGGAATCATTGTCACCAAGAGTTACATAATGGACAGTGGATAGTGGATTTTGCAAGAGACACCATCGAATGATAGTAAAACATGTTGCTTGTATGGAGCTTTACCTGTGCAGAATAAATGAAAGCCCTGCACAGAACACAACAGTGATTAGAAGGAACACATGAGAGAGAACAAAAAGTAAGAAGGGGTCCCAATATGTTTTTTGAAAGTATACAATTGAACGTGTTGGTCGGTAAATTGTTTGAGGGGGAAAAAGGGGCTTTGAAAAATGATGGTGATGGAAGGAAAAACTAATAGATTGTTTTTATAAAACTGATGACATTAAAAACATTAGAATGAATTCATGGTTTTAATGATCACCCTGTGAATGCTTTGCCTCAATATTTCCCCAATGATCTGCCTATCAGTAACATCATAAAATTGACTAGTAAAACCACGACCCCCCAACGGTGGGAACGCAGGCATGAAAAGTGGAATCGTGTTTTGTGTTTGAACTTTTGAAAAACAATAACAGAACTGTGTCACTATGTGAGGTCACAGCAATAACGTCTAAAGCTATCCATCCATATATTGCTGAATCATGGTGTTACATTGATTTTAGTTTCTAGTTTCATTAAGCGATGCATTGCTATTGTATTGCTATGCACGTTATTATGCAGTTAGTCGTGAGCCTGTTTATTGTAGTCACAACAAACTGGATGAGTGCAACCCCCCATGCTAATTTCTTGAATGGGTCTTTTGCATTATGTGATATGTACAGTATTTTGTTTTTGACTTCCTTAATTTTGCAGTATAATACCTTTCTTAAGTTTTAGGCTATTGTTATTCAGTAACATCATGAAAATACTTAAAAAGAGAAATAAGAAGAGAATTGCATGTGGTTCGTGAATATTCAGTTGCAATGGATCACAGACGGGTTTACCGTTACAACCTTTTGTTCAATTTTCATCTGCCTTGTGCAGCTTGTGACCAATTGCTTCATTTTGTCCTTCACTTAGCCACTTTACAAAGGCACTACATTGCTTTTAAGCAGAGTGGGAGGCCTACAAGTCCTTACTACTATTTGGAGATGCATTTCCACGTAACCACAAAACAGTGATAAGAGAGGTCTCGTGCAGCTTTTGTAGTTTTGTAGTTCATAAATATTCAACAGCCGTAAGCCTTGACTAAATCCCCACAGAATGTTTAGTTTTGTTTTGCATCAAAATTTTGTTTTGAGTTCTAAGACTTTTCTCCCTGCATGATGCAATGTGATATGGTAAGCATGACAGGCACTATTTGAATTTCTGTCTACATTTGACTCATTGCTTGCTAGTTGAGGTATCATCTTGTGTATGTTTACAGAAGAAGTGACATAGTATCTCAGATGATTGATTAATAACAGTAATATTAACTCTGAATTAGAAACATGCTCTCCAAAACTTAGGATTATTTAATACCCTGTTATGCATATTGTGCGTAATCAAATAGTTCTATGCACTTTACATGAGAAATAAAAGACAATTGACATTGATATGGCAACTATACAATAGACATTGTACAAAATTAGAAGATATGTTTCAAAAAACAAACAGGTAAAAAATAAACAGGTGTTAAAAGAAAACTGATAAAGAATTGACTTTAAATTAAACTGGAATAACAAAACTTCCTCCATGTTTACATCCTTTCCATGTTATTTTTTTAATGCATGTTTTCTCAGGATAACAACCATATATCTTCATACTGAAAGAAAAAAAAAGGAAGTGGATGGCTAAAAATGAATTCCATAACCCCCCCCTCAAAAAAAAAAGGTAGGGAAGAAGAGTTGTTTGATCAAGTATTCATGTTGAACATTGAGAATCAACCCAGATTTCCAAATCAACTGTTCCATCGTAGAATTAAATAAATGGATAAAAATAAATACCTCTGCTGTCACTATCAGAGATTTCTTAGTATGAATGTGAATGCTCTCGCGTTCATTAGCCTACTGTATCACATCGGGCAGGTTTAGTACTCTGCTTTAGGATTTGATCCCACAAGGATATAATCATGAATTGGGATTTGTCCCTTCGTGGATTAGTGAATCTGCAGGCTATATTTACACAGGCTCTGCCTCAGTCTTCCACAAGGTGTAGGCTACGTTTTTTTTTTTTTTTGGGCGATACGGTTTTTACAGGATGTAAGCTGTGTTTCTTCACATGCCATTTTACAGAGGTTCAATGTTCCTAGTGGTTGATGTTCCTGACATTCAATGTTCCCAGGGTTCCAGATTCTCAAGGTTCGATGTTCCCAGTGTTTGATATTCCGAGTTCCTGATGTGTATTTTCCCCTTTGCTAGCCTATGTGAAGGGTGAGTCAGAGCCAGCGATCAGAGGATTGCAATATCATGAACATATTTTAACCATACTTCATCAAGACTGCTTTCTTCCAAAAAGGTATGGGTACGTAGGCTTGCTTACACCTGTTTCCTCCCTCCTGTGGAGCATGCCTGAAATTTTGCTACCTGCACCATCTCGATCTCAATCTTGTCAAAAGATGCTGAAATTAGGTTTAGCCATGTTTAGGCAACAATTTGTCTAGGTAGTAGCTGAGGTTTAGCTTCCTGTCATTTGTCAACAATTGCAAACAAATGCTTGCAGTGTGCCTTGGGAAAATGGAACCTTGGGAGCATCAAAGCCTGGGATCATCGAACCATATAAAACCTCTGGAATATTGAATCCTGGGAACAATGAACCCGGGGAACATTGTACCTGAATTACAGTGACATTCTGGGAACATTAAACCATGGGAGTAACGAACCCTGTACTCATCGGCAACCATTGAAATAGTTCAAAAGCGGGGAGCATTCAACCCTGGGAACAATGATCCTCGGGAACATGGGGTAGACCCCACAGTAACGGACCACAAATTTTTTTGCACTGGGTTTTGGCTGTTCTTTTCGTACAAGGTGTCGGCTGTATTTCTTACTCAAGATTCAGACTTTGCTTTTTTGGGGGTTGCTTTTTTTTGGAGGCTGTAAGCAGCTATGCTTCTTTTGTAGGTTGTGCCAAAGTACAGCCACTCATGCAGTAGATACGAGAGTTATTACTGTGTGTCTTATCTGATATACATCTGGGTAATTTGTGCCTTCTGTGCACCATGTCCTAGTAGTCTTGAAATAACTTCTGCCTGTAGTGAGGCATGGCATGGGATGGGCAGATCAATTTTCTTTAAAGCACAGGGTACGTAAGCTTGAGAATCTTTGTCACACATCAATTAGTATGCTACAGAATAACAGATCATAGAAACTAAAGACACGTTACCTTAGTTTGTAAGTTTGCTTAGGGAATTGGCCAATCAGCAGTCATACGTGGCCCTGTGGAGTTACTCCTGATTCTCTTTGACACATACCTGCCATGAGTTACGACATGCTGCTTTAAAAGTAATTTGATTAAATCTCAAAGAAAGCAGAACGGTGAATTGACAATCCTGATTGATAAGCGGGGGATACTTTGGACAAATTGATCAAGCTGTCTGCAGCTCGGCGACCTGAAGGGGAAGGAAAGGTAGATTAGTGGACATACTGTTATCAGCAGCAGGTCATGCTGGTGACCTACTAAAACATGATTCCTGGTTTACATCAAAATCCTGAAGAATACCAAAGCTTTGGCTAGTTGACATAGCCATGAATCAAATTAATAGCTGCTGCATTGGATTTAAACTCAGCAAACTGTGAATAGTTTTCTCACTTATAGTCACTATTTGGAAATGCTCCACACAGAAACGTCTGTGTTGTTTAATAGTCACTTATGCTCCCCAACAATACTGGTAGATCCTTAGGCATGTTAAAAACAAATTGTACAAGCTGAAGTACACTTGGAGGTCCCTTTGCAATCACTGGAGGTGGTTTAAATGTTCTATGTGTAGAATTGGGGCAACACTTATGGGAAACAAGAAAGAAATGAGTTTCATAAAAATGGGACGGGCGAGTATCCAAGTATATACAATTAGCACAAAATATTAAATTTAATAGTTAAAGTCACTGTGTAATGTGTCATTTTCTTTGAGAATTATATTAGCAATTTTTAATGTGAAAAATACTGCAATGTGCAGGTAAGAAAAATCTTCCAATTTTTCATGAAAATATCTGCATCATTTTTTTTTTTTTATATTCTCCTAGGAAATCCCATCAGGTATCAAGCAGTGTTTGGGTTTGACCAAGACTCGTCATCAAGAGATGGTACCGCTGCACTTACACTGGTACCAAACCAGGATGCCTGGAATCCAGCAGATTATTGAATGCCCAATCTTGCCATACTTCAGATGGACATTGAAGCAGTTAGGTTTGGCATCAGCAAACGAGGTCACCTGATCAATTTGTGATATGCTATACTGATATGAGCAGACTTGTCAGAGATTTCTCTGCCACAGTTCTGGGAATCTGAATGCTGCATGGGAGTTGGCAAACCTTAGCTTCAATGACAGTGAGGATACTTCACTTACTGGCGGATGAACGGACAAAACGATGTTCATTTCAGCATAAAAACTTTTGTCCCAAATTTCTATTTTTTCTGGGTTCCATCTGACTGTTTTGACATCCACCAAATTCTGAGAGCAAGCTCTGATCCAGAGAGAAGATAAACCTTCTGGTCAAAAGACTTTGAGATTCCTTGCTTATATCTCCCTTTTTCCAATCACCAAAATCACTTTAGAAAGAAGTGACCACAGGAGAAGAAATGGACCATATCAAAATGAAAAACTGATCACTAGAATGTAAACCACATATGAAAATTATGAAATATCAGAGAGTGTGGTTGAAAGTTGGCATAAGACTACCTGAAGGATATTTCCTTGCTTAAGGGTAGTTCCCCTTGGGAAAGGTGACTTTGTTAATCTTGACAGGGATATGCTGGCAAATAAAGTTGCTGATAAATCTAAAAAGCTATGTTAAAAACAATAGGGATCATCTACTTACAATGGGCTATCAACACACTATCTTTGAAGTTTAAGCACCTTTCCCTTCTTGAGATATCATGTTTACAAGGCTTTCAAACTATGTCCTCTATTGACCTTACATGACCTTTGACCACCTTACAAAATACCGACATCATCTACTCATCAAATGTTACCAAGGATAAGAGGTTGAAGTTCCAGCAACATTCCACTGCTGAGGTATCTCCATTAATAGGTTTTCATATTTCATGCTCTGGTGACCTCAAATGTCCTTTGACCTCCATGAAAAACAATAGGGACCGTCTACTCACAATGGACTACCAACTTTGAAGTTCGAGCACCTTGTCCTTCTTGTGGAAGCCAGGGTGACACATATGCACGCACGCACACACACACCATCACAAGGAATCAAAGTCGAGAGGACAGATCAACTGACAGACTGCTGCATGTGACCTCTCTGTGAGAGCATTCTGAAAGCAGTGACCCACTTTGAACCTACCCTTGGTTTATTCATCATGAAGAATGGTTTTAACACTCTATTTACATGCCAGTAAGTTATTAGCTTATTCTTACCCCATTGGCTCTGCAAGATGCTCAATTTTGTCAGACTGTTCCTTCTTTTGTTCTTCAGTACATGATGGATCCCTTTCTCTTCTTGAAGCATTTCATGAATATCAGTCAAGGGTAACATCTCATGAATATCAGGCAAAGGTAGATATTAAGTTTGGTGATTCATCATCCATGCCCGAGCAGCAATCCTCATCATTGCTGTTCATCCGACCCATATTTAGTAACTACTTTCTGTTTTGTACCAGTTTGTAACATTTACATGTTGCATTTAGTGGTTGTGTTTATTTGTACCTAAAAACGTAGAACATGTAGGCAACCCGGAAACTTGATGGAAAATAGGCACGTACGGGGAAAACACATCTGTAATTCGATATGTTACAAATAAAATGAAGATTCTGTAGGCTTTTTAGTACCTGCAGATTACATAAATGATGTAAAACCACCCCAATTTTGCTGTTGTTTTCCATTTATATCTCATGTTTGCATGACTCATGTGGGTGTTACTTTTACCTTGCTAGAATTCATCATTAAGTACTGATAGTGAATACCCAATGCTCACAGTCACACAACACCATAGGTGGTGACAAATGTATAATGATGGAGATCACCAACAACATCAAAGAGAATTTTATTTTGTGGTTGGATGTGGAATGAAAAAAGATATGTGTAAGTTTCTGATTTAAATCCTGCTTATATGATAACATTTTTTTTTCTTGTTTGTCACTGTTGGAAATTAAGTATTTGATAGGTTTTTGATAATGAAATTTATTTCATTAAGTATGATCTGATGTGAGAAATTTACTACAGATCAAATGTAGTGAAACTTTTCAAAGATTTTGTCAGCAAGCAATTTTAACTGGGCCTCCTGGTTAAAAGTAAAAGAGCATTATGTTCAGGTTTCATAGATGTGCTTCCATATATATCTTCACATAAATAGCTGAATATCTCAAGAAGGAAATTTGTGGAGGACTTTGAAGTTCAGATTTGTGAAGTATTTTGTTTTGTCTTAGTCTCACTGTTTTGGGATTAAAATCAATGCTGATATGCTGATATGTTTATGTCAGACAGGAGATTAAGAGGGTGAAGAGCAGATCCACATTGTCTGTTGAAATGTGGTTTCCAGGTTTCTTGTGAGAAGGTTGGCAAGTATGTCAGCCCCTTATTCATTCTCACCGCCAATCCTCACATGATATATATGTTTATACCTTTTCTAAAAGAAGAAAAGATCCTCTCGAGAGATGCTTTAAGCACAATAACCAGAATGGGGAAATCCCTGTAATGGTTACTTGCCAAGTGGATGTGACTGTTTCAGCATCTACAGTCAATGTTAATAGTGAATTGTAGTACAAATTGACCTATTAATACCACCATCAGAAACCTGTTTGTCATCAACAACTCACTTTATACCTATATTTTATCAGGAGATGTGACCAAAAGGTCAGCTATTATCAAAGCAGAAGCTTGAGCTCAATGAACTAGAGCACCAATGGTGCCTAAGCCCATACCTGAACACCCTGAGAGTACCATTTACATATCAGTATTATGTACTGTATGTCATATCATAATCATTGGACCTCCTTCATAATGAATTACCAATAGAATCTGTAAGGACTTCATATAGAACTATCTAGAGCACAAACAGTGCAGAAGTTGGATCTTTGTCAATAAATTTGTGATACATTTAATGGGTACTGACGAATTACAATGCTTACAATTGCATCACTATTCAAGTTTGACATTGAATAATTATTGAAACGTCATTTTTGTTTATTTGAATGTGTCACATGGGGACCATATTAGCTTGACCATTGATCTGCCAGTAGAAGCCTTATAGGAAACTTGACACAAAGTTGACATGTTTGTCTAGCTGTGTATATATCAGACTAAATTGAGTTAAGTTACGACACAATCTGACCCATTGCCCCCTTACTTATCATTTGTGATATTAGAGAAGTAGGAGAAAACTTGTGCAGGATTTCACAAAATGGGCTGTAGGGCCCACATAGAACCTGGAATACAAACTTATGTACCACCATTGATTGTACAAGAGAGTCTGTAGGAGCATTTTACAAAATTTCATAAAATGGGCCATAGGGACTAAAATCCCTGAACACCTTGATTGATGCGACTGATCGATAGATTTGACCGATTGAGTAAATTGCAAACTAGAGCACCTGCACAACCTTAGGTATACATCAGTATTATGTCTATATCATGTAATAGGAACTACCAGCAGTATCATTGTATTGAATCACCAGCGTTGCATTTACAAGAGTATGTGTTGGATTGCATAATTTGCAGAATGTAATAAACTAGAGCACAAACAGTGCAGAAGTTGGATCTTTGTCAATAATTTGACATCCAATAGTTACAACAGATTTTAAAAGACTAAGTGGCTAACATAGAGTGCTCCTTTAATGTATAGACACATGTACCTCACACTAGATTGAATTTCATGCATGATAAGGATATCTTAGATATTGAATGAAATTTTGCAGGATTTCACAAAATGTGCATAGGGCCCACATAGAACCCTGGGCTAGAAATTTCCCGTACAACTACACCCAAAAATAGCAAATAACACAGAATTTCATTGGATTTAAAAATCTTGAACTTAAAATCCTTGAACACCCTAAACACCATAATGCACTATTAGTGTGACAAAGGAGAGGCATAGGGAAAGCCATTTTGCAGAAATAACATTTCATGCAAATGCATGAAAGCATGATGAAGAGACAGACAGCAGACAGACAGCAGATAGACATAGATTGATCGGACAGACTGAGTGGGTACATTGGATGCCACTCCATTTCAACAGAGATGAGAATAGATGAGAATAGATGAGAATAGATGAGAATAGATGAGAATAGATGAGAATAGATGAGAATAGATGAGAATAGATGAGAATAGATGAGAATAGATGAGAATAGATGAGAATAGATGAGAATAGATGAGAATAGATGAGAATAGATGAGAATAGATGAGAATAGATGAGAATAGATGAGAATAGATGAGAATAGATGAGAATAGATGAGAATAGATGAGAATAGATGAGAATAGATGAGAATAGATGAGAATAGATGAGAATAGATGAGAACAGGTGAGCACAGATGAGAACAGGTGAGCACAGGTGAGCACAGGTGAGAACAGGTGAGCACAGGTGAGCACAGATGAGAACAGATGAGAACAGATGAGCACAGATGAGCACAGATGAGAACAGATGAGAACAGGTGAGCACAGATGAGAACAGGTGAGCACAGATGAGAACAGGTGAGCACAGGTGAGCACAGATGAGAACAGGTGAGGTCAGGTGAGGTCAGGTGCGAGTAGGTGAGAGTAGGTGAGGTCAGGTGAGAGTAGGTGAGGTCAGGTGAGAGTAGGTGAGGTCAGGTGAGAGTAGGTGAGGTCAGGTGCGAGTAGGTGAGGTCAGGTGCGAGTAGGTGAGGTCAGGTGCGAGTAGGTGCGAGTAGGTGCGAGTAGATGAGAGTAGGTGCGAGTAGATGCAAGTAGATGAGAGAAGGTACGAGTAGATGCGAGTAGATGAGAATAGGTGCGAGTAGATGAGAATAGGTGCGAGTAGATGAGAATAGGTGCGAGTAGGTGAGGTCAGGTGAGAGTAGGTGAGAGTAGATGAGGTCAGGTGAGAGTAGGTGAGGTCAGGTGAGAGTAGATGAGGTCAGGTGAGAGTAGATGAGGTCAGGTGAGAGTAGATGATATCAGATGAGGATGGATAACCAAAATGACACTTTCTTCACATAACTCCCTCTAACGTTACTCTGGGCAAATTCAGGTGACTGAAATTTACCGCAGTGGTGCGGTTCTTTTTCCTAACTCCTCCTTTAGTTAGAATATATTATCCTATCCTTAGAACACTGAACTATCAAGTAACCACATAGCAGTCTCCTTAACCCAAACCTGTAGATGACCTTTAAACCCATAAGCAGCGAAATTCACTTGCTCCATATCTATATCAAAGCTCTTGTAACATGTAATGATGTACAAATTTATTTATCAATCCTTTGTGAACTATTACAATGCTACACATCATTATAGCTCAAAAGAATTTGCCCTCTCCTGTAAGACCAACCAACCCTGATATTTTAAAGAGACCCTTGATGAGTATAGTCTGAAACCTTGTTCTTCATTGTTTCACAGAAATTTTCTAAGCCTCTTGAGACTGTGATGACACACAACCTTGTCAAACGTGCAGTAAGTGGTGACTTAGGTCCCAACTTAATAAAAAGCTGGAGTATGAGTGTAGGTATGAGTGTTTTATGAGTGCATATGAGTAAGTACGAACGAATATGGAATCCATACAAAGAGAAGACCCTTACCATTTTCCTTTACCAACTTTTTATTAATCGTCACTTTTTCATGACCTACAATGTAACTACCATTCACAGTGCAACAACAACAGAAAAAAGAATTGCAAGACATTTGTACAAATGATTCTTTGACAGAAGGCAGAGAAAAGGGGAGGGGAAAAGCCCCCCTCCCATGGGGTAACATGTTGTCCATTTGGTCACATTGCCTACTGTTAGATCAGGGAGGCGGGGTCTGGAATCTCTCTTCTGGGCCTCCTAAACTAGCAAAGGACCATCTGCTGTCTTGCTTTGTTTTGCTGAAATTTTTTTAGTTTTGCACCAAAATTGGCTTGAATATAAAAGTTGTTACTCTACACCATAAAAAGAGAAGACAGCCATTTCTCTCTCCCTTGACAATTCTTGATACAAAGGAAAAAAAATCTCGGGCAAGATAAAACTTTTCACATTTCATACAACAGCTGCCTAGCACATTCAACACATAAACATAATGTTAATGAGACGACTTTCAACACCCTCCCACTTTGTAGTTAAGCCCTGTCTGTCATTTGACAACCTACAGTTAACATACCTATTTACATTTTACATCACTGTGCTTGAAGACTCTCTATTTCCTTTCCTCAAAAACAGGCTGCTGTCCACCCCACCCTCCCAAGCTTTGAATGCAAAGGAAAGAAAAAAAAAACAAAACCTGCCCACAAAAGGAAAAAAAGCGTATCTCTGTAGAATGTGCTAGAACAGTTCCACTTACAAATACAGCAATAGCGTAAATTGGTATATAAAATTGGTAGTAATTATTCATAAATACTTGGTACAAATCTTTTTTTTTTTCTTCTAAGTTACACTCATGCTCAAAGTTACTCTGCCTGAAGCATTTTGACAACCATCTGGTCTCATCACCAAAAGTGATGTATGTAACTCAAATACTGCAACCATCATCGACAGCATGCACGTGCGCAAGCTTCGGGCATCTGAGATACCTTGCGATGCCAGTCTTTAATCTCTCCCCGTGTATCATCACCATTGGGAGCACCGTTGTTTCAAAATACTGTGTACACAACAGTTCCCCTCCCCGCCAACCGTTCCAAAGAAGTCCAAAGAAAGTAAGTCATTCTAGTTATTGTTGCACCGACGACATAACACCAACAAACCACTAAAATTCACAAATCACAACTTACTATCAAAAAGAAAACGTATCTTTTTCTGTACATGACAAACTTGTAAATAGCTTGATGACAATTATGGAGAAAATCCTAAAGCGACTATCAAATCTCATGAAAAAGGAAAAAAGTTTTCAGTTTATCTTAAATTCTTCTGAAAATATTTTAAATACTGTAAATAATTGTTCCCACAGAGAGTACAATGTTGCAGGGTCCTTACCCACCCTCCCTTCTGATAGACTGACCACCACCAACCCTTCACCACCAAAATAGGAACATTTTTCAGCGATTTCTGCAGACTTGCAGCCTATCAATTCACTGATGAATGTTCTAATAACCAGCGAACAGAACCAAAAAAAAAATGTAAATAAAGCGGGTTATTCGAGCAAATTGTTCCAATCCAGTCTTTACTATAAATTGGTCTTTTGCAAAATTTCTTTCACTGTATTGACTATTTCCTACAACTCAAAACAGATAAAAGTTAAGAAAGAACTTGTCCAAAAAATTTCATGATAGATATCTCTTTGATGAGTTTTCAGTGTAAACCACCTGACAAAAAAGGAGGGAGAAAAAAGTTGAAATAAGAGCTACTGCTTAATTAAACTTAGTATGGAAAATAATACAGTGGGTAATGCACATCCTCAAAAATGATAAATTTTTTAAAATCTTTGACTTGCTTAATTTTTTTGTTTTTTTTTCCTGTTTTTTTTTTTTTCAAACACTGAAGCTAACAAATAATTCACAGTCGACATGCTCATGTTATTTTTTTTAATCATGTCAGTGATTAATACAAGTGAAGGAGGGAAAAAATCTTGGTCTTTACAATAATTAATGGCATAATATCAAAAGTATGTAAGTAATAGTTTTACACAGTTCTTGTTTCAGGGGAAGATGGGTTATACCCAATGACAACCACGCAGAGGCATTGGAGTCACCCCAAATGTTGCACATGATTTGATTCAGTGTAGGGACCCACGTCTCTGATTGGCCGATGATACCCTGGCGATGATGATGATATCTCTGGCATCACGGTAGTAGGTCATATGTACACCACCAGGAGCACGATGCTAAAAGATAAAAGAACGGATAAAATACTTCATCTACAGGGGGATTATTGAGTTGATATCAATGAGTTATACTCAGACTCATGCTAGCTGTCTGCATGTGAATATTAAAGTACCGGTGTGAAAGCTGTCTTTTAATTATTCACTTAATTATGTTTGTTTGTGTGTGACATATGAGGTTACACTTACTTTGACCATCTGTCATTAAGTATGTGAAAGGAAACTTGACAGGTTTAGAAAAAATGAGCAAATGCCAAGACACACTTCAATGCTCCTCTTTCATAGATCACAAACTTTGACTCTCGAAGAGTAAAATTAACACCCTGAAATGAAGTCAACATTAGTGAACACAAAAGGGATGATCCATAGAGCCAGAAATCCAGGATACTGTGGGAAAATTGGCTGCTTTTGGCTGCTTTTATTCAATTGTTTTGTTCAATTGTTTTATTCATATTATTCTAGTAACACACAAGGGATCTTAAACATCTGAAGAGATTAGAGGAATCGTTTGATACAATGCCTACACAATATATCAATAGAACGTGCTAATTTCCTTCACCCCCCCCCCCCCCACTACATCAAATTTCTGGTTTTCCTTATCACGATAAGCTCCAATTGTCCTCAGCCCATCTGGCTAGGCTTTTTTTTTCTCAACCTTGTTGACCTTTCTCCTGTTCTAGAACACTTACTGGTTAGTTCAGAAGAGTCCACAGTCCTTGAGATTATTTTTGATGATAACATCTGTTACTGCATCAAACACAAACTGGATATTGTTAGTGTCAGTGGCACAAGTGAAGTGGGTGTAGATTTCTTTCTGGTCCTTGCGTTTGTTCAGATCCTCAAACTGCATTTGTATGTATGCAGCAGCCTCTTCATATGTGTTGGCACCTGCGGATGACAGCAGAGAGAAAAAGAAATTACAAAGCAGACATCAGAGCAAACGAGGACAAACTTGACCGGCCGCTCCCGAGACCGACAGGGATGCATTTCAGCACTGAAGGTCTCCAGTTACATGAGACCAATTCAAATAAGAGCTGATTTTAGCAGGTGCAGGGGCCATGGCAACAAACAAACAGCTGTATCTGTTTACATAGTCATAAACAAAAACAAAATGATTAAGAATAAGAGATAACAAGTTTTATCAGTAATCAGTAGTTCCAATACTGCTGACATATATCTCAACTGCCCAGACAAAGTCAAAGCAGCTTAAGATGAAAAGTTGAATTTGAAAATGAAACTTGTCCACAAGGCCAACCCATAATCCAATAACACCTGTGCTGATGACATTAGTGAAAGTATTGTACCCAGAGGAAGAACATAAATATTAAGACCAAGAGAGTGTCCTATACAAAAAAAAAAACAACAACAGAATGCTTTGTGGTTTTGATGTTCCAATCACATTACTCTATTGGAGGCCAGGACTTATGCCACCTGCTATGGCAGCCTGTATACATGAAGGACTTACGCCCCCACAGCAGGTCTGTGGCCATCTCTGATGACCATCTCAGCCATCTCGGAAGACGGTTGACCCGACCCCGAGGAAGAGTTAATGTTTACAAGGTTTTCACAATTTGCCCTTTGCTGACATTGAATGACCTTAAAGACCAAATGGTTCTTGTACTCAATGAGATACAACTACATATTGAATAAGACATTTGTCAAAGCTTCCCTTCGTTTACAAGAATTTCATGATGTAACCCTGTTGACCTCAAATGACCTTTGACCTTCACCAAAGTCAAAAGAGATCTTGTAATTAGTAATTTTAAACACACACATACTTCCCACATAAAAAATTGGCATATCATGTGAATCCCTCCCTCCATGTCACATAATTGCATATTTGGTAAACACTCGTGTATAATGGTCAATACCTGTTGGAAACTGTGGCTTATTTTTAACACTTTTAATGACAGAATTTGACAATATTCCAAAATATGACTTTCAGGTCAAATCTGTAACTGGCAAAGTAAAATGATTTGATACACTGTGAGTCTATGGCCTTGTGCAAAACAACACAAGTTTGTCTTAGTGCAAAGATGACACCTTACACGATCCTACAGTGGACAAATAGCAGGTTTCATGACTAACCTACAATCTGTGAAAAGTAACATAAAAAATGTGATTGTCCTGTCCAAAATTAGGTTTTTCTTTCAAAAATGTGATTCATATCAGAAAAAAAAAAAATTTGCTGGTGCTGTTTTCAATGCAAAAATTGATTGTCAACATTCACTACTGGACAGTCATTCAATGACAAACATGATTTTGGTAAGTCAATGCTGCAGTCCCATCTACTACTGTTCTACAATTTTCAGCTATGACATCATCAGCTACTACTGAAGGAGAAATAAAATGATAGCGATCATTGTGAGCTGGGCAGGAAGTGCGTTGAGACCTTCCACATCCTCTCTTGCTTGAGAGGCCTTGAGGTAGCATTTAATACTGAAACTGCAAACTCTTGATAAACGTAAACACAAATTACTGTCGTCACTGGCAACAAAAATATTCACATTTGGCAAAGATTTCACGAGCCAAGACTAGACTCTGGATGGACAGACAACTTTGTCAATTGTGGATTGCAACCTAACTTTCCTTGATCGACAGAATATGAAAGAGTTTGACATTTACAACATATGATAACAATCCCAAACTGCAAGCTCCATTGTCCATCAACTCTGTAATAATATGAACTAAATCCTCTGAGTCTCACGGCAAACTAATGGCAATGGCAGGTATGTATTTATTACATCAAGTGGGAGCGCATAGTCGTTCCTACGGCGATATACAGCTGGGTGATTCCATTTCTTAATAACAAGGAGGGAGGGACGTGCAAGACTGCACTCATCTCTAGATTAATTATTTACCAGCGGTGGACAGCGGCATTATCTCTTTTGATGGAAAAAGAGAGTAACAGAGAAAGGAAACAACATACCAAATTTTGCATAGCAATTGTTCGTAAATCGGAAGAGATACTTGGGTCAGATTCAACGTCAGACCTGTACGATTTAATGTGTGATTAAAACTCTAAGTTGAAATTCTGCCTCCCAGCAATTTTCTGAACGTGCGCATACACGCTGCATGTGACGTGTCCATGGAAACGCAACCTGGGCAACATCATTCTATGTGCACAACTAGCCGTCAAAGTAGGATGTGGATTTGACGGATGACAATGGCTTGTGTTCAAACATCGGCTGGATCTGTGCACGTTCCCCGGAGGTATCTGACGACTTACGTAACGACCGATTGACCCACCTGTGTATTCTGGGAAACAAATGGTGAGAGGTGACTTGGTGATCTTCTCCTCAAAGAGATCTTTCTTGTTCAAGAAGAGGATGATAGATGTCTCTGTGAACCATTTATTGTTACAGATGGAGTCGAACAGCTTCATCGATTCATGCATTCGGTTCTGAAGGAAAAGAAAGAAAACGACTACAGGTCAGCAAAAATCACGACCTTGTATGTCAGACGCCTTGTATGTAAACTGAAGAGTTTAAGTCTCACAGACAGCATTACTCTAATGCAATTCTACTTGCCATCCATCACATAAGAACCTGTCTAAAACCATGCATATATAAAATAGTAAAGGAACTGTTGCACATAACAAGCTGTGTTAATGTTTAACCCATGACTCATTATGATACTGTACACTTGCACCATGTAATATTTTTTTCTGATGGAAATGGTGTCGACGTTAACACAGTATGAAATGTCGGCATTGTGAATTGAGGCAAATATGGAATATCTTAACTAACACCGGCAGTACAATGTACAGATTATCACCAGATGTATTTTAAGTATGCAGGGGAATACTACAGTATTGTACCTAGGAAACATGTTCAGACATTAATGTCATGAAAAGAGACAGTTCACAAGATGACTAGTAACATGCACAAGGAGGAATCAAGAGTTTGCACATCTCCAAAAACGTTCTCTTCAAAGGAAAGAGGACACCAAGCAGAAAGATGGTGACAGCCTGCAAAAGCCCCAAGAAACTTGATAAAAGCCAGCAGGGAGACTATTTGGGCACAGAGGCACAATAGAATACAGGAAGTTCTATGAAGTACAGAAGACTATTTCAGATGTTCGGCCCCTTCGACAAAACATACAATAAATCTCTTCCGTTGCTTGAAAGGGTTGGACAACCCCAGGTTTTGAGCTAACCCAAGGTTTTGAAGGATTCCCAGGTTTTGAAGGGATCCCCGGGTTTTGAGGGACGATGTTCAAGCTTTCGATTCAGCTCTCATCATTCTGCCTTGGACAAACTACTGTACCCTGTATTGTACATAACAAGCACTAAAACAATAAAAGCAATGCAATTTAAAGACAATGCAACTTTTCCTACAGTTAACTGGTACATCCTGCAATCTCGTAAAATATGACTACAGGCAAGCGCTAGCGAACAGTTCCATGTTAACACTTGATGCTGCAAACCGTAGCTAATTGACCTTGCCTTTGGAAATGGGAAGCTTCCGGTTTCTTCAAAGTCCTAGCTTCCTGATAGGAATGGGGGGGGAAAGAAAAGAAATACATGCACACTGCAAAAGGGGAGTAGTTGAAACCCTTTTAGTTCGAAAAGAAATCACTTCAGTTTAAGGTATCAGTTACATATAGGATATGTTACACCAGGGAGATTTTCACGCAAGGAGCAAAACGCTGTCAGGGCGCTGCTACCGCTAATTTACATTCTGAGTGAAAGTTGCACGATTTCAAATTCTACTGCAAATGTAAAAGAAGAGAAAAAAAGATTGTCAAAAAAAAAGAGAATTCAATGCATTTCTCGGCGGTATTTTGCTGATTAGAAATGCACATGGATGGACGATCTTTTACAACTTTTCAAACACTGCATCAACTTTATCTGTACACATCATGGCTGTGCTTACTTTCTTAGCCCAAAGACATAGGCACACAGACAAAATTAATCTGTAAATTTCCCCATATAATGGGTGCTAGCTTTCACACTGAATTTGACTGAGCGAGATGTAACAGGAACCTGTGCGTTTTCTCTCCTGCGATGAGCACGCGTTACCGCTGCAAATGTCAAGCATTCTGCACGGTAATTCAGTGATTTCGGTGTTTTCGTCACTCATCTGCTTAAAAGCATCTGAGGCCTAAGGATACGGAACAACACGTGGCTCTGACGGCTCTCGGTAATTAAGCCCTCAGAAGTGACAAACATGTAATGGGTCATGGTGCCTCCCAGTAATCATAAACACCTCATAAGAGCAAACATCGTCATACTCAAAAAAGACTGCAAGTGGAGATGAGGCTTGTCAGCCTTAATATATATCAAAGCTACTTACAACTCTCAAAACCACATCACAATTTGTAACAATGAACTTCATCTTCCTTTCATGATAACAAATGACAAGGGAATTTGGAAGACCAGTTTGAAGATGATCACAGACTCTTACTCAAAGCTTAAAGTGATTGTGTGTGTAGGCAAAGAAAAAAAAAACACCTTAAAAATTTCAACATCCAAAAGGTTCTTAATTCCACCATTCAGACAGTTTGCAAAAATAAAGTGTTTTCAGGTGCCATATGATTTCAAATTCTTCTGATGCAATGACAATAAGTGTTAAATATGATTATGTAGTAGTTGACAGTTTTTATTTTACTTAACAGAGTGCCTTTTTGAACGAGCCAATGGGAAGTATATTAGTTCGATGAATATTCAGTTAGTCAAAACATGTGATCAATAATGTCACCGTGGTGTAATCAGTTTGCAGGTTATTTACTGTATACATTGCTAAATACTACAATTCCTGATATCAATCTAGGAGTGACGACTTGAGAAGCATGCTTTTGATGCACCAGTGAGACTTGCACCGATGCATATTCTTTACGAAGGTGCTTATTTAACAAGAACAATTTTCAAATATGATTTCTGCTTTTTACTTTTTTTTATTGGCATTTCCATTGCCTTTTAAAGTGATAACTGTCAGTTTCCGATCATCGAATGACGTATTCCTTCCATGGACAACGTCCCACGTACATTTAAGAATAAATAATAACTTGAGATCAAAATTAAGGCTTCTATCTTGGTATTCATAGTCGATGGTCTTTGCGAGAGGCCAATAAACATGGGTCCAATACTGAATTTATCTTGCTACTTCTTAGTCAGTAGTCCACTGGCTGAGACCATGACATCAGTCCAAAAAAAAAAAAATTTATTTTGGTAGAACAGTTAATCTCTGGCTGTAACAATAAATGGCAGTGTCCACTTTCAGTGGTCAACAGTCTTCGGCATCAATATAACCTCAAACATTCAGAGAAAACCATCCTTTCACTTCACTTTCATCACAATGTTAAACGAACTTGCAAGAGCTGCACTGTTTTCAGCAGAGAGCATGGTGCACTCCGAATAAGGCAAAGCCACCTATAAAATCACGGTTTGACTACAGTACCACTAAACTTTCCCAAGCTTTGCAGAGCAATTGCAGAAATGTTAAAGGGTTGTTTGACCTAGCCTTCAAAGAGGCCATAATAAATTATTCAGAGAGGTGAAGATAACAAGCACACAACTGAAAGAAAAGCAACTGTGATGAATATGCCTAAAGGTTGTGTGACATGCATCTTAACCAGGAAGTCAAAGGACATTGTGATTCCATGCAAATAACTCTTTTTTCTTTTCAAACACACACAATAACTTTGACAAAAGTGACCAAGAGAGAAGGCAAAGGACCATATCATCAAGAAAAACAGAACACAAGGAGTTGCTGCCTAAACAGTTCTAACAAATCTAAAAAGCTACGTTCAGTGATGTTAAATGATTAAATGATTGTTTGGAGAGGGTTACACAAAAAAAGATGTGACACTTGACTTGACCAAAATATTACAAAATTGTTATCTGCAAGTATCTACAGGTAGGTCCACAAATGTCAGCTTTGGCTACAAATACTCTGCAATTTTAACTCTTGACTAAGGATGAAAACATGATTTCTCAGTCTCCAATGGGGCAATTCAAATAGCAGAGATCATCTACTCATCAACTGCTACCACTTTTGACAGTTTGAAGTGCTAGTTGCATTCAGTTGCGGAAATATCCTCAATACATTTTCATACTTTAACCTTTGTTGACCTCAAATGACCTTTAACCTCCATGAAAATCTAAAGAGGTCATCTATCTACATTGGACTAACAACAAAGCACCTTTGAACTTCAAGCACCTTTCCCTCCTTGAGATACTGTGTTTACATGGTTTTAAAACTGTTTTCCATTGACCTCACATGACCTTTGACCTCGATAGAAATGAGAGACAGATCTACTTATGGGCAGTTACTGATGAAAATACTGTACTTTAAGTTCCAGCAACATTTGGTTCCTGAGATATCTCCATATGACTGGTTACCATACTTCATGCTCCGGTGACATCAAATGACCTTTTGACCCCCATGAAAAACAACTGGGATCATCTACTCACAATGGACTATCAACACAACAACTCTGAAGTTCAAGCACCTTTCCCTTCTTGAGATACCGTGTTTACAAGGTTTTCAAACTATGTCCTCTATTGATCTTGCATGACCTTTGACCTCTACACAAAATGCCAGACAACATCTACTCATCAAGTGCTACCAATGATGAGAGGTTGAAGTTCCAACAACATTCCATTGCTGAGGGCATCACACACACACATGCACATGCCATCATCATCGCATACAGGTAGATGCCTTGCCTGCTTTCAGCAAGGAATCAAAAGCTTTACTAAAACATCGCAGAGTGAAACCCTGAATGCAACCCCTTTGCAATTGTGTTTCTATATATTACCGTTTTTTTAAATATAGCTATTCAAAGTTCGATGGAAATGCAAATATGATGACGTGGAGTGTTGCATAGTGTCCATATTTCTTTTGTTAGGCCTATACTATTTCTTAATTACTGGGTTTCACGTTGGCAAAGTGATACCACATTTGTAAAGAAGAAAATACATGCATCCTAAACAAAGTACTTGGGGCATCTAAAATTCTCATTTGTCCTTGCAGTAAAGGTTAAATAAACAAAGATTAACATAAGACATTCCGAGAAAGTCCCTCCTGCGACATCATAAATTTGCACACTTAGCCAATGTTTATTCATGATACAAGTATAAAACAGGAAATTGCCTGTAAAATGGTCAATATTTGATGGATTTTAATGGAATTTGTGGCAATATTTAACATTTGTAACTATTAATACAGCCAATATTCTAACCTTTATATCTTGCACGCTAGAGTTACATTGCTTCAGTATTTCCTTACTTCCTTCAAAGCATACAAGAGGTTGACTATACAATACCACCTTTGTCACAGTGCAAAGTTGCACTAATTGCATGTGCAAGGGCTTTTGAGCATTTTTACATACACACTGGTGAAAGTCATAAAGCATTTTAATGGTCATCTGAGCTGATTGGTGATATTTGGAATTTTCAAATCTTTCAGGGCTGTATAATTTGAATTGCAGGCTTGCACTTTGTTGCCATCCATTCAATGTGCACTACAATGCTACCTATCTGCAATACAAAGCTACCTATCTGCACTACAATGCCTACCTATCTGCAATACAATGCTACCTATCTGCAATACAATCCTGCATAACTGCACTGCAGTGCTGCATGTTTGCATTTCACATCCAGATCCAGTTTGTTCTTCCATTTTTCAGCGCCCATCACAAACTATTATATTAGTCCCACTTTTTCAAGAGTGGGTCTCCCCAATGACATTAAAAAACAAAAGTACTGTTAGCTTTTGATTAATCATCTTACTTCAATATCTAGTATTTATTCTCATCACCAATAGCAACAGGGCATACAATACAACTGGCAAGTGTATCCCTTTTGCAGGGAGGCTGATAAAATCTCATAAATCTTTGGCTCTTTGCTGTACTCTGAATCCAAACTCTAGAAAACCTCTGGCAGAAGAAAAGCCTCAGGATGGTGAAACGTTTTGATAAAGATTGCAATTAGCCCAATGCACCACACACAAAAACACTCCCACTGAGAAAAACGTGTGCTCTTGGCATTCACGAAACAATAAAATCGCAGTCCTCGTTAATCGAGGAAATCTTTGATTTACGATTCCACATTGTGACACTGTGCGGTGCGAATCTATGAGGCACGCATCGTGCATAATTTAGCGGAGGAGGTAGTGCAGGCACAGCAATGACAGTACAGTACTTAGGCTGGCATGTTACTCAATGCATAATCTGAGTGAGAAAAATTATTGTCGTACATGAATCACCGGCAAACCTGTCCAAAAATCATTCAAACACTTGCCAATATGGACATTGTTACGTGTGCTCACACATTTGCCGACGTACATCTTAATCAAACCAGATGCTGGGAAGATAAACTTTCTTATTTCTGTCCTGGAGACTTGGTCAGAGAATTATAATCTACTTTTCCAATGAACGACTGGCATTAACGTATATCATTAGTAAACAACAACAACAATGACTGCATATTTTTGGATATTTTGATTGACAAGGTCAAATAAGTTAGACAGAGAAAATGTCATCCATCTGACTAAAGCACTTCCAGTGTATTAGATGGAATACAGTAAATGTACTCTGCGGGGGCAAGACACGATCAAGGAGTGTTTTGATGTCGCATAAAGCTAAATAATCGCTAGAACCACTTCTTCTGCCGCCTATATTTACTTTGTATTTGACTTAACCAGCAGGACCTCTGAGATCTCCACAGATCCATTAAAATTGAAAGCAAACAACAATCACAGCAAAGCCATAACTATCAGCAAATAATGAGAGGCATTCTGATGAAATGAAATATCTCATTCTCATACAGGCAAGATGAGGCAAAGCTGCAGACAGATCATTGATTTCTCAAAGCTGCTAAACAGGCGAACGGTTTGATTGGACGGTCGCAGGTCTCCATGAAAAGCAATGTAAGTCATTGCAGGAGAGAAAGAACTACCCATCCACCCATAAATCCCATCACTTCCATCTTTTGTACTCAAACCCCTGCTTGTACTTAGCACAAATGGCTTTCGAGCATTTGCAAATAATGCCTTTTACACTACGTAGTATATATACAACCATATGATGTAACAAGGTTTACATTTGGCAATGGTAATTGCAAGCACCTAGATTTGAAAGTCAGAGTTCAGATTTAATACATGATGATAACCAAAGATAACACAGTATTAAAGACAAATAACAATATAACCTGAAATATGTAAACTTTTCGCAGTCATTTTAACACTCAGACTGCCACTAGCGGACCGGCTCCTTGACTCTACATTACGTACAGTGCCTACCCTGAGGTAAGGAAGGTCTTTGACCTTCACAAGCAAATCAACCTTTTATATCGGTTAGGAAATACATCACCAATGTAGAGAACTCACACTGCAGGCAGCTGTTACAGCCCAGACAGTATATATAAGCGAGACCTAAGAGAAACACAAGTGAGACTTGATGAAATTCACACTGAATATACATACTCAGGATGAAACCGCAGCTCTGCCGAAGGTTAGCAACAGCTGGCTTGCAAGTTACATGATCAGATTCAACGGGTAACTGTACAGCTAAACCCACAGGAATACGAGTAACCAGCATCTTTTTCTATTCTGTATACATTTACATCTTTCTGTGAGTTCAAAATGCGCATTTGACGATATGCACACCAGTGGTTTGAAAATAAGTAATAAACGATAAAGGTATCTGTTTCACATATGACGCATACTGTGCTCGACATTCCAGACCTTCCTGTCATGTTCTTGTTTCCAAATGAGTTTGGGCTTGTCTAAAATTTATTATAAAATTACAAAAAAAGACAAGTGTTGCCTCTGTCTACACACACCACACAGCAGATAGCATGAATTTCATTTGATATCCACAGGGTTTTATCGCTTAGTCGTGTCAGAAAGAAAGCTCTGCATATAAACAGACATGGCTGTTGCCTTTGCTCAGCCTTCACTCATGTGGATGTGAGGCAAGAACGCTGACAAAACGCAAACACATTCTTCATCATCATAGTTAATGTGCTGAACTCACACGGTTAATTCACACGTCGTGATGTTTTAGTGTTCAAGAGTTCATATGAAAATGACTCTTGCAAACCATTTTATGCATCGCAACACATAAAATGGAGAACAGTGAGTTGAAAAATACTAAAGATACAAGGAACTGGTTTCCAGGCTGCTTGTTTCCTATTTGGTTAACCTAAACCAGTCTCTCTCACTGCCTACTGAAGTACCGGAATAATTATTCTCCTTAGCATGATGCTAGCAATCTTTTAAGTCAAAAGAGTAACAACGTGGTAGTAATCTCCTCAACCTACTGTTGGGAACCAACCACTTTCTTTTAATTAAACAAATAATCAGTTTAAGAAGCAAGACAACCATGTCATGCATTGCTGGACTAGTGATCTGTCAGTCTCATTCTATGTGACCAGCAGTAGAGTGCACACATCCAGTGAAAATGGAACCACATTTATCGCGATGTCTCTTCACTCTGAGGAAGAAGTTACAGAGATACAGACTGCAAAACAAACCATCTACCAATAAACCGATAGGTTCATCAATTTAATGCCTCTTTGCTGCTACACTAAATTACAACAAACATCGACGGCACAGCCGCACGGCATCCGCAATCATGCAAACTTGTGCTCGGAGGCAAACCAACACTTAATAGCTAGTTTGAGTTGTTTCAATCCCTCTAAATGCTTGTCCTGCCTTCTCTGCGATTGAAATATCAGTGTTTGACTTCCTGCCTGCAAAATGTTGCGTTTCTCTGATGGATATTACAGCTGTTCTACTTTGGGTAAAATCGTGCCTCATTTCATCTGCAAAAACATAGGTGGTTTATTTTTGGTTTGAATGAAACAGGCTTTGGCTAAAGGGAAAGGAAGCAACTGCATCATTTTGATAACATTGCACAACAAGAATCGAAGCTTGAGCAATCTTAACCAAAAATGTAATGTAGAAGGGAAACAATAACTGGTTTCTTATAAAATCTATCAACTTACAAATTACATTATAAAGATTGCTTACACTAAATTCCCCTTTCTCCCTTTGGCTGACAGGCTGATTACAGTTTAATAGTTTTGTTAATCATTAGTACTGAGGAACCAACAAAGAATGTAATGATGATAGCAAAATCAACCATGTAACGGAAACCTGACAATACACACATATGATTACTCCAAAAGTTTAGCTCAATTCATCTAAAATTTTTTTGAAGCCATAGATTTTTGGAGAACAGATTAAAAGCTCTTTCCTGCTATTCCCCTTATTCTGATGGCATGAATGAATGCCAAAGAAAAAAGGAATTGAAAGACAAATGCGACACAAGCTGAACCTTTAACTAGAATTGACATATACCATAGCTAATGTTGGTTGCAGTGTGCTGATCCAGAAAGGCGCCATTAGTCGGCGATGGGCTACAAACACCGCATACAGTGAACATAATGTGACATCTCACGGTGAAAATTCTCTGGCTTGGAAAGATCTCAATACAAGGACATCCACAACACTCATGTAGCACAAGCATGCAACACATACATACAACATGCATGTTCATTTACACAAAGACTGAATGCACAGGGATGCAGCCAATGCTATGAATCACGCATTTGCGATGTGATGCTATGTAAACTTACAACCACCTTGGGGGGTGGACGTGATTGAAAATATTAGGAAACACCATGCATGCCAACATAAAATGTAATCTATTGAAGGCCTCTAAACAATACATGGTTAATAATATTTGGATCTGACTGGGGCCTGTCTTCTTTTCCTACTCAACTAAATTTCCCTCACATGAGATCAAATGGGCTGAAAGTCAAAGCACATTCAGACTGAACTTCGCAGTACACTTTTCCGTCTATTTTTCTCTCCTCTTTGAGTTTTTGTCTGGGTTTCTTGTTACGTTGTCAATTTGCAGTTACTTTAGAAACTCTCTCTGATGGCAGACTACCAGTAAAAAAGGCTTCAAACAATAGTAAACTCACAGTAAAACTGGATGTTGCATCCAATAAATGCAAGAGGAATGAGATGTGAAGTAAATGGCCAAATCTGAAAGTTTAGCGACATCAACGATACTGAGAATGGACAGTCTAGCCAGATTAAATTAGGAGATTCGCAGGTGATGTTTGTCTTCAACTCTTCAAGACATTACACTACTGAGTAACAACGACCTAACAGATCCACTGGGATTAGTCTTTTACGTACAATAGCTCCACTGGTTGCTGACATAAAGTTTCTTTCAAAAACTCCAATCGGTGATGACATTCATTGAAAATGTTCAAAACCTGAGTTGTCTCAACTAATGGAATAAAAGGCAGTCCAATTTCCAGTTTTAGAGTATGTTTGTGGAACTCTCCCAAGTGTAGACTGTTAAGCCTATGGCTACAGACTCAACTACAACAAAAACCTGATGGAGTGAACAAAGCAGAGACGTAACATCGCACTGTGGACAGTTGATAACAGAACTGGATACATGCCCACAAAAGCGACTATTACTTAGATAATACCAGTAAGTCTGCTGAATCTGAAAGGACTGCTAAGAAGTGTTTGTATACTTCCATCGATTTCCTAAATCTTCTCTTCAGTAGAACTGTGCCAGCATATCACATCATTCAGCCTTCACGCAGTTGAGCCACATATTGAAGCACCAATGTACACCAAATTTACTGCAAACCGATGATTCAAAATAAGGGGTCTCCAGTATTACTGTACGAGTGGCTCCATCGTCCTGTGAGGGATGCAATTATATGGTGTACCCTCCTTTGTCACATATTATAGTGCTGTGTGCACCTTGCCAGATGGGTTTGTGCAATTTATGGCTTTTACCATCCAAAACGGCTGAACCATCAGAGCAAGGGTGACGGCACCAAACTAAATAACTTTTATAACTCCCAATCTAAACCCCATTCCCTCAAAATTTACAGAGCATTTTGTCCAGAAATGAAGAATGTAGAAACCACACTCTTTTCCTTTCTTTTTTTAAAAAGTGGTAACTGTCTAGGACAATATCTACCTACATGTTCAATGTAGTACTGGCATGACCAAAACAAAGATCTAACAACAACACGGACAATGTGAAAAATGCCCAAAAAACAAAACAAAAAAAGAATATGTTACCATTTCTTCATCTTCTGCTAAGACCAAGTCATATGCACTAAGCGCTACACAGAATATGATGGCCGTCACACCCTCAAAACAATGGATCCACTTTTTCCTTTCTGAGCGCTGGCCTCCAACATCAAACATCCTGAAAGAGAAATGAAAAAAGACAAAAAAAAATAATAAGTTGCAGAAAAATGAGAGGGGGAACGAGTCCACAATTTATGGCACTTAATTACAGTATAGAATGTTTTTGTCAAAATCGTCAATTCTTACAAAAGACTGCTCAATGCAATGACATCTGAAGCATATCTCCAAACTCCCTACTAACGCCGTCGCCTACATAAACCAACCTTAATTACTTTAACGTGAGGTAACACTGTGGCATGGGGGAATAACCTTGACTACGTTCTGATAGAGGGATGTAATGGGAGAACTACCGCTTGGTATTACCAGATCAATGATCATAATTTACAAGCTGACACACCAGCAGTTGTTGGAGAGAGAGAGAGAGAGAGCAAGCGCCTGGAGCAGTCTGGAGAATTCTGAGACGGACAAGGTGTGCATACATTAGAGACCTAATGATAACGGCATAGACGTTAACGCTAAGCCTGCTAGTAATCTTTGAGCTGAAACAATGCTGTAAAAGAGTTATCAAATATCAAAGGAGTGGAAAAGAAATGAAAATTTCCAAAGACTAAGGGCAAGGATATAGTAGCTATCGTAAGTCTTTAATTTCATTACACAGATATATTCATCTATGAGATGTGGTACAGTAAATGGTGTACATTCAATTCAATCACAGGGAAACCTTACCTTTTTCTTCATACTTTCCACTTTATTACCATTGTGCAGAAAACTTAAGCTGTAATTCACCAAAACACTTCCTTTATTGTATTTCACCAATATGACAACATATGCAAAGTGTGGAGTTCCCCAAAATATCAGTTACGCGGTAGGTAAAATACAAAAAAAAGAACAGCACAGCATTGTACACAACAGATAGACAATAATGGCACACTGCAATGTCAACCATTTGAGCTGCTTCCTTATCAAGTTACACAACTGGTTATTTCCCCTTGTTGTAAAGTTATTCAGCAAGATGACTATAGATAAAGGTCACCCACCTACCGTAGAACCATCTATTAGACTTTAACTCAATTTTGCTGATAATGTAGCTATACCCCTTGTGCAACATGCAGGTTTTTACGACTTTTTGGACAAAGGGTTTGCAAACCAAAAGGCAGTTGCAAAGGATCATTTTACACTGAATTCTGCTACTCAAACTCAAACCTTTCTGACAATGAAACAATGACTCTTCAGGAAACAGCTTTTGAAGCTATGATACAACACAGGACTCCCTGATAGAGGTGGGTTGAGAGGCTGAGTCTGCCATTTTCCCTTTGATATGAAGACCCTCCCAGCTCTAGTTCCACCGTGTAGCTCCCTTCACTCTCCCCGACTGAGATAAAATAGAGGACATAGCTATATTGCCTCCCTACAGTATAATACAGAATGATACTGTTCAGCAGGGCTCCGAATAACCAACGGCATCAATAACCACGGCTATCGAGTCCTCACTGATCGCCGTGGTGCCCCCTCCCTCGGTGAATATCCTATGAAGTAACATCTATGACCTGTAGCCAATTTGTACATTTTGGCTGTGGCCTTCTTCAAGCTTATTTCAAGCCCCACTGTACAGCAGCAGATGTTCCACACAACAACAGCATCTACGTAAACGAAATGGAGATCAGCACTAATGATGAACAAGGGGAGAAATTTTCCTTGACCTCCAAACTCCTAACAGGTAGGGGTGGGAAAATACATGGGAACGAGGCCAAATGGTGGACAGAGGTGGTGTTAATAACGATACAGTACTCTTAGCATGGGAATGCAGATGAGAAATGGGAGTGCATTTGTTGTGTTAAGACAGGTTAGAGAGCAGCAATTAATTATCACAATGTAGGTATTGACAAGAACAGCTGTGAGAACCAATCACATCAGATAACTAATGCACACATTTTCTAACAAAACTCAAAACGATTACACAGTTGAAGGATAACAATCAAATTAGATCTTTTCATAGTTTAACGACATCAAAAACAAAGAATTGAACTGGTTGTCTCAGTCAACTCAAATTTCAGGAGGGCCATAAGAAATTGTTAGCAAAATTCAGGTTTTTAGTTTGGATATCAAAAAAAGTTTAAAATTTGGCAATAACTACGCAACAAGAACAGCAAGACACAATCATGCTCCTGAAGGGCACCCCCGTAAACTATGAAATCAAAAGCAAAACTTCAGACAAATTTTTGAAAGGGACAACCACATTGTGCATGTCAGTTACGTAGTTGTTCCAAGTATGAGCAGATGAAATTGCTTTAACATTTAAACACTGACTTAGTGCAGCATTTAGCTCTGAACTATAAGTACATGCAACAGTAGTCCTGGCATATAAAGCAACCAAACTCTTTGCAGCACAACCAAACTGTAGCAAGGTAAGTCCTTGAACCAAATTTACACTTTCACTAATGCAATATCTGAAACAATGTCGTAAATGTGGCGATGAATGTGGTAACAGCACAAGGGAAGTGTGCACGTAATGGTACAGCAACCTAGAAGTACGTCATGGCATCACTTTCAGAAGGATGACTAAATTTGAAGAGCAGTGCACTTTCCACGTTACTCGTCCATTGTGCTACCAGTGATGAAATTCCTTTATTTTCAACACCGGTGCATCTGAATCTTGAAAATTCTTTGCTGAACGAACAGAAAGACAGAAACATCTAGATTCTATGAACGTGGGGGGTTCCATAAAAACGTCCAGTGATGTGATGATGGTGAGCACTAAGCATCCTTCTGGACTGGTCACACATCAACCACCTCATGATCATACAATATACAGTTACTATGTATGAGTAGGATCAACTTTTCAAATGTAAATCCCGAATGATGAGCACACTCCAATCTTAACAAAAGCAGATGTGAGCTTTACACTTCAGCTCCTGAGGTCCCTCGAGTCACGCACTTGACATAATCTCAGCTCGGTCAAAACATCTTCTTCCCAGTCACGCTACATTTTATCACCTACTCCCTAGTGGGGTAACAACCTCCGGGAGAGGCATCTTGTGATTAAGTCCTCCACCTGCCCTGATCTACACGCCCAATCACACCAGAAACTTGATCTCCCACGAAGAGCCAGATCAATGGTCAGGAGGCTTCCAAGGGAGCATGAACAGTTGACAATTCATGGCCCCTGGTATGTTGAATTTCAAGAAATTCACGACTGCAATCTAGCAGGGAGCATACACGACTTTGTTGGCCTTGAATTTGCTAGAAGATGTCTGCAACACTTCAGCAAAGAGTGCTTGAATTGCTATCCAGCTGAGTGAGGTCAACCGACAGCAGTGAAATTTTCAAAGAAATTGCCGTTATGTTGTCAACTGGACGACTGACATTGCAAAGGGTGGCTGTCCTTTTTCGGACAAAAACTTGTCTTTCCAAAAATCTCATCATTGACACGGGAACCTAAATTTTTCTAGACTGTGGTTCCATGATGGACACACTTGCATTGTGCTGTTTACCACATAATTTCATTTACAGATTGACTTCACCATTTTTTTCTCTGTTTCTGATATTATGCATGATTTTCTTTCAAACCATGACTGATTTAGTTGCTTGAGAAGACAATCATTCCACATGTTAAGCATGGCAGGATTACCAGAGACACTGTTGCATGGTAAGATGCATCAATCATGACACACAGCTCCAGATGTCTGTTCATTATGTACGATGAAGTCAAGATACTTACTTAAAGTGAAGTTCCTTGAATGTGAAATGCGTTTCCACTATTCCAGTAGTTTTGACCCTTGTTCTTAGAACATCTTGTTGTGTTGGGATGTACCCGGGTGCTGAGAGACGGTCCAAGGCATTTAAGTAGCTGCAGATGAGAATACATGACAGAGAATGGAGATGTGTCACTTTATACTCATAACACTGGAGATGTAAAATAAACCTTTAATTCTACACGTTTCTTTCATTAATTCTACGATTAAAACTCTGAAGTTTAGATTATATATTGTACCTCTCTAGTATGACTTTGTAAATGAAACTATCCAAGGAGCTTTAGTGTGACATGATACAGGTATCGAAACTAGACAATCATTCTTCTACAGTACCTGTGTGTATGATACAGATGAATTTAATGAATTTAAGAATGCGATCATATCTTCTCAGTGATGGAACCAAGTTAGAAAAATTTTCCTGTCATCTTTCAAGAGGGAATGGCTTTGATTAGAAACAGAAAACCCACTGTTTGTAGTCTGTGTTTACCACATATTCATGGAGCACTTATCCAACGCCCTGTCGATAATATGTCAGAACTAATAGGTACAATTTTTGATACAAGATAGATACTAGGTTACTGTGCATAAAAGTGTAATCAGGAGTTAATTAAACTAGTAATTTAGGTGAACTATTTGGAAGTGACTCCAAAATACAATAACCCTAGAGTACTAACATAACCTTACAGTTTGCAAGTGAAAGGTCACCCTTTCTAATTTACAGGGTATAAACAAGTTTCTACCAAGATGAAAGTGTTTGTATTTTGTGATGGGGAGCAATACAAATACTGCGCTTGCCTTGCTATTTTCATTGTGCATAGTTAATGGACATTTGTAGATGCCTTTAGGTCGCAAATCAAGCCACACAATGTGTGACGCAAGCAGTGACATGATTTGATTCATGTTTTAATGCAGTCGATACTTCTCTGTCTGTCGCCTTGGAGATCAATGCTTTCAATCAATGCTCAACCCTTTTTGAAAGATTGCCATCGAACCAATCCTAAAAGAGACAGTACGACAACACATCACTCCACGGTATCATTCATGGTAAAAGATTAGAATTAACAAAAGTTTCCTGAACATTTTGACGAAAAAAGGGCTCTTCCTATTAAGGCGGCAGAGAGACTTTTTGTTACCTTGATTTGATTTTTTTGCATAAATCCATCCACAGGCATCTGGTAATCCAAACACCATTCAAAAAAAGAAGACCAGGTCATGAGAGATGCAAATCTTTGCTATAAAGCCAAATTTCCAAACTACTGAAGATTTCCCACACTTCGTGATACCATGTAATAACACAAAGGGGCAGCAGAAAATCATCGACAAATTCATCGACGTCTTGAAAACATCTGCACTTGTAAGTTGTATCATATGTGCTGCTTGAGGATCTCTGCAACCCAACTTCCGTAAATTGACTGATGCTGAGGCACAACCCAGCAGAATTTTGTGACAAAGCACATCACGATAAGACTAAGCAATTGTAAGTCGGATGTCCCACTTCTTTTTCGGGTTTCATCTTACCGAGCTACATCAAAGACAGACCATCATTAGAGTTCACTTCCAACATGAGTCAGGAGGATGGTAATGATGGAGATGATGATGTAAAAGTCATCCTTACACTCGGAATACCACCAGCTTTAGGTGCCACACTATGAAGGGAATGACTTGCTCCAACAGTCTTTCAGACCTAACCAATCTTCAAATTGTTCTAGGCTTTAATGACTTTTCTTTCTGTTTTTGATAGAGGCAGCTTTGAGGGGGGTGATTGATAAAACGCAAGCAGCAAGCACATATTAGCCTAATCTGTAACCTAGGGTAGGAATGAACAAATACCCAACAAGGGCTACTTTCTATCTGAAAAGGTAAACAAGAAAGCCCTTTTGAATGTGATCAGGGGTCTTTCATCATTTACATGGGCTCATGTAATTCCTGTAAAACTTAAGTGACTCGTGATAAAAGCACTCCAAAGACGACATTGAATACAAAATGAGCACTTCTCAGGAGAGAACACACTTAATAGCAAAAACTTATAGCACCAACTTGATAGCATCAAATGTCAGCCCATGTTGTGATAAAAACATCAGCCATCATACTCACAGCAAAAAGGACATGAGTTTATGGCCCCCAATTCTGAATGATGAAAATACACATTTTGTAAACAAAATGGAACATTGCGCTTCATTGCCCCTTTTTCTCTCCAACCTTTTAAAAATCTCTGTCTTTGAAGTTAACCAAATAATAACCCTTGCCAAGAGCATTCACCGATCTGAAATTCTCTGTCATCTCGACACCGCCTTGCGTATTGCTGATACTTTTCGGCAACATTGAACATACAATGCGGTCATCATGTGGTTGGTTGTCTTCACTGCTTCTACACCGCATAACTCATTCTTGGCCCAGGTACCCCCACACTCAAAACTGAAAGTGTGATGGCACATTTACACCAGAGTTTGCACCAAGGACAAGCATCTGCATGGAACTTCTCACATCACGCAACTGCCATATGGATGCCATTTTTCTTTGCATATACAAACATCACCACCTTGTTCGGGGGGGACAGGTTTTCCTGTCAAGATCATGACATTTGATAAACTTAACAAAACAATTAGTGCATTGCTTGACAATGACTGTTTGTAGAGTAGAATGCAGTAAGTACAAAATTAATGAAAAGCAACCACAAGAATAATTATGACAATACACTTAGTGAGACAATGAAACACGTCTTGGGACAGTGAATTGCTGTAACCCTGATGTATCTAAGGGAAGGCAGCAACAGTAAAGCTGGACTTTGAATCCAGAGAGTCAAACTTACAGGTGATAAAACAGCACGTGTCAGAGACATACGTATTAGATTGTTTTCCCAAAGTATATGGCTGTTGAAACCCTTACATCAGACTTTGAACCATAAGCATATTTTTTGAGGGCTCATAAACTGATGCCCAATTCCAAAGACAAAATCATGTTACCACCTTGAAACAGCAATTAATTTCACCAAGAGCATTAAGAACCTCCCTAATGAGACGACACAAACCGACATATCAAATTCTCATAGTTGTAAAAAATATCTCCAAAGAAAGACGCCAGACTGTGGAGTTTACTTTGTTACCGGGGGAACAGTAAGGAGAGACCCACAATCAGTAATGGCACTCTGAAACCAACTAATGTCGAGTGTCTCGCACTGAGAATATCAGTGAAAAGGGCAATACTGTACGTGACTGATGTGTAACTGTAGACTTCAAGATGCTCAAAGTGACGGTAGGAAGGAAGCCCACCAATGATCACCAAAGAAAAAGACTAATTGCTTTAACTTGGACTGAAAGAAAAATTCTCCACCTTGCACAGCAATTAAGTTTTGAGGAGGAAAAGAAGTTGTGAAGAAATCCTGCATAATTTCTGATTCGGTTGCCGTAACAACTCCGGAGAGCTCCATGTGCCACCGGCTGAGATGCCAAGTTAGATTGCCATCCGTGTTGAATTTTTCACCACAGAAATATTAATAAGTATTCTATCATCCTGGTTGTTTGTGACATCTGTCATGTGGAATACCGTTCCAGAGTTGGCAACATATGGTTTGAAACCAATGCCAAGATTATGGATTTACATATTCTGTTTATCAATATTTCTTTCTCAAAATACTTGACACATGAATGTTCACCGTACAGTAACAAACTTGATGCTCTGAGAAGACTTCCTTGTTGGTGAAGATTTAGCAACTGGGGAGGGGTGGGGTGGTAAAATAAAAAAGGAACAGCAACCGCATGAATAATAATTATACACCGATAAGGGCTCGGATAAGGAAACGATGTCTCGGAATAGTGATTGCAGTAACCTTGACATATCTAGGGGCAGGCAGCTACAATAAAGCTGGACTTTGAAACCAGATAGTCAAACTCACAAGTGATAAAACAGCACATGTCAGAGACATACGTTTGAGATTGTTTCCTCAAAGTTTATGGATATTAAAACATTACATCAGACTTTGAACGGTACTGCATATCTTTTGAGAGATCATAGACTCAATTCCAAAGACAAAATAATGTTACTTGTGTCTTCTTCCACGTGCAATCTGTGTTACCAATTTACACCTTCCTGCTGACGCTACACACGAGGTGTTCTCTTTTTATGATCGGCCCCCTGGATAATCCTTTGGTACAGAGGTACTGTAGTGCACACAAACATGTACAACATGATCAGTTTTGTTGCATGGCATATTTACAACCTCATTGAATACAGCACTCTGACAAATTGGGGCAGGACTTTCTCATCTTCTGCAAAGTGGTGAAAGTATCTGGCTCCACTGTCACATTTTACTCAGCATTCCGGTAAATATCATCGAGGATGACAGACGAACACAGTTTCATCACATACTATGGAATCTTTAGAGAGAAAGTAAAGCTCACTTGTACCATATGTGCATCATTGCACATACCTCAAAGACTTCTAATGATATTAAGAAAGGCCTGTCCCCAACGGTTGAGTAAATTGGGAGGAGTGAAGGGAAGGAGAGGATAGGGGAAGAGAGGGAGGAGGAGGGGGGAAGAAAGGAGGAGAGGAAAACAGTTTACTCACTATGAAGCTGAGTCATTAAGCTGGTACTCCCTTGCTCTACTAAAGCAGCCTTGAACTCCTGTATCTGCCCATAACCGTTTCATTACTCCAGCTAACTCAGGACTAAGTTCACCATCTTCTGCTTGACCTGCCAGTGCAAAAAGTTGTCTTGCATCGTCCTGAAAAAATATGAAAAAAGTAATGTAATTGGAAAAACTACTTAGTCAAACTGTTCTGTAGACTTCTAGATACATGACAGGGAAAAACAGTTTCTGACATGTTTATAAAAACAACATTAGGAATGTTATCAATAAAATTGAAACAAAAATAATTTTTCTTAACCAATCCAAGGAGTCAGGTTATTGTTTCCCTTCAAGTTCCAAACTAATCAAAATTTACTAACATTGGAAAACATACAGTGTAATTCTATGATAATCCATATTTAACTCAACGTCTCAGAGAAGTCATAGAGAAGAGCTTTCAGCATGAAACACACCACCATTCCCTTTTAATGTCAAGTCTGGTTTCCATAGCTACCTTCTTCATTTAAACACAGGACCCTGTCAAAGTTACGAGCACGGACGACGGTAAACTAATTGAAGGTTCTTCGATGTGTATCGCTTCATTTCACCCTCCGCCACTGCGAGGTGCTTGCAGAATTTGGGCAGGAACTTCAAGGTTGTGCACAGTACAGTATCAAATATTAAATTCTTGTTCATCTGTGATGACATGGGGCTTTTTTTTTTCTTATTTCTTTTTTTTTTTTTCAATTTTCCCCCTTTTTTTTTTCTTACTGTGTGACATCATTAGAAGTGTACATTTCATCTCGCCTTACACTTATACTAAAGAAACAGAAAACAACAGAAAACAGTCCAAGGTTATGCAAAGTACTACTGCAGTTCTGTAGTTCTAGTTCAATTAGGTTGGGCTATTGCTACAGTTCTGTAGGGTTGCGCTACTGCTACAGTCCCTAGCTACATTCTGTAGGGTTATTTACTAATATTCTTTAGGGTTGTTAACTAATAATTCTGTAGGAGTGTCAGTATGCTGCTATAGTTACATATGGTTGTGCTGGTATTGCTACAGTGCTATCTAGTTCCAGTTGTGTAGGGTTATGCTACTAGTACTGATGCAGTACTGCAGTCCTGCGAGGTTGTGCTGCTGCCAAGTTCTATAGAGCAACTGCTATAGTTCTGTAGGGTTATAGATGAATACTGTAGGTGAATGTCAATGGACGACTGCACATCATTTACAGATCATTGACTGAGAGTAAAGTCTGTGTACATTACAGAGATTTTTAACGGAATAATTTTTACAATATTAACCAGAAGGGAATTCACTACCACTTTGTAAGTCAAAAGAAATAAAATAGGAATGGAAGTTTCCCACTGGCCACACAACAGTGGCACCAAACACCTCCACCGTATTATGGCAACTATGGAACAAACTTTTGTCAGCATAATTCACTGCATTTGATGAGACAGCATGATTAAATTCAACCACCTCCCCACACTTCTTTTAAACCTGTTAATGACCTCCAGTAATTAAATACATAAGGTTAAATGTGCACAGTTTTTTGTTTGATCACAACCACCTGCCACATTTGCAAATCAAGTTTTTGTTTGGGTAAACCTGCCAACTGTTAGTAAAGTTCGATTTTAGGATGGAAACTTTGAAGGAATGACCCACGAGTGAACCTGCATTGAAAACTGGAAACGTGCTCTACTTGTCATACTTACGATGTGCTAACTACTGAATACTGCCTAAGTTTCACATTTCAGTATTGTTGGGATGTGAAATATATAATTATGCATTTTGTGAGAAATGCCTCAAATGCCTGGCACCTGGAAGTGTTTAATTTCTACTACACTTTGTTATATTTGCACAGCATGGCAACATCAGAAGAACCACATGTACTCAATATTCGATCAAGATTTGCTTTGGAGACTCACTGAAGACCTAATGGCTGACTGTCAAATCACCTGTCCTATTCAGCCAGACTGTACACTGTGGCATGGTGATAAATCCATGGCTTCATGGAGGCATTTCTAGCTGGCTTTATGCTTGATTGCAGTTGAAAGAAAATGTAACAGTATCTATTGATAGGGGGCACAAGTCTTAAAGCGTGTACTTCAAGGTGACTCACTACATGTACAATAGTGCCTATCAGTAATAATGACTCGACTGCAGTGAAGCCCACGATGCTTCAAAATGAAACTTCAACCTGACAAGAACAACAAAATGACTGAGTCATATATTAACAAAACATGTGTACATTTATAGCATTATTGTTGGTCCTCCAATTACAAGCTTCTGAAATTTTCTTTTTTTGCCATGGGGCAAAGGTCATACTACAATAACAATTTTTGGCGACACCCTTTCTTTCTCCCCTCTCCCCACCAGACAAAAATATCCTGGCTAACCCTTTTCTCACTTTGTGTTACAAAAAAAAAAAAGTTACCATGGTGACTTCATTTAATTAAAATCAATGTAGTGTGCATGACAAAGTGCTCCATACGTAAGGATGTTGACATGACTGTACAATTCCTTCGCACAATGTGAAAAGATTTTGCCGGGGCTTACCGCTCTTTCGCTATCCCCGAAATCAATTTTGAGGGAGCCCATGGCTCTGATGATGGCGATCATCGATTGGATTGTGTTACTGTAGACCACCGGTTTATACTGCTTACAATCTTCTTCTGAATATCCTTCTTCATGGATGATTCTGTTGATAAGACAAGCGACAACTAAAAAATGAAAGAATCTACATCAAACTTTTACCGATGTTAGAATTTGGTCATTAGCTCTGAGAACATGCCTCAACCTCACTGTAACATCCTGCATCAGCTACATATGTTTGATAAATTTGTATGTTTAACTTTAAAAATAAGGAAAAGACATGGTACAGTTAATCATACCAGCAGTTTTATTTGTTTCCACTCTCCAGTAACAGCTCATTTACTAAAGAGCAGGGTGCAGTGAAATAAAACTTTCACATGCAAAGTGGTTAACTGATGCTTTACAAGTCATAACAGCATTCACTACACATCCTAATTTCATAAAAATAAATGAGTACAAAATTTACTCAACAGACAGTGAAAGTCTTCTACTACAGAACATTTGCCTTTTTCTGTGTGTATTTGTTCCCAATGCTTTTGTTAGGAACATAACATGGGCTGACCATAATTGTGCGCTACTTCCTAAATACCGGAAACAAAAGTACTGAATATTTAATGCACTTGTTTGACACATTCCGAATTCAAAAACGAAGCCCAATCGACAGTAATGAGTAACAGCCCAGTGACGTTCCAACACATTTTTTTTTTCATGTTCTCTGTGTTTGCTTTGCCAATGTTCTTTCTTTTCATGTCTACAACAAACAAACTGCTCTGCCTCCTTTCACCACATGCTGTGAAACTTAAATTCGTTTACACACTTTGGCGGCACGACCAGTCCCTGACAAAATTTTCCTGATTCATTGCCAGGGTAACAAGGTAAAAACTCATTGATTATTCCAACTCTGCTCATCTCCGTGAGATAAGAGAGAGCGAGAGAGAGAGTTATTAACGGGTTGACTTAAAAGAAAGATGACGAAAGTGAGAAGTGTCAACATGCACCTGCTTAGTCCAAAGTTAATAATATATTGCAGCTCACGATTATAGCATTTACTTACAGGGAGGGCATAGACATACGTGCATGTGTGATAGCCATTTTAATGGATAGTGGCAAAGGGAGTTTCTACAATTTTATTGACCATTCACGACAAATTTTAAATGGGTTACTTTAGATATTGGAACTAGCCAAGGGGAAAACTCACAGAAGCGGAACAAATGTTAATTATTAACAAGCATTTGAGTGTACAGCAAGGCACTAAAACTACTGTATTAACAGTTTATGTTTTCCCCCCTTTATTTGATAAAAACAAAAGTTTAATTTAGAAATATACAATATTGTAGTATGGCTTTTCTTTATTACACCAAACAGTAAACATTACCTCTAAAGATTCAAGTAATGTAACAGCTGAAATTGTGACCTGTGACAATGATGCCTTATTGCTGAAATACCAAACTAAAATGAACTGAAGAACTCATTTGTAAAACAAATAACATGTAATGACACTTGCTTCTTCTTAGGATATGCCAAATTATTTCACAGGTCTAGTGTCTAATGGAAACACATGAGTTCTGCTGCATAAAGCTGCCACTGAAATCATGTTTCATGTGGACTAGTTCACTCTACACTGACATACAGTAGAGGATAAAAACACTGGACTTTGGATGCACACACTTCAGAGGGTCTAAAGGAAAAGGGGTACTTAATTATAACCAATACTGTACATTGTCACAACTCTCATAGTATTACTAGCCACTTGGTTTACCAGTCTCTATAATACATCTATTGGACCAGTCAAGTCAATCCCCTTTAAATTCAAAGTCGGTTCTGCCCAGAACTTCCACAAATACTTACAGTATGTGCATACAGTATACAGTAGCACTGGAAACAAGACACCGTAGCAGCAATGCTGTACAGTGCACAACCACCCATTCCTTGTCGGCCATGTGCACTGGAACGTTCTGATACCAGACAAAGTAATTTCATTTGATAAAACTACAGTGAAGACATCTTTCACAATACATACTGAAAACAAAATTAGAATTCTTCCCAAATGTTTCTAACTGTCTGAACTAATGAAAGATTACAAATCCACAGAAATACCACACAAATTGTACACAGCCCTTAAGAATGGCACCATGAGAAGGGAGGGGCACTAGTCATGTCTATGCTAAGCAGCAAATGTCCCTTTCAGCATTGTGAACAAAAATTACCAGTTCTTTGAGCACAGTGCAGAAGAGTGCAGATGTTGTGCTAAGACAGGTACAGTAACTAGAAAATGAGGTACATAGATTCAAAACACAAAATACTTCAAGTCAATTTTTCAGAGATTCAGCAGAACAATGAGAACATGCACAGCAGTTTTATGGTTGATTAAATCTTGTTAGATTTTTCTTTTGTTTGCTTGCATTAGGGTTTTTTTCTCTTAGTGTTGATGATGTGAATCAGCATGCACACTAGTACTGTATGCTCTACTAAAAATTTGGTCTCACATAGAAATACAACTTGTATCTCACTTCCTTCTTCTGTACTGGGTACTGGTACAGAACAGGTCAAGTTAAACTCACTGAACAGGTGAAAATCATCAGAATGCACTCCTACTGCACAATATGATCATTTGATTTCAGAGACCTACAAACTGGTCTGGAACTACAGTAATGTGAGTTAAATGAAATGATAAAAGCTCACGGGATAGAGAACACAAAGCAGACTTACTGGCAAAAGGTCAGGGTAAGACAGTCATGTGAGCAAAAACTTTAAAACAACATCCTGCCTACGGCAGTTCAATAGAGTAGTTAGGGCAATCTGAAGGAACAACTTAAAAAAATGGGGCATACAATACTGCAATTTGCAAGCATCATCCACTTTTAGCGCTGTGTGCACACCCTATTACTATTGTACACTCACTGGAGAACTACAATGTGAGCCAGACAAAGGATACATTGCTACATTCTATTGTCTTCTACATTCACAGTACAGTACAATGAAGGGCAGTAAACAGCCACTCATAATCTAAATAATTACACACCCTATGCCTGGAGCAATCAGTACTCCTACAATGTAGGTCACATATTGAAAATGACTATAATGAAACAGTTGGCATTCCATCACAAAGGATGTGCATAGCATATAAGCTGAGGATTACACACCAACAAGTGTTACAAATTTGAAAAATCAATATTTATATCAGTTTGGGGATGACTACTTCCAGCAGAGGTTTAGTTTCACCGGTAAGCAATACCAGCATACAGTACAGCATCTATAGGCAACATACAGCATATGCTAGACAACAGCGACACCTTCAGTGTAAAATTTGCACCATTCAATCTACATACAGTACCATTAAATGTGGCCCTTTCAATAGTACTGTATGACTCAGTGCTGGACAGAGGGCAAAAATCAATTAAATCATCACAAGAAGATACTGTACTGTAAACCACAGAGACCATTGTGTAAGCATGATAAATATGACAGAAGAAAAGAGGCATTACAACCGACCAAACTCTTTATACCGTTGATATATAGAAGAGGATACACGAGGTAGTGCACACAATATTCACACCAATTTCTTTTTTCTTACTTTCCTCTGCGGGACTGTTTGGACAAGACAAAATGTGATAAAATTCATCTGCAGCATGTTCTAATGAACTAAAGTACTGCACACCACCAAAAGCAAGAACAGCATCCATGGGCTACCTGCTCTTGACCTACAGCAAAACAATATTATAACGCTAATGTTGGTCTAATAACCATTGAACGGCCATGGTAGAGGGTTGCTGCTACAGTATTCTTTAAAGTAGCAATTAATGGAGTCCATCAATCGATGCAATAATGTACCAAACAGTGGAAGAATGCACTTCTAAGCAGCATTTCTTCATTTTAAGGGCTTACTGAGTTGACATTGTTCATTTTGTGATGAGTTTGAAGGAAACCATTGCATGCTAATACTAACTAGAACTACTTTTGCCTGCAAATACGCAGAATTGTAGTGTGTGGTAGGCAAGTCCTTGCTGTGGGGAGTAAGCCAGTCTTCGTGGATCCACTCCTCATAGGAGTTGCCTCATTGGGGAAGGGAGTGCCATTTCCTGTTGCACAATATCCAGATCCAATGATGTAATATTACACTGGACAAAATAAAAATTCTCATCACGTTGTAAAACTGCACACAATAATTAGCCTTATTGCTCATGTGTATTCTTATGCTTGCTGAAAGCATGAGAAACTGTAGCTTTTGACGAATATGGGTTGCCTATAGAGTGTGTTTTCACCGGGTACCCAGATACCCGCCCGACGATGTTCTACCCAGGTAGTCAAATTACTACCCGGGTAGCATTTTCACACACACACAAAAGGTTAGGCCTAATATTGCATTGTGTTGCAGTTTAGTAACAGTATTTGCAAGTTATGCTGTAAAATGTCTGTTTTATTATCTTTGCAATAAACTTGACCTTGAAAGAAATGACTCTTTCTGCCATTTTACTGCACCTGATTTGAGTTTAAGTTATGGATAAGCGTGTTACTAAGACCACTGGGACTGGTTATTAACTGAGATACTGTGTTCACAACCAAATGTCTTAAACACATACATCCGTACATGGTTGTTTGATTTAAATCAAGCTGATTAAAATCATGATTTAAATTTCAAATCACGATTGTGTTCTAAAAATATCAACAACCTTACATCCGTACATGACACTGATGCACTGTCATGTACACATATACATCATCCAGCAAACTTAACCAGGCGCAAAATAATGTTCAGAGGTTGTTGCTAAAATGTCTGAAGCTAAGGAAGATACAACACTATGGACAATACAGTATATTTCCCTATTTGCTTTGATGTCTCCACACTATTCCTATTCCTTTACTTCCACTGAAAGTCCTCCACCGTTTGCTTGCAAAAGCAACATCAAATATCTGCTCAATCTAGGATAATTATCATAGCATGAAAAAAAGGACTTCTTGAACAGAAAAACAGATTAATTATTACTGCAAAATACATACTATTTTTCTCAAAGAAATGAGCAGGTGCAACATAGCAACTACCTACTCATAACAACAGAACCCATCAGGCAATGACGTCAAGATACCAATTATTTACAACCCAACAAAAGAAGGACTGCACCACCAGCTCATAATTATTTTCTCTTTGCATCTTGCAAACTTCTGTAGGGACCAAAGACGTCATTTGTGTGGAGAGCTATTTCAATGATTATTTGAGAACAATGCCTCAGGGTCTAAGCTTTCCCCTGTTAAATGAAGACCACCAAAATTACTATATTTCATCATCGTCCTCTCCCTTCTAGAAAAGATATCATCTTGGTTAAGAGATTGTTGCTTCAACAATTTTCCAGTGAGAACAAACTCTTGAATTCAAACCATCGAGGAATAAGGGCTCTCAATCAGTTGTATTTACAAGCTGATATGGCCATTGTTTGGCAATACAACACTCTTGACCAATTCCTGACCTTCTTATTTGTGAAGTCTAATATTTAGCATCATAACAGTAAATTTCACAGAATTCAACCATTGAAAATCCCCAAATCTATTATATTTTTCTTTGACCAGTAGAGTGCGAGGTTAATGCTAATATCATTATTTCATAGGAGAATTCACTGAGTGGACAACATTTGACCGACAACTTTTTTCTTCTTTTGTCAACTGCAGAGTTGTTATACAAAGAAAAAACACATGTACTGTCCCCATACGTAACAAAATATCACATGGTAGTATTGTACCAAGTCAAATTTGCACAACCTATTTATTATTAAGGTGACTAAAAATGGGCTTATATAGACTCCTTGCATGTGACGTCATAGTGATACAGGGAAGCGCCCTCGTTGAGGTAAAGCTCCTAAAATTTAATCAGTGCATGTTGCATCTCTGTGCGCCTAACATAGCGATATGTACTGTTAGCTTGTTTGCCTCAAGGACGACGACCTTTTTTGTTTTGTGATGTCTATGCAAAAGGGACTTTTCTCCCCATAAATGTACTTCGTACAATGCTTTGATCAAACTTGGTAGAGAAACAGTCGTGTTAAAAGAAAGGCATATGTGGTAACAAGAGCTATCTGCTTGACAGCACACACAAGGTCCAGACTATTTCACATTTATCTTTCCATGCACCATTTCACTTGACCTACATTGCGCCATCAACAATGGACACTTGGGAAAAACAAATCCATACGAGCAATCGTGCAAGTTTTCCCCTTCAAAGTCACACAGCCATCTAATTTGCATAAGTCCCAGAAGGAACACATTATGTTAGACGCATGACCTTTGAGGGTGAACTATATTCCAAAGTATCAGTGACTCAAAAGTACAATGGTGAAATACTTACTGCAGCTCAAGCCACAAACTCCCTTTTCCTTCACAGAAAATTATGAAATTATAAACTTGGAAAGATGTGATTACCACCTAGAATATTTCCTTCAAAATGAGAATTAGATGTACTGTGCAAGTGAACTATAGAGTCGGTAAGATGGAGAAGCAGATTCTAAAAACTATTTGCAAAGTTTGATATGATAGAGAGGTTTGAAGTGCTCTTTGTCAGCTGAAAGTTGAAACTACTTAACGCCTCAATTGCCACTCCTGGCAAGTACAGTAGGCAGTGAAGGAAGAGCCCATGACACTTCACAACATCACCTTACCAGGATCTTTTCATTTTAAAAGGAGCAACAGTCTGTTCACACACTGTAAACTACTGCAAATCTTTGGTGTGTTTCTTTAATGAAAAGCAGACCACATTCTACCCAGTTAAGCTGAGCCAAATCTTTCAAACGATACCCCAACTACTTCAAGAACATTGGCGGTCAACTTCTGACATTGAACTCAAAAAGCCAATAAGCAGATACATGCAACATGACATTCTACAAATTACAATATACATATGAAGAAGTGGTCCAAATGACCTATCACATCAAGGGAAATGCACCGTCATTTGGTTTGGTCCAACTTTTGGTGATATGTAAATAATCTAAGACACCAGTCAAGAGCATACGATTTCTCAGCTTACATGGATGAATACAACAGTAGCGAGTCGAGTCTATGACCACATACTGTTTTGTGTGAAGAATAACATTACAACGGGAAGCATTTTGCAGAATTGCCAAGGTACAGACTGACCTCTATTGAATGCATTTGACCTTTTTAAGGAGCACCACGGACAGCCATCCTTTCACGGTTTGTTGTATCAATATTCTATCCTTCTCTATCTAACACTGACATTGGCAACTAAATTTGTCCAAGATTACAGTACATACTATGCGGAAGGTGGCATGCATAGAGACAAACTAAAAGTGCAACTGTGTGCTCATATCAGGAAGGTTGCTGAGCTACTGTACAAATGAAATTCTGTAACTAAGATTCTCTCATTCGTTGGAATGACTTCGTTCATAGTCTTCCATGCAGACTCATTTCAGCATGTATCTCATAGTACAAGTTTTGTTACTTATTGAAAGGGTGACATCTACAGTACCACTGAATAAGGTACCATTCACATACAGAACATAATACATGAGACAATGCAGATGCAGAACTAAAAACTACACAATTAGATAGGTAGCCATTTACATGTACATGACAGGGGCTGCAAACTTCAAACTACACAAATGAAGTTGGTACCATTCACAAAGGTGGCACAGAGTAAATGCAGTATGTTCTTCCTCAGATTTGAGCACAGGACATTATAAAAATACAGAAAACCATGCATACTGTACACACCAAAAGGGTGGATCATTAAAGCCACGTTTAATACCACGGCTAAGCTGCAAAGCTGATGGGGCTACCTATTGATGTGCTGCTTTAAACAACACCAAATACTACTAAAAGATTTAACAATACATCATACAAAAAGATAAACATCCATCACAAACAACACAAAATGACAGCTCAAATGACTCTCCCACAGAGACAAAGAAACAACAGCATAATAATCATAACTTCCCTTAATTCTGTTTCCTTTCATAAAACCATTTACAACCAAATTTAACGCAGAGGGTGTGTGACGCAGGGCACCGAACAAAACACAATTAGTACTTCTAGACCTAAACTTACACAGACAAATGCTCATGGCAAACGTTAACACTCTCACAAGAGAAAATCATCAGGTTAAAAGGCGTTCTCTGAGAGCAGTGACCTCAGCCCAGAGCTAAGCAGCAGACTTTGAAAGCATTTTAAAAAATATATCACTTACTACTGAAGTCTAGCAGAGCTATCCAAGGCAAACCTGGAGGCAATGTTTGCAATTGGAAGCACTAGCGGTCTTTTCGTTGGCTTGATGGTAGGCCGATGAGGTGACAGGTTTATTTTAAGTGCAACATTGCCTACTCTGGCCGACCGTGACGACAATGAGTTCTGTGGATACTGCATTTAATACTCAAAACTCTCAGGGTAAAAAGTTGATTTGCATTCTACATGACACGCTAAATGTGACAACTGTCTGATCACCAGACAGATCGGAAAGAAGCTTAAATCAGCAAACCTAAAGAGATGAACATCAATGCAGCAGACATTTTTAGTTCTTCAGGACAGACACAAAAATGTTGACGCTGTTCCCCTCAATTTATGATGCACCACATACTTGACTAACTGTGTCTTCACACCAAATGGTCAAGACCTAAACTGAGAGTTTACCGTCGCACATCACAAAAAATTTGTCACGATGGAACATGCTAAAAGACTGAAAGGGCATATTTATATTGCAAGAGTCTTGTAGCAAGACATCACTCTTTTCCTTTGTGCAGTTCATAGATGCTAAACATAATGAGGTGCAAGTTTTGTCCTGAAAGGACATCCAGTTTAAGCCTTGTGGAATTTTAGCTTCTAAACTGATACAAAGATAACTTTATAGTGACATAACCTAAGACACTTTCACACAAGTATAATGATATTACAGGAAAAAAGCTTTTGAATTCACAATCACTTGTTCTAACTTTACATAAGACAAGAACATTCTCTCCTGGTAAGGATATAACAAAATAAGACAGGGAGGAGTCTTGTGGGAAACTATGTAATATCATAGTAGCTACTGTAGCCAATACCAAGGCAGAGTGGTGGACTATTGCTTAACCAATTGTTCAAATTCCTGTTTGTTACACAACAATTCAAAGAAAACATTTGACAAACATTTTCCTACAGAACAAACATTGAACAAACAAGATTAAAGCATCACAAGAAGTGTAGTTACGATCCTCGTGCGCTGCATTCCTTGTGAAAGCATCGTACTTACTTCATTTGTTTTACAATAGTGCTCTTCCCAGATTCACCAGCTCCTGAAAAAGAGGAAAGCAAAAAGAATAAAATAAGAGAGAGTGACTTCACATACTGTACTGTTACCACCTACAAATTCAATTGCCCTTAGTGCTGCATTCTAGTAATGATTATTTTCACTGTATTAACCATCAACTTATGAAAAGGAAAGTAAGAACAAACAAGGTGTACCCTTCCTGCTCCCATGAGCAGTAAAGGGGCCTGCTGCAGTACTGTAACTAGACCCCATATCATGTATTCAAAGGTATGGCAGATGTCTCATACACTTCATACGTCAGTCACCATTGATCATCCATGACAAAACCATGATAAATACATGATAAAACCATGTCCTCCATCTAATCCAGTGGTTCGTAAAGTGGCTCCACTGGCCTCTATCGAGCCCCTGGGTGTGCTGGGAAATCTCAGGTTAGCGCTACAGTGAGGATGAAATGGGGGGTGTTGGCACTGATTTGGGGGGGTTCTTGGAAATACAGACCACACAAAGCTCACCCGTTAACACACTTACTGGCTCCATATGGGCTCTCCATACCAGTTTTACAGTGTATCTGACCTGCAGGTTTTGCCATTTTTGTGCGTCTGACTATGAATGGTAGGACAGAGAGGGGGGATAGGGGAGGGGGATAAGGGAGGGGGACGAGGAGGGAGTGTTAGAACAATTCAAGAAGGTGGGGGATGATAGTCTAAAAAAGCTGGTCAACCACTGATCGAGTCAAAAAGGACATTATGAACCACTATTAAATTATGCAGAGCAATCAGAAACCTGTAAATGCAATATAGTCACTTGCACAGAGCCTGGTATGCCTTTCTTCTATTGACTCTAAATACTCCTGGTTCTTTAAGGTGCTTCCTGGCACTGTACACACATGGTGCCACTTCCAGCCAAAACCAGTCTGGGGCATTTTAATTTCTTTTTCTTTCTCCCTTTCTTTCTTGCACTAAATTACACTGTGAAAAACTGGTGAGCAAATGAAGTTTCATTCTTTGACGTACAATGCAATGGGCAGGCATCATAAACTCACAGGCTTTCATAGGCTTTCACAGGCTTAATGTACTGAGATTTAGTAAGTTGTTACTGTTACTGAACAGTATTAAAAGCATTAAATTCTTTTCACTACCATAACTAAGAGCACACAAAACACTACAGTGTAAAGAAATCATCTACAGTATAATGCACTGGAAAAACAAAAGTTCTATGAAAACCCAGTGAATTGGAAACAGGAGAGGTAATGTACATCAAATTCATCTTGTAAGCAATCACTTTGTAATGTTCAACTTCGAATGTCCCACTACTGTAAGCAGCAGCACTACCGCAGTTTTGTACACTTGCAGTTAGATTCTGAATTTATAGACTGTAATATCCTGTTGGGTAAATTAAAGGTCTGGTGACATGAAAATGACATTTTGAGGTACTGGGTGCATTAGGCATTCAAAATGTTGAAAATAGCCACAAATTGCGTCAAAATCCGTCAAAAATTGACAAATTTACAGGCAAATTAGTGTCTCACAGCTGTGTCAGGAATAAACATTGGCTAAATATGCAAATTTGTGATGTCGGGAGAGGGACTCCCAGGATATGTCTTATGTTAATCCTTTGTTTATGTAACCTTTATTTCAAGGTCATTTCAGAATTTTATATGCCCAGAGGGTTTTATTTTGGAAGCATGTGTTTTCTCCTTCAAAAATATCGATATCACGCACCAATGTGAAACTCAGTAATTAAGTAATTAAGAGGCAAAATATATAGGGTTAACAAAAGGAAAACTGACACTGTGCAACACTCCAAGTCATCTGTTTTGCATTTTCTTCAAACTTTGATAAGTCATATCTCAAAAACGGTAATACATATAAACAAAATTCCAACAGTTTTCACTGAGGGTTTTACTTTGTAATGTTTGCATGGAGGAAGCTCTTTTTTGGAAGCATGTCTTATGTCCTTTAAGTTCCATGTAACTTTAATATGCAAGGTCTTTCACAAAAATATTACATGGCAATATTCAGACTGCTTCAACAACGTTAAGCCCTTAACATCAACCAGGTTGTTGACATCTTCATCAATTGTGTTTATTGTAGGTCTACATTACTTGTGAGCTTCCTACAAGATCAGGGATCACTGTGGATAGACAGAGCCGAAAAGCGCGACCTTAATTAATGGCTTTCGTGTTCACACACTGAAATTTCACTGACTAAAAACAAAAAAAATATAACATAATTTAGAAGACAGCCCAAACGACCATACGGAACGACGGAAACAACAGAATGACATACGGGATGTATCGACACCCGAGTAGATTTACACCATTTTGAACGCTGGCATTATTGATGTCCAGTGGTGCTACCTTAACTGAGCACGGTGCAATAAATGTTTGTGGTGTATTGTACAGTATCTCTTAGTTGTAATGCACACAGATGCAAAACCATTGGAAAATTGTGAGTGTATGGAAATTCTGCTCGAAGACCTTTTGTATGCACACAGTTCACGTCGAATTGAAAACAAGGTGAAGGGTTGTCGAGTATTTCATGCAAATGGAACAACCAGATGTGAGAGGAAGTGAACGGAGATGTAAAACATTCAAGATCACTGTGTGCCATATTAAAAGGGAGGGCAGGATAAATATATACTGGAGATAAATACATACATACATACATACATACATACATACATACATACATACATACATACATACATACATACATACATACATACATACATACATACATACATACATACATACATACACTCAAATTCCATCAGAGAAATCTTTCCTTCAAACTTTTTCGACAACCATCTGCTGTCCATCACTATTACAATTTCTCACTGAATCAGTAGACCACTTACTGTACCTACACAACTCATGACTATTCAGTGAGTCACTGCTACAGCACATTCACCACAATGTCTTTACTTGAATCACCCCTCAAACCAGCTGGAATGCATCAGTGTTATGACTGGTAAACACCCTTTTTTGACTGGTAAACACCCACTGTTCAGTTTTGGTGATTTTGTATCACTTGAACTAAAATTATATGAACAGCCACAAACTGTACCTGTACATAACAAGCAGATTATAATATTCTACATGCAAACATTCTAGTTCTGAGTGTGGAAAATGCTTGACAACCTAGGTTTTACATCAAAGCTGTTAAAAAAAACAAAACAGGTTTGACATTGCTACCAGCCCACGACATCATAGCATCAGAAAAATCCCAAAAGTTATCTGGTTAAAATTTTCTGGTTCGAATAGTTACAGTGACAACTGATATCTCAATTTTAGTTGTTGCATCTAGTAAGACGTGTAGGGGTGGTGTTGAGACAGGTAAGTGAGGTGCAGGGTAAATAAATTACCCACATGGGTACCAATCATTGGAATGACCCTTGACAGGTTCAGAAGAAAACACCTGTAATAAAGCAAAATACATTACGCAACTTCCTTATGATAGACACAGAGTCATGAGATTACCGATTTCTACACAAAATTTCTAACAAAAAGTGTGAACAGATCTACTGAAACCTCTTATGGGACATCAAGCTCTGCTGTATCTCAGAGGCTTGTGGAGTTAACATTGGCAACACTGAGTGAGGAGGGGGAAGGTGGTGTAGACAGAAAATATGCGTGATACATGTTGAAGTTCAAAGAGACTACAAAGACAAATAATAAGGCATCGCCATCCATCCAACCATGCACGAAGGGTGCACAGTACACCGCTGGGGATTAATTTATTCCTGTACGAGTGATCGCCAATACCAATCGATTCCACAACACTTGAAACATAACCAGTGAACAGGTTTCGATGTAATACTACACTGAGGCATCAACGAAATTAATACAAAACCTCACAAGAAAGAAGCATGCTACAGCTACTACTGTAAGACTTCCTTCTAATTTTCAAAAGCAGCACTTCCACAGGGAAAATATTCTCAAAAGGCTTTGTACCAATTACAGTTTTGACTTTATCCTTGAGTGAAATTTGGTTTTGACGATGCAACCAAAAGAAAACCTAGCTGCTCACACTAGCTGATATAAGAAGCAACAAGAACTGAGATATTAGACAGTACACTGGCATGCCACATAACAAAATATGAGGTCTGTCACAATATTATTTGTAATTGAAACAAGAATTTGTGTTTTTGTTTTGCTCTGCAAAATACCTTGTCACAATGCATTCAAAGATAAATTCATGATTTTTGACCAAAGTCTGTGGCACACATGCTTTCAAGGTGGCATACATTACAACTTTTAATGGAAACAGAAAATGCTGCAGCACTCCTTAATCAGAGAATGGTTTAGAACTAGTTAAAGCTTCCTTTTTTTATTTCACTATTTCAATGATTTTATTATTAAACCATTGCAAAAAGTGTATTACTGGGAGACATTGAAATACCACATACAGGTATGTACTTCGTACGTCATAAACATTGCATAATGTAACATCACTCAAACCAAATGGACTGCAGAGTAAAGCTAAGTGGCTGATTAATTTAACATTGATAAGTCTGTGAGGACACATGCCAGTGTTCATAATTAGCATATTTAGTCATGGTTCACATCCAATAGTTATGAAAATTGTCAATAACAATTACTACTGTAATAATTACTGTGGATGTGAAAAATGTCTCGTCACAAATTTTCAAAACCCAAATTGAATCGTCGAGTGTACACTCATTAATGTTCCTTTGTATGTGACACATGGGGATTCTCTCAGTTTGATCATTTGTTATCAGTATGTGAAACTCCACGAGTTTAGTGAAATTTAGTGACTTTCACAAAGCAACTCAATGCGCCTATTTAACATTGTGTACCAAATTAGTATTCTCCTTTGGATCCTTCACACCCGTTGATACATTTGAAGCTAGTCAACCAGTCTCTGAAGCTTTTGGTGGTATCGCAGTTTGAGCGGTACTTTCATTTTAACTAACCAGCATCTTGCAATGACTGCATACCATGTATTAGCAGGAAACCAAAACTTGTAAACAATTTCTGTTACAGGATGTGCACTTTGGTCCATTGCAAGTACTTGACACAAAGGTTGCAATGAAAACCTTTGTGTTGTAGTTCAAAACAGTACTGGGGAATGAAAATTCTGCGTGTTTTTAGCTACGGTATGAAATTGCTTGACGTAACGGAAAAATCGAGTTTAACGTACGATGAGTGTAAAACAGCGAAGCACATGTACAACTAAATGCAGCGCAGTATTACTTTCATTCTGCGTCAACAAGATTTTCACCTTGTATTTTTCAATTATCAATACTGAGTATCACCACTTCACCTTAGCTTCCTTAATACAACACCTGAGCAACACACAGGCATACTACTCACATTGAAACAGAAATCTACTTAACATTGTTATGATCAATGACTGTACTTAGATGATGATAACTGCGTTTCCTGTTATTTTTTTTTCGTTTTGCTTTCATCATTTACGTTAAGTTGAACACAAATACTGTATGACAAGAGACTCCTGCTGAGTCATATCTTTCTTTGTACCCATCATTGGATTCGGCATAATGCTGTGACTTAACTGGGCAATCGATGGTCATCAGATTCCTCTATGGTCGGTGTAATTACCGTCATGGTATCACAGAAGAGAATGTTCATGATCAATGAACGACATATATTCTGTGGCATAGCTCGTAAAACGGTACAGTACACATGTCACAGGATAAATGGTTTCCCAGAATCAAAGGGGTTCCTCATGCAGTTAAATAACAGCACAGACTTACGCTGTAATGATGGGTCTTGAAGCAGGGTCAACAATCCAACAGTGGCAGGGTATAATGACATCATACTTCCAAGCAACATAGATCTGTCTGCTTGGCTGCTATGTACGGCGATGCTCGGGACCACCCTTTTTTTCCCTTTCATTTGGATGCTTTTTGTTCACTTTTTCTTGGCTGTTTCAATCTGATAAATGGAAGCAGCATTTGACTGCTTTGGAAACAATGCACAGTTAGTTTGGTCTATTTAATACCTGTGTTTAATGAACTTTTTAGTAAGCAGGGCAAACTCAGCGTTGAAGGAACCATGACTGAAACCTACATCCTCCTATCATGATCTCTTCCCTTCTTCCCACCACTTTCTCTCCCCCCCCCCCTTCCTTCCCACTCTTCTTCTCCCTTCCTCCAGCTCCCTTTCCCCCCTCCTTATCCCAAATAGGAATGTACAAGGAGGCTTCCATACATAACCCTACCTCCAGAAGAATTTTATCTTTTTTGAAGACACAAACTAAACCTAACGATCTATCTACACATACACTGTGAATGTTCTCTTTATACACTGGAAGAGGCAACATTTGAATTAGGCGACTCTCGGACAGTCATCTACAGTTATTACATGGAGAGATTCAACCTTGCCAGTGTGTTTATTTGCTTACGAATGACTTCCTGTAGATGGAGTAATTCTTTCCATGGCTGTTCAGTGTCTCCATGTCTTGGTAGACAATTCAGTGTGGTCAAAGCACCTCACTTCCTGGTTAGAAGAAACCACATACTTATCAGTACATATCCACTGCATATACGTACACTGGTAATACAGCGCAGATACTGTAACACCATACATACAGTATATGCAAGGGTAACGACAGCATCGGATTTCAACACCCAAAGTAACAGTAAATACAAGGGCGCGCTGAAGCATCATGCAGCACTTAAAATCCCCTCTTGATTGTAACAGCATACCTTTGTACACATTCACGGTAAAGATTTTCTGAAATTTTGGTTTTGAATTTCTCGACATTTTTGCACTCAGAGATGAAGCCAACTCCCTGATTCAAGACTGACAAGAAGAAGCAATATGACCTCCGGATGGGTTGGATTTCAGCAAAAGAAAATAATCCACAACTACAGAAAATTGTTTACATTGGAAAGAAAATCCCTCTTATTCAGCGTTTGGACTTTTAAAGTTTGCAAAATCATGAATGAGTGAAATAGCTGGTTGTGAAGATTGTTTGAAATATTTTGCTGCTTTTATACTTAAAAAGCGATACATGTATACTGAGGAAGAAAAGACACCTGCAGAATAAGTGTATGCAGACAAGTAATGATGCACATATTTGTTCTCAGGGTGATTTTCTTTTAAAAAGTAGGGCAAGCAGTTTCATCTAAAAGACAACAAACATCCACCATTCCACGATTACATCGGTAGAAAATAAGTTGACAGCCTGCACTTTGGCAAAATTTGTGAAAGCAGAAAAAAGAACATGTATTGCTGGGTGCAGGGTGCCACTGATAAGGGAAAAAACTTCACTTACGCATCATCAAACAATTTCCTTGGACAATTTAAAATTAATTTTTATTATAATCTATGAAGGATGACTTCTACAGTACCACATCTCTTTCTCTAGAAGCAGCCAATTGGTTATTGCCAACACCGCTCTAACATTTTGTGTAGTTTGCTAGTATCCTGCCAATATGTTCCCTGATAACATTTCTCTAACAATTTGAAGCTCTGAATCTACAATACTGTAAATGTCAACTATTTACACAAGATATGACACAGCTTTGTGGTTTACATTTTGAAGATGGTTCTTCCATAAAATGAGTTACCTGTATGAAGTAGTTTAACACTACAAACACGGACATTTCTGTTGTTTTCTTGAAATAAAATCAGGCTTTTTTCTGTAATCTTTGAAGTATACATGCTCACAGCTCATTTAGTGGAAAGTGCAGCTACTTTACCACAAAAAAGTTTGAAAATACTGTTCTCACAACTACCCATCATTCTGAAAGTTTGTGCGACAAGACAGCTTCTGTAGTTGCTTTTCAAGAAATGCCAATTAGACAGTGCATAGTACTCTGAAAGTTGGTAACTAATCATTTCTCCAGAACAATCAACCATACCATCCAATATGTTTGTTTTTACCACCCACATGAGAGACGAAAAACATGCAAACTGCAAACTTTCTTGCGGTTTTAGAAAGTTCAGCTGGATGAGTATCAGTATTCTTTCATTATAAATGTGCTTGAATTACAAGGCTTTCTCTATTACACAAACTGAAAAAATGGAACTACTCTCAGAAAAGCAATTCATATGGTGGTCCACAGAATGCTAACAAGCATAATATACAGTAGGTGTCCTTTCTTATGTGACTTGTCTTTTTCAAAAATTCATTTGCCTGTATGTTTTGTCAACTGCATGAACTTAAAGTGATTCTTGCAATTTGCACAATTTTCACAGGCAAATCTGTAGCCACTTTTCATTATGTCACAGTACTTCGACAAACACAACTAATGTATACAACTGTGAAAGGCTTCTTAGGGGCAACCTCAACATAAAACCTGGTAGTTTGCAAGTCTAGGATGTCAAAGGAAGAATTAATTTCTCAACGTGATGATTTCTCTAAACGTAATATTAAGAAGCTGGGCATACTACTAACACAGTACTGTACATTACAAAGGCAAAGACAAAAGAATACTGCAAACAAGAAAATTTTACACAGTCAATTCTCATGAAGGAAAGATAACAAAACAAGACACTATATTTTTTTTTTTACTAGATTTATTTCAAATTATTAAATATAAAAATAAACAAATTTAATGTATATTCTATGAAACAGCAGCACATAGCAGTGTACATTACTGCCATTACATTAAAGTGTCTCACAAACATTTTCACCATGGTCAGTTGTAGAGTTTGGTTTTGAGCTGTTCTGTAAAGTCTAAACTATCAAATAAATTCCAATAGTTTGCTGTGATGCCTGTGACAGATCATGGCATCTGCCTCTCAAGCCAAAAGAGTATGATACAGTTCAACTTTGTGAAGAATGTCTTACTTAGATTTATTACTGAATGTAGCCGACCTACATGCACTTGACAGTTATGAAACGAAATACCAGTGCAAACAGCTCTTGGCTCACAATCTGTCCAAAGGGCCAAGATCTCTAAAAGTGGCAAGATGCAGTGCAGTAGTCAATATCAATTGGTGATTTTGGAAAATTTCTTTGGCAATGATACAAAGACATTTGGTCCGACCACAGTTGAATCAACATCTAGACAGGTTTCTTGAAAGGAAAACTTAGGAAAACTGAGTCAATAATTAATTTATGCCAACTGATAATTAGCCACACCAATAGAATACTGGGTATGCATACTTCATATCAGACCTCATTTTCACAGCCAATTTACACTCTGGTCACTGATCTTTTGAAAGCAATCTTTTGAATCTAAATATAAAAGGACTAAATCTCTAAAAGCTTTGCGACCAGGTTTGAGTTTTGTAGCATTTTTTGCATGTCATTTTTAGGGTCCTTAATGGGGATTTACTTGTCCCTCCTGATCATTTTTTCAACTAAACTAACCTAATCACCAGTGTTATTATCATACAGCATTAACATGTAGGAAAACTATATACTAACAATCAAAATGTGGGTATCATCTTCAAAATCAAGATGCAAATGTGCTGCATCCTAATATTTACAACTATTTACAATTATCAAAAACATTTTCTACATTGCCGTACCACACTTTTACACACTTGTTGCAATGCACTGCGTCCGCTATGCATCATTGCCAAAATTCATTCCACTTTAATTTATTCTAACTTAAATATAAATTTGATGAAAGCAATGAAAATTATGTGATTGTACAACAGGGCAACCTTGGAAGAAAATGTAGTTGCCCTTCGGGTATAGACGTGTCTCAGGCTCTGCAAATAACTCAGAACTTCATCACTGATGGAATGTCAAATCTAAAAATTTGCAGGATTAATGTTTATGGTCTTCAATGGCTTTTCAGCTTGAGAATCTTGTGACACTCTGCCAACTGAAGTACATAAGACAGCATACAGTACCATAACCTACATGTTTTCACTGTTCTGTATTCCATTTCATCCCCAGACCAAAACGTCCCAGTACCAAAAATGTCCCCGCTATTGGTCAAAACGTTCAATCATCCATGGATTTAGTTATCGGTTATCAGTCTTGTAAATGTAAAAAAACAGTTGATGATATAACTGATATTGCACACTAGCTTTCTGGAAATCATGTTTAAACAGTAAGGCCAATGCTAAAGCAGTACTTGCTACACAGTAAGGCCAATGCTACTGAAGTACTTGCTACACAAGAACTTGCTACACAAGAAGTGCATTTTCTAAACATCTATGACTGATCAACCAATTCATCTTTAGCAAGTGTAACATTTAAACAGACTATTCAATCCTTCCTATTTTATTTCCTCAATCTGTCCTTACACTCCATTTTTCCAATTTCTCACGTTCCCTCTTGAAAGTTTCAGTTTGATGCTTAATCATACAGTATGCAGGGACATAAGTGTACTACGATAACAGTGGGGTGTTTTGGTAACAGGCAGGGAAGTTCTGGCGGCTATAAAGCAGGACTTTTTGGTCTGGGGACACGTTGACTGAAAGCATATACCATGGTACGTTGATCTAACATTAGGCTATGTGGTATCAGACCACCACAGTCAATATTGAGTTACTGTACCACCTATATCTTTTATCTAAAATACAGGCCATAACATGGCCCATGTAAAAAATTTTCAGGCCTCTTCATGTTTTGATAGTTGACTCAAGGGTACAACTACAGTACAGTCTCTCAAAACATTGGCCAAACTGTGGTCTTCCTATTCACATGCTTTTGCAGTTTTTAGTGAAATTCAAAAATTTTTTATTATTGATTTGAAGTTCTTCAGCAAAGCCCCGTTTCATGCATGTCACCCAAAAGGATTAAGGGTAATGGTTTTCTTATGTTTGCATACTTGTGTTTTTGTAACATTGTCTTAACTAACAGAAAATGTGTTTCTATTTTCAATGCAGCTTTCAGGATCCCACACCGAATTAATCCGTAAAGTTTGTATTCTGATTCTTCTCAATTCATTTTTTTCCATTCCTTGTTAGCATTCCACATGACATACTGTAGGCTTTCACAGTAACCGCAAAAAATTGGTACTGTCAGTACTGCCACAAACTTTCAATACTGCCACAAATTTTAAGGGTATTATAGCCATACTGGCACCATAACAGCACAATTCTATTTTAACACAAGAAAATACCGTACCTGAAAAACAATTATCAGGGGCACACCTTTTCTCACCGCTTACCTATAATACATTCTTTAAACCAACCAATCTTTTTTGGTTTGAAAATCCTCCAAACAATGCATGATAAAGTCATCCAGCTAATTTCTAAGGTTCATTCTTTTCTAAATTCATTCTCAAGATCAGTTCCTGAATCTTCACAATAATACAATACACATACAATACACATCTGACCAAACACACTGATAGCAATGGTAAGTTATTCTTTATTTTGTTCACTTTTGCTGGGAGGTCAAAAATTTTTTTATTATTATACAATCTTATTGGCGGTCACTAGCCAGTTGTCAGAAATGCAGATTTCTTCCTTGGGCTTGTGACTCCCGAGAATTCTTTCAAGGTCAGACATGTGTATAGTAGGCTATGAGTGACAGCTGTTTCTATAACCACAGTCTTCACAATTATTGTACAACAAGTACAATCAAAAGTAGCATCACATATCTGAGAACTGACTTGGAGGATAGGCTATAGCCTATAGGTAATGGCAGTAGCACATGGGTTTTATTTTCTCTGTTGTTTTTTACACAGTAGTCAGCAGAAATGGTGAGAAATGATGACCATTTATTTCACATGAATATATTTTAATGAAAAACAAAACACAAGAGGCCTGATTTTTAAGAAAACTTTCAGGTTGTCCTTCGGACAACCTGACAACAAAATTATGGTTGTCCGAAATAACTTTTGGTTGTCTGAATGAAAATAACATTAAAAAAGACAAACAAATTATCGTCTGTTCTGCCGTAGTAAACAAAACATTCATTCATAAATTTGATCGTTTTCCCACCCCAAATTCCTTAAGTACGCTCAACAGAACAGCTTGAAACTTTCTTGAAGACTTGAGGTGCTGTACACGAACGCGCATATGCAAGCCCAGAGCTGCATGCAAGCGGGAAGAACCGTTCTCTCCAGTCGTTTGTGCCAGGCAAACGCTAACTGCTTGGTTGCGGTCGCATCACGTACGTACATACACTTCACACTATTGGATTTACATGGAATAGACTCGAACGTTGAGTCATGATACATCAATTTGTTTTAACATCTTAGCATACTATGATTAATAAAATTGTTGGCACTGCAGGACAAAATTTTGTTGATCAGTGTGTCTGTGAAGTTTTTAATACCAACTTTTGGCTGCCAGCTTTACGTGACAGATTCGTTCAGAATCATTAGCGCAAGTTCAACTTTGATTATGTTAGGCTAGGTTAGGTTAGGCCTGTTACTGTATCGAGTGGCCACTGAAAAAAATCAGCGGATGGTTGCTTGTGGACTTGAGTGTAAGTGGGAGATGGTTTTGCGTGTGTGTCTTTGTGGGTATCATAACTTAATTAGAAGTGAGTTTCAACCATCAACAGAATTTTAAACATGTTCGTCAAGGTTTATTTTGGTTTGCCCCAGTACGTCAAAAGATGCATTTTGGTCAGCCCGTATATGTACCAGGATAGCCTACGTGGCTTGTATTTTGCCATGTGGTGCTAGTAAGCCGATCGTTTATATATGCCTGGCACAGATAACACAGTTAACTATTAGTTCTGTATATCGTTCATGATATATATAAGTGCCTGTACAGATGTAACATGCAGTGCAGTTTTTGTCCGTTGTTTAACGGAACAGCCCTCCCTCAAGTTGCACCAATGAGAATTCTAAGACAAATCCCCCCCCCCCCATGTGGGAAGTACCAAATCGTTTTGTTTTTAATTTTATTTGTTCGATGATGAATGACAGATGATACCATTGTCTTACTATCACTTCTTTGGGGGATTTTTGGAGTTGCTTTTTGGCTTGGTGTTTTCATTTATTTAGTCACTGGTAAAATCTACTCATCGATCGGACAAGCTCAAAGAGAGAAACTGGTTGTCTGACGCATTTTTTACTCATCACGAACGATCAGACGAGTGTTAAATTTCAGTCCTGCACAAGGTATTATCTAAAAGATGTGATGACATATTGCAGTAAAATTTTATTCAGTTGTATTGCTTAAAAAAAAAGTTCTCCTAGTACTGTCAGGCACCGTTCCCTGCAGTAAACACCTTATGAGCAACGACACTGAACCACATCAGTACCAATATCAGTACTCACAATATTAGTACTTAAATGTGAAACCTCATTCCATGTGGACAAAACATACTTCATACTAATTATAGGATGGTTCCACTGTAAACCCGAGAGCAAACGTACAGTACTGTATACAGTGCCAATGATAAATAACTCATTTTTAGCATGACCTTTAAGTAGGTATAACAGACTGACCATGTTACCACTCAACTCTGAAATCACAGAAAAAAAGGTAAGAATGTTTTCTCTTTTATACCTTGTTGTTAATGTTATATAATCACTTTTCAAATGTTTAACACTACATTCTACAAGAGTCTACTGATGGCTATCTTGTGATGCTCGATTGCAGGTTAGCATAGGCCCAATCCTTTTTAATTATTTAAAGTAAGACCTTATTAACAATATCACCTATTATAAAACGTATTTGTAACTGATACTAACAGCTAGTCCTTGGCGGAAGCAATGATGTAGAGTAAGCTTTCACATAAAATAATGACTAGTCTTATGATATGGCCACTTGAAAATTTGTGGCCTGCATCACAGCACATGACAATACTATACTAGACCTAGTCTAGGTCAAGTCAAAACACATGCAGTTGCATTTTGCATGAAAACATGGCCTGAACAACAATGTCAACAGACTTATGTAACGCAGGTTTCCTAGGCCTAAGCGACAGCAACCATGGGCTAACATTACTCATTAGGCCTGCTTGTACTAGTTGTACAAATCACCCAGGCTAAATTAATAGGTCATGGTCTACTCCGAAAAACTGGTGTGAAACACATAGGCTAGTGGGGTTAGTTTGGAACTTGGGTTTAACTTAGGCTTTGAAGTTGGACACTTCTCAGGCCTCAGATTAGTCACCAGTAAGTTAGCCAGTACGTTAGGCATCGCGAACGGGTTACGCTTCGCCTAGCCTTACAAGTTACAGTAACACCCAACAAGCAAGTTCAGTTAGGCTAAGTTAGGCCTGTACAAAAGTACGGAACCAGTTTCCTTACCTAGTAACAACAATTTAACTTCCCTAGCTGCCTTTTCGCCTTCCAACCGTAGATTTCTATCTATCATTTTAGACCGCTCAGCGGCCGCTTTATCCTCAGCACTAGTTGCACAACCCATTTTGCAAACACTGTTTTTATTGAAATAAGTTTGTTCCTTGTTCGCTGCACAACACAACCGTGTTAAGCACAGCCTAACTTTATACACAACTTCCCGTGGTGACCTGAACACACGCCCCTACCAAACCTTCTCGATTTCCACCAAAACTACAAAAATCGGGGACTCTGCATTAGTGTATGCATTCCAAAGAAGTCTTGCTTCACCCCGACTTTCTCACGAAAAGACTTCACTTTGAAACCAAAGAGACAAATCCCGTAATAAATCCAGTATGTTCGGCCAGCGAAATCACCACACCCGATATATGTGCAGACAAACGTATGTAGTTCCTTTTATGATATCATGGACTGAAGGTACGGTAGGTACGACGTACGGTACATCGGACTGTACAATACACCATATCTTTCACTACCGCTACTCACAAAAGGATACAAGCCTAGGCCCTCAGTATTGTATAGAAGTGTGCGACAATGCATTTCGGTTGTTCAACACAAATTAACGGAATAATGTCTAAGGCTAAAAGCATTGTGGGTAAAGGTCCCGGATGATCGTAATGCTATCTATTCAAAATCTACACGAAAGTGTCGTATATTTGTTAATGTTTTGGTGTGCCTCCCTTCATTTCTGTGAAAATCGAATCTTTTTCTATGTAACATGAAGATATTTTAACATTCTACAATAAGGGTGAGCAATATCTGGAACGACAGGGCATATTTGCTTAGCTCAAACTTAGACCTACTTCAGGTTAAAGAAAAGTTGTGAGATTGGGGTTAAAAAATCCAACGCCAAGGGAGTAGAATCGAGAAAGCAAAATTGTCCTTACTTTTCACGGTTGGTACTTTTAAATCCCATTGCACCCTTGTTTTCATATGTTATGGTACTGATAAAGTTTAAGCTTTATGCAAAGTTGAACACGAATCGTGTTTTGATATGTCCCCGGAAATGACGTAATGCGTCGTGATATGCGAAATAATGACGCGCATGAAATAATAACAATAGTAATAATAATAATAATAACTTGACTCAGGAGCATCATGGGAGGATAGTACCATTGAATTTTTACTTTGTCTTAACAAGACCTATCCACACACCACAGAAAGGTCACAAAGTTCAAAATGTCAAATGAGGTCAAGGGGGATACTGAGTTTATCATATGCACTTCACATAGACGAACAAATTTTCCATTAAAATATTTTGTTGGAGAGGTATCAATAAAACACCACTTTCCGAGCTTTTGACCCTTTAATATTAATGAGATAAATGTTACTGTTTTTTCTCCACCTGCAAATATATCTTATCCTGAAATTGTGTCACCATTGAACAATGGACACCAAGTTACAGCAACCTAAAGAAATTCACTTTTTTGCCTTTAGTGATTCCAAATGACCTTTGACCTCCACCAAAAACGATAGGGCACTTCTACTCAGTATCATATACGTACACACCAACTTTAAAAAACATTCACCACCATTCTTATCCACACACACACAGACATATAACCACACGCCACAGTGACTGCATAGGTGACTTCGCTACCGCAAGGAAGCAAAAAGGACCATTGTGACGGGTAAACCACACAAACGTACGTTGCGGATAGACCATGTGCCATGTACAACAGTATAAGTGTAAATCCCAAATCCGCGAGGGACGGATCTAGAACATTCATTTGGGGTTTTACTAGAAAATGCACTGTAAGGAAGCATCTTTAATCTGAAGGATTTGCTCTGAATGGTGCATGAGTTCTTACACAAAAACCGTGGCCGGAAAAGTAACAATGAGATTTTTACAGTATGAAACTGAAAGGCACATGTGATCAAATTTGGAATTTTAGGTGAGCCAAATTGCACACACGACACCCCTCCCAGGATCCACCACTGGTCAGTTAGTGAGCACACGGAACTTCGTTCATGTTGCCAAGTAACGTAAATGCAACTTTTGAATTATTGAGCTCGACTGATCTGACTTTGCATAAATACCAGCCGAAGTTAACAGCTCATCCTCTGCCGAGGATGAAGGTTGCGGTAACTCCGGATCAAGAATCCATACTTAGCATTAGCTGTAACATAAGCCTTTAGCCATCAAGTAACAGTGGACAAAGCTGCAGTAGGCACATAACTGCCCGGCATGAGTTGACATGGCTATAACTTTTGAAGTTTCGATGTAAACTTTCAAGCATCTGAGACTAGAAACTGAATAGAGTATATGATATATGCTACACCAAACCATGGAACTATCCATCGGCGAATCCGACGAGCCTTTGCTTGAAGGGTGGGGGGGGGGGTCTGGTGGAACAGAGATATGGGGAGATCTCTATAGGATGGGATACCTTAATCGTCTTAAAATGTTTAATGAATTCCCTCATGTAATTTGGTGCAACAAACATACATGTGGAAAGTCATTTTTTTTCGTCCACCTTTGAATGAGAACATCCCCCACTTTGGATCCGCCTCCCCTTAGATCCACCGGTGGTGTAAAAAGAGTCGTCCACGCCCCCCCCACCCAAAGGTTTGCTCATTAATGCAATATGTATCATTACATATTATACTCCTTAATAGAGAATAATAATCATGTTCTTTCGTCGTTTCCATGCAACACATGTTACTTCACGTGATCTTTAGACTGACATTGAACGCGGCAACCCATCCGAATCCACCCACTCTGATAAAAGCCTTCATCCTGCGTGCATGTTTGAATAGAAGTGCACAATGCAAATTAAAAGGTTCATAATGATAATTAAAAGCTATAGTATATGGCAGACTTAAAGAGATAGTCCGGGTGTATTTTGGTGTTTACTGAAAATCGCAATTAAAATTGGCAATATGTTCAAGTTTCGCTCTCAAAATTAGAGCGGTTTAGAGCAGTGGCGATGAACCGATGGGATGGGAACTAAGCCCCCCCCCCCCCACGAAAAAAAGAGGAGGCTAGAGAGGATACATAATTCAAATTGCAGACATGCAATCCCTATATGGTTGGATACTCAGGAAATGCAATTTTCGGCCATGGGGGGGGGGGGGCAGTTTGAAAAGCCCACCGTTTTCTTAGACGCTCCACGCCAACTGAAGATGGCGCTCTACATAGATTGTCCTTCCGGCATTTAGCCTGACCTTTAGTTTTCATGAAAATGTTCGTTTATCCTCTTTTCCTTTTTTTTCTTTTTTTTCTTAAAGCTTTTGGAGCGAGTCAAGTTACATAATCTGAATTTGAATAAGTTTTTTCAAGTTTTTTTTTTTAATTGTGACAGTTTTGCCATTCTGCAATTGTTATCCCATAACATTACTACTTACTAATATCTGGCACCTCCGATATCTACCATTTACATCAGCTATTTATATCCAATTTCCAATAGTAACAATCCGATATTTTAAGCACTGGGACTGGAATCTGTGACAGTGACGTTAGTGGGTAATGCGAACTCATGCACAGAAGAAATGGTAGCAGACGAAAAATGTCATTAAATTAGTCCTTTTCTCAAAACATGCAGAGAATATCTCTGTCTTATTTATAAGAGCAAGACCTAATTAACATGCATGGCTGCACCATTCGTTTGAAGAAAAGAATCAAAATCATCATGTCAAACTCACATCAATGCAATCAATGTTATTTGTTTCTCCTCTTTTTTTTCTGCTTATACCCCACTTTTCTTTTTCTTTTTCCTTTTTTTTTGTTTAGATACATTTATTCCACTAGTGAAAGTGATTTGTACACAAATACAAAAGGAGAGACATTACAAGGATGACTATGTGTTGTACGTGATGCTGTAATCATTCATGAGTTAATTTTCTGAAGTGACATAAGTCTCAGAAAATACAGGATGTAGCTTGAGCCAAATACCGTATACAGCCAAATACAAACAAACAGTTGCCACGATCAGAACCATCTTATCAAGATATAAAATATTCAGGTGTGTGTACCCAGAAACTGACGTCACTAGTGTACTCATTTATATCATCATGACGTAAGCTATGTAGGCCTATTACAAGTGAATGACCTTCCAAATGAGGATATAATTTAAAAACGATACTTATCAGGTGGTTATGTAATTGGAAAGTAAGGTAATTGTTATGCCAAGAGAAAACGAGCTGGCTTTTCAAAATTTAGGATTTCCTGATAAGAAAAAAAAAATCAACGATACCAAACTTTGTCATTTAATATTGCATTTAATCGCAAAGGCGTGCTGAAAATGAGAAACAGAAATTAATTACTACTTTTCGATTAATTTCTGTTCCCATTTTACTGAGGAGTCTTGTGATAGTATAATGTCGAAGAAATATGTTTAGCAAAACACTAAACAGTGACAAGAGAATCTTTAATTGGTAATGTCACGCAGGAGGAAAACTCCGTCCCGCTGTTCCGTTCAGTTTCTCGATATTTGCCATCCTTTAATTTTAAGCTGCTGTTTTATTGGAATGAAAGCCTAAAAAATGGAAGCCAAACAATGTACAATCACGCTGATCAGTATCGGCTTCATAAACAGTACCGTATTTGATCTGTGTTTCACTAAGAGCGGTTAGCAAGTAAAACCTCGTGTTATGATCCCGTTCATTGCGTATTATAATAATCATGTCTGCAGTTCCTACAGGCTGGTTGTTTGATTTCAAATATAAGAGTAGCCCATTGCTACGACTCAGAAAATGTTCCCAATGGGATTAAAATTGCTAATTCCACCTGGTAAGTACTACAACATCTATAGTATGATCATAAATTCTATAAAATTTGATATTTAACGAATTCATATCGTTAAGATTCATTTTTCGAGATGGCATATAATCGATATGCACAGTGATCCCTTATTTGAATGGTGATGCAACAAATCGGGATGAAACAATGGATATATCTCTATGAAATATGAAACAGAACTGTTTGACAGACACCTTCCCCAAATTTCGTTTCCAAATACTGTTTTCTACCCAAGTTAAACACTTTTGAAATCTAGAGAAGCGTGCGGCTACTTTTGCTTCGGTTGAATGTAAAAAGAGCTGAGCATGCGTAATTGGAATGTCATATAAAGTATTTGTTTGTATTTTTACACACTATTTCCATGAATGCACATACACTTGTACACATTTTGCGTTGAATGTTGCCGTGTATCATGTAATGATCAATTATTAACACTGTGCTTTCAATCGATGCATTAGCATCAAAAGTGTTTGACGATTTAAAGGAAAGCAAAGCATAAAGAGAAACAAAACGTTTTCCATCACAAGCGGGTCAAGGTTAGACTTCGCACATCAAAAAATTTCAATGTCCCGATCAGTGGGTCCTTGTGAATTTGAAAACTCCAACATCTCGGAAAGTAAAAAACATATTTACTGAGTTGAAATTTGGTGGTGTTATTCACTACAAGTTAGTCTCTCATTAAATATTTCATCGTCGAAATTAGTGACTTTAGTCCTCTTTTGCTGGTATTAAAAGCCCGCATTGTACTACATTAGACATATATACACTGAAAACAGGCAATAAAATCGACATCTAAAGGAATTCATGAACCTATTGCAGCAGTACCAATCTACCATTTTATGCTACACGAGGGACCTAAAACATGAGTATTGCTTTCACAAATAATGGTTACCGTTTCCGTTTTGAGCCATTTATTTTTAAGTGACGTAATTTCCGAGTAGGATACAAATCGAAAACTCTTGATTTATAAGAAACATTGAATGATGTCAGTGATCAGCGACAGCCTGATGACTCAGGCCCCGAAAGGCCAATGAATTCGCTTTCTTTGTTGATTTTGTCCTCTCCAAAAAATTGTGTATCATTTGAGCCAAGATATTAGTCATCCCAGCCATGCTGTGCATTACTCAGTAAACAGACGGAATAACCCCGTTTATATTCCTCGTGTTTTGGTATAGCGCCATCGTTTAACATAATTTCAGTTTGCACTGTGAAAATGTATATTATCCTGAATACAACACGTTAGGTCATCAAGAAATTTTACGGTTACGTAAAACTTTCACAAATAAGATGCTGATGACGATAAAGATGATGATAAAGATGATGATGATGATAAAGATGATGATAAAGATGATGATAAGATGATAAAGATGATGATAAAGATGATGATAAAGATGGTGATAAAGATGATGATAAAGATGATGATAAAGATGATGATAAAGATGATGGTGATAAAGATGATGATGATAAAGATGATGATGATAAAGATGATGATGATAAAGATGATGATGATAAAGATGATGATGATAAAGATGATGATGATAAAGATGATGATAAAGATAATGATAAAGATGATAAAGATGATGATAAAGATGATGATAAAGATAATGATGATGGTGATAAAGATGATGATGATGGTGATAAAGATGATGATGATAAAGATGATGATGATAAAGATGATGATGGTAAAGGTGATGATGATAAAGATGATGATGATAAAGATGATGATGGTAAAGATGATGATGCCAGTGACTACAGGCGATGTTATTCTATAATTCAGGCACACCGGGATAGAATTCTGCTGAAGTTTGGGTGACACTAGTATGACGGATGCCTCTCATAATTAATAGCAAACACAGGTAATCATATAAGTAATTTCCGTTCAATTAAATCCTGGAAAAGTGAAAAATCAGTTAATTGTCGTTAGTTTCCTATTCCCTTCTCTGTTCTTGAAGTTTTAAATGAAAGTTCAATTCAAGTACTGCAATTTGGGTTTGCAGGAAACAAAAATAAGAACAAAGTAACATGAAAGTCAATTTGTTTTTCACTTGGTGTACTAACGTAACAAGAAAACTTGCATAACAATCATATGATAAAAATGCAGAAATCGCAAGGTCGTAGAGGTACTTTGAGTGGTTCCGTTAAGAAAGGAAATAACCTGATAACATTTCTAGGACATGTAGCCAGTCAAAAAGTCTTTCTTACCATTTTTTTGTTTATTTTGGTTTCATTTTCTCCTTGCCGTATTTCACGCCTGATGCTTCTAAGGTTACAACGGTGATTGACGGTTGACAATTCTTATCAAACCATTTGTGTACGAATGGTGTTGCTAATTAACTTATGCATAAATGGTGATTATCTTAAGTGCTCTTAAAGTGCTCTTCATAAAATCATAAAAGGGGGGGGGGGGGATGTTGACTGTTTGTGAAACTGAAACAGTGTGAGTGACGTGTTCCTGGAGTGGATGTACTTCTCATATACTTCACACAATACGTTCATATCTTACACGTTCCTGAAATAAAAGAGCTGTTTTGATATTCTGCATGAAAGTATGACAACATTTTAAAAGTTTTCTCTTGAAACCAGTAATAAGTCTGTTTGTTGAGGGCAGTGTTCTCATCATCAGCGTCAGAACTAGTGCTACTTCTTTCTTAAAACAAATTGGGCATTTCCCAAAGAAAGGACTCGACCTCCTTTATATTTAAATTGCAGCAAAGCGTGTTTGTTTCTCATGATCATGCAGTTATATTATTTCAAGCATGGCTTTAAGGTTTCACATAATAACATTATGTTGATGTATTGCGCTATTGATCGTCACCATGTGAAGGGGTATAAGGCAGTTCCCCCCCCCCCCCCTCCACTTTACACCACTTGAATTTCTTCTTTTTTTTTGGAAAGAGCTTGGATGAATTTCGTTTCGTTGCTGAAGGAGCTCAGATGCACAATGGTGCAACATTTGTCCAATTTACTAAGCCATTTTTGTCTCAGAAAATGTCCAACTTTTTCGTAAATTATCTGTTTTTAAGGGAAAGTTTGGAAATTTGATTGGTTCAAACACTATAATTTTTCGATATTCCTCAAGCGTTTCTTTGAACATCACTCAAAACCACTTCGCGCGTCACTGGTGGCGAGCGCGTTGGCATTCGAGGAAGCCTGGTTTGAGCGGTGCAATTTAGAAGAATATAAATGACTGTTAAAGTAAGAAAGATAAACAACTGAAATTTGTCAGGTCTTTTTATAACCACCTCCTCTCTGCCCCCTTCACTCACAAAAGAAAATGAACATATAAAATTGCAATGTTGGTGGTGTTCCATTGTAAAACCGTAGAGTGTCTTCACTGCATGTTGCAATTACACATATACATGCACCCTAATGTTCGAAAGAACTTAAGAAGAGACTAGTTAAAGGGGAACCCTAGTGGATGGTTCAATTTCAACCTTCGCTCAATATAAATTTATACAGGAAAGTTTAAAAACCTTTTATTACCGTAAGGTAAAACTACGAGGAAAGAAGGATGATTTTTTCTTCTTAATTTTCTGTGGTTGACATCAAATTTGTCTGTCAGAGGTCAAATAAATCCAACCAAGTTAGGTATCAGTCTCATATTATTAATCGATTTGCCTTCAAGACACCCACTGACACAAGAATAAAAAGAAACTGGTCGAAATTTAGGGTGCAATATAGTTTTTTTTGTTGTTAGAATACGGTGCTGCTGAAGTCGACAATGTACCTACCCAACAGAAGCAGTTTTACCACCCTAGCATCAATTTCTCCGTCGTTTCGTAAGTTTTTGTCGATTATCCGAGAGCGTTTAATCGCAGCTTTATCGTCAGAACTGATTGCGCAACCCATCACGAAAAAAGTCTTTCGAATGCCTTATCACATATATAGTTGGTGCACTGGGTTTATGTCCATATAGCCTAGTCACATCATTTTCAAAGCGTGTAAATAACCACAAGCGCTTGAAGGCAAAGTGGCAGGCAGTTTCCCAGATAAATCGTCTCAATGTTTAAGACTTGAAATAGCTCCATATACAGTAATCCAGACCCATTCAGGGTATTATGGTATGCATCTTGATACTAAATTACCATTCCTTTTTTTAACGTTTTTTCTCTCTGCGGTGATTAAAATCCGTATTTACAACTTACATGCATTCACTATTGTCTAATATAAATCCATTGTGGCATTGTCTGCTGGCAAACCATATACTGGTGCCTATACATCTCTCATGCAACCAACAGCCTGCATTGACCACACCCACAAAGACCTCCACGTCTTTTTTTTTCGGCATACTGTAGTTTATAATACTTATTTTTGTACACCTTACCTTGCCATGCTAATACACAAACATTTGTAAATTGCACTCATCTCTTTGTGTCAAGTAGCAGTCGTGAGTTAAGAGCAATAAAGGATACTCTCGACCACAAAGCTTCTGACACAAAAAAGAAAATGACAGGGTAGATTCATGCAACGCAACTGTATACATAGCTTGTCGAATAAATAACACCGAAAACCAAATAATGATCGGTCTGGGTCTGTGGCAATATGTATATCATTCTCAGGTTGCATGATCTTTCCTCTGTCATATAATAACTTAAAACAAAAATAAAAAAAACTAAAATACGTCGAAAAGTAAAACTACATGTCCTTGGCATAATGTGTGATTTTGGTATCACATCACTCAGTCTGAGCCATATTGAAACGTACTCTAAATAAATAAAATATATTTTAAATATGGAAATATTTGCAACACGTATGGGCCTGTGTTCAGGTACAACCTGCAAAATCATGCAGTGTTTTCCCTCCCATGTTATCACCAAACGTTTTTTATCCTCTACTTCACTATTTTACACCAATGCATGGGGAATAACGCGTACTTATATATATACTGTATCTTCTGAACAAAAAGCATAGAAAGATATATCGGGTTAACAGACTTTTCCAATTTTAGATTTAACAATCACATTAAATTGTTTAATAATAGAAGGTATTGATGATACCGCTCTCATGCAAATACATCTGGCATTTAAAGGATAACAAAGTCAAGCACAACATCATATGGAAATTCCTCTGTAAGACCAATAACTACAATGTTGCAACAAATAGATGCAATTTGCGTCTCTAGGAATTTTTTTTATTATTTGTAAACCTAACACTGCCACTTTAAATACCCGTTCTGAATTCATCGCCTCCTGTAGAAATGCTAGAAACTTCCAGCTTTCCAACTACAAACAGTAGCTTTTTCGGCCTATACACTGCAGTGCGCATACTGCGCCCACCTTTTGTGTTGTTCTGTTTGCGTTCGTCGTGTTGTGTGAATATCAGTGTCCTTCTGCTTTACCTGAAGAGTAGATAAGTCCACGAAACTCAGAGTAGCTAGCCTTGAACAGAGGTTTTGCACTTGACATCATAATTAGCAACTGTTGTTAAGCCGCCATACTGGATGGCATCAGTCTTTGGTGTAACTAGTGCCAGTGTTTCAGTAACACTGCGTGGTGGATTTTACGATATTTTCATATTTTTATAGCATAAGCTGTCAGGGAAGGCAATTGGTTCTTGACTGCATAGCCGTGGGCTCTACGAATCGGAGAGACAAGAAGCCCTGGCTAACGTACCAGCTATTTCTTGCAACTGACAAAGAGGCAGACCCGTTGGTAATAAGCAGTACCACATCACGGTACGGTACGGCACGCGCGTCGTCCACGTATTAAATCTATATGTATGAACTTGGGAGGATAAGAGTTATGGTTGGACCAAAGAACTAGCTATATATTTCTATTGGTTGAACACAGGTATACATTTTTCAGATCAATTCCAAACTGAAGAGGCATGTAACTGGATACGGTGCTCTTGTCGTACGATAAACTTCACGCAGTGAAGACCTACATACTTGCAGTAAAACATTCTAATATAGATAAAAGTGTGTATTACGTATAGAAACAAAATATCGTTATACCAATTCTAACTAAACTACATAAAGCTAATTAGAGAATATTTCTACTTCTGTGTTTTTTTTTTTCTCCGTGTAAGCACACTTGTGCACTTTGTTAATTAAGTGAAACAAAAGAGCAGATAGTTCAGAAAGTGGTCAAAGATGCTAGTTAACACACTCGAGGTAGGAAACTATGGATAACGTCCTTGGGAAAACAGCAGCTCTTGACTAACATCACGTGACTAATTAATGCACGGAGAGAGAAAAAAATGCACCACAGAGGTGATTTGATGCTACTCCCTGCTACATCCGTACACAGTGTCCCTTTAATGCCGCCTACATTACGTTAAAGGGTTTGTTGATATTCAATAAAAAAAAAATAGGAATGTTTTCTTTCTTTTATTCGTGAAAATCACATCTGGATAGCATGTAACTTTTGGAAGTTGTGGAAATATCTATTTCAATGTGATATAGGTCTACTGCTTCACGGGAAATCTGTGATATCATACAGTCACAACTTTATCGTATTTCTTCTTAATCCTGACATGTCTTAAAAGAAAAAATTACGATAGTTCAAGAGATGTATCCTTATAATTTCCACAACATTTTAAGACAAATCTTCAATGTACCCAGTCTAGATTTTTACTGGTGTCAAATTTCAAGGTTAAATAAGTCCTTCACTTTCAAAGTAAATCAAAGACCCCTTCCAATACTTCACCAGTGTTACGGAACAGTGGCAGTTTTTTAATCTCGGTGCAAGTGGAAATGGCTCTTGACCAAGAAGTCTCTCCTCAAACAGGAATATCTTAAGTAAGAAACAAGATATTGGCATGGGTTGTGAAATGTCTGCAGTGAAAAATTATTTTCTTTCATTTAAGAACCTCTTCAAATTGTCAGTGGGATAGCAATGGCAATTTCGCATCTGTTTTTGAACGCGGTTATGTCTAGAATGAATTGACCTTTTGGGAGAATCTGTTGAATAAAGAATATCAAACGCAGATCAGGATGCATACGTTAGAGAGCACATAGCCCTGACAGCATACTTTGCAACCCCAACGAAAGGCTTACGAAAGTCACTTACACTTAGATGAGGCTCCAATATGTTCTACACGATTATACTTTTTTTATAAGCCTTTTATAGCCAACTAAACTTTAGTAAATACGTAAGAGTATATAGGCCCTAGTGCCAGGGATGTCACTTTCCATAGCACTTCCGTGTAACTTAGTACGTCCTTATGTGTACTTGTAACTTAGTGTACGTAGTTAATAACGTTGAAGTAGGTATTGTACTGTAAAATGAAAAAAAAAATGTATAGCAGTCAATTATTTCTAAACCATTACATCGGCAGTTTGCCTCCGCATTTGAAAGTACACTAATTTAATAATAAAAAATAACGAATCTAACAGCCTGCTAAACAACTAGGTCACTCCGATCGGCAGTTTTCGAAAAGTTGTTTTTAATTTTTTGCTTAAGTAAAGAAACTGCCATTTTCTAATGGCCGTTTTTTTTCTCCTCGTCGTTTTGCAATTCTGAATTTCTTCTCTTCATACTCCAGCACAAAATACTCATCAATCAGCGGATGACGCACACATGACTTTTAGTGGCATACATTTGATGTCTGATTCTGAGCTGCATTTATTCCAAAAATGATAAAAGTGACGGTTTTTTTTTCCTTTTTATTGCTAATAAGGAAAAATACATCACAGTTTATACTTTGAAACTCGTTTCTTTACCATCCGACGATGACAAGCAACAAGGTCAGTAAAATGCTGTAAAATATTAATTCGCTTTAAACTGTAAAGGGACAACAACGTGGATGCTCCTTTAATGAAACTCTTTATCTTTCTTTTCATGGCCAGGTTTCTCAGTTTCTTTTATATCTATGTAAACAAGTGCATCCTATTTCAGGAAAGAACAAAGGATTCCATCATGATTAACCATTTGTTAAAAGACGTTGTTAATGATTGTTCATTTTCATGATGAAACCTTTCCACATTTTCAGGAGGGCGCACCGAATGAGGAAGGTTAACATGAAAGTCACTCTTTTCTTCAAGCTGTCCAGTTTAGGTTAATTTTAATTTCCTAGTACACTGCTCCTCATCTATACATCTATAAAACACTGCAACACACACACACAACGCGAATATTGACTCAAAACTGATAGAACCGGCCATTCTTCACATATAGGCTCCTACTAAATCATGAATATTCATATTTTTCTTTAATGTTTCTTAGTTTTCTTCTTTTGAAAAAAAAAAAAAGATAGCAGAAAATGAATCAGACCAAATATAACTTGATATATATTATGTCCGCTCCAGGTATCATGGAAGCGTGTGCATGGAGAAATGTCACTTTCACCTAACAACATGTGAGTGATAAATTGACAAAGTCATGTAGACACTGAATGCAATATTAAACGAGAGAAGTGACGTTTTCAATAACAGCTACCAGTATATGAGCACTTCTTTTGTCCTTAAACAATCTGTCTGCGGCTCGGGTTGTATTTGCAACGCAAACTTGGGAAATTTCTCTTATAATAGAATAAATTTGAAGAGCATGATCTGGTTTATTTCGAAGTGTACCGAATTATCTCAGAACAATAATCATTGTTATCAAATTCTTTATATATACCGTGTATGTGAGTTTAACATTCGGATTCGCCTTAAAGGTCTCAATCACATCAGAATAGTAGTTGTTACCTTAAAGTGAAATAGTCCACAAAAGGTTTGTTTTGACCGGTGAACTTTGTCGAGAGGCTTTTATAACAGAAGTTTTATAAAAAAAATAATAACCATGCATAGGATAGAAATTTTGTAAGATTCGTGCATTATATAAAGAAAGTATCAAACTAACTAAACAACTTTCACTGGAAATTGAAGCCACCACAATCCAAAACATTTCTGGGTTTTTTTTTCTTCCATTCTTTTTTATTTTTTGGACAAAATATTGAAAATAAGTGACTTCAGATGGGGAGGGGGAGGGGGCTTTGTATTCAACAATGCTTATAAGTTTTCTATTGTCTGACGAGTAGATCGTTTCTTATTATTCACATATCTTGACCTGCGCTTTATCAACTCTTACCTTGTCTGATGTATGATATTAGGTGAGGAGTGGATCGAATTTGATAACAAATTTGCAAAATTTGATCTAAATGGTGGATTCTAGTATCCAGGTGAGGTGACCTTGTCTTGAAAAAAATGTTGAAGGGAAGAATGAAATGCGTCGGGTCTTATGAAGAAAAAAAAATGTGCAGTTTTGGAATTAGTCACAGAAACAATGCAAGATGATTCAACAACTTACATTATCAAATTAATTTTTAATTACATGAATGCTCTTGTACGTACTGTAACAAATATCCAATTCAAATGTAATAGTTCAAAGTAATTGAATTGGCTGTGGGGATGCACAGAACATTAATGTGTGTGTGTCGAAGATACCCGTCATCGTGGTATATTATTTTACCAAATTCCCCCCCCCCCCCCCCACCGGTCTTGTTGACAAGAAAAAAATACGTGGTTAGATTGTCGCTTCAATTGATCACAAAGTCTATAACAATAATTGTATACAACTAAATCGTATTGAAGGTGGAAGGATTATTGTGATACTTCTTCTTTTATTCTCTTTTTTCTAGTGACACAGTGCTTAATTAAGACAAAGTTTACATTAATGGCTATCTTTCTCCTGTTGACTAATTTGTGATGATGTTGACTGTTACCCATGGTTCTGTTCATTGATCGCTCATAGTCACTTAATTCTGAGGGAATTTGGGATGAGACAGCACACTGAGGAAGATATATGCAGAGTCATTCTCACGACTCTTTTGTTTAAGTGTCAAAACATCAAATCAAAACATTCAGGGAAAGGTTTTAACTTTAGCACATTAGCAGGACATTGCAATGTGAAATATCGTGATGGAATTTCATATTGTATAGCTTTAAGAGTCCGGCATCAATGGGATATATTATTAATACACTGTGCTTTGATTAATTGTTTAAATTTATGGATGCAATAAATTTTTCTATTGCCGTTATTTTCCCTTCAAGTTGAAGTAGTTTTCCCTTTCGTTACAATTATTCAACTTGTGATTAACAAATAAAATACTGCGGAATGCATAGAAGTATCTCTGAATATGTAGGCCTAATGGAGGTTTCATACTATACTAACATACTGAGGAGTAAAATAAGCGATTCACACCAATCGATATTTGTTTGGCTCAGTAATTAAGATGTGACTGTGCGTGATTTAGTGTTGAATTCAACTCGGGAAAATCGTTATTGCAATGGTGAGGTTACCATAGTAACACAGGTACAAATGGGAAGGGGTTAGGGGGAAATCGTTGGAAAGACCATTATATTTGGCTGTGCCGTCAGATATGATATCAGAAAAGGGTTTATGAACTTACTACCTTGAACTTCACTATTATATTCCTACATCAGTCACAATACAAACATAAATTTCTCCCAGTAATTGAGTGAAAGCTTGAAATGAAAGCACTACTGTGGGGGGGGGGGGAATAGCCAAGTAGGCTCATATATGTAAATTTTACGTTCGAAGAGGATTTAATTGTCGACCAAGTAGCCTTTAAACGGTGCAATTTACCGCAACACTGAAATCCAACTCAATCCACAGAAAGTCGCTTGGCGTTGGGAAAATGTACCGAATCTGCTCTGCCGAGCTATGAGACTGAATGATTAAAAACCTGAATATATTCGAACCGTAGGCTATCAGCATACTTAAGTAGGCTATATATAGCCTAGACGAATACCAGTAAGGAAACTTTACTTACCTAACAAAAGTAGCTTAACTACCCTGGCCGCCATTTCGCCATCATTTTTGAGGTTACGATCTATCATTCTAGACCGTTCGGCCGCAGCTTTATCTTCGGCACTCGTTGCACACCCCATTTTGAAACAGAATATAAAAACTATATACAAAACTGAAGTTCAGAATTTGTTCTCACTCAAAATCACACTTTTCCGTTCACAGAACTATCCATTTTTTCTTCAAGCCAGTTACGAGCGCGTTATTCCGTAAGTATTCCTCAAAAGTTGGATTTTCAATTGCGTGGCAACGTGGCAATTTACTTGATCGTTTACAGGCTACTTTCTCAGGGGAAAGAAATAAATGGCAATGTAAAAATAACTCTCCGATATAGGAGAGGAATCCCTAAGTATAAAGAGATACGTTAGAAATCGCAACTCTTCCAAAATTCAGAGTCCCTGTGTAAGCAACTTCACTTGCTGCGTGTAGTTACCACGCCCAATCAACCAATGAATATTGTTGTAGCCTACACCGTACTGCCGTCTGCAGAACCAGCGCTATCTTACACACACGTTTTTGACAGCCACTTCTTTAAACACAATGAGCTCAGTCAAGAGCGTGCATGATAACTCCCGCCAGCTCGTGGACGGATCGGTTCTGAGAGCTCCTGGACGAACGTTCTATTAAGCGTACGTCAGGGGTATACTGTGTTAAACGCAGTTAATATCACATGCTCGATACCGAGCCATAGGAGAGACTTTGTTCTCTTTACAAATATCACACAATGTAACGGTCGATAAAAATTTTTTGGAAAAATCCAAGTACTGATTGTTACCAAAGACTGTATGAAATAGGTTTGTGCTGGCAGCTCTTCATGAAATCAAAGCACTTACGTCACAAAAGGTGGATCTATCTGCAAGGAATATTAAAAGAGCGAAGTCTCATTTGTAATTAGTGTATCAAATGCATAAACGTGATGTGGATGTACACTGGTTTCAATGTAGTTTCAGCTGCACTACATAATGTGCTGCATGCAATGAGATCATACTAGGGGAGAATGACACATAGTCCTTATTAAAGGTACTAAGGATAAAGGTGTGAGGTACGGACAAAGAACAAAGTATGCATTTACGTATCGACTCGACGACTGTTATAATGCGCCATCTGTTCTTATTAGGCCTATAGGCTAAAATAAGCGACCCACAGACAACAAGCGCAGGCATCGAGCAAAGGCGGGCAAGCTTCCTCGAAGTTATGGGATATATATATATAAGACATCATATATCTATATAAGACATCATATATCTATATAGGACATCATGCTTGTTTAGAAATTAAATTGCAATTGTGGGTGCAGTATAGATCTGTTCATTTTTGAAAGCGTGAATCTCTGCGGTACCTTTGCATTGACTACACACTCACTTTAAAATCGTATTTCGAACAGTTGTCTGGGTATATTTTCACACCGATTAGATCTCGAGACAGCCCTAGAGGAAGACGCGGATTAGCGTTTGTACCTACGATATATTTTTTAATGTATGTTAGAATGTATATAGAATGACAAGTAGCGGCCTACGTAATTTAAGAAACACGTTATACACTTCTGTAATGTCTGTGTAAATGATCTGATTATAGCAAATCCTAGACATTTAGTTACTCTGTTTACATTGTTGTACGCTGCACTTCTAAATGCTCATATCATGAATGTTTGTATGTATTTCCAATGGCAAGAGTACCTTTTTCGTATACTGCATTATTCAGGGTGCCCTGGGTCATGACGTAGCGTAATATCCGTTTGTATCTGAAAGGTTTTTGAAAAGATCTAGCCAATAATTTGGTCTCGACATTAAATTGTTAGCAAATTTCCAACATCTTGAAACCTTCATAGGCCTCATTTGTGCACATATAGATATACACTTCCTTATATATTTCATAGAATGAAAAATGCACTCCTTGAGAGTTAAATAGCAGACATATTTTTTCTAAGAGTAGTTTTTTTTTATCGTATCCTAATGGTTAGGTCTTGTATGTCTCACTCTTAAAAAGTAACGGCCTGCATACTGACAACTATCAGATAAAATTTATCATGACTGCAACCCTTTAAAGTTAAACTCAGATCTTGTGACAGGCCGGGAGATCACCACGCAATTAATAAAATCTAAAATAGTTCATTCTTGCTCAAATTTAAAAAGAGTGGTAACCTTTGGTCGTGCCATCACTAGAACATATTTAGTTAAGTCCATCACGTATGAAATTTGATGGCAGTTTTCAAAAATGAACATCACCGTGACATTATATGTCATTTTTCAATGATTAACTGAAACAATGGTGGTAATAATCATCCAGGAACTATCACCAACCTTTCTTTTTTTCGCTTCTCTCTTTGTCTCTCTCTCTCTTCACTTGTTAATTTGCTCTTTCATCTCAACGTTAGCTAAGTGAATCATACATAGACGTATTTAATTATTAACTCCAGGTTTATATGAGCCACCGCTGCATTACACAAATACGTGAAAATAAATTATCAATAACCCATCGCACGGCTCACTTTCCTTTATTAAATTATTCGGATGAACAAACCACTTCTGGAGAACGCAGAGGTAAATTTAAACATACAATTAAAAACATGAATATGTAAAATTCATACATAAATGCAAATATGCACACACACGCATATATATATATATATATATATATATATATATATAATATATATATATATATATATATATATATATATATATATATATATATATATATATATATATATATATATATATTATATATATATATATATATATATATATATATATGCCTTTCTCTCGTAGTCATATGTACTTTTTCATATGTAAGAATCTTAAATCACTACAGTAAGCTTTGACAGACTTCATCCGTAGACTCTAACTCTTGGTGTCTGCTTGATTCATTTTAGTCTCAAGATCAGTCGTAAATCAGCTATTTTATTCTCAATATACTAAAAATATACTCATATAAATGGTCACTGTTTATTCTTACGTGTTCCCGGTTAGCCTAGTCTCTTGTTTGCCACACATTGATTGATTGATTGATGTTTAGTGGAAGATATTTCATTTTGTAAAATGGCACCGAATGCATCGTATACATGTACTACATATCATGATCAAACCTTTCACGGGATGAACATATCTAGGGAAGGTATACCTACAGAGAGAAATATCTATGAAATATAACATTGGATTAAGCATCTTTGTACTATACATAGACACAGCTAAAATAATGACTTTCTTCACGTCTAACATTACACTGATAGACACGGAGTAAACAAGTCAGTAGTTCATATGTTTGATCCTTCCTTCTCCATGTACGATCGAACATTTTTACCAGAGTACCGGTAACATATGAAGATGCTATCCCTATTCACATAAAACGGCTAATTGATAACATAACTATTATGTTCCTTTCAACCATCCCTATCTTTACCCTGAGAACAAAAACAGAGAGAAAAAAAAGAACATAAACAAGTTGGCTCGCTCAAAAGGCCCTTCAGTCTGTTTCGTATTTCGTTCGGTCTACAAAGTGTAACATACCGTACCATCTTTAATATTTGACATGTAGCCTATACTAATTGAAAACAGAGGGACGCGAAGATCATTTCTTGGGTTCTTATGTTTTGGTAGAGCAGTTTGACCAAAATATAAAATTATTGAACAAGTTCGTTTTATGTAATTTCTTTTTTTACCTGAAAATCAAATACAGCGACGATATAGTGGTGCTACGACTTCTTTCAACAGCAATGGAAATGATTACTCAGTGTGACGCCATATGTTACGTAGATGAACGGTTTTAGCAGATTCTCACAAATGAAAGAACATACGTAATATTTGTGTTGATTACAAGTACTGGCAAGACACGTGACCTTTCGAACCTTGGATAAATATTCACAGATCTTTAGAGTGTTATCATTTCTAAAACACTGCCACACAGGGCCTCTACCTACGTCATGTAATCCTCATTTAAGATTCTAAAGTAGATTGTGACTGTAATTAACAAAACGTTTACATTTCGTCAGGTTTAGCCTGAGTTTTTCCTTTCTTTTAAAAGCTTTCTTCCTGAAGCGAATTCATAAAACCCCCAAAAGTGTTTATGTTTTTGTTCTGATGTACATTACTTTTTGTTACAATCTTCGGGAATATAAAAAAAAACAGTTTGTGAGTGAAAAAGTCAAGGTTGAAGTGATGCCCCATTGTCAACTCACCCAGGATCAGCGTAGTTTATCAATATACAGAAGTATAGCCAGATTTTTTGAAATGTTGGGCCTGGGATGAGTTAGCAGACAGCTATCGCTGGAGAGGGGTATGGAACTGTGGGAGAAAATTTAGATTGTACTACCATGACAGGATTTTCATACGTGGTAAAGGTGTTGCAGGAAATTTTCTATTCCTTAACATGGTCCCGGTATGGTAGGTGATGATGCAGGGAATTGGAGAGGGGTGCGGATGTGATGATAAAATGTCTAAATTAGAGTCAGGTCAGAATTTAATTCCCATCTTCAATTCTAGGTTTAGTAGTAGTAGTAGGCTATACTATATTGTATAAATTCGTCTTTGCTGTAATGCTTGTCATTTTATTTTTTTTTTTTAATTTTTGTTTGTCTTTCCACGAGAAACACTTAACTGCAGAGCACATTCACTTGAGCTTTTGCAGTCGAGGCCTTCACATTTGTCAGTCTATGCAACACCCATCCCCCAAACACACATACACATCCGCAAGAACATACACATCCACTCAAAACGAATATATCACCAAAACACACACAAACACGACTGGAGGAAAGTATCATAAAGTACCTCTTTTTTTCTGCATATATGTACAAAACTAGCCCTGTCGATGATGAGGTTGTAACTATACAAATATACTCTTAAAGTTTCTCTTAAGGCTGGCCGCTGAATCTCAGCAAGTGTATAAGTGTGATACACAACTGCACGCGATATGTATTTATTCATGTATTGACGTTATTTAAACATCGTGTGGAATATATGCATCTCTTCATTAATGGCTGATCTACACGTACACCCCCAAATATGCATATATATATACATATCTGGTGATTTTCAAATCATGTAGGGTATTTTCAAATATCGGCAGACGTGATATAGCTAATATGACAAGGTTAAAGCCTCTCTGCGGTTGAAATTCGATTAGGGAGTTTTCGACTTGACGCTGCTCAAGACGTTACTTTCAAGAGGAGTCCAAAGCAGTCCAAAGGCATCATTGGATTAGAAATGATTCAAACACCGGCATCAAACGAAACTTCCGACTAGTAAAAAATGTAAAGAGTGGATTATCCGCATGCGTGCGCCATCTCGGCCTGAAGTATAACCGTTAAAGAGATACTGTACGCTTTTTTCTTTTCACTTTTGAAAAGAGGAAGGAATTGTATTTGCTGCAATTGAATTGACAAATTCAAAGTATAGATATTAATTCTTTGTCATATTTGCAAAGAAGAGTCAAAGTGCATTGTTATCGTAGAATAACTAGTAGATATGTATAATGTTTCCCATAAGCCCATATATTAAGTACGTCACTAGTTGGGGTCAAAGTTTAGGTTTGATTAATGTTAATTAATGTGGAAGGATTGAAAGTTGCCAAATTAATTAGCTGTGATCAAATAGCTGTGATTAAAGCTACAGGCTTAGGTTCGCGTTCGCTTTGTTTGTTTCCATCATGTGTGCCAGGATGGACAGTAAACTTTAAGATAACCAAAACACTTTGACTTATTAAGGTGATGATAATCGGTTAGGGACCATCTCAACAACACCAATAGGAACTGATATTGTTGTATTTCCAATCACTTCATTTCAATCTTTACGAAAAGATTTTATATTTTTAACACAAATGTCCTCACTGCATTTATTACATGAATGTAGCTCTTTAAGGATTAGTGGTCACCGTAGACAATTTCTGCATTGTTATTCTAACTGTTTCAAATCTCGAGGAATGAAAAACATTGAATATAGACGTCGTGAGTAAAGGCTGCTTTCATTTATTCTATATTTTCCTTACATACCGGTTTCCCTGTCCACGCCCCTCCCAGTCACTATATTTTTTTTTTGATGAGTCAGCTCAACTTATCTTAGGTAGTTTACCGAATTGCTTAGGTTCCATTTACCTGTCAACCGTTGGTAAAACTTTAATTTATTTATTTATTTATCTATTACATGCGGATCCTTTCCTATAGACAGATGCCACTTTTAGCGCTGGGATTATCACCATTACAGTTTGTTGCACGTATATTGGCAATAAAGGTGTTAGCTTCTCGGCCTCCCGTCTCATCGCGATTCGATCAATTTCTTTCTAAATTCAGTTAATTTTACACACCGTCTGGCTCCACCTCCTCCCTCTGGGGGAATGAAACCTTCGTCTCTTTTCACATTACAGTCGTGTGATATTGTGCTTTGGCAGACACTACTTTGAGGGAAGGGGAAGTTAAAATTTCAGTGTCATTATTCCATTGATCATGAAGCCTTGAAATAAATACATTCAACTTGGAGGTTTTCGATTAAAAGCAGCCTCTGACGGAAGTTAATCCGGTTGTACATATCGAGCTCATCCGTAATGTGTTTATGCTAACCACAGAAGATGAACTCGTTTGGATATTACATTAAAACATGCTTTCTGATACTTACGTATCCATGAGTAATTCTATCAAAACCGTTGAGGCTATTCGCTATACGTTACTTTTGATCATTGAAAGTATACTGGGTATATATAGGCGTGTATTTATTATATAGGCATATATATACATATACACACATACACACACACACACACACATATATATATATACGCTTTATTATCCCGTATCTGCTTCTGTTTCATTTGTAATTTTCTACTGCTTTTTTTTTTTTGTAAATAAGGTTGAATAAAAACTGATGGTATACATGTAAACAATTGTGAATCAACAGAAGAGAAGTGTGGGTATATGACATCAATTACTTGACAGAGTTGTTAAATTTTGACTGAACAGTCCCATCTGTCCATTGCCATATCAATTATTAATTGACCGTCGTATACCGATCACTCAAATGTTGCTTAGAAAAAGACAGAAGCCAAAAGGAAATGACGGTATTTCGCTAGAAACCTGTATAGTTCACGAGAATGTCATAATATTAAATTTTCTCTTAGACTCTAGCAATTTCTCTCAGCTTCAGCTGCAACCATGCTTTTTTTTCTTACAAATGAATATTAATAATGCTTCAAAAGTAAAATAAACCGTCTATACTTATGCACGACAAACAAAAAATACTTTCGTTTGTAGCTGCAAACACTGAGATTAATCAAGAACAGGTTAATAACTTCTATTGAAATAAAGAACAACAAGGCTGTAATATATCGATATTAATAGGAAAAGGAGGCAAAGTAATCCCGTGTTAATTGTGCATATATTAATGTTTATACAGACACGTGACAACGATATCAATTTGAGTCCCATATATTACCATCTGGAGAAAATACGTGACGTGGTTCCTAGTTTTTCTAATCCTCGCTATGCCAGAATATCGGTTCAACGTTTAGCGCAACTATAAAGCGTCCCAAAAAAAAACAAAAAAAAAAAACCAAACTATACGATCGTTAGTGAAATGTCAATGACTAACAGCTCGATGTCGTTAGCATGTAAATCTCGTCTACATATATTGCAATCACTTATTGAGAAGCATTTAACATGTCGGTGTATTCACATTCCACATGCAGAAGGGCTTTCATCACGTACGACATACATAGGCTATCACTTTATACCGACTGTCGAGGCCGCGTATATCAGTTAAAAATTATTCTCCGATCGCTGACGTAATTTATTTCTGATAGAGCTGTTTTAATAACTTGGCCGCATACAGAATTGCCGTCGATGACGAAGTACTCGTGCACAAAAGGTCTGATACTGTCGTCACGATTTTGTGGAGATTTTGAAAGAATCAATGAAACATTAATGTCACGAAATTCAGGCAGTAAAGAGTTAAGTATAGCAATGTCCATTGCATCGCACATATGAACATTGACAGCACATGCATGGGATGAAATTCATAAGATGTTTACGTGATAAAAGTTGTCTTTATATATGGATTTTTATGAATTTCGCACAGAAGAGAAGTCTGTAATCATACAAACGAATACAATTATCTCTGATTTAAAGGTGGCACTTGTGTATGAGAAAAGTTATGAAACCTTAGACATAGTCTGAGACCCTAGCTCCTGCACTCCATGCACATATCGATTCATGCCTCAAGATGCATTTGATATGAAACTCACGTTTGTTGCTAACTTGATGTCTCGTAATGCTTGTAAGTCACAGGTTCAGAGTCTATAAAATAAAAAACGGCATGAAATAAATGACGTCACTGGCAGATGTTCAATTTGCTTCACATTGAGTTTTGAAAAAGTTTCTTCTTACATGTTGTGTGACATGTTTCTACAAAAGAGCCTCCTTCATTCAGAAGTTGTAAAGTAAAACCCTGACTGAAAATCCGTTGGAACTTTTTTCGTATGTTTTATCGTTTTTGAAATATGACTTTTCAAATTTGTGAAAAAATGCAAAAGAGATGACGTGGAATGTTGCACAGTGTCAGCATTTCTTTTGTGGACCCTATATATTTTGCCTCTGAATTACTTAATTACTGAATTTCACATTGGTAAGTGATATCGATATTTTTGAAGAAGAAAATACATGCTTTGAAAAAAAAAGCCCTCGGGGCCTATAAAATGCTCAAACGTCCTTGAAGTAAAGGTTACATAAACAAAGGATTAACATAAAACATTTAATAGGACTAGATTTGATGGAACTATTTTTAATATTTTCAATGCTTTATTCACCCAATACTCCAAATGTCATTTTCATGTCACACTACCTTTAAATTCTTTAAATAGCATAATTGCACGTATAGGGCATTGTAACGCTCGGATTAGCGACTTTCAAACTGCAACTTGCCCTTTTTGAAATGCGCATTTGATGTTGTAAGCAACTTTAAGAATGAGACCACGAAAGTAAAATCATTGCCTCTGTTTGATCTCGAGTTTGGTCACGGCTTGTATCGATTGCTAATCTATTAGACGAGAATTTATCCCTTTGAGGAAGGAGCAAGAAAGTGTGAGAGAGGGAAAGTTCTCTCAAGCACGCATCATTAAATGTACTCGATGTTCTGAAGTTAGATAAAAATGAAAGGACGACTCATATTAAAGACCATCTATACTAGAGTCAGATTTTAAAGGATGCGTTAATTTATAGAAGCAATCGAAATCTATTTCTCCATGCAGAGGTCATCGATCTTTAAAAATAGCTTCCCAGACACTCTGCTACAAGGTCATATTACACACTAAATTGCAACAGATTTGAAAAAAAAAACATAAAAGTAAATATTTACGTGTGCGCAGAATAAACTGATAAATTGTGATATTTTTTTCTAACACATTTGGTAATGATACAAGCATCTTGAAGTTTCGAATCCTATATTACGAAGAAAGAATTTGAAGTCCATTCAGGTAATTTGGACTTCTAAACACCAATCACCGGGGGAGGTTAATATTTGGTTCTGCAACCCAACCCCCCCCCCCACACCCCTGTCTGCCCCTAAAAATATACACTATATCATCTGTATGAGTGCACCAGTGAGCATGTAAAATAGCATGGGCGCCATTTCAATGGATGCAAAGGAAGATAGAAATTACTGGCTTTTGCATACAATTAAAGGAGGATAAATTAAGGCGGACGACTTTACATCACCTTTTTCTCAAAACTTAAAGATCTTGAGATGAGAAACAAACACTTAGCCTCTACAGATGCTAAGAATCATGGAAACTGACTCTACCGATTTCTTGGAGAAACACCTTCAAAATCAAACACATTTGAAATATAAATTTTATCCCCTTCACTGTTTTTTTTTTTCCCAATCGTAAGAAAAATATTCAAATTTAAAGCTTTTTTTAGTCAATCAAGTAATCGTCGAATTTTCTGTATCCAGTGTTTCACCTTTGTAGGGAGTTTGTTTCGTTATTTGGAAACTGAACAGTGACCTTGAAAATGCCTCTTCACTCACAACTTCTTTATGGATGACACCGACGACAACTATAAATTCATGTTACGATTCGAAAATGGGTTGAGATGCTTTCATGATGAAATCTGTCTTCTTTTGTTTAATTCAGACTGGAAATAGAGCTGCTGTGTTCCATTTCTCTTGTAAATTAATTCAATTTGTTTTGAGGTTGGTTGCGTCCTTTTTCTTTTTTTGTCGGGGTAAATGTCTCAAACGTGTAGTTACTCATATAGAGTACATTACACGTCTCACAATCGAATAACATACAAAGCTGGTAACGAGACAAATCGACGCAAAATGGGGCATTTGCCAGTCACGGTTCTAAAAAGAACATTAGGCAGAGTAAAGTAATTAACAGGCATGACAAAGTCACCAGGCTCATCTCCAGTGTAAGTTATGGCTCTCATATATCTGTCTCTCATATATTTGTAAAAATCTTCACTATATTTTGTTTCTTTGCTCATTGTGTATCTACACTGAAGAAGGTCACACGACCTAATTGTTTGTGTGTACGATAAAACTTGGAGTAACATAAAAGTATTACAGCTCAACCCTGGAATTTGTGGGTGGCTTTTCCAGTTTCCCATGTGTAAACGTCAGCCTATTTACTCTCATTAATATTCATATATGGGAGTTCAATTTTCTTTAATACATAATATATTAAATTATCTAATACATAATACATTAAATCCTTTCATACATATTATATTAAATCCTTTAGTACATAATATATCAAGAAATAATGAATCAGCTTTTCTTTTCCTTCCTTGTTTAATGAGCCGAGCATAAACATCTTCGTAACTTTTTTCTTTCAAGCTCCCAGAGCTCCAACTATGGCGATTCTCAAAAGATAAAAAATAAGATATATCGAGTTTTCAGTCTTTGGTTTCAACTCTACAGCAACTGGGAAATATCAAAGACGTGTATGCGCAGCGCTTTCTTCGTGCTTGTATGCTCGAGGGGTCCACGGTATTAAAGGTTATTCCCACTCGACTAAACGTACAACTATAGCTATGACTATCCATCAAATTGTGACCAAAGCGTGACAAATATAACCAGCTCATGAACATTGCGTCTTTTTTTCACAAGATGAAAATCTTCACTAATAAGGCTTTAAAACTAGAAAGAACTTCCCAATCTTACAGGAATCGGTATTGAAAGTGTTGAGAGATTTTGAATACATGATGCATATGTTGACTTTTGGCAAGTACGTCTATAGTGTGACCAGCAGGATCGCCATTTTATGTCAGATACGCGTATGGTGTCAATAGAGGGTGATGTCTCTAAAGACAGTAGTGACCATTTAACATGAAAAGTGAAACAAAAACAAGAAATTGGCTAACATATTGAAAAAGGAAAACCTCAATTGAAAAATAAAAAAAAATGAAATGAACCACAACATTTATGTTTACCCTCGTTAGGACAACAGTTGGTCAAATTTGTGGGACAAAAATGATTTAAACACTCGTTGACATGTTCTTTTCCTTTTTTTTGGGGGGGGGGTACTTCCAATCATTGTCGACCACCAGACACGAAATAAACGTCCCTATTAACTATAACAGCACATCCCAATCTTTTGCAAAGCATCTTGCTTTTCATATTTGCATATGAAATAAGCATGTAATTGCTCGAGCAGAGACACGTTGCAGTTACAAAGTGGACTAGAAAACATACAGACAACCTTTGTTACCATGGCAACGGGTAAAAGCTTCGGTAATGAGGCTGTTTTTTTTTTTTTTTTTTGCTCCTTTTAGTCCGTAGAGTTGCGTACACTTTACACTTTCTTGCCGCGAAGTGGTGAACCTTGAAGTTCATTTTCTGTTTGGTACTTTGTGCTTAAATTTAAAAAACAACTCAATCAAACTCCGTTTACAATACTAAAGACTGAAAGGTGAGCACATTTTGTTTGCGGCGACAACAATGTCTGACAACACACAAATGACATTATCGATGTCGGTGGATGGTTTCCATGGTAACAAACAGTAAGTAAAGCCTTGGTGACGGTTGCTGTTAAACGATAGGCTTTGATTTTAATATTTTCAAATTTTTCACAGACGAACATTAGACTAAAAAGGTTTTCAACATTAAAATGCAATATGAAGAGTTAATAATAGGATGAATTTAAAAAAAAAATAAACAAATTTCATGGATTTTGAACATAAATTATCCGTTGAATAAATAGCGTTGACAGTTTCTTCAAGTTCTTGGACAGATCTTTGCTAATAGCGACCTTGTTATTCTTAGTAAGGTAGAATTTTGCTTGAAAAGCTAAAGATGCCATACTGTAAATATGCGCTATGTTTTTCTCACCTGTAAATATTCATTTCCAATAAAACACGTAATTATTGAAGCATCTTATATGACACGTGCCAAATGATGTCGCCCCCCACCGCCCCCCTCCCTCACGATTCACAGATACTGTAACTTCACCAATGGCCTTTTACACTTTGTTTTCTGTACACCCTTTATGAGATGTACCGGTATTAAAACATATAATTGTTTCTATTGAATCGTGAGAACAACATTTAAGCTTTCATAAACAATAAAATACTACATCTTTACTTCACATTTCAGCGGAGTTCCACAATTTTCTGTGAGTGATGCAAAGTTAAAGGAAAGACTGCACAAGGAAAGTCATCATAGTGCATCATAGTGCACATATAGTTGTGATAGTGCATGCCTATTGGAAAGGATCTACCAACACAAATATTAAGCTACCATCATGCTTTTAATCTTCCATGTATGTGGAAAAACATGTGTCCTTGATTTGGAATGCATGACTAAACAAATTTTAAAAATGCAAATATATGTCTGTAGACACACTGCAGTTTATATTTTAACAGCTGAATCTCCCCCATTGTGCCAATGATACCAGCATCACTGAATTCGACAGTAATATATACTTGCATATATCAAAACGAATAGCGATTTACAGTTTGCAGTTACATTAACTTATTGAAAATGCCGTAACTATTATGAATATTTGAGGCACGTTCTATTTGCCTTCATTCGCGTGGCTTGTTAATATTTGTTATAATTTGCATTAACACGCAGATGTCATGTATGTACATGTGTGTGCAGGCGTGTGTGTGTGCGCGTGTGTGTATAGCTATACCGATAACTGGAGTGAATATATTAACATCGCAATATAACTAATAAATGGGGCCACATGGAGCCATCTTTGTTTGGCCTCTACGTCAAAGATTCGCTGAACATTCACGAAATGAGTTTGGGAAAGGCGGGCACTCTTCATCCATTTCTTCCCGAAATTAAGCAAATGTTCTGTCCGACAATCCTTATCATAATGTTAAAGCCAGAGATGGAAATGAAGACTGAACAAGAATTGAACGGTTTAGAATTTCCTATAACCTACTTAGATATGGCTTCTTCTTGTGTCTTATTGGAATTATTTCTCTTCGAAATGCGAACGTCAAATTCCATTTGCCGAATAAAATCCAAATACCATTCTGGTAATGACTACAACCGTATACATTTGCCATCATGGCGTTTTTGTTAAAAATGCTTTTCAACCACGTTTATAGTTCTGTTTATAGTTTTGTCACAAAAAAATATACACGGGACCACACCTTGTTTTGCCATTCAAATTCTCCGGCAAACTCAAGACTGGGGCCTTAAAGCAGAGAACCAACTTCAGTTTTGACATACGAAAACAGGAAGTGCTGTTACTCATGCGTTTTCAAAAGTACACGAAAGGGCTGGTTAGGCTTCTCACAATTATAAAAAAAAAACGTTGAAAAAACTATCACACCCTGGTCTATTTGTACAAATATAGCTTATTTTCAAAGAAATGCATTTGCAGAGGGGGAGGATTGTTGCCTGTGGTACTCTTCTTTCTAGTTAACATTCCTAATTAATGAAATTTCCAGTGAACCATGTAGTGAAAGAAACGTGGAGTACAGAAGAAATATATAATGTTAACAATAAAGGTCATAATACGCATTCGAGTGACTTTAGATCATAGTAGAAGGGGTGAAACTGTAAAGAAAAATACTGTAAAAAGGACAAAATAATTTGCCACATGTGACGTCATTTCGTAGGACTGGGCACGAAGAGAAAGGAAAAGAAAGGAATATAATTTTTCCTCGTGCTTGTTTTAATTATCGCAGTGAAATTGACTGGACTTTATCTCAGTCAGACTTCTTTAGAGATAGCCCCTGCGTCAATTTTGGTGGTGTTGTTTTACTTAAGGAAGGTAGTCGAGGGCGAACGAAGAACTGAGGATGAGAACCAAATCTAATCTCTATGCACAAGTGCCCATGTGTAGTTGTGTATATGACATTAAGATCGCTCCACACTTCAAGCAGAGAGTTTATTAGGTAACTCAAAGGTGATGCTCCAGCATGGTAGACGAACAAAATAACTTTTATCATTGTTAAACCCTTTAGTCTCATCAACAAACATCTACCAAAGCTTCATCTCTTCAAAATATTGTGCATCAGATGAGTTGCGGAAGTTGCGTCATTCATTTGAATTTATGGAAATTTGGGTGTGCAAATTAGTCTTGAGCAACAAAGAGCTGACTGTCTATCTGTGACAAACGCACTTCATGAAAGAAGGCCACTTCCCTGACTTACTTTGAATAATCTATCATTCTGTGTCTACTAATATTGGTTTTAATAATATGATCATTTTGTTTCTGTAAAACAAACACCACATTTCTCTCTACAGGAAAGCATAAGTGATATGTTGCCATGGTGATTTGTAGCACAATTTCAACGTATTTTTCTCCCGGACGAATTTCACTTCCGGACGGGAAGTACTACTCACCGGACACAATCCACCCGACAAAGTAGTCCTACGGACACAAGGCGGTGTTTTACGTCCATAGAATACTCGGACAATATCTCCTGTCACACCGGCATGACATGATCACGAAGGTAACACTTGTATGGGCAATGCCACCTCCCTCCCCCCTTCACCATCCCAAGTTTGTTGAAGAAAATGTGCTTTTAGACAACTTGTTGACAAATAACTCCTACAAACGATATTGACTAATTTATCCATCGGTAAGTAGGTCAGAATCCTAAACATTCAACATTCATTTTGTTTTGATAAAATATGTCAACCTTGATACTTACTTTCTTTAGTTTTTTTTACCCCTTGCACAAGGGAGGGAGGGGGGTTGACTGGCTGCCGCCCAACTAGTCCTCTTTTCGTGTTCGCATAGTGATGCTGATATGACAGAGACAGGTTACTATAGAAGCCAAACGAAAAATATGACGTGTAGCATTAGATTTGTCTCAGTTGTTATACCGTTCGCTCTACAGAAAACTGATTTTATTTTACCATGGTTTAATAACTTCATCGAGCTGAAATCAAAGAGTAGATAAAACAAAAAACAGGAATTAAACCCATTGACGTGAAACGAACTTCCCGCGTAAAAGGTTCGTGTTTGCCATCAAAATGTAAACATCGTAACCTTGGTTTTTTTTTCCTTGTTACCTTCTTACTGTTGTTTGCTTTAAATTTGATTTTCTTGCGCTGTGCATTCCGTCACCCTTTTCCTGTTTATCATTTTTTTTTCCCAGCTCAAGATTACACTTCGAAGAAAAATGCAGAGATGCATAGGCCACTGGGACATAATTAAGACACGAACAAGGTTAAGCTAATATTTAGAATAATAAATGATTAGGCTTAATCAGTAACAATAAATACTGTATTTATATATGCGTGATTGTGTGTGTGTGGAAGCATCGGAAGACACGGAGACGAAGGGCACTTTTCGCACACAAAAGTCCCAAAAAGAGCACTCGAAATTGCATTGGCGGACGAAAATGATTTCTTAAGTGATGAAAATCTTTTCGGTGTGCTTTTCTTTAGAATAATGATTCTGCAGTCAGTAATGCGGCGATGCACAGGCGAATGCAATAACTGTTCTGAGGGCAAAGAAAAAATGGTGCGCACATGAAGACAGGTCGGTGCTGATTTTACTTTAAAGATACTATACAAACGTTAATACGTAAAATCTAATACAAAGTTAAATACTCGGATGGTGTAGAATCCAGCCATCTCGGGATGGGGGGGGGGGGGGGAATTAAGGCCAAAATTTATCTTGTACGCTCCCCGTCCTCCGATGGTGGCGCTAGGCTTAGATAGTACTGAATGTGCTCTTTTATGTTGGACCCTCTTTAAAAAAGCTAGATCCGCAACTGGACAATGTCATGAACTAACGAAAGCAACGACAGCAAAAATCCATCGTGCCTTCGATATTGCTTGGTTGTAAATAGTTAAATACTCGAACCCAAATGCAGAAGTTGCCATCATGCCCGCTTTGTTTACCGTCATTGCCCTTCTAGGAATCTTCTCAATGCTACGCAAGCGTCCACACTGACTAAGTTGTCACTGCAGCCAACAGTTTAAAAAATAGTACAATTAAGTCATAAACTTTAAGTCGATGCTTAAAGTGGCGCAAGACATTTCCTGTTGCCTAACATGTAAACGTATATGCTAAACTAACAGCCTAACCTACATGTTTCACTGACGTAGTGTCCTTGCTGTACTTAAAACCACTGAGTCTATGGTCTGTAACTATTTTTGATAGAAACTGTTCATAAACATTTTACATGTTGTCTAATATATTGCTAAGCTTAAAATGGATCAATATCAAGAACATTTCATCTTTTATATAAAAAAATTCAATATTATTGTTTTAACCATGTATAACAGCATTACGAGAAGCCAAGAAAAAGTGACTCCAAGTCTTTCCAAACCCGATGGAGTGCAGAAGTAATTTCAATCATTTACTTTCCCCTACCTATATGGCGGTGAGGGGCGTGGTCAGTTTTTTTGTGAGAGGGGGCAAAAATCAACTCATCGTCCCTAATCCTGACCGCCGTACTGAGGAGGGGTATAAGGGGAGGGGGTGTGCCCTTCCCAGGGCTTAAACCAGGATTCCAAATCAGTCAGTCCACAGATACGTGGCATGAAGAGATATGTAAGGGTTTGGAGCATTCCTTTCCCCTTTGCCTAAAAAAGGACTACTATTTGTACCTTCTTTAGTTGCCCAATCATGGTTCAAATTTGACTTTTTTGACACTTGCACCCATACACCTAAAATAAAGGTTACAGAACGAAAAAGTTATTAGAGGGGGTTATTTGTCGGCAGGACTACCTGAGCGCGGAGTGCTACCATCCGGAGCGTACAAGGAAATTTTTGACTTTTCAAACCCTCCAGATGGCCGGAAACTACACTTCCCGGTTGTTCCAAGCTGCATGCACCAAGCCTTAACATAGGATTTCATGCCTGCAATTTCTCAATAATGAGATAAAAATCAATCTATAAAAAATGGTAGTATATATGAGATGAGTTAAGATGATACAAGAGTCATAATGACTTATGAATCCTGTTTCATGAAAGTGAAAATGACGTACTTTTAAGTAGCATAATTAACGTACTCGTAAGTAGTAGGATTGACTTATTTTATGACAGAATATCGGTTTGCAATGGCAGTAGCCTTAGTTGGCATTGACAACCAATACTTTATGGGGACTGATTTACATATCTATTTTGTTGTTGTTGTTGTTGTTGTTGTCGTTGTCGTTGTTGTTAATTCAGCATTAGGGTTGGGGAAAAAATGAGGAACATTGTTTCCACAATGTTTGACATCATTAATATTCAAGGTTTTGATTGACTGTTCGGGGTGACGTATTGCTGTGTGAAATAAATATGCTGACCGTTCTGCTGGGGATTCCACCACCTTAGCCGCATACTTGTATGTACTGCGTATGCGCAACAGGCGCACGTATGTCCAATAGATGCCTCGAATTAACGATTTCACCTTGTTTCAATTGTGTTGTTGTTAATCTCGAGTTTGTCTGACGTAGCCAGGGGAGGACACTCTGCCCCTCCCCCCCCCTCCCTTCCCGGGGCAATGAGCAAAATAAGTCACAGGTACTCCTGTACAATGACAATTGTGAGATCGAACCATGTTTTTCAGGAATGAAATCTCTGATTTTGTGGAGTCCAAACGATTGAAAACTTCATCACAGATTCCCAAAGTAATTTCAATACTTATTATTATTTTTTTTAAAGTCATTTTTAACTTCATATTGATACACTAAACGATTTGATGAAGACAATGTTGAAAAAATTAGTGAAGCTACTGTCACGCAGGAATTTCAGACAATTAAAATCTTTGATACAAAAGAAAACTTTAAGTTTGCATTATCCATCCATCGTGTTTTTTACTGTTGACGAAAAAATCTCTTTTTTTCAGAACTTCGGGGGGGGGGAAGGAAAGTTTGCTGCGTGCTTTTACACAATGCCTTTTTCCTGAAGGAAGAGATATATGGCATTTTAAGTTTTCACTTGACCTTTAGCATTTCAGGATATATCTGTACCTACTTTGTTGACAGGTTGAGCACACCCGTTGCCACCCATATGGTTTCAACCCTAAAGTTCCAAGTATAGAACTTTGCATGAGCCACGGAACGGATTTGAAAGCGGGGGGGGGGGGGGGACGCATTTGCCGCGCAAGTGGCATCTTAGTGCGAACCGCGCGACTTCCGGCCTGGAGTCCAGGTGCCCACATAAAGGTCCCTGGTGGAGTCCAGGGGGCAAGGTCCCTGGCGGGAAGTCCCGGAAGGCATGCGGTTTTAGAATATTTGCGTCCTTCAATTAGGCCTCAGAATTTATATATTGCTATACTCAAAACATTTTCGCCTATTTCTAATTCTCCATCTCACCCATTCCCAATACATTACCAGTACATTACCTCACAGGAAACTGCCTACTGGTTCCAGCGACACATAGCCACTTTGGGCCTGCTTGAAACGTTTCAAAGCCACAGCCAACCTTGCAAGAGGCAGCTATGATGGGGATATTAGCTATCATTGTAGAGAAGGGATTCAGGTCGTCAAATTGCCGGGAGCTCTTGAAATCGTCATGATCTCAAATGTTAGAATATAATGCAAAAACTGTGACTAACATTTGATAATCCAATAACTCTTCTTTTGCAAATCAAGTAGATCCCCTGCCACGTTTTGCACCGTTTTCATGACAAACATTCTAAAATCTTGCTTACAGTGGAATTTTGGGTGGCACATTAAACACCACATGGCGGTGATGTGGGGTTAGGCTTGTGCCTAACCATAATACTTTGGTCACCTTAGTGCACCTTTCTTTGGCCTTGCTATACATCGATATGTTATTAAAGTGAGTGTAGGCTATGCATTAGATTACATCAATTATTCGCTCAGTTTGTACTTCTATGGAAGAATGCAGCTTAGGCTGGAGGGAGTTGGCTTAGTGTCCTTGATCACGGTGGCGGTTTCACTGCGAGTGTGTCATATAGTGATTTCTCAGTAAATAGCTATGTTGACCTATAGGCGCAGATAAATTGTTCAACTACCTTTTTGCACATTGCGTAGAAAAAAAAGTGAACCTATGAACATATACGCATACTTCTGTCTAATTTTATACCTCTTTAAATAATTAATATTAAGAAGGAAATAGGAGATCCCATACGAAAGTCAAATCATGTCATAGTTATTAAGGATTTTGTGTAATCAGCGAGCTGTCACCGCTCGCTGGTGTAATGTTCCAACAGTGACATAACTGGCTTTTGTTGACACTACCGTAATCAAGTAGCAATGAGAACTTCCGGTGCGATCCACCAATCAGAGGGAACGATGCGCGGAGATAATATTAATAGCAACGCACTAGGAGATTAAATCGCAGTCTTCAAGGCTATCTCTTGCTGGAAAATTGCTTTCTTAAGTAGGTACACAGTGAATCAAAACAAATACACTAATTTGGGCTAATTACTGGAAAGATTATGACCGTGAGAAACAGCAGTTACGCAATCTTAGTAAAACGTGGTTACGGATACCGTAGCCACTGATAATGGAAGCGACGGATTGTAAAGTCAAATCACTTCCATCGATCCATTAATTAGCCTACCATATGTAAGGTTGTGTGCTCCGTATATGCTGCCAGATGCCCTTTAGCCTACACTCCGCCGGCTTAAATTGGACCATAGCTTATAACAGAGCGCACGGCCTCGAGGACTAAGCCTGGCCTTCTTTCTTTAAGTCTACGTAGGCCTACTACATTTCAGATGACCCGTCTACCACTGAGAAACCAAATCGTCACCGCCAAACGACACTAAACGAAAACAAACACAAACCACCTCTCTCACAGCCAGCTGCAGAGCACAAACCGTGATCATCCGGTACCTACAGTAAATGTGTTTCACCGTATCGTGCAGGGTTGCCAGGTTTTCATTGGCCACAAAACGCCAAATCAGTCCAGCAGCCAAATGGACTGAAAAAAACCCGCTAAATCCGGAGAAATCATTCGGCGTATGTGGTACCGGTAACACATGTCAGGATCAACAAATATCTCATTATATCATGAGCATGAGACGCCATGTGCGTACAGATTTCTTTGCAAAACTGTCCTAAAACATTGTGAAAGCAGAATATGATTTAATGGCGACATATTCTATCTCACCTAAGAGCTGACTTCCGAATATGCACTTTTTTGAGTGTAGTAAGGTAAGCAGTGGGTATTTTTCACAGTGCGGTGCGCAATACGTGCCGGTGGAACTGCATAGTTTGCCAATTTTTGCTGAGTGAGATAGCTAATATTGGTCTAATTTCTCATTGAAATTGATACAGAATGGAGTAAAAAATGCTTCACTGAAGAAAACGCCAGAAAACGTAGTCTGGCGTCTGATTCAAATATGGTCCGGCCAAATTTCCCCCCAAACGCCAAATTCCCTCTTTTTAGGAGAAAAAACGCCAAAATGGCAACGCTGGTGCCATGCCCTGTATTGTATATAACAGTTTCCGGACCGTTCGAGGGAGAACATACACGCAACGTTTACGTGTTCGATAACTCATGCACCCGTAAATATTGGGCATTCCGCTTATGCATGTATCCTACAGTACGGTAGTGATATTGGTTTCGCACTTCGTCCTTCGTCATATCTGAACAAATCGCATTACTGTGGCAAAGTACGTTTCTGTTAGAATAAAAATACATGTCTAAATATTGCTTTCGTTGATTTTAAAACCTGACAAACAATGAATGATCTCACGAAATTTCAGGATATCTAACCTTGCGCACGAGGATTGACCTACAATATTCAGACGTTTCCAGAACGAAATATCTACACGTTCACATTATTCGGTGAATGACCAGTCATTTCCAGTGTAAGTGCTTCATTGCGATCTGCATTTGATAAGGAATGTTCCATGTGAACGACATGTCTGGTAATGGTCTACTTATATAGGTAAACTGGCACAAAGAGGAAAATGTCACGTGACATTCCCTCGGCTATAGCAACACGTTTATGGAACACTATCGCGTACAACCATAAACATAATTAGATGTAAGAGAAATAGTGGCGCCCTTTAAGTTTGTCATTCTTAATTGTTATAGTTTTATCTTGTGCCATGATATTTTACAACGACCTGCATACACTGTTGACTGCTATAAATATGTCGCTCACATGAAAAAAAAAACTTTACATGCATGAATAGAAAATGTCAGCTTTTTTTCTTACACCGGTCGATTAAAGTGACCTACATATTCATATCAATAACTCGATCATTTGTTAGTCACAGCATACTAATTGTCCTTAACATTTCATTCGGTTTGAATACTATGAAAAGAAATTTACGGTAATGCTTAAGTTGCCGCGTAAATCTATCATCAGATTTGTGAAGAAAGTAATTTTCCTTGTTGACAGTTGATGTCTCACGTGATTGCATAAGCTAAAAGCCTTAATTAACAACTTCACACTCGGAATGCAGAAGTTCATTTATAGAGTTGTTCGTGTGACCTTAACTTTGAGGCAACATGGCACTGACTTTCATCCAACAACGGAATAGTAATAACGGAATTGGAATAGTTTAAGATAAGCCTAAGTTTGTAAATTAAGTTACACTGGCATACTAACACACACCAGAGCAGAAAGGCAAATTATACATATCAGCAAGTAGGGTTTTATACAAGCAAACTAATGCTGATTCAGTTGAATGCATTTAGTAAATTGAGTCATCCGCATTTTCAGCGTCAAGCCTTGAATTATATTTCAAATTGTCTTCGCAGTATACAGTTTACTGCAGCATCATGCATATTCAAAACCAGGTCAAAGCTACCACATAGTCCTCGCAAAAGACACATAAAGCTATAATCCTCTCGAGAAGGCATAAACATGTATGATATCATGTAAGGATCGGCTAAGTAGTAGCTTTCATGTTTCACAACTCTGCGAGCACAACGTACGTATACTGTAGGCTAGGCCACGCTACTAAAAAAAAAAAATACAAACATCAGCCCGGGAGACGACAGTAACTAGTCATTTGATTTACATAAATGGTTGGATGATTACTTAACTGTTCAGAATTTTCAAGGGGAATATAGGCCTTTTTGCAACAAAAAAAAAAAAGGCAAAAAGCGGAACTTTCATTCCAAAAATGAAATTGCTAAAATCTCAGTAAAATGAAGCAATTTGGCAATATTGAAACCAGGGAACGGCTACGGGAACGCCACATCATTTCGAAGTGACGTTTTTGTCTAAAATAATGAGAGTAATTGCTTCTACTCAATGATTTAGCAACTGCATCTTATTACAACTGTTTTCAATATCTCCGTTCACTTAGCGAAGACTTTTTTAATTAGGTGCGTGAACGTCATATCGGCATAAATGAAGCTGAAATTCCACTGAAGAATAAAATTACTTCATTGGAGAAGTCGAAATAACGGCTCTAATAGGAATTCGCTGATTGAAGCATAGCCTGTACATCTTTTTTTTTGTTTTGTCTTTCGGTAGAAATTTGTAAGCTAATGGATGCTGTTTGACAAATCGCTTAAATTAACTGCAATATGAAAGGTCCTCATCCCTTTATACGAGATTGATGGCATCTCCACGTTGCGTGTTGCGAGTACTCTCCGCGCCTGCGCGGAAGTAAACTATTTGGCCATTCATCATTCGCGACAACGCTTGTAGCGACATGTTACGTATGAGTGGCCACGTTATGATATTCATTGCACTCAGAGACAAAAATTATGATTTAGACATTTTTCTTCCATCTTCCAATTTAAGGGATATATGAACAAAGTCATTTTCGCCAGGCATTCTGAGAGCCTACGTTTAATCACGTTTCAAGTAAAATTCTGATGAGAATTAATGTACTGCAGTAATTTCATCACTGCAACGACACAAGACCAAATTATGGGTGATGCATTTGCAAGAAACTAATACTGCATATGTCTTTACCGTTTGACACTATTATAAAATCTGCACAAGTAGATTGCAGATTACTTCTGTCATTTCACTGAGTTAAAAAAAACATGGACATCTGTGAAATATACAATTGGGTCCTGTATTACTATACTTTTGCTTAAGCCTAAAAGAATGGCTTGCGCATGCTCTTTGCAAAACTTGTTTAAAAGGGGAATCTAGAGACGTTGGCAAATTTCAACAATTATACTTCATATCTGTAAAAGTTTAACCGCAAAATGAAGTAGTGACACCCTAAACTGAACAAAACTATGTAGAAACAATCCCTGGTAAGTAATTCATTTCATCAACAAATAAATAGATACATGAATAAGTAAACAAATGAATGAATGGAAGAATGTATCAATGAATGAATAAACAACAAACGAATAGATAAAAAGCAAACAAACAACAATCACAGAGACGCTTCATGTAAATTTCACCAACAATCGGTAACCATGGCTTATATACTAACCATTGCATGCTACCGTCACCCTAACTCTACTCTGGCTATCACCGGATTGGCAAGACTGTTTACTTTCACAAAACTATTTTTTAATAGCGCCATCGATTCTTGACGCAAGCAATGTATTTTGGAAGACACTTTGTGGAAGTTGCACAGGGTGCACCTGGATTCCCGGGGACACTCACCCTGACAATTCCCATTCCCCCTAAACTTTACCCTAACTCTTCCCCTCAAGAGATTTGTCATGTGGGGGAGGGGGATGTTGTCCGAATGGCCAACGATCAGGGAAGGGGGGGGGGAGTTGTCCGGTCACAGACTGTATTTCAGTTTGCTGTTGTGCGTGCCGAAATTGCTTTGAGAATTGAAACTGCACATAAGACAGACTTGACTGCAGAATTTAACAACTAAATATGATGCTATGACCTTTCAATGATATCTACTCAGACACAGCTGGCACCTTTGCAGGTTTCAAAATACTTTGTTCACATATTTTTCAGCCTCAAATATCATTACATGTCAAAATACTACCTTTCAAGCACTGAGTTTCTGTTAATTGCACATATGGCACAACACTATACTTTCAGGGTGTTTAATAGTAAACCAGCCAAGTGTCTTGGAGATCATCAGGCCCCCTCCCAACTGATTTTAATCACAATTAAAATCACACCCCTCCCCCAGATGGAAGACTTAAAACAAGAAAAAAGAAAACAGATGAGTGAAAGAGTTCACTCCAAACAAGTTTATTTTTATCTTCTTTTCTTTATCAAGCAGGAATATAAACTCAATCACTCTATTATTTATAGTTATATGCTAACTTGTTTCTGCACCTCATACTCACCCAAAGTTTTTCAATCATCCACCAGTTGGCTGACCATAAATAACTCACTAGCCGATAGTCCAACAAACAATATCAAAATGTATCTCAACCCACAGGCAGTCTTCATACTCGTTACAGACCGACTAACATTTGATGCAGATCATTCTTAAAAGTTATCTTTCACTCCAATACTCCAATAACCTTCTATCTATGTCTTTTGGCTTCTTCCTCCTTCACCCTCCGTCAGTCCCAACCGCCTTCAAACACATAGCAGACATGAGAATAATAATCAGATTAGAAGAAGCAACACTTTACTTTCCAGAAGCAGCTCCCAGAAATGACAGATTCTGTTGGAACTTATGAGGAGTTCTTTTTAACTTAACGTTGGACTCGTTATTGCAGCTACAGGAGAATTCAGGCTGAGTTAACTTGCCTTTCCAGCTACACTATCACACGGACATTGAGACAGACTCTCCACTGCTGCTACATATCATTTCTTAGCTAACTAGACTTGCTGTTGCAGCCTTATCTTATTTTAACCATAACTAGACACATTATTGCAGTTATAAGGGTGGGGGAAGGGGGGGTATGCTAGTTGTACGTAAGACTGCGCTGCAGCTTCACAGTTATCTTAGTTGCACAACTAGACTCAACACTGCAGATACAGGAGTACTTTCGTACTATGGAAACTCACAGTACTTGCAGCTAGGTGTTATCTTTACTTTAGTTCAGATACACAACCTCACAGCTACTGGTCATTCTGACTCAAAATCATTCTAACCATTGATAAGCCTCCCTTTTGCATTTTACCAATAGTTCTAGCCAAAACCCTATGCAATAATCAGGTAAATTTACCTGCAGCTATCCAACTACACAGCAACTGATAATAGACCAGATGCAAAATAGTGAACAGGTTACGTCTTGTGACAGCTTTAAACTGCTTTTGACATGTAACCATTTATTCTGGTACACTCTTTTTTCTTTTACAAAATTTCTCCAAAAAGAAAAAAATTCTCTCAGCCTGAAATCCTTTCCCCGAAACCCTTGCTGAACACACATTCTGCTGATTTCTATACACGGAGTCCTCACGAGGATAGGCCAACTGGTTTACATACAAATGTTGTTACATCCTTTCACTTGTTTTTTTTCTCTGTATTATGCCTGACAGTACATCACTTAAACTGTTTACATTCAGATAGAAAAAAATGTATTATGAGAAATGAAAAAAGAGTTTTTCACATTTTTACTTTCTTTTGTTATATTACTCATACAAAACTGCTAGGTGTATATGATATATGGTTGTAACAGTAACTCAAGATGAAAATGTCTGTCTGTTATTTTACAATGCGTTTCATTTCTTGCGAGACCGGACGATGACAGCAAGCACACTTTCCGGTTAGAAAAGTCCGAGAAACATAAAAAAGCCTTGGTTTTCTCAAAGAGCTGTAGTAGTGATGACCTCAAATGGTGATAAGGTATCCAACCGAAAAAAAAATGAAGACTAAAATAAAAGCAAAGCGATAAAAATACTTTTGAGGCATATTATACATTTCTGTAATATTAGTTCTATACATCGAAAACTCGATCGATTCACGATGTTGCTCTTAAGCTGCAAAACATCAAATGAACAATGCATTTGGTGGATTTTGGTACTGCACAAAGAAGGCAGTAACCATTTTGTGTGACACAGTCATATAACAAGGTACTATTTTTGCAGGAACACGCCCTCGTCGACTACAGACAAAACAAAACACGATAAATGCAACGTAAACGTCAACTGAAGAGTTCACATTTGGGGTTTGAGAGAAGACAGGTTTAAAATGAATATTACAGTTCAGAAATATAGTATCTATACTAGGTAAAGAAATACATGGAAATAAGGCAAGATGGATGATAAATGACTTCTTTAAATGAGAAAACAAAGGAAAACAAAACAATTAAGAGAGAGCAACAAAGGAATAGAATAAGACAATACAAATTAAAAGTTACATATCAACAGAAATAAATTACTGACCAGCATCCTGATACTATCGATATATAACCATTGTTTGCAGCTGTCTTTCTTTTTTTTCTTTAGCATCAAATGAAGCACGAATATGAATGAGTGATAAGGATACATCATCATCCTGCTATTAAAAGACTATTAATTGTGTAACAATAAAAATGCCTCTGGTATTTCATTTAAGGCTGCAATGAAAGGAATACAGCTACTTGAGAAGATAATGTTATCTACATTGACAGAATAAGGTAATACACTACAAGACATTACGTGACATTACTGTCACCACAAATGTACATCCATGTACAAAATCAGAATTCTGAGGAATAGTTTGAGAAGCAATCTTTTGACGGACAGTTATACACGACAGAAGCTGTGAGAGCAAATTGAGTACAACTGTAACAACGAAACTCAGTGGTGTGACTGTGCGAAAGGTTTAAACTTGCACACATACAGCTATCACTATTAACTTCACATACAAAATGGTGATAGTTTAGCCAAACAGAAGTTACAGAGAAGTTAACACCACTGTAAAAGTAAAGTTCAAAAATCACTTCGAACTTCATCGACAAACGTGACAGCAAACACAAACCATAGCTCTGTAATGATAAGAATCACCTAAAGTGACATTCCTGCATATGAAACATTGAATGGCTATGACAGTGAACTTCCCATATACATCACACAGGGACTGTTTATGACTATGACGACTTACTTGAGACAATTGTGGAAGTGACCATTGTGTATCAAAGTTGTGAGTTAAAACTAGTTACCATTGACATAACTGTGACTTTGGCAGCACCGTAAGTTTACTTCCAACATTCCACCTAAAATGATGGGCTTTCACTCTTGCATAAACTATGGCAGCAAACTTGTATATGAGCTTGTATATGAGAATTTTAACCATACATTTGGAAGTTTGGAGGAACTACGAAAGTGGACAACACAAACGCAGGTGTAGTTTTTTGTCAAAGGACGGTATTTGTGTGTGTGTGAGCTGCATAAAAACATAGAAATTGACAAGAAAATGGAGGGTCACATGTTTTTATTGCATGATTCTGCTCATTTTGCATTTTGACTTGTAGGCTTCCAAATTTTGAGGGTCACAGTTGTTACTCACCATATGGAAGGCGTCATGTCTCATAAAGTTACTTTATGTAAATCAAATCACAGATTTTGTTTTCACAAAAACAATGACGGAAAGTTTGTTTCTGTTGTAATGGTCTGTAGAGGACACAGACTTTGCTTTCAGCTGATGAATTATTCATGAGCATGCACACAATACTGACAAGACCACAGGGGTACGCAAAGGATGAGCTTAGAAAATGTACACAAAATGACAGTAACGTGTACGGCACACATCACCTAGTATGTACTTCGATGGGAAGTAGAGTAACCATCACTGACAATAATTTCTGTTGTGTTTTAAGTATGCACGTACATTTGTAAGGCATGAAGGCTCTGCCGACACCCCAACGGGCTTTTCCGGTGATATGACGGAAGCAGACCTTAATGTCCCTGGGAACTAAAACTTAAGCGTAGGAAGAATCTCGTTAAAATCGTTCCCCGCAGAGTTCCTCTGTCAATTTAGAATGCTTACAAGTTTCCTTGTTTTGCAAGTCCAATCTTGCAGTTATGCGGTTGGGTCAAAGTTACGCCATGCGACAAACAGAAGAACAGGACACCGTCAAATCCACTGAAATACCTGAAACGTATCTACAATTGTTCTGAGGTGACAAACCTGTGGCTTTTTTTTCTGCATAAAAGCATTCCAGAATTTTCTCTCCAAACCATTTGGACAAAACTAGAGGCTGACCTTGACACAAGCAAACACTAGAAAAGAAATAAAACTAACAAGGTTTAATTAAAGGTGTGACATGTAAATGACATTTTGGAGTATTGGGTGCTAATCAAAATCTAATGGGAACATGGATTCAACGACAATCAAGATCAAGAGCCACCGATTTTGATACACACAAAGGGGTAGATCAAGATCCACCCTGCTGGGTCAAAGTTTGTAATCTGAACACAATTGGTAGATCAAGTGATTCCATCTCACAAAATGGCAAACTGACTTGTAAACATTGGTGAACTTTCACACTAACACATTGATCTACTGCACTCACTTAAAATGTGGACACAACTCTGGGTCGAGTTAATTGACACCCATGGGCCAAAGAAGCGGGATCCACCGCGCACACTGAAATGGGAACACAGCTAATAAGCCATATAAAGATGACCTACGAGGAGTAAATTTTAACTGCAATTGGCCTTTGAGCAACTGAGAAAGAGTGGGGGGGGGGGGGTGTGGGGAGGAGAGAATTCAGTGGAGGTAATTTCAAGAATATAGTATACTACACCACATCAATTTGGTAAATGGATTTAACACTTACTCTGAACAATAAAAAAGAAAAACCTTGGTGGCTTTCTCCCATTCAGTTTTTTTAAAATGTTTGCCCAATTATATAATTAAGCCTAACTCACTCATCACCATCTATCCATCAGTAGTTTCTTTGTACACTTTGTACAGAAGTAAAATACATTAATCTATATATAGAGACCCACTCCTAAAGTTGAGACCCGCTCAACATCCTAAGGCTACTTAATAGTTGCATACATCACAGAGATGCCCTCGAGTAGAGGAAAATGGCCAACACAATGGCTGCAAAAAATGTTGCTTCCTTCCTGGCCAACATGAAATGATGTTTCCACCAAATTCAGGTGGCTGATTCTTCGAACACAGGCTAAGCATTACAATCTGCTTTTACCAGTTTATCAAACCCCATCCTTTCTATTGTCCACACATGCCACTGACAACATCGTCAGCATTCAATTGTTGAAGTTGCACACGTGAAGGGAGAGCAAAACTGACATGGTGCAAGATTCATTTGACCAAACCAAATCACTGTTGCTGCATCAAACTATGCATGGCTGCCACTGCTGTCGTTGCTGATTTGGTATTTCTTTAAGAAACTCACCGTCTTGACAAATTTGGATAATATTAAAGCGACTGAGAGTGAACTGAAATTTAGAGATGTACCTACTACAAAATCTACATTAATATAAACCATCTTGATCTGACGAGTGATAATTTTTTTTTGCAAAATGCAACTGATAACTTGAAGTTTTATGATCTGTCCCTTGAGGAGGGTTGATTCAAGGATTGAAAAAACATTCACGGGGTACACTCAACTGGCTGTTGCTTCTGGATAACTGTGATGTATGCAACACTTTACGTATCGAACGCCCAAAACGAAACATGAGAGCATGAGCAAAGAAACAGCAAAAGAAAATAAAAATGAAAGTTTTTGTACAGAACATAGCAGCTCCGACCAGCAGAGCTACACGGGAATGGGTCAAGCTTGGAGAAGATCTTCCATGCTAGTAATACTGCTACGGCGACTACTGTGATGGGATGCCATCGGGGAATTGTGCCAGCTCGAGAGCAACGCATCGGACACGACGGGGGAAGAGCTGTCTTCGATCATGTCGTCCAACATCGAGTTGCTGTTACCTGGCAGGCTACTGTGATTCAGCATGGAGTTTTGGTTTGGTAGCTGGTTGTTTGGGTTGACCAATGTCGTGGACTGATGGCAGAGTCCAAAGCTATCCAAAGACTGCCGCATGGGGCTCCCCTGGAGTTCCATTTTCACCTTCATGTCCAGCTGTTGGCCATTGTTTAGGGTCATGAACTGTGAAGCTAAGGCATCTGTGTTGGTCTCTTGGCTATATGGGTTGACATCTAAGTTATTCTTTTTACAGATCATTTCTAGTTCCTGTGGAAGGGGGTGAGGGAGAAAGAAAAAAAAAAGTGATATATGGATATAAAATACTCAGTGATGGCTGAGAAAGGGCAAATAACCTTACTAATGCAACAATTCTCAGGTATGTTAGAAGGCTGGTATTCACACCTGTTGGTACATAAAAAGTAAATCAATACAGCTAATGAGAATTGCTCTGTAATGTTTATCACTAAATTCCTGACCAAATAAGAGACAGTATTTGTTTAGCATGTAAATGTAAAATAATGATTGTCAATGTTATTGCTTTTCAAGTAAAAAAGTTTAATCAAAGTTCTTTAATGGAAAAAGCAAAAACTCTCTGTCATCAGTACTAACTACAGACAGAAAATTTGGGTACTTCTGAGTAACATTTTTTTTAAACACTGTAACTATGCACAGTGCATGACCACAGTACATTTGTAATCTGAGCTGCGTCTTTGTCAAGAGAAACTATATGGTACACCTATAACCTGAGCAGCATTCTGCTAAACAGTAACTCTATACAAAGTACTTGACAGAAGTATACTTGTAATCTGAGCAGCAGTCTGCTGCACAGTAACTCTATACAAAGTACATGACAGAAGTATACTTGTAATCTGAGCAGCAGTCTGCTACACAGTGACTCTATACAAAGTACATGACAGAAGTATACTTGTAATCTGAGCAGCAGTCTGCTACACAGTGACTCTATACAAAGTACATGACAGAAGTATACTTGTAATCTGAGCAGCAGTCTGCTACACAGTGACTCTATACAAAGTACATGACAGAACTATACTTGCAATCTGAGCAGCAGTCTGCTACACAGTGACTCTATACAAAGTACATGACAGAAGTATACTTGTAATCTGAGCAGCAGTCTGCTACACAGTGACTCTATACAAAGTACATGACAGAAGTATACTTGTAATCTGAGCAGCAGTCTGCTACACAGTGACTCTATACAAAGTACATGACAGAAGTATACCTGTAATCTGAGAAGCATTCTTCTACACAGCAACTCTAATTGTCTGTGTTTCTCTTCTGCCTTCACATGCTGCTCCTTCTCCCGTTGAAGTTTTCGGATGTAATCCACAGACATTTTCAAAATGCTACCTTTATTCTGCCTCTGATCTCTGTAAAGACAAAAGAAGAACACAAACCCATTTTAAGAGACAGGGGATTCTGAGCAATAAAACCATAAATGTTAAATGACTTCAAAATACAATGATACAGGGATCAAAGTTTGCTAACACATGAACCTACTCTGCGGGTGGCAAACCAAATGATTTAAAGGACTTATGACTATGATATGTCAAGCAGTTTAACTCATCAAGGGAGACTGGAAAAAGTTGCTTGCAAAAAATGACAAGGTATTAGAGCAAGTTAAAACCGTTGAGTCAATGGTGTAAGGAAACACTAGAAATGAGGATATTTGAGAAAGGTAATCGTTTCCACCATTGAGTAGGCCTAGACACTAATTCCAGCAACCACTGACAATAAATTACCTCTTAAAGAGTAAGATTTAAAAAAGTAGGGTAAGGTTTCAAGTTTTACAAAAACAAACTGTTTTCAGTCATCTGGCAAAGTACTAAATCTTACACAGAATTTATACATTCGTGTAACAATCCCGAAAGAATATGCCCAAATCAAATTTCCTGCAAAAAAAATGTGAACTTTCTGCAACTACGTGGGTAAACTAACAGGTTGACAAATTTAACCACTTGTAACTCTATTTCTTCTACAAGTCTAGGCTATAGCTACACATTTCTTAGCTTGCCTAGTAAACTTTAAATAAAAAAAAATGTAATAACTTTGCTGTTGTTTTGAAATTTGAATTTTTAGTCTTAAGTGGGACACATGGTATGGGTGGAGGGTATAGGTGGAGGGTATAGGTGGAGGGTATAGGTGGAGGGTATAGGTGGAGGGTATGGCTGTAGGTTTGGATTGGCAGTTGTTTCCACTTTACAATATGCAAGTAATCAGATGAAAAAAAAGTATAAAAATATGACTATGTTTGACAAAATTTTTGTATTGTACTTATTTTATAAATTCTTGTATTTTATATTAAATGCTCTGAATATGAAAACATGTGAAAAGTATTACTGATTTGCCAACCAAAACATTTTCTTATCACAAAGTAAAGTAAGTTTAGAACCAATTTAGCTTCATTCCTTGGGAATGCAGGATCATCTCATCAGTAAATTATCAAACATGTAAGCAAGTTTTTGGCGACTGGTCATTCATGGAATGAGGCGGAGGGGGATGGGTGAAGCTGACTTTCTAATTGACACGTTTAGTTGGTGCTGACACTTCCCACAACTTTGGAGTGCCCAATAGCTGACTGAGTCTGTACACACAGCACATTGGTTCTGTCCTTGAATTTGAAAGCATCTTTCATTGTGACTTCTAAAGTGGGAAGTCGGTACTTACGGATCTGGAGATTTTGGTATCAGAGTTCCTAGTTCCTTAATTCTGTCGTTGATGTTGAATCTTCTCCTACGTTCAACTGAAACAGGAAGAATGAACAAAAAAAACTTAAGAATGTTGGCAGCTAAATGGCTAATCATTAAAACATGAAAAAGGACATGGACATGAGTCATTGTGGTTTGACACAATATCAATAGGGACTGGGGAAAAAAGCATTGAGGCAACTGAATATCCGATACTGAATATTGAATACCTGCCTAAGAATTTACAGCAACTTCTAGAAAGGAATAATATATCTGCTTTATATACTACATTGAGACACAGTCAATCAAAGACGGAGGTACTTTCATGCATAAACTGTAATTGATTTTTTATTTTCCCATTTTCCCTTTCTGATAACTGACAAGTAAGCATTGCAAAATACAAGCTGTCATCAGAGCATGGTGTGGGTTATGTGTTAATTATAGTCAGCTCACTGACCAACACAACCAATGTGGTGGTGTATTTTGGGGCAACTCCTGCAACTTTGGACAATATTTCCTCCCTCTTGTCCCCCAAGGAAGGACAGCAGAGAAAATGCAGCAACTCATTCTGAGACAATGCATTCTCCACGACTGACTGGTGGTGGGTTGTTACAAATGACCATAGTCTATACCACTCGCTAACACTAACACATGCACTACATGCTCCTGAAAAAGATTCTAACACTGAGCCCTATATATGGTATAAAAGCCGCTCCTTTGACTTTCGCTTGGGTGTGTCTCAACACTTGGGTGTTCCCAAGTGCCATACAGGCAGTACAGTTAACTCTGTAAACAATACAGGGAGATGATTGGAAAAAAAAAAAAGGAAAGCTGAAGAGAAAGCCACTCCAAGTTGTTCCCTGATTTTCATATTATCCTTATCCATATTACTTCAAACCCTGTCACAAAATCTTACGAGTGAATTGTTTCGAGTACACCCAGATTGGGTATTAAATGATGGCGAAACGGGCTGAATGACAGCCAGACCCAAATATTCTACAATCCACAGTAATTTTGCTGGCTAGAAATGCCACTTGTATTGGTGAGACCCACTGCCACTAAGACAAAACAAAATGATGTAATAACAAAAGTCATAAGAGCAGCTAACATCCCTAATTGTTTTTACTAATGTTTGTGTAATTTTTTTGGTAGCAGCTGGACAGGTGGGAGGCAGCACACTGAATGGATCATAGATTAAGAGACATCGGTGAAAATATGCCAAAATTCCTTCCAACAGCATCATCGAATGACTAAAAGAAACGTCTATGACAGGCTAGATCAACAGCCTGACGAAACTGACATAGGTAGTCTACGACAAATAAAACAGCCTGACGAAACTGACATAGGTAGTCTACGACAAATAAAACAGCCTGACGAAACTGACATAGGTAGTCTACGACAAATAAAACAGCCTGACGAAACTGACATAGGTAGTCTACGACAAATAAAACAGCCTGACGAAACTGACATAGGTAGTCTACGACAAATAAAACAGCCTGACGAAACTGACATAGGTAGTCTACGACAAATAAAACAGCCTGACGAAACTGACATAGGTAGTCTACGACAAATAAAACAGCCTGACGAAACTGACATAGGTAGTCTACGACAAATAAAACAGCCTGACGAAACTGACATAGGTAGTCTACGACAAATAAAACAGCCTGACGAAACTGACATAGGTAGTCTACGACAAATAAAACAGCCTGACGAAACTGACATAGGTAGTTTACGACAAATAAAACAGCCTGACGAAACTGACATACGTAGTTTACGACAAATAAAACAGCCTGACGAAACTGACATAGGTAGTTTACGACAAATAAAACAGCCTGACGAAACTGACATAGGTAGTTTACGACAAATAAAACAGCCTGACGAAACTGACATAGGTAGTCTACGACAAATAAAACAGCCTGACGAAACTGACATAGGTAGTTTACGACAAATAAAACAGCCTGACGAAACTGACATAGGTAGTTTACGACAAATAAAACAGCCTGACGAAACTGACATAGGTAGTTTACGATAAATAAAACAGGCAAGGTTAGATGGTTAGCAAGAATCACTTCATTTGAGTCTAATGTTATTTGTATATGTATCCACGAAGCCATGCTTTTGGTAGTCTCATGATTTACCCACACCTAGAGACTGCATGGTTGTACCCCCATATCTTGCATATGTGTATTGCACCCAGTGCATGTGCATATACTACAGTGTTCTGCTCACACTGTATGCACATCGTGCACATATATTGTTGGATGTGTGTGTGAAGTAGACTGTTACATACAGGAACATCAAATTACTGTCAGCCATAGCTTGAGCCTGAACAAACAGGAAGAACCCCATTAAACAAGGTTTCGCACACGATTCCAGTCTCGATTCACTCATCCACTATGAGTTACAATCCTAATGTTACTGCATATACCCGACTTTCAAAATGGCTGAAAGGTCAAACTGATACAAAACCAATTTCACTCAGCAGAGCTCCATTCTACCTTTTGTACTATTAATCAAATAAACAGCCATTGTTTTAGTTTAATTGAGAGTTTCAATTTTGTGAACTTTGCTTACTTTTCAGTCTTTTAACATTGTTTGGGACAACCTCCTTGACTTTCACTTTTTCCCGGTATCTTAGCTTTTAGCAGGTCAGGTAACTGATGCATGCGTCAGACTCTCTGACTAAGTCCCAACTTGTACAAGTCCACTTATTTGGTTGCCAGGGCTGTTCCTTAGCTTTAACGAAACTCTAAGTTTGGACACAGAACTCCATCATTACCAGTGATTCCAGAGAGATCAACATAAAGACTAAGCATAGGCCAATGGTGTTCTGTTATTTAAGGTAATTTATCCTGTAAAAGGAACCCGCCAAATTATGGAAAAGGAACGAAAAGGAAATTTGCGTTGGCTGCTTATGAATAATTATCATCCTGTCCTTTTGCAGTCACGTTTAGTTTATTATTCAATTTACATTTGTGGATTACGTCACATCAACTATGAAAACAAACATACGACAGACACAGCAGAGAGCCAGAGGGACGAACACGTCAATTGCAATCTATGCTGTGTACATACAGGAATCTAGATCTCTTGTGGAAACACTAGTTTTGACACTTAGTGGCCACCAAATACAAAACAAATAAAGTCTGAAAACTTAACAATGCAAGAAACACAATTCTGCAGAATTTGAAACCTTAAAAACATAATTTGGTGATCTCAGAAGCAGAAAATCTGTGGCCCTAGGAAAGCTTAAGCTGTTCTTGAAAAGAAGTGAATGTTGTCTGGCAGTGCAACTATTTCACAGACTTTCAATGTAATACACTGCAATGATATCAGATGGGTACATACATAAGAAGCTTCATACACAACGTGTACAGGTAAAGGGCAGGAATAAAATGAAGTCATCTTGAATACAAAATGTATTTTATGCACAAAAGGACGAGTCTTTGATGAGAGGTTACCACTGAAGTGAAAAGTTGCAGCAAGTGTATGGCATGTCTCTACAAGTTGTCAAAAAATATATGTTCCATATTAAAAAAAAACACAAAACTCAAACTCAATGCAACTGGAGCTTCCAATGAAAAGTGACATTTGTTGACTGAATTTAAGGCAGGCAGATGGGGAGGAGATTTCCAAGAATACAGAAAAGGGAGAAAAAAATAATACAAATTATAAATTGAATTCTTACTCATGTTGTGATTGTCTTTCTTTTGTCTGTCTTTAGCGTACGCCCTCAGCTGTTCCTCTGTCAGAGTGATTGGCTCCTGTTTGATGGTAGGTGGGCACGATATGGACTGCTGAGGCACCGCTATTGGCATACCCCCTGACGGTGGAGTAGAGGTGTCCAGGAATCCTGGAGTGACGGTAGGCATCTAAACAAGGGGCAGAGATATCATAAGAGAAATATGGTGTTAAAAACATCCATGAAAAGGTGATGCAAAATATTAACAAACTCCAAAGGAACGGTAGGTTACGGTTCGATCTACTGCATTCAATGTGGCCAGTTCTAAGGTATGACAAGATATACTGGACAGACAGACACAACATCCAACTGATAAATGCAACAGAAAAACTGAACAACAGTGAAGTTTGCACACATTGGCCTTTGTACGTTTATGTACTATCACCAGTAGGATATTAAGGGAATTCAACACAGGTTGGACAAGAGGGCCATAATATTGTCCCGAAACAAGATTGTTTCAGATATTTCCAACCAAAGCAGCATTGTGTTAACAAACCATGTTCTTTTTACAGCGTAACAATACCACAGTCCAACCTTTCACTGGTCATTAGCAGTATTCCTGTCCATATCTCTCTGTGTATGACTTTCCATCCTAACAGCGAGATTGCAATGTAGAACTGAGCTTTGGACGCTGACACAATCATACCAGGGAACTAGCTGGACTGATCATATCTGGCTACAGATTGTAATTAAAATGCAGCTTCTGGCAAACAAAATCAATACTAATCTGTATTTGAACTACCAGAAACATCCCTCCATTTATTGAAGAGACGGGCACGTGGACGAATGAATGATTGGGTGCTTTCAATCTCACGTGTATTGGAAGGTACTGACCAATGGCTTCCATTGATGCTGGTTGATAACCATTACTGCTAAAAGCCACAAAAGAGGTGGCGCTTTTAAAATCCACAGGGAATAGTCCTGAACCTTCGCTTTTTATGACTTCCTGGTGGCATAATGTCTACTAACCCCTCGACTGGTTCTACAGAGATATGTGATATTAAACAATGGGAAGAACTTCAAGGTGGGGTCCTATTTTTTTAATAATTGTTTTTTTTTCCTAGAGTGGATTTAACTGTCATTATGCAGGTCCCTTCCTATATCTTCCAAAGGAAACAGTCTTCATGGAGTCTACATGTCCTAATATTATTTGGATGAATGTAAGCAGAAAAAAATACAAAGACAACAGATTAACTCTCAAAGTGACCAAAGGTGTCGTGCTCTGTTTTACTCACTGTGGATGGCATTTGAATAGATGCTTCCTGCAGTAGTCGAAGAATGGCCTCATCGGTCGTGTCAAAGTCATCGGGGAGAAAATCGGTCTGGGAGGAGAAAAAATCAGAATGGTCGCATTTAGTGTAACGTAGGCACATTAGAACAAACTGCAACCAACACAAAAACATGCTGGGTGTCTAACGGTTCCACCGAACGGTGACCTCCACGTAAGATGTGGTCTGCACAAGACAAACTGGACAGCAGCTCTCATGTGGTGGAAGAGAGTGGTGAAGTGGTGCATCCAAGATGGAAAAACTGGTCCAAAAAGGAAAAAAGAAAATACTGCACAAAACTGAAAATGACGCCGTTGAAGAAATAGTTTTTTGGCACTTTTTGGGACACTGAGAAGGAAGCTTTATTGAAGTGATTACATGCGTAGGCAAAAAGCAAAAACATTGAAATTTCATCTCCAAAACTTTGGTACTTAAGGCTTTTAACTGCACCATTCAGACAATCTGGAAAAATAAATAGGTTTCAGTTGGTTAATTCTGCCATATTATTTCAAATTCATCTAACATAATGACAAAAAGTGTAAAATACAATAATGTAGTGGTTGACAGTTTTCATTCAAATCAACAGTGTGCTTCTTTGAACAAGCCAATGGGAAGTACACTAGTATTGAATGTTTAGTTAGTCAAAACAACTCAGGATCACTGACCAGCAATGTTGTGATTTGTTCCTGGGTTATTTGTAAATACAGGCTTCCTTTCACCAAATACTGCAATTACCGATACCGACCGACCGAGGAGCCACGACTTGAGTAGTATGTTTTTGATACACCAGTGAAACCTGTACTGTTGCATATTCATTATGTAGGTGCTTATAGTAAGAACCGTTAATTTTCAAATATGATTTCTGTTTTTTACTGTTTCATGCCAAATCCTGTCGTTTTTCAAAGAAGTTACTGTCATTTTCCTTCATTGAAAGACATAGTCGGTTAATGTACAACCTCTTGTGTACATTTAGGCATAAAGATAAAGTTAAGATCAAACAAAATCTTATCCTTGTGGTTTTTCAGTACACATGCAATCACTTTAAAGTAATCTACGTTAAATGAGAGTTTTAAAAGGTAGATTTGGGGAAATGCCAAAGGTATCTATTCATTACATGGAAGTGGAACGATTGAGTGAAGATAGCTGTAGCAAGAAGTTAATGCAAAGCAACAAGTTTAGCTACTTACAATTCTGTTAAAATAAGCTAGGCCCCTTCAATAAGTTTACAACAAAAACAGACCCATCAAGCCAACGAAAGGCCAAAAATAAAATAACATGTAAACCTCTTTCACCAAAGTCACTATACAGTATCTACGATGACTACAGTAATGTGAAAGTTGAACAGAAAATTAAACGGACCAAAATAATGCTATCCGAACACATTGTACAACACACTGAAGACCTTAAAACAACTATAATGTACAGTTCTGAGTGTAGGTAATAGCCTCGCTGAAAATCTAACTTGATAAAAACATTTATTTAAATAAACAATGGTACAATTGCATATTTCCTTTCTGTGTCCTATGTAATAAACAAGAATGTCAAACTGAGTTACATACACACACATACAGTCAAATAGTAATGTCAATCTGTAGAAATGGCAAGATCCCTTAATTGGATTTGGTGATCTCTAAAGCAAATATGACAGTACCATGTCAAACAAAAGCTCAATAGCAAATATTTAAACAAATCTGGGGATCTTTTCAGTTCAATGAGTGTACCCTTTACATGCAACAAGGTTGATACATAAGGATATGACTTTGAAAAAGAAACATAATTTGTACTGTACTGCACACTACGTAATTATCTGGATGAATGTATCTGTTTGAAGAAACTATAACAGCATGACCTGCACATGGCCAAGATTAAAACTCCCTTCAAAGGCCCAAGTTACAGGAACAAAGTGATCATACAGCTTAACCAAGTCATTGAAAAATGCATGCAAAATGTCTAAAAGGTGTTTCCAAAGAGGACATATGAATCACAATATGGACAAATATCAGGTAACTTTTAGAAAGGAAATGAAACATAAAAATCATAAAATTGTACATTGGTTATTTTAACTCTAGTACTAAAGCACAGTATCTTCCCAGCAGTAGGCACACATATCCCCATAGCTTAGATATCATATACCCCTGATATGGGTATTTGATGTGAATTACACACTTACCTTGCTTTACACTAATGCATTATTTGATGTTGCATCTTAGTAAAGCTCTTGCATCGCGCCCTCTAAGCCTAGGCTTGCCCCCTGTTCAGCTTTCACTTGAGTCTCTACGATGTGAACTACAATGAGTTAGCAGTGCAATGTGCCAATGATTTCTACACCTGAGTACATATCGTAAACAGTCAGTTGTTACTGCAAACATGCACAGTCCTGAGGATATGACAAAAATATCCTGGTTGTTCCAAAGACCAGCTTTCCACAATGCTCCACAAACAGCTTCTGCACAAGGTCTGCCTAGAACCAAATGACCCTGTAAAAGTTGAAGCCTACTTGCAAGTCCATAGTTCAGTGCCTGATGAATATATTTTTTGCTAGGTAGGCCTTTCTGCTGGTACCATTAAGTAAATGTACAAAAGACTACAACCCCACAGTACATACGAGCCTTTGGAAGCATTCTAGCTGATGAGGTATGCACAAATGACGAACCCTTTCTGGGCATTTTTTGTACCAGTCTGTAATATGACTCTGGTTACTCCCATAGAATTCAAAAATCCATTTGATTACGAGAACATCATTGTTGTATGATCCTGACACACACACAGACAAACACACACACACACATATACAAAGTTGAACTCTAGCTGGCTAGGGGGTGTATTTTATTGACTTAAATTGCAACAATTCAAGATTAGATCTTCCGATGGCTTTATAAATTACACAGATGAAATCTTAAAGATCTGGTTGGTGTGTACTGTAGCCTGGTAGAGCAAATACTCCAGAAGTCGGTCATGTGAAGGTTGTATGGAGTTAAATTGTGCATTACTGCTGCAGCCACGTACTGTAGACATAAAAGGGTAAAGGAGCCATAAAAGCCACACTTACTTCCATTCACAATGTGTTTTACAAGTCCTTTTGTTGTACTACCATGTGAAGACAAACATTACAGAGGTAAGAGAAAAGAGAAAAAAAAAAAGACCACTCAAAATCAGGAAAAAAAAATACTCTGTGAAAGAGGCAAGCAAATAAGTCCATCTAGAACGTAATGGAATAACTGGTTCATATTGTTAGACCTGTCAACTCGGCCACATAAAAAATTGAAATTATTCATTACAAATAATGTTCCCCTTCGATGCAATTTCTGATCGGATGACATTGCCCTCTAAGGTAGGTAGACCAATATTCATGCGGGAATTGTATGAACCCCACAGACAAAACCAGAGAGCCAAAAGGCTTTGTGATTCCTTGCTACATGGTTATATTATAACAAGCATGAATTATCCACATGACAAGTATGAGATCAACTGCAGTTACTGTTCTTGAAACACCACATTAATAAGCCTTTAACCCAAATAACCTTTATTTTGGTGACCTCAAATGACATTTGATGTCCACTAAAAGCAATAGAGATCACCTACCCAGTATGGGGAACCCGCACATCGAGTATGACATCAGTCAACATTACCCTTCTGGAGATGCTATGCTGGCAAGATTTCACCTCTGGTGACCGCAAACAACATTTCACCTTCACAATAAACATCAGGAGTCATCTACTAAATATGACCAACCCACACACAAAGTATGACATCAGTCACAGTTACCGTTCTTGAGATATCGTGTTTACAATGTTTTCACATTTTGACCTCTGGTGACCTCAAATGACCTTTGACCTCCACCAAAAACATTAGGGATCATCTACTCAATATGACCAAGCCACACACAAAGTATGACATCAGTCACAGTTACCGTTCTTGAGATATCGTGTTTACAAGGTTTTCACATTTTGACCTCTGGTGACCTCAAATGACCTTTGACCTCCACCAAAAACGATAGGGATCATCTACTCAATATGACCAAGCCACACACCCAGTACAAGATCAGTCATGGTTACCCTTCTTGAGATACTGTGTTTACAAGAAGTGTTACATACATACACACACACACGACATCACCATCGCATAGATTCCTTGAGCCTTCGGCAAGGAATCAAAAAAGGTATCAATTATCAACGTTCCCAGAAATGACTGTATGGTCTCAGATAAACAAATTTGCACACCACGAGAACAGCATTCAAAAAAAGTGTCTAATTGTGCTTATTTTCATACTTTTTTTTTGAAACTCTGTACAACTGTGGAGTAATTTACTCCATGTCTCCCACAACAGTCATCTAATACTCTCCCCTCCCCACATCTCATCTCCCTTCCCACCCCAGGGCTCCTCCTCTCCAAAAGTCTGTCAGATGATGATCCATCACTCCACAGCTGATCGACAGGATCAACTATGGAACGATGTGGATTCATCTCAATAAAATTCTGTGAAACATTTTGTCGATGTGAATCAAAGAAAAATGCTACTTGCAAAAATAAAATTCTTCAACTGTGCCTGAACAGCATGCAAGGAAGATTCCTCCCTTTGATCTCACAGGTTAGATGCTTTAAGCAAAACCGAAAGATTCCTGTCTTGGTGACTACCAAGGTTAACTTAAAAACCTTACCTACCGGATCTTTGCAGATCAATTTACATTGCGATATTAAAAATTGTCATCACGCCAGAATGACCTAATGTCAGCCAGATACAGCTTTGGCACACCCTTTCAGTAGGGACCTGCCCTGGTTTTAGGTTTTATTGTGCCATATCCTGAAATATCAACGTTGACTTTATGTGATCTCATTTCTGCATTTCACTGAAATAAGCAGTTTATATGTATAAGCCTTCATAGCATTTCCTTCCACGACATGTGCAACAAGTTCCTTAGGTCTACAAGTGATTCATATAGAGACTGCAATGGATTTATTGCCACAGGACTTAAGGGGCATGAAACACACTCAAGTGTTGAAAACCTTGGACATCCGTTACAAAGGTTGATGGTGTTAAGTTACAATTATCTATCAATTACAAATATATGTATGCTGATCTGAATATACAGTTTGGTAGATGAGAATGAAAATGTTACCTACAGACAGGTAAGTGAGGAGTGACGTTAATACCACATGTGGTTTGAAAATCGTTCACAGTCATGCTTCTTTTTTTCATTTACTTTCTTTTTGTCTTTTTTTGGTCCCTAGATATGTATGAGTATTGTGAATCAATCCTTCGGTCACCTACATCACAAAGATTACACTGAGTTAATTTTGACATATTCAGCTGTCAGTTAAGGCCTTGAAAGACAATTATTTGACACTTTCGGCCTTAAAAGTGCGGAGGGAGCCTGTAAGCCTTACGGTAAATTACTTCATATCCGGTTATTAACCAACTCAGCAAATTTTAGATGCAATTTGTAATTATTGATTTACTTTTTGCACATTGTTGGAAAACCTTAATTTACTCCTAGATGAATACTGCAAGTAATATGATGAACCGGCAAGAGATCAAACCGCAAACCTCCCGATCACTAAGCTTCATAATGCCACCACCTTTACCCACTCGGCCGAAGCACCAGTTTGAATCTGTAATCCTAGTAACGCTCCTAAAATTCGGCTACTTTTAGCATGTACACTTTCTGAAGATTTCAACAACCTGGCAATGCATGCCATAGATACTGTATGCATCCCGATAGTCCTGCCGTACTGCACTTCTGAATGTATGTGAAGTAACTACAGTCAGTCTATACACTGTTTAAGCAAACAGCTATTTGCCATACAGTGCATGAAGCTATCATTGGCAAGGAATACAACATCCGTACAGGGACACACTGCAAATCAAACAAACTTCACAAATTGACAAAAGACAATAAGGCGCCTAGGTAGAGTGACATGCCCAATAAATGACTCGGTAAAAGTTGTCCTCAGAAACCTATAAGGAGGTGGACATAGTAGGGGCAAATTCACTGATGCCTGCAGTTATATTCCTACCATTTAATGACACAAAGATAGAAATAAGGACGTTTCCTCCCTATTTTTGCACTTAAGAAAATTATGTAGCACACTGGCTGTTATTCAACATTTTCAACAATCTGATCTGCAACGTTAGTATGCCTGAGTCACATTTGCTTTACAGCTCTCTGGGATACAGTGACCCTTAACCTCCAGAAACTAAGAGATGCTTGCAACAGCCACAAAGAATCTGTAGAGGACTCAGGGTCGATCTCAGGCATGTTCTGGTCTTTGAGGAGCCATAGAGGGCGCTGTACAATCATAACACAGAGTTTCAAGATTTCATTCCTACATTCCCGGTAGCAAATGGCGCATGGTAGCCATGCCGTACAGTGGTTCCACGTAGACCTACGTCCGGCATATGATGGTCTTGCATTTACCACAAACTACCTGGATGGTTGGTCCTTTGGCTCAATGTTAGGGACTTGGAGGGTCTTCTCCTTGTCCTCCATACCTTTCACCTTTGCTACTCTCTTCTTGAGAGGCAGGCACAAAACTTGGGATACTTTCTCAAACTTTGTAATGAAATGTCAGTTGTGAAATTGTCCTGGGTTGCAAACCAGGTGTAGTAGCAGTGTCAGTCTTGTTAGGCTGTTGCAGTATGATTCTCTTGCAGGTTACCTGCACTTGTTGGTACCTTGCATCTTCCTCAAGGTGCGGCTGCATAAGGGACACCCTAAGGTGACCGTGTTTCGTCACTTTGAGGCACTTGCATAAAGTCAAAATACTCCATGCTACTACCATAAAAAATGTAACTGCCACATGTTTGTAAAAGTGGTAATCCTGTGATGGCCTCACAATTGCTATTGGCCAAAGATTTTCAACCTATGGCAACAATGGCAAATGTGACCTGGGCATATCATTAAAGTTAATAATAATACAGTTAAATCAGTATATTATTTCGCTGCTAAAAAGCACATTACTCGCAAGTCACACACACACTTTTGGGTACAAAGGTTAAATCCCCCAAATTTTACAGTACACACTGCTGACATTCATTAAAATACTGTAACAGCAAATCCCACAACATATGAGTGTGAATACCTAGACTTACACATACACATATATACATACACACACATGTATGCATGTACACACACAAGCACGCACACATGCACACACACATACATATGTGCGTACATACATACATATATACATACATACAAACATAAATACATACACACATACGTATGTAGCTACAGTATATACAAACACACACAGGCCCACGAATACACACATGCATACACACACGAATCTACGTAAATAAATATGCCCTGCTGCAGGTTTATATAGTGCACCATGTACTAAAACAGACTACTGCAAATGTCCTACTGGCTACACTTCATGTCTGCCACTGCATGATCAAGATAGAGTCTACATTCAAACCCATGCATTGACTTTAATTACATAGTATTCAGTAGGACATAAGACTCTTGACAATACATGGCACTCTCGTCTCAGATAACGCCCCATCACCTTCCTCCTGCAAGTTGTCCTGCACATATAGGGCCTCTATACAACATCCTTCATCTGCCTTGAGTAACAAACCGTCAAAAATATCATTTTACCTATCTCTGTGTAAGCTCCCTCTTTTCCTCCATGGTAAACAGCGCCATGTATTTCCTTCCTCCTATAACCACACGAATTCCATCCAGCGTGTACGAGATAGTCTGTTGGTGTGTGTGATCGCTACAGATCTCTGTAACATCACCCTTGATGAGTAGTGTGGTTTTGAATTTGAGAAGGTTACTATTGTCTGGACTAAAATACGCTTATCTCCTCGAAAGAAGGAAGTTCTTCACACATAGGGACAAAAAAATTGCCATTGCCACTCGTAACAAACCACGTAAAAAGCTTATTTTGAATTCACTCCGTTTTGAGTTTGGCCTATCTGTTTCATTTTCGTTTTTTGGGTCATTTAAGGACTGGAGATACAAGGCTGTGCCATGAGTAAACAAGAGCACTGACTACAGTTTCAAGTTTATGTGTCGAAAGTGATGAAACTGCCAGGAACGTTACAGTTCTAACTAATCATATAATATCGTACCTGTCGTCATGTGTGTGTATGTGTAATACAACATAACACTCAGCGGTCTTCACATATTTATCAACCTTTCAGGTGTTGAGAACCAGTGAAATCCATTCAGATCCATTTGGATAAATTGCATTTAGTTTGATTAAAACACAGTGAATAATGTAGTAGACTGACAAAGTTCAAAATAAAGGGAACTTCTTGCCATGCATCTTAATCAATTTGTCTGTTTAACCACTGCTGTCAGAAATCATGTAACCTACGACCTCTTCCATGAACAAAAGGGAATTTTCTTTTGCATACATGCAACATCCAACATCCACATGCTCAATTTTGGCCCATTAGGATTCCCCAAACACTTTAAGTGATTGACAAGCTGTACTAAGCTACAACAAGATTTCACACTTAAACATATACAGTATGGTAATATCAAATGACTTTTGAGCAACACAAACAACACTGCGAACTCTCCCATCATTGAGTTACTCCTTGTGAACAATTTAAGGTCAAGATTTTCTTCTAGAGAAGTTTTGGACCGCTGCTGATATTCCGACACACCTGACCTTTGACCTCCACCACACAGAATGGACATGTCTGTGGAACTACAGTATCAGGCAGACCATAATACAGACTTAACCTGAAAACACAACAAACAGATCAGTAATTACTAAACAGAGCTACTGCTGCATTGACCACATCATTAGTATGCAACACTGCAGACAGTTTTCTTTCAACGTGTCACGCGATTCAAACAATCGATAAACAGTCGTTCCCCTGAGATGCAGCTCTGATGGCCAGTTTCTAAAGGATACAATGCTTTTCTAAATGAGTTTAAACAAAAGATGCTCAACAAAGGAGGAAGCAGAGCGGACTAATTTGTGGAGCGTATTTTGCGACCATGGCATACAGACTATAACTCGCTACAGCATGCTATTAATAGGTACAAACATAGAAATAGGTAAACCAGAATGATGTAAGACTAACTACTCGCACACTGAACAAATGAAGTTGAACAACAGCCGGAAAATTGTTCCTTTGAGATCTAACTACATCTTTGGCGAAAAGAGACATGTAACCATTTCATTTCTTTTTTTTTAAACCAACCTGATACTATTCAGGAAAAATTGCTTCCAAGGTTTAAGAGTTATGCTATCCTAAATTTTCTGTTGGATTTGTGTTACACTGTTTCATGAGAACAGCTTTTGCCTAACAAGAGTTTGGGCTTCACTTATTGTTAATTGATGTCGTTATGGTTAGTCTATTCCTATGAGGAGATCAAACGGATTATCCTCTCACAATTAATATTTATGAATAATCATTACCTCAGCTGTGGACATAGGACTGTTGGGCATACTGGGAGTCTGAGAACCGTTTGGCAACCTGGATGGTGAATGGGTGACAGGACTTTGTGTCATATGAGGCGACATATTCTGGGCTTGTTGAGAGGTCGACAGGTACTGCTCAACTTGCTTCTTCCTTTTCTCTTCTATGTAGTACCTTGTGGGATTCTGCAGCTGAGTGCTGACCTGAAAAATATATCACAATAACAGACAAATGATGACATTAATAATCATGCTACCAAAATAGAATAACTAATAATGTCATGTACACATTGGAATTCCCACAACCTACTGGTGTGGGATATTCACAAGTCACAATACTTATCCCATTTCATAGAGATTCAAAGTATTACAAAAGAAACAAATTCATTCACAGGCACTTTCCCGGTGATTAGGAGTGCAGTTGTTGTGCTGGAAACATAAGTGAAGAGTGACGTAAATACTAACCTTTCACTTCATTTTCATTTTTCACGTTTTGTTTCTCTTTTTCAACCGATCCATCTTTTCTACCAAACCGACAAATTCTTGCACAATATCACAAAAACTTCATGGCCCCAAAACTTAACCTCTTCTTTTGGGGGTTTATTTCAGTTTTTGATTCACTTAAGCCAGAGTAAAAGTTTTCCATTTAAATACACCCCAACACTGTGATGATGTCATAAGGATACATCCATGACATGGAAACAATTAAGGTGGCAGTAAAGGCTACACAGTTTCATTGACACAGTGTCTTGATATCCTAAGAGACATGACGTACCTCAATGAGGGGTAATTGCTGTATACAGTTGTTGATGTAGTGTTGATGTGATATGACATTTTCAAAAACGATATCGGGAGCACTTTTCCCTCAATTGCCAAACAATATCACGACATCAAAGGGATAAGTTGGAACCAAAGCAGACCTGAATAAATATGTGTAGTAAGATGGATTTTTACAGAAGCCCTATTGTACAACCTGAGTATACAGAAACCTGAATTCTGACATCACACTTTATTTTCATGTGTATCAATTTAGTTCAAGTTTTATACAACCTTCAGGTCTGAATTCTAGTTTCCTTACATTATTTACTGTAGTATGCCATTCAAATCTGTTCTATTACATATTTTTTCTTCCTCAAATGTACAAACGATATCGTTTGGGTCATTTCACAAACGACGTCAGTAGCTAAGTCTCAAAACGATATCGTTTTCAGATACCACAATATCAGTACAACACTAGTTGTTGATACATGAATGGCACCTCTTTGAACCTCTAGGAATTTCCCTTTAGAGTGAACCAACTAGTAATAGTACTCCACCAGATCTCTGATGGTATTTCAATACATCATATACAAGACTGAAGCATGCATGTACTGTTCTTGCTAATATCAACAAATCGTTAAGGAAGTCTGCCTGACCATTTCTGAGAATCAATCCTTCTGCGTCGATTCTGCGTTCTGTAATTACATTTGAGCATACAGCAACATACATAGCAAGACGATGTATGGTATGTCCCTGTTCGTATCAACATATTTTTTTTCTTTTTTAATACTACGTCTCATCTTCAATGCTGATACTTTGAATGAGGATGTGAACTGTGTCAACCAATTGGGGACTGGATAGCAATAGCAATGTTATAATACACACACTCTATCTCTCTTAGCCTCTACAGATAGCTCAGTACAGATTTCCTGTAATCAGTCCACCCACAGGCGTCTCTGACGTACACCGGCGTGGAATGTCAAGGGAGGCTCTCTGTTATGACGCAGATCTAATCGATGACGAGGCATGATTCTTAAATAACCGACTAATGCTCAACCTCGGAGAGTATGAGATGGCAGGTGGCCAAGTGTTTCGAGTAGATGTAAAACAAGCACCATCCTCTCCCGTTGCACACATGCACCTACATTCTACGCACTGTTGCAACTCGTTGTAAAAGATACATCACCTTGGCAGATAAAATAATCCTTTACTTAAACGAGATTATGCTCACATCCAAAATAGAAAAACGGAATGGTTAAGTGAAGGAAGAGGGTGGGAGGGCAGGCTGAAAGAGAAAATCTGACAGCTTCAACCCCCCAGATATCTTTCTGTGTACCTCTGATAAACAATCCTAACAGAACTTGCCCATCTACAGAAGGGCAACGTGAATGTTGACTTACAAGTTGTGATAACTCACGTACTTGTCACACATGTGCAAATACTGGCAACTTTCATTGTACGTGAAATCCTTATCAATATCCTGATTCACTATAAAGGTGAGTTCAATAGTCGACGAACTCACACGTTTTACAGCAATTGCAATATTTTATTGGAAAAAAATAATCAAAATTTAACCACACAAGGGGAACTCTATGATGAAGGAACTAAAATTAACTGCAGTTAACTGCCAGCCTGTTTATTCTGACTGAAGTGTGACGATCTGATTTCCTCCCACACACAAAAGATAGAGGAAGTTATCAGTGTCGTGGAAATTCACGGACAAAATTCAAGGCATGAACAGTTGCTTGGACAGGTTGTTGCAACAAAATCCCAACTTTAGTGACTCTGCAAGTGATTGAAACCTGTGCCAGACACACCATGACACAGGCTGGCAGTTAAATGTATTACAAACCAATAGTTAGCTTTTTGTACAGTCTGCAGGTTTGTGAGGAACTCTGTGTTTCTCCCTGATAGGTCCACAGTTTCTCTAAATATTTGCCAATTACTACATGCACTTGTAAGATTAGATGATGAATGACCTTGACATTGGGTCAAAGGGTCAACACTAACAGCAGCATTAACAAACAGTATCTTTATTTGATCAAACTTACCAGAGGATTAATGACACAAAAAAAAAAACCCCAAAAAACCCCAAAAATGACACAGCATTGTGATTGACATTGTTTACGGGATTATGAAATGTGTGGGCCCCCGGACCCCTGAAACGAAATTTAAAACTTCACATTTCAAAGAAAATCACAAATTTAACGTTGAGCTAGTTCAACACACGCTGCTTAAAACAGATTGTCACATACAAATACAGATCAAAATCTGACAGGGAAACATCCAGAAATTTGACCCTCCTTGAACTGTATAATGTCATGCAGCCGAAATATTGCACAATAATATGGCCAAAATATTGCACAATGACAAAGGCACTGTACCTTTACCAAGAGCCATAAAAGATAACTGGTGCACACTGGGGCTCAGGTTATGCTAACATGTTGTTGCATCTAACTGTTGAATTTGGATCCAAAATGAAATCAGCAAAAATAAAGCTCAATACCACTTACATCATATGAATTAATCACAGATATCGAGTGATGAGTAAAGTACATCAAGTCATATTCTTAGTTGTTTTTTCCTTGCTTTGGAAAAAAAAATATCAGATCTATAAAAAATCTTTGCAGCATTTACAGTGTATTCCATCAAATTAGGGTAAACAGTAGCAAAAAGGAAGGAGAAAGCTTTTGATAACATACCACAGGGATAATTTTGCACTATAATCTGGTTGTAATCTATTTACCATAAACATAACCAGGCTGCGTATGAAGTAAGCAACGTACTGGTCTTTTCCATAGTAACATTTCCTTTTAACACATACTGGTCACAAAAATCTGAAGACAACCTTGAGCCTAAATGTTGGCAGGTTGCCAGGTGAGCTTTGGGTACTGTTGGTGTGAGTGACTTTCCAACCTGGTCTAAATTCAGGAGACAGGAGCTGAGGCTTATCACAGCATGAAAATACCTCACTGATGTCATGAACCTACTGTTTGTACTACATGTACAACGCAGATTTCAAATCAAAACAAGACACAGTTTTGGCACACGCTACTGTAAATATTCTTGATTACATCTCTAAATAGATCGGAGGAGGCCAAGGGGAGACGAGTTCCTACTCAACCTTTTGACTCTGGTTAAGTGTAAGTGTAGTCTTGATTAACATCATTTGTACATCCTCAACCATCACCAATCTAATTAATTCAAGGTAGATCTGGATATGAGAACGGTTGTCCCTTGAGTTGACGAAATTTGAATAGTACTGTATCTATGGTAAAGTTCTTTGGTTCAACTTTTATTTTATTGATACCTGTATCCATCTCTCTCGCCCTCTATGCCCTTCCAAAACTCACATGTAAAGAAGGATTTTCTTGAGTTTTATCAGTCTCAGAAATTAGAGCCAAGTAAATCCTGAATCCTATGATTTGAGGCACACGGACACCCGACGGAAATTTGGCACCTGTCATTAACACTGGCACTTTGCCAGTACCTCACTTTATACTGTACAATGGAGTCCGCATAGAGGGATCTCAAACTAGTGTAATACGTGTAAGCGCTTAACTTCTCATTGGATCCCCACACCTCCCCGGTGTGGGTATTCACGAGTGACTATACTTACCCCTTGCCTCACCAATGCATACATTTGACCCATCCTCAAATTGTCCTCAAAACTAATTCTAACACCTCGTCCTCTCAGACCTGGCACGTCCTTGTTTGCCTATAATGTGAATTCTTGAATTTCGTCATACCATGTTCTTCAAATTTAAAATATCAATATAACAGATAACAACCACTATTGACCTTAAGAATTATTTACTGCTGCTGCTTGCTTTATGAAGGAACCAGAAAGCAACTTTGGAACTGGGGGACATCAATGAGACTGAACCAAACAGTGACTTGATATTGGTTATCAACCAGTCTCTCAGTCCTCTCCATACATACCGCACATCATTACACAAAAGAGAGCTACAGTACTGCCACTGTAAAGTGGCAGTAGCCTCCAATTTTATGCTATAAATGTGAGCCAAATCATTTGTTTTTCATGTAAAGTAATTTTTTTTCCACTGTAAAGAAACTTTGTAGGAGTTTAGGTGTTGTTTTAAGTAGAAATTGGGATTTATTAACTGTGGTTTATTTGCAGAGATTTTGGAGTCACATTACAAGTGAACTGTGCCAGTCTTGTCATAGGAGGCATAAAACTCACAATCTATTACAAAAAACAGGGGTATTTACCAGAATTGTAGTAACTTGTGACATGAAATCAGTCAGGGGAACCCAGACGGTGAAGCAAAATGGCGGAGAATAGTGCAGATTTAATTTTTAAAGTCCATTTGTTATGCTGAGACAGGTACGTGAGGTGCGACGCAAATTGAACAAGCGCTTTAATATTGGGCAGTACATAGAGAGCCAACAGTGTATAATATTCATCTTAACAATATTAGATCAAATTGTCAAACTAAGTTACTACTATTAAATTTATGAGACTTTTATTATTTTCATTAGTTTGTTTTAGTGCATTTTACAACTGTTTATGTAGTAATACTAATGAATGCCTGCAAATAAAAATGGTAATCACTGATGCACGGATGGAATTTTCTTGGTTTTGAGAAGTTTCAGGTTTCATTGGACTCTTTTATTCATTGCACGTAGTAAATTGAATTATTGCATTGTTTTCTCTGACAAATTGTGAAAAACCTTAGAAGCCAGAACTTCACTGGATTGACACAGCAGCATGGTTGCATGGAACTGCAAGGAATTGTCATTTCTGGTCGCAGACATACTGCATGAGTTGCGGTAATTTTGACCTCTTTGACCTGAAAAGTTTGCTCTATGTTGTTCTGTTTAAAATACACTGACAAATCCGGCCTGCAAATACCAGCCACATAATACTGACTTTAGACTCTTCATCCTTAAGGCGTAAACTGAGAAATAAGCATATGGTACCCTACAAGGGTTCTCCTGCTATTTGCAATGTATCTGTGGCCAGAGGCATTTGGAGTGGTGCTAGCTGCAGACTTTGTAAACTGGATAACAGACCATGGGTACCAGATGCATGAGAGTCCACTACACTGTATTCATGGGTACATTTGTGTTCTAAATACTCCTGCACTTTAATTGCGAAAATACATCAAACTGGTTTGATCTGAATACAATGGCAACACTTTAAGGCACAAAAAAAAATGTTTCGACCTATAAAAGAAAAGGATTTAACTTTCAATTCAAGCAAAGGCACTACTGAATGATGGCATTTCGATACTTACATAATCATGGTAGTCATTATGCACGGGCGCAGGATAGCCATGGTGGTGGTAGTACGGCATCATGACGGCCAACCCTCCATACATGTTACTAGTTAGCGTATTAGTGAACCCAACCAGAGGAAAACAATGACACAATATTTCGATCAACTTTCCTTCGAATTTTCTGGGTACAATTCAACGGCAGATTTCCGACTCTATCTCAGGTAAGGGACCAGCCCTTATTTTTGATCCGACCCTAGCTACCAGCGCCAGGGGAAATGCAAATACCTCAGTTGAGATCCAGCTCAAACTGAATTCTATATGATCTGTGGCGTTTACATTTCATTTAACGTGCACGCTATGGCGCCCCTCCCCTTAGACGGAATAATTACTCACTACCTGTCTCGGACAATTTTGGACGAGGGATCGTACAAAGTGTTTTACTACGATACTAATTTGACTTCCTGTGGAAGGGAACGTCTCAGTGGTTATCGACACTCCTGCACATTTTCAGTTTGTTTTGAAGAGTGAAAGCGAAGAGCAGAGAGTTCAAACCGAAAGCAATTACACTCTGCTGCCATCATTTAAATAATGAAGTGATGCCACAGGGTAGACAATGAAACACAACTTGCGACATGATAAATTAAAGGAGTATAGGCAGTTGTGATGTACTACATTTAACATTTACTATTTCCACTTTCTTCTTTCAAATCGGGTTATCTCCTTAAAAGATTTGTGACAAGAATGATCTGCCAATCACAAATTCAGTCGGAAAGTACACCAGTAGCAACAAGAAACTGTCATTTTTTTAAAAATTTCAGATGCTGATGCCCCACAGCCAATATTCATGAGTGAGTGTTTTATGCCTCCCCCCAGCTTGATTGGGGAATGCTGTTGTTTCAAGGTCATAAATGCTTACCTGAACTCTGAACAGTAAACATTACGATAACCTCTAACCGAACAACGATCCTTTTCCTTTATCATATCACATTATATTGCACCTGAAAAGGTGTGTAAAAGCCTAAGTAAAATAACGTTTCAACTTTTTTATCCTGTTGTATCGATCCTGGTGTGAGAGGGCCTTAATGAAAAGTGTGGTTTCTGTGACTATTGATAAGTACATCAACCAGAGTAAAAGAGGGTAAAATGTTTCACACGTTACCATACTTAGTAAGGAGGATCATGCAGCTGTCTTGCAAGGGGGAGGCGGAGGAATGAGACAATGTCAGGGGCGGCACCAAGGGGGGCATGGGGAGGGAGCAAATGCCCCCAGTAAGACCCTTTTCTCCCAATTGCCCCCCCCCCCTAACTCAGCTCCTGAAGTATAGTGTCCTTTCAGGAGTTTTCAAGGCAAAATAATTCACAAATAATTTTCCTCCCTGTCTGAATCCTTCCCAAACTTTTCTAAGTAATTAATTCTTACTGCAGTTGTGAACACATCCCTCTAATATATTATGTACTACCTGGTATGCACGATGTATAAACTTCAAGTGTAACAGATACATATGTATAAATTTATCCCTGTTAATAAACTGTACATATTGCATTCACCTTTCTGTTTTAAGAAAAGTGTAAAAAGTGTCAAGAGCTTACTAATAAGTAGCTTTTAAACACATTGTCGCTTTTCAACTTTTCATGTTGTCAGCTAAGAAGAGTAATAGCCAAATAAGCCTAGCTTGCATTAAAATCATTTGGAATCTTTGCTTTGGATGATGCATTATGGACCAACATACACCTATCCTCAGACTTAATTTTTTTCCAAGAGATTTGCTAAAACCTCAGAGCTTCCACGGGGTTTGCCCCCTGAACCCCCACCGGGGCTTTGCCACTGGACCCCACCAGGGGCCCTAAGGTGGGCCCCTGGACCCCAACCGGTGAATCTCGCGTTTCCTGCTGGATTTGGCGATGCAAGCAAAAATTTTCTGCCCCCCAACGTTTTCTTTTGCTCTCCATTTGCCCCCCCCCCCCACTTTTAAAATCCTGGTGCCACCACTGGGCAAATGTGATATGAAGGAAGTTTGTTACCTTGGCCATTCACACAGGATGCAATGCATTGCTAAACAATAAACCAAAATAACATACAGGTGGGAAAATAAATTATCGCCATCAATTTAAGGATTTCAAGAAACTGAAAGTGACTGGTAAGTATGCCTCATAATAAATAACCTATTAACTCACTCCAGTGATGTAACAGCCTAATCTACCATTCTGTGTAAGTATTGAAAGGAATTACCATTATGCATGAATACTAACATAAAACTTGCTGAACAATGCATTGAAGGTTTACCACATTGTTGTAACAACCTAGAAATGCACAGGGTTATGCCAGCACAAATTCATTGCATCATTGATGATATGCGACCCAACTGGTATGATATGCCTACATAGCGATTGCAATGCACAATACGCTGTTGTCATGCATGACATTATTGAATACTGAGTGAACAACGTTCAACAACTATTACAACGAATAACTAGGTGCTTGCAGCACAAGTACAGTACAAAGACTAGTACTGGCTAGTAAGAAGCCACTCTGGCACAATTCCAGGAACATTGTACAGCATATGAATAGAAGCTAAATACCAAACAACAAGCACTCATGCTCCCCTAAGAGGTACCATTGCTATGGGAGAGGATGAGTTAAAACTTTTGAGACTCGAGAAATGAAACTATTCAGGAGGATTTTATTTTCCTTCCTGCACAGTTAACCAGGATGAAAAGTCTCAATTTTTGAGGTCTATTCAACAGAACTGGAGAGCTTTACTAGGAACAATTAAGCTCACATTCCAGGAAGATACTGAAGGACTGTGCACCGTAGTGGGCGTTTGTAAAATTGAAACAGACATTTCTGAATGCTTCCTAGAAATGAACGCTTAGCGTAGATACATCTGAAAGCAATACCAATGTTCAGAAACAAAAAGGAATGGAACTTTTTCCCTGTACAGTGGGTCCCACACTTACATACTTCCAGGCTGATCCGGGAGAAATGCAAGACTCTTCTAAGTACAGAAAAAGTGATTGGTTCTTCAAACTTACTGCGGTGTTTGTCCACCAAACGGAATGATTCTAATGTCATTCAAAACAATCTCAGACCACTTTGTGTTCTGTTGGGATAAAACTTCTGATGTAAGTTACAAAACCATGTGTTCCTAACAGTATTTGAAACTTCAAAGTTGTCAGACAATGCTTCCACCTTGAGAGAGTAAGGGTTATGTCTTGTATTCATGTTGCCACTTTTCCATAAATAAATTCAGATTCAGTCACAAATATAAGATGTCAAAAGAAACATACTTAATAGCTCTTGTAAGTGCTGCGGGCAAAAAAGGAGATTGCTTCACAAATGTCAAAGTAAATGACCATTTTGAAGGGTTATCAGGGATGTTTTGGGGCTGATTTTGGGTCAAGTTTTCATGAGACAGGCAGACTTCAATAAATAGGAGGAGCAGCAAACTACACCAGGGTATATGACAGTTCATGCAGTCTAAAAATTGACCACAATTTACTGGTGGGGGTATTCAAGAATGACAATACTTACCCCATGCTTCACTAATGCATGAAGTATGACCTAGCTCAAAGTGCAATCGAAATCTATTCTGACACCGTGCCCTCTAAGCCTAGGCCTTCATTTGGCTTTGAGCTAGGTCAGACTTAATGCATTAGTGGAGCAAGGGGTGAGTGTATGTCTATGATGTAAATTTAAACAATTTCATCTGGTTGTCTTTCTGCTTATTGTTCTTTACAAAAGTAATTATCCAACTAACATTTTAGGTCAATAATAGAATTTATTCTCCAGGTCGTTACGCAATCAATAGACTTCTGTGTATTGTGCTATTTACGACACAAATTTTAGTTAAATTGTGTTAGATATTCTTAACACAATATGACTATGGTTGTAGCATCAATGGGCTTTGTTTTCGGAAGAACAACATTGTACGACAAAATTTTGGTCGTAACATCACATAACCTACTTAGTTTGGATATTTACAACCAACAAAGCTACTGCACCCACCTCACAAATCACACAAACACTTTAGGTGGTAATTTGAGAAGGAGGTACTATAGATGCCACATTAGGGATTGGGAGCGACTTGGACTGTGTCAACGATTGCCATCCATGCCTGCACGACCGGAGAGAGGTGCATTGGTTATACAGAGACCAGTAAGTTCAAAGTGGGGTAAAAAAATAAATTTTAAGCCACTTGGATGCTAGGACACCCACTGAACTATATAACTGTCATGGAATAAGTTAACTTCACATTCTCTCTCTTTCTGCACACTGAATAAGGTTCCAAATTTCAATAATGGAGTTCACCATACCTGTAGTACTGTTCTTGGCACTTCTGGAATTGTCTTGAGGTTAGCAGTTGGAAGATCGATGGCAGTAGTTTTCGGTATGGCTCCATTTTTACTATTCGATGCCTGTTGCCTCTTCTCTTCCTCGAAGAGTTGCCTCCGCTGAAGCTCTTGTTTAAAGCTGGTCCTGGTTGTAGACATTCTGGTCAGCGGAGTAGCTGTGCTTGGTGTAACACTGTCAAAATACAAAATCGGTGACTGATTTAATGTTCAAAAAAAATTTTCTGTAAAGTTATGTCTGTTCTGTAATGCAGAGTCAACCTGTGTGTGCTGGACAAAACAATATTGAGATATGACATTCAGATTACTCATAATTTGTTGCAGTAATATAACTGCTAAGGTTATTCACATAGTTACTGTATACGGCACAACTGCTTGATTCTCTGAAAGGGACGGTTCAGTTATTTTATCTCAAATCAATATGGATTGTGTGATGGACAACACAGAATCTGAATGTCAATAGAAGTTCATTCTACATACTTGTAACGGTTGTCAATCATCCATGTGTTTTTCAGTAATTGCTATGTATTGTTTACAAGTGCTGTTTAGTGGCAACGACATTGCCCACGACTGTTTTCTGTTATTTAATTTATCTGCACAGAAATGCGGATTTGAGAGAGAGCCTTTCTTTAGACCATCAAGACAAAAGCTTCAAAGATAAAAGTCTCAGTTTTTGCAAGTTGCAAATACAGCACCAAATGAATGCAAGCCTCTAAGAGAGAAAGTGATCAGCGAAATGACTATTTCATTTATCACACTGTACAGTAGCTGGTTTCATCTAACAATAGTCATATGTTACCCCTGAGTGCATAACATGAACTAACTGTTTATAGTGTGTACTGTACAGTACACCTTTATTAAAGTATGTTTTGTCACTACACAAACTGATGTTCTCTTGCATCCTCTGGCCTTTGACTAAGACAGAGAAAGACCAATCTCCAAGGAATCGACAACATATACAGTACCACAAAACAAAATCCTGTGGATCGTTCCGTATCGATTATTGCATACCATAGTGCATTGACACAAATGTATGTTACATCTCTTGTCAGTTTCTTTCGCTCTGATTCTTACATTTCATTTTCTTTCTTCAAACCGGTGAAAGCAAAAGTGCCTGCCACTGCAATTCAATGGAAATGATTGCAAACATATATGGTCATTTTCACAATCAGTGGTGTAAAACTCAAAGTTGGTACTTTTTGTTTGCTAACTTGATGACGAATTGTCTGAAATCTTATAACTTTTGTTCTGTAATCATTCTGGATGGGGGCTACCTTGGTTAGCTTAATCAACCTTCTCTGTCACTCTATTCAGTTACAGTGACAATAGATATGGTGGAAATATGCTACTTTTGCTGTATACACACACGTACAACATTTTTGTAAGAGCTGGTACTTTCCTGTGGTAATAAATTCAAAGTTCTTTCTTGGCTGTTTCATTAAATGTTAGATCAAACTTAATAGCCACTGCATTCACCTGGTATCCTATCTTTTCCTTTTTGATAGACCAGATAATTGAACTTAGCGTTTCGGAGGTGACATTTTCCGTTAACAACTAGTACCTATTGATAATTGCAGGTGGTGCAATACTACTCTGTAATTTTTTTCCTTTCATGTTCACATTATTAGAACAACTAGTTTGGCTAAAAGTTGGGACTCATACATTTTGTGATTCACAACTTTAATTGTACTTCAGGTGAATGTTAAATCCATTGTTAACTTTTCCGTTAACTTTTTCGTCACCTCCGAAACAAATGAAATGGTCTCTAAGTTCTGAACCATCAATAATATGTTGTCTTTGTGCAAATCAAAATGAAGCCTATCACCAAACATAATACTGAAAATAAAATTGAGGCAATACATTTTGTTATTCAACTTTTTGGGAGGTTCTTATTTTTCCGTTAACACTTGTCACCTCCGAAACACTTTGTCACCTCCGAAACAGGTAAGATGTAATAAGTGATTTTTTTTCAACTTTTTTAGGCTTTTCCTGCCCCAACACTATATAGCAGTAACATACTATTAGTACATTAAACAACAAAATGATTGCTAGCTATATGCACTACAACATGGCCATGTCTATAACGAGAAGGAAGAATTTTGTGTTTCGGAGGTGACAAAACAATGTTAACAGCCTGTTTTCAACACTTTGATGCCCATGTGATCTAATCATACTTAGTGATGGATCGCTTTCTTTTGAAAAGCAATGTAAGAGACTGCAAAGTGCATTTGCCAAGCTCTAAAATGCACGATAGGTAAAAACCAGCTTATTTTTTGTTTATGTAGTCCGTTTTGTACTCTGAAACAGGGTATGTATTTGCGCATAACCGATTGTCACATAGGAGTACGGTGGAATCATGTACTTTCCTATTGATAAAAATTATCTCCAGAATTTTTGGTGACACCAGAAAACATGTTCAATCTAATATTGGACAGATATTTCCCACTTTTGCATACTTTGCCTATGCTCTTTGCTATTGTTTCGGAGGTGACATGAAGTGTTTACATACAGGCTACTGATTTGTCAGAAGTTTAACCCAACACAAGCTAAACCTAGTGCAGCTCTTGTTGGTGCTATTGAGATACTACATTAGTAGTAGTCAGTCACACTGTCCTGGAGACTGCTCCAATTGGTGGTCTCTGATTGGCTGATCAACTCTTGAGGCTATTTCTAGAAATCTTATGTTAATGTGCTGAGTATGGCATGGAACTGAACCACACTTATTATAGCCAAATTTTGCTCGAAGTTATTGCGTATAGATCTGTTGTTTTGAGGAGTTGTGGTTTTAAAGAGGCAATCAGTGTTTGTTCTTAGAGAAAATCGGCCATCTTACCTCACAGTAAGGCTACTAGACCTCGAAAATTACTAAAAAGTACAAAATTTGCGACAAAAATTACCAATATCCTCCCAAAAATGATGAAAAAGATGAAAAAGAATAGGGCAATTTGTAGCAAATCGTTTCAACGTGCTAGAACCGAGAGCCGAAAGCACCTAATAAATATTCATTACTTACAACAGGACCTTTCACCTTTACCATACCGAACTTAACCAGGCTCAACTGTAAACAATTTAAGACACACAAGTGACACATGATATTACCTGCACAGTACCATGATCGAACTTTGTCAAACTTCGACAGTAGTTGTCTTTGCTACATTTCAATTGAGTTTGCAATGTTTCACTTTTAGAGATAGGAATAGTGAAGGCGTGAACCATTGGCTATAGCATTGGTAAGTTGTAAGTTAGAACAGGTGAGTCAATTGCCTGATTAGATTAGGCCCAAGTCTCTTAAGTTCATTTCTTTGATTCAACAAAGATACAAAAGTTGTGTATTATTGTTAATCTCCATTCAGGCTGTCTCTTGATGGTCAGTTTGCTAATATAGGTTTGCCTATGATAGCTTGTTAGGCTGCATTTTGAAATTTGTCTAGACTAGGCCTGGATTTTCTTTGGGTATCGTTGTGGCAAATAATGCCCAGCCTATTTGAAAGCCTAACGAGTAACGTTAGGTGACTTACATAGGTCTAGTGTCGAAAAATTAGCCTAAGTCTAGGCTGTCCGCGTCAGCAAACCACTACCCAAAACAACTTGAATACTAAGGGTGGACCAGCCTTCAAATTACGCACGAACGAGCAATATTCATCGCTTTTATTATTCAAGTTTTAAAGAAATTCACATTTCCGCAACAGACACAACACACTTTGTGTATCTCGCCTAACAAACAAAAACAATGAACACTACAGACTACAGTGCAGTACACCCTACAGTGGAGTAACGTGTAGTTTTACCGCAACTTCAGTTGGCGAATTCTTTAACTCTGTTTGGTATTGCGCAATGCTGATGCAGAGTGTCCTGGTTGGTTGTATTCAAATAAAAAGCAGTTGAATTATGTATAAGAGTCGCCCCAGTACGTAGTAGTTGGTTATATGTAAAAATAGGCGACATTAACGGACGATCACACAAAAATGGTACAATTTCTTGAAATTAGGCGAATTTCGGTGTGAAAGTTTCGTGGAAGCTGTAATTTGTGTCTAACAAGGGAATCGAATGGGAATATCTCAGTTTGCTTGAAAATGGTAAATTGTAATCCACAAACACTGATTGCCCCTTTAGCCAGGGATTTGCCCCTGTTTTAACTGGATACACAGCCTGAGCTCATGCTGTATACACAAGTACAATAGCTGTAAGGAAAGGTTTTCTGTTTTATGATAACCAAGCCCTGTACACAGTAGAGCTGCACTGACAACTTGGAAATCTGTGGCTGTCTTCACTCCATCTAGTTGTGACAGAAGACCTGATGATTTTTTGACTGAATTACCAGGTAAATATTCCTTGGTACCAGTAAATATCTAACACTGTACATAGAATCATGCATCTTACTTAGTAAGTCCAGTCCAGTACTACTGTATGCCTAAATCGCATATTCATCACAGAGGCATTAAAGCTTGAAGTGCGGTGCCATAGGACATAGTCACATAAGATACACCATCTCGATGCAACTCCCTCATACAGTGGTATAGGCTGCTTACACCTTAAAGCTAGTAAGCAGTTGACCCAACTGTATTTTGAAACATCAGCTAAATTATAAAAATCTTCTCTTATTTCCCTGGCCTTTTTGTACTTTCCTTATGTTAGGAACGCACAGTGTAGATATTGCGAACTTGAAGGAACACCAAATCCGTCGCTGCACCTGAATTTAAAAAAGTCAGTAACAAAAATACTGTCATATGATTAGAAAGAGCCATACATGACTTGGAATACTGGCACACACTAATTGAAATTAGGGTGACTGCCTTTTAGGCCTAAATAAGTTTCCTTCATCGCAGCATTACATTATGTCTTTCTGTCCCCAAATGTCTGTATTTTAACTTTTTAGAACATCTGTAAAAATCACTGTGGTCTTGCTGTTATTTGTTGATGTGACCTACATGATCAAACAGGTCTAACTTACTGTGTGGCTTTTACAGTTGATGTTTTCTCTTACCTGGAGAATAGAACTTATATCAAAACATTTTTAACCTACCTCTTCTCATTGTTTACTATCGAAGGTTATTCAAGACTTTGGCAAAAGTAAATTATGGGCAGGACCAAGAGAGATACTCATCGAATTGTGAAACTTTTTTCACCTATCAAAAGTGCTACATCTGATGGGCCATCAAGGTCAACTGTTTGGAGATCTATTGCTGAGAGCTGAAAATCCTGGAAGATTTGAAAAACTGAGAAAGCGGGACAGAGATCATAGGAAAAAGCAATATTATCTTGACCACAGCAATAATAGCGGAGATGGAAGGCACAAGAGAAAAGTGGCAAAAGAGAAGAATACAATTAGACAGCGCCAGTGTAGAGCACGGCGGAAGGCAGCAGCAGATGCAGAAGTTGGTGCTCTTGACAAGACCAAGGAGAAGAGATCAAGAAAGGAATACATGCAAGAATACATGAGGAAGCAAAGACAGAATCTTTCACGACAAAAGAAGCAGGCTCTGAAATCTAAAGACAAGCAACGTAAAAGGAAACTACCAGTAGGTCCGCAGCTAACTTCCACACCAAATAAGCAAGTAGCAGTGGCTATACCAGAGCAGGCAGACACAGGAAGGTGAAGCAACTGCAACCAAACATGCCTGGAAGCCCTCTTAAGTTTGCTGATATAATGGAATCCCTAGTGGACAGTTGCACACCTAGGAAAAAAAAGATCTTAACGGGAAGGGGCCTTCTGATGTCAAAAGAGATGAGAAGGAAGAACATGCTACTGCATAGCCTTGGAGAAGAGACCAGGAGGTTATCAAGAAACTGCAGCCAAGATGGAAGTGTTGCAACAGGTGTCGTCAGGAGAAGCTTGAACCATTGCATTGCTAACATCATCCGCAAAAAATACAGACAGAATTTCATGGAGTTATGCTTCAAACCAGTTGGGAGTTCACTGGAGGCCAAAGAGGAATTGCATGATGACAGTTGAAAATGCAAGACCATCAATTCCAGTTCAATATCATGAAATTTGTTTAAGCATTTACTCAGCATTTTCCCGAACTGTTTTCCTACTGCACAGTTGTCAATATATGAAATACAAAGTAGTTTGTTGTTCAGAATTACTGTTTATGAAATAACCTAGTTACATGTGTACACATATATTTCACCCTTGTTAACAACAAGCGTCACCTCCGAAACAAATCAACTAGAGGCTGAAGAGCATGTACATGTGTGTGTGTAAAGTGCTCTACATAATAAGTATATCCACTACTAGTCCAGTGGATTGATATATAGGGAAATAGTTGTCTATGGTGAAATATGCAAGATAACCTAACAATACTTTGTTTAAAGATGAATTATATTTGATGAGAATTGTAAAACAGGACAAGTATTCGCAAGAACAAGAGCCAATGCAGAGTATTCTCTTAGATTACTGTACATACATAATTCAGAACTGCAAACTGAAGACTTTTGCTATCAAAGATTAACAAACAAAGATAATTTGACAAGACATTAGCTATTCCACAGTAAATGACATACTGTACTGTATGTTTATCCTAAGATCAAAGAAGCCTTGATGGCTTGTGGCGACATCACTTATTACCTCCGAGACAACTAAAGCAATAGTTGAAAAGTGTTTGTAAAATAAAAAAGAAATGGGCAAAAGCCATATTGTAAACTTGTATTGCTTTTGGCCACCTTTCAATTCATACTCAATTTAACTAACTCATATATTTTTATTTTCTCCTCTAGTTTTAGTGAGAACAAAAAGTACATGTGCTGTTTCATAAATCGATGACATTTCATTCATGCTGAACATTCATGTATTTTGCTCATTGATGGGAGTGTTTTGTGTTATTCATGTTGAAATTTCATTAAATGTATTCTGAAAAAGGAAAATCAATGTTTGTGTATGATTTTTGCAGTTATAGCTATGGAAGTAATGTGTTAACATGATACGTCACCTCCGAAACACACATAAAATGTTAACGTCACCTCCGAAACGTTTACAAGCTAAAATTCCAAATTCCGCAAACAAGGACCAATCTTTTTGGAATTTGTTTTAGCTAATGACCATCAATGAGGACTTTTTATACAAGCTGTTTCACTTGGCCAGTCACCTAAGGAAACATTGTAAAAAAGAACAATTTAAGGTAAATATGCATATTTTTCTGAAATTTAAAAAAAAAACAGTTATAGCAGCAAATTCATAAAGGAGTGCACCCATTTTTTTTTTAATTTTTGAAGTATAATCCCTCTACTAATATTTAGAATTTATTTCACAAAGACCAGTGTTACAATTGTTTGAGAGTGATTTCCTTTTGTAAAATATGTTTTTCTTACAAATTTCACCCATAGGATGAGGCCATCACCAAAATACACCCAAATTAAAAATCATTAAGCTCCAAAAACTACAGTACACAAAAAATTGGATGTTTCCTCTTATGAAATTGATAAAAACTCACATGAATGAGATGTTTGAAATTTTGGCCTCCAGTATACAAAAGTTACACCACTGATTGTGAAAATGACCATATCACACGAAAAAAGAAGAAATGATAGTGTTTGAACACTGCTGAGTTGCATGTATGTGCAGTAGTCTCAAACATGGAGGCAACAGTGTGAGCATTCAACACTATGCCAGAGAACAAATCCGGATTCTACGGCAGGGTGAGATTGTATGCAAAGTAACAAACTACGAAAGGTCAGAACTGAGAACGCAACCAAACTAGCAACCTCAGGAAGTTGTTGTGCAACGTTAATGCAATGATGTACGATTAGCCCTAGTAACCAAGTGCTCTAATCTGTATAACTTCAGTAACACCGAATACAACATATTGGTAGAAGGGCAGAAAGAAAAACTATCAACCACTAGCATTAACTTCCTTTAAGATACATCATTATCTGGTTTCTCCCACTCAAGTATGAAATTGCAACAGTGGTGCAGTACATGTTCTTGCATATTTCAACATCTCCTGGTATGACAACTGAGCAAAAACATGAATATTACAGAGTTCTGTCAGTTAATTCATCAGGTTCTTGTCAATCTTGTACAGCTGCATCTCGCGTAATTTGACTTCGTAAGAATCCTTACCAACCGTTGAAAAAAAAACATTGAAATTTTGAAGAACCAATTTCCCATCCAAAAGGTAAATTCCAGATCAAAGTTGTGAAAAGATATGAAAAAGATCATAGTGATGGTAAACAATTAAGAAGGTTGCAAACAAGTGCAGAGTGACTTCACTGCTAGACCAAGAGGCTGCTTGAGAATAAGAGAAGAATGGTAACTGGATATGCAAACACACACAACTGCCAATTGCAAGACATAATCAATACGCCAAGGGCATAGGTTACTTGAGGTGAGGAAGTACGAGCTGTAAATAGCTAATTACTTTCTAAGATACATGTCTTGCTATTCCCCATCCATCAGCATGAAATGACCTCGCTGTTCATAAAAGAATGAAGGACAGGGTCAAAAAAAATCCTCCGCAGACTTCTTTGCACTGCACATGAAGGTACAGTAAAACAATAAATATTAGCAGAACTCATGCAGAAATTAAAGCCCTCTCAGAATGGCGATAACTGACTCAAAAGGTTTCTATATGCCTCACAAAGTTGGAAGTGTTTCGTATGGTAGCGCAGAAATCCATGTTTACAAAAGAGGAAGCGATTTTTCATGCAAATAGAAAAAGTCCTCAACTTTAAGGGTAAAATTAATCTTCTGGTTGAGGATCTGCAAGTGTGTAAGCTTAAATTTATGCTATGTACTAAAAAAGAGTGACTACTAGGCAAACCTTACTGTGCACTGACCTGCACTACACCATACACTGGTACTTGGCTCAGTAAATTTGTACCATACACTGAGTACAGTATACAATACTACTTCCAAGTACACAACATTTACACTCAGGATAGCACAGGACATTATTACACTGCACAGCTATGCCATCCTTAGGGCCAAGTCAGGTGGCAAAACTTCAGAACCAGGGAATGCTGGGATTAACCAGTTGAGTAATATGGGTATTGGGTACCCAGAACAGAACTCTGAATTTAGGCTTTGCCATCAATGAATGAAAACGCAAACATGATCCATACAATACTGTACGGAGTCTACAGTATATAGCCCTACACTCCTAGAGCTATCACAAACCTCAACAAAGCCATCTTTCTGTAACTACTGTAACCCTTGACTCTAAATATAAGACTGATTACTAATTATTGTTCTATAGCTTCTTTTTAAAAAAAAAAACATGAACTCTTTTACAAATAGTTGGCTGCTCCCTTTCAGATTCAATGAAATACATGCATTTGGTTATAGGCTATTTAGCTATATATCATATCACAACAGCATACCGTACTTGAAAATTTTTGGAACACTTCATAACTTCTGTTTCCACAAGACACTTTTACATATACCCACAAAATCTATGAAATACAGTTTCGTTTACATGACATTTGTGACATTTCATGGAAAATTTAAGTTTAAGGGCAATATCGATGAAACTTTTTGTGATCGAACTTTCACCATGTTGAAATTTGCTTTTCATCCTAAGCTACACTATACGCTACATTGTTCACATCAAATAGCACCACATGATTACAGTGCTGTAGAATCTTTGGTCTACAGCAACATGGAATTGCACAGAATGTAAGCTTTCTGATGACAGTAAGTCAGTATTTGACATGTCCTGCTTGGATATCCCCCCCCCCTTTTTTTCCCATAAAATCGAGGTCTACTCTTTCTTCTGACAATTCACTTTGAACACCGCATAATGCTACAGTTAGTATTTACATTTGTTTTGTAAACATCATCACATTGTATGCCAATCAGAGATCACGATAAAAATGAATTGCTGCTACTGATGAAACATGCAGTTGAGCAATATTTCTTTTTAAAAATACAGTAAGTACCCATTTTGTCCACTTGAGTTTCAGGTACCGGTACATTCTATTGGGTACCCGGATAACCAACTCACCCCTAGCCATCCTATACTGTTGAGGTATAGTTATCCCACTCACCCCGATTGGGCATTTAAGAGTGACAAAATTATGTCTACACACAACTATTGCACTTTGGAAAGTCGATGCTAGTTTACTTTGGTTTAAGGATGAAGGTAGACGTATTAAAGGTTACCAGTTGTTTCTATTGCATTAGTAAGGCATGCAATAGTAGTGGAGAAAAGTAAGTTTGGGGTGAAGTAAATATGCCACACAAAAGTTATTATACAGCTGCCTTGGTTTGTGCTGTAAATAGAGCTTCACCAATGAATGCTTGAGTACATACCCTCATTTCCTGCACTACTGTATCCTACTTCACACTTCGGTTCATATATTGTGCTCTTTACTGCAACTTTTTAGCTGTCATCAAGATGTCAGTGTAACATACATGTTGTATGCCTCAGAACTTGCTACACCATTCAGTTGCAGAAGAGGCCATATAAATTATGTTTTGATAACTCAAAAACTGATCATGGACAACCACTTGTATGTCATCTGGCCCTGTAACCAATAGCCTACCCTAATAAAAAGTGCACTCATCTCAGTCATAAACTTTTTGCTGATTGTGAAACCTGGTTTTATGTTCGCACAACAATTATGAAGAGAAGTGTGTCAGTCCAATTAAGTATCCTGTATATAACCACTGTGCAGTTCAATTAAGTATCCTGTATATAACCACTATGCAGTTCCATTAAGTATCCTGTATATAACCACTGTGTCCGTCCAATTAAGTATCCTGTATATAACCAGTGTGCAGTAAAATTAAGTATCCTCATTTAACCACTGTGTCAGTCCAATTAACTATTCTATATATAACCACTGTGCACTTAACTGACAGAACAATCACCTTGCAGTATCTGTCCACAGGTATGACCACGTTGTACAGTATTCCAAGTCTTTCCAGGTCATTAAAAGTGCAGTTAATCCCTGTGCACTCTCCACTATATTTCATCACTGTTTAATTTTCCACTTAGGCACAGCACCTTGACTGCACATCCTGACAGTCTAACAGTCTAGCCTATACATGTCAGTCACTTTAAATAAGATTTTCACAGTTTTCATCCAAATTTAAAAAATCATTTATACGTTGTCAAATGTATCGCTAAGCCTACTATGCTTCATCATGAACAGGATGGCCTCTTTTTATCACAATTTTAATATTAAACTTACGAAAATTTGAAAATTATTTTGCAATATATAACAGTGTCACATAGAACCAACACAAACTCATGAATCCAATGGAGTTGGCATCAATCAACCTATATCATTTATTTGCCCATGTGGCCATAGGGGATAGGTGACAAATTTCACAGGCGCTCTTACAAAAAGCTTCCCAGAACTGCCCTCCCCATCAAGATACCCCCCACTCTTCCAGCAGTTTTTTTAAGCTTTAATCTCATTAGGGGTTATGCTTACAGTTAGGATACATTAATATGGAATTTATATTTACAGAACTGCCTTCCTAAATTGCTGTCATCATTTTAAGACATTTGTTGTACACAGTCTCATGTAAAGTACATACAAGCCACCATGAATGTGTTAATGTTGGAAGCAAACAAATGATGGCGAACAACTAAGTCACGGTACAAATAGAAGCAAGTTTAATAAGTTAACAGTCATGGCTTGTACTATTGTTCAAGTATTCAACATCTCTCAGTCAAAACAATCTCTCATACACTGAGTTATTGCTATTATGTTGATGACACTGTAGATTATTCAAGCAGGCATTTCTTTGACCTCTGAGGGCATTAAGAAATCCTTGAACACAAAAACCACACAGACATTAATTTTAAAATCAAAATAATTATAAGAAACCGTAATACTACCAGCCTGAGAGACTTTTTAATCAAGAATGAAACCAGGCCGCTAGGCCGCTGGTCTGCAGGGCAGCGGCATTGCTCCTCTTTGGTCGAACCCACCTCGTCGATCCAGCAGTTGCTATCCTCCTGGCCCTCCTCCAAGCATCTTTCAAATTTTTTGATCACGTTACAGTATCTCCTTAAGATGGCTTTTCTTTTTGAACGAGCAGTTAAGAAGCTACAGACCTGATTGGCAGTGATAACAGAAGTGTTGCCCATTTTCAATTTTCCCCCCTCTGCCCTCTTATCAAGTACAAAAAGCTATTTATAGTGAACGAAAGTGCAATTTTGCCTATTCACCGAGCATTCATTATCATTTAGGGAGGCTAAAATAGTCGCTGTTGGTTCATCGCGGATTGTGACCTTACTTGACCTCAATGCTGCTAACATGTGGGGTTTAAGGACCTTCCCTGCTATGAATGAATGTCAATAAACGATGACAAGAAGTGGAATGGAATGAAAATAAAACGACTTAAATCATTAACCAACTCTGGATGTCAGGTTCAAGTTCACTCAATGACAAAAGCCTCCATGAGCTTAAGAGCTAGAACAATAATGAAGTACCACAAATAGTGAGCAGCGATTTGAGACTGGACTTGGTTCAACAACCTTGGTTATACAGCCAAGGCACTTATTCTTTAGTACCACAAAGGGTAACATACAACTGCATCCTGTAGTTTAGTAACATCCAAAGAATAGACAAAAGGACACCCATCACTTATGTCAGGGATATTCAGTTTGGAGTTGGCACAGATAATTTAAGGGGCCATGACTGATGCTTTAAAGAATCATTCCATACAGAATCATACCCAAATTCATAAAACGAAGAATGTTCTCCGAATTACCTTCAACATTTTCTCCAAGATCCATGGTTCTCGTTAGCGGTGCAAAAGCACAATTCACACAGTTTGATTTCAAGTGACGCTTTGCCAAAACTTTCTTAGGCAGGATTTCTTGCAATAAAGTTGAACTAAAAATACATCAGGCACTACCTCTGGCAATGATAGGACTCTCTCATACATGGCATCTCTCAACAGCATCATTTCAAGAAAACGCAAGTTTCTAAGTACCGGAATTTTTGTCTAAATACGAGCATGCCTACACTGCTTTCCATTCATGTGGTTAGAGATGGTACACTCTCACACATGGAATTGATTACACTGAATGTTCGGGGCATTTTCCACATAAAACATGGGCCCACTAAAGCCCAAGAAAAGCTTTTCGTGTTTTCTGTATCATCGATTTAGCTGTAATCTCTGCTCCCGCCAAACTGAGCAACACTTTCCTCCCTACAACATCAACAAATGTTCCCCGATTCCATTGGACCAAATGCAAAGCAAAGTCAAGAGTTAAAATTTCACCAGAGTCCCATTTCACTTTGAACTAACAGCTTCTGTGCAAGCATTCTCGAGAAATCCAACTTAATTCTTTGTGAGGGTCTAAACGAGTGCTAAAATTGACCTACTGTAAATTATGAGGTTTTCAATACTCATGTTGTGGTCCACTGTGGCAAAACAGTGCAGTGTAGGGCTTAAAATCATCCCAGTATATCAAATGCTTGCCCAAAAAACTTAACTGACATTGCGTCAAACCATGAATGTTCCATGAAATGTTTCACGTAAACTAGACAATATTAAATCCAATTAAAAGTCTGTGTAGCTGTAACAGAAGTGTCTTTTACAAAGAAGTAGGAAATATCCTGCATAACTTTCTGATGATACAAATTATATCCTACTGTGGTGAGCTGTATAGCAAGTAGCCTAACCACCACCACTGTTGCCATATTTTGTCATGATGAACAATTCACTACTTGTAAAGTGCAGACTTAGGATACTTACATCTACTGTAACAGTGAGTTATATTTTATTGCTTGTGTATCAAGTGGTTCAAAAGTGCTGTGTAGGGATTCCAGGTTTGAGTTTGTAAAAATAGACACTTGAGTTTAATGATCGTTGATCTTTTGTAACAGTTCAAGTGTAACAACTGATGAAGGGTAATACTGCTCCAAAATTGCAAATACACAGTACGTGCAAACTTTTGAATCTATGTCATGTTGTTTCCAAGTATCCATTGATACTGTAAAGTAACTACAAGTAATACACTGCACAATATAAGCCCATGAAACAGACTGGTAAGGACAGATAGTTGTTTAACTTGACAATTCAAATTCAGATTTCAGACTACTCCATGTTACATTCTCAAAATGGACAACAAAAGGAATTCTCCACCAACAAAACACTTCACATAATATATGAGATTCTTTACCGTTCTATCGGTTAAACATAACTTTTTTACCAGAGGAAGCTTCTTTAGACGTAAAATAATGCTTTGAAAGTGGTGCTTTGGCACGAGCCTGAAAATGTGTGACGCAGAACCAACAAAAACCGTTTTCCATTTTTTGCACTCGTCCTGTTTCTGGCAAAGTCTTGGACGCAAAAACTCTTTCGTTCAGAGATTATGAAAACCCTATGAATGTCTACTTTCAGTAAGATACTTTCAGTAAGATACATTACCTAAGATAGTAACATACTATTACAGTGCATGAAAGCAGGGGAGCTGTTATTGTGATGGACATAAAATTTAATTGCTGCTTATACTTTAAGACCCACCAAACCAAGCGAAGGTAAGCTGTGTACTTAGCTCAAAGGTATTTCTATCCTTTTTTCGTTGGTACCAGTTCAATATTATTCACAGACCAACCTCATGTAAGTCAACTAATCCTTTTAGCTCCGAACAATGCTTTCAAAGGTAGGTCTATGTCACTCCCTGGTGAAACAAAGGTTTTATCACTAAATAAGAGATCAGAACAATACTGCTAAGAACAGTACAGTGCAGTACATTACTGAACAGTACAGTAGCTTGAGCTAAAAATCACGGGCAATGTTCAATCTAGATTTGTCAGTACTACGTCACAACCGATTGATTTCTAGCAACAGTCTCGTACCTAGAATATTTAGTAAAATAATTCATTTTGCGAATTCCTTCAGATATTTCCTGAAAACGTGGACGATGACTTGTCTACAATGTTTGCATCTTTTTAAGAGACATAAGAAGCGATGGTGGAGAATTCCTTTAACTCCTTTACCAATCTTGGCTGAGCTAGTCTGAGACCAACTTAATTTCCACCTAAATAATTATTGATCATCCAAAACAAATCAGTTTGGCATCTCTCTTGCAAATGTACAATTTCTTCCAAGCCTCATCATTTAAACTGCAATAAAGCTGTAAAGCTTTATGCTTGTCACCAACCGAGAAAGGCATTTCAATACAGCACAAGAACAAATACGAATAATGTAGAAAAATACCTCTTTCTTGACACCATTTGGGAGTTAGACATTCTGCAGTTGCTAATATTCCAACCAGCAGGTACAGAGGGGGACCTGCTACAACTCTCAAACATGGTAGAGCTTCCAAACATACCGCAAGTTGAGGGTTACTTCGCTACCTTCGTTCACTCGATAGCCTACTAAGTAACACGACACGATTTGCACTGTGGGCTGACTGCTTGTAATGATAGAGAGTCTTAATCCACTGTCTGGCAATAATCTAAATTTACAACAAAATAACCCATCCACGCAAAATATATCACAGCTACGCTTGTTCCTACAAGGAAGTCAAGACTGCATTACGGCCAAAATGCAAATGTTGGTTGATTCTTGTTGCTTTGCACTTAATATTCCCATTTCCCCGTTACTTCCTCTTTGCTTTCCTTGGTTACTTTGGAGAATTTCTCAAAATGTTTGTCTTCTTGCTTTTGTATGCAAGTACAAGACCTAATTGGGATCAACTGTGAAAAGGGAACTAATCGTCACTTTTAATTGCTTTATAAAACACAAGCCTTAAATAAAGCTACGTGAATGACCGTCAGAACTAAGTGTATGGCCAACAAATTTCTTTCTTCAAAGTTCCCTATCCACTATGTCTACAGTAAGTATCAAAATAGTTTTGACACAATATGAAGGCTTTTTCCCTACATATGAATGGAAAATAGGAAAGAAGACAAATTGAGACAACCTTCCGAACAAACAAATTTTCAGTAATTACCATGCTTTGTACGAGTCTAAGAATTCATGCAAAACTGGTGTCTGATAGCTCTACATGATGAAATTTCTCCAGGGTCTAGCTCCAGGTTGATTCACACTGCAGTTTTGCCAATATTGTACCTTAACATAGATTTTACAGACCATACTGTGCATAGATCCTGCACCTCTTTGTGACATTAAAAATGTGAAAGTGCATACATCTACACAACCAAGATTGTTCATGCAGGATCTTGATTTCATTTTAACTTTTTTTTCTGACAAATAACTTTCCTTCTCATTTGACAACCAATGTAATGTAAAACACATAAAATATGTTTACATCTTGGAAAATTCCATATATAAAGTGTACCCTTTGTAATGTACACATTTTTCAGTTGCTTGTTTTTGTATTGAAGCAGTGTTATGCGTCTTAGAACCCTACGAGATTTACGGCATTCTCTCCCCCTGCAGAACACTGAGTGTTCCAGCCTTGAATTCTCTTATAGGGTCTCTTGCTGCAAGGGAACTTGTTGCTTCTATTGTTGAAGAAATGAACCGACAACGAACAGCTTGTAACGTTGCTACCACGAAGTTTCGTTCGGTCATGTGCATTCCTACATGTTACGGCATTACTTGATGATATAATACTATGTGTAGGTATAACTATAATAGCACAGAATGTTCTGTACAACAAATGTGTGCTACTGCCATCTACTTGTGTACTGTATGTTGTGGTGTACAAACCCAATCAGCGGTCGTGTAGTGAATCTGCATAAGCCCTACTGCTTCATTTTCATTGGCCTGTCCTAGCAAGGTTCGTTGTGAAGCTGAATAAGTTTTGTCTGCAGCACATATTAAATTTTCCCACATTTGGTTGATATTTCTACAAAAATTCAGAGACTTTGGACGGAAATGAAATTTTGAACGTCAGTAGTTTTCCCTTATTATTTACTTGGTGCAATCAAACGATTGACGACTTTTGACATGAATTTTCTATGTTTACAGTTTCTTCCAACTCATGTCATCACTTCAATACAGATTGTATTTCAATGCATTTCGCTGATTCTACTCCTACTTCTACTCTGCCTCCCGTTTTCTTCAAGCATCAACTTCCGTCAGGACCTTCTCATCCTTCTTGCCTAGTTACTAACGAGGCTGTTTTAAATTGAATGATACGATTCAAATCATGAAGTCCCAGCCAAAGTCAGAGCTGTCACCCATTACCAGCTCACCAGGTACCACCCTTGTAGTTCACTAAGAGTCTTCTTGTTAAACCTAGGTGAAATGAACCTCATAATCATTTTAATCAAGAAATACAAATATAATGTAATTTAAAATTGGTAACTGAACTTTGAAGAAGAAACTACATCTTAGAATCATAACTTACAGCAACACTCCCATTTCATTTACTGCCAACTTGGGTACGCAGTTGCTTGCATTCTTTCCTGTTGCCATTCATGACAACACAATTAATTTCCAATGTTATATTAAGTTAAAATGTTTTATACATCAATTGCAAGCACGTCTTTCGGTTTCAAAGCTGATCCTTTGTAACAAATGTAGCATTGCTGAAGTCCTGTTACAATAATGACAGAAACAATTCATCTGGCACATATTGGAGCATATGGGCTACATTATTTAGTATAACTTTCCATAATGTGTGGAAAACAAAAAGATCACGAAGGGTTTTAGTTTTAGGAAGCACAACTCACAACTCTAGACGGCTATTTTAGACGGTAAAAAGACGGGGCTTATGTCAGACCTGCGGTGGGATCTCATGCTGGCAGTGTCAAAGACCATCAGTCACTGTTACCACAGCATGGTAGAACAAGTTGCTAAAGGCATGGAGTTGGTCAGAGAACGATACAAAATTCAGTGAGATAGCAGGTTCTACTTTCTAAATCCACGAACCTGCAATGAGGCTGATGGGAGTGCAGATGTTGTTTTGAGACAAGGAAGTGAGCTTTTGTTTCTCTTCAGTGACTGGAATAGTTGACTGTTTAAGATGAAGTTAGTTTGAACTAGTGCTTTCACAGGGTAGCCAGGTACTGTAACTGCCCGATGATGCTCTACCCGGGTAGTGAAATTAATTACCCAGGGAGCATTTTCACAAAAAAAAAACAGGCCAAAGGATTGTTGCAGCTTTAGTAACATACGCTTAGTATTTGCAAGTTAAGCTGCAAAATGTCTCTTCTATTTTCTTGACAATAAGCCTGACTTTGAAAGAAAACTGTTTCTGTCTTTTTATTGCACATGATTTGAGTTTAAGTTACACCACAAGCTTGTCACAAATCCCACCCGGAACAGTTATTAACCGGATATACACCCACTGTTGTTTGTTCACTACGTAGCCTAAGTGCTTAACCTACACCGTGACAATTCTACATAAGAACACACTGAAAGCTCTCACACAACATGCACGTAGTGAGTCTAGTGAGTCTAGTGACGTAGCTAGGTGATGTAAACAATTGAGACTGAGTACCCCTTGTAAGTAATGGATAGTACACTGGGTGGCAATGCACATGACTTACACATAGTTAAGGACAGGGCCACTCATTCTTAGGTGTCTCTTATTTCAAACTGATGATTGCATTATTATATTACTGTCTTCTCTCAGGGTTGCAAATTCACAAGCATGTCAGTAACAATTAATTTTGTTTTATGAGCCAAGCAACATAAATCAATCACAATTTTCCATTCTTCCCAGGTCCGCAAGCGACTGACCAAAGTTTTGTTTATATCAGAGCATTGTCAGTTACTGTGCATGTCTGTTAACTTTTGTTTTTCTTTACCAAGCCCAGTTTCACACGTACCAGCTCAAAGTTTTCAATCAACAAGATGACTTTTGAGTCATAAGACACGCCCAGTGATCATGTCAAACACAGTACACGAAGCATGTACGTTGGTATCTGTACAACTTGCCATAGTCAAACATGCGCACACGTAAAGCAACGTTATAGAGTCTGAACTGGTTCCAACCAGATTTTCTTGTGTTCATAGCTACAGTATAGGCTAGACCTACAGTAGGTTAGTAGTGGTAATGATAGTACTGTAAATTACTGATTTTGTATCTAAGCCACTGACTAAAATTACATTTTGTACACCTATTAGTATTACGCATACTGTACTTGGCTAGGATAAGTTGACTTGAATAATGCAAACCAAGGTAACAAATTACAACCAATAAAATGCATTAAGATTCAAACTTCACAGATGCGATTGACAGAGAAAACTGGACACTGCATAACTATTGAATATGCAAAGAGCCAACAAAAACCTGTGAAGTAGGCCTAAAGTGCTCAATAGTTTGTTGTTTCCAGTAGAGATTAGGGTGGCAGATAGTGTTGTGCATCATGGGCATATAGCTACACAATTTCATGGCACCAAATGAAGTCACCATTGATGATTGGGTACCTGTGACTGATAATGGCACTCAGGTACCCGGGTACAAATTTTCTACCCGGTGAAGACACTAATTTGAACTCATATTCTCTTAATTTGCCAGAAATCTTTGCACTGATGGTACAGTGACTGCAATCAACCAATACTGAATCAGTAAAACAATTCGACCCAAAAAATAATCCTCTTGTACATGTACGTGAAAGATGATATGTATATATTCCAAAATTCAAGTGGTTTGGATATTTATGAAGTGACAAAGTTACTGGTCTCCATGCAACCATTGCACATCCCACTACTGTGCTAGAAACCACTAGTAACCGTCAACACCACCTCTGCCGAAGTGGAGGACTCCCAAAATACCACGGTTAGAAATGGTTAGAGACTGTAGACCAGCTTTCACCAACACTACATGTTGCAACCAACAGTCTCTTTGCTTTCTACAATCATAACAGTGTACCTAGATCTACCTTGACTTTGTGGATCAAACTGGATTGTGCAACAGAGTCAACATATTTGTATTACTGAATTACATCCTCTCTGTTCAACATCCTGTTTCTACCGTACCCTGTAGGCCACCGTCTTCCTGGAATATTGTACAAAAATAAATAGTAGAGACCTCTAGAGCACAACTGCTACACTGACAACAGTAGTACATTACGTTGACCGGTCTGGTGTATACCTTTATGCAGTATGTACATCTGTACTAGATTTACTTCCAATACAGGAAGCCATGAAAGATTGTATGATAAGCATAAGCGACAAAACTTTCGCCATTATTGTACCGTTGGAAATCCCTCGCTTTAGGTATCAGTACGGTTTCTGCGTAAGCATCGATCAGACATGTATTTGTCAAGTGCGAGTGCCTCTCACTTACTATGAACCCCTGTACTGTTATCCTTGAGACACAGTGGCCTACTAGACAATATTTTGGATTTTTAGGAGTTGAATATTTACGTACAACATGTGCTTAGCATTTTCTCAAACTTGCCAACTGAGACATGAAATTTCTTTCGGGACACTCATACTGTAGGCATGCAGTAATTCAACAGAAAGTGCTGTATCAGTTTCAAAATAACTAGAACTTCTTCCCGGATGATAATTTCAACAGAATTTTCAGATCATGATATTAACACATGATGACTACAGTACGTACAGTTTCCAAATGGCTCTTCTCTAGGAACACACTGCACAAATGTATGTTGGACATGCAAGGAATAACATGCTTAGCAATATGGTGTGTACAACATGCATCTAATACAAACAAAAACACTTTCAAGCAAAAGTACATGCAAGGTTGTTGATTTGACTACCTACCAGTGACTTTTCGTTGTGAAAATAGTAAAATTTATTTTAAAATTACACACAATTGAAGTTTATCAAAATTATGACATCAGGTTCTTGTAAAATTGATCTTTTGTCAAAGAACGCTAAATTTAAAAGTTGGAGGTTAAGTTGACATACTAACACAAACTCTATCCAATTGGTTGAAATTCCATGATAACGTAGACATACCTGTACCATAAATGCATGTGCACTATTTCACTCTGTACCAACTACACAAAAGGTCAGCTTCATTATACTACATATTCCATACCTTGAACACAGGGGTCACACAAGTACTACAGAGTACTGCAGGTATGTGTACACGTATGATATCAGTTTGGCACACAAGCCTAAACCAAGTTCAAGGTGAAGTTTAGTACTGTAGGTTATTGATTGTTGCCTAGATGTCGATCCACAGTGTCACTAGCTACAAAAATTTATTTTGCACTTGGAATAAAGGCATTTAAGCAACAGTTCAGTATAACCACAAGGGTCATGGAAACAAAATCTACAATTTAAACAATGTTCTAATGTACTGTACATTCGCTCCAATAGTACAAATGATTGAACCAATCAGTCAAAAAGTTAACAGCTCTACATTCATTTAACCAAACAATTACGAGCAGCCATCTCTTGATTATTATCTTCTGAACTTCAACCAATAGAGACTCTTCGAGACTTCATGTTGAAAAGAAAACTAAATTCTGTTGAAACAGAAAACAAATCACGTAACTCTAGAAGATTCAGATTTTAGAAATCTGACATTCAACAAGAGAGCAGATAATGTCAAGTTACTAAAGATCCAAATAAGGTATTCTAGGAACAGCTCACTCTTTTGAAGAGAAAAATTGAGTGACAGTTTCATACTTAATAAACAGTGATAGCTGTGACCCAAAATATACTTCCATGCATCCTTTTTAACTTCATGTTTGAATAAATGTACCAAACTCAAGGACTAAAACTAATGTAATCGTTTTCACACGTTTTACACCCAGTAAATTCAACCGAATTTCTCATTTGATTACGTGCATACATGTACATACAGTATAAGCAAGCATAGTGAAACAAAACATGAAGGATTCTACAGCAGTTTTTGCTCAAACCAAGCGAATCAGCTTCATCAATTATATCAACAGTGTACACTACGGTAAATTTTAGCGGTATAGGAAAAGATCATGTTACCAGTAATTCCTCTTAACTCACTTGTGTGTGTTTTCGCTAGTGATCCTTGCTTACACCAATTGCATTGTTTGACATTGTGCAACAGTCAAACAATGCATAAGTGTAATCAAGGGGTTTATACACTGTACCTACTGTACTGTGCAATGTGAATTGGGCATACGCTGAGTAGGCTTTACATGATCTACTAGAGTACTGCAAGACTGACCACATTGATCTTTAGCTCCTTACAAGTTTCATTTGCATTCAGTTGGGTGAATTGTTCGTTGCAAACTTGGCAGTTTCCTTTTTAGAACAAGCATTGTTCCCACACCAGGTGTCCTTTTCATAAACCCAGCACAGAGAAGGAAAATGAAATTCAAAGCTAGTTAAACTGTCCTGGCAGGGACCATGGATTCTGCACAACCACTGATAACATTCATGATTACAGTAAAGCCCCATTTTTTCGAACACGTCAGGACGAAACGTTGTTCGGATAATGGAAAAGCACTGATACTAGCGGAGCTTTGTATGAATAGCCTAGGCTTAGTGCACTTCGGTAGGCTATTGACTTAATGATCCTATTGTGACTCTACTTGGACAACCAACAAAAAAATGACATGAAGAATGAGGGTAATTCTGTAGTGTTTATTTATCCTCCTGGCTTGATAGTTAAGGTCGGTTGTGGAGATAAACATTAAAGATAGTCACGTTCCACAGCAATAAAAATCCATGGGGATTAGAAAAGTAAAGCAGATAGAGCAAATGTTGTTAAATCTAGGCTGAAATTTACATCTTTCAGGTACCATGCCAGTTATGCGAAACCGATTGGCCAGTTTGGATAAACAGGGTTTTGGATAAATGGGGTTGTATTGTCTGTATTGCCATTTTAATAAGAAAAGAACATGACTTTATTATGTTTGATATTCATGAATAAAGAGTAAAAAATTAGCCATGGGGAAAAAAAAAAGACATAGGTACTGTGCTGTAGGGCATTGCAGAAGTTGTCAGGAGTCCTCAGCACCTGCCCAAGACCACTGTCATGTGACTGTAAATTTATGTTCATGAAACCTGATGGGAATGGGTTGAAAAAAATAACTTACCACAAATAACTTACCACAAAGATATTTAGCAGTAGCATTCACAGATGCAATCATACTTTGAAACCTTGATCTTTGACAGGGAGTTGAGTACTGACTATGTATGATAGTCATAATGTTGTTGTCAAGGTTAAAATGGTGATGACAAGTTTGATGGCAAGTTTCCACAGAGTCAGTTCATTTGCATCCACCAAATATTTCTACTCAAAGCAAATTACATGTTTCTCAAACTCAAACCAAATTAGAAGTATTGTACTGCGTCACTTTCAGTGTGTACAGTTCTTATTCCTCGGTAGTCGGTACAAATTTATACAAAGAACAAACCCTGAAAATGTCCTTCCACATACTTCTTGCTATATGTTGAATACGAAACTACAGTAAAAGGAAGCAAAAGTGAGTGCAAACTACACCAGTGTTGATCAAAACCATTCCTTAATTACCTGCTGTAGCACTATATAGCAAATAGCTCACTGGGGGGAAGTAAAGCAGCATGGCATTTAACAAGTGCAATGCTCAGGAAATGTTACATGCAATGTACATACCACAAATTCTAAAACAAAATCATTTTCACTGCAGATGCCAGTACTGGGCAAACTGTGCCTGTAGTTACAGTATTTCATGTCAAGATGTTATTTATGAGAATACTATAGCATCAATTCATGAACTGGGTGGGTGGCATGGAAAGGGCAGGGATTGGATAGGAGGATGAGGGGTGAAATGTATCTAACTGATATGGCTAATTCAAACAACTACTGTAAGATGTACCCATGACTTCTGCTAAATCACTTACACCTCAGAAAAAAAAAAAACAAATAAACATAGGCATACACACATTCACATAAACAAAAAGAAATACATGCATTCCATGTTCTTTTATTTGACATTCAGGGAGGGATATAAAAAAAACCATCTAAATATCAATTGATCAATTTAGAAAGCTAAATGTGGAACAAGTGAAGCGCAAACTTCAGCATGAACTTACATAAAATGTTCAACATATGAGGAAGTAAGGCATTGCGACACAACATACACTCATATCTGAAACAAAATTATAAACGACATCACTAAATCTGTTGCAGCAGGTACCAGGACAGTGACTCTAAATATACTTCATGATTGAAGTAGTTCCTGTAACAACTGGTTAATGTTTTATTCACTATGCCGACAAAATTCTCACGGAACTTTGACATCAAACATTAATGTGATGTGGGTGAATGTAGGCTGTTGTGAGGTCTGGGTTAAACATTCATACATGATATCAAAGACGCGTCACAGACACGTACCAATCGGCCATGACATGTATTGTTGTCTATAGTGAATGTTACAAGCTTCCACATCTCAAAGTTCACACAGGGTTCTATGAAAGTTTGTTAATGTTTTCATGATTTCCTTCAGTCGGTTAGTATAGACAATAAATTATGTTAGAAACAGAAGTACTGTAGCGTGCCCTGACAGAAACAGATATTTCACAATAATTATGGGATTGGTTAATCATGGGTGGTAACAATTTGCATATGAGTTTCTGATTGGTCAATGTCATCACCTATCCTAAGACCCTCAGCGGTTCGGCGTGGTTTCGAAGCCCTGGCAACCACGAAGTTGAGACTGGCGATCTGGTTGTTGAACTGTGAACTTCTCACTCTCCCTCTGTACACTATGCATGCCTGTGTCATCGTATCCTCTCTCTCCCTTTCATCAACATCATGTATACCACTCTTTGATCGTCAATTTCATCTATCAAGTTTATATGCCAGACGAATCATCGACAAATGGAATGCTAATCAACAACAACAGCCCAAGGGCACTGTGGTTCCTTGCACAGATGGAGAGCACATAGGCCGTGTTCCCATTTGAGTGAGCGCAGTGGATCAAGATCTACCGCGCTAGATCAAACTCTAATGGGAACGCGGACCAACAACGCTCACTCAAGATCAAGATCCACCGATTTTGATGCACCCATCGGGGTAGATCAGATCGACCGCGCTGGATCAAAATTCGTAATGGGAACACATCGGTAGGTCAAGTGACCCTGGATCTCCGGTTTATTCCTTCCCGGCATGCATTTGCTTTCCGGTGGCAAACGCAGGTAATTAGTTCTAACTTAAGCCTCGTTGGGCACGTCGCTAGTAGGGCAAGTGTATACACCATAGTGCAGTAGTGTAGCGTACATGTACAGCACACATTTTCTGCCTGTATTTCGCTACCGATTGACCGAGAAGGGGCTAAGTTACTGCAATTCTGATAATGGTACTAATTTAGAATCGGTAGCAATCGGACAAGGTATCAGGTATAATTAAAAGAGCTAGCGAGCACGTTCATATGGTACAGATTTTAAAGTTTCGCCCTGATAATTTATAAGAAATTTGGACTGTTCGTTGACTTAATTTCGGTATGTTGCTTTTTAAAACAATTTCTTCTTACATCTGCTCTGTCACCGATAAATTGAACCACTGACATAAAGTGTATATAAACTGCCGAATGGCAGTTTATTGCAACAAGTAGCAACATTCGTCAAGTGGTCAACTGCCTTTGATGTAATAAACTCTTAACTGAGATAGAAGCACAAGCAAACTTGCCAAACCAGCAATGTTTACCTTCATCTTAAAAAAACAAACAACGTTATTGACATGTGTTAATACCTCACGCTCCTCAGTACCTCGTGGAAGTGGGCCCAAAGTTAGTGCTAAGCTGCAAAATTATGATATGACCAATACTATGCTACTGTTGTAGTGTGCATGCAGTTAGCAACACGCGCACATGTACATTTATGTGATACAGTGCTAGTGTGCGATATCCGACTTGTATCGTTGGTGACCTTTTCGGGCTTACGCAATGTGTTCATATAACATGTTGATCTACCGCGCTCACTCAAATGGGAACACGGCTATAATGTAAATTATGAAGTAAAAGGGAGCATATCACATTGCTTTGTACGATAGCCCATATGGTCCATTTCTGACCATGAACTCTCACTTTTGTAACATAAAATCTGTAGAGAGAAAAACATATTTCATGCTTTTATAAAATGGCCCATTTCAGACATTGGACCCCAAACATGACAAACATGCACTCACATGGAACCACTTCTATAGCACTAATGTGACCATCAACAGTGTAATACATGCAATCTGTAAGAGAAGAAGTATTTTGCATGATTTCACAACAGACTATGGGCACTATGGTTCCTTGTACTTGAAATACAAAAACTCTAAAATGATATGCCTGAATTCATAAATATCAAAAAAGCCATTTCAATTAATGCAATGAATTGCAGATGTTGATTTAGAACTGCAATATACAGCAATATCCCATTCATTTTACAAAACACAAACAGCTGTAGATCTCTGCAAATTGCAATAAGGCTTATCACATCTATGCCCCTTTAAAGTCCATCAATCTGACAACATGCCCTGGAGGGAACTCCTGGGGTCTAGTTTAAACTAGTAAGAACACCAACTGACTTATTTTCTTTCTTTGTGTTCTGCCCTCTTCACTAATTGAAAAGACACATGAATGAACACATTAGCACTCAAGCACGAGGAGGTAAACTGATCCAGCCAAAACTTGTCTGGTGTGACCACCTACAGTACTGCAAACAGTACATTGCTGCTTCATTAGATCAAGAAACTGCTAACTCAAGCAGTACTTCCATGATGCACTGGAGGGGGATGGATGGAACTTATGAGTATCCATAGTATAAGGTTTTCAGACTTATGCCCCCAGTTCCCCCAGATGACCTTTGACCTCCACCAAAAACAATAGGGCACACCTTCTCAATATAGGGAACCTACATACCACGTTTGACTTTCATCTGACTTTCCCCTATTGAGTTACAACGTACTCAAGCAAAACAGACTTTTGCCCCCAGTTCCCCCAGATGACCTTTGAGCTCCACCAAAAACGATACGGCACACCTTCCCAATATGGCAAACCTACATACCAAGTTTGACTTTCATCTGACTTTCCCTTATTGAGTTACAGCGTACCCAAACAAAACAGACTTTTGCCCCCAGTGCCCCCAGTTCCCCCAGATGACCTTTGACCTCCACCAAAAACGATAGGGCACACCTTCTCAACATGGCGAACATACATACCAAGTTTGATTTTTATCTGACTTTCCCCTATTGAGTTAGAGCAAACCTAAGAAAGTGTTACAGATGCACACACACACACACACGCCAACCTGACTGCATAGGTTCCTTTGCTGACGCAAGGAACCAAAAATCAATTTGATCTCTCCCTGGACCTTCATCTCTCTCTGCATGCCCCTGGGAACTTTCCTTCTGTATCATAACAACCAGGGTATCAGTGGCCGCGACAGTCCTACCAAGACTGAAAACCCCAAATTCATCACCATTTGACATTAACATTAAACACTCAACATAAAACGCCATCTTACTAGAAATCAAGCATCAGTGAGAGAGAAAATGTGTCCTAAGACCAGCTATCACTTCTACAGTATTACTAATTGAAAATACTTCACCTTCTGACCTCATTATCTGATTGCTCAGATAAAAGTAAACTTATTTTGCCTTACTATGGTCAGGTATAGCCACTTTAAAGTGATTGTGTGCATAGGCAAAAAAGTACAAACATTGAAATTTTTATAAAATAATAAAAAATATCTCCAAAAGTTTGGTAAGGCTTTTCATTGCACCATTCAGACAATCTCGAAACATAAATAGGTTTCAGTTGGTTAATTGCACCAAATGATTTCAACATAACAACGACAAATATTTTAAAATGCAATAATGTAGTGGTTGACACTTTTATTCAAATCAAGGGAGTGCTTCTTTGAACAAGCCAATGGGAAGTATACTTGTATTGAATATGCAGTTAGTCAAAACAACTGAGGATCACTGACACCACAATGTTGTGATGAGTTCATAGGTTATTTGTAAATACAATGCTTCCTTTCACCAAACACTACAATTCCTGGTGTCCACCAAGAAGTGACTTGAATTGTATGTTTTTGATACACCAGTGAGATGTGTATTGTTGCATGGCGCTTATAATAAGAACCGTTAATTTTCAAATAAGAAAAATAACTCTCCTGTGCTTGCTTTCATGGGCAGTAAAAAGGAAAAGGAGAGACTAATTGACAGAATCTTTCCCATCTGCATAATGTACAGCATGTTCTAACTTAGTCAGAAGTAAAGATAAACAATTGTTTTAGTGGCATACAGTAAAAAAACAGTCAGAATATCAAGAGAAATTCTTAAACCAGCAATAAAAATGCAAATTTTTCTTACCTCTCTATAACTTGGCTCTGCAGTTCATACGTTCTTGGCTCAAAATTTTTCAGGAAGCTATCAACATCTAACTTCACTTCCACGTCTTTCTCTGTTCCTTTGTAGGTCTCAGATGTATCGTCACTAAAAATGTCAAGACTGTTAATGTCAAAATCGAGGTCTATGCCTGATTCTTGCATTGCAAAGGATTTTCAGTTCAGAGATTACAGTCAAAGTAACTGTTTATTTCCAAACTGAGTGAGCTTGCTATAAAACTGACTTTGAGGATTTCGAAGCAACTGTGGTTGAACAATTTAATATGACCTTGCAGAGAGAGGAAAAAGTTAAATCCAACTGTCACTTCAACTCAACTTCAAATGAACAGAGTGGAGAATCAGCAGCATCTATAGTATCTTTTGCAATTGGTTGGAGGCAACTAGCATCAAAATGGATACAGGCTATTCACTTTGATTTTGAACCACAGATGCATGCATGGCCTTATGTTTCACTATTAGTACTGAGTTTGGGAGGCCACTATGTCAGTGACTGAAGCAAATGCTCTTAACTGTCCAAGGTCAATCTGATGATTCCAGAGAATAACTTCCAGGCCTTGTCAACACTCCAGCCAGGTTCTCCTTCCAGTTTGCTATGCTTTATCCGTCATCAACAACAGGTGGGCCACATTTCGTCCCAGCAATTATGAGTGAATCCTTACCATGAAGGTTCTTGTTCATCAAGTTTATTGAAACTGAAAGCCCTCACTTGGGATTCAAAACTGCGGCCTTGCTACCTTTTTAAAATAGTTTGTATTGGCACTTTATTGGAGGCAGTGATTCAATTATTCTACAATTTTTAGATGTGACTTTGCTACAGCACAATGTTGTCAAGCATAGCATTAACTGATTAGCATAACAGCAAAGGTGGTATCACTAGTACTATTAGTATCAGATTATGCTGAGCTTTACACTTGCACTTTGCAGTAGCTGAAGCAAGAGACCGGTATCACAATATCTGTGACGACTCCGGTGTTTCAAGGATTGCATAAGCCTTTTACCGACACATGGTCGGTAGTGTCATTGCTACCACTAGTCCTAGTGCAGTAGTCTAACCTAGTAGTACAACTTAGTACAACCAATGTGCTGCCCCTACTACTACTAAGTACTAGTACTACCACCAGTACCAGTACCGGATCCTGCGACAAATACGTTTCTCGTTAGGCCTAATGTTAGCCTTCGTGAGACTAAGACTGTAAGAGATGCGAGCTTGCCTCCCTTCAATTTAGCTGTCACTGGAAGACGAATGATATCTTCTGAAATTTCATCTCACGATTATTCTGTTACTTAGTTCCGACACAAACGCAGACAAGTAAAACCCGGCATGTGAGTTCATTTACAATCTATGTGTGTAGTTGCTCACGGACTTCTTCAGCTGGATCTGCTAACTTAAATCTTGTTGAAGTCGTAATTTGCAGTGTACGCAGTATATCACACCACTCCAGGTCAAAACGTGTAACGTAAGTCCAGCAAAACGACGGTACGCTTGATTGTTATACTGTGAAGAAAACGTTAGGTATGTTTGGAATTCTGCTTGCCCATCACTCACAACATTCAAAGCTAAGAATATATCATAATTCAGCGACAAAAACATTGAAATATTGATGGAAATCTGAAATAATTGTTCGCTTTCTAATGTAATATAAGGTGCAAATTTTAGTATTTTGGGGAAATTACATTTGGGTGCAATTAGGCAACTGTTACAATAACAAACTCATGTGACCGTGTTGTTAATGCTGATTGGTTGTCGGATGAAACTCCCCTAGATGTCACAGTTATATTTAGATATTGTTGTAACTTCCATTTATTTAACAGTACATCACACAATTGCAATGTACAATTGTAGTTACACTCGGAGAATAATAGCTGGTCCAGGTAAAACGTGGGAGATTGAACATCATTTTCAAGTAATACCACTCTGCAGGATGGTGAAAAATTTAGTGATAAGAAGTATATAGTCAGTATCAAGCTGGTGTCTTCTTCCTCGTAAGGCAGAGGCCAGGTGCGGGACCATAGAACCGACCTCAAACCCACCGTGACAAATACAAATATCCAGTTCGTTAGACAGGGGAGGGGCCACCGCCTGTTCATCCCCCGAAAATGAAAACAAGTTGATAGTGGAAAAATAGAATGCAGCAGTACCTAATGTTTTTTGCAAGTCGGAAGCAATCGTGCCTGGTACCATGATTGAAAGCGCAAACTCTACGTCCTACCGGCCTGTGAATTGCTTTTCGTAGGATAACAATTGAAGGTATATGCATTATTCATGTACGATGGCCCAGACCACCTGGCCCGTCCTTTGGTGTTATGCATATGACTTTGCCCTGCCGGTGTAACGGTTATTGTGGATCAAAATTTAGGGGGGGGGTGGACTTTTGTACCGCTACACCGGCTTGCACTAAAGTAAGCGGTGCGTGGTTATACAGGTAAATTCATGAACAAAACGAAAATTGAGGCTAGTTAATGAGCAAAGAGTCAGAAAGGACAATGTCCTCATAAAAAGACAGTGAAACAGCAGATATGAACCGCTGCCCCATATCAAAAGCAATCAGAACTTCTCCCAAAATGCAGAAAATATTGATCAATTAAGTGTATTCTGAAAGGCATTAACACACACTCTCTCTCAGACTTCACCGCATCCTCCAACAGACCATTTTATTTATCTACAACTATCTTTGAGAAAAAGTACTTTCCGAAAACATCCAGCCTACATGACAGTTTGGAGCATAAATCTGTGACCACCGTAACTCCCCTCCCCCCCCCCCCCACCAGAATAGCTATGGCAATTAAGCACGATCTTAGACGTAACGAAGCGACACATAACCAGTATATTTAAAGGAAATGCCAACGGGGTAAAAATTTGCCTATCGCGTGCACCCGTAATGGAACAAACTCAACTTTTTTAGGTGAAAATAAACGTATTTTAAAATAGGGAAAATTAGGCACTTTGAAGTAGCCTGGTAGGTATATGATGCACACTAATCTGAGTAGTGTGCATCGTCGGGTGGTCAGAATCCATGATATTAATTGAGCTGATTTAAAAGTGGCCAATTTCAACTAAAACAACAACTACAAGACTTCCCTCAATTTGTTAAACACTTAATTCATGCGTATCATTGATCTACCGTACTACACTAACCACATGACCATCTCTCTTTATGGGGAATCATTTCATCTCTTATCCAAAATTTACCTATTGTGCCAAAAGAACTCTAGTTAATCTTTTACATTTTGAACAACCGTGCCTTCTATAATATCTTCTTAATGAAATATGCTATCCTGAAAATAAACCTCCGAACCTACAATCTTAGATGGTGTCAAAGGTGTTAGCTTCCGCTTAGATGATGTCAAAGGTGTTAAAAAAGATAAATGAACCTTGGCACCCTTTAACGTCCTCAAAACTTGTCTCATACGCAATGCTAGAGTCAAAGGTGTTATCAAATAACCATCTAATTTGGTTCCCTTTGAATTTCATGATCAGTGTGCGAGCCAAGTGATGGTGACGCCCCACTTATAGCGTGAAATGTATTTTCTTAATCAAGTAATTTTTTCCTCTTATCAAATTCTTTTGAATGAAACCTATTATGTTCTTGTGAAAAATCACATTCAAGGACTCTTGGTAAAAGTTCGGTCTGTATGCTCCTTTGACTAGTCGATCATTCATGCCCCACCCATGAAAGACAGATTCGATTTGATCTGTTTTAGCGGACAAAAATTAAAAAAAAGACATGCGCTCATAGACAACGTACCCCTGCAAACATACACACACATATCAATAGATAAATCTTCTGTAATGTGTAAATATGTAGCTTTATCAACAGTAGAATATGGATCAGATTTCGACTTATTACTTCCCAACCTTCCCTAACACTGAAAATGCGTGAAAATCAATGCGATTCAACAAATTACATGGGCAATTGACCTCCCTGTTTGTGGTGACATAAACAAAATTGCTACTGGCTAATTTGCAACTTCAACCTAAGTTTGACAATGCATGCACATACGATAATGTAACTGAGGGGGGATTTAAGGGAGGGGGCGCTTACACTAATGTGACAGACCGTATTTAGCTCATGACTAATCCACGGTGACCGACTGTCTATACTTCCCATCGAAAAAACTTCAAGGCTGTATGATGGCATGTTTACCAGTGCTTCATTTAGTTTCTTATTATTTTACCTGATCTCTGCAAGTATCATAAGTTCAGACTCCGTTGTGGTAATGGAACCACAAAGAAAAACAAATCTTGGAAAGAAATGAAGTCACCATGAAGAAGGAAACAGTGAAGCAAAAACTTTCAAAGGTACTTTTCAAAGTAGTATTTAAGGCGTGTTGATTGTTTCTATGTTTTTGCCGCCGTTTGTTTCGACGGCAGCTCATTAGAAGGAAGTGAGAACCATACCTTATGATACACCATACATAGGTCTAACAATATCACAAAATTATGATACTTCCATTTACTTTGCAGGTAAAACTTATAAAAAAAAAACACTTACTGGATTCAATACTTCCTGTAGGGAGGAGCGACCTGCTAAGAAAATTAGGGAAAACCGTATGTTGTTCTGAATCACATAGGCCTATACTCCTTTAAGCATATATGTGGGTGGGTCATATTTATTTGCGTATGCATGAATGACCAGATCAGAGCACCGTTTGTCGGTTTACGTTATGGGGAGATATACAAATGAAAAATTGCTCTATTCGACAACGTTTATCAACTTAAATGGTCTTTTCTACCACTTATCCATGCAGCTTACCATGTCTTACCGGAAGACATACCTATAACATAGATTCATTAGGTCATTTGCGATGCACAACCCTGGGCACCGTATTTCAAGCAAATTTGATAAACGAGCACAATTGCAATGAATATGCATATTATAAGAGTTATTTTAGAATATAGAGTCTGAGGACGAGGACGATTGGTTTATTTAAAAAAAAAACTTTTTTGTACTCTGAATGTCATCTTTGCCCCAACTCCCCCAAGTGTGTTGTAGGCCCATGTAACTTATCCCAAATGACACCTTATCCTTATTTCTACTCTTATTTCACGGTAATACACACAAGTTATCCCCAGACTTTCTGTCTAGTGTTCACTGTAAGCCCACCCTTGGCAACTCTTAAAAAGAAAATGAACTACGGTAGTCAACTCATAAGTCCCATAATGTTGTATGAGGGTGAAAAACCAACCTAGTGGAATGACTCCTTGATTAGGAATGATTTTCCAATGTTAACAGTAAGCCCTACATCGGCGGCGCTGTGTACATTTATTGAAAGTTGTGCGCAAACCCATATTTCTACGATGTCTTAACAAGGACGTGTAAACGAAAACAATGCTCCCTGAAAAGACAAAATTTTGAGATTGAAAGTCAAAATTTTTACTTTTTGGGGAGCTTTTTTTTTCTTTCCATGTCCCTATTGTGCCATCATATATTTGGATTGAAATCATTGATTTAACTTAAGCTGATGAAAAGTGATGTTTCCATAAAATATTGGATGCGTTGTTTTCTCTTCATTGGTGTAGTCAACCATATCTCAATAGCATGTTCCATTTTTCTTTTTTTCGTTATGCATGGCTTCTTAATGAAATAGCTGCTCTGCTATGTCACAACAATTTCGACAATCTTTGTATTTCTTTATCATTCTTAACAGATACACATGCATACGCACATTACGACCATTTACTTAGATATGTGACCTTAACCATGTCGATAATATTTTAAGGTAAATAACCAACAAAAAAAAAAACCACATATGTACATCTTCAAGGGCGAAATTACCTCAAAGTGAATTTACACGAGCTCATTGGTCTCTATTTAAACTTCAGGATAATCGTTAAATTTTTGAAATTCAGAGCAATCAGAACAATCTGTAAATCAATAAATAAACCCCCCCCCCCCCTTAAAGATACCCTGTTGAAATGCACAAACATGTGAGCAGAATACTACAAGTCTTTGCTATAGTTAACGTTTTCAAATTGATACCCAAAACTGCTATTGGTGTACTTGTGACATGCATCCAATATTATGCATTAAAGTTTTAATTTTGTCACTTGGAAGGGCCCTTTTAGAGAGTCTTTGATTCTGTATGACGTCATATGAAGTCATATTGATTGCAATCATGCGCATGTGGCCCATTTTATGAAATTCTCTCCCAAAAAGTTGTTTTCCTAAGAAAAAACTGTTGTGCAATGCTGATGATTTAACATAATGGTACTCTGCTAGTGACACCTTTAGTGTGTTCAGAAATACTGCGATGACCCATCTCCAGCCTTACACCCAAAATTTATGTAACAGAGTATCATAATGACAAACCATTGATACATTGTACATCATTATGAAATAATTATGACAAATCGTTAAGATGACCGTCTATATAATGCTGCCAACGCTGTTTAACATTAATTAAATGAGAGATTATTTTGCATTATTTCACAAGATGGCTATGGTCCATCTTGAGTTTTGAACCCAACCTTCCTGAACACCGTAAAGGTGCCACCTGCATATCAATATGAGAAAGCCTCAACAACACAAAGAGAATCTGTAGGAACAGAATTGCACCCAGCAGAAATCTAAAATAAACCATAGGGCCCATATGAGACCACGGACCAAAAATTCATGAATACAATGAAGGTAACACTAACAACGTATCTTGATGACGAACCATGAAAATTGCACATGGCAATCTGTACTTAGGAACAAAGGTATTTTGCAGAATTTCGTAAAATGGGTCATATGGTCTAAATGGGACCTTGGACCAAAACTTCCTGGACACCCCAAATGGCCCAGATCTCAAGAAAGATTGTGTGTAACTTTGAAGCAAATCTATCAAGGTATGTGCATGTAGAAGCATTTTGATTTACTGTGGATCGATAGGTCGTGCATGAACGGGTTCCTAAAATGACGTCATAAGGTGCTTTGCAGAAAAAGAAAAAAAAACGCCGAGTTTTTCAATAAGCAGCTTCCAACTGTGAAGCTTTAAACTTTTATTGTATAACATTGAAAGATCCCGTCTATCTTCCCACGTATATAGGTTTTTTGTAGCCTTTGTTCATACCGTGGCTCATTTCAGTTTCTGGACTGAAGGCTGAATTATAGAGACAGAAAACAAGCCGTGCCAGGCCTGGCATGACCGGAGAGTTTCGAGATCGATCGATGGACTGATTTCACTTTCATTTCCTAAGTTTCTGTCACTATGATCTTCTCTTACTTTCAGGATGATGTTGTGGTATATAAGTTATTATAGGTACATCATGATCCCTCACCGGTGATCATCGCTCAAACTGTTCCATGGCAGCTTAATACATGTCAATACGAGGACCGATGCAGGATCATGAATATCTGAAATGTTGCTCAAAACTAGTCACAATCAAATTACCCGTGACTCTGGGTCAGGGTACAGATCACTCAACCATGGTGATATTAAAAGAGAATGCCATATTCTGTACCCGTTTGTAGATTGACTTAAGTTTCGGTTACATGAAATTAACATGCCAAAGGTAACGTAGTGCCATGAGGATTTATGTACTTCATCCTTCCACAGTTCAGTATACAGTGTGAAACCAACATGATCAGGGGTTCCTCCAGAACAATAAATAACGAATAACTTGAAGGAACATGTACGGCAAAGTCCATCACTGGCGAGTGTAATGCCAAGAAAATCCGACTCAGTCACCAACTTAAAGACTTCAAAGCAGTCACCATTATCCCTTATTATCAACCCATTTTCTGTTCTCATTTTTCTCTGTTCAAGTGCAATTGTGCACATTTCCGTCGAGGGATGTGACATCAAGAGTGTTTACTGTCTTTGCACGTTTGTCGGTGATAAATACCGGTTTCGATCATTTCAATGACATCATTCTATTTTTAAGCCAATGTAGGAATAATACACTAAAATGAAGGGATATAAAATTTTGTCTATGTACTTCTTTATCCCTACTAAATCAAATAAAAGAGTTTTTGCCTACAAAATGGCAAAAAAAATGATATAGAATTGACTTTTATCTATTTGCTGGTACATTTTTGTCAAGTTATGATACACAATGGCGTACAAATTGAAATTTTTTTTTCTTGCTCCCTCGAGGGTACTAGGCGTTTCGTTTGAACTGGCATTGCAACACATGTTGTTACCTGTCTCCAAAATCGATGTGGTAAGCTTATGTGTTGCCATGATATACCGCAAGGCACAATGCCGTATAAAATGCAACGTCAAACGCAAATTTCATCATTTCTTGAAATCAGATTGCTGCCGATTTCATCTCGGGTTGATTCCTGCTACGTTCTGGAAGTGCACGCTTAAATTAGGTTGGTAAGTTTTATTCTTTTTCGAAGTTCGACTTAGTGCATCCTTGTTGCTAGTCATGAAGTACGAGTGCGACTAGGTTTAAATTCTAACACTATTGAGTATTTGCCTACTTGAGTAGGCAAAGCAAGAGTGGTAATGATATGTCATTGTGGTTGCAAGTTAACAGTCAGGTTTACAAAGTCGTAGCAGGCAGGCGCCCTGATCGTACACATTAAGCTGAGTATAGATATGGTTCAGTGGACTGGAGCTTGCCATGAGTATATTGGCGTTACCAATTATGGCCTTGACCAACTTTATGAAGTATCTGCCCTGTTGCTGATGCTTTGAATTTTAAATGTTCCACTCTGACTCCACTAGCAAACTGAAGTAAAAATGGAATCAGTGTTGGCCCATTACCGTAAGCAATTCCTGGTTTCTTAAAATAACAACGCATTAGTAATATTTAGAGTTGATCAGGCCTGCTTTTACTCCAGCTAAGGTGTTTCATGATCTATACCTGTAACCTAAGTGTAAAGTAAGTTACAGGAAGATGATCTTGCTCATGATCATACATCATTAACAAATTAGGACCACCTTTCAGATGCAGATACCAGTACATAGAACCCATACCATCTGAATGAGCTTGCTATAAACTTCAACTAATTCCCGATGCATTTAGTGTTGTATTCAAGGTTAGGAGATGGGAGAAGGCTATCATTTAGTACAATAATTTGAGATGGCCTGAATTCTATGTTCTGTATGTACATTAATGCATGTGCAATGTAGGTTTGCTGGTAATTAGCAATGAAGATTATCTGATATCTGCCTGAGAACACTTTTACATCTGAGGTGAAATTATTTGTCTTTGAATACTGCAGTGAGTTCTTCAAGAGATTCTCCATTTCTGTTCAAAGCTACAGGATGGTGCACCGAAGGGGCTCTAAATTTGGAGTCATTACCTCCAGAACCCTCAGAAAGACAGCATATTTTGCGAAACAAAGGGAGTGTCACAATGGTCAGTTCACTGTAAACAAGTATGTCGAACAAGGCAGAGGACAACATATTACTATCAGCCAAAAATTTAAAGAAGTTTTAGAGGATGGATTGGAAGTTTATGAGCACACACCAGTATCAGTTACAGGTAAGGAAAAGCTATCCTAAGTATTTTCATATGGTTGACCTTTGGTGTATTTGTTGAAAATTTTTACAGGACATTTTGTGTACTGTGTGGTCAAGATTTCCGGACAGTGAAGTGGCTCATATTCACATTGATAAAGCCTACAAAACAATGATGAATTTTGAGTTAGATTTGACATATGGTCACTGATAAACATCATAATAATAATTCTGTCCGAGATTTGTGTTATTGATATTATTCCATGCAATATCATTTATAATTACCATCTCATGGTGTAGAAGTATATTTGAATTTGAAAAGTATTGAGCAAACCATGGTCAAAACTGAGTACTTCAACTTCATATATCTTTGTCGTTGGATGATCCATAGAAAGGAAATATGTGTTGTGGTGTCATTGCACAAGCTATGTTTTGTAGCCTATTATCCTGAATGCTTCTGAACAGCAAATGTAATCAGTGTTTTAGGGTTTCCTAGACTACATGTGGATTGCATAATTTTCATACATCCCTCTGTCGAATTCCAAAGAAAGGCTCTATATAGGAAAATTTTGACATTGTTATGCTCTAAAACCAAGCTATCGAGTATAATGTAACTAAATGTGTGAGAAGAGCTTTTTTGGATCTTTCTAAGCGAAGTACATTAATTTACATCCTTAGGCATACCTAGCTGACTTGTTAGTTGAGAATTTCGTGCATCCACTCTTGAGCACTTTAACACAAATAAGTCAGTAAGTGGTGTTGACTGTACCCAGGTAAAGACAGTGAAGTGAGCCCTCTATTTGTGTCAGATATTAAAGTAAATGTGCTTAATTGCCACAGCCTATGAAAACACTGCTGGCCAAAGCCTTTGCTGGCATTAACTCACATTGTTAACTTTGAGAAAATGGCCTAGAGTTTTTAAATTAGATCTTGGCCTTTCTTGGGCTAATTGCGCTAATAGAAATTGGCCTCAGTCCTCAAGCAAAAGATGAAATGATTTAAGAACAAAATATTTCATACAAAAAAGACATATAAATGTGATTTTTTTTATATTTTAATATCTCTACACATTTTTTGAAATTACTACTTGCTTGAATGCACACAGCTGGGCAGATAAAGCTGATATTGTGTTGACAGAAGAGATAAGGTGTGGTCAGTTTCTTGATAGCTTACACTAAATGTCAGCTTAATCTCAGAAGAATCATGTCTTGCATATAATTATCAACTTTTCTTACCCACAGAGACACCCTCTTATTCATTAAACAAAAGAAAAAGATGGCAGCTCCCTCAACTTCTCAAAGAAGCAATTACGGACGGGGAGACTGAAGACTTTTCTTTCCGTGTCTCTTTGATCGAACGAGCCCCCAGTGTGAACTCAGATCCAAAAGAGCTAATGAATGGCAAGTATGGAGGCAACAAACCAGACTGTTTGTCAGTGGTCAGAAGTAAATGCCAAAAAGGCGACTTTAAACCCAGAGCAAAGTATTCCTTTGAGACTGACCTACTAAGAGATCGTAAAAGAAGATGGGGGACCATCGTACGAAATGTAAACGAAGATGAACCTCAAGATCAGCAGTTACCAGAATTAACGTATGAAGTCTGTTATGCACGTTCCAAGACAACCTACCCCAGTTTCACTCCTCTAAACAATGTCCCCGTTCAAGTTCAACGTAAGTAAGAAGTTATTTAAAATGCGAAGTTTTCATTCAGTTGATGTTATTCAAAACTGTAATACATAATAATAAATGTCAGGGTTAAATTAAGTTTGATTAGAAATCTAACGTCAACACATTATTTTGACACATTATTGTTACACATGATTTGTGTACACATGACAAAATAAATATCTGTCTGTGACTAGCCGTTACTGTTTGCCCAGACTGGTGGTACTTAATTTTGAATGGATGACTTAAAAAGATCACATATGGTTGCTTGAATATTATTTAAAAATTAAAGTCTCCTGATAGGTTGCAAGATGAGTCGTATTGTACTAGAAATGAATGAATTTATCAATCTTTGTCATTAAAAACTTATCAAAATGTCAGATAAAAATTAAACTCTGTTTTCTTTTTTTTTGCTTTTTGTGTATATTGTCATTGTGTTATGGACTTCAACCTTTTAAAATTGCATCTGATATGTCCTGTATGATTCATTCCAGGTAAGCTTGAAAGAATTCAAAATTCAAAAAGGAAGGAGAAGCTTCACAAGCACCAGAGACAGTATGTAGATGACGATGAAATGAACACGACCCTACCGGTATTTGACGTCATTAGCGATAATCAAAGAGCAATAAATACTGTTGAGCGAAAAGACGAGGACTTGCCTCCTGACCGAGCAAGCAGCAGCTGTTTAGGTGACTTTCTGTCTTCAGACTTTGAGCCAAAGACTACTCAAAGAAGAAAGAAAAGGAAGCCTGCAAAGGTATCTTCTAAACCAGGACAAAAGTCACTCTCTAGCACTTCTAGAAAGAAAAACGTTATGTTAGATCCCACTATCAAATTTGAAGAAAAGAGCACAGACCTTGGTGAACTGTATTCCCCTTCCTCAGACAGCGGATATTCCGATGACTCAGATTCAGCATTTTCATTTGATTCGGATCATCTCACAACAATCTGGAGACCAGTAACTTTAGACCCGCTAAGTTTAGATGAGTTGTCCATGGCTAGGACATTTGGGGACAGTCTATCGGACTATGCTGTGTCTGACCCTTATTGTGCTGCCATAAACCTGTGCAGAGTGGACAGGGACAACTCGCAGGTCGGGAGATCAGATGAGGTTGTATTGCTGATTCAAAGGCTTTCCATGTCCAGCGATAAAGCTGATTGCAGGTGAGTCTTGTGAGTTTTGCAATGAATTTTTTTTTTTTATTGTCTTGCATTTATGACATTTTCCTCAATAGCAAAATGTGTGAAGTATTTCCTGGAAATGAAAACAAAGTGAAAGTGGATGCATTCCAAAGCCTCTTCTTTCAAATTTAAGAAAATGAAGAAGGAAGGAAAGACACATGAACACACACACACACACACATTTACTCATGTTTGCATCACACTCATGAAGTGAGGACTTTCAATGAGAATGAGAATAAGAACCTAAACATGATTCTAACACCTATGGGAGCTATGCATGATTCTGGAGAGAACCTGACTATACTCATCACCAGACATCTAAGAACTTTATTAAGAAATTGTGATATGTCCTCATTAAGAAAATGAGCAGACACACACAAACATACATGTAAAGATCACCATTGACACCCCTCATATACTGTCATTTGTGTTATTGTCGTGGTGTAAACTGCTGTGAATAACTAAGAATTGTCTTTGAAAATTCTACTGTGAATCATGAACATCAGAGTTGAAAACAGAATAAAAAAGAAAATGCAAGTTCTCTTCATAGTTTCAATCTGTAGAACAGACTGTCTTTCAGGTGTAGTTAAAACTTTTCTGTTGATTATAACTGTAACATGTGGTCCTTCTTTTATCAACGAAACTTTTTGGAGCTAAATATCCACATAATCTGCTACTTCTTGCATCCTCAGGTTCAGGGTTTGTGACCTCAGAAGTGACAATGGGAATGACTGTTTGGTAGATACCAGTATGGTATCCTTTGAGGAACATCGTGTGTACACCCTGGCAGAATTTGTAGAAGTAATCAAGCAATCATTGCAGTTTTCAAGGTATGTGAAGTAGATAAGAATATTTCTTGATCCTACAAAGAAATGGATTGTATGTAGGAACCAGTGAAGCCAACTTTTATTGGCAAGATATCTTTAAGTAATTAAGACATAATACCACAACATGTTTGGTCAACACTAGTACGCTTCACTGTTTTCTTGAATCAGCGCTTTTAGTGTCCCTATAACATGCTGAAGTAGTAGACATAAATTATGACAAAGTTAGATGAAGTGTCTTTGGATAGACTAATGTCTGGGCTTCTCTGAACACCCATCAAGGAAAAGACTCAACATGCAACTGACTCAACAACTTATGTACAGTTTTGAGAAATTTTTGGTAGACAACGTTTGTCAGCTCTGCTTAAAAGTTTTATCCACTTATTATAATGAAAGTCTTTTTCTTCATTGCATGACCTCAATCTTGCCTGCTTTGTTGTATTTGAAGGGCATTTTTGTACTTTTCTTTTATACAGACTAACTGACACTGGTAGAAGGAAATCTAGAAAACCAAAAGAAGTGATTAGATTGGAAACAGTGAGCAACTACCTCGGTTGGCAGTATGATAGTAAAGAAGAAAATCATGTATTGGATGATGTGAAACATCAAGAAGAGGTATAAAAAACGTGTTTGGTTTAGCTTCTTTTTGCCGGCATTTGTTGCACATTTCTTGAAGATTCAAGAAAAACATTGATCAATGTTTGTAAATTTCATTTTTCATTCTGTATATTGTTTTTTATATTGTATGTATTGTATGCATTTCACATACTGCAGTAGACATGCTCCCCGGAAAATGTTGGAAAAAAAAATGCATGAAATAAATGATGAATATTAATATTATTTGATATGGTCGTTCACAGATTTCTTCAGCAAGATCATTCAACAGTTATCGACCATGTCGCCAGATTCTTCCGGAGACATGCGAGATCTGTTTTGATGACATTGTCCTTCCCGAGGGGTCCATGCCAGCTGCTACAGCTCTGAGAGACTGCAGTCACTGGTTCTGTGGTGCTTGTTGGCAGCAACATGTTTCATCAAGGACTCAACAAGGAGATGTAAACATGAAGTGTCCGGTAAGAAAATAATATCTATATCTAATATCGATTGTGAACAGTGAAATCTTCATTCATGTGGACTATGTTTTGCAACAGGAATTAACTGTTTGGTATTTCCATATAACATATCAAAAAGGTTAGATTCAACTCAAGCTTGACATACACAGAATGTTGTTGTTTAATTAATTTATGTGTGAGAATGTAATATGTGATAGCCTTCACCGCCACTCTGGTCATATTCCTAGATTATGATATCACTTTGATTGTCTTGATATCACTTTAATTGTCACTGTGATATCACTTTGATTTTCATGATATCACTTGTTTTTCACCATGGTATGATTTATATTGTCCCAATGACCATTCCTGTAAGTAGTAGACTTCTCATTTCTCATGTTCTCATTTCAGGGACTTTGATTAATGTCAGTGTGTCTAGTACATTGTTTATTTCATATGAAACAGGTGCTTGTCTTTTCACTCGACATGATTTCTTTCTTTTTGTTTATTTTCTGCAGGCCTTTGAATGTGATACTCCTATAGATACTACCACTCTGTTGGCCCTGCTACCAGACTCATTTCTCCCACTCTACTCTGGACTGCGAAAGAGTCGCCTTCTGAGAAGTCAGAAAATTTGGGAATGGTGTCAGAATCCGTTGTGTAGCAGAATGGTGCGAGCAGAGAACACCAAATCACCCGGCAGTGGGGATGACCAGAAGAATGTGATCCACTGTGAGTGTGGTTTCTCTTGGTGTGAAGGATGTAAGGAGGCTGTTCATTGGCCGGCTACTTGTGCTCAAGCTGCAGAATACAGGGATTACGTGGGTAACAAAGGTAAGGCATTGTCAGTCAGAATGATAGTGTTGTATTAAAAGTTATATATCTTTGTCAAATATATATTTCAGACATGTCACTGTCAGTCTTAGTTGCCCTGTGGTAATATTGCTCACTCTAAGGGGGCAAGAGAGGTGCTGAGATGTGCCAGGCGAAATAATAAAAAGCCATTACAATTCAGATCCGTTAAAAGTGATGAGATCATGAAGTGTGTGTATCTGTATTACACAGTCTAGGTAAGAAATTAAAATTAAGTATTTGACATTGTATGGTGTTTAATGCTTTAGAAACTACCTTCAAGATGCCCCTTTATATTTTTGGGTATATTCTTGCTGTGTGTTATGTGTCATTTCACAGCTTCAGCTGAAGGTATTGAAACTAAGATTTTTCCTGATGTAGTTACGAAGAACCAGATCTGATAATCAAGTTTATAGAGCATAGTTGATTTCACATCATTGTCTTACCTTTCATTAAGCCACGTCTTTGTTTTTTGTTTTTACCAGGAGTTGATAAAGGGGAATCTCGCATCACAGAAGTGGAAGTCAAGCGCTGTCCTCAGTGCAATTACCCGATAGAGAAGAATGGTGGATGTATGCACATGATATGCTGTTTCTGTAATTATGAATACTGCTGGGAGTGTCTGTCGCCTTGGTCGAACCACTTGGACAATTGGGAAGACTGCCTAAATATACCAACTGTGGTAGGTTTTGTTCACCTAAACCTAGCTTTTCAAGTGTACCTTCAGGCAAAGCGAGTTTGAGGTACGCTATCATGATGTGGCATTGTAGGCGCTGACAGAAGTCAACATATTTCCAACAGCTAAGAAATGTTTGCAAGATGCAGATTGTGGGAAGTTAGTGCTATCCTGTAAGTGTGGGGTGGGGGCGGGGTACTTTCAACAACTAGGGAGCTGTTGCATAAAACGAGACATTAAAATGAACTTGATGAGAATTCATAATTTATCTTACATTTTAACGTTAGTGTGTAATATCTTGTGAGCAGATCTAAAGGGGAAGTGAGCTGGATGGCGAAGTGAAGAGGGGGGGGGGGGGAGGTGACTGTGCACATGGGGTGCCAGAGGAAAAGATGGAGAGAATAGGGAGCCCCAGACTTTGCATCTCTTAGTGGGCCAGAAGAACTAAAGTGTCTCCATCTTACACCTACGGAATTAAATTTAAATTAAAAATTGTGTTTTACCTGCCATTCTGTTTTCTGTGAGGATACAGCTGAGACTGCAGATGAATGATTCCCCTCCCAAGAAATATGTTTTTCCTCATTTCAATGTATTTGGCGTCTTTTGTTTCTATTTCAGAGCATTTCTTTGTCTGGTAAGAAGAGGATGTCTGTTGAGATGTATCTTTTAGCTGCTACAGAGAAGAGGAAAGAGAGATCTACCAGTGTCACAACCCTCTCAGAGAATGTAGCAATGAGATTGGTGAGTTGATTTATTCTCAGTCTTGGTATCGTAAGCCAGTATTACATATAGACCCTTGTGAAGGAGGGTGGTGAAGGAGAAGATGGGGGGTGGTATGAGCATAAGCAGAGATGATGAGGTTCCGTTATATGTATCTAATGATGTTTGACTTTGGACATAGATACTATGTCAACTGTTTGTAATGTGGAAATGTTCTGTGAAATCTACTGACCAAGCCTCCCTTTTGTAGATCCCTCTTCTCTGACTGATTCAACTTGGCTTTTCTGTGTTGTGGGACCATTTCTTACACCTCAGTGCCCCAAACCATCCAAAACCAACTGTAATCTAATGGGCTATGTCGTTAACCTGTGCTATTGAATGGTTGGCATTCCAGTTTACTTCAAGCATTTCTCTCTACTGAAACTTTGGTCAAAAACCGACTGACCATGATTTCTGGAATGATTTAGAATAATATGCATATTAATGAGGTGCCAATTCCTTTTTGTCAAATTGTGATAAATGTGTATCACTGTTTCTTTCTTCTTGTAGTATTATCAGTATCTGAAGGCTTCCAATAGACATCTGCCAGAGATTAGAGGAAGCTTTGCATCAGCGATTAGAAAATTGTATTTACCAACATGGATACCCTCTGAGGAAGACCTACAACAGTTTGAAGAAATCTTAAGTCTCTGTTCAACAGGAAGCAGTCTCTTTAATGAGGTTAGTTGCTCTTCTGTTACTGACCAGAAGATTTAATCAATAAAAGAGATTGCAGTAAGATTTGTTTCACTGACAAACACTTTGTATTTTTCTTTGTGTGTTTTAATTTGTATGTACAGAAATAGGAGGGGAAAATAGAAGAACAAGGTAGGATAGAGGGGATGAAAGATCAAATGGGTGGTGAACTGGGTGTTACATCGACACACTTTCTTTTGTTAGAAATTATTTGGTGTATCCCTGCCTGACTTTTTCATACATTTTATACATACTTTCATACATTTTAGCAGATTATCACCATTCATGTTCATGTCTAATGTAATAAAACATAGCATCACACAAGCTATGAAAATAGTCAGCGTACTTCATTGGCTCACTATGTGATAAAATATATTGCAGTATTTAACTAAAGGACAAAGGTGATTGATACTTTCAGGTAAGATTGGGTAGTTAGATTCAATGTAGTTTATGAAATAGCCATTTCCTTATGCATTGCTTTGTCAGTTTCAAAAAAGGATGTGGATTAGGCTACTATTAAAGTATTTGAAATATGTACAAAGTATGACAACTGTCAAATCTGTGTCCCATCAAAGGAAAACAATGAAATGATTACTAGTCTGATGTAGAATATTTTACCCCAATTTCACTTTTTTTATATAATTCACAGATCAATTTCGTACTAGAGTATTTGAATGTCCTCATCGCAACTGGCAGGACGAAGCAGCTGAGATCACGCAACTCAGGGTGGAAAGACACCATGGATAAACTTGGATTTATATCTCTTCGATTACATTGTGTAAGTAGACCTAATGGATAGGCCGTGTGGTCTATGAATTCAATGTACTGCAAATGAAACTTTCCCAGCCTCAAGAAAAGTGTCAATTTGTTTTGATGGAGAGGAATTTTTGGATTTGATGAAATATATTTGACTTGTGTTAACTACATGAGCACAGTTTAAGCCTACAGCATCACCTTTTCTGCAAGTACAGTGCTCTCCTGTCCAAATTAATATAAATAGGCAGTTCAAGCATAGCTTAATTTTACTGCAATGTAGTTTGGAAGAGAGAATTTACTAGCATTTGTAATGGATACCTCGTTTCCTGATTGATGATACCAGAACCTGGTTCTGAATTTGATACCCAGATCCAAAGTTTCCACAGTGCACCTTGTTGTTTGTATGACAAAATTCAGCACGTTTGGCTAAGAACACCTTAATAACACCTCAATGTTATGCCCATATGTAAGATACATGATGTAATGTGAGCTTTGGAAAGCAAAACATCGTATCATGATTTCACAAGGGACTTGCAGCCTGACGGAAGTTACATTTTTTGTGCCAGACCGATTATTTACTGCCAGTACCCTGGTCTGAAGTTTGGACGAATGCAGTGCAAACAGTGCCGGTACCCTGTGCATACAGTGCATGCAGTGCTGGTACCTTGGTTTGGACAAATACAGTGCATACAGTCTCCAAGGACACTTAGTAATGCTGCTATATAGAAATGAAAGGAAAAATGCTGATGTAGTGTATTGCCATGCATTGACTAACTAGCATTTTGTTTCTTAAAATTTTTCCCCCTTACTGTTACTGTCTTTAAAGTGAATCCAAGGAAAATTTGAGAGCTTTTGCTATCATAATGCAGCAAGATGTTAGAGGTGTGACATGTTTTGGCAACGTGTTTTGGCAATATGGACACACAAGTTTGGCATACAATGTTACCATTACGATCGAGCGATTTAGATCGATATAGGTTACGTCCTAGATACCGTTACTTTCTTCCTGCACCAATGGCTGACTGCGTCATTGTAAATCAAGTGATGTCATTTTCTGTACTTGTTTCATTTCTATGAAATACCTTAAAACAGAAAAACAGGTGATTCAATTTTAATTTGATTCTGTTTTCTGTCAAATATTGATTTCAGATTCTTACAGGAGAAGGGAATCTTAAGTATCCAGAATTTACAGCCAGCTTAAAGAGATTAATCCAGACAGGGCAACAGAGATTGAAGGAAGTTATCAGGGCTCTACCAAGGGTCTACAAGCTGTTAGCAACAAAGAATAATGCAAGACCAAGACCTTTGAAAGCATCTTAAATTTGATGTCAAAGATCATACGTGTAATATTTAGATTAAATGTAAAGAGACTTCTCTCAAAAGTATGTGCATGCTTGAAACATGCTTCGAGTCACCTTTTGTGCAATAGCTGTCACATATACTTTTATCAAGGAGTATTCATTCTCTGCTCTTTCATAGTTTAAATTTTAGTGTCTGCAATAGAAATACAGTAATTGAAACCTGCAGCTTTTTGACCTGTAGGTCAATTAATGCAATTGAAAAACAGTAGTATATTGTTTATGACAGTGTTGCAGGTATATTTTATTGCCCATTGGTTTTGTGACTGTTAGAATTCCAAAATAGCAAACAGATTATTTTTTATAGCCTTTAGTGACATTGTTTTTCAGTAAACTGTTTGAACACCTGGCAACAAGGAATTGTTGTGGCATTAATTTATTTCATATCAGAGTCATATCTGTACAACATTTATTCTGTCTACCTTTTACTTGCTAGATAAAGAATATTTTGGTTGTCACCCTGTAGCACAAAATAATTTGTTTTAAAACCACTCTTGCTTTTGACCCCTTGACAAGAGGAATTCCAAGAATAACACATGATCACTAACAGTTTTTTTTTATTGTGTTATATTGCCCTGCAAGTCTAATGAATATCCATGTGCTTGTTCAGTAAAATTTGTCTTCCCACTGGATATTCTACTTGATGGTGAATACAGAAAACTACCTGACCCTTGCCCACTGTTACTGTTTCCTCATCTTGCTATTGCCTGCTATCATGATTACTGTACCCCTCATGGAGTTTTTTACCAGTGGAGATCATAATTGCACATGGGCCATTAAGTACTAAGGTGACCTAGTTGGTCTTGTTCACAGATGTGAAGGCTATTAGGAACTGAAATGTACTGCTATTAAGAAGATGCAAGATGGACCCAATTAGATGAAGTTTTGAGGTCGAGTAATATCGAGAGGGTTTACCATCTCCATCACTACTTGGCCGACCACCAGGAATCCCCCTGAGGGAGTGTGCGTTTGTTTGCAGAATTTCGATCAATAAGTTGTGAACGTGGTAATTGCAACATTACATACTTTATGAGCGGTATTATCAAAGTTAGCTTTAGGTGAGAGAATTGTAACATTGAATATAAAGCAGGTTCTGAAATATAAGGAGGAAATCTTGACAAAGTTGTTTTAGTCTTTGAAGGGACTATATACTGTATCTGCAGCATTAATTGGTAAACACTTTAACAAACCATGTTTCCCTATGCCTACTTGTACCCTATGCCTACTGTATCTACCAGTACTTCCTCAACACAAACCCCCATGTATCCCATTTCTGTACTGGTCTGATTTATAGACCTTGCTACCTGCCACCTCTGCAAATAATTTGTGAGGTTACAAAGTCACCCCTTTTGGTATACTCAGCTAGATTTTGAGATCATCTTATTGACTTGAGCCTGATTCAAAGACCTCATCTTCCACTTCTCCTCCCTCCATCCCCCCACCCTGTTTCCATTCCCTGAGAATCAGACTGTTTCTACATAATGTCTACATTTACTAAAAAATATCTTTTCCCCAATCACTTATAAATTGTATGGGAGTACTGTACAAGCCTAAGATAGCACACACTTAAATATTGAGAATTGACAACAGACTACAACATTTGTTGTTGAACTCTTGTTATTACTAACGTTCACTTTCAAAACATGGCAACAACAGACAGTATTCTAACAGGATTGTAACTTCAAGATAATTCACACAAATTTTTCTTTTGTTTTTTTCAAAGTTACATTTAAAACAGTATTTTTTACACGATCTCTTCCTCAAAGAGTCATGATATGGAAAAGGAAATTAAGATCATTCAAAATAAATTATTTTTTAACAAAATCTCTTCTTCAGATAGTTATGATATGGAAAAGAACTTAAGCAATTTCAAATTAAGCAATTCAAAATAAATTAAGCAATTTGCATAAATACATATATTTTTTTTCAAGATTGTGCTTTATAATCTAAAATAATTTAAAAGGTATAGCAATAATTTGCAACTCTACTTGATTCAACCTTGGTAATCTTTGATAACTATTATGTAGCATGGATGTGACAAACAAAGTTGTCCAGATGTAAATCGAGCTTTATTGCACACCACAATGTAGCCTATTGTTCCTTGCGGTTTAAGTATATTGTTTCTTGGTGTTTCTTGACAACAGCTTTTGTTCATACAGTCTCTCAAACATACTAATTTATAGAAAAGACAAGTACAAAACCACTTACGCAAGACGTGAAATATAGAAGACAAATAGAACAAACATCAACAAACCAAAAAAAAAAAAGATCCCTACTGCCATCCATTGCCAAGATTATCAGGAGTCAAGAAAGTCTAAAGCCACATTTTGCCAGGTATCCACATTTAGGATTACCAACCAGTAAGTACAAATATTTTAATTACTGACAATTTGATTGTCAAGATCCCATCAAATTTTACCACTGCTTTCTGCATTCTGCCACTTTCCAAAATCAGTGTCTGAAAAATCTGCCAGAGATTTGGGAACCTAAACTGAAAGTAATCTTCATTCAAGGGAATGCCCTCGTCTGTGTATGTTTGGCTTTCAAATATGAATTTTTGGATCTAAGACACCGGATCGAAGACCACCTTCTCTGTTGTGAAACCACTGTATTTCTCACCAGCTTTTCACACCACCACCAAATAAGACTTTTCTTGGAATGATGGTGGCACCATCCACTGTTCACATGGATAAAGCAGAGCCATTGGGTCTTTACAAGCTGAGCTCTTCCTGCATAACATTAAGGAGTTAACAATCTTTACTGAAGCTGTGACAATGATAATAAGATCATCCATGAAAATACAAAGTAGATCACTAAAACTGAGAAGTCAAAATGCTTCTTGAAAATACAGGAAAATGATACCCAGTACATGATAGAAATTTCATACTGACGGAAAGTGGGGAACCTGCATTTCATGTGATACAAAAGTCAACTTGTGTGGATTACACGTTGGCATAAAAAGAAGTCAGAATTCCAAAGCATCCTTTCATCTTCTAGATGATTAATGGAGACAAGTTCTTAAAACAAGTTCTTAAAGAGTAAGTTTTGCACCTGAGAAGGATAAGTTGAAGGGATTCATCTCCAAGTTTTGTTGAGTAAAAAAAAAGTGCATAGAAATCTAGATGGGATGTTCCCAAGGTGAAGAACTGATCATCATCACAGAATATATAAACTATAAATTATATTTCATCAAAACATACAAAATTAAACAGCCACTACAAAAACATAAAAATGGTAGAAAAGGAGAAAAAAATCTGCAACAAAGACTTCAGAATTTGGCACGAAAACAAGAACATTTTCTAAACAGAATACAACTAAACATGGACACCTTATAACACTTTCAGAAAAGGATTTTGAATGTTTCTATATCATGAGATCTTGTAAAAGGTTTTCTAGTTTAATGGCAATGCACACAGCAGGCTTTTATGGCCTAACGAGCTGAGTGTGGGTTAAGTGATTCACAGCTGTCAAAGCAAGAAAAAATTCTAAGACCAGCTTGCCAGCCTGGTTAGGTGATTGCTGTGTTTAACCTTTGCTGTGTCTAACGTAAATGAACTGTTGCCACACATACTGCCAACTTCTCATGTACAAGACCATGCAATTAATCCATTGATCTTCAGCTGGAGGGCAGGCTGTGACATAAATGATCATCACTACAATAGCATGATGCTGATAAGCTTAGCAAGGAGAAATGAGTCAAATAAGAGAAAAAGTTACAGATAAAAGCAAATGGTTGTACAAAACAAAAGGATATAAAAGAATATGAAGAAAATATTTTCTCTTCTTCTTTTTTTGTTTTACCCTGGTGCTGTATGATTGTACTTTGCATTGGTTTGTTCTGTTGTTGAACAAGGGCATACTAAATGAGAAAGAAACGAACATTTGATAATGAGATATTTTTCATTCATCGTTAAGTATGTAAGAGGAAAATTTTGGATAGTTTATATGTCAGTATGGTCTTTATTTTACAGAGACACTTTGTTATTTTCAAGTTCTTTGTGGCACCTTCTTTTTCACAAAACAAAATATATAGTGAGAGGAAAAAGCTCAATTCAAACGTTATGGCAGGTAAATTTGATCAAATACAATATAAACATCGTTATTACATCAGGATAAAGCCTCCTTTCTTTTGTATATTAAAACTCATGAAGAACTGTCTCTGACTTGTTCAAAAACACAGCTGCAATATCAAAATGTTGCAACTCACTAAATAAAAAGATGGATAAGTTATTTTTTCTTTCCTTTTTCAGAGAAGGAAATACATCAACAAAAAGTAAGAAACAGGAAAGAGGGAAATATACATTTCAGACACCCTGGTAACTTTTTTTTTGGCGACAAAATTAACATTTAAGTCAGACTGCCACCTGTGAATGAATGTGGTGTAAGTATATACCAGACTGTACAAAGATATTAGTTACAAAAATATTGACATATCCACAGTCACCAAAGTGAAAGTCCATAACATAATCTGACATACCACCTCTATTTATTTCCTTACCAATAAAGCAGACTGCATCTTTTAGGAACAGTATAGATTTACAAATTACTCTGTATCCATAACAACTTCGTCCAGAGGAGGGAGGGTGGATTAAAGGAGAGAACTGTTGAAAATCACGTCAGCAGGATACGGAAGTAAAAAACAGTTGGGTTTAAGAACGGACCAACTTGAAGCCGTGGCCTGTGTCTAGTATCGCAGGAGGTAGCCACTTCATCTTCCACCTCCTGAAGCAACTGAGGCATCCAGAGACTGCCGAGCAGACGTCCATGGAGGTCGGTATCTGGAGCACTCTGATAATTGGATGGGTACATCTTGGAAAGTTACTCTGCCAATGCTGTTCGATGTCGTCGTCCGTCGGCATCTGAAACTGGAAATCGACCCACGGCTTTGAGACGGCGTATATCGCTTTGACCTTCCGACCATGCTCCTTCCACGTGGCAGAGTTATCTGTGGAGCAGTTGAATCCCACCCACTCTCTCGTGAAATCTCCAACCCCGCTCTTTACCCCAGTCTCAGGGTCGGTGGATTTACACACACTGGCAGATTGCAGGGCCACAAAGTGGTCGCTCAGCTGTCTGACCTGTTTCAACCAGGATCCTTTGCTATTTACGTCTTGAATGATGATAAACCTGGAGCCAGAATCTTTGTTTGCCTTGGACCACCACTCAATGATTGTGGCCAATGAAAGAGAGACTTCACCTTGCAATGAAAAATGAAAACAGTCAATGACACACATTTGCTGAATCATAGGCACACTCAATGCACACAACAGCAATGAAGCACAAGGATGTAAACTGATTCAGCCAAAACTTGTCTGGTATGACCACCTACAGTACTTCCCACAGCACTGCTGCTTCTTCATCTGATCATGAAACTACTACCCCAAGCAGTACTTCCATGATTTGCTGAAGGATGGACTGATGGAACTTATAAGCATCCATTGCATAAAAATGGAGAAGATGAGTTTCAGTAACTAGAAGTTAATTGCCAACAGCATGCACAAAAATTCTAAATTTTCTGTACACTCTTACACAAACTGGAGCCACAAATGCCAAAAATGCTAAAGACATTGAAAATAAAAAGGTAAGGTACCTAATATCTAACAACACCTTCTTACCACATTTGAAGCAAATTGGACAAGGCACTGCAAAGATATTGCCAGATCAGGAACTTTACATAAAGTCCTGCCCACTCACTAATATGCAAGATATTGACAAAAAAGTCATAGGGCACATCTACACAATATGATACATGTACACACCAAGTTTGAGAAAAATTGAGCGATTATTGAGTTATTGCCCCACATACATTGCATTCCAAAGGCATCACATACACACATGCACGTGCCAACGTTACGTTCAAAATGACGAGCCATTTCAGCACAAAATCTGAATGGCAATGTCTGTAGTTAAGTTTGAACCTTCTTTGGAAGTAAAGACCCGACTGGTTTCAGATGGGTTAAGAAAGTAATTCGCTTTGTTTAAAACAAACTATAGTTCAAAGTGATTAGTGAAGTCAGAGAGCCACTCAAAAATGTTATTGAAGAACTCAGACTAAATGAGATTGTGGCCATGCTGTACACTTTCATCTTTTTCTCTTAGATTTTTCATATGTAATCCGACATTAACATCAAAGGAAAGAAACCATTTGCACAACCTAGCTATGGTGTAATTCAGCTCTGGTACAATCACCAAAATATGGAAATACTTCTTATGTGGATGGTACCGATAGTTTAGTGTATTGTACCTACTCTGCTTACTACGTATAAGGTAAAGTTTCCATACTGTTCTGCACTGTGAGGTGCAGAATTATGATGGTTGAGGTTGCAAAGAATGAATAGTGAAAACGGAAGCACCAAGATGAAATTTCAACCCAAGTCAAATGCTAAAAATTTGAGTCTAGTCAATCCGGTCACTGACTTGAGTCCAAATCAAGTCATTAATGTTTGACTCAAGTCCAAGTCGAGTAGGCCAGTGACTCCATACCAAGTTGAGTCATAAAGCAAGAGCCCAAGGGCACTGTGGTTCCTTGCACAGATGGAAAGCATATAATGTAAATTATAAAGTAAAAGGGAGCATATTGCATTATTTTGTACGATAGCTTATGTGGTCCATTTCTGACCATGAACTCTCACTTTTGTAACATAAAATCTGTTGAGAGAGAAACATATTTCATGCCTCTATAAAAGGCCCATTTCAGACATTGGACCCAAACATGACAAACATGCACCCACATGGAACCACTTCCATAGCACTAATGTGACCAACCATCAACAGTGTTACATACAATCTGTAAGAGAAGAACTATTTTGCATGATTTCACAACAGCCTATGGGCACTATGGTTCCTTGTACTTGCAATATACATACTGTAAAATGATATGCATGAGTTCATAAATATCAAAAAAGCCATTCAATTAATGCAATAAATTGAAGATGTTGATTTCTGCAATATTCAGCAATATCCCATTCATTTTACAAAACACAAACAGCTGTGAATCTCTCATTTAAAGAAGGGGCTCTGCAAATTGCAATAAGGCTTATCACATCTGTGCACCTTTTAAGTCCACCAAACTGACAGGGTGCCCTGGAAGGAACTCCTGGGGTCTAGTTTAAACTGGTAAGAACACCAACTGACTTATTTTCTTTCATTGTGTCCCGCTCACCTCACTAATTGAAAAGAAACTTACATGAATGCACACATTAGCACTCAAGCACGAGGAGGTAAACCGATCCAGCAAACCTTGTCTGGTGTGACCACCTACAGTAGTGCAAACAGCACTGCTGCTTTTTCATTTGATCGAGAAACTGCTAATTCAAGAAGTACTTCCATGATGTACTGGAGGGGGACTGATGGAAAATATGAGCATCCATAGCATAACAAGGTTTTCAGACTTTTTCTCAATTGACCCAGATGACCTTTGACCTCCCTCAAGAACAATAGGGCACACCTTCTCAATATGGCAAACCTACATACCAAGTTTGACTTTCATCTGACTTTCCCCTATTGAGTTACAGCGTACCCAAGCAAAACAGACTTTTGCCCCCCAGTTCCCCTAGATGACCTTTGAATTCCACCAAAAACAAATGTGCACACCTTCTCAATGTGGCAAACCTAAATACCAAGTTTGACTTCCATCTGACTTTCCCCTATTGAGTTAGAGCGTACCTCAGCAAGTGTCACAGATGCACACACACACACACGCATACACACGCACACACTAACGCCAACCTGATTGCATAGTTTCCTTTGCTGACGCAAGGAACCAAAAAGGAAACTCCAGTCTACTCAAGTACAAGTTATAAAATGTGACTTGATTCGACTCGAGTCATTACAACTCTATTCAGCTGGATATCGGTTCTGTTCATTTCAGCTTCGGACACTTGCATGTTCGGTCGCGTACCCCACTTAGCCCTAGTCATGACAGTATATGGAACCCAGAACTGTTACATTCTTCCTGTCTGATATTGAGGTGAACAACTTGAAAGTATTGGTACTTAGTAGTACCTACTGACATTATGAAAATTACCACAGCCCAACTTTTACAGTCGTGTCCAAGCTCAGCAGTAACAGTTTGAAACATCTGGCAGTGTAAGAATGCCCCAAGAATAAGTCTCCAAATAACACATGTTAAACAAAAGCAGAGCAGGGACAAACTTCAACCAGAAAGTCTAAAGACTTTGTGATTCCTTGCCCATATTCATGAAGAAGGATAATCCACATACAGTACAAATATTGATTGAAACACTGAAAAGACTATGTTCACAACTTGATTTCTAACTATGGCATCTGCTTATGTCAAGTGATCTTTGACCTCCACAGAAAATGACACAATTTCTTGAAAAATATAGATCCCTCTCTTTCTTTACAAACTCACTCATGAAAGTATTCTCAGGGATATCATGTAAACAAGGTTTTCACAGTTTGGACTCTCATGACCCCAATGACCTCCACCAAAAACAATATGGATCATCTACACACCAAGTATGAGATCTGTCAAGGATACCCATAGTTTGGGCTCTGGCCTCATTTAAGGCAACCTCTGGTGGCCTCAAAATGCCCTTTGATGTCCACAAACAACAAAAGGGATCATCTAAAGTATGACCAACCTACACACCACATATGAGATCAGTGAAGGTCATACATCTTGAAACAGCAAGTAAACAAGGCTTTCACAGTTTGACCTCTGGTGACCTCAAATGACCTTTGATCTCCACCAAAAACAATAGGAGTCATCTACCTAGTACGACCAACCCACATAGCAAGTTTGAGATCAGCCAAGAATACCCATCTTTGAATTATCACATTAAACAAGGTTTTCACAGTTTTACCTACTGTTACCTCAAACAAACTTTGATCTCCACCACAAACAATAGGGATTATTTCCTTGGTATGATGAACTCACAAACCAAGAATGAGATCATTCAAGGTAACCCTTCTTGAGACATTGTTTAAAAATGGTTTTCAGTTTGTCTTCTGGTGACCTCAAATGACCTTTGAACTCCACCAAAAACAATAGTGATCCTTTACTCAGCATGACCAACCCACACATCAAGTATGACATCAGTCACAGCTACTCACCTTGAGATATCATGTAAACAATCTTTTCACAGTTTGACCTTCAGTGACCTCAAATGAACTTTGACCACCACCAAAAACAATAGAGATCATTTACTCAGTATGACCAACCCACACAACAAGTAAGAGATCAGTCAAGGTTATTTTTTCTTGAGATATCAGGTGAACAAGATTTTCAGTTTGACCCCTGGTGACCTCAAATGACCTTTGACGTTCACCAAAAACAGCAGGGATCATCTCTTCAGTATGAGCAACCAACACACCTGGTATGAGATCAGCCAAGGTTTCACATCTTGAGATACCTTTAAAATAAGGTTTTCAGTTTGATCTTTGGTGACCTCAAATGACCTTTGACCTCCAACAAAAACAACAGGGATCATCTACTCAGTATGGCTAACCCACATACCAAAAATGAGATCAGTCAAGGTTACACTTCTTGAGATATCTTGTAAACAAGCAAACCGTCACACACCCACATACAAGCACACATGACATTACCAACACATAGACTCCTTGCCTGCCTTTGGCAAGGAATCAAAAAGTGTGCCTTTCAAGGAGTGAAGATCCTACCAGTAGCAGGAAAATATCTGCACTACTGTGTAAATGGAAATAGTATATACTTAGAAAGGTGTGTTAAAGGGGAATATGGCGTTAAGAATACACCAACATTACATTTGAAAGAAAATAGCTTTAATCATTTTTAAATCATTCAGTCTCATCAATAAACATCTATCGAAGCTTCATCTCCTCTAAACACTATGCATGTTATGAGTAACAAAAGATGCATCATTTGAATTTTGAAAAGTATGGGTGAAAAAATAAGTGGTGAGTGACAAATAACTGAATTTCTATCTGTGAGAAACTTGTTTCTTGAAAAGAAGCCCACTGCCCTTCCTTCTACGTCCACAAACGTTAGTTCTAAAAATATGGTAGTTTTCTCTAAGACAAACGCCCTATTTCCCTTAGAGGCCAAAAGTGTAATGGAAGTGAGGATAAACATGGTCTGTGGGAGATAACTATCAAAGAAAGCAATGCAATAGAAATATGAAGGTTCCCTTTAATTTATTCCTACATGGATTCATGAACATTCACATGGTTAATACCTGCGAGGGCCCAGTTTCCATTTGGGTAAACATGGCCACTGTAGTAGAGCACATACGTGTCATACCGAGGACCATCTTCCGTCTTCTCGGAAAAGAAACTTTTCAACTTTGACTCCACGAAAACATTCTCCAAACCACTGGAGGAGAAGTCACAACTGAAAATGTTGACCATATGATACGTGAAGAAGTGTTGGACAATGTGTAAGAGCCGAATGGATCGATTGCTGGCCTCCTCTACCGATGCTGCGGGAACCGGCACAGCTGAGCCATCAGATCTGTGAGAATGTAATAACACATAGATGCTGGTGCTGTCCAATACAGATGTGTGTACTTGAAAATAGTAAAAAACTGCAATCACACTGTTGCTTAGATTAATTAAATTTAATCTGTAAGAAATATCACAAATCTGACAATTCAATCTGGTTAGCATCAAAGCAGTTGTAAATTGGTGAAAAAATCATTCATTCATTGGTTCACTTTTTTCATCGTAAAAACATTAAAAATTTATTACATTATAGAAATATGTTTATGAGTGTAGTCACATGAATAATTTCATGAGCTGAAAAATCAGGAGTTTTATTCATTGAGGCAAAGCTGACTGGAGTACTAAATTTTTTGACAAATAAAATTATTCATACTATTACATCATGAATGGAAAAAATTCACTTTTTGCTTTATGTAACAACTTTACTGTAAACTGGTTTATCATAATGCAACGATCATGGATTCAGTGTCACAGGGTAGTATGCACTAATCAATGACGGTAGGTTAGTACATAATCACCCACAGTAGAGTAACACAATCATGATGATAGTGCCAAATCAAGCTTAGCATGTGACCACCAATCCTCCAATCAGATGTAGAGGAATAAAAAAGGATGTTAACAACTGTACGTACGACGAAAACCACTCGCAAGTACAAAATAACCATAAAAGATAATGAAATTAATGGAAACCAGAACACCAGAAATCAACCTTCACTTCCACATTGTGTTCTGCTCAATGAAAAGATTGATAATGATGGCATTCATCTCACCACACTGCAGATAGTGGAGTCTGTTCACTGTATTATGTCAAAAAGTGGTTAACAGTGGCAGTTAGACTGGAAGAATGGCCACTGACTTTACAGTATGCTATTTTGGTTCCAATGTTAGCATGTTGACATTGTAAGTTTCTCACTCAGCAAGTCACAGACCTCATATGGTTCACATTTAGCTGACAAAGTACTGTCATTCGTGTTGCATAATTGCAAGGACACATTATTAGCACAGCTCAAGGTATCAATGCAAAGTAACTCCAGCACAGAGCGAGAAGTGCAGGTGAATGTTTAGCCAAGCTTGTTTTATCCGCGGTTACTTTTTGTTTTGTTTTATGTGACAGGACTGAAGTAAATGCATCCTTTGGATTTCAGAAGAATAGCAAGGGTTATTTGCATGCATACTGTACATTACCATATCAGCATCTTGATGGTAACAATTCAAAAATAAAACGAAACCATTTTGATCTACAGTACGGAAACTGAAATTTTTCTCAGTATTTCTGTCAGCTGCCATCATGATCTACAGCTGAGGTCAATTAAATTTGTGTAAAATTTTAACCAGTGCCACAGCTGGTGTCTTCCTATTACACCACACAAACACTTGACGTAATCGCATCAATTCTAAAGATACCTCACAACCTTCTGAGCAACTTCAAATTAGTTTATCAACCAGGAACAAATGACATTACTTTCCATACTAAAAAACATCTTTAGAATAACACTCAAGTAAGAAATCATGTTATGGCAGATTAATATATGCGCTGCATCATCTCACCTGCAAAAGGCTGATGGACCAACCAGGGCTAGTCCTGTGCAAGTTCCACCCAGGGTATTTCCCAGCTCACAGAGGAGGCCGTGGACTATCACTTCAAGCGGAATGACAGCGAGCCATGCACCAAGAAATTCTGCATTGTGGTCCTGCCACGTCACAGCACCGAGAAACAAACTGCTAAATATTGTAGAGAGTACCAGCCGTCTAGCGACCAGTGTGAAGAATCGCATCCCTCTGGACGCCATGATGACACCCAAAGTCTCATTGGTCCCTTGATTAGAGTGTTGGTACAATTCATTGCATTTGTCAAATTTATTGATAAATTTCCAACAGGTTATGAAAAAGACAATGTGAAGACTTATCCACAGGAAGCCAAAGAGGCCATAGGCAGGAATAGCGAAATACCATTCATCGTGATTAAAGGCTGCATACCCAGAAAGGATGAAAAATGCAACCTCTAATGACATCACAGCTACCAGAATTAATTTGAGAGTAAACTGCCTCACCAGAGTCAACAGTTGCCATCGTTCAAAGATGGAAAGGCCACTCAACCAGAGATTATCGGCCAACGCAACTATGAAGAGTCTTCCCGCATAGCATGCCACTGCGTAATAGTTAAATGACACATCGACCTCTTTGAAGAAGAAACCCACGGACAGGCTCGTGAAGAATGCGACACATAGAAAGGCAAGGAAAGCTTTCAGTCTCAGGGACATAAGTACAAAAATAAAGCCAGCTAAAAGCAGCCACAAACTAACAATTTCAGATGAGCAAATGAGACAAGCAATGGCAAATCCAATGGATGAGAATAATTCTTCAGTGGAAAGGAGGCAGTAGGTTGAGAGGCCGAGAAACCTCTCGGAGACCACCCAAAGGGTCTTCACCGATAAGCTAGAAGCAAGCAACACGTCTGTGATAGTTTTAAGGTGATTGAGTTCACTGTCTTCAAGGTTTGTAAAAGTGATGATTCCAAGCAAACAGCCAATCCATAGATGCATTAAACTTGATGACTGGCTTACAAGGTTGAAGTAATAGTAGAGAATACCGCAGAGCCCAAAGATGATGAGACCAAAGACAGCCACTGCTATGAGAGCGATGTTTTTGGTGTGGTCCCAGCAGGTGTAAAGTCCCAAACATACTGCAGTCAGCAGGATTGCTTTATCTACCCCATTCAATAACTTTATGTTGCAGTGCTTACGAAGGCTCTCCATCAAACTCAGAGGTACAGCTAGTCCATGACTGATCATATAACGTAGGGAAGCCATCGGGGAAGACCCTCTACTTCATGCGATCTGGGTATTGTCTGTCTCAGGAAGGCATCTACAACAAAAGAAGTGAATCAAGAATCATAAATGAAAGAAGATGACATACCACCTCAGATTGACAGTATTTGACCAGACTTAACCACTGCAGTTATGTTCACTTAATGAGATAAGCTCAACTGTAGTGTAACCATCTATACATATTTATAGTCCTGCAGCAGTAAGCATATGTCACAGGCAATTTAACAAAGTTACTTGTTAGAGAGATTAGCTGATATAGGACACATTTCTAAAATGGAGTCATAGTTAAAAAAAAAAAGAAGAGAAAAATGATTGACGCATTTACTGTTTCTACACTGACTTGATGCCTTGTAACACAACTAACTCAGAGCCCTTCCTGAGGATATACCTTTGCAACTTGCCCTTTCCATTCCCTACCATGCCCTTCACTTTTGGAATGTATTGACAGCAATTTGATGTGCCCTCTTTCAAGCATATTTTGGGCCATGTTGTTAACAATACACTGTTGTCCATCAAACATAACATTTACAGACATACACCATTTGAACAATGTTCACATTTATACACTAACATCCGTCTTTACATACACAGAACCTTAAAGTTATTGGTAATGATCAGTCAGCTACCAATTAATAATTCATCCAGAATTACATTACAACTTGCGACAGAAACATGCTTACTTGTTACAGAAATGGATCAATTTGTAGCAACCCTTTGTACGTATAACCCTTGCATTTTCACCAAAGATATCACCCTTGCATTTTGACCATTTCCAGCTCAAAGATGCCAAAACTGATACTGTACACAAAATTTAAACACTAGATTATTCAGTTTCTTTGGGCTTACCTAATACAGTAAAAAAAAATAGCAATATTTGATCAGACAAAAAAAACCCCAAAAAAAGCATTTTCCTCTAGTCTCAATATCAGTGTTTTCATTTCCTATAATAACACTTTTCTCAGAGAAAAGCACCATTTTTCAGGTGACAAATGTAATGGTATAGTGACAGTGAAAATGCCCACAAAGTAAAAGTTATCTTGGCACACGGGCAATCCCATGCAAAATGACTTACGATTTGGAGTAATTCTGATGCATTACAAACTTAAATTTAAATTGGGTAGCAGACTAGCATCAAGATTAGGCTAGGGCCTAACCACCTATAGCAACTATGCTTAGGACCTGTAACAAATCTTTGGACTTGGAGTATGAAAAACACACTCTCCAGTAGGCCTACATTCCTTGGTTAGAGACCTAACTGCAGCAGTGGTGTGTAATGTGTCACTTTGTTAGCCAACTCTGTGTTTGAAAGTAAGCCTACTACAGGGTCACACTGGAAAGTTTGCTATTTTCGGGGGAAAAATCCCTTATGCAGAAATAAGACAATGAGCTTGCCTTCTGTGATCATACTGCTGGAACTGTTGCCAAGGCTAATGGTGTTTTGGGTATCATCATCAGAACATCTTGTTTCTGGACAGTAATTGTTCACCTTTTTCATACAAATCTATGGTATGTCCTGTTTTTGAGTATGGCATTCTTGTTTGGTCGCCTTTTTTCTTGAGAAATGTTGATGATATATTGAATCTGTCCACAGATGTGCAACCAGACAGATTCCTGGTTTTAGTCACTTCGGTTATCCTGATGGGGTACTCAAGTTGAACTTGCACTGTCTTACGTACAGAAGACTAAAAGGTGACATGACATAAATATTTGAATGGTGGCTTCATTGCTAATAATCGGCTTTTTCAGAGAGCAGTGGAATCAAGTACTCCTGCACATCAGTTCAAAATTCCTAAGTCTCATTGTAACAAAAATGTAAGGCAGAGGTTTTTCACCTAGCGTAATACTGGCCCTTGTCATCAATGACAGCACATATTTAACAAAATTTTGTGTCTTCTGCTCAATCTACTACTAACGAACATGTCTATTTATTATAAGGTAGCCGACTACCGCGCGGGCCCGTCGAACGCGCCTCTAGCCTATCATTAACAAATCACAACTTTTAAAAGCTTAGGTTCAGCAGATTGAAATAGTGAAGCACGCCACCATTTTTTGTCATTTCTACACTAAGTCAACGGCAGGCACACTTGACGGGCACCTTGGGGAAAGTTAATTTTGTTTGGATTGTCTTAAAGAAAGTGGGATAATTTCACCTTCGGTGACACACTTTTTCGTTGCAATGAATACATATTTATTTGAGACAATACTGATTCATAAGAAAACGTTCCGACTTTTGTAGGTGGGACTGTTACAAACTTGCAATGATAAATTTCCTTAATAGCGCGTTCGACTGTGACCCCTTTATATAATTTACCGATTTACCGGAGCCCACCGGCATCAAATGTCGATGGGGTCATGAGAACTGGGGCAGACAGCCATCTCTGGCTTATGTAGAGCCCCCTTCTATTCTGAAAAATAGGATCGATGATGTTTTTAAATCCACTGACTGTTGTGGCAGTGACAGCCTCCTGTGGCAGATTGTTCCATTCAGTAATAACCCGCTGACTGAAAAAATACTTCCTAATGTCTAGTCTACAGTAGTGCTTCTGGAACTTAAGCTGATGACCTCTTGTTTTACTAACATCCGACAATTTAAAAAAAGTAGCCTGATTAACATTTTCCAGACCCTTAACGATTTTAAAAACTTCAATCAAGTCGGCTCTTAGTCTACGCATTTCAAGAAAAATCAAACCAGTTCTTTCAAGCCTTTCCTCATAACTGAGAGTAGACAAGTCTGGAATCAATTTTGTAGCACGACGTTGTACCTTTTCAATGTTATCAATATCTTTCTGTAGATAAGGGCGCCATGCCTGACAACAGTATTCCAGATGTGGTCTAACAAGAGATTTATACAATTTCAGTATATTACTACTACTTTTACAATCATACGTTCTATTAATAATACCAAGGACCTTGTTGGCAGAGCTCACAGCCTTAGCACACTGTCTACTAGGGCTCAATGACTTAATAATGTATACATTATGTGTGTATGTCACTATGTGATTCATAAACTGACCAATAATATTCTCCCAACACAAACTCACTGAAGGTGTATCTGTGCACTCTTGAACTACCAAAAGATTTCCCTCACACAGTTTGCAAACATTCCAATCTGGATGGATATCTACGTTATGTCCATAACAATATAACTAACTTAAGCTTTGGTGTAACATAGGCCCCTACAGCTTGCAAAGCTCTGATTGTGAGTGTGAGGCTTACAACACCCAATTCCTCCTGCATCCTGTCACCGATTGGCATGAGGCCCAACATGATTTCAGTAATGTGTGCCTAACGTTAGGCTACTAGCAATTGCAGTAGCCTTAAGTAGCAGTTCTAGGCTAGGCCTAAGTTAGCGTTGCTAGGCCTTACATTCTACACAGTACGATGTTAAATACGCAAGCTTCCAATACAGATGGATACTTGGGTCTAGCAAACATTACATTGAATGAAAATGATTGGCATGACGGCGTATCATTTTTTTCGTTTGTAGTGTCATAAACTCATAGTTAGATCAGTACTACACAGCTGCTGTACAGACTACAGTAGCCCTATAACTCGCCTTAGGCCCTATTGACTGCATGTAGGCTATACATAATACAGTGTGAGGCTAAGTAGGGTAAGTTAACCTAAGTTAGGCTTTACCGACATCTTCAAAGGCCTAGGACTTCTCAGTCACACAACAGCATTTGTGAAGAAGTTACCCTATTTCTCAAATCTTAATTAAAACTAGAATTTTTTTTCTTCTCAACGTTCGGAAGTTTTGCAGTAGAAAAGTAGACCACTTATTTTTACCTTACTCTTCCTCACTGACCTCGCACATCGCACTGAGATTGCCTCTAAACTCCAGTGTTTGCTGCATAAGTTCAGTGAGTGCGGTGTACATGATTATGGTTATGTTGCCAGTTACGAAATCCGCCTGCTTGTAATTGTACGTACGTTGAGGCAGCGTGAATATTTTACAAAGAAAACATCGAAAATCTGATTCCATAAAAACGATATGATCCGTTTCAGGTTTCACAACATAGATCATTTAAAGCGAATGACCACTGAAGAAAACTGCTACTTAAACATAGAAATCTCAAAATTGTCACATAAAAATAAAGTGCATCGTAACAAACATTAGAATAATTTTCACGATGCGATCTGTAGGCTGGGGACATGCCTCCCCGGAAAATAGAGAAATCTGCAGATCTGCAACCTAATTCCGTCGTGAACAATTTACATAAATAGTGGGCACAGCTGGGTGTAGCCAGGAATATGCCAAGGTGGGGGTTCTGCGAACTCGTGAAGACTATCTAATAAGCGGGCTGTAAAAATGGACCTCCCTCACATGAAGTTGGGGTGGGTCGTTCGAACGCTCCGACCTCCCCCCCCCCCCTGGCTACGAGCCTGAAATTTGTTTATGAAAAACTCGTTTCTCATGTTGTACTACCCCCAAAACCTCAAAAAAAAAAAAAAAATAGAATGTGAAATTTAATTTTACCGACGAAGATTGGAAACTTGCAAATGGCTTCGTCGATATCATCTGAAAAAAAATGTAATTTACGTTCAATCTCGTTTCCGTCCGTTATTGGTGCTAAGAAGTTTGACTATTATTTTTTGTAAAAACAGTTTACAGCCCTTTAGGCCGAATGTACTTTTCGTAATGCGGAAGTTGAGACCATAGATCATTTGTTTTGAAGCTGTCCTTACATTTCAAAGTTTCTTTTAGACAAGTGAAAAATATCTTTTCGGGAGACATTTTATTCTTTTAAAGGAAGCCTCTTTTACGGATACAACTTGCTTATAAATCATCCAATGAATTCCATTATTTTTCACTGTTGTAAATATTTTTCTTTTTATACTTGTCGATTAAAAAACCGCAAGCATGATGTTTTTCATTTAATAAGAAGTTTACATTTGCTTTAAAGTGTAGAAATTTTACTTGCTCCAAAGAAGGTATTTCTCGTAAACGAGTTAAAAAGTCTGATAAAACTGCCTGGGTTATAGATTTAATTTTTCAAAAAAATTCATGAACATTTTTTGTGTTTGACATTGTACGTTGCTGAAGATACTTTGTTCGAATCAAGATGTTTGACGTAAATAAACGACGGAAAAAAACCTTAACTTTAAGTGGTGTAAAATTTCAACGTTCAATGAGGGCTTCAATTTCAAAGAACCGCAAAGCTTCCTCCAATAATTTGACACTATTACATGATAGGCCTATCATGTTTTGTAACCTCAGGCACCTCTTATTCTATAGTTACCCTAACGGTGGAGTCATACCTTTTAGTCAGAACCCTCACAATAACTTATCAACATTCTTTCACTCAAACCATTTTGTACTTAGTAATTCCCTGATGCCATTTCAATTTCCTTTCGTTCAAGATTCACCTGTTTATATATAAATAAATTTTAGGTCAACGTGAAAGCTTGTATGTGAACATCCCCCTTGGTCTCAACAGTGGGTCAACTATAACCAAAAGCCCACATGTGTGTCGAGTTTGGTGGTCCACCAGGGATCTTGTAAATTACTTTTATATTACTGTACTAATTCGTAGCTAATTCTGAATAACGAATTACTTACTCGTAATAATGAAGTAATACTCGTAAAAATGAATTAGCCTACTACTTCAAAACAACAGTTCAAGTTCTAACAACTAAGAAGTTACTAATTCTCACTAAAGAATTATATACTTTCGTAACAAATAACAAATTCCATATTCAAAATTACTATCTTGTATACGCATTTAATTCAATTACATATTCGTAAAAAAGAATTACATGTTTGTTTGATAATTAATAAAATTCATCACTAGCACACTTTAGTTATTGTACTGTTTCTTATAAATCATTTGAGATTACCAACATATATGTTATGATGTCACAAATTTCTCACTTCCCGCCACTGTGGAATAGAGCAGCACACGATATGATTTTTTTTATGATAGATATGATTTTCATGCACTTATGTAAAAACTGAGGGAATTCCCACATTTGGATAAAAACTTTTTAAACTTCATAACTAACTTCGTTGACCCTCTCTCAACATGATTCACTCAGCAGTGTGTAATGCAGTGGTCATGTAACCTTGCGTCCACCAGTTAATTACAATTCCAATATCATTGAATAATGAAGATTAGGCCTAGTTATATATTGGGAGAAGTAGATGTTCCCCAATTGCAGAGTACGAAAGCCTGTTGGGGCCATGCAAAAGTTTTAAAGTTGCTTACTTACATTTTTAAATTTGCTTAATTAAATTGTTAATTTGTTTAATCGAATTATTATTAATTTGTTTAATCGAATTAGTAATACGATTAATCAAATTACAAATATTAATTATCTAATTAATATTTTATTATTTAAAAATACCAAATTAATATTTTTTTTGTTCTCCATTTTATTTGTTCTCTTCCTCAAAACTTTGCTTCCTTTCATCAACATGCCAACTTTGTACAAAAAAATATAATTCTCTCTGCATTATTATTTCAGGTATCGTTTCCTTTTTCACATAATTCAAAACAAACATACTTTATACAAATGTCTTACCGGTAATTACACATGGAGCATACGTTACTTCTTATCAAAACTTCAATAATACATCTGTGTTCATGAGGCGATAATTCTCATTTAATTTCTCGTAAAACCTTTACTAACAATTTGCTTTTGTCATACATAGTATATAATGTAATAATTCATAAATCTTGACAGTATAAATCAATCAAATAGCATCGGACATTCACTAAAAGTCTCTTCGTACTCACTAAAAGGTAAACCTTTACGTGAACTAATTTGATTTGAAATATGTTTTTCGACCTTAATATGAAATTTAAACTTATACAGAAATTCATTAAACAGTGGAATATCTTCACTGACCTTTTTTCCAAAAATATAATATTTCATATGGAAAATTAAAAAGTTGTATGGGTGCTTCAGTAGTAGTTTGTAACCAAAAAAGAAGTCTTCTTTTGTAAAGAAGAATTGCCGACCCAATATACATTGCTCCATGTCTAGAACAAAGGAAGAAGTAACCCGGCATTCCCAGAACAGGTGATCTATTGTTTCGATCTGGTCCCCACAGAAGGTACAAAGAGGGCTTTCTATAATTTTCATTTGATGACGTAATTTACTAGTCCCCAATATTCTGTGTAAGAACCTAATAAATTAATTTAATATAAAATATCAAATTTCAACTTCATAATTTATTTAGTAAAATATATAGTTTTATCAAATTCACCACTCGTTTAATCAAATTATTAATCTGTTCAATCAGATAAATAAGCAATTGTTTAATAAAATTATTAATTTGCTTTATCAAATTATTGATTTATTTAATCAAACTATTCTCATTCATATTATTGAGTGATCAAATTAAAAGCGTGTTGTTTTCAATTTAATTTTGATTACCCAAACTAATAATTTATAATCAGTTATTAACTTGTTATATCAAATTCTTTATTTTTATCATCTTTTAAATTTGATTACTCAAAACTTAAAAACTCTTTTCAACATGCATCAGTGTGGTCTTCTTTCATGTGTTTTACATGAAGGATGTGCTTCATTTATTTATCACTTTTTTTCTTTTCACTTGCATACGTTGACAGTTGTCAACAGTATTTGTAAAAGGTAATACAGTCAGATGAGATTGAGAACATGCCTTTTCTGTTCAGCCCGTTTGTATTACTGGTTTGCAGCGATTAAGGCACCTGATTGATACTATTTTTCTTTTTGTTTTCTTTTTTTTCGGGGGGGGGGGGTTGGGAGCTTGAATGGGATTACGACCAATTCCAGGATAAAGTTAGTCTGTTTTAAACAAATTACAACTTAGCAACTACTTAACTCACCTCAAGACCTGTCTGGTCTTCACTGTCCAAAGAAGGTGTAAAGTTAACATCAGACATTGCCATTAAGATCTTCAACTATGCTTACATTGGCATAATTGTTCATTTTTCTGGACCATCTAAGTCCACATAAATTTGAAATCTTAATGCTTAATACCCCTAGCAGTGCTTTAACATTTTACCAATGGGTCACTTTTTGACTTGAAACTGACTTGAAATGACTTGTCCAATTATTTTTTACTTGACTCGATTTGACTCGGATGGATCACTAACTCGCCTTGACTCGACAACTAGTGCTGACTCGCCTTGACCTTGACGACTCGATTTGTGACTCGAGTTCAAGATGACTGGCTACAACTCTGACCTATTTTATGGAGTGAAAGCTTAAACTATAGTTATAAAAAGTTTTTAAAAAGATGGTATGACAGAAAATCGTATGCAAGTTGAGGCTGATAATTTTGCAATTACATGTTAATTGCCAATACCCAACAAGGAAAAGGACTGTTTTAATTTATTTCCTACTCTGAGAACCTTTGCCCGAATTGCCCCACTACCCTCTCCATCCCAGCTGAAGTGACCTGACAGACAAATACATACATGTCTATTCCTTGCTTATATTCATACTTTTGCATTTACCTTTCTGTGTAGGAAGTAATTGAGACTGAATTTTTCAGAAAGATGTATGTTAAAATCTGAAAGCTTCCGAGGGCTTTACCTGCTGGACGCAAACATGGCTTTGCCCCTGTACCCCGTTAGGGATCGTATAGTATAGTTTCCATGTCGTGTCAACTTATAGAGAGGTAGCTGAATCAATTAAAATCATTTGGAATCTTTACGTCTAATGATGCACTCTGAACCAAAATATCTATCATGAGGGTAAATGAATATTTTCCTCAGAGATATGCTAAAACCCCACAGCTTCGGGGTTTCACCCTCACCCTGGACCTCACAGGGACTTAGCCTCTGGACCCCACTAATGGCCATCCCACGATGTAAAACCCTGATGCCGCCACTGAGCAAGTTCGATGAAACAGTAAAAAAGAAGGAGGACAAGAAAGAACGTCATCCAGACAGGTTTCATTTAATATCAGTTAATTATATTCGAAATTACAGGAGATTTGAGACTTGGTAAAATAAGACAATGGCACGAACACACAAATATTTTATATTATTTACATATTATATTTTATATAAAAGCATTCACGAACAATTAGAGAATTATACAAAAGGATATTCACTGACTTATTCGAATAAATTACAAGCAGGAATTTACGAAATACTTATACGAAAAATAAAAACCATAGAAATACACTCAATGATTATAAAAACGAAGCATACTTTTGTTTTAAAAATTAAGAGATAAAACACTTTTGAAAATACAGTAAATTGGTGATCCCTGAGTGGGTTTCACTTGACCGGTTCCCCACGCAAAAGGAGAAAAGGTAAAATTAACCCCCATCCCGAGGTCCAGCTCCCTTTGAGTGAAGTTCAGCCCTTTAAAATTCTTCGAGGATTTTAAATTTTCTTTTCAGCAACCTGGGTAGTTTGAGGGCACGGGTGACAGTGATTACTTTGTCCATGCTCAGTGCAGAAATCTCGTACTTGTTCTTCTTGTCACGTTCTTGGTACAGAAACTCGTATAACATATTGCCCTACTTTTATGTAAATCCTTCAGATGGAAGGAACTCACCCACAATACGTATGGTGCGCCTCATAAACATCGGCCTCCCCTTATGACTAAATCATTTCGTTTTACTCAATCTGGGTGGTGTTCATTTTGCAACAATATGCAGAAAGTTATAGTTAGCATATTGTGTGTGTGTGTGTGTGTGTGTGTCTTCCTTCTTTTTATTTTAACTTTTGTTTTTTTAACTATTTCAATTTCAATTTAAAGAAGAAGCTTTTTATTTGAATTTTTATAGGAATTTTAAAGCAAAATTTTACACTTTTGTTTCTCTTTTCTATTTTTAGTTTTGTTTTTCTTGCTTTAAAAAAACTTCGTTAACTTTCTTAAGTTTTGAAGCAAAAAAAAAAAAAAATATTCTTCGTTTCAAAAATTTCTGTTGAGTGATTTTTTTTTTCTTCCTTCTTCGTGGTTTGATGAGACTTCGGAAAAAAAAACTGACAAGGAAATTGTAACGAGTTTTTCATATTAACTGTGCAAGGAAATTTTCACGCCATAACCATAGGGTAGAATATTAACCTGAGACCCTTAGGTATTATAATGTATTATCCAGCGTTCTACCAATTGAGCTGTACCCACTCTACTCATAAGGCATATTTTAGTAATTTACTGAGTTTTACAACAATTCTAGATTCGTCGGTGAAGACGCGACTTCGTTTTATGATCGGAATATCTACTAACATTTATTCATTTCATAAAGATTGAAAATCTTTATGAAATTTATCACCCGTCAAGCAATTGAGTGGGGTCTTATAACCAGCCGTCTTTCGATCCACCCACACGGGCCACCAGGATCAATCTCAGAGACCAACCCGACAAAAGAAATATTCAAATGCTTTCCATTTCGATCTTGTCAGAAACTCCTTTAAAAACATTCAGGTAGGATGGAACTTACTTATACTTCCTGTAAATTTGTAACACCGGTATATTGATTCCATTCAAAGGCGTTTTTGAATAAAGCTCTCTGTCGTCAGTGACGTAAGAAAGGAAACAATTGCAGACGGAATTACTGATTAAAAGGAAACAAAAGTGAAGAGATAAGCTAAGAGATAACTGAGGAATAAAAGGGATCAATATTGGGGAAAGGGGTTAGATAAAATGCAACTTGAAGGAGAGACGATTTATAAAGAGGTACACCTTTACTCCTTCCTTTGCCGAACTGACGCTGAGGTTCTGTTTTGGCCACCACTTACTAATTGAATATGGACTTAAAAGGTGTTAGCCGACAAGGAACTTATCATAAAAGGTTTATGCAGTGGCGGAACTAGCAGTTTTGGTCAGATAGGGTCAAAACAGCCCTTAGGTGCGATGTATGTTTTTCTTTTTATTCTTTAGCTAAACCAATGCTCTCCCCTACTTATGAGAAAGCAGAACAGAACGAAAAATATATTGTAAAGAGTTGATGGGGTTGCGGTCACCGCCGACGCTGAGGACTATCCGAGCGGAGGGCCACCAGGGAGCTGTTATTTAGAGGTCCCTTTGTCCACAATCAGTTCGAGCGGAGCACACAAGAAGGTAGTCGGCTTTTCATACTCCCCAGGTGGCCGGAAGCGGCACTTTCCGGGTGTACTTGAACTGCATGTACCCCGTCTTGAAATAAGTGTGGGGATATGAGTTAATTTTTGTCATTGTGGTCTCCCTTAAACCATTTATCTCGGCGGGGGGGGGGGGGGGGGGAGACCCCGCACGACTGCTTTCATCGTTTTGTGCATGTGTATTCCTAACTACTCGATAGTACCATCATCACCCGTGCATGAAGGCCTATTCGTTCATATCACATGTCAAACCCCAAGAATATTTACGTTTCTAAAATATGCATTAAGCCTAAAAGTTCTATGAGAGCACTAAGTACAGCGGAATTAGATATGGCCAACTTAAATCAACCATCTTCGGATTTCTTTCGCTTCCTCATTGTTTCACCACCCCCATGTTAGTCACCACGCAGCCTCCCGTCCCTTAGCCCCATCGTTACATTATACATAGGGCATGTCTGCAATTTCTCAAGTAATGTGAACAAAGACTGCTCCGCCCTCCCCCCCCCCCCCCCCCTTGCTGAAATGACTGCAGTGGTGTGGGCCCGAAATTTGGGCAAAAATAATTAAAACATACAAATGAGATCTGAGTAGATTTTTTGATCAATTTCTTTTTGTAGAATGCACATGGCATATGATTTCATTTCGTGATACATTTTGTCTGGTTATTTTGGAAAACTTTGGAAAATGCAATGTCCGGCTGTCTGAGAGGTCCTATTTTTATTTTATTTTTTTCTGCGCTTTCCACGCCAACCGATGGTGACGCTAATAGTCTCCAGGATAAATCTTATTCCACGAACTTACTCGCAAGTAGCAGCCCTGTGATTGCTTCCTCCCTTCCCACCAGAAAGTCCTGTATTTGAAATTGGTGGGGCAGGGGGCGATCGCTCCACTGACTGCATGGTAACTCCGTCAATGGGTTCATGTTGTCTGTTATATCGCAAATTAGGTGGGAATATTTTATTCATATGCCTATAACAGTTGCCAGTCGTTCAATTTAAAAATCAATTTCAAATTAAGTTGAATTCCGACGCCTATCACAGTAGACCAATTTGATGTTGTGTAACTTGCTGAACATGGGTGCCGACATTTTGCAACGGGTGAAACTTTGGGAATTGATGAAACGCTTCGGTAAGTTGTAGCCTTATGACACTTTCAATCATATGAATATGGCAAAAAGGTCCACTCTTATATATTTCATACAGACGTTATCTTGATTCCGAAGAAATAAGTAGTCGTTTTGATTCGTGAGACAGTGATCCTGACTCGGATGATCGTCAACGAATTATATTAATGTATAAGTAATATTCTGAAGTATCTCCATAACCTTGAAATCGTTCTTAGAAGGAAAAACATGGTTATCCTACATCACGAAAAAACTCATGTATTAATTCCTAAGTACAAATGAAAACTAGCAAAATTTCCTAAGACTGGATCAGTCAATCTGAGTCTCAAGATCAAATACTATCATCGTCAGAGTCAAGACGAAACTTACTTGTAAGAGTTTCTTAAGCTTTACACGAAACTATACGCTACTCATTCTAAGAGTCTCTATATAGAAACCCTATTATTCATTGAAGAAGAGCGACCTCTGAATCCAACTAGATCGTAATGTTACAGCAACTGGTGTTGAAAGGGAGGGGAAATTCCACCCTCCCCCCGTCGAATATCACGTCCAGGATAAATCATTCATTGGATAAACGGGGAAACAATGACTGTGTTAAGAGCTGCAACCACTGATATTTGCAAAATAGTTGCGCTAGATAGCAAACATCCTCAAAGCACATGGACCATCACATCCAAAGACCCAGCAAGTGACCAGACTTCCTCTGACATGCATGCAGCACGAATGTTTCTAACCAAATGTTAACGGGGTGAAATAACAAAAAAAAAAACAATATTTTATGATTGTTTATGACTGTAGTAGGAGAGTCCTACAACGATGTTATTATCATGCGTGCAAGGTGAGTTAATCAACCACGGAATGCAAAAAAAAAAAAAAATGCTTAGTTCAGGTTCTTCAGATTCGTAATGTGATCTTTTGACTGTAGCCATTCCTTTTTTGTTTGTTGGGGGGGGGGGGGGTGGGACGTGTGAACCAGTTTATGGAGGTAATCAGTTTATAACTAGTCCCTCCCCCCAAAAAGAATGTTGGTTAGTTATGACCGTCTGGGGTGGGGTTGCATATCTGCGACCCTTTAAAAAAAACAACTTTCATTTGCAAATGGCTCAGCTCCAAAGTGGGCTATCACTGCCGTATTCTTTACTACATAAAAGTTTTCTATTTTTCGGTGCCTATATATTGCATTAAAAAAACGATCCCAAATGTTTTTTTTTGGGGGGGGGGGAGGGTTGACTTTGACAGACCTGATGAAGCAAGATTTCGGAGAGTAAGATATCCCAAGGACATGGTTTGCTTTACATGTTTCCCATAAGCATTAAAAGGTTTTCCAAAATTCCACCTGTTATAAGGAAATTAAAATGCTTTCACTTCTTCAACCATTGATATATGATCTCTCTGACTGCCCAGGATCTGGATACCAGGGTTGGGAGATGAATGGGAGACAAAAGACAATTTGACATGGTGAATCACTTCCCATCCCTTCTCATATCTCGTGAGTGTTCTGTTGTTAATCTTGTCACACACTTTAATAACGTGCTAATAAAGTTTGCCTTCATTACAAACTGATCACATACTGTTGCATACGTAATAATCCATCCCTTTTTTAATTACAGAAACAGTGCCACAGGAAATGCCAAACTTGAGTCTGGACTAGATTAAGGTGTCAATGACTTAGGACAAGTTGAAATTAAAGGGGATAGCTGTCATATGACTACAAAAACATAGACAAGAGACAAAAGGAGGTTAACATTGCCTTAGCAGTTAATCACAACTTTATTTTGCAATACTATTCTGAATGTACAATATATTATTTGTCGAAGTCATGTACAAAGCAAGGAAAGTAATGTGCATCCATTTCTGAAAGTTACGAAACCACAAACCACCCCCTCCATCAAGGAAATGTTGAAAGCAGAGGGAAAGTAAAGCTGTGGAAATATTTCTGCTCAAAAAGCTCGGCTTTCTTTCAATATTGGACAGAAGAACCTAAAAAAATCTCTCATGAGCTGCTCATTTTTTACAGCTCTTTTGTTAACATTAACTCAACTGAAACACAACTGAGATGATATTACCAAGGACAATGCTGCTAGGGATGGCATTGTTTTGATATGGTGATCACTGTTCATCAAAGGGCCAGAAATTGCATACTATATGTAAAGTCATTGCTACTCTTGCAAATACCATTTTCAGTCCCAGCGAGATGCAGCATTAGTTTAACAACCACTAGATAAAACTACCAGCTTCAACAATTCACTGAAAATTAAGGACGGAAGATGCAAGGGGCCTTATCCCCAGCATGTGTGTATATTAACAAACATTAAAATGTTTTCCTCAACAAAAAAAAAAATAAAAATAAAAAAGCTTTCATATAAAAACAAAGTTAGTGTCATGCAGATAGTGTCCAATTTTGTTTTTATTTTCTATTTTCCCTTTCTATAAGTGTAAGAGCAATGCTACAATCAATTCTAGAACTCCTTTGCAATTAGGAGTTTGCAAATGTCATGCTGTTTCGATTTGCTAGATTTCCATGAATACATGGCTGCATGAATGACTGCATTTTATTAAGCAAAGCCTCTCCTGTAAACCAAGAGTGCTACGTTACTACACTTCCATAAACCAAGCTGTGACTGCCTGGTCCAACTTCCTTGTGATGAGACCCAGGAATAGACGTTGCGATCTCAGTCAAAGATGGCATGCATTACTTGATGGTGAGATGTCATTATGTCAGCCTAGAAAAATGTCATGCATCCATGAGCCAAAGTGGCAGTCATATAGCAAACTGACAGACAGAACTTAGAAGAGCCTTTGGGATTATTTTCCTTTTGTCCCACAAGGTTAACCCTATCCCAAATAATGATGGATGGATACACTATACATATCAACAAAAGAGCTGAGCTTCCATATAGCAACACAATAGAGTACTAAATGGAAAACATAAATATTACCAAGTAATGTATCTAGAACTGACATACTACATAAGCATTGAGAGGAGTTGATGTACTCAAAAAGCTTATCACATAAGCATTTGATGACAAAAAAAATGTGAATATGAAGCAATTAAATCTTTGGTGTTTGAAAACACGACACAATACAAATGCACACACATAGTTAGTAGGAGAAAGAAAAAGCTAGGGCCAAGGAAAAAGCTTTTCATTTCAGGTCATTACCTGAAATATCAAGAGAAACCAAACTTCTTTGATTTGAGAACATTGCTGGAATACATGCATCAAATTTTAAACTCAGAAAGAAAACAATCTCTTGCACAATAAAGTTTGCAAAAAACATCCAAAACCCTATAACATATGGGGCAAACTGCTCCTGCTTATGCTGATTGATACAAGAAAACAATGCCCTACAGTTGGATTCAACAATAACTAATTTCAACACATAGTAAGATTGAAATTTATACCATATCAAACAGTTGCTGTCGAACTGTGATGTACTTGTTCTTACAAAAGTATCACACAATACTCGAGTTATGGCAGATGTATTGCTTTAGTTTTCAGTGTGTATGTCAATAAATCAATGGATTACAAACTTTTCCCATATTTTTTTTAATGTGAAACTCATTTTTACTTTGGATCACACGTCCTTCTATGCCTGAAAGCTGCATGTTTGGAGATGCTACAATATTTTCGATCCATTACATAATAAAGACTTCCATACATATATATCCCTTGACTTAAAATCTAGAATAGAGAACCAATACTGCTTTGCTGTGGTCTTTGGTCTGCAGTATCCAAAAGCAATAAACTTGAACAAAGTGACATAATCCATGGTTGACATTTGGAAACAAAACTTATTTACGAGCCAAGTGATTTTAATCTAATTGCCAAATGCCTCCATCAACAATCAAGACTAAGAAAATAACATTTCATAACGATCGTTATTCCAACCAAACAGGATACTTGTGAATGATGGCAGTTTAAATTTGTGTGACCCGAGACAGCAGTTATTCATAGCTCATGTTTCTGTGGAAGGTAATATGTATCCAAGGTATTTTTTTCTCACGATCTACAGATTTTAACTGACTGATTCTACCATGGCAGCAAATGTTTCTCAATAGACCTGCAGCTGCATTCACTTTAACTACATCACCAAATTACTTCCTCAACACAACTTTCACATGAAGACAAAAACAAAACAAAAACAAAGATATTATCATTGGGTGATAGATCAGAAGTCTGTTTAAAGAAAATTATACAAATAATATAATCTTTACTAATTAACAGAATAAATAACTTAATCAAGATTTCTTGGGGTGGTTGTCCTATGTGAGTTTCAATTAAGAAGTCAACACATGTGCAAACAACTTAACCTTAATGGAAGATGGAGTTGTTCATAATAAATTTAAGGCACCTTTGCTATTTAGTGTGTTTTTCTCTCCTTCAGATAATACCCAAGAGTTATAAACATGTTGCCACCTTACTGACCAGAAGAGCACATTTTCAAACAATATTAGTATCTGTTAACACTGCACCAATACTACAATGGTACACAGGGGCTACAATGCTCATGGTGGTTCCTAACAGCAGTTCCAGGTTGTGTGGACACATGACTATATATCTGGACTGTATTTTTGCAGGTGGACCAATTTTCTGATTATAACGCTACAAATCTAGTCTTCTAAACATGGCAAGATATTTTCTATTGGTGGGATGAGCTGTGGCAACATGCAAAACTTCACAAAGAGGCAGCTGCACAAGAGAGGTCTACATATCTGAAGACCAACAGTTTAGAAAGAGATTGTATCTATCACTTCTTCTGAAAAGGATGACTTAAGATTCTCAAAGATGATCAAGAGCATGACCATGCAAATGACAATAAGTCATACCTGCATTTACATGGAAGTGAACAGAAAGAACTTGACTATTGTAGTACGAAAAGCTTTTGCTGAGTGACCTGTCGATCATTGTCCACATCAATGGCAGACAATGCCCACAAGTCGACAAAATTACTTCAAATGATACCACTCTCTTAGGTCAGTTTCCATTATGCTCACTCTACCTTTGCAGCTTCAATAGTTCATGTAGGAACACTGAATGTGCAACTCTTTTAAACTGTCACACACACAACCGCCACACCATTGTTTCATAAGAGCGATGGAGGTGGGACTACAAACCATTCCAATCTATACTTTCAGGGGGTGGTGAATCACTGAAAGGAAATTGTTTGAAAACATCTTTGATCTGGAGTTCTTCTTGTTCCGTTCTTGCCTCCGTTTCCCAATACACAGTTTCCTCGAAGTCTTCACTGTAATCTTGCGGGATATACAGCATATCTGACATGACATCATTGTTCGCATGGCTGGTGTTCTGCTCGAGAGAAACTTTCCGGAAAGCCATGAATTGAAGGTGCTCGTCCTTGTGGAATTTCCAACGTGAAAATCCGATGGACTCTATGGCTGTTTTCCAACTTTTCATCATCTCGGCAGAATTGTGCTGATTACCAGCTTTAGGGGTGATGACGAGCAGCAGTCCGTTCAACTGCAATAACTGGTGGGCCTTCTGACAGCAGAGCCAACGCTGGTACGGTGACGGAAAGTATGACAGGAGTAGTGAAAATACAACAACATGAAAGCACTCTCGAGGTAAGGTCGTGACAGGGTTTTTCAACATCTGAAGGTACCGGTTCACAGTGTCTGAATAGACCTGTAGCGGTTCTTGCAGTTGAAGATTCAGAAAATCACATTTGTACACACTCTGAAAGACAAAAAGAGGGATCAGTGAGGATTGCCATAGGAAAGTAACAGTTTGATGATATGTATGATTACACTTTCAAACAGCAGAAAAATTAAAAGGCAGATACCTTTCCCCTGTGAATGTCAATACTAATGTTTAACACCAATATGAAGAGAGAAGACACTACCAGGGAAATACTTCCTGCTATTAAAGCTACAGCACAACCTGGCATGTCAGCACCATGTTATGATTTCATATGTCATGTATGTACATAATAACTTGAGTGTCAGTGACCTTCACTGACAGGAAAAAGAAATCCGGCAACATTTAAAAGGTGGCTTTTGTGGTTTGGTGTTTTCCTGTTGTTCACCAAATGAAGAGAGAGTATATAAGTTATTTAAAACAATGTTTTTATATGCTATCAATATGTTATCAATTGGAGAAAACACCTTTCCAGATTTTCTGTTTTGACATTCACTTGAAGAACCTGCGAGGACATGGTACGCTCTGTATTTATCTATTCAAGTTCCAGGTTAAGCTTTCAGATGCATACTCTGTATCTTCACCGTGAGATTCCATTTTCTGAGCTGTGATTATTATACATGCTGTTAAGACTTCTCAAAAATGATGACACAGTATAGCACACATAATCTGAGAACAGCCTTCTGTAAACCACCAGTGTTCACACAGCCTGTAGAAAAACAAACGCATTGATAAAGTTGAATGACCACTCAAAAAATATTCCTTACCGTTACTGCAGGAGAGATGTCAATGCCTATAGATAGGAATTCTGGGTACTCAAGGAACGGGTTGAAACAGCTGCCAACATCTAGTAATCTCAGCTTACCAGAAAATGGAAGAGATCTGTCAGAAAATCAATGATGACAAAAAGAACATTATAAAGGGAAATTCTCAGGCTGGAGAGTGACATTGAATAACCTACTGAACGTTTAAAGCAGCAAATTTGTAAGCATGTTGACTGCAATTTTATGAGCTTTTCTTCAAGGCCTTCAGTTTTTTAATTCACATTTATTTTATCAAAGTTCATCAAGGTGCATTGTTTGGGTTTGTTTAATAAGACAGAAAAGGACAACCGAAGCCACATTTCTTTGGTTCCCATCTGCGTATAATGCACTAAGCAAGTAACTGTTATTTAAAGCACATCCAAATCCTGAATACAATTTAGATCGATGATCTTGCAATTTGAATCTCACTTTTACAGAATGAATCTCACCCACCGAAGGACAACCAACACGCGGAAACACGTAAATGAAAATTGCACGAGTCCATACACTGTAAACACTATGGCTTGGCTCAAGTTACTAGAGAGAAGTAAACATACTGATAATCATTGTATCAACTGTTGAATCAGTTGATGCTGTTGTTGTGTACTCAAGGGGTTTAAGACGAGGACAAACTTAATGTAGATGATTAATTAAAGGTTGGTCTACATACTTAAAAGGGATCAAGGCTGAACTGTTTTCTATGGGAGAGTACGGTAAATGCTGAAACTGTTAAGACCACAAGCACAGGAAGCTTTATTTCTATGAATATTCTGTTTATGTTAACTCACTGACATTATCATCAAGGAATCACCATGTGGAAGATTGACGATGGATTCACGTAAGTCACATCAACATAGTTCCATAACCATCCTGTGACAAGCCATTAATCCACGTTTTTTGACACATTGCAGGTTCCCCTCACCCTGATGCAAGGCCCCAAGGGGGGTAAGTCACAGGAAATTTAATTACTAAAGAGTGTTGGAATAGCTCTCCTAAGCTCTACCCAATTACACTCTAAATTAGATGTATGCTCTTATTCCAGAGGTCTACACTGTACGAAACTATGCCAAATTCTTTTTCATTTTTCCTCATCAGGAAAAAAGACCAACATTTGATTTCAGATGCAAAATTTTTTGAGCTTGTTACCTCTCGAATATCTTGAACATTCTAGGCACAATTTGTCATGCATTGCTACAGTTCAAACCTCCACTATTTGTGCTGCAGATGCAATGATAAAAGAAAACAGTCAACTTCTAGGCCTGTAAGGACCTTGAGGTTTTCAAAATGCAGACCTTGAATTCTGAGGGGTGCAAGTGCGATCAGGAGAGCATCCACCCCCCCTGCCTTGATGAGAATGGGAACCTACATAAATCTATTAAAGTTTGATAAAACAGCACACCTACAACACTTCTTAATTTTCTGAAGAGTGTCATTGCAGCACACCTGGAAAATCTAAAACTCGGGGCCTGAAAATGCAAATTTGATGTAGTCTATGCTTACAAACTTGTAGGGTTTCAGAATCATCAATTAGTTATTTTTTGTTCATGTTAAGTTGTTTTCTTTCTGAAAGTGAAGAGGGTTGGATGTAGGTCATTTCAGAAGGGAAGTTTTGCAAAAGCAAGCTAGGAGACAACTGTCTCACAGATCATCCACTTTTCAGAAACGAGACCATTCCAGTTACAATCTGCTTAGTACTCACATTGTATTGTACTGTGTTGATATCCTCTCCAAGGCATCTTCAGCAGCTGTCTTTGCACTCACACCGTTACCGTGGAGATCACTTTTACTATTGCACAACGAAAATGGTTTGACACTGATTTTGCTGGTAAATTCTCTTCTCCTCCTGTCCTTTTGCAGAGCTTGAGCTAGCCCACCATCAAAGAAATATTTCATGCAAGTTTGATGTGACCATTTGATCCTATCGTCGGGGTGTTTCGTCGACCAGTGCTCTTGAGCGAGATGCTGCATGGCACAGGCATACTGTCCTAAGCAATCCTCATCCTCACAATGCTGAGACCAGATTTGTTCGTAATCACCATCCGCTGAAAATTATGCAAAGAAAATGGAATACGAGTGAGAAATAGATGTTACATACAGATACAAATGATACTATGACATACACCAAGGATTAGTGAGGCATATTAAGATGAAAACTATCTGTCAAAGTTTTGGTCTCTGCAGATACAGTGACATTTTCCAAATTAACCAGCACTGCAACTTTCATCCCTGTCTGTGCACAGTTACCTTCAAACATTGGCAGAAAATTTAGAAGCAGAAAGAAATAAATGACTGAATGAGTCACTGCAGAGGCCAAGTGTTTATTCCATCATCTAAAATCAGCTGACAGTCTACTCAGCAACAGGGCAAATATACAATATCACCCTACACTAAAGCAATGACTCATGAATAAAATCCAGGGACCTTGCATATGAATGCAGGTCATTATCCCATATTAACTTGATGGTAAGAAACTAAGAACTTTACTTCATGCCACCACCAGCATAAAATGGACTTAGGAAAAAACCTTCTCGTTATTAGCCAGCCATATGCAGCACAATACCCCAGTTAATGAGAGCAAATGCGAGATGGAACATATATGTCTATTTATGAAATGTTTCACAGTACATTGCTATCAGTTGGATTTACTGACGATACACGTGATATGATCAAGTCTATATCAGCATACTGCCCGGTTCAATTTTCTGTCTATATTGAGTAACGGCAGTCGACAGCTGCTTCTGAGGAAGTTTGTCTGCAGGCTCTCATGACAAGCTAGTGTTCCAATATGTATTTTAATACGAAGAAAGAAAAAAAAAGGGAAGAAAAGATACAAAGTATGGGGAAACTGAAATGTCAAATGTTTTATGAAGGACTGGGGACTTTTTTCTAGCAGTCATACTGTTTACAAATAACACTTCAATCAGAAATGCACAGTATTACCAAGCTACTTTGTGCCAAATATATTTAACTTCATATCTCTGATCCTGTTGAGCAGAACTTCAACTTTTTCAAATCCTTTTTAATCCTACTGTAGAGGTTGTTTAAACACTAATTTGTAGGCCTACTTGTCATATATGTGAAAGCCTCATTAACTGATTAATCAATCACTACCCTACTTAACATCAAAAAATTTGCTCAAGTACCTCCACTTAAATGGTCGAACCTGTAATGTAATTACACTCAATGACTCATTGCTAAATTTATTAGATGTAGTTGATAGAAAATATTCCCCCTCCAAATAGCAGCCTTAGCAACAATGTGCCCGCAATAGAGCAACTTTTGACTTTTAACCTCCTGCCTATCACACCACAATGTATGTAATTATTAACCAGAACACGCCAGAAAGCAATCGTGGTTGTGTGCCGTGTGCTGTAAATGGCTGTTGAACTTACTGTCAAATAGGTCAAATAATGAAGCATAATTCAAACTTTGGTGATAGAGCCATACTTAATACATATTACAGAAATAAAAGTGCATCTACAGCTCTACCATGTGCAGAGGGTAATGTTTTCAAGTTAACTTGCATACTTCAATGTCTGTAACAATAACAGCACTTGTTAAAATTAACTACTGTAAGCCAGCTGGATACTTCCCAACTTTGACCAAAGTGAAATTTGTATTTAAGCCACCCTTCTACTTACTACATTGGCTGGGAGAGAGAGAGATTTGACTCATGTACATTTAACTTAGCTGTGGTTCTACAAAATGAGAATACCTACTGACAAAAAACAAGACGAAAAACATCTGACTGTATACTGTTAGTATTGAATTAATGTATGTACACTTGAAAGTCACCTTTATAGAATGCAAAATTAAACTTTCACCTTACAGGAGGTGTGTACCAAAGTGAAATATCAATGTAATGTTGGAACAATGGAGAAATTTCATTCAGGGATAAGCCTTCACACACCAACTTCAGAAACTAGAGAGCACTTGTTTCTCAAATAGAAGGGCAGAAACTAATAGCCATGACAAGGGCCTAAGAATAGTTCACTTAAGTAGCATTTTGGGAACTCCTTGAACTAATCAAGAAGGTTTCACAGTCTGTGGATCTCCTTTATCAATTATCAGGTTAAAATTGGTAAAACTGGGCTTCTGTCTCCTTCATTGGCAATTGTTAGTTTTGCTACTTCCTACATCAATACTGAAAATGAAAGTAAGGTCAGTACAGTATTGGGTCTACTTGTTTTGAAAGTTACCTGAATTGTTGCACAACAAAGGTATTGAAAGTGCCCATTCAATGCAAATTTGCGATAAAAAGGACAAAAGAGGGGGGGGGGGGGGGTTGGCTATAACATATCTACCTCTTGCACACAAATGGAATAAACTCATCCATCTCCGAGTCGGGAATGTTGTCTTATCTACAAACTAGGCCAACAGTGCTAATATTTTAATCATCGTAGCTAAGTGTCAGCTAAGAAAAGTATCACATACAAGACATTGCCAGACACCATGTTTTTTAAGTTTGTTCCAAAACTGAAGGGGGCTGGAAGTTAAAAGAGGTACTTCAAACTCTTTTGCTCATTGTCAATATATATTATAGCATTGTATGGTAGCATTGGTCTTTCAGGAATTTTCTTCTTGCTGATATTTTGCAAATTTTATCTCTACAATTTAACTGGTTCAAGGGTTTCAATAGACAGTAAGAGTAGCCTCCTTGGGCATAAAAAAAAAATCATACATACACAGGCAATGAGAAATCTGGCATTAAGCACCAGCAAAAGAATCTCCTATTTGACTGCATATGAGAAACGCCTACATAATTCCACCCACTTTTTCATGCACTTGGGATGATTAGAAAGGGAATGGTTTATTGGACTGGTATTTTCACTCACTGTCAGCAGAATGAAGGAGGGTGGATTTGAGTGAACTATTCATCATTTGCACACCTCCACAAAAGAAGGTAAAAGTCTCTAAATTACAGAAATGAGATAAATCTCTTGATTCTTCACATGGACTAATCTGAATAAAACTCTTAACAATTCATGAAATGTGGATCAATGTAGCAAACTTTCTAAACACAAGAACAGATTACAGATCAAACCTTTGTAATTTAAGGACAATGTTTAATTTAGCATTTGCAGTTTTAAGACAATTTTCACAGATTTTCAATAAATCTGCAGACACTGCAAGTCAAGCAATTTCTTCTGTATGAAACAACCTTTTAGAGGAAAAGATTATCATTATATGTCCTTTTAGAGGACAATTAACCCCCATAAAATTTAACAATAGATTTCACACAAGCAGGTTTTTCCATCAGTAATAGAGGATTACTTTAAAATGATAACTCTAGTACATCTTGACAGAATACGTTGTGGGGCACAGCAGATGATATTTCAATCAAACAAGGGTAAGTATGTACTGACCATGTTATAGCTCAGTGGGTTTTTCAATATTACTTAGGAAACAGGAAATTTCATATGAGGAAATAATACTTTAAGTTACTATAAACTACACACAAACAAGTGTTGTTTTTACAGGGCTTTTCAAGATCGAAATGAGTATTAAGTAATTTTTTCACATCCATTCTGACATTTGTCTTGTACTTTGACACTGGCACATGCTTCAAAATGTGCTCAAGGTTTGGCTGCATGGGGTTTGTCTGCACGTGTACTAAATCTTCTCAGGGTATGTATCACAAACTTGAGAAACGAGCTTGAAAAATTGTTGTTCCACAAGAGGAACTTGGGTAACAAAGTAGTGAAAATAAACATTTTACAATAATTAAAATATTAATCAGGCCTTGAATTCTGAGGTGTGCAAGTGCGATTGCACACCATCATTCACCTCAAATCACTGTGAGAATTGTGAATTTTTGCACACCTAGAAGAACATGGCAACACAGGCAATCTATGAAAGTCTTATAAAATAGTACATGTACCACACTCCTTAATTTCCTTAGAAGTGTTATTTGTGGCACACCTGGAAAGTCTAAAACTCAAGGCCTGATTAATTTATTCAACAAACTTACAGTACAATGAGTACTCTTACAATGAAAATGGGATGATAGTCATTAACCCTACATCATTATGAATGTTCAATGGACATGTACAAGATGTTGCTTGACAGCAAGTTAGGCCAAACAAATTTGCCTTCTAAGGAACTCAAGTAAAGTACACAATGACATGTGTGTTCAGACTTCTCCACACATACTGACAAAGAGAAACTTAGGCCATGGCTAGTGCACAGTTATTCATGAGTTTGTGACAAGTCATTTGTAAATTCTGGGGAAGTGTCTTATCTAGAAAAGGAATCACTCTGACACAACCGACAGCTTAACATAAAAAAATGTCCACAAATAGGCCTATCATAAAAAATATAAGCCTAGATGTATATGCAATGAAGACGTAATTAACAACATGGAGGGTAATTACGCCTAGGGTGTGTGTCTTTAATCTAATGGTCTGTAGATTTAACTCCAGTGGAACCATTTGGAAATTTTCCAGTTGTTTACAGTGGTGCTGAAAGGGATTTTTAATGATTTCAAATTGGGTTCCTGTTGTCTGTTTTTGATAAATCTCCTCTGTGGTCAACTCAGGCTAAGTGAGTGAGCTCTCAACCCCTCCCAGCCTTGGTAAAGTGGATAAGGCTGAGGTCCATGGGAAATACATTCTCCCAGGAGCAGATTAGGCCTCATTACCCTCTGACCATGAGCTGAAAAAGAAAAGTTAGCATGCCTTGCTGGTATTCCAGACTGGACAGTTTGCTGTGCATGGGGGATGTATCCCTTATCCAAATATTTCAGCACTATTGCCCAGACATGCAACCCCCCAGGCATTTTGCAAGGTTTCCAATCAGATTGGTAGTGGTATTCATCCATGATCAACATTAGGCTATATGGTATGGGGTCCGGATAAGCGCTCAAATTTCTCAATTTAAGTTAACACAATATAGGCCTCGGTTTGGCCTACAGTAGGCTAAAACAATGCATTCAGTCCTAGCCATTAGGCCCCCCTGTAAAAAAAAGGGAAAAAAATGGCCTGATCTGTCCATCCTAACTTAGTGTAAGCATCTATACGTCGGGCCAGATGTTTTCATTGTAATTCAGTCTGAAATTTAAAAACAGGTTAAACCTACCTGAAGATACACTGCAGATATCCACATCCGATTCCCCAAATGAGTTGCAACTTATTTGGGATGAATAAGACGGGGGCAGATGGTGGCAAAAAAGATTCATGTTAGCCATTTGGAAAATATCCAGCCATTCGGAGCAACGCCAAATTTAAATGAATAACACTTTGTTAAATAGGAGTAACAGGCAAGGCCAAGCTGCGCCTATGGAACCCTCTGTACTTATTCCAGCACAGAACTTGTGAAGCTTCCTGAACTGAACTTGTGAAGTTCCCTTGGCTGATTAGGCTACTGTCACTGACTAGGCCTACTGTTCCTTGGCTTGTGTGCTGGCGCAAAAATCACAGTCACACCTACACGGTACAGTTAGATAAGTTAGGCCTTTACACTGCTATACAGCTACAGACTTAGCTGTCTTGAGCCGTGGTAGCTTCACGAACGTTAATGCCAAACATGTTTGGTTCAAAGATACAATGTGTTCCAGTCTGACCAGCGTGAGAGATCCAAGATATGACTTCAAAATCTAAAGCGCACAATATATACCGCAAAATTCCGTTAATTAACCTGAATCGGTGGATATGTATGTGCACCGTACGCAATTCTGACCAACGGCATGCTGCAAGAGACTGCATTCGGGACCTTACCGTACCAACACCAAACACAAAGCAGACGGACAGAGAGCGAGATCAGCTGGTAAGTAAATTAGAAGGACGTCACGACAGTAAACATGTGCAAGTGAGCGGGGAAGTTCACTATGTTACAGGGGTGTTTATAATACGTGCATCACTCACGGAACGACTGGAGATCGAAACTGTACGAAATCGATCTTTCGTACTAAATTAGTCCACACACACCTTTAGTTACATTTTGAGAAATTATCAACTGGCCATATAAACGTCAAATACTAATTAAAAGTGAAATAATATACACAAAAATCCCTACAATAAAGTATATCAACAGCCCTTGCAGTGTATTCCCTGATTGGTTCGCGTGGGGGTGTGTACCTGACTATTCATATCAATCCAAAAACAGCGAGAATGAAGAACCGCGCTGTGATTGGTTTACTTGGGTGGTGTGGTTTTTCGACAATGCCAAAGAAACAGTTATAAATATTAAGTAGCTGTTTACTTCTAGGGCTAGGTCATGTACGTTGCATCACTTCATGAGTTGAACGACTGTCTGATCACACAGTATCCCGCAATACTTACCGAATGTTTCGTCATTTTGACGACTTTTCATGTTCATTCCTCGAAAATTGCAATGATATTCCTATGAGCACATGAAATGACGGAAGTCATTAGAGCTATAGAAATAAACATTATCTTAGCAGGTAACTGGGCATTTTGGCACGTGTCTAGTAGCTTATGCTCGAGAGCTTGGTAGTTTTTTATACAGTGCACCCAAACTTTTTCTTGGGGGGACTGGGAGCTTTTTTGGGGGGGTTAGCACTTTCAAGTCTCTCTGGCTTTCAGATGGAGTCTCAGTTATGAAGGCCTAAGATTTCTTTGTTTTTCATTATAACACAGGTATGAGAATTATTACTTTTAGTATATTTCCAATATTCCTTTACATTCCAATTTCATGGGAGGGGGATCATGAAAAAACATGGGTCTCCCAATAATTACGCCTACGTGTATATTTCAGTTTGGACCATCAAAGCAAGTTGTCATCGTTTATTATGCAGTCCATACAAAGTCCTGGAAAGTGCAAAATTTCCATTTCAAAGTTTATGCCATTTGTTCAAATTGTCAATTTTACGCCACAGCTGGGAACCCACCGGCCTGGGGCGTTGGGTCTAGGATTAGACTCCAAAGAGGGGTGTCACTCCCTTTGGAAATTTTTGGCTTTGCAAAAGGAATGAGGTGCTAAAAGGTGCAATCTTTTTCATTTTATCACCTGTTTTATGCTACAAATTCTCACTGCTTTACAAGGACAGAAATTAAACCAGAATGCAAGAATGCATTGAGGCTTCAATGAATTTCATATCATTTCAATTGAATGTTGACCAGAAACAGCTCTGCTAGGCCCTGCAACACAATTGTATGGCAAAGGCAAATCATTCTACTAATGCATTTGAGCCTTTAGAGTTTAACCACAATCAATGAACTTCATCTACTCAATAGGAAATTAAACAAGCAAGTATGAGAACTTCACATGCATCCTCTGTTGAAGTATATGTGTTCAAGATGAATTTTCAGTAATTAAATTCTGGGACAAATGAGATGACACTGGCCTCTGAAATCCCGAAACATGCAAAAAAACAAGGGTTAATGTGTCCCTCACCAGGACACATGACCAAGAGTTATAAAAGATTACACTTAAAAGAGTTATAAGGTGGTGCTAGTGCAAGAGGCCCTACCCTTAACATGGTGCTCCTGATTACAAGTGGATTCCATGAGACTTGAACAAGTTTGGGAGGAACCCAACTTTACTTACAAACAAAATTTGTTTCTAAACCGCATGTCTTTAAACTTGGCAAGAACCACTTCTTTTCATCCACCAATGCAGAAAGGAACTTGGAAATCTATCTTTTGGGGGTTGATAAAAATAACTCTTTTGGCTCAAATGCTACATGAACTGAATGTCCAAAAAAAAAAGGAATAGTTGACATATCACCCACTTCAGATTTAGACTTATGATTATTCTTTTGTATGGTACCTCCTGCAGTCTTAAGATCTTCCATGCCAAACAAAATACTGTAGCTGGAACAATGACAAAGAAGAGTGACATTTGCTACAGCTTGTCAAGTAATGACCTTTGGTCACGATCACTCAAAACAAGGCATTAAAAGTTGCTCCTTCAACTAACCTAATGCAGGATTGGCTAAGCACTTGTTCCTGTTATTGAGGAAGGATGAAGGTGTTGCTAAGGGAAGTTCACAATGCTCGATTGTTTCTACATTGTGGTTGCACACATCATTGGTCAGAATTCTATTGAACCACAACACGAGACTCAAAAAATTTCTTCCATTCCAGGTCCAAAATGTCAGTCCCTAATTTTTGCAAAAATGGAAGTACATTTCTGCAGAGGATGTTTGGTGAAAAAGACAGGTGGCAAGGAAGGACAGGCATCTAGGGGTTCAAGTGGGGGTTTGTTTCCAATAATATTACAGCTTCCCATCAAGACTCCTTGGTTTGGGAATTCGCTAGCGACGTTTTCACCCCATGTAACTTATGCATTACTATACTGACCATGGTCTAGCATCTGGCAATTGTGTATCTGTGTATCTGGTCAGGGAGGGGTTGTCCCCATCCAGCTCCAAGAAATTTTCTGTCTCAAAAAAATTCCTTTTGAAGCAAATTATATGTCATGTGTATGAATTGATCGATTTGTTTGTTTATGAAAGTTAGTTACTTATGAAAATTTCTTGAGAAATTGACATTGAGGACAAAAAGGAAGGAGTAATGTTGAAAAATATATCAACACAAGGTAGACATGGTGGTTGCTCCGTCACTGTGAGGCGTGCAAAAAGCATTGCTGGAAATACCTGCAGGTTTTGAAGGATGGACTCTGGAAAGTGTTTTTAAATTCATCCCAAGTACACTTTAAAAGGGACATCAATAATATTGACTAATTTTAATACTGATCTGGCCTGCGTATGGACCTGCCCAAACAGGTCAGCATTAACCATGATGTACAATCGTATGCAGTTCCCCATAAATGATCCTTGCGATTCAGCACGAGCAAAAGCACGCAGGAACACTTTTGTTTGAGGAGGCAAAGTAGCTGCATTAGCCCCAAAAGTGAAGTGTCCAAATTCCAATGCTACTGTGATACAGTAAAAGATGTGAAGATGGCTTTACATTACTTACTTTGACCATAAGTCAGTTAAAGGTTGAGGTTTTAGCTTTCTAATATTAACCAGTAGAGTTGGCATTTTTCATTTTAACCAGATTACCTGGCCAAAAAATATTCACAATTTGCCAGGGAAATTGCAGATTTTTTCAAACTAAGAGGAGGGTGTAGGAAAATTGTCCCCCTTGCTGCCCTGCTTGATACAGCTATGAACACAAGGGTAATAATTATGAAAGTTAATTGCAAAAGAAATTTAGTAAATAACTTTTCAAACAGCAGTCTGACATTTCTCTGACTGTTGACACTATTTTGGTCTTCAATGTGGAAAATTGACTGAAGATAGCTAGGGACAGTGACCAGCTGTCCAGTTTTACACGGAGGACATGTCGTCTTGTTACTGGTTCCTACTGGCAGTTTGGTGGATTTCTAAAATTGTCCACAATATCCAGATTTCATGTATTTCTCACACGATCTGACAGGTTTTCCATGTAAAATTTGCCTTTGCAGGCTAAATATTCTGAAAGCTTTACTGGTTGTATCACTGACCAACTGAGCAATATGCTGATGCCGTGAATAGTGAATGAATTCAAAACCAAAACATAGTTCGGTCACATCACTCACTGATGCTATAGTGGGTCCCCAGGAATTGAACATGGGAGTGAAATCCATCCCTCTTGGAAAAAAAAAATTTGGGAGGGATTTTCAACATCAAGGAGGGAGTTGTCACTTGGTAAATGTTCTATTGCAATTTATTCCCCACCCACAACCTCCTGGTGTGGGTATTCACAAGCCACTACACTTACCCCCTTCCTTCACTAATGTATACATTTTGCCCTGTTCTAAATGTCCTTGAAACTAATTCTAGCACCGCGCCTTCTAAGCCCGCAATCATTTGCCTTTCGCTTGAGTGTGACACAATTTATTGTGTCTTTTTTCAAATGTAGCTACCATCTCAGCAGAGGAAAAGTGTGCAGGATTATCCAGCAAAGACTTGTCTTTGTGCAAGATTCAGGAGACAACTGCAGGATCTATGCAATCCCGCACCTAACTGTGAACACTGCACTGATGTGGGTATTCACCAGTGACTATATGTGTGTGTTACTAGAGCAAAAGATGCGTTTTTCCAGTGGTTTGTTCCATTAAATGATACCTTTCATGTAGGCATGTAGGCCTAATGTACCATTGGTGCCATAAACATTACTTGAGCAGACAAGAAGTGAAGGCTTCTGGGAGCTTCAGGGTGTGAGAAAAGAACCCTTACATGTCCATGAGCGCATTACAGACTACACTCTGTGTGACATCACATTTACACCACTTAACCTTTGGTATCTTACTTGAACTATTCAACTCTTTAACCCACTTCAAGATGCCATCCAGATATGTGTGTTTTAAGATTAACAGTTGCATACATGACAAACTGCATCTTTGCATCTTTAATCAGTAGGATATCACACAAACAAACAGAGCAGATACTGGAGTCCATCCCAAGAGACGAGAAGTAAGCTATCAGCTAACCAACAATGGTTGCTATTGACATTAAATATCAACGGACAAAGCATCTTTTGAAACAAAGATAAGCCGAATTTATTTATAATCTCCTTGTTTGTGTATCATCTTTATTTACCTAACAATCTAATCTTATTTGTAACTGAGGAGTTTGACAGTTCTTATCAGGATTTAGTGAGAAGGCTTGCTACATGTCTAAGACGTGCACATGGCACTGCCGTCGCTACACAGCCATCTACAACAAGCACCTCTCCAATGGGAAAATACAGTGATTTTGATAATTGTAAATCTCAAATGCTATTGATTCCCCACCACTTCCTGGTGTGGGTATTCATGAGTGACTATACTTAGCTCTTGCCTCACTAATGCATCATTTGACCCTATGCTCAAATCAGCTTCGAAACTAATTCCAGCACCTCTAGTGGCAAGCTAGGCCTTTGAGGGCGCGGTGCTAGAATCAGTTTCGAGGACGATTTGAGCATAGGGTCAATATTGCATAGTGAGGCAAGGAGTAAGTATATGTCTACGATGTGAATTAGAGGATTATGAACACATGAGATCAATATCATTCACTTAACAGACTTGATCAGCCATGGACTGTAATTTGTGTTATTCTGTGTGTTTGTAACATTATTTACATCATCAGCATTGTTGATACTGGGGTACTGAACTACTGATATTCCCTCTAAGTATGTGAAAACTGTCTCTGTTGTAGCTACATGCATAACGATCAGTTTGAAATTTCGAACACCAAATCGTCAATTTCCACATTTGACAGGAGTCTGCACAAAATGTTTCTTAAGTCTCCCCAGATATCCATAGAGACCTATCTACACAGCAACTGCTTCACTGTATGTTAATGATATAAGACAATAAACAAGAATACACAAAAAAAACACAGAGTTATAGATGACCCCCCACTTTCAAGTTACTTTCCTTTCGAAAAATTTACTTGAAAAATGTAGGCAGTAAAAGCTCTCTCAGAAACTTCCTTACTATAGAGTTTGAGCATTTTTTGATGAAATGCCTTTTGGAAATAGAACATCATAGAAAAACAACCAGATTGTCTGATAACCCATGTCCTATGCAGCATCCTGTTTGGACAAATACTGGTACAATATTTGTTACTTAAGTGCTTGTGAAATGATACCAGTGCACTTGAGGTCCGCCATCAAATGGTGTTCCTTGCTAGTAAAAAGTCCTTAGAAATCTGTTTACTGGGTTTTGGACAAGCTTGTTCAAGGATGCCAACTATGATGGATAGTGCAGACCTGCTCAAAAATATGAAGTCACTGCAATTCTCTCGCTGTACCACAAGCTAAATGTGTGGCATCAGTAACTGTGCAAATGGGGCATAGTTACTCCTGTTTTCATTTTCATCAGCTAGACATAATACTTTTAATGATGCAATTGCATGAAAATCAAATTACTATGAATTGAAACTTACTACTGCGCATAACAAAAACAATTGCTTATTACAACTTAATGATTTTAATGCCAGTCTATTGTTATGGACTTTCATTCTTTGACAAACAACAGACATAGATTTCAATTATTGCAGATCAAATGAAGTGGACCTTGCTTGGGTGACACGATCTCCATTTGCAATTGTAATGACCACGTGTCCACAAAAATCACCTGTCGAGTGAGAAAAGCTATTGTTTGTTTCTCTTGGTAAACTTTGGGAATGGGACTTCAGACCACTCCAAGATTAATCATTGAACAAAGAATGATCGTTGACCGTGCGATTGTTACAGGCATATATCAGAGTTGGGGTGCTCTAGCATGGCATACCGATACCACCTTGGCATACTGACGGCATACCGAGTTGTGGCGTTCCATGGCATACTGACGCCAACACTAGTCCACTACTATTCATTTTCAGATCATGGAGGATGAAAAAAGAGAATACAAATCAAAGTCTAGTCCTTAACTTAAAACTTAGCAGATGTTTATGGTTCAAGTAGTCTTGACATATGATGCACTTGTGTTGTCTTCTCACTCTCTAACCTAAGTCTCCAATGCTTTCTTTTCATGACGTGCTGGTTACTTCGGTATGAAGCTATCAATGACGCTCTTGAGCACCTTCCTTTGCCTGTGTATCTTCATCCAGAGACTGTCGTTGCATCGAATCTGTTCGTCTCTCCAGGGGCCCAGGGGGGTCTCAGATGACCCTCTCAAAGTGCCTTAGAGTATCTGGTATTACATACAACACAAATTACAAACTTGAAGACCACTCAAGTATTTTTGTCTTCTTGTATTTTCTGGAAAACTAGTTCAACTTACCAGAAAGTTCCTCCTCAAGTCCTTACTGTAGATCTACGTGCGCAATTTATTCCGATATGTCAGGATGTTAGCATTCTCTGTAAAAGCATCCCCGAGGAAATCTCAGGACTCATTTCCTGAGTTTAATTACATTTCTGGCAATACGATGGCAACGCTAGCGAGGCTGAGGCGATAAACCCTGCGATGAAAACTGAGAATGCTGTGATGCAACCAAACAGAAGCTGTGAAAACAGAGAAATGTTTGCCTATTCTCCTCAAGAAGTAAACTTGCCAGGTTAATGTCTGATTTTGGGTAAGAACAAGAGGTAAAGTAAACATTGCTATATTAAGACGAGCAAGTTCACATGGAGTTTGAAGCAAGGATGAGACTTTTGGATGGCCGTCTTGATTTTCCATCCCGACTTGAATGTCTTAATGAGGCACATGCATTGTGCATTACAAAATAAGTAAGAGGCTTGTTGTACCTTAAAGCAAGATAAGGGGTCTCCAGTTAGGTAGTTTTATGAGAAAAATGCAAATGGTCCAGTAATTTGACATTTAGAAGTTCAAGTAAGAGATCCACCTGACTTGATTTTTGTGTTTTGTGTGAAACATGTAACAAGCCATGAGGATACAGTGTAACACGACAAAAACAGTTACAAATGTAAAACATTATAAAAGAGTAGTGAAGTACCTTTCATTCTGTCTGATCAATTGATGGATTCCATGTTTTACACAGACTTTTCAGAATAATAAGAATGTTCAATCAAACATGACTGACATTTTAGGGATACAGTGCATGCAATGTTTTCAATGTTTGGCCTCAGCTGAATTTAAATAATGTAAATCAAGAAGAGAGTCAAGTTCTTGCACTCGTTGTGATTGATCAACATACAATATATGAGATCAGTCCAACCTTGTGTCCTTGAGATATGGTGCTCACATGGTTTCCACAGTTTGACTCAGGACTGTTAAGCCCCAGATGATCTTTCACCTTCACCAAAAACAGAAGGGTACATTGATTTAATGTAGTTCACCAACATACCATTTATGAGATATAGTCGATAATTCCTACCAAGTATGTGTACACACATACTACAAACTCGCAGTTGTAAAAACAGCAACCAGCACTTTCCAATGTATTACATAATGCCAGCATAAATGGAGGAATGGGAAGAGGAATTTGTAAAACAAGTCAAGTGTCATTGATCCCAACATCGTGGTATACTGTTGTGGTTGTGAATACACAAAGAATCAGTCAGACCAGACACCATTTTGATGGTGCCATGAGAATCATGTTAGGATCAACCAGAGTTCAAACTGGGGAAGAGGATAATAGTTACGTCATTTACAATATAAGATTTCAATTTGCGCAGCTTGTCTGGACCTTGGTGGGTGGTATGGGATTACATATTAAATCAGAGACTTCTGCATACAAAAACTGAAAGGCTTGTACAAAATGTGTAAGAGGCACCCAAGAGAAAGGCGAACGAGGGAGGGGTAGGTCTTAGAGGGCGCTGGTGCTAGAATTTCATGGACGATTTGAGCATGGGTAACCTGTATGCATTAGTGAGGTAAGGGGCCAGTATATGTCTGTGATGTGAATCCAACATTTTATTTCACCATCACCTGGGATACGGACTTGTAAAATGATTGCAATATATGGACAGAGGAATGGGTAACCAGTGTACTAAATATGTCCAGAAGTGACTAGACATAACAGAGGGTTGTGTTTAAAGGTCATACCAGTGGATTGGGAGACACTGTTGGAGTCAAGCACTTGCAGCTTGAATAGTGAGTACTCTGAAGCCTCCTTCTTAGTTTTGGTTTCACTGACGGCATATTACTGCCACCCATACATTTGTAGTGCACAGCAGAATTTCTTCGATGGATTGACAAAAAACATGGAAACTGCTGATAAAATAGCAACAACTGACAACTTTACAAGCACAGAAAAAGAGGCAGGTTGTTTTTATCTCAATCATAAATTAAAATAAAAAGAAACAAAAAACATTAGGTCAAACTGTTAGGCTCACAAAAAATGATCTTCAATGAATGTTTATTTAAAGCTTTAGAATCCCATAGGTCCGAGCCTACTTACCAGGGACCACCAAGCAGGGCACATATAGTGTGTGGGAGTCACAGGGACAGGTACAGCACAACAGAATAAAGTACAAATAATATTATCAATACAATAACTGAATGTTTACACTTTTGAATCAACTCATTTTACTGAGAAGTTTATGTCCTCAAATCAATGGATAAATATTCTCTGTGGAACTGAGACGGGTGCTTGAGATGAAAAACGATGACATGTTTTTGAAAGAAATTGAAATACAGAACCATGATCCACTTCATTCAATATGATCACATTCTGGACCATGATCGAAGCACACAATGATCGAACTTGATAACGATGATCAGCTGAAAACTGAACTTTCTTCCAAGCATGCTTGATACTTAAGTATTTTAATTGCCCAACTGTAAGTGTACTTTATGTGATACAGCACACCATTATACTTTGTGGATCAGAGATGTTGGGAGGGGGAGGGGGAGGCAGCTTCATCACATATAGCCATGCATGTTCATGAAGGTTTAACGAACAAACGTACAAACAAACCAACACACCAGCAGACCAACAAACAGACAAACCAACAAACAAACCATTCATGGAGAATGCTTAGTATTAAGTCTCTTTTGTTTATCATGACAGATTTTCAGTCTCATTTTAAGAGATAAAGCAGAACTAGATCTGTTGTTTTTACCACCCCTGGGACACTGCAGTGTGATCCAGCAACTGCAGAGAACTCTTTAGATCCTGGCTGAATCTTTGGATATTGCTCACTCTTCTTTCAAAATCCACAGTTACAAAGAAAAAAGAAAAAGAAACTTCAGCTACTGCACCTATGGCATTGTACCCCATAGAATGGCATGTATATACCTTTGTCCAGTTTTTATTTACTTCACTGCTGGTTCAATGAAGTCAATGATACAAATAATCTCCCTTCTGAGAAGCCAAAAAAGAAAAGGAAAGAAGAAAAAGAAAGAGTCTGACAGAACAAAAGAAGAAGAAGAAAAAAAGAATGTTAACAGTTTAGAAAAAAGAAGCTGCATGAGACCAACAAAATCTTTGAACAATCTGATGGTACACTACACAGTAAAAATGCACAGAGTACCAACTATATGGTACTAAATAATTTAATAGAAATTTAAAAATGTACTAGTAATAATACATGATAAAATCATGTCCTCTTCAATTAGAACTTTTTCTCCTGATTGAACCCCATCCCTCTACCCCCCCCCCCCCCACGTTTCCTTGGAATTAAGACTGCTCGGTTTTGAAACTTGCACTTCAGTTTCTGGTGTCTCAAACCTAAAGAAAGATAGGCTACACACAGTTCAAAACAAAAAAAAACCCTTTACAGACAAAATGTTGTAGCGTGTCCCTGGTTAAGAGTACAATTCCCCACAACTCACTGGTATGGGCATTCACAAGTGACTATCATACCCCTTGCTTCACTAATGCATTAAGTTCCACCTAGCTCAAAGTGCAATTGAAATCTATTCTGACAGTGCAACCTCTAAGCCTTGGCTCACCCTCATTTTACTTTGACTCTGGCCGAGACAACGTGTGTTTTATTTGCATCAGTGAAGCAAGGGTTAAGTATACGTCTACAATGTGAATGGTAGACAACTGTGACAGCTCAATTGGTATAGGTATGATGAGGTTGAGGCATGGTATTGTATAAAGATGTGTACTGAATGCAGAGCCTCTCTAGTCTCTCCGATCACATACACTACATGGAATAAAACAATTATCACACTGGCATAATGACTTACTCAAGAGATTTATTCGCAAAACAAAATACATATTAAACTGCCAAAATAAAAACCGGACTTATGAAGCCATTACACAAACAAAATATACAACGAAATTTCATTCCTGTCTACATGATTCGCGAAACGCAACCAGCTCAATTGTAAAGCAAACCACTCAGTTTAAATCAAGAAACATTGAATGAAAGAACTGCCTCTTGAAAATGAGAAGCGTGCCTAGGTACTGTCCATGACGTCATGGACAGTGCATAACAAGAGCGAGCTTCTTTCAGAAGTTGCAGAGTGAAACTGCGAATGACAATCCATTGGAATTTATTTGTATCTATTGCCGTTGTTTTTCAAAGTCTGATCAAAATAAAAAGCAGAAGACGTGGAGTGTTGTACAGTGTCAGTATTTCTTTGGTAACTCTTTACATATTGTCTCTTAATTACTGGGTTTCACACTGGTGAGCGATATCAATATTTTTGAAGAAGAAATGCTTCCAAAATAAAACCCTCTGGGCATATTAAATCCTCAATTGTCCTTGAAATAAAGGTTAAGTTAACAAAAGACTAACATAAGACATATTACAGGAGGCCATCTCTTGCTGTCACAAATTTACATACACTTAACAAATGTTTATTCATGATGCAGTTGTGAGACAGAAATTTGCCAGTAAAATTCCCCACAACTCACTGGTGTGGGTATTCACAAGTGACAGCACTTACCTCTTGCCTCACTAATGGTGAAATCTCTTACTTCACATATACATTTGGCCTTGCTCTAAATGTCCTCAAAATCAATTCTAGCATTGCGCCCTTAAAGGCCTTGCCTGCCCTCATTTGTCTTTTGCTCGCATTGCTGAAAAACATGTATTTCTGTATGTTTTGTCAAAGGAGTCCATATCCTGCCATCACAAATTTGCATACTGCACTTAACAAATGTTTACTCATGATACAGGTGTGAGACAGGAATTTACCTGTGAAATTCTCAATATTTGATGAATTTTGAATAGAATTTGTGGCTATTTTCAACATTTTCCATGACTGATACACCCAATAGTCCAAAATGTAATTGTCATGTCACATGACATTAAAATACAACAAATACCATACACAATGCTTTCAGAGCCCTGCAATCGACTGGCGGCACTATTCTCAAGCACGGATGACTGTCATTGAACTTCCTGAATCTCCTCTATGCATACAGAATGTTGATATGGGATACTCCCAGGATACAGCACGAGAGAAAGAACAATTCATAAAGGAGCCTCTGGTAACTTAATTAGGGATAACTTTTATGGGGGGAGGGGGGTTTCTGCAAAACTCCCTCCATGGTTTGAAGTTTTCAAATGACAACTTCAAAGGAAATAGGGCATTTAGAATATACCCACATGGCATACAAAGAAAGTAGCTTTAATCATCGTTAAACCATTCACTCTCACCAATAAACATCTGCCAAAGCTTCATCTCCTTATTAAAGACATTATGCATGTGATGAGTAACTGAAGGTGCATCTTTTGAATTTTGAAAAGTTTGGGTAAACAAATTATTGTTGAGTAACAAAAAACTGAATTTCTACCTGTGAGAAACTTTATATCTCCAAAAGAATGCTATTGTCCTTCCTTATTTTGAATAATCTATCATTCTATGTCCACAAACATTAGTTTTAAAAATATGGTTGTGTTTTGTTAAACAAATGCATTATTTCCCTTTAACTAATCCTCCAACATAATGCACATTATGAACATTAACCGACAGAAAAACAAGCAACTTTGCAAGCACATTCTGTTGTTTGAATGGAGATACAATTTAAAATTTCAACTGTGTTTTCTGTCCATATAATACGAATGTTTCTGGTCAAACTTTTAGCTGTCAGCAGTCAAGTTTTACTCATAATCTTTGTAAAACCTTTGGATGTTTCTCACCCACTGAGGAGAACACTGCAAAGTCTCACATCTACCCATTCTCCTTGAACAACATTTCCACCATTAACAGATGGAAAAAATGTGCATGGAACAAAATGGACATTTAATGATCGCATTTTGTTTATTTGTTGCAGGTGACTGCATGAAGAAAGAACACAACCAACAGTATTCAGTACCTCATCTTGTGCCTCAGATGGATCCCAGGCAGTTACAAGAGACACAACAAGACAGAGAGAGAGAGCAGACTCCCCTCAAACCTTGTCTTGAATTATGAGGAGGTTCATCTATCTTCAGCAAGAACTTTAAAGTAACATATGTCAAGAACTGAGGAATTCATGGGACAAAAAATGTTTCTAGGCGCAAACAGAGCAGCGTGACAGTCACAGTTACGACCGACTTTGAGCTCAGAACCTTTCGTGACCTCGAGCGCAGATCCAAAAATCGGAGCCCCTCCATTATTGATTCCAAAGATGGCAACATCGGTTTGAATTTCTGAGAAATGATCATCCTAAGAGCATTCATGAATTCTTCAGAGCCAGGAATGACAGATGAGAAAAATTACATGATGTGGTTGCTTGGCAGGTCTCTGCAGCAATTTCTCCATGCACAGTATTCACTCTCAATGCCAATGAAAAAATGAAAGTTCAGTAGTTGCAGTTCATTTCCAAAAAAAGAAAAGATGGCTTGGGGATGTTTCTACCACTGCTACATCGGTAAAGGATGTCATCTCATGACTTAATATGCAAAGGGCAAAAAGTCCTCAGCACAGGATATCAAATTTGAAATACTTTACCTCACATATCATATTACCACTTTCTGTTGTCATTGCCACTAGAGTATTTACAGTGTCCCAGGCATGAACCGTTTCATGCAATATTCCTTTGCTGGTTGATCATGTACTACATGATACAAAGGCTCAAACATTTGTAGTGCTGCTGTAATATTCATAGGACTGATTTTAAATTCAATTTATTATATTTAATTTGTAACAATTGTTGGATAGGAGATCTCCAAAGTGATACCTGCATACGTAATTTTGTTGTGTGAGTTAAGAAGATTCTATTAATGAAGAGTTGACTTTAAGACACAAGCAACACAAGTGACTCAAGATATGATTTGCTTTATACATGAACTTGTGTAGTGCCACACACTGGCTATGTGGAATACCTCTGGCCTTTTATTCATGACTATCAACAAGACAGACAACCATGATAACAATGAAATTTATTGTATTTACCATTATCAACTTACCAGGTTTATATGCATAAAGCACTTCTGCAATACGCTTTTGTTGTTTGGTATTATTGCTTCTATCATGTTATCATAATAGGAACAACACCGCGAAGGAAGTCACAGAGGGGAGAGTAGGGGGTGGAAAAGAAAATGAAGGATAAACTGGAGCACATACCTTCAACCAAGTGTCTGTAGGGTTATGTGAAATCATAGAACACCCAAAATCCCTGAAAACCGAGTAGGCACCACTGACAGAGTGTCGTTATGACAAAAAATCAACATTGTACAAGAGAATCTGTAGCAGGAGCATTTTGTGGCATTTCATAAAATGAGCCAGAGGGCCCACATGGGGCCTTACATCCAAAATTCCTGAACATCTGGTTTTGAGCCACAATTGCAATCTTGGTAACCAAACACAAGGATATGTTATTTCCCATCAGAACTAAGAGTCTAGCTCAATGACATCACATATATGAATGTGCTTTTCCAAACCTTGTTCTTGTCAGGAACGAACAATCTGCTTAAGTTGACTCAAAATGTGACCAAATTGTAAACCCAGAATCAGAAATATTGTGGATATGGTTATGTAACTTGCAAAAATGTACAGTTAAAATCTGAGGAACACTTGTGTATTGTAAACAGCTATTTGGACAATTGCAACCAGTTCTTGCAATAGGTCATTGGACATCCACTCCTTTAGTCTCAGATGTGCTGTTCTCCTCGTTGATGTGGCTATCAGCTTTGTCAAATTACCGCCTTTGTTTGCACAACAAAATTCCTGATTTGTTCATAAAGTTACACAACTTGACATTCAGATTTCATCCTTCTTTGTTCAATCCATCCTTTGTTTATTGCGTTGTTACGAGAGACATGTATGTTTACTGCAAATGCTAACGACCTAATCCCAGGGTGCATTACAGCAAGCAGTTTATTATACCACACATTTAAATCAGGCAGCTGCCACATTAAGCTTTTAATCTCTTAAAGGTTGTGTGACATGCACCTAGAAAAGAGTTGGCTTGATTCAAAAGTCGGAATGAAAAGCAGTTGGGTAGGAAACTAAGGGAGAATTCGTTGAAATTTTGCTCATATCTATTACTGTTTTTGAGATATGAGTGTTCAAAATTTGATGAAATACACAAAACAGGTCTTGTGGAGTGTTGCAGTGTCAGAATTTCTTTTGTTAACCCTTTTGTCTCTTAATTACTGGTTTTCACTTTGGAAAATGATATCGATTTTTTTTAAGATGAAAATATATGTACTGAAAATGAAACCCTTTTGGCGTATTGATCTGTCAATTGTCCTTGAAATAAAGGTTAGTAAACAAAAGGTAACATAAGACATATTCCATTTCTTGACATCACAAATTTGCATACTTAGCCAATTTTTATTCATGATGCAGGTGTGAAATGGGAATTTTCCACTTAAATTGTCAGTGTTTGACAGATTTTGACGGAATTTGTGGCTATTTCCAACATATTCAATGATTAACTATGCTCAACACTCCAAATGTGATAGTTGTGTTGGACACGACCTTTAAGAAGCAAGATTCCCAAACACTGAGAGGACTGCTGTAGCTGAAGATCAGTACTGTTTTGACTTGGAATAAGATTATCTATGTGTACTGAGCCTAGCCATGTACTGAGCCTAGCCATGTACTGAGCCTAGCCGTGTACCAAGCCTAGCCATGTACTGAGCCTAGCGGGCTGCTCTAGCCTCAGAGACCTTTATCTCCATGCTCTAGCATACTGTGGGAGTAATGTAATCCCTGTGGGTCAGGATTAATATTGTGGACAGGAAACAAACTACTCAAGCTATTTGCTGTTAATTAAATTGTCATCAGTAATATCAGAGTCTGTTTTGAGGGCAGGGCCACTGGTTTTGTTTGCCCTTCTCATTTGACACCCAGAAAAGCTTACTCTCCTTAAATATCAATCCGGACATTTGACAAGTGAGAGATGGTTGTGGTAAACCATTTTCATACTCCTTCCATTTTTGGTCTTCCTAATGAGTCATCAACGATTATGTGTTGAAATTGACATAAGAGGTGGAAGTTGTCAAAAATTCCCTCAAATCAACATAAAATGCAGGTTAAAGCCACATTTGTTACTAACAGTTGACTTGAAGCAAGCAGGAGTGATGTCATCTCCCCACATTGATAAAGCATTTTATGTTTTTCTTTAAACTTTACACCAAATTTAATACTTCAATATCTAGTGCTATCATAATGTGAATGTAAGATGGGTATGAGAGTTTTGCAACCTTCACATAACCAGTACCTAAGCTGACCATCTACTGATTTCAAGATCAAAGTAATAAATTCAATAATAAAGAAAACAAAAGACTATTCAGCCATGTGAGGAGATCATGTCATTCCTGCTTGCCTCAAGTTCACAGTTGGTAAAAAAGGGGGTAATTTCAACTGGTAACATCTTGAGAACTGCACATGAGAACTGAAACCAAGTTTCACCAGAATGGTTGGATAAACTTACTCTTCAACATATCCAAGCTAAATTTTCTGGCTAGACCATCCTTTTAAAGCTTCATAAGTGCTCTGACAAATAGCAGCAGGGGAAGCGAGACCAGATGGAAGGTCAGCGATTTTCTTGGAACTCAACATTTTTTTTTGTCCAATGCTAGACTGGACATATTTTATGTGGCATTAGAAGTGGCATCAAAAGTGCTCTTGGCAGAGTAGATGGTACATAGGCCTACAGTGGTTGGGTTGGGACAGGTGCTATACACAAGGAGTGAAGTAAACCTGAAAAGAGCCCCACTTCAGGCACTGCACTCAACCTGCCAATGGACTACTGTAGATTGAAGGAATTTTAATCAAAATTTCTTACTTAAAATCCTTTTTGAGGACAAATGCATGCTTGATGGTTCATGTGGTGTAAAGGCACACACAAAAAGTACGTAGGGTTTTTGTTAAAAGTTTCCTCGCCTCTTTTAAGTGCATTTGCCTTCACAAGTAAGGCCACGATTTTTTAACTCCATGGACAATCTGTACGCAAAATGGCCAAAAGCTGTCACAACAGACAATTGATGTTAAACTAATTGGTGTGATATGAGTGACTAACTGCAATGCATTTGTAAAGCCATTGCATTGAATACAGAACTTCACTGTCGTCTTTCACTTTATCCTCTTCCTGGAGTGAGTTCAGATTAAGAAATATGAAAAAAAGTAGTGTCTTATTCAAATAAATACTGCATTCTTTAATAAGTTTCATGCACAGGGCAAGTTCAAGAGGGTCTTAAATATATGGTTATTGCATTGACTTCATCATCTCACCATTTATGGTCTTACACAATCATTCAAATTCATGGTCTGTTACTAGAGACACCCAACCGAAGGCTGCTGCTATCCCTTTGTTGTATGTTGAACCTCTTTTTGAATATGATTGCGTCTATAAAAAGGACAAACAAATGCAGTAACGTTGTAAACAGGATGCAGGCCAATCATGTGGAGTGGATCAAGCCATTGTTCAACATCTGCACTAAGTGATCCAAGGGGAAACAGTTGCTGCTGCACACACATCTACTGTATGCGACAATCTGTGTCATGTGTGCACAGAGACATACAGTAGTGAATATGATGAACATTGTCAGTCACGTGTCCCTCCACATTTATTGTTCATCACCAGTGTCAATAACAAAAGGTGTTAGTACAAGGTCAATAATGGGTCATATTGCTTGCGTGCTGCTTGCAAAGAGGGCTTGAACAGCACTGTGGCTAACACTAGTATCTTGTCTAGCAAGTCTAGAATCATACGATTTAAGGTGAAAGAGCAGAACCAAAAAAAAAAAAAAAAAAGCAGGGGGGGTTGGAATTATTCAAGAACATTAAAAAAGAAACTAAGTCATGACTTCAGATATGACAAATGCCAACTAAACTCACTAATTCGAAACCTAGCTTGATCAACACTTAACTGCATAGCAATTGGAAACTTCAAATAATTGTAAGTTAACAGGTGTGTATCCCCAAACTTCTTGGTTTGGGAATTCGCTAGCAACGTACTCACCTCATACAACCTATGCGTTACTGTACTGACAATGGTCTAGCATCTGGCAATTGTGTGTGTGTGAATGGCCACCGTCCTTCCGTAATTGCCAGACTGCAGGAGCCAAGGAGAGGTGCAAAGTGAAGCGTGGAAAGAGAACAAGGATAGTGGAACGAGAGTGCTAACCTCGTCCGATAGTATGGGAGAAGGTTGGCTCCCCATTGTCAGAGATGCTCTGAGCTCCTTGTTGTCCTCGAGAGGCAGCACGGAACCGGTGCCGTGAGGTCTGCCATCGTTACGTGATTAAAACAAAGCAACGTTAAGTAATACACAACCCTATAGGAGAAGGATAAGGACCTAGTCCAAATCCAAACACACACGTGCAAAAAGCGAAGTGACAAGAAAAATCATGCAAATGAAAAGGCTCTTCTCCAAAATACCCTGGAAAGGTGGAGAATTAGGATGAATCTAACAACTATCGTGTGTAAGAATATCAAATGGGATGAAGAACGCAGTGGATTAGAGTGGATGCAAGCCAGGTGCAAAAACTTTGCTGCTAAATCAAAAGGCTGGCAATTATGGAAAGATGGTGGCTATTCACATACACACACACTTGCCAGATGCTAGACCATAGTCAATACAGTAATGCATAGGTTATATGAGGTGGGGAGTACACGCTGTGAATATTTGATTCTTAGTGCAAAGTTATTTTAACATGTCCACTTCACGATCCAGCTTCAAATTGAGCTTTTCATGAAAAAGTACACGACTGAGTTGAAAAGCTGAAAAGAGCAGCGGGTGTTTATGGTCTTTTTTGGACGAGTCGCAGGTGAAATGCTCAGGAGCCTAGTAGTAGCACTACTCACAACGACCTGTTGCGGACATTTTTCTGATTTAATGACTTGAAGAAAAGCTATATAAAAGCATGAAGATGTGACTGCAGTTTGTTTATTGCAAAAAGAAAGAGAAGACATTTTTTTCATTCAACATGTTTCCTGCATTTTCTAGTGTGTCAATTTCCATGACTTTCCCAGGACCAAATAAAGAATTTCCATGAGCTTCTCTCTGACATCTTACATTAAGTTTTCAAATATAGTAAAAGCCAAAGCAGTGTGAGGTGAAGAGAAATAGAAAAGATTGACACTATGAGTGAGAATACATTTTGATATTGTGAGTGAGAAGGAACAATGTCACTTTGTGGAAATTTCAATGACTTTCCGAGGACTTCGCATAAGTTCCCTGAATTTCAAAACTCTTCCAGGCCTTGAAGATATTTCCAAAATTTTCAAGACTTTTCCAAGTTTTCCATGACCGCTGGAACTCTGACACTACCTCTGTTCACAAACCGTCTTATAGAAAGAAAGAAATGAAATACACATCAACCCCCTCCCCCTTCAAAATGTAGGTTCTAGGTTTGTCCCAGAGAGGCATCCACCCTAAATGAAACAAGCATCAACTGAGAGGTACCATCGTGTAATCACTGATATATTAGAACAAGGGGAAGAAGAGGATTTATCACTGTAACAATTTCGGCAGATCAGAAGTCCTTGACCAATGTAATTGGAGAGGTAATACTGGCACACAAAAATGGTTTATTTAGGGTAAAATCATAAGACATCCAAGCTGGTGGTTGTCGCAAAGTAAAACGTCCTTCACTCATTGTAAAATTCATTATCATCCGATGATCTGGTCATCTGAAACGGCCTTTCGATTGGAATTTCCGCAGTTGCTTTCAACGTCGCTGATTTGAATACAATGAAAGCGCACATTTTACCAGCTGATAACCAAGCATAAATACAGCATTAACTATCACATGAGATCATTTGTGAGGTTCAACTGTACAGTTATATCAGTTGCAAGGGTGGTAAAAGCCTATTGTATTGGATTTAATTACTTTGTGGTGAATATATTATTACTAACTTCCTGTACTTGATGTGAGGTGATATGTGCCGGCTAGGAACTGGACTAAATAAGCACAATTCATGTTATGTACTCTTGTCAAATGATATTTACCATTAGGCTTTTCCTAAGCAATTTTTCAGATAATAAATACGAGGCTAATGTTAAAAAGTAGTTTTGTAATTGTTTGTAACGTATTTTTTTCTGTGAGAGTAAATTGTTCAAGTAGCATTGGAGCACTTCAGGAGAGTTTTGACAAACCGATTGCAAGATAGGTAACATTTTATTTGTAACATGTGCCCCTCGCTAATGTAAAATCATTTCTTGCAAAGTTACAGTCAAATGTCCTACAATTATATCAGAATTTTGAGAATGGCATGATAGTCAGTGATTTTATTGTAATGATGTACATTCTAATAAAGGGAAGGACATGGCAACAATTTGTCCAATTCTTACCTGGAGGCCTGTTCCTGAATAATTTTGCCAGAGGGATTAAAACCAAGGGCAGATCCAGCCTCTAGCTCATGGGGGGGGGGGGGGGAGTTTGAAAAGTGGGTACCAGTATGCTATGCAGTCTATTTTTAACCCAATAAAGAGCCGTATGTGCAAGGTACCATCATAAATTAGGACGCCCTTGCATTTGGATGGTTTAGCACTATTACACTGACACTTTAGACGGTCAATGCAGGCCAAGATTTTCATTTTCTGGAGCATGATAAATTGCTTCACTACAAAATATTCTCTTATATCATTGTATAATATCAGAATGTGTGACTGAATTTCTTAGGATGTGGGAGAGCATTTTTCCTGTATTTGGGGCACCAAATTGGTCATGAGGGGCAACTGCCCCCAGTTGCTCCCCCCTCCCTTGGATCCACCCTTGATTAAAACCATGCTTGATTTTTGTTAGTTTTAGCTACTGGTTTTCCGTTGCAATGAGAAACAATATATTACCTTTCATGTGCATGTTACAGGGACCATGTTGTGATAATATTTGTAGAAGTGAAGAAAATCCCATTGCAGAGACATGCAATATTTTATAAGGAATTCCGAGCAATGCAAGCACAGTCTGTATCACTTGCGTCATCCATCCTATGCACTGTATTTCAGAACATACAAGATGTAAATTTACCTGTCTTAAGGGTCCAGTACAATGTTACCTGCACCAGTAGATTCAAGTTTTATCAATGTACTCATAGCGCACATAGTTGGGAATCACTTTATATATTGGACGGTTAGTATAGACGATACCTTTGCTATGGTGGTGCTATGGTTTGTCTCAACAAATTACCAGGTGAAATACTGTCAGGTAACTCTTTAGAGTAACAAATGACATAGTAATTAGTGAAATAGTGAGTTGAAGATAAAATCACGTTTTTCATCGCATTTTTGTTCAGTATTCCATGCATTTCCAGCCAGATTAACACACATACAGCCGAGATTACTTGGCTACCTTGCTAGTTGTGGATGACATTCTCTGTCAGTATTTTTGCATTTAACTAAGGCTATGGTGAACATTTTAGTTAAGAAAGCACCGGTATTCCAACCACGTTTAAAGGGAATAGGGCTTTTACAATGCATCAATTATGCATGTAGAAGAATATAGCTGTAATCATTACTAAACCATTCATACTCATTGATTAACTTCTACAAAAAACTTTATCTCCTCAAAACATCACGGATAAGGTAAGTTATTGAAGATGCATCATTTGAATCCTTGAAAATTTGAGTGATCAAATTATTCCTGTACAACTCACTGAATTTCTGTCTGCAAGAAACTTATTTCTGGAAAAGAATGACACCATCTTCACTCATTTTGAATAATCAATCATTCTGTGTCCACAAGTATCAGTTTTAAAAATATGACATTTCTCTGTAAAACAAATCCGTATATTTCGCTTTAACATTACAGTACAAAAAAAAATTAAAAGGTGCATCTTTGGGTTTGTTTCATTATCATTTACCTGTGAGGAAAGAGCAAACAAACCAAAAGCGCAAACTGAAATCACAAGATAAATGTCATGGGGCTTTTTGTTACAACATGTGCTGTATACAACAGGTCTAAAAAATTTCTCCACACTAAAATGCTGCCAATTCACACTGCAGTAAAACAATAACTACGCTTTAAAACCACACCCATCAGCATTTCTGAGCACAATCATACTGGATCCCCAAAACTCCCTGGTTTGGGAATTCTGTGGCGACATACTCACCTCATATAACCTATGCATTGCCATAACAGGCCCAAAGAGGTTCGAAAGGATGAGGATCACTCAGATATCGACCAAAAAATTGAAAACTTGGAAAACCAAGGTAGATAGGTGCAAATGCAAAAAGCAGCTGTAAACTCCACTGGCAGACCATAAAGGCTGGCAATTACGGAAGGGCGGTGACCAGATACACACACGCACACACACACAAAATTGCCAGATGCTAGACCATGGTCAATAACCGTAATGCATAGGTTATATGAGGTGAGGGAGTACGCGCTGTGAATTGGCAGTTTGCAACACAACAACTATTACTAACTGGTAGCATTGTAACAGTGTTGTTGTTGGTGTGAGAAGTTCTGCTTTGCCCGGAGTTAATTCATTCGCACATGGTTCCAAATCTCCAGACTTACTTGAGGTTGCGCTCCGTCGCTCTATGTAAAGCCAGGCCGTGTTTATGGAAACATGATATAAGAGCTGACAGCATCAGATTCACAATACAGTGGTACGTCCCTGAAGAACCCTTGGGCAAGGTATCTTGCTTCTTTTCACTCAGATGATAATTGGGGACCTGTGAGGGACCTGATTACAATACCAGTGCTTTGATGCCAGGCATATACTCTCCGGAATTGTCAGAGGACACGCCTTGTTCTAGTGAACACGGGTAATGTTGTACAGAACCTTTATCAGTTACTGGCTGGATACATGTGCTAAATAGGATGCATTATTATTATCATCACTATTTACTCATAAAATGAAACTGTTTCATTTTGAGACATTAAAACATTTCAGAGGGCTAAGCTAAAGTGTTAATTGCTCGTAATGTTACCACTCTACTGGAACCATGTATAGAAAGGATTTAATAGGGCTGGGGCCACTAACTTGTCACAGGATTAACTCAAATCCAACAAAATTGCCCCAAACATATTACAATGAAGATACGCAGATATGCAGGTGGACAACATATCACGCAAATCAACAGAACAGTAACATTACTGTTTATGTGGCTGAGAATTTTCATTTCTTTCTTTTTTTTTGTCTTCATAATTTTTTTGTCCTCATACAATTGCGGTACGATCAATTAATCAATAATCAAAGTCTCTCTCCTTCAATTTTGTTCATCCTCCAGTCAGACAACAACACTGCCTGCAAGGAAGCGAGAGATAATGGTATGCAGGAACATTGCACGAACATGCACTGGTAGATCATTTCAATTTCTTTAAAACCCATCCCTAAAAATAGATTCAAGAACGTCATCAAGTCCTGACTTCATATTTGATGTCTGGCTTTGAGCTGAAAGGAGTGCAGTGCGAGTGTTTGGTATTCCATCATAAAAAAAATTCAAGATCCCTTTTATCTGCTGACGAACCATTCAGCTTGTGCGAAGTTAAGTTTATCTCAAAGCGGACATCTGTGGCATTTTGCTGGCTCTAGACTCAGCGAGGCTTGTAGGCATGACAATATACTGTACACCCAAAAATGATGGATGTATTTTATGTAATTTTGCATCTCTGCAACTAAAAAAAAAAGCTCTATTGGTGAGCTCCTGAAAATAAGTAACTCTTTTATTTAAACATGATGCTTATGAAATGTTCAAGGTCTTTTTTTAGTAGGAAATGTCAGACCTTTGCAACAGTTTTGTATCTAAAACTGTTATTACGAGTTGCACATTTGATTGCACATTTAATTGTTCAATAATGTTAAACCTCCCAGTGGATGATGCATTTGTATCAACTATCATCATCTACTGATATCAGGTGTGACAGTGTGACATGTAGACAAACATTGGACCAAGCAAAGACCAGGATATCTCTGCTTCAGTGTTTGAGCTTGAAGGTAAAATGCATTCAACCCAAAAGTAAATTAGTGTACCCTGCTATGATAATTCATGACTGGATTTTTCTCATTATGTGATATCACTTTTGTTGCTCTGTTGAATTGCTTAATCCTGCAATATCACACCTTGCTTATGCAGCATTGATAAGCAGCAACGTCATGAAGAATACCTGTGGGTATTTCCTAAACCTATAGTATACCTAGAAATGAGATAAAAAAATTGCAAGGTTTTATGATTTTCAAAATAAAGTAGGGATGCCTGCTTATTCCCTTGAAAGACCACTGCTCATTGTATGCAAAATTTGTTATTCAAGGAAATATAACATGTGAACAGTTAAGTGGTTTTAGTTAAAGTGCATGCATTTGTACTGTAAGCACTTCAAAACTCTCACCAATGTCTAATTGTACATAATATGTAACATCAGCAAATAACTGAAAATTTCTAGTTGCTGCTCTTCATAACCAAAAGGACATAAATTTAACCTCAATGTTTGAAAACAGAGAAAAATATGATAGGGTTTATGGTAGAGATGAAGTTAAAATGTGGTGAAATTGAGACCACAACCCTCAACCCACTGTTGACTTTTAAGCCTATTAAGATCAGTAGGAAAACAACGGTTACTCCAGCAGTTGATCAGTTGTATGATAACACCGATTTTCCAAAAATGCAATGGACCACTGCAACATACAGAAACTTGTTAAACCAGAAGTTGAATGACTTTGAGATTTCTTGTCACGAATAACAGAAAGCAAAGAACTATACATACCAATTTTGAAGTTCAAACACCCTTAGTATTTGTATTAAAGATACCATGCCTGCAGGTCACAAACCATAATCTGTGCTGACCTCACATGACCTCTGACCTCCATAAAATGTAACAGACCATCTGCTCATCAAATGCTACCAGTGTTAACAGTTTGAATATCCAGTGATATTTAGTTGCTAAGTTATGTTTCTATATAGGTTTTCATATTTTAACCTTGGATGACATTAAATGACCTTGACCTCCACAAAATAAGTAGGGATCATATACTCACAATGGACTACCTGCACACCAACTTTATTGTTGAGTTCCTTACACACACTCATACACAAATCTGCCATCAACATCATATAAATAATTATTTTCCCTGCCTTTGGCAAAGAATTAAAAATCCAATAACTTCAAAACAGGACATGCTACTGAGACATATTTTTTGACAAAAACAGAAGAAATATTTCCTACACTTTTCAGGAAATTCCAGTCCCTTTTCACTGGTAAACCCTTTTAACTTATTACCAGAAGAAGTGCTGCTGTGATTGTCAAACAAGAGCATATTGTATGGACAAACACTTTGTCAACAACAGTCTGTGATACATGCAATACCACATTCTATCCAGCTATTATACTTCAACAAAGGTTCAACAAAAGCATTTTTTACACAAACAGTTGAAGATTTTTGTTTGCAAACCTTCAGGAGAATTCAGGAGAACCAGACATTCCATTAAACTGCTTTGCATTTAACTGAATACAATAAGCTAGTCCTGAGTACTTGCTGAATGGAAGGAGGCTCCAATAGTCAACCAAAGAAGTCCTTTCACATCCTCAAGGTAATGGTAAAGACCTCCTTCCATGCAATACAAATTATCTTTCAGGTTATTATCTGGTCATCCTTCAAACTTTCTAAAAGAAATGATTGACGATCAGACAGCTTGAAGGATTCAAAGCATAGTAGAAAAAAAACAAGAAGATAAAAAAGCTAAGCATTTTACTTGATGAAGACAGAGATCCTCAAATTAGAAAGCTAGAATGTTTTCTGTCTAGGAAAAATATGTTTTAAGGAAAGTCACGCAAGAGTGAGGGCTTCTGGTCATAAAGCTGAAACTGATTGCTCCAAAGGAACATTTGCCAAACTGTTCTAATCCTGGTCTACATGAGACCCTGCTGACCATTTGACCATGCAGTAGATACTGTAAGAGGGGTGAGAAACTTCCCTAAGTCTAGCAGACAGTCTTTGCATCGTGTACTCGACCTATGTTGTCAGGACCAGCTGGCTCAGAAATTGCGACTCGGATCCCAAACTTTCACTAACCTTCATTGTACGTGTAAATGAATAGAAAATGTTACTTTTTCCTAACAAAAACACTTCATTGTCATTGCCCCTTCATAAGATACAAGGTGTTATACTAACATGCAAAGCAAAGTGTATAATGAATTCACAAAAAGTAAACTAGGAGCCCTACTAGAAATTATATTTTCGGGTAACAAGGTACCCGCTCGACAGATCTTGAGCACTGGGGTCCAATTTTAGAACCCAGTGCAGACTGCAGAGACTAGCAGACCATGAGGAAAAGGGCACATTCTAAATATATTTGACTTGAAAGGATGGGGGGGTAGGTTCCTTCTGCTGCATTCATATGAAGATGAAAATCGACTGATTTGTGGTAAAATGTTACTCTAAATTAAAAGCAACAATGAGACTGGAGTTCACTGTACACTATGGAAGGAGAGATATCACTTTCACAGTGAGTAGTAGCTACCTAGTCTTGGCACTACTGGGAAGATTTTTCCACATCTGCGGCATCTTATTGTAAGGTGAAACTGCTCCTCTGTTTTTTATCTAAAGTTCTGATATGATAATACTAACCAAATGCATCCCTCCATGTTACAAACAGTTGTTGTACCTTGAATCTTTGTGAGGATACTAAGGTAAGGCAACATTCATACCTTCCCAAGACACACACGAAGGGTTTATTTAAGGAAGAGAAAAATATTTTTAAATGTAAAACACTGGTATTTCAGCCACTTTATCACCTTGAAGTAACAATCACTCTAAGAAATTAATGTGATAGTTACATATGGCTATCAGTTTGGGGTCCTTTCTGAGATTTCTTTGATAGACCACAGGTGTAAGAACATAAACTGACAAATGACATGGAAAACTTAACTGAAATCTTCTCACAATGGCTGTACTCTGACTGCACTCTGACTGAAACGAATCAAGGACTGTGTCCCCCCCTCAAGAACTGGCCCTTCACATCAATATACCCTTCACATTAATAGACCACAGGAATACCTATGAGAATGTTTTGTATTGGGGTTCTTGGTCCACTGGGCTGAATTTAACAGCCTCAGTCATAGCATATATCTGCACCTCATTTTCAGCATTATCAATTACATCCTGCTGGAATAGACTATCAACAAACGACCTTCTGAAAATATATTTTTCAGAGAAAGGGTACAATGTTAAATGTCACTGGATTACAAATTCCCACTGAAAACCAGAATACAATACGAGCATACCATACTGTAGATGGTAACTCTGTAAATGTCAGCGGTGAACATCTTCATTGGGGAAATTTGTATGTGAGTATGCACCAGCAGGCAAACTGCAAATTTGCTCCAAGTACGCGGTTGAAATATTACAGCATTTTGCTGTGGTATCTACCATACCTCGCCCCAGAGAAACCTCACTCCATTAACAAGAGTGTGACATTCCATCCTTGTCTCTGAGGGGAACATATCTTCTTTATCACAAATGAAAACTTAAAGCAGTGTACATATACAGAGCACTTATGCTGCTCATTCGTTATGCACCCTCCCACTAACTAATTTTGAAAATTAAGAAAAAGTTTTGAATATCAAATTACAAACCAGCTGATGTCTGTTTTCGCTTCAACAGTGATTAAAATGGTAATCAGGGATATGGGACCCTGAATTACCCTTCCATCATGAAAATGACACAGACTGCCATTGCTTGTCTTTGTAGATCTGCTTTATGACAAAACGTCACTATGAATCGTCCTAATTACAGTATTTTGAATTTACTTTGTGACTGTGGTGGCAAGTCAACTACACCTGGTTTTGCAACTCAGTCGCAAGCTGTAACTCAAAGTCACAGTGTTATTTCAATGGGGAAAATCAGCAAGAATTTTTCAAGTCAGGCAATTTTTGCAAGCTGTGACTCGAGTCATGACTGGTGCTGGTACTGAATATGGAATATGGTTTTGTCTTTGCGGAACTGGTACACAGTAACAGTTACGTATGATGCGACAGAAAAGCTAACTATGTTTTTGCTTTCATCTTTTAGATTTCCAGTCTTACAATGCCACATTCTGCCACATTATGTCCCACTATGGCACATTTTGCCACATTATGTCCCATTATGGCACATTGTGTCACATTATGGCACACTGTGTCACATTATGGCACATTGTGTCCCACTATGGCACATTGTGCATTGTATTATGCTGATGCATTCTCTTGACAAAAACATTCAAAACAGAGACTGATTCCATCTGCTTTAAGATACCCAGACTGATGAGAAGCATTACTTCCTACCAAGCTGACCACAACTGTAGCAATGAATTTGTTTCACAGATATATAGAAGAGGGATGGAAAACAAATACCACAAAGCAGCAATGTCATCCTGTACTCTGCAACTAACATAGAAAGTATCACATTATAAACATACAGTAGTTACAGTACTTACATTGAGCAAATTATGCAGGACATTTAATTCAGAACTCAATATCCACAATTAAACACTTGACAAAGTCACAGAGCTGACCAAAGGCTGACACTCACCTAACTCTCATTTACAATCAGAAATCTTTTGTAACTGCTCATTGAGTTAAGTATTTTTTTTTAACAGTCTTTAACAAAGTTTTTTTCATATTGTACACTGTTTATACAATTGTCGTCAATGTCATCACAATGATATAAAGTTCGAACCAATCAATCATTCATCCGATTAATCAATCAATCAATCAACCAATGAATGAATAAATTAATTAATCAATCGAGCAATTCATCAATCTGTCACCTGCAGCTACAATTTAACTTACTTTACCTGTTGCCATATTTACAGAACATGAAACAAACATGGCAAGTGACATTGCACCTACTATTTTTATGTACAGTTTCATGTTGGTACAGTACTTTAAATGTGTCTTAAAAAATATGACAGTATTTTAACTAGGTTTGAACAAAATTATTGAATGAATTTTTAAAGTTACAAAGAATATGATACAAATTTGTACACTTCCTCATGTTACCCTGGAAGCGTAATTTACTCACCCTCTCTATATTTCTGACGGAGTTTAGCGTGGACGCTCTTGACAACCTCACTCGCTCTCAACTGACAGCCCTCTTCTGAACAGCATTCTGCCATCTCGTCTCTCTAGTCCTCCCAGGTTTAGGTGACAGTCAAACAGCTTGAAGCAAGTCTTGTGTGGAACGTCTCCTAAGCACAGTTTATGTTTTGCTCTGGATCGTAAAATCTGTCACCTAAATCGAAAAATATGAATGTTTTGCAATATGGACTGAAATGTCAGCCTAGGAATAGATACCTTTAAGCCATGCTTAAGCTTAATGATGTGTCAATGTTACAACAACAACAAAAAAAAAGAGAAAAGAATAAACAGAGCCAGTCAGCAAATTTATAAAAGCAGAGCCTTTTCCAGGAGAGGTTAAGCTGCAATGACGTAAATACACGCGCAAGGCAAATCAACAATGGTTTTAAGTGTTGATATAATCATTAAACCCTAAAAAAGAAATCTAAGCAATTTAAACATTTCATGTGATCAATTAAGGGAATGTAACCAATCACGCGTTTCTACTGATCAGTGATAGAATTTTATTGTGACACAGTGGTTTGCCAATTTCATGAACTGATTTTCAGAAGAGAAAACTAGGAGAGCGAAACTTTGCTCACTCTTGAAGTTGGTCAGGGAAAAGTAGTATGTGTGAGTACTTCAATTGCTTCTGTCAAGTATGACAGAATGTAATGACACAAAACAATGACAAACAGTCTCATACATGCCAAAATCTAACAATATTAAAGCTTATGATGTTGACATGATACGAGAAAGCATTCAATGCCCTACAGTATCAAGGGGTCCAAAGTAGAGTTTGATCCTAAGTAACTCCTGATTAGTAGGATGCATGCTTCCATATACTGTGCACTGCAGATGAAGCAGCAATAAGTCAAAATGATCAGATTTTGGAAAATTTGTCCCACTGACGAACAACGAGTATTGAGGGTCCGTACTGTAGTTGTCAAAGTAAGACTTTTAACATACTTTTCATACCATGCAGCCCGCCCCAAGTTAGGCAAATCTTTTGTAAATACCATGAGTATGCCATTGGCTAAAAGCCCGATATTTTGATCTGTCATAAACACTTCAGATTACCAACAACAACTTTGAAGTGTGTGTCCCACTGTGAATGAAAAATTGTTTTTCCTGTGGATTAAGGAATTAATTGAATGCAGGTGTTAGATTTAAAGAGGTCATGACATGTAGACTAAAATACTGTAAAAACTTGTTTTCCTTAATAATTGGACAAATTGATATCTAAAACTGCCTTTGGTGCACTTGTGACATCATTCAGTGTTATGCAATCAAAGTTTTAAGTTTCACAGTTGGAAGCTCTCCTTTGAAAAGTCTTTATTTCTGTACGATGTCAGATGTTGTCATATCAGGAGAAAATTCATGCATGAGCTATCTCTCTTCAATAATTGAGAATACTTCTACTTGCACACACTACATAGATTTGTTTGAAACTTTCACACATATTTTTTTCAGGAATTTTTGATAGGAGGTCCCATGTGGGCCCTACAGCCTGCTTTATGAAATTGTGCACAATCTTTATCCTTCTACAGATTTTCATGTCCAATTTTATTGTTTGACACATTGGGTTTATCTTGAGATTTGGAGCAGAGCTTCCATAATACCCTAAAGGTGCTAGCTGAGTAACAACAGGACCAATCATCAACATCATGTAAGAGAATCTGTGGGGAAAGAAGCATCATGCAGAATTTCATAAAATGGGCCATAGGGCCCATATGAGACCTTGGACCAAAAACTCAAGAACACAATGAATGTATTGCTAACAATGTATCTTGATGAGAAACCATTTAAATTGTACATGGCAATCTGTAGGGGGAAGAGCAGCTTGCAAAATTTCATGAAATGGGACACGGAACCTTGGATCATAACTTCCTGGACACCCCAAATGGCCCAGACCCCAAGGGAGAGATTGTGTGGAAATTTGAAGCAAATCCATCGAGGCGTTTGAACGTAGGAGCATTTTGAATTTGTGTGGATTGATAGCACATGCATGAAAGGGTTCCTAATATGACGTCATTGGCTGTCTCATAGAAAAAGAGTTTTTCAATAAGCTTCCAACTGTGAAACTTCAAACTTTGATTGCATAACATTGAAAGACATCCCAAGGACACCAAAAGCAGTTTTGGATATCAATTTTTCCAAATATTTAGAACAAGAATGCACAAAGGCTTTGTGGTTTCAATGATTTCATTACGAGGATTTTTATTCATCTGATGATTGATGTACATCTCAACATGCGCAACTGCATTTCACAGTTACAGAGATGCAACACCTTCACGAAACATATGAGATCATGGTTTCAAGCTTCCCTCCTTGAGATATCATTTTAACTAAGTTGTCACAATTTTCACCCTTTTGACTCCAAATGACCTTTGAACCTCCACCAATGCCAAAAGGGTGTTCCTACCCAATTTGATGCATCTACACATTACATATGAGATCTGTGAAAGCTTTCCTTGTTGACATATATCCTGTTCACAAGGTTTTCAGTTTAATCCCTGTTGACGCCGAATGACCTTTGACCTCCACTAAAAACTATAGACTACTTCTACTCAATGTGGTACACCTACATACTAAATGTGACAACTGTCCAAGCTTCAATTCCTGAGATACAGAATCATGTTTACAATGTTTTCACAGGTTTACCCCAAATGACCTTTAACCTACACCAAAAAATGATAGGGTTCTTCTAGTCAATGCCAAAAAATCGGGAGATTGGAGGAAAAATAGGGAGGGTGGAAATTTTTCACAGAAATGATAAATAACAGTGAAAATATATGGTGAAGAAATCATCACACACACATACACACATAGTGAGAGTTGAGCTTCTTGTAGGCATATTTTCACATACTGTATATTGCAGCTATACATATGCCATAATGTATCCAGAAACAGCAGCGAGGCACATGTATGCGAACCGATGAAGCAAGCTGCTAGTGGTGTGATCAGTACTCTACCATGTACTGACAGCTGTAATAGTGAACAACAATCTGATTTTAGAACGCGTTATATGTTTATTTATGAGCAATTGGTCCAGTAGGCCTGCTGTACTTCCAACTACTTCGCCATTTTCAGAAATGTCGTAAATGGGGATATTAAAGGGGCTCACTGAGTTGATATCCAAGTTGATTTTGAAGGGCATAAACACATGATAATGCTTATAATTAGCATAATTAGTCAAGTTTCACATCCATACTAATGAAAAAAAAATATCAAATTTTTTGGTCATGAATTTTTCACAAACTAAATTGAATCATTGATTACTCACTCATTTTGTTCCTTGGTATGTGAAACATTGGGATCCTCTTTGTTTTACAATTTGTTATTAGTATGTTAAGGAAACTTGAAAGGTTTTGAAAAAAATTGTTAATTTTAAAGAACCAACTCAAAGAGCCTAAAAACAACCTGGAAAATGGAATAAACACCAGGGAAGCAAGAAGATCTCAAAAAAAAAAAAAAAAACCCGGAAAAAAACAGGGGTCTCCAGGAAAAAACCTGGGGAGTTGACAGGTCTACACTTGTGGCAGAATAAAAAATCAATCTCTGATACTACATGTATGTAAATTTCAAGCTTTTGCCTTTGTTGATAATACTGTCAAAAAGTTTGAAACCTCTATGCAAAGATATTGATTTGAAAAAAAAAAACATCATGCTATCAAATGTCAGAGAATTGAAGTCACAATGTGTGGGGGGTTATGACATAATTCAGCCATAAAGTGATGCTTATGCCCTAAACATACTACCCACTGTGCCCACTCATTCATCTAATTGGTTCACTGCATATTAACCATGTATGTAAACACAACAGTGCCATCACATCCTACACTGACATGGTACAGTAGTAAAATGAGCAATATACATATAGCTTCTAGCACACACTGTTTAACACACTCCTTGCTTTGTTGAACAATTGAGTGACTCCCACTTCATGCAAATATATGTAAATTGTACTACATACAAAGTTCTTCCTACCGCAATATCAAATCGGGCTACATTATGCTACCACATTAGTTCACTATTAGAGCTCGTTTCAGTTCAGGGATAAAAAAATCTCATTTTTCACAATCTTCATAAACTGATATCATTTTCTTTGTTTTGGATGCCATCCTACAGTACTTTGTTTCACGTCGATTCCCTTTGTAAATTATGTAAAGTCATTGTGGAAATTTTCTTCTAAGTGAATGCTGTAGCTAAAATTTACTTCGTGGAATTTGCATCACTTCCTGTCATGACCAGCAGGAATGTGACTACCTTGATTTGGATTAAAGGTCATGTGACACTCAACTAAAAAAAAGGCTGGTTTTAGTCAGAAGATGAAGAATAAATGAACCTAGAATGACAACTCCTTTGAAACTGCATTTATATCTTTAGAAGTTCTTCAAATATGAATTTTCAACATTTGAAGGCTTTTTGATATACCTGATTACCTTTGCAAAATTATGTTGTGGTGTGCTGCACAATGTCGGCCTATTTTTTTTTATTAGCCCTTTATACATTGTCTCAAAATTACTTACGCTATGGAGGGTACAATTGACATTTGATATCAATGTTTTTAAAGACAATATTCACTTTCAAAATAATTCTCTCAAAGAACATCAAATTTGGAGACTTTGTCTTTGATATGAGCATGTAGGAAACAAAGGACAACATACTGCAAGTCATATCATGTGAGCACTTGATGTCATAAATTTGCATATTTAATCAAATTTGCATACTTTTCTTCAGAGTTTTCCAAATTCCTTTGACAATATGTGCATAGCCTGAAAATCCCACTGCCATGTCAGTTATTAGGCTGTCACCTCAAATAACATTCTACATCTTGGCTCTAGTTAGTTTCAAATTGAGGGCAAATGTTGTGATATTAAATGTGATCCCTGCACTGGTCAACATGACATTCAAAGGCCAATGATTCAAATGACTGATATGGGATAACAGGTACCAAAAAGTATACAAAGAAAATGACTGTTTTATTAACATGCATTAAAAGAAATGAAAATCATAAAGCATGAAAGACCACCATATCAAGTTACTTCCTGTCATTGCAGCATACACTTGTATCTTTCAGTCATTCATATTCTTCAACCAGATTCACTGCCATTATTTAGAGGTTCAACTTTTTCACAAAACTGCAAGCTAGAAATTGTTAAGGGTTTTAACTTTTTCACAAAACTGTGAGCTGAAAATTGTAGGGGTTTATGCAGCAGTACCTATATTTGATTCTCATCTCAATCAGCCCATCAAAACCCAAATATATACTGAACATTTATCAGTATAGTCACAATGGATGGAACACCACCCATGAAATCCACTTTGAAACCTAACAATCGAGGGAAAAAAAAAAAACCTTCAGATGATCTGTCTGTCCCTGCTGCTTCCATTTCAAGGAGACATCCAAACTGGTATGAGAATTTTTCTCTGTTAAAGTGATTGCATGTGTACTGAAAACCAAAAAGATAAGATTATGTTTGATCATAACTTTTTCTTTATTTTTAAATGTACATGCGAGGTTGAACATGAATGGTTTACGTCTTTCAATGAAGGAAAATGACAGTAACTACTTCGAAAAGCAACGGGATTGGCACAAAAACAGTAAAAAACAGAAATCATATTTGAAAATTAACGGTTTTCACTATAACCGCCTGCATGATGAATATGCAACAGTACAGGTCTCACTTGTATATCAAAAACATACTACTCAAGTCGTCGCTTCTTAGTAGGTATCGGGAATCGTAGTATATGGTGAAAGGAAACACTATATCTACAAATAACCTACGAACTGAACACAACCTTGCCCACAGCGTCAGTGATCCTGAGTTGTTAACTGAATATCCAATACTAGTATACCTCCCATTGGCTTGCTCAAAGAAGCACACCGTTGATTTGAATGAAAACTGTCAACCACTACATTATCGTATTCTACACTTTTTGTCATTATGTTAGAAGAATTTTAAATCATATGGCAAAATTAACCAACTGAAACCTATTTATTCTCCCAGATTGTCTGAATGGTGTAATTAAAAACCTTACCAAACTTTTAGAGATATGAAATTTCGATGTTTTTACTTTTTGCCTACACATGCAATCACTTTAACTGCAGAGAGTCTAATAAGCTTCAAATATGGACATACTGTATTACTGTCTGTTTCAAAACTGCCAGGAGCGGAAGACAGCATCCTGGGATTTCAGACAATATGACAGCTAAAAACCAGCAATGTGTGAGTTCATGCATGAGGTTTTTAGTTTTATGGGGAGGTATTATCTTTACTAAAACTTATTAATACGATGCACATAATTTTACTGTGGAACAATTTTTTTTAATCTCACATGGGAGACCTAGACAATGAGATGGCAAAGAAAGGAAGGATAAGGAATACTAGGAAGTACCACAAAAATAACACAACTGTGAAGGCTGCAAAATGTAAGAATTCATCAGTCCCCTTTTCTTGACTCAAAATCTGCTAAAATCCTTTGACTGGTCAGCTACAATAATATCACCTGAACCTATACAGAATTACGTACTGTATTCCAGGCCATGTAATTCTGTTGTGTGTGAGGATTTGTAGGCTCTCTAAGTGTTGACAATACTTCAAGCAAACTTTCACTTGAAAGAAGTGGAAATTTACCAGCTAAGTCTCCTCCTCTCCTTCCTATGATTTTTTTTTTTTTAGTTTTGAGGGAAGTGTTGGCAATTTTAATCTGATTAAACATGTAATGTCAACTTTGAAAGACCAAAATGGCGTCTTACAAATTTGCCACAGGCAGAACAGTAATCTTACCTCCAAATCAACTAATGCATGTTGTAAATACATTTATCTGTTTCAAAATTTTAATTGATTTGCAATGAAGATCCAAACAAAACACAACCTGAGTTTCTGTTTACAAACAAGACCATGTGATGCATTTCAAACGATACTGCACTGTACCACACATGTGAACATTTATACTGTAGGACACACACACACACCCAATCAATTTGGTAACATCACAAACATCTCCTGTTTGACTTGGATGCTAGTCCTAATTTGCTCATTTCAATGTGAATAGGCAAGGGAAGAAAAAAAGAGATGTCTTTGCAAGTTGTTTTTCAAGATTTGGGGAATTTGGTTAAAGATTATTTGAAGTCAGTAGTTGCATACCACAAATGCAAGCATGCAGAGAATTTGCTCAAGTTCCCTTTAAACCTGATGTACAAATAAAAAAAAAAGAAGCAACAATCCTCTTCTGTTCAGGGTGACCAGTATTTCAACAACTGCTTGCCTTCTTGGCAACTGTTTGAAGAAGAATGTGAAGAGAACGTCAAACAAAAATCAAACTAGAGTTGCATTTGCTTGCTAAATAAATCCTACATTGTAACTTCACCTTGGACAGGCTGTCAGTACCAGTAAAGGCATGTATACTCAAAATATCAGCCAGGCAGTTTCAAACGTATACTCACACACATCTCCAGAATCTAAATTGCAAGAGAGGAGACAGACAGCTGAGAGATTGTATGTGGACTAAAAAAAAACCAGAAAACCAAAAGGCTTTGTGATTCCTTGCCACATGGTTATATTATAACAAGCATGAATTATTCACATGACAAGTATGAGATCAACTGCAGTTACTGGTCTTGAAACACCACATTAATAAGCCTTTAACCCAAAAAACCTTTATTTTGGTGACCTCAAATGACATTTGACGTCCACTAAAAGCAATAGGGATCACCTACCCAGTATGGGGAACCTACACATCAAGTATGACATCAGTCAACATTACTCTTCTGGAGATAATGTGCTAGAAAATTTTCACCTCGGGGGACCTCAAACGGCCCTTGACCCTCCACAAAAACAATAGGAGTCAGCTACTCAATATGACTAACCCACACACAAGTATGACATCAGTCACACTTACCCTTCTAGAGATACTGTGTTTACAATGTGTTTACAGTTTGACTCAGGGTGACCTCAAGTGACCTTTATCTCCACCAAAAACAATAGGGATCATCTACTCAATATGGTAAACCCACACACCAGGTATGACATCAGTCACAGTTACCGTTCTTGAGATATCGTGTTTGCAAGGTTTTCACATTTTGACCTCTGGTGACCTCAAATGACCTTTGACCTCCACTAAAAACAATAGGGATCATCTACTCTATATGACCAACTAACACATCAAGTATGACATCAGTCACAGTTACCGTTCTTGAGATATCGTGTTTACAAGGTTTTCACATTTTGACCTCTGGTGACCCCAAATGACCTTTGACCTCCACCAAAAACAATAGGGATCATCTACTCACTATGACCAACCCACACACCAAATATGACATCAGTCATGGTTACCCTTCTTGAGATATCATGTTTACAAGAAGTGTCACATACACACATACACACACACACACACACACACACCCTCACACACACACACACGACATCACCATCGCATAGATTCCTTCTGCCTTCGGCAAGGAATCAAAAAAGGCTGCAAATCATGTTTAAGAAATGCTAGGCCAAAAAATGTCCAGATTTACTGTTTTCCCATCACATTCCAATAGAAAAACATAATAGCATGATAGGGGGTGCATTTTTAAGATACCAAAAGCAACTTCTTTTTTACTTTCTCCATCTATGCTATTTGAAACATAGATACATACAGTTGTAATGTTGTTCTATCCTTCAGTGTCTACATTACAAACATCTCCGCCAAAACACAACCATCAACTTAACAACGGATTACAAAACCAGATCTGGCACCCATACAGTCTGAAGACAACCTGATCCAAAATGAATTTTCCAAATTTATTCTGCTTCGATGACAAGCGCAAGAAGAGGATTTTGAGATCAATAAAGCAATTTCATTTGAAAGATTATAAGCAAGAAGCAATCAAATCCCAATTTAGAACTTTACATTAGTGCAGCAAGCCCTGCACAAATGGAAAGGTCACCAAATGCAATATTAAATACCCTGCCACTTGACTTATTTCTGCCGGATGCTTTTAAATATTACAGCAGGTCATTGTTTGGGGATCTCGGCATTTTCAAGAGAAATATAGTTCAGCGTTCAGTTGATTGCAAGGATGATGCTACTTGATATTTTACTGTTTCATCAAATAATCAGACATAAGCAAACACACATTGCCACTGACAAGCTTGGTGGGAGTATGAATAAAGTGGATAATTTAATTCACATTCGCACACTTCAGAAGGGTGATGTTTTATTCCGGCAGTTTATACCATAGGGCAGGTCAGCAGGCTCCCTCAATACCATGATGAAGTGCCAAATGGAGAAATTACATGATATGAAATAATGTGTCACTGATTCCTTTAGGGGGAGGGGTTTAAAGAAGAGGGGGATGTTCTCTTCCCTAACACCTCTTGCATTTTTTGCACACCATTGCAAACCATATGGCGCCCCACTTGTGGAACAAGCACTGCTGATTCAGAAAGCCTGCCACAGGAAGTTGAGTAGGAGTAATGGAAAGTTACTAATACAGGCATGGGGGAGGGAGAGCAGGAAACTGGATGCAAACTGGGTGAAATATGGGTCACAAACCCAAACTAATGTTGAGTGAGATACTGAAATGTAGGGAGATTTAAAGGACCTGCTGCAGTCGACATTATTGTCAAACAGATGCTAAAAACACATGCACAAAAGTGCTGGGCTGTAACATATCTAAGGTATTAGACTATTTAAGATGGAGAACACACAAGAAGGTCCCCAATCATCCACACAAGGACTACAGTATTTGTACCAACTACATTAATCTGACAGATTGACAAGTTTCTTCTGCATGTTTCCTTAAATGTTAATATCTAAACCAGGTAGTATGGATATGGGATCGAGTCAGTAGGCAGCAGTTGTGTTTTCTTGTCAAAACACCACAAAATGGGGTGTACTTATTTGGCAGCAGACCTTTAGCAGTTTTCAGCACATTATTCCTCCAAATTGAAACCAATGCTATGTCTTGTTTGTTCAAAAGGCCGAAAGTGTTGAGAAGAAAGGAAGGAAAGAAGAGTCGGCTCATTTACATTTCTTTCCGAAAGAAATTATAATTTCTTGTGCCAAACAGATCTTGGGGGGAGGTAAGCCAGCAAGCTTATCTTGAAAATTTATGAAAACATTGCACTGCAGAGTCACTCACAATGACACGGTCCATCATTTACGAAACTTGTAATGAGAAGTAAGAATTAAATTTTGATTTACACTGATGAGAAAAATGACAAATTTAGGCCTTAGATAATAGTAAGTGAACAATGCTCAATATTTGTGATTATATTTTGACCTGAGTGGATTTCTAGGAAGCCATACCAAGGACCTCAGCAAGCACGAAATATGTCAGGGTAGGTCACATTCCTCAGGATGAACATGTTATTACCGCAAATATTTCCCTAACTGACAGACACAACTGAAGGATACCATATTTGTCAATACCCTTGGGGTAAAATGAAAAGTTTGGCAAAAAGTCAGTTTGTATTTTGACTATTAGGTACAAGCCTGTAACCCCCGACGGCTCCCTCTTAAAAAGTATTGTATAGTACTCTTACAGTTAAGCATTACTTGTAACAACGTACTTGTCGATATTGGACTTCTGCCAATCATGCTAGCTACAGTACTCCCTGTTAGAATGGGACCCAGTTGCCAAAGCAACATGTTCTCCACAAGGACAAACCCACCTGCTACAAACCAAAAGTGACATGCATATGTGTCACCTGTGACGACTTTATTATGACGCACATGAAAATCGTTTTATGACTAGTCGTAAAAATTCAACAATAAGGACCAATATACCAATGCCGCCAGATGTCACTGCTGGTCACAGAAACATGTTCTCTGCACTGTGAATGTGAACCAGAAATTCAGGGCAGCAGGAGATGTTGGAAATATGGTGCTTATAGCTTAGTGTCTATCCCTTGTGTGTTCTTTTCTTTCAATATGCAGTAAATGTACATATGAATATTACATGTTAATTAAAAACTCTTTAAAAACTCTTGAGGGAGTTTGAAACTTTTCACGTGGAACAAGAAATTGTCTCTTAGAGGCCACATCATTTTGCAGTAAAGAATCTCAATTTATATCTACAATTCCTGTCCCCATCCCATCAAACCCTTCATCTACATGTTACCACTCGATGAGGTAGGGGAGGGAAAGTAAAGAGCAACAAGTGTTTTGTCTTGCTTGTAATAGCATCACTGTATTGTTCTATAATAAACTGTGTCAAAACTTTTAAAAACAAATCAAACATGTTTGACTTTATTATGACTTAAAAGGGTACAAAGAGTACAGGGTACAATGCATCTTGTTTGCCCTAAGCTGTAGATCTGATCCACTGTAACATAACCTAGGCCAAACACATGACGGCTTAGTGACATTTCACTATATAGCTTTAAGTATGACAAACTAATGAGGTCTGAGTGCAATATGCATCGTGAAGTTTCACTACATTGCTTTAAATATAAGAAACAAGCAAAATGAAGTCTACTGTACTGCTCTAAGTGTGACAGTTAAATTTATAGAACTATACTGCTTTAAATACCATTTAATGTAACATATAGATACATCACTTTGTGAGCAGCAGTATCCCACATGGTCTGAACTCTTACATTCTTACAGCCTACTTTGACAGAACAGCATTCCTGTTTCACGCTACATACTCTTTCGACCAGCAGGAAAAAAAGGACACAGTATGAACTCAGTAGTCAACGATGGCTGTTAAAAACACTATGGTTAACAAGCTGACATACTTGTACAGTAAATCTGACGCAACTGATGATTCACCAACAATGGCACATTTCAGTGGCATAGCAACATGATTTTGAGTAGGGGAAGGGGGCAAATACTGGATAACAAGCAAATTTATGCCCCTCACACGGCAACCGAACATCAAGGGGAAGGATTTGGCATGTGGTACGTAGAGCCTGTCAGGGGGCCCCGCTGGCAGTTAGCTACAAATTTCAGGGAAGACTTGACGGAGGCAAGGCCCCTGGAAACTCAGTGCAGAATGTTAGCAGATTTGACGCCTTAAAAATGCTTCTAAATGTTATTATTTTATTAACTGCCTCTGTATGTGTGTCATGTTTCATAACGGCACAACCATTTTCCTGGGAGGTAATTTATGCAGTTTCCACCTCAAGATCTTTTTGAGATCTAAGTGGACAAAGTCCCCAATATTACAATTTGTGTTCATGATTGTCAAAAAGTACATTTTAGTAACAAGAGCATACAACTCCTCAAAAACAAACCAAAAACAATAACTTGCCAAATCAATACATAAGAAGCGAGACCTACCTTAGTCAATCTTTCCGAAAAAATTAATTCGTCTTTGATTTTTTGTCTGTTCACCTTCAAGTTTAAGGAAATGCTTGATCTTTGTCTGATGCCTCTTTATTTTGGACACATGCACCTACATACACAAGACCCATGGACATCAGGGTTAGCAGCGACAAGTGGCAAAAAGCACTAAATTTTCAACATAGTGAGAGAAGGGATGCATATGCAGCTCTATGGTTTTCAGTAGTATTTTGTCAACTATGCATAAATTTGTAAAAAACCAGAAAGCCAAAAGGCTTTGTGATTCCTTGCCACATGGTTATATTATAACAAGCATGAATTATTCACATGACAAGTATGAGATCAACTGCAGTTACTGGTCTTGAAACACCACATTAATAAGCCTTTAACCCAAATAACCTTTATTTTGGTGACCTCAAATGACATTTGACGTCCACTAAAAGCAATAGGGATCACCTACCCAGTATGGGGAACCTACACATCAAGTATGACATCAGTCAACATTACTCTTCTGGAGATAATGTGCTAGAAAATTTTCACCTCAGGGGACCTCAAACGACCTTTGACCTCCACAAAAACAATAGGAGTCATCTACTCAATATGACTAACCCACACACCAAGTATGACATCAGTCACACTTACCCTTCTAGAGATACTGTGTTTACAGTTTGACTCAGGATGACCTCAAGTGACCTTTATCTCCACCAAAAACAATAGGGATCATCTACTCAATATGACCAACAAACACACCAAGTATGGCATCAGTCGCAGTTACCGTTCTTGAGATATCATGTTTACAAGGTTTTCACATTTTGACCTCTGGTGACCTCAAATGACCTTTGACCTCCACCAAAAGCAATAGGGATCATCTACTTAATATGACCAACCCACACAGTATGACATCAGTCACAGTTACTCTTCTGGAGATATTGTGTTTACAAGGTTTTTCCAGTTTGACCTCCATTGACCTCAAATGACCTTTGACCGCCACCAAAAACGATAGGGATCATCTACTCAATATGTCTAACCCACACACCAGGTACAATATCAGACACAGTTACCGTTCTTGAGATATCGTGTTTACAAGGTTTTCACATTTTGACCTCTGGTGACCTCAAATGACCTTTGACCTCCACCAAAAGCAATAGGGATCATCTACTTAATATGATCAACCCACACAGTAAGTATGACTTCAGTCACAGTTACCCTTCTGGAGATATTGTGTTTACAAGGTTTTTCCAGTTTGACCTCCGTCAACCTCAAATGACCTTTGACCACCACCAAAAACAATAGGGATCATCTACTCAATATGACCAACTCACACAAAGTATGACATCAGTCACAGTTACCGTTCTTGAGATATCGTGTTTACAAGGTTTTCACATTTTGACCTCTGGTGACCCCAAATGACCTTTGACCTCCACCAAAAACAATAGGGATCATCTACTCATTTTGACCAACCCACACACCAAGTATGACATCAGTCATGGTTACTCTTCTTGAGATATTGTGTTTACAAGAAGTGTCACATACACACACACACACACACACGACATCACCATCGCATGGATTCCTTCTGCCTTCGGCAAGGAATCAAAAATTACAGCAGTTTATCAGAAAATAATACAAGGAAATTAGCAGTAGATTTTACAAACAAGAAAGCCAAGAGGCTTATTGATTCCTTGCCACTAATACATGCACTTCCATTAATTTTTTTTCAAGTTGCAGTTTACTGTAGTAACCACAGGATATACCAGATGACGCCATTAATACTGCACACATTTTCCAATACCTGCTGTATGCATGTAATGTTAGATAACACTGGTGGCCAAGAATTCTCCAGCCTGCACAGTGGTAGCCTAGGTACAGTACAAATTTCCCAGGAACAAGAGATATACTCATATGACAGTTGAAATGACTGCCAACTATATAAACTACATAAATTCCTCCATCTACCCCATCATATGACCAAGTAACTTATTTATCTCTATTGCACAATAAGACTTTTCCCTAACAGAAACCTTCCATGTGCAACTGTCCCCACTGCAGAAAACAAATCTATTCTACATTGTTTGATGACAGAAGGAGGGCTGTATCTCAGATAATGATTCCTCTGGGAAAGATAAGGGTCAACCTTTCTCCCATTTTCCACAGAGATCATTGGTCAATCACCATTTTCAGACCAAACAAATGTCTCAGATGGAATTAAAAGCCAATCATGGCTTTGAAAACTAAGTGAGCACTTTTAACTGTCAAAACAAGAGTAATAAATAAAAGAAGCATGATACCAAATACTGTACAGCTGAATTGGGGACTAAATAGAAACTCAAAGGTGTGTTGTACCTGCTGAACTTAATTAACCAAATTGGGCTTTTAGATAGTTTACAGATGCTTTCAGACATACAGTATTTTATCAGAAACCAGCATGATGCCAGCTGAAGATCCATAGATGTAGTTTCATCATTACATGTCAAAGACTTGTGAAATTAGTACAGCAACTACACTTTATTACCTAACTGACAGGTAAAAGTTTTCAAATTGGAACTTCCTAAATGTGCAAGCATTGTTAGTCTTTGCTTGGAAGGGAGCTCAAATACCTTCCACCCATAGGAAAAGACAGAAGGAGAGAAACATCAGCAAAGGTCTTAACACTTTGTGCTCAAGGACCTCAGATGACCTTTGACCCACATCAAAACTTAAACCAGTAATTATATTTATATACTCCATCTAAAAAGAACAACTTTAAAGTATGAAATTGTCTCCCCTTTGTAAATATTGAAATTATCTCCTCCTTTGTAAATAGTGTGTTTACAAGTTTTTTTCATGTTACGACCTCTGATGACCCCACATGACCTCTGATCACAAGACACACCCTCACCTTATTAACTTAGAAAGTCCTACATACCCTCGAAGGTCAAAGTTTGTGCAATGTGCAGTTCATGAGGTACTGCAAACATGTTTTGTCTATAGTCTGTCTGCAGATGACCTCTGGTGACCTTTGGCATCCACCAAAATCAATACCAGTCAAGATCTTTAAATGTCCTCCCCACGCACTGACTTTGGACTCTCTTGCACATTCCCTTCAAAAGATAGAGTGTTCACAAGCTTTTCACATTATAACTTCTGATGACCCCAGATGACCTTTGACCTACAAGAATACCCTCACAATCTCACTTACCTACAGGGCAGTACATACCACCCAAGTTTGATAATGATGCAACTTGTCGTTTCTGAGATACTGCAAACATAGTTTGTACACATTCTGCATGACGGTGACCTCAGATGATCTTTGACCTTCACCGAAAACAATCCCAGCCGAGATCTTCATATGTTCTATCAACACACCAACTTTGACCCACCTTGCACTTTCCCTTCAAAAGCTAGAGTGTTCACAAGATTTTGCTCACACACATACATACACACACACATACACCGAATCACCATCGCAAAGATTCCTTGCCCGCCTCCAGCAAGGAATCAAAAACACTGCTTTAATTCCAGTAATGAGCTATGTGCCATGTTTTCTCAAAATCATAACTTTTCAGGAGGGAATTTGCCCACTCATTTTAAAGCTCTTAATAAATCAGACATTGTCAGCTTTTTGGAAAGACTAGGCCTACTTAACATTAGAAAATTAATTACAGTTGGATTTGGGCGAATTTTTTGGAGGGCAATGCTCCCCATCCATGGTACCGCTGGAGGGCATTTGCCCCCTTGCCCCACCACCCACCCACCCCCCATTTCCTACGCCTATGGCACATTTTGTAATTGTGTCAGAACAGCGTCATGTTATTATCTGGATTCTGCACAGTGATAACTGTAACCTGGCATTATGATGGCTTGGTACGCTTGGATATCATTGCATGAGAGCTCATTGTAATAATACTGTGCACAACTCCCTATGCATGTGATGTATACATCCCACGTATGACTCCCACAAGACTTGTGTGTTGTACAAACACAAGCATCCATAATTCTAATCATAGGTTTGGGTTGGGCCTTACTCAATACTTTATGAAAGATTTGCTCAACATCACTATTAATCTTCAAAGTGACCTTCTCAAAGAGGCTATCATTTCATGAAAGTAGAAACTTCTTAACCAACAAACCTGAGGAGGAGAAAGTAGAAAGCAACAACTTAGGTTTTGCCTTGTAGCTTACAGCATCAGATGTATTGTTCTACAATAAGCAGTGTGTCCAGGCCCCATGTATACGCAAATCATCTGCCAGTTGCTCTACATTGGTGCAAACATGTTTGCTTTTTGAGCTTAAGTCAGTCTAGAGCTAATAGGTCTCAAAAGTATTTTATGGGGGTGGGGGGGAGTTAAAGTGATTACGTGCGTAGGCAAAAAGTAAAAACATTGAAATTTCATCTCCAAAAGTTTGGTAAGGCTTTTAATTACACCATTCAAAAAATCTGGGAAAATAAATAGGTTTCAGTTGGTTCATTTTGCCATATGATTTAAAATTCTTCTAACATATCGACAAAAAAATGTAGAATACGATAATGTAGTGGTTGACAGTTTTCATTCAAATCAACGGTGTGCTTCTTTGAGCAAGCCAATGGGAAGTTTACTAGTGTTAAATATTCAGTTACAACTCAGAATCACTGACGCCGCGGGCAAGGTTGTGTTCAGTTCGTAGGTTATTTGTAAATACAGTGTTTCCTTTCACCAAATACTACAATTACCGATACCGACCAAGGAGCCATGACTTGAGTAGTATGTTTTTGATACACCAGTGAAACCTGTACTGTTGCATATTCATTATGTAGGCGCTTACAGTAAGAACCGTTAATTTTCAAATATGATTTCTGTTTTTTACTGTTTTTATGCCAATCCCGTTGCTTTTCGAAGTAGTTATTGTCATTTTCCTTCATTGAAAGACATAGTCCGTTCATGTACAACCTCGCGTGAACATTTAAAAATAAAGAAAAAGTTATGATCAAACATAATCTTATCTTTTTGGTTTTTCAGTACACATGCAATCACTTTAACATATGGGGGGTAACATCACATACACATATAAGCACTTTGTGGGTGAGCTGCAACCATCTCTTGATGTTCTGTGGAGAATGCTGAGTTATCCACTTGTAATGTACTCCCCACAACTTAATGGTGTGGGTATTAACGAGTGCCTATACTTACCCCTTGCCTCACTAATGCATCATTTGACCCTATGCTCAAATCGTTATCGAAACCAATTCTAGCACCACGAGCTCTAAGGCCTAGCTCACCCTCGAAGAACTAAGCAAGGTGCTCAATGCTGTTTGAGAAAAGCTCAGCTGTTTTTTGCCTCGCGCAAAGGCAATTTGAGAATAAGGTCAAATGATACATTAGTGAGGCAGGGGGTAAGTATCTGTCTACAATGTGAATAGTTTGATAAAACATGGGGTCAACAAGTACAGGTGTTATGCTGTGAAGGTAGCAACAATAGGTCTCGAAAGATAAGGTATCAAATTTTTGTCTGCACTTCTGAGAGCAGCCAGTCTTGATGGACACTTGACTAAATGCAAACTTTCTCAAGGCAATATAAGTCAGTTGTTTGTTTCAGTTACTGCAAAGATTTCAAACAGAATTGAATTTTGGGCTAGTTGTCAAAACCCTCTAAACATTTAAAGATAATACTTTTCCATTTATAACACAAGTTCCCTTGTCACCATATCGGGCTTACGTCTACAGGTTCTATGTAATAAATTAACTATCCTAATACATAGTAACAACCAAGTTTAATATATAAATTTGATTAATAAGATGATCATCAGTGACTTCTAAAAATAATTCAAAATCTCATCTAATTATAAGTTTAATTTGTTTACATTGTTACCAACTTCACTTCAACAGACCCCGGTGTTTGTTCAGAGTACCACAAGGCAGATTTAATGCACTAATTTTTATTCAAAGATACTTAAAGGATGTTATTAACGAGAAAAAAAAAAATGTTTATAATACCATCGAGCAATTCCGCTGTAGAGGTAGGTTCACCACACTCAAAGACTTAAAATGTTCGTGTTTGACTTTGACAAAGTTGTTACATTTCAGTGCATGATTCATTTCTTGTCACTTTTTGTTTTAAGAGAACTATATGCCACGTTTAGACTAAGCAAAGAAGATTACATTTCAACCATGAATGCTCACATATATATTCTTAATCAGATCTACTATCTTGGACAAAACTGTTTGGACACTTGCCATACATTACTTTGTCATATTTTTTTCCTTTCATTTTATTTTTATAAATTTTGTCTCCACAAACACAAATCAAGAGTACAGTATAAAATGAAGAAAGGATACTAAAACGAAAAAAAGTTTAAGCAGCTAGTAACCTATGAAATGAAGAAAACTGATGACAAACAGGGAGAAAGGCTACAGAGGGCGAAAATAGGGAGAAAAAATACACAGATAAGACATCCCAAGTCTCAGTTCAGAGGGAAACAATGAAACCATGGACGCCCTTCCAATGTTGTACTAAATGAGTAAATGTATTCTGTGAACATAAATACTGCAGCCAACAAGTTTTGTCCAAGATTGTAGAGTAGATGATTACCCCTATCAGGGACTGAGGACCTCACGGTGGTGATTAACGGATCCACAGTGTGAATGCACTGGAGATCTAACCTGGATCTCCATTTTGCACGGCGTATCTGTTGCCGATCTGCAAGGTAGTTACTGTCACTAGCACTGGAATGCAAAGAAATGCATAGACCGGTGGTAAGAATTTGAAGTCTACTGGACCGTTGACACATGAATGATGAGATTATATTGCAAGTTCCTGTAAAAGTAGGTGAAATGAGTGTACAACTTTGAATATGTTCATGAGTTGCAGTTCATAGATATGAAGCAGATATGACGGTAGAGTCCAGCAGCTTTGTAAATGCAATTCAAGTCTGCATGACATCTTGCTAGGACCAATTGATCCTGCTATGATCAATTGATCCTGCTAAGATCAATTCATCCTGCTGGGATTAACTGATCCTGGTAGAACTACAACATCAGGCCAAGTTGCTTTAACATCTACATCGCAATGAAGTTCTCCCACTTTTGACACTAATTTAGATTGGAGTGTCAACCAGAATACGAACATGCATTGAGGTTTTGATGAATTCAATTACACAATACTTAGAAATGTTTACCAGAAATGGCTCTTGTGGGCTAAACATTCTGCACCACTATTGCATGGCAAAGATTCTACTGTGGCAGTAGCCCTCAGAGCTACAGTAATCCCTGGTGACCCCAGATACGACCACCACAAAAGGCATTGTGATTTGATGATGTAGTTATGAATACTTTTTTTTAATCTGACATATTGCATTCGGCGTAAGGCATAAGGTGTAACATGCTTGGTCTTTGTAACATTTTTTGGTGTCAACACTTGAGATGTAAGTGCTTTACACACAATGACATCTTCTGACCAAGATGATGACTGTAATCAACATAAACACAAATGCACATAAAATAAGAAATATGTCCACTCTTCCTGTCTACAGATTTCATGTGCACCTGATTTTCACAAATTGACCCGTGGTGGTCAAAACAGCCTCCACCACATATATGCGATTTGCACTTGAATTGGTGTGCCAAGAGTACACTAACACATGAAATATATGACAGCAGTGCATGCTTCAATTGTATGAAGATATTGTATTCACAACATTGTCACATGCTGACCCCACATGACCTCTAACTTCCACCAAAAATGATAGACTTCTTGTTCTCAATGTGGTATATCCACAAAATTATGAGAACTGTCCAAAGCTTCCCATCTTGGAATATTATGTTTACAAGGTTTTTACTGTTTGACCTCTCTTGACCCCAAGTGACCTTTGACCTCCACCAGAGACAACAGAGTTATCAAGTTGATATAATGCTTTAACATGCCACATATCAAAATTTTTCTAGAGTCCTAGATTTCCTATCTTGAGATACGGTCAACAGTTTTCAGTGTTGGACCTTTGGTGACCTCCACAAAACAACACCATTCTTTCTCTTAATATGGGCATCTACATACCAATCATGAGAACTCTCAGAATTACCTTTCTCAAGATATGATATTAACAAGTTAAGCATCACCAACACTCACAAACAGTTGCACGTACACATACACACAATCATGACCGTATAAACTTACTTTTGATGCCTTAAAAAATGGCACTCCCTTTGCATTTCCTGTGCACAACTGCAACCTAGTTCCTACAGGTAGACCACAAGTTCCCTGCTTGCAAGGTGCACTTGCCTGCAACTGACTGCTGTATATTCCAATGTCTGGATATAGGTGACTTCAAAATGAAGATCAAATCAACAATATATCAACGCAATACATCACTTTACTACCCACCTTAATCACAAAGTTATGTTACAAAAGGCCTTACTCTCCAGACTGTTCATATTCATGATAGTCCTTGAAAAACCAACACCTAGTTTTAATTACCAATTTCTGGATCTCATTATGTTGGTAAAATCATTAAAATTATACAATTCTGTTCACATAACTATTATATCTCTTCTCTCAAAGAGAGCACAAGCACACATTAAGTCCTCGGCTATCCAGCTTTCACCAATATGTTTATGTAGGACGTACTCTTTTCCAATACTTGGACTGTGAAGAGCAATCTCCCAGATGGTTTTTGTCAAGTTTTCCATCACTATGAGAGAGATTTATGAGTAAACAATAAACATTCTGTAAGAGAGATAGTCAATGTCTTTATATCAAAGTAATGAAAGTCTTACTCTATTTATGGATCATAACAACATGTCACTGGCCTCAAGCTTTGTATATTGTCCCTTTAGGCTCAGAGGGATCCTCTTGTGATGGTGCTTGACGATATTTCTCCAAAGATGTTTCAACGGAGAGAGACGCGAGTGCGGCCTCACATTTTTGTCTGAGGGGTCTCTCAAAAAGATGACTTGATCATGACGGATTAGGCCGTAAATCTCTACAAACATTGTTCTAGTTGATAATTAACTATCAATTAAGGAGGCATGAAGAGGGGAAGGAGGGAAGAAGGGGAAGAAGGGGGGAAAGGTAAGTGAGGAGGAAGCAAAGAGGGGATGAGAGGAGCAAAGAGGGGATGAGAGGAGTAAAGAGGGACAGATACTGTAGGGCATCATCTGACCTCATGATACTCACACATGCCATGAACAATTTATTAATGATCACACTTCGGTTTCCCTGAGGTCAAACACAAAGAAACTGATACCTTAGCTCAACTGAGAGACATGGATATTTCAGCTAAATAAAGTAATATTGTTTTGAGAGACATAAGTGGCTTACATTTTTACTTTCAGACCAACTAGCAAGATTCACATTTTAACAGGTGATATATTAAACATAATAGATTTAATATTAGAATTATTCATTATCAACCCTGCAAGTTATATCAATCATTCTTGGTCTTCCTGTGGATCAGAAGTTTAATTGGACTTCCTCCGACCTTTTAATGATTCAGATATCATTACTTTGATGTCAAGAAGTATTACATCTAAGAAGAATCTAAAAAGAAAATGAATATGCAAAAAAAAAAAACAGAGAAAGCACAAGTGAGCCCATAAAATCCTATTCATCTTTCACAGCAGAAGTTTCGGTAAATGTTAACTGAAATTTAGAAAAGTATTATTTTTCATTTCTACAGACTACTTAGTCAAACATCCATTTACAACAGGACGCAATATACTGTACTGCGTAACAAAATGCCAGTCTACTGTACCACCAATCGGAAATGCCAAATGATCTTCTGTTTGGTAATTTTTACCAGAAAAACAGCTCATTCAATCATTTTATCATGTCCATGCAGTCATGACTGCAGACTTTTAAAAGACCAACTTTCAGCGCTTCCTGGAAAAGGGTAAAGTGAGATCTGGTGTGACGTACATGACAGGACGAACCAGAAATTTGCAGGTTTGTCTGTACACAGTAGCCAGACCAAGCCATGCTGCACATTAAAATTGAGGAAATGAACTCATGAATGACACTGCAAAAGATAAATGTAACCTTTGTCATACATTCAAAGTTTGTTTTGTTGAAATTCAAAGTGATAGCAAGTCTTTTACTTTGCCAAACTGCAGGCAAAGTTCTTCTTGCCAGCACTTTTCTTTTAAGAAAAGTAAGCTGCCTCATACCTTAAACTATGAAGTAAAGGTACTCTGTGGATGTGATTCTCTTTTCTCGAACATCCAATTTTCTTCCCTTTTTTTTTGTATCACATCAAGCAATGCCCTGCAGCACATGTGAGTTTAAATGTTTTCAATCTTGTACGTGCAATGCTCAAACTAAAGTCAGTGTCTTTTAATTTCATGTGACTTGCTTGTACTTAACTTGTCCTGTACAAAGTCACACATTCAAGTTAGAATACCTTTCCCAAGTTGTTATTCATTCCAATTGATTGCTTATGCTGACTTCATCCAAAATGTCAACAAATATTCATGAATTCCTGAGGCCTGTCACAGTAAAATTCCACGGACCAAAGTTGATAGCAAATTTTCACACAGCATGATGTGATTGACTTCTGATATATGCAAGACTAGGAAAGGTAGATCAAGCCGATCAAATTAGTTCAAAAATATTTGTGAAACAGCCATATAAACAAACTCAAGTTTACTAAGTTAATTAATTATAAAAAACCAGGAATTCAAGGTACTGAAGTATTATCAATACTAGAGGGTTAAAACACAGAGTGATTCTGAATGGAATTTTCATGTACTGAATTGTATACTGTATACATCACAATGTATTGTGTGTACTGTTGGGTGGCTCAACCATTTTCTTGTTGAATGGAGAAACACACCAGCATACTGAGTATAGAGGGAAGCAGTCATCAAAATAAAACGACTCAGTAGACCTACATATTGGTTTAGTGTATTTGGTTATTCAAGTCATCTGCACTAAAATATGTTGTACTGTAGCTGAGTTTAGTATCTACTAAATGAACAGTATGAGTCTGATGCCAGATTTTTGTCTCCTGCCAAACATGTGATTGCTGGAAAACAACCCCAAATACAGATCTCCTAATTCACCTTCCTTGATTAGGAAGTTGAATTTGATTTCTACAAAGAGCTAAACTCAAGCAGGTAATAACAGGACCTGAAATAGGATGTGACCCACAAACAGAGCATTGTTCAACACACATGCAAGTGTAATATGGCAAAATCATAAGCAATTGTCACTGAAATTAAGTATCCGAGCTATGGGTCTGCATAATTACACTCACACATGTTCTGTATCTGGGTTTGGGATCTGATACACACACAAGATGCCAGATTATGTTTGCCTTTGCCAAAAATTTGAATTGTTTTAATAATCCCAATTAAACAATTTCATTATTTCAACTTCCTTGGCTGTGCCCTATTAAGACTAATACTCAAGAGGGTACAAAGAGCCCAAAATAGAAAGGGACCCACAAAGAAAGCTGTCTAAAGCATTGTCTGCCAGTAAACATTCAATTGCTATGTGTCAGGCAAAAAAAAGGGACTTACTTTAGGAGTTCATTTGCCGACAACCCGGCATAATGTTCGATACAGTATGTAACACCATTTCTGTGCTACACATTGTAAAGCAATTCAAAAACAAAATCTGCAGACCTACTATGCTGTATTTGAGGAGCTTTAAAGAAAACTTTGTGGAGATGAATAAAAGGAATCAGCTGAACATGCTCACTGAAGGCAAACAAGTATTAGAGCAAGGCGCAGTATGTCAGATAGTTATTATTGAAGAGTAATTGCACTGCAAGGCATATCACTGCATGGGATTACGAATAGGTACCAAGGCATACCAAGATCCCATTTTCATAGAAGCATTATATACGACATTTCATACCACAGGGAAAAAACTATGAATCTCAAAGGAAAAACCAAGGAATATTAATGCTTACAGAATACTGCACTGTTTCTTGTACAGAGTACTGATGATGAATGGGCAAACCCATATACAGTACTGCAAGTTAAGTTTAATAATAATAACGTAGATTTATATGGCACCATAACAGAAACAGCTGCACATGGTGCTTTACAGAAAAACAGAGGATTTACAAATAAAATGGCAATGAAAAAACTTGAGCTCTTGAAAGTGGAAATATTTGAACAAGTCCTGAGATTGTCTGGCAACTGGTTCTAAAAGCCAGCAGCAGAATATAAAAACTACGACGTCCATATGATTTTAAACATGGTTTCAGCACAGAGAGAAAAAATTCATTCAAAGAAGGATCCTGACTAGAAACAGCTTCTACTAGATGTGCTGGCCCTGAGAGCTGGTATGCATGAAAACTAAGTAAAAGAAGTTTAAATGTTATACGATAGTCGATCAGCAACCAGTGAAGGTCCTTTAACAGTGGAATAGTGTGACATTACTTCCTGTCTCTTTAAACAATCTCTGCTGCTGTATTTTGTATCTTTTGGAGCTTCCTAATCAGGGAAGCCAAACAGAAGAGACTTTCATATAACCCAGTTTAGAAGTAACAAAGACGAGTATGAGAATTTCGCACGATCTCTGATCTAGGTGGGTTTAACGTAACAAGGCAACTATACTGCAAGCAGATCTAGACTGATCAGAATAACTTTACACGGTGTCCTGTACAGAGACCATTACAGCCAAGTGCTGGGCATGATGGGTATGCACGATGGCAGTTATACAGTATGTACCGAAGTTTTCAAGTAACTGAATGGAATGCAATAAAAGGGGCTAATGACTTTCTGACATTCAGTGCTGCACTCTTACTTAGAAAAACTTTTGCAGTTACTGAAGCAACTGAGCAATAACAGTGGAGCAAAGGTTGTGCTAAGCTGTGAGTGCCAATTTCCACTCACTTATCTCAGGCACAGAGAAACATTTTGTTTACATCTTTAGAAGCCTTGATATATGCTACTTTCACTGCACATCAATCTATTAACTTCCTGTTGTACAGTATCTACTGTACACTGTACTTCTCAACAGTCACATCTTTGGTGCTTTGTGTGTGCAGTGAAAGATAATGAGTTCACGGAGAACCTTGGTGTATGGACAGTAAGTTACACAATTCAATTTACTGGCATCACATATTAATTTCCTTCTATGAGAGTTGTCAATCTCTTCAATTCCAATGATACATTACCCACAATTCACTAGTGTGGGTATTCACAAGTGACTTTACCCCTTGCAAACACAATTGCAATAACTTCTCCAAATGTGTACCTGAACAAAGTTTGAGCATTGTGCTCTCTATGCTATTGACTGGCCTCAATTAGTGAGCAAGGGGTATAAGACAATTACAAATTTCATCAGGTGGGTAGATTCAGGGTTGAACATTTGCTGTACACAACCAATGGTGTACATGACATAGCGAACGCTTTCAGCGACATAGTACTGTAGCTACAGTATACCATCAGCACACTCGGGGTAAGTGTATGTCTACAATGTGAGTCCTACCTGACTGTTTGTTACTTCGACAAGACTTATAGCATTATGTACACAAGACCATCTGACACACTCAGTATCGCCAGCTAAGAGTAAGAAAATGGTGTCCCTCTACCTATTGGCGAGCAATGGGGTAGGAATGTTACAACAAGATATCATGTATCAAAGGTGCACTCACAACAAACGTTTGGAACTTTGGATGATATTCACGGACACATCCCAGAAAAAATGACTTTCAAAACAACCTTCCAAAATGATGATCAAGTCTAGTCAAATGTTGCCTGCCTATAAAACGACATTCTTAGATATGATAATTTGCCCCTTTGATTTTCTATGGTGCAATGTTTAGCTTGCCTCTATACATGTGATACAGTTCATCCTAGGTCAAACAGTAACGTTGCCACCTCACCAGTGACACTAAGAAAATTGTGTCATGTTTCACGCATACCAAAAAATGAATACCGTACCAACTCCATAAAACGGTGGCACCTATTACGTCCTATACAAATGCAAATCATATTTCTTCATTTATTACACAAACATCCCTCTTCAGTTTCGATTGCGTATACTATACAGAGCAAATATACTACCCATCTACTATGCTAACAATGAGCAGACAGGTCTGAAGAATGAGATATGGTACACCATGCAGTAAATCCCCATTTTGCCCAGGGAAAATCCCTGTTACAAATTCTGATTACTACGTTTATCGGTTGCACATGGCTCCTAAATCTGTGCACATCAAAGTAAATGAATGCAACTTGTAACCTACTTGGTCAAGGCTGCAGGGCAGGAGACGACTAACAAGAATTGTACACAGACCAGGTTAGGCCTTTTTTCTTAACTTAGAGTGACCCAGAAAGTTCACCATTTCAACAATCATACAGTGTGAATGTAAAGACCCTTAAAGGGGAAATATATATGTACGTAATTAGATACCCAAACAAATAACTAATACTGGTAAAGATAATTTCTTATTACAGTAATTTTCTCTGCATTTCACAAATATACAAATTGTCAAATAGTTAGGTGAATTAATTTGTTGTTTGCAGTCATGTTTGGACTGCCCCGGCAACAGATATCCTTGTCATTAAGATACAGAAAGTTCCTGTTACAACAGACACCGAGAGATGAAGGTCCAGATAGAGATCAAGTTTACAGTTTGAAACAACCAGGTGAACAGTGTTGGCCTTGTGGTTGCTGATGCTTCAAGACTACGCTGAACTGCTGAGGATCACAGGATAGGTGATCATGTTGACCAATCAAAATCATAAAAACTCATACATGCAAATCGTTACCACCCATGACTGACCAATCCAGTAATAACTGCAAAATATCCCTTCCTGTCAGGGCATATGCTACTTCCATTTCTAATATAATTTATTGTCTACACTAGCTGACTGAAGGAAAGGTTTGTACACTTGGGTAAACACCAGATATTGAACTCTGTGTGAACTCTGAAGTACGGAAGCCCATAACAAACTTACTACACAATATGCAATATCCACAAAATACATTATGCAGGAAAGAGTAATTAATTGCAGCCAGTGAATTCTTTATTTTCTTACTTCCACTTTCCAAAATACTTGAACAAATCAGTAAAGATGTTGAGCTTCTTATGTTCTTCCTCATTGTTCTTGATAAAGCTTGGAAATTGTGTTCTTTTACTGTATTTCCTAGCATTCAATCATTTACGAAGAAATTTACTGAATATCCCTGCAGGACACTGTGGTTCATGTTAGGTGTGAGGAATGGGTACATTTTGTTGCTTCCATGGGGTCATATTTACCCACCACATAAATACATGGTGACGCATTATACTGCATCTACAGTATATTTTCATGGCAATTATATTTAGCGGGTGTATAGGCAGGGTTGTTTGATTTAAATCAAATGATATTTTTTTTTTTAAATTGCTGATTTAAATTACTTTTCTTACTTTTCCAGTTTTTTATTTGAAAAATTGCTTCAGATAACTGAAATAAGCTTCCAAACCACCAATTCTGTAAGAGTGAATACTGTAATTGATTGTGCAGGTAGTAGGACATTTAGCTTACCCCCCTCATGAACTCAGCTCTGTGTGGTACTGTACAAGAATTAGGCCTAGATAATTGGAACCAGACACAGGCCTACACTGCAGTGCATTCACACATCAGATTCCTTAATGTTGACTTGCGTCCATTGGATGAGGACGAAAACAGCAATCTCTGAAGCAAGATTGCTAGGATTATAAAACTGCGCGGAGGAATTTGTGTCCCTGGGTGAAAACTTGCATCCATGACGCAGGATCTTGCATTCGTAAAAATACTGGATTGAGGCACCAGATCCTAGGTTTAATTAGCCTGTGAAGTATTCTGAATGTAATGTAGAGGTCAGTATACATGCATGCAAGATACTGTAATTTTGACAACAATGGGGTCAAAGCCATCAAACAGAAATGTGATTTAAAGAAATAAAAAAAGTCCAATTTAAATTTTAAAAAAAATCTGATTTTTTGTTATTTTTGAAAAAAATCAGCAACCCTGGGTGTGGGATTCTGTAAAACTACAGAATCTAAGCCTAGACCTGTTAGGGTCTGATCTGATAACAATACAAGCCTAGGCCTATCTGATCTACATTATCTGACCTATCTGATCACAATATTAGCCTTTGTCCTAACTTGACAACTTAGTTTGACTGAAAATGTCTGAAAATGAGGTAGGTAAACTGCAGGATGATTCTCCTTAGTTGTCGGCTTCACAAAACTTTCTGATTTTTGGTTTTACAGACCTTTACTCATTTTCAGTCTCACAGAACTTTGGTCTCATGCATCCTTTTTTTTTTTGACTTTATCTGTCCAGTCGCACAAATTTGTGCGCATTAAAACAAAATGGCACGAACAAGATTTTTTAGCAAATCATCGATCATTAGGCCTAGTGGGTTCATGAATGGGTTACATTTCTATGAATATCAGTGGTAGTATTTGCCCGTAATTCACCCATTGTTCATGCGAATATTTCCAACCTTTTTCTTCCATGGTCTTTTGAAATGTCTCGGCCTCATGCCCCCACCCCCATCTCGTTATAGTCAATAGGGAAGTCTAAACATTATAAAAATCAGTAAAATTATGAGTATACTAAGTAACTTAAAAGTCTGTGAGTTTTACTCTATGTTATCTTTTCTGTTTTCTTTTTCAGGCAGTACTCAATATTGTTAAGTCTCTCGTGTGGGGACTTTGTTTCACATTTGCAATTGCACATGTTCTTGTAATTAAGAGTAAAACGAACAAATTTCAATTCTAAATTAGAGCCCAATTCAGGAAAACAATACTACACAAGTTATGTTCAGGTCATGAAATTAAGGCTTTCATTCACTATGGGGAAAAAGATAGGCCTGCCTGCTCATATTTTTTTAAACGCAGAGACAGCACTGTAGCAGTAACACCTTGGGTCATACAGCGGACAATCTCAGCCTAGCCTTACTTTCCACTGAACAGTGCATAACTTGTACAAGTACATGTACAACTTACAAGTACGTAGGCCTGCCTTAAACAGTACAGTACTCAGTAGTGTCATTCACAATATACTGCAATAGGCTTTACAACTGCGACTGGGAGCCTAAAAGGTGAGTAAATCAACTCTGTGCAACTTACCAAGTGTTCCTAAACAATGAATGCAAACCGGACAGTTGAATCGAACATTAAAGCCGCACTGAAATACGTCCGAAAGGTCTTCGAATGTTGATACTTCAATTCAAAGACAAAGAAGAGGTAACCTTCTTGATGTGTTTGGCGTTACATCCCTTGCTTGGTAACGTGTGTCACGCTTTGTCACGGAAATGAAAGCCCAGTTCCACGAAACACATCTGTCAAGACTGAGTATGATGAACACACCTGACCTAACAAATGACGCAATAGTACAGTGTTAGTGTTAGAAGCCTAAGTGTAAATGCTACTTTAGCCTACACTATACATTATTATGACAGAGCCTACAGTAGTCCTATTGCTGGTTTGTTGAAGTCTCTGAAGTATGTTACCTCTGACGGTATTACTCCGACGGTATTACGTTAGTGGAGTGATCATTGGTCATTCATGCTGTAGGGAAATCTGTCAGTGCTTATATCAGTGCTTCTCTGCTGCTTCTGCGAGTCAATGTAGCTTAGGTGCTCTCTTGGACAAGGTAGGTGCCCTTTTGGACTAACGTGATGCAGCATGTAGTTTACCTACATGCATATAGTAGCAAATATGTCCATCTTTTGATGACCTTGGCCTACATAACTTGTCAAGATATTGCCAATGTTACCACAAGTGTCATTCTGGTACTATTGCCTTCAAAGGGCAAATATTGTACCAGTATATTACTTAAAGTTAAACAAGTAACATGTACATCATAGGGAAAGTGGGAATGTGTGTAAAAAAATATTGGGTGCCTCATTGTGCACTTTAAAAGTTAAAGTTGGGCAGTGCCGCTAGCGGCACTTGCTCTGTCCAGCTTCCAGGTGCCACCTTCCCGCACTCTTGAAGTAGCTTCCTTTCGTTGAAGTGGCAGTCGAACCCAATCTATAGCATGCATGTATAAAACTTTGCGCATGTAAAGTAAAAACCTTGTAATTTGTACCCTCAAGAATACAATAATCTTGTTTTAGCAAGTCTGAAGTTTCATGTTACTATAACTTGATCCAATCTGGTAGGAACTGTACCTCGAAATCTGTTATTTTAACCAACATTTGCTTCACTTAATGATACAATTAAACCTGCCAAACTTTGTGCACCTTACTAACATTTGCATGACAATTATTACATGAAGAGTGTCCTTGCAAACAAATCCCTTTTTGTAAACAAATCCTGTTCATAAACTTATACAGCAATTACCTGTGAACAAGCTAGCAACAAAAATGGTCATGAATAAGTTTACTGAATGGTCAAAATCATGATTTGGAAATTTGTAGCATTGGGGGGGGGGGGGGGGGGACTGCAAATAAGGTGCTTTACGCCTAGCCTGCCTTTCCTGTGCAAATGCAGTTACTTTAAGCTCTGGTGACCTCAAATGACCTTTGACCTCCATGGAAAACAACATGGATCATCTACTCACAATGGACTATCAACGTACCAACTTTGAAGTTCAAGCACCCTTCCCTTCTTGAGATACCATGTTTACAAGGTTTTCAACATATGTCCTCTATTGACCTTGCGTGACCTTTGATCTCCATACAAAAATGCCAGACATCATCTACTCATCAAATGTTACCAAGGATAAGAGGTTGAAGTTCCAACAACATTCCATTGCTGAGGTATCTCCCTTAATATGTTTTTATATTTTATGCTCTAGTGACCTCAAATGACCTTTGACCTCCATGAAAAATGATAGGGATTGTCTGCTCATTACAATGGACTACCAACACACCAACTTTGAAGTTCACTTTTTCCTCTTTGAGATATCGTGTTTACCAGCCAGAGCGTCACATACACACGCGCACGCATACACACACACACACGTCATCACCATCGCATAGATTCCTTGCCTGCCTTCGGTGAGGAATAAACCAGAAAGTAAAATGACTTAGTGATTCCTTGCAGATATCTACTTTTTTTATGCACACACAATCACTTACTAACAAAAGCAACTCAGTGGAGAAGGGAAGGGACCATGTCAAAATGAAAAACACCAGAAAGCCAAAAGGCTTTGTGAATCCTTGCAACATGTTTATATTATAACAAACATGAATTATCCACATGACAAGTTTGAGAGCAGTTTGACCTCTCATGACCTCAAATGACCTTGATCTCCACCAAAAGCAATAAGAATCATCTACTCAATATGACCAACCAACACACCACGTATGACATCAGTCACAGTTACCCTTCTAGAGATAATGTGTTTACAAGGTTTTTACACTTTGACCTTTGGTGACCTCAAATAACCTTTGACCTCCACCAAAAACAATAGGGATCATCTACACAATATGACCAACCCACACATTAAGTATGACATCAGTCACAGTTATGCTTCTGGAGATATTGTGTTTACAAGGTTTTCACAGTTTGATCTTTGGTGACCTCAAATGGCCTTTGACCTCCACCACAAACAATAGGGATCATCTACTCAATATGACCAACCCACAAATCAAGTATGACATCAGTCACAGTTACCGTTCTAGAGATATTGTATTTACAAGGTTTTTTACAATTTGACCTTTGGTGACCTCAAGTGACCGTTGACCTCGACCAAAAACAATAGGGATCATCTACTTAATATGAACAACCCACACACCTTGTATGACATCAGCCACAGTTACCCTTCTGGAGATATTGTGTTTACAAGGTTTTTACCATTTGACCTCTGGTGACCTCAAATGACCTTTGACCTCCACCACAAACAATAGGGATCATCTACTCAATATGACCAACCAACACACCTTGTATGACATCAGTCACAGTTACCATTCTTGAGATATTGTGTTTACAAGGTTTTCACATTTTGACCTCTGGTGACCTCAAATGACCTTTGACCTCGACCAAAAACAATAGGGATCATCTACTCACTATGACTAACCCACACACCAAGTATGAGATCATTCATGGTTACCCTTCTTTAGATATCGTGTTTACAAGCAGCATCACACACACACGCACACACACCCACACACATACACACACACACATCACCATCGCATAGATTCCTTCGGCCTTCGGCAAGGAATCAAAAATGAAATGAGTGTTCATTTTTGCTGTATCCATTTGTTTCTCACATTTTACCCTTTTTCTGTGCAAGATGTGGATTTAAGCATACAAAAATGACTAATTTGTGGCTAATTTGTTTCATGTGATTTTGTTGTGATCATGATGTAAAATGTTTAAATCTTTTCAGGTCAGATTGAACAATGAGTCTGTTTCTGCCAAAACTGGAGACAAAGAAGGAGGTCGACCAGGCCATTAAAACAGTAGAAGACAAAGTGTTGGTTCTCCGCTTTGGAAGGGATACAGATACTGTGTGCATGCAGCTAGATGAAATAGTAAGAATCGACAGAGAAGTGTTTAGTTCTAATGTTTTTGTTAATCTGTGTCTCCAGTAAGACTTCACTGAAAATGTTTGGTTGCAGTGTTCTAGGAAAACAAAGACACAGTTAGTAGTTAAATACAATTTATTTTCCAGTACAGAGATAAAACTTGCAGAATTTTATTTTGAAATCAAAGCTGTGTGATTGCAACCAAACAATCAGAATAATTTTGCTTCATTATTTTGTTTGGTTTTGAGATTGCAATCATTTCAAATGTTAAGATTACACTTCAGAAGAGTTCAGTTGACCTCGGAAAGGGTCCTTTCAGATGTAGGTTTGGGATGGGTTGCAGCCATTCTGACTCAAGGTGTATTGTTCAGGAAAGTAAATAAATTCAGTGGAAATGTTCACTCGTCCTCAGTGTATTAAATTTTCGGTCTTTCCTTGACTATCATGTTTCAAATACAACTTTAAAAGTATATATATCTAATATTGTAAAACTACTTTTGCAGATTTCAAAGACTTCTGCCCATCTTTCCAATATGTCAACTATTTACCTAGTTGATGTTGACAAGGTGCCAGTCTACACTGACTACTTTGATGTATCCTTGATTCCATCGACTGTGTTTTTCTTCAATGGACAGCATATGAAAGTAGACTACGGGTAAGAGAGAAAACAATAATCTTCTCCATGTTATAGATTTCCACTTGTATCAAGCATTTTGTTTTCATCAAACCACACAGTGTAACTCACATTAGGAAATATACAATATTTAAAAGACTTGACCCTTACCATATTACCATATTTGAGCATGGTCTCATACTGCATTAGTGATCTATGCTTTATCTGTGAATCATGGTGTGAAAATAAAATCATTTAGCTACTATCTTTCCTGCGTGGACATGTAAAAGGCTGTGCTAGATGTTCCATTGAATCATGTACAAACTGATTGTTATGTGCTAAGATAAGGTTCTTCAGTGGAATAGTATCCATGGATGTCTGGTTTTTAAGTTTGCCTGTATGTCATTGTTTTATTCTTTTCATACTTTATTTTGTAGCTTTAACTTTTTATCATCAATTTTTTTTTTCATGTATCAGAGCATCTGATTCTTCACATTTTGCACTCCTGCAACACTTAATACTTCAGTGTTGTTACAATGAAATTAGCTTCACATGGCTCTGTGTCTTTTTGTAATAATAAGTCCTACAAGATTTAGAACCTACCACATATACCAAAGTCCTCACACAGGCACTATACACAAAGCACAAAACAAGATAAACGAAAAAAAAAATCAAAAGTAAAAACGAATAAATATGTCAAACATTCAGAAGCATAAGATATTTCCAAAATTTTCTTGAAAGTGTCAATTGACATTCAAGAATGAGCACTAGGCCTAAATGGCAAATTGTTCTATAGTCATGGAGCAGTTACAACATGATCTAGCCCCCATCCATGATTATCCTTACATTTGGTAAACAAGCATTTTGATCATGTTAAACTCACAAGGAGTGTACGGGCAACAAAATCCGAAATACAGCAGGGCCCACAATCATTCAAAGACTGGTGCACAGTAAGTTCAATTTTATGAAGAATGCGTTGTTTATCACCCACAATACTACCATCCTTAGGGTTAGATGAATTTTGCTATGCAAACCATTTGTTCGTTTTCTAAGTGGCCTGCCAGTGTATTGTTGTTTGCATTGTGATTGCCTGACTATGGATTGCTTAGTACTCTTCACCTGTCATCTGACGGCAAGCAGCCTGAATTCTATTCCAATACTATTTTTCTATCTCTCCACAATGAGTGGGCACTGTCTTCATTAGTTCTCTGACAAACCTAACTTGATCACAGTTATTCTTAAAAATTACTGACATAGCACTCCCTGTATTGAAATCTGTGCTCACAGTAAAATCATGGTCTCTTGTAGGACACAAGATCATACAAAGTTCATTGGGACTTTCAAGGAGAAGCAGGACTTCATAGATCTGGTGGAGGTGATATATCGAGGAGCAATGAGAGGAAAGCTGATGGTCACCAGTCCTATAGATCCGAAGAAAATAACCCATTACGACCTGGTTTACCAGGACATATGAAGAAACAAAGAGGAGTCTCTGGTGATTGTTGGGAAAACCAGGAAACTTTGATGTTTGTTGCTGATTCAGAATGCAAGTAAAGATTCCCTTGTCGACATTAGGTCCTGAACAGTTTTGTCGAAAACATCTCACTGTGCGGGTGTCGGTGCGATGAGTCATGGAGGCAGAAGGCATCAAGGTTGAACACCTGAGAAGACAAGGGATGCTTGTACCAGACTGTCCTCATATGAAATAATGGCAGACATTTGTCATTCTCAAGTAACTGTCACAAGCTTTTGAATGATATAGAAAGTTCCAGAACAGTTCTAAAAGAATCATGTATTAACTGGAACTGCATACTTAAGCCATTTGTACCTTTTTCCCATGAAGGATGTGCTGAAGCTGCTAAGCAGGGCAGGGTATTTAAGTGGTAATACTGTTAAACCAAGTGGCAAAAAATACTTATCTTTTACCACCCTCTACTACCTATTGTATTTGAAGTAAGTATTATAGCTGAATGGATGAAACATTAAACATGCAATTTTTAACTAACAAAATAAAAAGTAGAAAAAACTTCACAGGGTCAGATATTATATATAATGATGTTTGTACTGTACAGCTAAGTTCCCCTGAATGCAAAACAGTTGTAACATTATGTTCACCATATTTGATTAGTCACGATCTGGAAAAACATGATTTGGATGGTATATCAGCTTGAATCGTTTCCTCTGACTCTTTTGTTATCATTCCAGAGCTGAGAGGGAGATGTGTATAATGGAAAGTGGTATAGTGCATACTACTATAGTGTATAGTAGTAAAGTGTATGGTAGTAAAGTATGGTAGTAAAGTGTATGGTAGTAAAGTGTATGGTAGTAAAGTGTATGGTAGTAAAGTGTATGGTAGTAAAGTGTATGGTAGTAAAGTGTATGGTAGTAAAGTGTATGGTAGTAAAGTGTATGGTAGTGGTATATCACTGACAGTTGACATTGAGAGGATATCCCATGAAAGTCATAAAAGTACTTTGATGCCAGAAAGTGCATTTCACACATTTTACATGATGTAACAATGTTGAAGGTAGGACCAGTTGCAGCATGGTAAGATTGAGCGCATTTCAACCTGGCGCATGTTTGGCACTGCGTTTCATTGTAAACTGTTTCTTGTGCATTTTCTTGGGATTGTATATCGTGATTTGGTCTAAAATCAAGTTTAAGCTTCAAGTCAGTTTTAAATGGACCCCAACTGTTTTTTGTTTCGTCTTTTTCCTCTGTCGATTGTCTCTCCTAATGACCAGACTGGACTTCACAAAAAATATCAACCTTTTGTTGTTTTTGGTGACACACAATGTTACACGATTAACAAGTAGTCATGTGTTGCAATGCTTAACATAAGGCTAACAGATCCAAGGAGTTGGTACATCACCCATATAGTGTTTGAACCATCATCCATCTCTAGTAGCCCCCTCTTTACTTTTGGTTTGGACATTATAAATAAAACCTCTTGAAATTAATTAAATCATTGTCACAGACCAAAGTGAAGTTATGCTGTTTGGCATATTCCTGGTGCCAATGCAACCGCCATGAATATGGTGAATCCCAGGTTTGTGTGATCTTGCTAAATATCAAGTCTTTGTTAGACGGATGGACGGACAGACAGACATAGACACACAGATAGACACACAGATAGACACACAGATAGACAGACATAGATAGGCAGATAGATAGACAGATTGACAGACAGATAGATAGATTAAAATTTAAATTCAGGTGCTTTCAAGGCCTGGTACGAGCCCTGTGCATAATAGTCAAAGGTCTCCAACACAGACAGAAACTACTTTGGTGTTTGTCTGTTTGTGATTTGCAGTCAGCTATGTTAAACATATGTTTAAGGCAAAAATAATTGTTGTTCACATGCAGCATTATAGCCAAATGAAGAGACATCAGCAAGTTGTCACCAACCCGCCACCCCCTTCAACCTCCTACCATAGTGCCAACCTTGTGCCTAGGTTGGCACTTACTCTGTACATGTGGAGTGATTGGATAATAAAACCAGCATTCAAAGAATTGCCTTAATCATGTTTCATGACAATTATCACTGAAAGAGTGTCTCAGAATTTATGTTTTCATAAACTTATCATAGAAGAGGACAAAAATACAGTTTCCATCAAGATTAAAAGTCATAGTAAAAGCAAACGAAAAAAAAATCAAATTTGACATGAATGGTTCTAATGGTTCTCACTTCTTATGAATGAAAGCCAGCTATCAGTGTGTCAAAACAAAGTCGTAAGTCATTTAGTATTGCCACGTATGACCTCACGACAGTCACGATTAGAAGCAGATGACTTAATGTGAGTGATGTCTAAAACAGATGTCAAAAGATATCAGCAGTCGATGATTATTGCCCTTTTCCTGTCATCAGAAACAGACTGTAAGTTTTGTCAGTAGCTGTTTCCTAACAGCGGTAGTAAATATTTGGTTTAGCAACCTCTAATGCTTGTCATAGGGTGGGGTCATTAAAGACATCATGAGAAGCAACTTAGAAGACGCATTCTGCACTCATGAATGTTTTGTAATCAAAACCACAGGATTAAATATTTGTGTTCAGAAGTGTCACCAGAGACCTGGTTGTAAATAACATGATCTACTTCCAATGGGATGTTTTATAAACAGATGTGCTGTTTCCTTTGGGATTGAATTTACCCCTTTCAACCTTTCATTTAATCTCTTTTCCATCCATGCAATTTTTGGCTTTTTAAGTTCAATGTATTGATGTTCAAAATTTGACTCATTTCGAATATCAGGCTACGCTCAATGAAAGCCAATAACCTTCTTCATTTTCCACTGAAAACACAAGTTTGTTGCTAAAGATTAGCATTAAATCAAGAAAACATGCTTCAGAAGGAGTAAATTTTGACCAAAAGTGACACAAATCACAAATTCATTAACACACATTACCATAACACTGAAAGGTCTTGCAAACACAAAGAGAAAGAAAGAAAAATGAGTTGATTTGACAGAGTACAATTTTCTCTCCTTTTCTACGTATTTTACATTATATTGGAATTAGAAAATATCCCATCAACCTAAAATATGTGCTATTGATAAAATTACTTATAAATCAACAATTTTTACTGTCCCAAACAGGCTAAATTAGAAAATTTAGATTCAATCCCTGTGCCACAGATTCTTTTTTTAATGTGCCGGTATGTACCCTCACACGCTCAGAGGGTAGAATGCCTTTTTATAATTAAAACATAAGATTACATGATGAAATATAATAATCTATTGAAGTTGATTTCTTATAACTTTGAGGATGAACACAGTGATATATTACATCACACCATCTTTAAAGTATCTCCTTATGTTTCTTCTAATAGGTCGCTTTCTGTGATATTCAGTTACAAAAAGAGAGGAATAAGGACATTTTCCAGAAACCAGCAATTAAAGTGTTTACTTTCACTGCATATTCTTTTAGAGTATGGTGTTCAAAATACTCTACAGACAGATCTGAAAATTGGCTCATCTTGAGGTCTGAGTCAATATAGAAATTTTACCACTTTGTTGAAATTCTACCTTATTTCTTGTATCCAGGTTGTGAAAGTGGTACAGCTGAGAAAAATATTCTTCACCTACGGTCTTGCAAAATGGTCTTGCAAAAAAATGATCATAATTTTTGTGTTGTTTACATTTACTGTGGGTGTTATTACTTCTTTTTTTTTTTTGGGGGGGGGAAGGCTTTGTAAGAGACAAGTGTTTGTCTCCTGACAGGGGCATCATACCCTGTCTTCATTACTCCTGTCTCTTAGTGATAAGCTCGTAAATCACAAATAAGAATAGATGACTTTCTCATCAAACTTATTGCCATTGATTTGACAGTAACTGCGACAATTCTCAGCTCAGTGACTTCATTCTTCCTTCTCTCCTGCCCTCTGACATTCCAAGAGTCAGTTTGCAAACTGGAGGAAGGTTCCACTCTTCAGCTGCTGCATCTTTATATCATCCTCTCGAGGTGCCAGAATATGACGTCACTTGTATTCCTCCACTGGGACCTGCCAATCCCTCTTAGCATGTTTCATCATTCTTCATCTGAAATCCACACCAAGAAGGCATCCACCTGAACATTCACCGATGTCACCGGCCTTGTTCATCAATCGCTGAGTTCTTCCTCATCACTGAAGTAGTCGCTCTTCTTAATCCTCTTCTTCTTGTCCTTCTGCTTCGAGTCTTCGTAACTCCCAGAGGCAACCATGGAACGGTACTCTTCTTGCTCGACTAGAGCTCTCTGCTCGGAAGAATGAAATGCAACCACGAGATAATGACGGACTGCTTGGAATAATGAATATTTCATAATGATTAGGAAGGATCTTAATATCTATGGAAAAGTTTTTTAGTTTTTTTACTTGAAAATTGAAGAATGAACAGAGGGAAGCACATTCAAATATTCTGTGAAACAGCTCCATTATGTACTTCAGATGAATACACTAATATGACTAACTGAAGTAATGATTGCATTTTTGGACAGTATAAGATACATTTGCAAGCACTCAACAAAATACAGGACTAGGAGGGAAAGCCCCAGTAAAGTGACTGAAGTATTTTATCATGGGTACTCCTAGAAACAAAGTAGGAAGAACTTAGATAACAAGACAGACGGCTTTAACATTGTGATAAGTCAAATGGAAGATCCTGGATACAGTTATCTTTGGAACCCTACGTCAATGTTAAACAATACTTTGCACCATTAAACTTATCACGACATAAAGCTATATTTGGGTATTGCTCTCATGATTAACCTTTGGGAATATATATCAAGAGTCTAGAGTTCACCAATTAATGTAAATTGAAAGCTTCTGATACGAGGATCCTATTTTAGCATGCCAGCGGTTGGCACGTGCACATTGTCATGACATCTTCCATGGTCACGAACAGCGACTTGACTCAAAGGGAGTTAACAAAGTCAAATCAGAATATGGCGACATCGTTTACAGAATATTCTGTGGAACGCTCTACTTTCAGTCATCGCTCTAGTGGCACTTTTTCTTTTTTGTATGTATGCCTTTTCTTTTGAATCACTAGAAAAGACAGGTTTGAATAACTGCATAAACTTCACGCTATCATAAATGAGTCCCACACAATTTGTGGCTCCTTTATTTGCAGTCAACGTATCACGTCGGAAACAGCGTACATTGCACTGAGAAAAGTTTTTTTAACCCGAGAGAAACCGACATTTAATGATATTCAATGATGTTGGTGGTGTCTACAAAAGTTGATGGTGTGTGCAAAAGTTAACGATGTCTAAAGAGGTCAAGAGCATTGGACCCCTATAAAAGATAAATGGAAACTGTTAAAGGCAAACGGACATTACCGAACATCTTAGGAGTAAATTTGTACATATTTTCGTGCACACATCAATATTAATGCAACTAAAACAACTACGTACAGAAAGGTAGTTGATATAAACAACTGTGAAGGGGCATGGAAGGGGTATATAGGGGTGGATACTGTTTGTAATCTAAGGAGTAACTTATTAAATTAATTAATCATGGGTAAAGCAACTTATCTCCACAGTTGTAGCTTTAACATTTTTATCTCATTCCAAATAAAACTTCTGATTACACTGCTTTGACAGTATTGAAGATAAAACAGAACCTTGACACTGTCACCTTTATTCACCTCATATTATTTGTTTAAGGTTTACCTGTAGTTACTGAACCTCCAATAACTGTTACCTTTGTTTGACAAGTAAGGTCAGCAATGACTATAATGTTACAGCATGTGAACAGTGATAATGGATTATGTTTAGTGCGTAGTCCTATGTTTTCAGCGATCGTATAACATACCCCAGCTAGTATATTAAAAGCATTAGCCTAATGCTTTCTGATGATTAATCCATATGCATCCATTTATGCCAGTACCACAAAGCATTAGTTTTAAACTGTCTTGAAGGTCACCTTTGGAATCCAGTGTAACAGCTATGTTAGTACAATGGATCATTAGCATTATGCAAGGTTGGGTTGATTGCAGCTCTAAGTACTTCCAGATTTGCTAGTAACATAGTTCTATGCTTACTTGGTTAATACTTGTCACGTTTAGTGCATCCAAACATGCTTTTGTGATGAATGATTAGTTATATACATTCTGGATAACATAATGCTAGGTGCTTCTAGATGGGCTTGTAACATAAAGCATCATTTTTATATATAACTGATAATTAATTGTAGCATTCAGTGTATCCATGTATGTATGCTTGTCTTCAATTATTGTCCATTACATGATTGATTGTAGTACTAATTGCTTCAAGATGGGCTTGAAACATCAAGCATTTTTTTTTTTAATATTTACTTTGAAGATTAGTTGTAGCATTCCATCTATCCATGTATGCTTAACATCAATTATTAAACCATTTAATGATTAATGGTAGCACTAAGTGCTTCCAGTTACATATCACAGGTCATGTAAGATTCAACTAAAAAGCGCTTTCTTCAATCAGAATTTACAGATCGGAATCCTGAATGACAATTTGTTGGAATTGTGTATACATCTATTACCGTTATTGAGATATGGCTTTTCAAAGTTGGACAAAATGCAAATATGATGTCAACTGTTCCATAGTTTTGGTATTTCTTTTGTTAAGCCTTTATATATTCTCTTTAGTTCTTGCCATCTGGATCACAAATTGGTAAGAGATATCAACATTTGTAAAGAAGAAAATATATGCCTCCAAAACAAAATTCTGAAGGCATATAAAATACTCAATTGTCCATGAAACAACGGTTAAATAAACGAAGGATAAGACGAGGCAAGAGTCCATCTCCTGATGTCGCTAATTTTTTTTTTTCATGAGGCAGACCTGTGTAAGACAGGAATTTTCCTGTAAAACTGTCAATATTTGATTTTCAAAATGTTCTGATTAATACAGTCAATATGCCACCAAAGTGTAATTTCAATGTCACACTACCTTTAAGCAACATACAGCAGTATTTCCATGCAAATTTGGCAGTTACTAGTAGCATTCAGTGAAAATATCTGCTTGCATAATGAATTGTTATTTTCTATACTTAATGGATGATTGAGTACAGTACTGAGTGCTTCCAGACATGCTCCTACTAATACAAAGAATTAGTATCATGCTTACTTTACAATTACTTTTGTCATTCAGTACAATCGTATGTGCTGCTATTGTAAAGAACTAGTCCTTTATACCCTTGATGACTGAATGTAGGGCATCCAGATTTATGGTAGCAAAATAATGCTTACTTGATTATTGTATTATTTAGGGTATCCAGATATATCGGTGAAAAGAAGAAGTATTAGTCCCTGTGCTGGAAATGCTGGAAAAAAATGTTTATCTCATGGGATGGGGCTCAAAGTAGCCTACATTTTTTGCAATTTCTTACAATATGCCTCTCCAAAACTTTCCCTCAAGTGCCAAAATTTCCCTCCAAATACACAAATTCCCACAGAACAAGCCTACCAGCTTCCCAATTTTCCCTACCCATAATCAGTCATATTTTGCAATCTGAGGGTATAGGAAGCACAAAAGTTTCCTTCTACAATCCACACCGAGCAACGGTGGCTCTAAGTTTAGATGATAATTACAGCACTCATTCTGCCCTAGGCAGAGCAATGTAATACTACAAAACTAGAAAGCCAAAAGGCTTAGTGATTCCTTGCCTCATGATATATTGTAACAAACATGAATCGCCCACATGACAAGCATGAGATCCCACACAGTTATCCTACTTGAGATACCATCTTAGTAAGGTCAAAACCTTTTGAAATCTCGTGACCCAAAATGACCTTTCACCTCCACTTAAAACAATAGGGATCACCTACCCTATATGGCCATCAACATGCTAAATATGAACAATTCACAAACTAAGTATAAGATCCCTCTTATCTATCACCCTTAAAATATCATGCATACAAGGTTTTGACCTTTTGTCACCCCAAATAACCTTTGACCTACACAAACATGAGAAAACTCCCAAACGGATATGATGCTGCAGGGGAACAAATTATATTTTGTCGTGTCTAATAACTTGATAAAAAGGTAAACATGTTTATTTAATCAAAATTATAGCACTTTATTTTGTCGAGTTACAGCTATTGGTGGCAGCTCTTTCATATTTGATTTTTTGGCATGATGCCCTTCCCAATGGCTATGAGGTCCTTGAAAATTAGCAAAAACTGATATTCCTATTAAACAAGAATCTAGCATGACTTTCAATTTTGCCTTTAGTCTACTTAAAGACACAACACACAGTACAAGTTTCCCTGGTTTGATACACAGTAGTCACTTGTTTAAAGCTTACCTGAACTACTGTAAAGTGAAATAGGGAGTTTAGAATACACCAACATGGCATACAAAGAAATTCACCTTAACCATTGTTAAACCATTCAGTCTCATCAATAAATATCTGTCAAAGCTTCATCTCCTCAAAACATTATGCATGTGATGAGTAACGGATGCATCATTTGAATTTTAAAAAGTTTGGGTGAACAAATTATTGTTGAGCAACAAATAACTAAATTTCTGATCTGTGAGAATCTTATTCCTTGAAAATAAGGCTACTGTAATTCGTTATTTTGAATAATCTATCATTCTATGTCCACAAATAATGGTTTTAAAAATATGGTAGTTTTCTGTAAAACAAACGCCCTATTTCCCTTTAAGGGCTAAACAGAGACACTGTTTATACAGTAAATGGTTAAGTCCATTGAGCACCTGGCTCAACAGACTGTATGATTTATTCTGGACATTGTGGTTTCTACTGGCAGTCAACTGTGATAAATTATGTCAGATAACAGTGACCAATTTGAACAGAGGGGGGTCAGTTACAATTTGATTCATTCAATTAAGCAATCACAGTTCATGCACGCTCAAGGGTATTTGATCCAAATGATCAGTAATTTAGTTCTTTTTATAAAGCTAATAACCCGTGGTCTATTTAATCAATTCCAATTTACAATTCATGCATGCTCACATGTCCTTATGAGGATAGTGGCAAAAGGTTTGCAACATAATAATCTTTGATACTAAATTTAATGTTGTCTTCATCTTTTCTTTATGGTTATCGAAGAGACTATGTTGGTATGTCCTAAAAGAAGTTCTCAAATCAACAAGAGGATTCTACATTACAAGTATAAAATTCACTAAAAGGACCGTTCTTTAAATATTGTAGATTCAAGTTTTTCACATTTTGACCTCCCATGACCCCAAATGACCTTTCACCTCTGCCAAAAAAAATTAAGAATCATCTACTCGATATGGGCAATCCACACGCTAACTATGAGATCTCTCACATTTACCGTTCTGGAGATATCGTGTTTACAAGCAATTTTCAAGGTATTTACCTTTTGACCTCTGGTGACCCTTGTACTCAATAAGATACACCTACCCACTTCATATGACATCTGCTCAAGCTTCTCTTCTTGAGATATCGTGTTTACATGGTTTTCACAATTTGACCCCTGTTGACCCCAAATGACCTTTGACCTCCACTGAAAACGATAGGGTTCCTTTACTCAACATGGTGCAACTACATACTAAACATGAGATTTCTACAAGCTTCCTTTCTTGAGATATCGTGTTTACAAGGTTTTCACAATTTGACCCCTGTTGACCCCAAATGACCTTTGACCTCCACCAAATCATCTACTCAATAAGGGCAACCTTCATGCCAAGTATGAGATCACTCAGAGTTACTCTTCTGGAGATATCGTGTTTACAAGCAATTTTCAAGGTATTTACCTTTTGACCTCTAGTGACCCCAAATGACCATTGACCTCCACCAAAAACAATAGGGATCATCTACTCAATATGGGCAATCTACATGCCAAGTATGAGATCACTCAGAGTTACGCTTCTTGAGATATCGTGTTTACAAGCAGGCATCACACACGCACATACATACATACACACACACACACACGACATCACCATCGCATAGATTCCTCTGCCTTCGGCAAGGAATCAACAATCAGTCCTGTATTTACTTGTTTGTAAACCAGTTAACTGCAGAATATATACATCATAACTTTCATCCCACCGCTGAACTTATTTTCACAAAACTGTCTTTTTTCCCAAACTTCAACTTAACCGTTGAAAAATAATAAACTGTAAATATTTAACACAAAAATTTAACACAAAAACTTGCCATCACCTTCTTTTCTTTTTATTGATATATAAGCAAAATACAGTGTCCTTATCTCATTTGTAGAGGTTGGAGGGGTTTTTTCCTTCATCACTTGCCCCATGTGAAAGCCCTTCCTGTTCCTCATTTTCTGAGTTACCATATGACTGAATTTCAGACCAGATAAAATCTGGAAGGCTTCTTTATTCCATTAGTCTGCTTTTTCTGAATTGAGGGGGCCATTGCAATATTGAAATTTGAAAAACAAATACACACACGTGGTCCAGGCAGCTCATAAATTTCAAGTCACACGGCTCATTCTAGAACACTTGCGGGGTTTCATGTCCTTGATCGATCGACGTCTCAATACAAAGACACATATAACCATATCGGGGAATCAGCGAACTGATAATAGGGCTAGGACGTTCCCTGCACGCAGCGAACGATCTTGTAGGGCTGTATCATTGATTGGCTGGGCGTTATGTGACGCAATTCCATGCATTACTAGAAGGGTACAATCGTCTTACTCAGTGTGTGAAGATTAGTACATGACGAATAAACTTGTCATACACAGTAACTGGCTAATATCCAGTCCACTCTGTGCATACTGATATGCAATACTGTAAAGTAATATATCCAACACCTACTTGATGATTGATCGCAGCACTCAGTGTATCCAGGTATGGATCCTCTCCGCCATCTTCATCAGAATCCTTCTCCTCTTCACTACAAAATGATAAAATGGCACAATTTACAGAGAATAATTCATGGTAAATGTTAAAGTTGACACTAATCGTAAACCCCGCATGCTGTTTGTACGGCACTGCCGGTCCATGAGAAGCAAAAGACTGCCATTTGAATCATATGATGATATTTAGATAAATTTAGCCAAGTCCTGATGAGATACATAATAAATGGAATAATACTAGTGCTGTTACGATCTTGCGATTGCCTTGATATCGCGATACCTCTCTCTTCGGACACCTTGAACACAGTAAAAGAGCTGAGGTAGTAAGAAAATAAATGTATTTAACTGTGTGAACAAGAAGACTGCAAGAAAAAAGTTCCACATTTACATTTCATTTCGCATATTAATCAGTTGTATTGGATGATTGAGAAACCAACACCGATGTAATGACCAGTCCTGCAACACCAGACCAGGCTCACAAACTGAATCACTAAAAATGTTGTTCTTCCTCTGACAAGGCCTTGAGGACCCAGTTGCTGATATTATCAAACTTCCTTTTATGTGCACATTAAATAGTATTGCTGGGAATAAAATGCTGAGGGAACTGCTTAAAAGGGGCACCCCTTGAGAAATATCAGACAGATATTGAAGCTAGTATTCATCAAAAGGATACGTTGATTGTAACTGGCACTGAACGTAGCACAGTGCCATCTTTGGATTAACACACATCAACAGACATCAAAATCAATAGCTTCCAAAGGACGATTGTGATCTAAATGTTGTCCTAAACTTTCATGGGCTTAAAGTCCTATAAGCTTTAAACAGACACATATGGGGTCACAGGGGGGATGGGTGGTGAAAAAATTTTCGAAATTTTCCTATAAAACGTCCTGCTTTTTTGCAATACAAAAACAGGGGAAAAAATGAAAATCTCTCCCGATTTTGTATCTAGAACCCTTAAAAAGGGCAAAACTTTTTCTTAGACCTCCTCCCAGACCTCCAAAACTCTGACAATGATGTGTTCCCCCCAAATTGGTTAGTCTGGCAACAAGCCTGGATATAAGGAAAAATTTTTTTGGACAGGGGAATTCATTGCAATTTGTTCAGACTGTATCTCCCGAAAATATTCAACAACATTGTGAGTAGGAAACAATTACTCTCATGTTTTTGTAGTGTTAATACAAAAGGGACTGACATAGCACTTTGATGTGACCTGCCAATGTTCTTATGTTGGTTTAATTAGACCTTTAAATGTTGCTCTGTTGGTTGGTTCAAATTGGGAAGATAATTAAAAGGTACGTTTTTACAGATTTAATTTCTTAATAAAATATCACAAACTGTACAGAACAATGAGAAAGAGAGAAGCATTAACTGTTGGTATCAAACTTCAGTGAGACATTTGTTTTTTCTTTTTGAGTCTGTTGTCACTAACATCATATTAAAATTGGGTGTGTAGGCCTATGTAAAAATAATCTGTAAGTAAAGTTAAAACAACCATTCCACAACTGTCACAAGTCCTCCTTGAAGAGTGGTTTTCAGTTTTCACATTATTGCATCATTTTTGTTAGAAAGTAAATGCATTGGCCCTTTAATTTTTCACATTGAGTCCTCTCATTCATTGAGGCAAAATTTCAAGTTCACTCACCCATCATCATTTCTTTCAGTAGCTTCTTTTTCCTTTTTAGGCTTCTTCTGTTTCTTGGGAGGAGGTTCTCTGTCTCCTAAAGAATTCTTTGGGCACTTGTAGCTGAGATGTCCTTCTTCCTTTATGATTATTACAGAGAACAAAGTAAAAGCCATGACACAGGTTATAACCGAAGTGAAAATTCCTGCTATAATAGAAAGCCACATTGAGATGCAGTAAAATTCACTAAATTTTTCAACCTCTCAAGTTTTCTTTACGGAAACGGCAAATGGTAAAATCAAGATTATTACGATCACGGTCAATTATATCATAATGGCCACGCCCTTCATATACATGCATCGTGTTAGAATATGAATGGAAATGCTTTGAAATGACTTAAGTAAGTTGGAAAATATGTTCTTTGACTGGCATTCCCCTTTAAGGAATACTTTGACAGCGTGTCCACGAAGGTTGAATATCTAGGGCAAGGGATTCATCTCACAGCTAATCAACCCTTTTGCTTTCTGTCACTCAGTGGATTAACAAATACCTGTACTCCCACTGATGAACAAAAATACCAAAAATCTGCTGATAAAGGCACAGTAAGCACATGGTCATACTTAAAATAACAAGTGCAACTGTGAGCTATGAGCTTCATTCGTATCTTTCCGGTATTAAAATTTTAGCAACTTCATCTGGTAGCCCACGGGACAACGAAGGTGCAAAATGTGATGGTCCTTTTCAAGCATAAGTTTTTCTGCAAAAAATGTAATATCAAATCACGATTTACTCGTAGGTTACTGTCTCATGAGAACACTTAACATTGTGCTGTCTATGTTGCAAATTCATAGCCACTTTTCACCACATGGTTTCAGATATTGTGAGGAAAATATAAGAAAAGCAGTAACCAAATTTGATTGTCCTGTAGAAATTTTGGGTGTCCCAGACACCAGGACTACCACTAAATTTCATCACTGTCTTTTGTTTGTTACTGTGAGAATCCAGTACAGGCATAAGGCTTGCAAACTCTACATCCTGTATATATCCTGTACATCCTGCAAATATTTCAACACATCTAAGTTCATTTAAAGCAAGTTTTCTAGTTTTCACCAACATTTTCCACAGTTTAAGAGCTTTCTAAGGTCATAGTCCTGTGTTTGAACCTTTAGAACCGATGAATCTCTCACCCCACATTCGTAACATCTGGATTTGTCCGGATAGGCCTTTCTTTTTATGTAATCTGAAGCTCTTCCATTATCAATTGCGATAGAGCATTTCCATTTCCTTCCAAACAGCTGAGGAGGAAATCAAAACATACGATTTTATATTACATTCTATCATTCCTCTCTTTCAAGTTCAACAAACTTATTAAGAGCTCAATCCCCTACAATTCTTAAAATAGCAAATATCAAAAGAATAGTATTACTAAATGTTCTTATGCTTCACAATATGATATTACTATTAGATTATAATTTTCAGCATACACTCCATTCTACAGCTGGCATTTCTTTCATTCCTTGAGGGCATCTGAGCAACTTAGTTACAAACGGGAGACTTTAGCCCAAAACGTTTACATCAAAAGGGTTCTTGATGAAATGAATTGTCTGATAGGATTGCGTCAAGTTATCCAATTCCTGCAATTGCAGTTCAATTTCACCAGATCTCTTTTTAAACAACAACCTCAGAAATTACAACTACACTTCGTTTGGCATTTGGACCCCTTGTTTCCACTTAAATGGAAACGTTTTCAACTTTAGTAGCAAGTGCGGCAAGTAACTCTATTTTGTGAGTAAACAAACAGTACCATCTAAAATTTACTGACCAACAATACATTTTTTAGCAATCTGGAGGACATGTAACAAATTTACAAAATGATTATATCACTGGATTCTTCCACACTAGACACTTTGTTGACTATCATGCATGGATTTAAGACAAAAGATAAGATTTAACTATTTTGCAAATGTCAATTTCTACTCTCTCTTCCAGATTCCTAATTTGAATTACTTCAAATGCTAGCATTGCAGAGCAAGAATTCTCTACCATGATCCACTGAAACACAAAGATGGCATCAACTGGTTGCGTTTCGTGAGGGAGGAGGGGGTTATAGGTGGTGATTCACACATACGACATGATATTCATTAAAAAATGATGGGCAAAATATGACAATTGGTGTACATTTAGACATTTTCAATTTTCACAATTTTGTTTTCTTTTGCCTTCTCAATTTTTCAAATTTCAATGTTTATTCTATGATTCTCCATGATTTTTTTTGCCATTTCCCACAAAATGATCAACCCTATATCTGTAATTAAGATTGATCTTTGACCAAGATTCTTTGCTACGTGAATAAAGAGAGTCACGTACCTCTTTACCATTAATTGCTCTCACAGACTGATGAGCATCTTCTCTCTTGATGAAGAGGACGAATGCAACACCTTTGCTCCTCCTAGTGACTTTATCCTTTACTACGGTGACTCTGTCAGGAAAACAAAGAGAGGACATACAATAATTTGGTGCACCAACTGATGATACAGAGCATGTTTGTTCTACTAAAAGCACAGGTACATATAAGAGCTTCACTCTTCTGAAAACAATTTTGCAACAATTCTTGCTATCATCGTCTGCAGACACCTCAGTGTTCGATTTTACAAATTACCATGGTTGTCCAAAGGACAACCATTTACTGAAATTTGGTTGTCCTGCTGAAAAAAATGGTAGTCCTGCATTGGAAAAATTGAAATTGCACTCTATTGAAAAACAAGAAGGAACATCAGATTTGCAAAGGTAAACATAATTTATTTATGTATCACATAACAGGTTTTCTCATCCAGGGATCGAAATAACAGGGCCCTTGGGCCCGATGGCCCCTAGATATTGCTAGGGCCCATAGGTTCAAAATGAAAGGGGAAATGAATCATAAATAATTGAAGTCTAATTGTACAGTCCTCTCACTGTGTACAGTAGGCCTGTGTATTTGTTTTTCACTAAGTCTCTAAAAAGCTGCACAGCCTCACAAAATTTGGTGGTCTGTCTGACAACCTGCAAGCATGTTTTTGCAAAGATTTGGTGGTCCGAGAGATTTTCTAGTCGTCACAGACTACCGGACTACCGTAAAAATCGAACACTGCACCTTGTGCTACAATTCGTTACTTAATTCATGTCTATCGGACAGATATCACGCTGCCTTTACTAGGACTGAGAAAGAAATGATTTTACCAAGTACCGTTTTTTACAAGACGCAGTGATATACCAGTGACACTTAATTTTCACTTGGTCTGGTGATAGTGCAGGTGGGTCAGACAATTTGGATTACAAATATATATCTCAATACCTCAATACTGTATGGAAACCTCCCTGCATGTAACAACTTGTTAAGCCCTTAAGTTACCATTCAGAAATTCCAAAGATTTCAAAAAGTTCCACTGTTCATTTCTGGAACAATCCTGACTTTCCTTGGTTAATGGTTACCCAAATGCAACACTAGATTGTCCAGTAGTGCCAAAGGGAAATAGGTTCATATGTTAATTTTGCAAATGCTTGTACCTATAAAATCTAACTGTTTACTTCAGTACATTTAGAAGTATAAGAAAGTATATACTTTTAGATTTAAAGACTAGAGCTTTGCTGTTGCATTTTGGCAGATAGCTTGAAAAACAGTAAAATGGTGAATCGTCTTTAATGTAGAGTATGTTGACTATTTTGTGTGATGAAGTGTACAAGAAAAAGTAGACATAATCTCTGACAACTTGCTAATTGCAGAGCAATTGTCAACATTCTTACATCCAACCTGATAAACCACAATCAAAGAATGACTGAAGTTCTTCTGGTTCTTCACCTCCTTATATGTTAATGCATCCTGTCTTGTATGATGATTGTAGTAAACTGCCGCAAAGCGTTTCTATTACATCAAGAATACAGCTCTAGGACGTGACTATACTGTTAACTGAACAAAAATGTATCAAGGGTTTCATTCTGGAAGTCATTTGAAAGGAATAAAATCACATGGGGTTCAAACTGTATTCATGATTTCAAAATGGAAGGTCATGATATAGTTAATATCTAGATCAACACAAGTTGAACAATTCTGGCAATGCACTAACAATGCATTGCAATGGCCTTTTGTGTGCATCATGTGTGGTTTTTTGACTTGCATTGTGATTTGATAGAGTATTATCATTCAACCATCATTAACAAGTTTGAACTGAAACATTACTACAGCGTAATTTTAACATGCACTTATGTACGGTAGTGCCTTGTATTGTAAAGTAGAAATCTATGACAGATTGTGACAGAATATGACAATTAGAAATGAATAGTCAGATACCGCAACTTACTTTGCAACCTTCCCATATTTTTCAAACATCTGTGGAGAGATGAAAAGGATATAAGAATCAAGTAATAAGAGCTGATAAATGCACACAGACCTTGATGTGCAGAGTGCTAAAAAGAATTTCAGTGAGTTTTCAATGATCTAATGTGACAGTTCAAGCTTGAGGTGATGGAGGGCTGAAATTTAAAAATACTGATGAAAGAGGTTCAAGAGGAGTGATGGAAAAAGTAAGAAGTCCTCAGTTACAGCATCACAGGTGCTTGCTTGATGTTCCTTGAATTTCAAACTTGTATTTGTGAGCTTACAGCTATCCAGTAAAGGACTGATGGAAATCTCACCTAAATATAAACAAATGCAACCCAACTTTTGCCAAAGTGTTTATGCATTTGATGATATTTCTCTCTTGTAGCAGTAGCCAAATGTTCAGCTTATGTCAAAAGCTACATAGGCTCCAATGTTAATTAATATAAATCAGAAAACCAATGGAATCAATCCAGAAAATTGTCAACCACCTGCATGAGCAGGAAAGTGGGAAAGTTCCCATTGTTTAGAAAAAGGTTTTGTTGTAAAGAAAAAAAAAGCAAGCATAGAACAAGCATGAACTCAATTAAATGTGTGTCTGGCCATGTTCTTTGTAAGTGTATATATTTTCCATTTTTTAACAGTGTACTGATTGTGTCAATTAAGTATGGTTATTTCATATAGAGTACCATTCAGTGTATGGTATTGTTTTGACTATACTGACCAGTTATGCAAAAGAAGGTGAGATTACAATTCTCCCAGCTTCCTCTTCCCCCAAGCTCCTATTCTGACCCAGATTATGTTCCATGCAATGCCAATGCACAAGTTATGCCGAGGTATCAACATTCAAACGCCAACAAACACAGGTGTTAATTTATTCCTCATGTGCAAGATAACATCACCTGCTGCACAATGATTATTCATCAGACTTGAAGCATACATTCTTTCATACTGGGCAGGAAACAGTTACATTTGTCTGGGACTTAATGTGAATGATGTGGAAACATGAAACAGTGGAAAAAGATAAAGCTGCAGTTTTGACTTAGAGCTTGTTTGCAGTACAGACTGTACAGTAATTAGGTGTTGCTTCTGCACACTGGCCGGATCCGACTGCAAAACAACAAAACTCCTTGTGAATACTCAACAAGAGTCTGTACAACTTTTCAACAATTGCTATGTGCTTCGGTCAGGTCACATGCTAGGAGCACATTGAATGAACTACAATCAACTCAACAAGTTGAACATTTTCATCATCAGTCCACATGGGGGCCACCAATATTACATTCATATGGTTACCTGACTTCCAATTTGCATCCTTACTGGCTATACAACACCAGTCTCACTGCAGCTGGTCGGAGACAAGTGCACATTGCCCTGCATGACTCAACTCAGACGCAACGACTTCAAACTTACGATGAATATCAAACATTTGATATGCCCATTTTCCTTAAAATTCCTCAAAACTGTATCATGTGAATCAGGTCACAAGCAAATTTTGCTGCTCACTGTATAGACACAACTGAAACCTGACAGCCAGTCGCAAAGAGTTTTGTTGAATTGCAGTTGTGTCAGGGTAGTGCGTGCTAGCCTTAAGGTGTATGCCTCGGCTGAATAAGTCATGTATGCCGGCGGCAAGCAGTGGACATCATTCCACTAAGCTGACAAGACGAGGGCACTCATGCCACAAGTCTTCACATGTCATTGTGGTGCATGAAATGCAGTCAGTCGACACAGATTCTGGCAGTCTAAGCCTGTAGTCGCGACATTTTGCCAAATCTATCGGATATTTCACTACTCTCCCCACTGTGGTTGTGCAAAGGGGAAATGCAGTATTGAGAAAAAGGAACAAATATGGAACTGTACAGTATTTTAGCAATGAAGACAATAATAATGTATTGTAAAAGAAGGGCATTATGATAAATATGAAATTACCAATAAAATTTAACATTCAAAGTTTCAAAATCTCCATCTGCTCTATAACTTGCTCCCTCGCAAATTTGTGAAAGCCATACCAAAGCATAATAAATGTGCACCAAAATCTGGTTAGGTGAAATGTCCAGACTGATTGGGTAAATGGTCCAGGCAGGCACTGGGGCTAGTCTTTCAGCAGGTTGGGAGAAGCTAATTTCCATTTCCAGATTGTGAATTTGGGATGCATTCCCACATGCAGGACAAATTGTCTTGCTTTCATGTCCATGCACTTTTGCAGTTTTTGGTGAAATCCATGCATCAGTTTGAAGTTTAGAAATTATCCGCTCTATCTGAATGACCTTGCTCCCTTCGATTTGCTTCTCCACACATAGAGTTGTATCAAATGACTGGGTTACAGATAGTGACCTAATGTGTTGTTACACTGGAGATGGTACTGTACGATCTAAATTGGCACTGTGATTTTGTCATGTTTATATTTTTGGCATGCAGCTTTCAGCCAAAAATTCAAAATTAATCTGAAGTATGGTATTCAGCATTTTTCTCCATTCCTTGTTTTGATTGGATTTCCTGCAGACAAAAATGTCTGACAATTGTCCTTGTAGCCGATGTAGTTTAGGAAAAATGGAAGACGGGCGAAAGGGCAGTTAGGGAAATGGCTAGAATTTGAAGGTCAGAATAATGTATAATGACAAAAAGCCAATGTCTTCTCCAAAATCATGTGAAGGCTGATGGTATTCTTGTATGAATGACTTTTATTCCCAAGATCTAGCCTGCCTAAATCACTGAACCATAATTTCAGGTGTGATAAGATCTAACTTTACTAGTTACAAGGACTAGTTCAACACACAACTTTGAAAGACACACAAAATCCCTTACATAGGTCAAGTTAGGTGGTGGAGCCTCTCTAGTCCTACTACACCATAGGTATTGATTACTGTAGCCCAACTTTGCCTGAAAACGTGACTAGTAGTAGTAGCATGGTTGCACCAGTAGAATGACACACCTAAGAAATTGAACGATGATTATGAAGTTGGTAAAAATCCAGAACGCTCATTTAGATGAGGTTTTAGTACAAGCAGTATTTCACAATATAATGATATGAAAAGAATTCCTGTGCTGTCCCTTCTCATTTTAAAATCAAGCACAACGTGAATCCGAGGTTTCTGCTATTTGAAGTATGTTAATGCACCTAAATTGACACATTGAAACTTTTGTGGAGATGTAAGCAAAGTCAAATGGCAGAGTAGCAATAGCCATGAGGTATATGTATCATGACACGTTATGTCTACTCTAACTTAAGTTAGCAGGTAGCCTTGCCTAACTAAACGGTCTAGCCTAGCATAGTGCGCCTGGTATGTTGAGCCTAGCCTAGGCCTTCAGTGACACTAAATTTATTGAAGGAGATGCGTTTTAAACCATTCGTACCTTGTGGATGTCATTATTTGTAAGTGTAAATGGCAGGTTTGATACATAGACAGTACTTTTGCTGGGTGCGAGACCGCCACTCATTTCTGCACCATGAATATCAGCAAATAAATGTATTAATACATTCGACAGACGCGCTTTTCCAGTTTTCACAGCTAGCGGAGCAGTGAGTTTATCAGGTGACATCAAATCGACCATATGACCAGTAGCCTGGCAACTCTTCATGGTTACTACGTTGCAGAAGGTTTTTCTCGGCAGCAGTCGACAAAATCACAGAGAGAACATGAACGGGAAATGTGCTTGAAAAAGAGCATCGGTGAAACCAAAATTGCTAGAATTATTATAAGATTGTAACAGTTGCTTTTGAATTTCCTCAGTGAAACACCGGACCACATGTTCCAAGCCATACAAGGGGAGTGTGAAGGTTGTGTGACATGCACCTTGGAAAGAACTGGCTTTATTCTCAAATTGCAGAGTGGAACCATGAATTAAATTCCGTCGCAATTTTGTTTCTGTTATCGCTTTTGAGCTGCAGCTTTTCAAAGTTTGATGAAAATGCAAATATGATGATGTGTAGAGTGCAGAGTGTCAGTATGATTTCTTTTGTTAAACCTATATGTATAATCTACTTATTGGTCTCACATTTATTGGCCATGTGAGGCCAATATTCACTTTTAAAGAAGAAAATACATGCTTCCAAAACAAAATCCTCAGGGCATATAAAAATTCTCAATTGTCCTTCAAACAAAGCGTGAGAAAAAAAGGTTAACACATCAGAGGTTTTCATATTTTGTGGCTATACTTTGGAACCTGTTAAACAGACAGTCTCAGGATGTGTTCAAACCTATCCACCTTCAAGAAGCTCTTTAAAGACTCACTTCTTTCATTGCCATTTTACTTGTTGATCCTTTATACTTCTGTAAAGCACCATGAACAGTTTTTAGCAATGGTGCTGTATGACTCTGTCATATCCAAGTCCCTCTCTTGTCGTCATAAAATTGCATACTTAGCCAATGCTTACTCATGATGCCCATATGTGACACGAAATTGCCTGTGAAGCCATCAACATTCGATGGATTTTGAAGCTACTTTCAACATTTTTGATGATTCATACAGCCAATATTTCAAAATGTCACACATCCTTTAAAATGCATTCTTCTTCTACTAAGGGAATCATGTGATCATTATTTGGTTAGAAGCCAAGAAAACAGCAAAACAAAGAAAATGTACAATTGTAAAGGTGAATTCAAGGTGAGAACAGAGTTAAATTAGCAGCAAAATTGGAACACAGATATCAGTTGCTCACAAGGTAATTTTTGGCTAACACAGCATTTTCTAACAAGTGGGGGTCAAGAGATATTTCATTCCATAATAAGCTAAGCAAACATTTTCATTGTGAGAATTTGTTTTACCACAATACACTTTCCCTCCAGGTAGATTGCCACATGAAATGTAATGAATGCAAATTTTGCACAATTAAAATGCCAATTTGAAGCCCCAATTGAACAAGATATACGGCTTCATCAGGTTTGGTTGTCTGATGTAGCCTGCATTGCCCAGAACTTGCATAGAAGAGTTCACTCAAAATGGTGAATGAAAGCTTATAATTTATCCTAGTCATTTAATGAATGAAGACAATACAAAGTAAACATGGGATTTTTTCTTTATTTTCAACCAATTTCTTATAATGCATTTATATTATCAAATATAGATAGAAAACTCATAAATACAAAACAATAATACACTGTCACCTTCAAAGGGCACAGCGATAGAGACATGATTTATTACAATTACACACAAACATACTTTACAAAAACAAGGAATTTGTTGTATTTTTCATATTTTAATCTGGTCAGATGGTTTGGATTGAATACTTATCAAACTGATCATCACATCAAACTTTTATGGCTGACAAATGATGGAGTTAAGTCCTTGGCCCTGTTTTCCGTTATTTTGAGAAATTTATGGAACCTATCCCAGAGAACAATTCATTCTTTGAAAAGTGAATGCTACTGATGGAAGATCTGTACAAAATCTGATAAAACTAAATCATCTAGGTTTGCTTTGGCAGCATGTATCATACATGTCATCCTGAAGGTTGAATTATTTACATTTGGATAGAAGAAAATATGTCATCATCACAACAACTTGATACCAAAAATTCAGCGATATCCTGCAATATGATGTTTTCATGGTTCGATGATTCAAGTCTAGCACTTTCAAAGACGTACCAAATCACTGCATCTTGACAACCAACTTCATCCCTTTGTTCTAGCCTTTACACCGAGATTAAATCCACCAACTTCAACCTTTGCTCTTCCTACCACCAGTGCAGTTTAAGTGAACCAGATTCAATTCCAGGTGTACATTCTGTGCAAGACATTTTGTAGAATCACTGTTTGGCATACATGACCAAAGCAAAATTTGGACTAAAAACTCCAAGTTTCAACACCCTTTTTCATATGATTGCAGCATTCAATGCATCTTGACTAATTAATGTTTCACTTTGATGATTTTATCTCAAGTTTATCATTCTCCTTGAAACACTGGCTTCCTCTTCTCCCTGAAGGCAATCAGAGCTTCCATTCTATCTTTTGTGGGAATTGTCTGTGGAACATAACAGAGGTAATGGATAAAATTTCAAAGCCATATTACAAAAATGCATAGGTGATCACAACAACTATTAAATTGTTATATTATAAAGCAAAAGAGAATTTCGATATGACAGACAGAACATTGACACATATATGAGGTCTGCCCATGCTCCCTTCATAAATTGTTGCTTGATTGAAGGCAGTCATTCATCACCCCAAGCTACATTTTTGGGAAAAGGGAAAGCAAAATTCTCAATTAGTTCTGCTCTTTGATTGACAGCAAATTTGAAAGATGCAGCTTAGCTTGTATTACACAGCATACACAGGGGGCCCATTGTTTTGATTACACATGTGGAAGGACTAGACGTAAGTGGTTCGGAGAATTGAAACTGTCTGGGTCGCTGAGTCTCTGTCTTTTAAGTAAGAATTGATGTTTGCATATGCTTTTGTCAGCAGACTGTATCAAGTCAATGGCAGTACATACTGAGCCTATGTATGACAGATATTGCCTGGTGTGTGACAGATGACCAAATGTATGACAGATTCATGACTTGCAACAAAAGTTACTGGCAATCTTCTAACAGATGAAAAGAGACAAGATAAACCTTCCTGTTGTATTATATACAATTGCTTAAATGTTTTGGTTGTACAAAAATAAATGTCGACCGAAAATTCGGTACAAGCACAGTGATGGTGTAAATCCACCAAACTTGCAGATTGCTGATGCTATTAATGTAATGCATACAGATACCAAACATGAAAAAGAGCTAGTACTTTATTAAAAATAGCATTCACAATGTAGTTGGAGTTTGAGGCCTAGTAACCTTTAAACTCCACTGAAAACAATCAGCTGAAACAAACATATATTGAACGGTAACTGATTCCAAACTTCACCTCTTGAAATTTGTGCTATATACAAGGTTTCTCTTTTTCAACCCACAATGACCCGTCATGACCTATGATCTACAACAAAAACAATAGCTTCCTTACACTCAGTGTAGTTCACCTACATACTAATTAAGAATACAGTCAAAGGTTTTCTTTCTGAGACATTGTGCTTATAACACTGAGGTAATATGAACTTTGTTGACCTCAAAAGACAACTGAGTTCCACCACAACCAATAACACTGTTGTGGTTCATATGACAAGCCGACAAATCATATATGAAATCAGTCTAAATTCCCTTTCTTGAGATGAGATATTGTGAATACATGCAAGGCATCAAATAAGAAAGTGCCTATAATAGCAAAGGTTACAATTATCATCAAAATCATAAAGGAACCCTGATTCAGAACTTCACAAACTTGTTACTTCAAAATGAGCCAATGAGCCTTACCCAAGTGTTGTCACTGATCCCCCAAAGTAGAGGAAAATGATCATACTGAATGTTGCTGAAGATATCTGTCTATCTATCTGTCTATGCAAGTGGATGGTAACTGCGAGGATTCAAAACATTAGTCACCAGTCACACTAGGAACCACTGCTACACTTGTGATGTTACTGTTAATATACTTTATTTCAGACTGGGCTTAGAAATGGAAAATAAAGACAAGGTGCTAAGTTTTTGTTACAGATTTGTGAGTTACAATACACTTCTTTCTACTTACAGTGTCATAACACACAAAATTCCTACCTGTGCATAATATGCTCCCTCAAAAGCTAGTCCTGAACCTAGATCCACCTGAGGAGACACAAGAGAACAAAAAGCGTCTGCTGTGAAATATGCTGAAAACTCTTAGTTCTTAAATACTGTATGCATTCATGAAGGTAAAGAACTATCCACTGGTAGATTCTACATTCTAGTATGTTTACCAGTTTTCAAATTTCCTGCTTTTGCTTTTACTTAGACAATACTTGTTTGATCAGTATTAATTTGTCCAGCAGACAAACTTGTTAGTCACAAAGATACAGTGAATATCCAACTGTGGTCAGCCTCAAAAAAAAAGAGTTTTAAACTCACTCCAACCAATGCCAGATTTGCAATCCTGATATATGCTGGAAAATTATTTTTTAAGTTCACACAAGATATAATAATTTACCATTTCTTTTGCCACATGAATTAACTGATGGAGTGCTTCACACAACAGCAACATAAATTGGATACATAATGGCTGACTAGAACATACATTATACAGAAACCACGATACAGAATAAACAAATGGGCACCTACTGTACTCTTCATCTTTTACTACGTATGGACATCATGTGAGTCTTACAGTTTATGAACATAAAAACATACCCATAAATCTAATCAGACAAACCACAACCACCTTTTAAGGAGTTTATGTACTGAATGTTGTCAGCAACTTGTTTTATATATTCCAGAAGGGATATTCTTGAAGGGCATCTAACTACTCACCTCTGAGCCTTTATTGATAGCCAGTTTAGCCATTCTGACACCAATTGGTCCCTGTTCAGAGAGGCAAAGAGTAATTCACAGTTATTTTCATATACAAATGAAAGGTGAAATCAAACTCATTGTAATTAACTGAAACAGATGGACAAAATTTTAATTTCTCCAATAGCCTTACGTTGCACACGTCACAACAGCAGTATTACAAGCAAGAAGTTTATAAGTAACCATGTAGGATGGTGGTTTGGTTTAACTGTAAGAACAGTTTATTTGTACCTCCTTTAAAGTTTGTTACAGTATTAAAATACTATTCTGTTTCATTCTGTTTTGTTCATTTGCAATGATGTAACTTCTAGTCAGTCCAGGCTTAGTCACCAAATGGTGTCCTTAATGCAATAAATTATTTCGGAGCACACCATCATGCCTTTCTTTTTCTGATGTTTTCCTCGTGACAAAGTTATTCTTAACAGAGTGAGACCTGCTCAGACCAGGCCTTGAATTTTTAGGCTAGCAAGTGCCATCCCACATCACCCTTCACCTCATATCTCTGTGAGAAGTGTGATTTTTTGCACACCTAGATAAAGAATGGAAACTCAGATAAATGTATTATAGTTTAGTGAAACACCACACTCCTTAATTTCCTGAGGATTGTGGTGTTTTATCACCTTTCACACCACGCTCGAGACCACTCGTGCACAACTATGCCGTGGATTCTATGTTAACTATGTCATTCTTTACTAAAGGTTCTTAAGAAGCTACAGAGGTTTCCTGCACTTTCTAACAGGAGCATTTTTATCATTGGGCTCAAGAAGTATGTTCCAAGAAGAAAGGGGACTTTATCCCTGCATTGCACTTTGAGGTTTTCAATATTAAAATGACAAACAACATACAAATGCAAAAGTTCATTTCATACTATGTCTAGCCTTCACAGACTTCTTGTTTTACATACACTGAATGTGTTTCACACTGACAATGCTTCTCACTGTAAACTACATAGTGTGATAGCTCAGAGTTAAGTTGTTCAGTTGCCACTGACAGCATGTTACATGATTCCTATGCATCAGTCAATGATAAATCATGTTCTAAAATACTAAAATACATAAAACATATGTTGTTTCTCACATTTGGGATGATTTCTCTGGCAAGTTCTAATGATCTCTGAAAGGCTGCATCTTTAGTTTCATTCTGAGGGACAGAGTAATTGACGAGACCGATCCTGGCAGCTTCTTTCCCGAGGACAAATCGACCTGTGAAGATCAGTTCTTTGGCTTTGGCTACCCCAACGATACGTGCCATTCTTTGAGTGCCACCTATTCAATACATCATAAAGAAAACGACTGCTAAGAGAGCTGATTTGAAATTATGCATGAAGTTTGCCTTGACTGAGGCACAGCAAATGCAACTTTGCTCTTTTGCTAAGTCCTAACAAGTTTGAAATTACAGCCAAATCACATATCTACATGAAAAGACAATGATAAAATCCATGAGAGTGTGTGTTGAGGGTAACATTCTCCTCTGTGATGCACTATGTAATCAAAGTGACCATTTCACTTTTCAAAAGCAAAGTTTCAAGTTGCATATGCTATACTAAAATTATGCCAGTTTGTGAGATAAAGACTGACAAATTCTGATTGTACACAAGCTGTCAATACCAAAGATATATCACTTTTTGTTTCAATAAATCATCTCACGCATAACCAAATGCAGAAATCACACTTTAATCACACTGTACCTCCTCCAGGGATGATCCCTAGACGGCATTCTGTTAATCCCATCTTGACATCATCAGCTACAAAACAATAGAAATAGAAACGAAACAATAAGAAATAGAACAGAAATAGAAATGAGACAATAGAATGTTAATATTGAAAATGTTCATACAATTTGCACTTGGTATCAGATTTAGGTAAAAGTCTCCATGAGACACATCCTTGAAGTAAAATATCAGAAGTATTTACACCTGTTTTTCACTTAATTTTAGTCTACCCTTAGACCAAATTTAGTTGTCCCAAGTAATTTATCTGCAGTGCCTTTCAGTTTGCACACAGATTAACTTCGAGGATCGAATGGCATTATATTTATATGTAAAATGAAGCTATTTTCAAAAGCAGCATGAAAGAAAAACCAATGTAGGAAATCATACATATGAAAATTAACCAGTCTCAAAACAAAGAGAAAATTACAAACTTTAAAATAATGTGACCTAGTGATCTCTTTGTCTTCTCTTTGAGCTGGAGATGTCATGCACTAACACAACAAGATTTTTCATCCAGTACAACTAATCGGAAGATACCAAAAAATTAGCCAATGAATAATAATATAAACAAAGTACTAACACGAACATGAGATTTCATTCCACCAATATGACACATGTATATGGCTCAAGAAATCATGCTTGCAAACTTGTTTACAAATGAGTTCACATGAGCTCATATCAAAGTACTGCTCAAAGCAGTCCTGGCCAATATGCGTTATGCAGTTTGAGGAAATACATGCGACTCGTGGTGATGATTTAGTACTTACAGACATTTTTGTCTTAGAGCATGCTATAAACCTTTGAGTAAAATGCAGCAGGCCAACAATTTAATCAATGAATGTGATAAGGAGAAAAGGAAAAGCAGTCCAGCCTGAGGTTATTACTTTCAAATATACTACATAAAGTTAAATAAAACTCACCAGATACCCTGAAATCACATGCCAGGGCCAGTTCCATGCCTCCGCCTGCTGCTACTCCATCAAGAGCTGCAATCACTGGCATTGCAAGCTCATGAAAGTCATTGATCATACGTCGCCCCTTTGCAACAAAAGGTGCAACTTCTTTCTCCGGCATTGTGATCCTTTCTTTCAAATCAGCTCCTGGATAAAACCAGGAAAGCCAAAGAACGTAGTATTCCTTGCTAATATTCATGATGAACAGATAGGATATTCTACATCCCAAACACCAAATTTGATCTTCAAACAGTTGACACACCAATTTTACTTCTCGAATAGAAAGTATGAATAGAGTTAAAAAGGTTTTCAAGCTATAATCTTTTCTGACCTCAAGTGACCTTTGACCTCCATAAACAAATTTGTTAGTGCTCAACATGATTCTTATGAGTATGACGCTAAAAGGGTGGTTAAGTCACATGATCCACCTATTTTCTTACCGGCAGAAAAAATTCCTGGAGCGAGGCTTCGTAGAATCACTACACGGACATCCTTGTCATACTTCACAGCTTCAAGTGCATCTTCGATCTACATTTTAAAAGTAAAACACATTCATGTATACATGATTATTGCAGGGAGAAGTTACACTGCAATGAGCAACTAAACAATTTAATGAAAATGTGTGAACTCACGTAAGAATAATGAATAACACACAACTGTGCTAATTTTTGAAATGGACATGCATGCATTCAGGGCGCAAATGTGGGGCAAGGCATTGGTCAAAGTGCATGACTCCATTCACCCACTGATGATGCAGTTAATAGGTCAATTGTTGGTACAGTGTCTCCATATCTACAGCACATCTGTATGCATTAACTCATTCATCAGCTGCTCATTCATCAACTGTGCAAAATAGTTGCTACTGCTATATGCACCATGGTGTTTTCATACAGTGTCACTTTCACTATGCCAACCAGAGATGAGAGATGAATTGTGATGTCTGATTTTTACAATTTTTGTTTATAAATATGACCTCTGCCCTATTGATCAGTAAATAATTCACTCACCAGTTGAAATGATTCCATTACATACCTTTTGACCCATTTGTCTACTAAAAGCATTCATTGCTTTCGGTCTGTTCATGCCAATAACAACAATCCCTACAAATAGAAGAGAGGAATGGGAAGATTAGAATTAAAATGAGGTCATACAAACAACATAAAGCATGGTTAGATTTCAGTTTCTGGTGCAATGATTTTTTTTCCCAGTTCGCCTGGCCTTTCCCTCCCACAACACATCCACAGTATGCACACACACAAATGCACATGTATTAAATTTATACTTAATACATCTCCCTCATTTCACTTGCCTGAGCCAGAAAGATAGCTGCTTCATGTGATTTAGAAAAACAAACAATGTGTGTGTGTGTGTGTTAATCATACCCTTGTCGTCGCCGTCCATATACTGCAACTGCAAAATATCATCACCCTCGGTTGAAATCATCCGAATCTGGGATCTAGGGCTTTTCGCGAAACTAGACCAAACGTTAAGCCCACGTCTTGAATGAAATGAAGCGAGCTGGCGAAACTTTGCAGGGAACGAAGCCATTGCTTTTAAGTATTCAACTGATTATCAGAACACTACTTCCAAAATAATTCCTTTAGAACTAGGCAGGCTTAAAACTGTATTCGTTCTCTTTCTATGTTCGTCAGAGAGACAGTCAAAATCTCTACGTGATGTGAATTTCTGGCACTAAATAACACAGGTTACAGTAGCATCGTGTCACCAGGTCAACGATACCCTGTCACTGGGGTCCGGTTTCATCGATCCAGGCTCATGACAGGTTCACGGTGGCAAAAATAGTGTCCGTGATATGGCCACTGCTGGTAACTTTTTCCCTGGTGAAAATCCATTCTAAAGCGTGGGAAGATACCGATCGACTAACACTAAAACCTACATCATGTGTGTGTGTGGTGTTTCAGTCGTAACCACCACAAACTTGATGTGCTGAAACTTTGCGTCTGGGAGACAGTGTATAGGCAAGGTAACTGCGTCAGGCATGGGCATCGATTTGCTACGGTATTGAAAACTTGAAGAGGAGGGGGGGGCTGACTTAAAAAATGTTGACGTAAACCATGGCGTTAGTCGGTGGAATGAAAAACAATGTGAGTAGAGTGCTGGCACTACTAAGTGGAGCGCCACCTTTGGCGTGGAGCGTAAAACAAAATTCTGGGTTTTGCAACCCTATCCCTAGGTGGCCGGAAACGGCACTTCCCGTATGTTCTATCCTGCATCTATCCAGCCTTTAAATAGGGATCTTATGTCTGCAATTTCTCAATCACGAGGAAATTCCATCTATGGAAAAATACATCAGATGGCTGGAGATAATGCGTCATATAAAAAGTCATATATGCATCCACTTATTTTTTGAGAACTTGGCAAATTGTTGCAGCTGAACACTGATACTCTCTCCCACTTAGAGGGGTAGTGGAAAACCTTTCTCAATTTCCCAAAAGCACGATTGAAAATCGTTACGTTTCGCGATTGTCTTTAAAAAGCAAGCGTGTGAAGCCTGCGAGCAAATCTATGTGGTGTCCGGGGTTCGCCTTAGGGCCCCGGCTGGGGCCACTGCAGCTGTGGAACATCTTATAGGGGTACTGGGGCGAAGTTTTGTGGTTCCGTGCATACCAAAATGGTGAAAGAGGTGCGGCTGCATAGGTACAATGAGACTAACCCTAACGTTGGTCCTCCGTTTGCATTCGTCACAAGAATGGAAAATATTGTGTAGGCCTATATTGGTAATATCCATATGCTCGTAGCTCCCTCCCCTATTTTCTGATAAGCTTATAACTGAATCTAAGTTTTAATTTTCAAAAGAATGCAGTAGGCCTGAGACGTACTCCTTGCTTTCATTCTTCTGGTGTAAGTAGACACTAAGCAAAGGATTGAAATGGTGGGAATAATAGGCTAGCTCCATTAAGGTTGTATAAGTTCTTTACACAGGCTTGCGTAGCATACCGAAAAAAAAAATGATAAAAAATACCTCTCAACTTGCAGGAAATGGCACTTTTCAGTTTCTATGGCCTTGTAATTTCTGCTAAATTTTGTTTAATTCTTAGCACATAAGTCAGCAAATTTACCCTTCCACTAAGAATAATGTATAGTGCTATTTTTTTAGGTTACAAAATGTGGGGGGTGGGGCAAATGTGTTAGTGTCCTGTCCTCTCAAAAAGTGGAGGGGACTTGTCCCCCACCCTACCCCAGAGACGATTACCAATCAATTTGTTAGTATTTTTTCTCCTTATTGTTGCTATTTGTTGTTGCAATTGTTGTTTTTCTTCCCTTTTTTTCTTTATCGTGACCGTGTGGTGATCATAATCATGAACAGCGAGTTGAACTTAAATAAAACCGTGTCAAGTAAGCTTGTAGATTTTCACGAAAATATCGACGTATATTCAGCACATTCGACATATTCTTTTCATGATAATTTTGTTGGTTTATCATTCTCCTTCGATGAAGGTCAAGGATATTTTTCCTGCAATTGATCATATATAAAGACCTAAATCAGTTAGTGATCCAATGACATGGTCGGATACAGTATTCGTCGTAGAACATGAATACCAGTTGATTGTATCAATATATTAAGACAGGTAAGAAGATATTTAACCGATTAATACTAATCTTGTAAGAACATCATGTAAATTATTGGAAACAAGGCAGAATAAGTGCAACCTTTGTATCTTAATTACCAATCTGAGCATGCAATATTCTCATGAGAGGTGATTGACTGTGCCATGCTTGATTTTGATGGTGATATATCAATGAAAAAACACCCATTCTAAGGAGATTTTTACTCTAAAAACAATTCACAAACAATTTTAAAACAATGCACACTCACTTTGCTGATTGCCCAATTAAATGGCACAGTGTACGCCAAATGTTATCATACGTAATCATATCGGGACTTCCCAAAATAAGCATTATAATGCCACCTGCAATAATGTGCAGTCTAGCTACACTTCTCATATCTCCGTCGTTATGTTAACTTCTTACATACTTAAATCAACGTATAGTCCAATTTAGGTATTGACATAAAAAGCTACAGAAAAGCTACTCGGTGATCAAGGTATGTGAAGGTGAGATTCCTTCCTAGTCATTATTCAGTCGGGAGTTTTGTTACTTCCCAGGTTCCTAAAGAGAGTTATAGATGGTATCAATGATGGGTAAGGATCAGCGTGATGTTCTGTAATTCCTGCTTTTTCAAAAGTGCACGAAAGGGCTGGCTATATATTTCTTGCAGTTGTAAAAAAAAAAAAAGCTAAAAAAACTTTCACGTTTTGACCTATTTGTCCAAATAATTTCAGAAATGGTTTGCATATAGGAATCGGAATCAATGCTTATTTAAGCAATTCCAACACACATTATTATCCAAACCTGAGTATATTTACAGCTATCGATGAAGGGTATGACACAGTGGCATATAGCTACTTAGGAAGAAGGGGACAAGTTGCCGCTTTGGAAAAAAAAATAGGGGGAAATTTGGCGAAATAAGATTTCCTTTTAATTTGTCAAAAACTTTTTAGGATTAGAAATTTTATTCTTTTTAAAATTAAAAATTTACATGCATAAGTTATATTTAAACAACATCTTTCCCCAGATTTTGCGTGTCACTGAAAGTCATGCATGAAGCGAGCCCATAAAACATATCTAGAGAACCCTCTCCATACAGGAACCGTAACCTCTCCGTCTATATAGCTAGGAATATAGGAACCCTAACAGAATGGAGGTAACCTAGCAGTAAACTAGAGATCGAAAGAGCTAAAAACGATTAAAGGGGAAATATTCTAGGTCAAAGCGATTCAAATTATTACCATCTTTCCTAAGGTTAATGTTTTCTCATTGATTGAGAAATTTCAGGTGATGAGTTCCCTACTTCGAGACTCAGCGGTTACATGCAGTTTGAGAGTTAAAACACCCAAGAAGTGCCGTAGTCCTGCAGGCAATTTTGGGTGGAGTTGGGTAGAGCTGTAAAGTCACCATTTTCGGCACGCTTAACCAATTTGAAAGTTCCGCTTAGACTTAGTAAGAGTGTGCAAACAATAAGAGTTTTTATTTGTATAAAGACCCGAGATTTTTTAAAGGGCATGCAACCCCGAACGTGCAAATGGGATTTAAAGGCTGTATTGCATCACCCTCAGCTATATTTTTACCTCCATGAAAGGAAAATTCTCAACTGGTTCTAAGTTACAGTGCTCTTAGATTGACAGCAAATTCGAAAGATGCAGAGCAGCTCGTATTACACAGCGTACACAGGGATCCATTGTTTTGATTACACATGTGGAGGAATGTAAGACAGGCTGAGGGAGGGACTAGAGGTAGGTAGTTGGAAGAATTGAAACTGTCTGGGGTGATGCATTACAGCCTTTAATAGGTGGAATTATTCTAGATTAGCACTCCAATTAATTAACATTTTACATAGACTGATGTTTTTCTCATTAACTGAGAAATTTTGAAATGATGAGATCCTTTTTTTCAAGGCATCTTTTTTTTCATCATGCATCTTAGAACATGGAATGGGGGGGGGGGGTAGGCTAAAGCCAAAAAAAATTCTGTCACTGGGTTCTCGTTAACAGATTGAGGTGCTCCCCTTAGCTAGTCCTGCCCGCCCAGAGTACGCAAAAGCTGCGCCACCAAGCCAGACCCCCACCCCCTGTTAAGAACCCTAGACAGGTTTCTGATATGTCCTATCAAGTCCTCAGTGATAACAATCAACGTCCCCTCCAGGCATCACTAGAATCTGGCCCCCTTCTAGCCTGCTGGTGAGCAATTGTTTTCCAGACATTGGCCAGCAGTGAACGGGAAAATAGTATAAATTACGTGGAAAAGAAGGGGCACTGTCTCAAGCTAGACACAGTTGCTTAGTCATATCAGAGTTTTTACTTCCACACGACCCATCGGCACGTTATTGCCTCTTGAAAGAACACCATTGCATGTGAGCTCCAATAAATTGCCTATTGAGCAAATCTGTAAAATAAGTGCAAAGTTGATGCATTACGGCATCCGTTACAATGTTGCAGCTTCTTGCATCATTTTGCAACCAGATGACTAGTTGCGCGATAAACGTGTGTTACGTTGCGTGTCTTCGTTGCTGTTATCACCTGTACTGTATATCGATATAGCAGGCAATATACATTTTATTGCTTATTAGCGCAATAATTGCCGTGTGAATACGACCCAAATCAGGTCGAAATCCGGAAAAGTAACGGTTTTCATACAAACTGTTGTAGCTTTACGATTAAAATGCCTGAAGGAGATAACCCATTGTTAAATTTGTTTGTTTCCATTGGTCTCAGTGAACAGAAAGCAAAAGAAACCCTGAAAAATGAAGCTTTGTCAAAGGAACTACAGGGGCTTATATCCGAGGTAAGCGAACAAGTACTGTGCTGAATAACACGTATGGTGGTATAGGGACTACATCATTGATCATACTCATAGTAATTAACATACACTTTGTAACTTGTATACCTCGTACTAATTTCTTGACAGAAATGTTGTCCTTGATCCAGCAGGAATTATGCTAGTTTTATGCTAGGACCTAGTGTTTATTATCTGGTCCATTGATTTTTGTTATTTCTTATATTCATATATGCTAAGTTCATGCATTAAATCTGCTTGGTAAAGAATTTAAGCACATGATTCTCTCAAGGCGCTTTTCCTATAAACGGTTTTAAATGAGTACATTTGTTTTCCTTGCATACATTGTTGATTTTGTTGGGATCTATTGTATAAGGGGCTATTATCGTTATTATCATATGCTGAGAGTAAAGACTCTTGTGTTACATGCATGTGCAATGGCCGTGGGTAATCATCGTTTGGAATGTATTGATTTCTGCATCATGTGAGCTCAAAGTTACTACTGTGTAGCTGCTCATGTAGAGTCATAGTGCAACAGAGTGCCCACTTATATTTCAAGTCTTTTTTCCCCAACAGTTTAACCAATTGATATACATTTAAGACATGTAAAATCTGTCTCTCAGTTTATGTGAGTCCGATATATTGCCAGCTATAAAGAACAGATTTACTGAACGATTTTGTGTTTCTTTCAAACAGGCTCAGAAATTGAAAGAAGGCACCTTAGACAAGTCTGTTGGAACATTGCTTTATCATGTTGCTACCAGACTCAAGAACAAGAAAAGACAAAGCTTTCTCCTTGCTTATCTTGTAAAAGAGAAAATTGTCAGTGAGCCTCAGTTGACAGGTAAGTTACAAGCACTGTACTGAAAGTGTTCTAGCCATATCACTCAAATGTCGCTTGTTTTACAAATGATTGATGACTTCGCAACGAAAATATCTATAGAAAGATAGTTGCAAAACGTTCTCTTCCACACAAATCAGCCAACAAAAAAAATGAAACAAAGACTACTCTCCGGTTCTCATGTTGTAACCATTTGAATAAACCAATTGCTATAGCATTGTAGTAATTCACTATGTATTTTTCTCATATTGTGTTATTTCCAGCTGCTCTTGACTTCTTCAAGTCCAACCCTGTTGATCCTATAGATGTGGCTGCATTTGAAGGTGCATGTGGTGTCGGTGTGACAGTCAGCCCGGAGGACATAGAAGATGCGGTAAGACAGAGCTTTGCCATCACTCTTCTTAGAGAATTTTAGTAGGATCTTAATGCGTAAAGTACTGTATGAAAGGAAAAGTGTTTTCCAATTTATTTTTTCTAGGACATCTTGTATCCTCCATAAAGTTATTCTGCTTGCCAATATTGACAGGAATTTGAGGAAAAAAATATAGGTGAAGGGAAATGACTTGGTTATTTAATGAATTGTGAAATTTTGACCCAGGTTCCATGTTACATATGATGATTGAGTGATAAGGTACCTGGGGCAAACCCTACTTTTGTAGGGTTATTTGTCAGTTACGTTTAACAGGTGATGCAGTGGATTTCTATTATCTTTCGTCAGGTTGAAAGTGTAATAGAGAAGCACAAAGATGGATTGTTAGAGAAGAGGTACCATTACAACATGGGTGTCATAATGGGTAAGTAAGATACAGATGATGCCTTTTGAGGCCGCCATGATTATTTTAGAAAGTTTCATGTCCTTTTTGATAAGTAACATCAGTAAAGTTCAACTCTGCTGACCACTTGGTGGAAGATTCACACCATGAAATTCAAACCTTTGGAACAGTGATTTAGCAGTGCTAAGCAAGCATTCAAGTTTGGAGAATGCCATGTGGCCTATGTATTACCAAGTTAATAATTTTAGATGAAATTAAGCATCTTCTTTTACAAGGTCAATTCAAATGGGAAAACCTTAGATTGGATGAGACCTCCATTTTCATGTGACCTGATCGGGGATCAAACACTGGACCTTCCCGTTTCTAAGCTTCATTGCCTCAAATTTCACCACCTTTATCCACTTGCCCACAGCATTTCTTAATGTGTTGATGCTGAAGTCAGCATATTTGATACTCTGCATTAATGATATGAAAAATTAACTATTGTTATCATTGTGTTGTGGAACCTGAGGTCACATGTCTACCATGAATGATGCATAAATTGATTAAATGATGGTCTTATTCTAGCTGCAATAATTTTGTGGGTCCCTGCAAAAATAAATTTGCTTGTGGGTCCCTGCCGTACAAAATTAGAGTCTTAATATATCTTCCAAACTTGTGGTATGAGTAAGTACAACAAATACATAATTATTAGTTCAGTGTTGTAATATGTGCTAATATTATTACATGATGGGTGACTTAGGAGAATTCTGATACAGTGCTTTAATAGTTGATCTGCAAAGGTCTCCCACATCATTCGACATTTTAGATGTGATATCTTCTTAGACTGATGTAAATTTTACGAATGAAACAGTCTATGTTGATGCAGATTCAGGTAGCAAATACTGCCATGGAAATATGTATTGTCTTAACTAATACAGCAGATATGTTCCCTCAGAAATTTAGAGAGGAATTCTTCAGATCCTATGTTATACATGTATCTTTGCAATTTTTGCAACAGCCGCAATATAGTGGTCCTAACAATACTACAGTATATTCCAGAGTCTTTCAGTGTCTCTGTGTATGCTTCATATTTCCTTACTATCTAAAGTGAAATTTTGTTGTTTTGAATCTTGAAGGAGAAGTACGCAAGCTGCTGAAGTGGGCAGACGGTAAAGCTGTCAAGAACGAAGTCGACATGCAGGTCCTAGATCTCCTGGGACCAAAGACAGCAGCAGATATGGAAAAACCAGCCAAGAAAGCAAAGGTACGAATGATAAGACCGTTTGTTGTATGGGAATGTGTGTCACAGACTTCTGTCAAACAAACAACTTTGGCGAGCATCGATCAGTAAATGTTTGCATTTTGATGCAACGTGTAACTTTCAAGAAACTACAAACTGAAACTTCATCCTGGAAGATATCTCATGATTTGTCAAAATTTGAAATTTCGTTTCCAATCGAGGATTTGTCACCATCTTAGATTTGGTAGTGATCCATCTCTCAGCAGTTGTTATTCATTAGAGTGAAAATCTATTGGCATTGTTTCCTGTCCCATTCCTGCTATAAATTTAATTTTAAGTTACAAGACTCTGTAATTGTATCCAGGAGCCCAAACAAGGGAAAGGAAAATCAAAAGAAGAGAAGAGACAGACGGAGGTCGAGAAGGATTCAGTCTCACCGGAAGAAAAGAGTTACGAGAACATGAGCCAACTGATGGGAGAGGCTTTAAAATTCCATAAAACAGGTACCCTCCCACCATAATCAAAGTAAATAATGGAGAAGATGGTACCTCTTTGTAAAAATTACATCATCAAATCTTAATTGGATATAACATTGACTGAAAGAAATAAATGTTGAAAATTGAGTCAAAGAAATTTGTCTAACTTTCTGTGGACCTTCACTTCTTGTTTGGTTTAATGTGATGTCAACAATTTTTTTTACACCAAATTGAGGAGGTGATGGTAGTTTTCAAACAAAAATGTGTATTCTTGAATGTAACTTCATAACAACAGTTTTTTGCAATAATGGAATGGCTTGCTTTGAAGCATTAGATTACACTCTTTAATGTGAGACTCCTGTTCAAATCCACAGGAGAGAACTATACTACAGAAGGTTATGTTGTGACAGCAAAGACCATGGAACTTATGAAGGAACATCTTAAGTTTACTGGTGGTCAGGTAAGGGTCCTCACCTCATGTATGTTATTAATTTTATTTAGATGTTTAATTGAATATAACTAGCCTCTCACTTGGAAATCCAGAGGGTTATATCTATAAAATGATTATTCAATTACTCTATCTGGTGAATACTATATTGCTGACTATTTGTCTGCCATTCTACACCGAAATCATGTTTCAGCACTGTCTCACTTTTTCAGTGCAAGTTTTAATTATTTTCAGCACCGCCTGCTTCATTTGGCTACACACTTGTTACATGGCGGATTTGTCCTAATGTTTCATTTCTCTGTGGAATTATGTATTTGATGTAGTCCCATCTCCCTTGCAGTCTGCATTGTTATACAAATGAAATTCTTGTAAGTCCCTCCTTGACTCATCCCCTTGTCACTTTCCTACCTGTTCCTTTCCCCCATTCCCCATGCGAGAATGTGCTAGTTTGAGTAAATGATGTCTTAAATACAATTACACACTAGAAGTCACAGTGTATTACCATACGTTCATCCAAAAGGAGATGGCACAATACTTCTTCCTGCATATCTTCTATGTAGCTGTGAAAGAGCTGTGTGACAGACACTTATAATACTCTCTGACAATTTGATGATATTGAACATACCCAGAATATAGTAGATGTTCAAATTTCATAAACATTTAAATAATCCAAACAATGTTTTCATTGTCAAAGGTCAGAACAAGATTCCCTCCAGAGCCAAATGGCATTCTTCATATCGGACATGCCAAAGCCATTAATTTCAACTTTGGTTATGCAAAGGTTTGTTTTTTTTTTCGTGTTGTTTTGCAAAGGTTTTCCATGTGTGCATCAATTGTTATTTTTGTGGCTTTATGAATGGTTATAGATTACATGTAAGTAAAAAGTCATGGAGTTGTATGGTTAGACTTCTACACAATGCTTGGCTTACAGATCAGCCGATTACTTTTAGCCATAGTTCACAGGTAACTAAATCAAATATTACAGCCATGTTTATCAATAGCATATGCTCCCTGAGATATACAGTCATGTATGAAAAGAATAGGGAAAACCAAAGAAAGTTCTTGTATCAATAGAGAGTATGAATTTATTTCATATTCCATGGTCGATAAATTTATTTCATATTCCATGGTTGATAATTAAAGTAAACAGTTACTTAAAAACTTTCCTACTGGAAACGATAGCATGGTGATTATGACATAAATTCTCTTCAAGAACTATCACAGTTAGTGCTTTACTCTGTCATCCAAACAAACTGATTTGTAAATGTTAATGGAGGCTTCAGTTGAAAGCGTATTTTGGACACTTTGGATCTTTCTAGCTATTTGATTGTCACGTTTGTCTTCCTGTTGTACCAGCTGCAATTGTCACTGTCATGACATCTTCAGCTCTAAGCATAGGCATATTATGATGTTTATGTTTCTTCCACATCTCCAGGCTCACAACGGTATATGCTTTCTGAGATATGATGACACCAATCCTGAGAAGGAAGAGGAGAAATTCTTCCACGGGATCAGCGACATGGTTCATTGGCTCGGATACACTCCTTACAAAGTCACTTATTCCTCTGATTATTTTCAGGAGCTCTACGATTATGCGGTGGAACTTATCAAGAAGTATGTACCTTTAAAACAGATTTTCTAAGTTTTCTTTCTAGTATTGCACATACATTGCTTAATAGCTATATTTTGTAGATGTTTATCAATTACTCCTACAGTGAAGGGCATAGTTTAAAGTTACATCAGGGATATGCAAATAATAAAGATAGTCTTCAGTTCACAGGTGATGCTTTTGCATTTATATGCATACCATGGAGCTAAACATGGGCACCATTTCCCCCTGCTTCCATTTGTCTTGATTGATGGTTTAGGTCAAGAATTTCCATGGAGCTTAAATCTTGCATAGGCTGGTAATGGTGTTTACCAAATACATATTCCACTATAGTATATGAGTTCATTCAAAAGACAGGCCTGGCAAAAGTCTTTTGTACCTTTTGTTGTGACAGGGATTCCTCATGATTTCTCCAGTTGGTCTTGAGGAAACATATCAAGTCCTCAACTATATTGATTGTATGCTGTTTCCACCTCATTCTTGTTTTAAAGGTGTCTCAATAATTTCTTCCTTTTTGATCAGAAATCTTGCCTATGTGTGCCACATGAAAGCAGATGAGATTAAAGGCTTCAACCCTCCAGACTCACCCTGGCGAAACCGTCCTGTCGAGGAATCTCTGAGGTTGTTTGAGGTTAGTACTTGGATAGTGAAGATGCTCTATGCCAGCTGCTTCTGATAGTTCTTCATGTTATTGAAATGCACCATTTGTGCTTCATCATCATCATCACCACCACCACCACCACCATCATCATCATCATCATCACCACCACCATCGTCGTCATCATCATCATCACCACCACCATTGTCGTCATCATCATCATCACCACCACCATCGTCGTCATCATCATCATCATCATCATCATCATCATCATCATCATCATCATCATCATCATCATCATCATCATCATATTTTACCATCATGGGACCACCCATTTATGAATAGAATGGGAGTCCCTATTTGTTACAATTTAATACTGTTTGGTTCAGTTCTCAGCTTGAGATGTTATTGTATGTTAATGTAACCACACACACCTAGCAGTTCAGCCCATGAAGCATCATATGAGGGACTATAAAGAAAGAAGTGAAATGAAGCATTGTCGTATGCGTTTTGTTACCTTCTCAGGACATGAAAAAGGGAAAGTTTGACTGAAGGGGAGGCCACTCTGAGGATGAAGACGATGTTGGAAGAGGGAAAGAAAGACCCAGTGGCATATCGTATCAAGTTTACGGCACACCCAAAGTCAGGAGATAAATGGTACTGTATTAATCTAAAAAACTTTCTTTGGTATTTTGCGTTTCTGACTTATTTTGCTTGTAGCTATCAAATTTTAATGCAGACAAGACATCACGCCAGTTTAGCTTGTCATTTAAGGTTCGGTTCTTTGATGGGTATTTCTGACTCAAAGATACTTCAGACTGCTATGTGGTAGGCTAATCCATACTGTGATGCACTTAACTTCATGTACCTTGACTGCACTGGGATAAGACAGTGAATGCAGGGTGAGCCACTTTGCTTTAAAAGCAAGTTTTATGTCTTTAGATTGAACTTCCTTAGCAGTATCTAAATGTTGATTGGTTGATATGGAACATACAACATCGGTTTTAACATGGTTGTGCTAGCATGTTGAAAATTCTTCAGAAGATCCACCAAAGAAGGTCAGTGGGAACTTGATCTGACTCACCTATTTTGGAGGTTATCAATGCACCAGTGAATTGTGATGAAGAACAAACATCACCAAAATTGTAATAAAATGAAATAATCTGGTGAAGTGCATATAATAAACTTGTCATAAGCTATCATGCATGAGGATGTACTTTTAAGAAGAAGGAAAGTGATCATCACTAAAACAACCAGTCTTATTTTTCCTTCACAGGTGTATTTATCCAACCTATGATTACACCCACTGTTTGTGTGACTCATTGGAACACATAACTCATTCTCTCTGTACCAAAGAGTTTCAGTCAAGGTGAGCAAACGTCTACAGAGTAAAAGATTGGGGGGGATGGCAGTGGGGGGGAAGTGGTTCAGCAGTGGTGTCATATTATCTTCCATGAAGAGGAAAAAATATATTGCAGTGTTTGTGAGAGACATTCTTTGGGAAAGAGTTCAGAAATTCAGGTGAGTATATCTCATTTTTTGTCTTCTTTTGATCTCTTCCTCATTAACATCTCTCCTACCGTTACTCCTGTCTCTTTGTATTTGTCCTGTTGTGTGGCACTTGATATAGATGCAGTGTAATGCAAATTCCCACAAATACTCCATCTTTTAATTCTGATTTGTGGCAGACGTTCATCGTACTACTGGCTCTGTAATGCCTTAGATGTGTACTGCCCTGTCCAGTGGGAATATGGAAGACTGAACATGCACTACACAGTTGTGTCCAAACGAAAAATAGCAAAGCTTATCAACGAAGGCATTGTCAGGTAAGGTCTTTATGCCAATTCCACACTCCATACCCCTTTCCTGTATTGTTTCCTTTTATTGGTAAATATTCATAAATTGTCTGTTTCATTGAGTGTATGGAGCAGGAGGGAGGGAGTGATTGAAGGTATGGGGGAGGGGGTTGAGAAAAGGACAGAAAATAAATCTTGGTAATTATCTGAAGAAGGTGTCCCCTGATTTTTCTTGAAAAAGAATCAAAAAGGCTTCTCTGACCTGACTGATACAAGTGAGTACTAAATCTTTGCAGATTACCTACTGTTTTCAGTTCTCAGCTTTCCGGATTTGTTGACACTACTTTATCCAGAAATTTGAGAGAAAAAGTTGTTATTGATGTCCTTGGATGCATTGCAAATTTCAGTCAATATGCCAATATTTTGCAAGTTAATGAGTTGTTAACAATGAATACTTTGTAACAGGTAGCTTTATATTGCGTGTCGCTTTGTCATTCTAATATATGAGGGCAGTAAAAGTACCAATCATCAACTGTCAATGGAACCCATTAAACAAATCAGTTTTATTTGTCTATGTTTACAGAGATTGGGACGATCCAAGGTTGTTCACTCTCACAGCTCTCAGAAGGAGAGGATTTCCAGCAGAAGCTATCAATAACTTCTGTGCAAAGGTATGGAATATGGTTCCTGACAAGCAGTGACTGGTCTGTCGTCTTTTTGTGAAATTTGCTGATTACAATCGATTTGACAGACACCATATTTATCATGTCCATTGAATTTGTAATCTACTTCCAAATTTTCCATTGTAATTGACAAGTCACATCTTCTCGAATTTTGCATTTAGATCGGTGTCACTATGTCTCTGGTGACCTTTGACCCAGCTATGCTTGAGGCCTGTGTGAGAGATGTTCTGAACAACACAGCTCCAAGAGCGATGGCAGTACTAGATCCAATAAAAGTTGAAATAAAGAATTTCCCAGCAGCAGAGGTAAGATGCTAGACAACCATTGAAAGCTGAAGATAAAAGAAACACATTGCATGTAAGCTACATTGCAGGGTTAAACTTTGGGGCTGCCCTGTCTGAACCCTGTCTGAACATGCTTTGTATCCATCCTACCCTTTACATTATATTTTATGTTCTTGTTGTTACCATTCATTGTTTTGATTTGCAACAAAGTGTAAGCAGTAATATGGTAATTGGTATCAGTGTTTAATATCCACCAAAACAAGGTTGTTATGTGACGTCTGCCACCAGATAATAATGCAGGGGAGAGCATTACTTGTGATATTTTACCAGGATTGACATAAAGAGCCTAACGCTTTTACATAGGGAATGTTGCAAGATTTTTAATGTGAAAACTGTTGGTAGATAATGACAAAATGAGCAAAATTGTATTTGTGTATGAATGTGCCATATGAAGAACTGTCAAATCAAAATCATTCTGTGTTGGTTGATATATGCCACTTCAAATGCAGATGGGTCCCATGGGGGGGGGAGGAGTGGGAAGATAGATGCCAATATGTGATTTTATGAGCTGTCACTTGATGGATTGTGAGTTGTCTCAACTTTATCAGTCATTATGTGACAGTATCAAGACCACATGACAAAATATGTTCTTGTTTGTTTTGTGACAGTACTTATGTCACAACATGACTTGTACAAGGTATGGACCATACGGTGTTAATGAACTTCTTCCAGCTGTACATATCCTAACTGTTTAACCTGTACAGAGGACTGGTCAACTCAACGAAAGTTGTCATTTAAAATCACATATCTTATTACCCAGACATCCTTTTGCTTTTCTCTATGACAGAGTATACATGTCGATGTACCGAATATACCCCATGATGACAGCAAAGGAACTCACAAGGTTCCTTTCAGCACGGTCATCTACATCGAAAGATCTGACTTCTCTGAGGTACTTTATTCATGTTTTTTGGGGTTCACTGTTAGATAGTATAATTGGTTTGGTTAGTCATGTGGAGTCTTCTACCATCACCCTTATAAGCTTCACAACAACAAAAAAATATGTTTCTCAAAGATATTTGGCAACTTTAAGAAGTTTTAAATGTCTTTTTTATCTCTCTCTGTACAAATCTTTTTTCAGAAAATGTATAAGTGAGTTTGTTAACAGTTTAAGTTATTGTTGGTGGTGTTAAGAAGTAACATACAAAACATGCTTTTTCTCTTAGTCAAGCTATTCAAGTGTTGTTGTCACATGAACACAACACACGTCACATGAAACAGATCCATCAGAAACTTTCTGTCTGTAAGTCCAACTATGACGCTTGCGTTGTTCCCCAGACTCCTGAGAAGGGATACAGAAGGCTCACACCCACCCAGCATGTCGGTCTCAAACACGCTGGCTATGCGCTCACCGTTGACAAGGTGAACAAAGACTCCTCAGGTCAGGTCACCAGCTTGGATGCAACACTCGCAGAATTGAGCCAAGAAAATAAACCGAAGGCGTTTATTCACTGGGTGTCAGATCCAATCAAATGTGAAGTTAGAATCTATGACAGATTGTGAGTAAAGTATCCTCCTGTTTTGTTTAGTTTTGTTTTTATCCCTTTTTGTTCCTTGTTGAATGTGAATCAAGTTCTTAAGTCTGACCTTTCTGATTTTGCTAGAGCACAATGCTCCTTTTACCCTTCTTTGAAACAGAGCAGTTTTGCTCTGACTGACAGTCTTCAATTATCTTTCAATTGCAATTTTCTCAATCTGGTTACATTTCCTTTACTTTCCCGTGTGTTGATTCCATCAAGTAACAGCAATCTATTCCTTTCCTCTGTAACTCCACAGATTTAAACACAAGAATCCAGAGGATCCCAGTGAAGTTCCTGGTGGTTTCATCACAGACTGTAACACGGTATGTTACATAACCTAAGGGACCTTTCATTCTTAGTCCTATTTTGAAATGTATACTGTAAAGTATATCATATCGACACATGCAGAGAGCGAACAATTGGTGTGCATTATTTTTACAGGGAAATGTTTTATATCTTGAGTCAACTAATGTTGTACTTTTTCTCTGGACTAGTCTCCTTTGTTATGAGAGGAGAGAGGATTATGCTTTGAACTGGAATTGTGTCACGTGCAATGTTGTTTCACAATTTAATACTTCACCGTGTGCTGTCCTTGTTCACAAGTTTTATCATTGTGACAGAGAACAGCAGGAAGAGGGAGGGAACCGTAATGCAATCTGACCATGTCGACGCATGTGTAGTGAGGAGTGTCGTGAGGAAAAAGTACAAGACTGTCCTAGTAAAATTCAGTCGAGAGAACTTTTTGTTTACGTGTACTGCATGTGAACTGGACGTGCTTTCTGCTTCTGCAAACCTATCAATAACGTCTGAATTAAAGCTCATCATTCATCCAACAGTTCTCTGTTAATAGAATATCAGTCGGTCATACTGGAATTGTTTGATCATTCACTCTTTGGGGACCTCCTCCCTTAATGTGTAAGTGACACTGCAACCAAATGGTATTTCTGGCCATTGAAGTCTATGTGGTTCATTTTCATGTTTTTTTCTTCCATAACTGATCTGCAGGATTCTTTACATATTATCTCAGAGGCCTTAGTGGATGTCTCCGTCAAAGGAGCCAAGGTTTTGGATAAATTTCAGTTTGAGAGGATTGGTTACTTCTCTGTTGACAAAGATACCACAAGTTCAAAGGTCAGTGTGATGTAGTTCAATCAGTGTATGTTTTCTGCTTTGTAATAAAATGCAGCTTAGACAATGTCAGTTACAAAGGTTCCATTACTCCCAATCTTTAGATCGAAAGCATGCTTCGGCTTTTTTCTCTACCCCAGAGTCACAGTTACATTGGTTTTCTTCTGCAAGTTTAAATGATAATGTGTATCATACTTTATTTACTGCTTGTATTTTGTTCAATTAGTGACACAAAGTGATCATTAAAGCTGGAATATGAGTTGAAAACTCATGAGTTGAAAGTCAAATTCTGTGAAATGCATCATAGCTACTGCAAAAAGAAAACACTGTTTAAGCCCAATTTTTGCATTTATGAATGTCCATTTCAAGTAATAGTGATTGACTGCTATGCTGTCTTGGAGAGTCTCAATTTTGTGGGGCCAACAGAAATGTCGAGACAATTTTCTTGTTCAAATATCTGGAAGATGGGTGCATAGTTCTCTTTCAGATTTTGTGGCAGGTAATCTTTTCCCCCTACTTTCTCTGCCCTGAGACACTTACGAAGAACAAAGGTAGATGACCAGGTGATTAGCAGTACAACTCATATTCCAGCTTTAATGATCAGAAAGGAATGTGTTTGATTTAAAATGGAAGTTATTCAATGTTTGTAATAAATTTCATATGAGTACAGCTCAGCTGTGACAGATAGATGAATGAAAATGATATTTGTACTTCTTAATCTTTACAGCTTGTATTTAATCGGACAGTTCCTTTAAAGGAAGATGCTGGAAAGAATTAATTAGCCCTGTGGTCTCAGGTACAGTCCATGTTGGAAACAAAATACTTTCTTGGACCTGTGAGGACAAAGAAGCATGTCTTCAGTTAACATAGCTTGTACCTCGTCGTGGACTAAAAAAGACTGAAGTTGGTAACATACTTTGTTTGGGAATATGAAATATGTCAGCAAGAAAGCATTGAAACTCTCCTTTGTACACATTATATGTCTTCCTTATAGGTTGTATTACTTTTACTTTGTTTTTTTTTTTCTTTGCAATTGATCATGTTTCCACATCCTGTGCAAAGCTCATATTTTTTGTTGTAATTTGCAAACGATCGATTTGTTGGTTGGAAGCATATACATGATTTCATACACTTGCTCCTTTTCTCTTACCTAAGATGAAAAAAAAAAAACAACTCCTAAAAAGGTTGTCAGAAAGGTTGATCACATTGCAGAGTAGAATTGTCCATATATGCAATTGCCATCTACTTGGACATACTTACATGTTATCTTATGATCTTTTGATGTAGTGCCCATATCCAGCTAAAAGCTGCTCAGGTCATTGCACAACATTATCACTGTCCACTGGAACCAGTCAGTTACTTGGACAATCCCAAGGAGTGTATGGCTGCTCTTAAGGAAACGATTGTACTCAGGTTCATCACAGGTTCCCAATTATCACCTGGGTGAAGTTGCTTTGATGCAGAATGTTAACAGTTCATTTTTTTACCTGGGTGAAGTTGCTTTGATGCAGAATGTTAACAGTTCAAATTTTTTTTTTTATAGTACAATGAATTAATCTGAAAACATTCAAGCAGATATTTGATAATTGTAATGTAAGAAGCAAAATAGGTGGATAAGTATCATGTTGAGCATTGATGGTGTTCGTCCAGTGACATGTAATACAAATGATTTAGGATTCCGTCATTCTTTATAATTTTTTTTTTGTGGGTGGGACAATAATGCTGTTCTTGTGTTACTGTCAACAGTAAAACCTCTCAACAAACATCAGTTCTATTCAGTCTTTTCAACTGATACATGTTCCAAACAACATATCTTCTTTGCTATTTTCTCGGTTATTACTGTAAAACACAAACAAAAAACGGTCAATTTGAGGGTGAGCTCGCTCTGATATACCCAGGTATTTACATTTGTCATTTACCATTTGTCTTTACTTGAAAGGTTTGCTTCATTCCTTATTTTCACTCTTTTGTTTTGCTGCTGGAAGTGAAAGGCAATTCTTATGCACAATTGAAATCTTGATGAGGTTGAAGACTATTGTTCAAGTGCAAGGAACGCTTAACTCAGTATCCTTTCTTACATCCTTTGTCTTACTGTCTGTTTGGTTGACAGACCAATCTTAAGAGGTTGCAATAGATTGCAGTGACTTGAAAATAGGGACTATGAGGGAACTTAATGTCAATTTTATCAAAGCAGATCTTAAAGGTGTTCAAATTTTCCTTCTTGTTTTGAAGCTGACCAGTCCAGGAGATTTTTCTTCTGTTTTTTGCTAAAACAAATACCTACAATTTCAAATGTATTTGCCACCACTTTGGTGATAGTAAACTCAGTATTAATTGTTAATTTTTCAGAACACTTTTAATGTGTTTGTCTTACTTAAATAATATTTGATCATGTCAGTTGTCAAGAAAAAAATATGGATCCAAACCTGACTAGGTATATGGATATGGATAACAATATTTTGTATTGGATACATGAAATTTGCAAACCCTCTTTGATGGTACAGACATAAGACACTGCATGTGTTAGCTCCAATCATAGTGTGCTATTCCTACAAAGGCTCTGATACAGGTTCGTCTATACCACACCTCCCTAGACCAGGTTGGAGGTTTTCTTGTGAAATGACCTTGGTAGAGTCAAAGCCTCCAAGAATAGCAGACCACATGTGCCCCTTGAGCACCATTTACATGTGTCTTATCGGTTGCCTCTGACTTTTCAGATGTTTGCATTTGTTGCAATGGACCTTTCAAATGCCTTTTGTGGTTGTCATGGACCCTCTAAATGTGTTACATAGGTTACCATGGACGTTTCAAATGTTTTCTGTTGGTTACCATGGACATTTAAAAGCAATTTATCGTTGACTCGAAAGTATAGTGTAGTCTGACAACTTGTGGGACGTGAATGGATTGAAGAAAGGCATGTAGTTTGCATTCTCTTTTAGTATGTGCTAGTATGTGCATCCTTTCAGTCCATCCTTCCACTTGGATTGCTTTCTGAGTGTGCCATCACCTTCAAATGCAAACCATAGTCACTGTAATTGTAACTGTGCCCAACAGTGATTGGTAAATACATTTAATGAAATAATGTGAGATTTCTCTCAGTTAGTGTTGTTTTTCAGTGTCTTTTAGGAATTGCAATTTACTACTCTTCAGTCCCTTACCCCATCAAAAAAGATGTTTATTGCATTCTAAGGTTCTGAGTATATTATTTCATGGTTTGAATAAACACTTAGAATGCAAGTGTTGGGAGATTTACCACAAAGAATTTTCTAGCTCATCAAGGTTTCTAATACTGCATAAAAGCTATGTACATTACACTTTATCCCCTAGTGAATTTGATATCGTATGGGAGGGCGGGTGGGGGCGTCACGTAATTATTATAAAAATTAAATGCAGGAAATCAAAATAACGTAGCTCAGGATGGAAACTTAATATAAACTACAGAGGTATACTACACTATATTGTAAACATTAATCCAGGAATCTACTTTGCTATGGCCAGAAAACCAAATTGACTTGTCACAATTGATTAAGTTAGCACTTTTCTCTTTCAAACCACTGAGTGTGTGATGTTGCTGCAGAGGGGGGGGGGGCTTGGGGAGGGGACATATCCAGATTTTGACTCCAAAAATTAATTCACGTCAGAACGTATGTATTTGGTGGGATGGGGTGAGGCAATAAAATAAACAAAAAGTGGTCTCAGAAGTGCAATTCTCCCGCGAGTGTTTCAGCCAAAAATTTTCCAATATGCTGATCTGCGGCAACCAATGGTGATGCTCCGTTATTTGCAGGCGACCATAAGATTGTCTCACAGAATTACCACATCGAAAGAGGCAAGGTGATAGGTTGAAATATTGTAGAGCCAAAATTTTTCCAGTATGAGGTTTCATGCAACTTAGGACACTTTGGTGTTTTGGGATGTCTGATTGTTCAGGGTCACTTTATAAGGATTCTGTCCTCTGGCCCTTTATGCACTAAACTAAAATTAACCTGGAAAATTGTCATTTCTGGGTACAGTGGCACATCTTCTTTACGCTCTGTGCCAATGATTAGTGGTGCTTAAATAGTATATATTGAAAGGGAAACTGCAAGTTAGTGAAACCATAATGCACGGACGTATTGTGGTTTCGCATGAGAGGAGAATGTGCAACATGCTTAGTTTTGATTTTAAAAAACAGTTATTTCTCATCTCACCAGTTGAGATGTAACAACTGCACAAGATGACGTCTGATATAACTCGATGAACTCCTCCATACACTGAATAATAGATACATTCAAGCTAGGCAAGTTGAGATAAATATAACATTCCTCCACCCCCCCCCCTCCCTGCTGTTCTTTCTTACCTCTCCCTGCGTTGTGTGTTCATATGTCAGCAAAAATATCAGCACATGGAAAACTGAACAGAAACGATTCGAGTGTACCATTGTGGTCCCTCACCCCACAGAAAATTACTCGACTTCAAACGGCAGGTGGTCACAACTTACTTTGGCTGTACAACTTCGCTAGCATGTGACAATGATTTCTTAAAGGGGCATAAGCTTTGAAGTCCCTTGATAAGGGTGAATGATGAAGAACATTCTGGGGCAAGATCCACTCAGTCAATGGGCAAAACTTGAGGGAGAAATTGCAGAATGCAACGCCCCTCCTGAAATTGAGTGACCACAATAGAGTTGCTCATTGTCAAAGTGCATTCAAGCGAGACATTCTTTTCAGAACATTCAAAGTTGGAGTAGGGCGTTGCATTCTGCAGTTGTACTAAAACGTGTTAAATTAAGGCAGGCCGTTTTCTTAATTTCTTTCTCTAGGAAGAGGGATTTCAATTTCGGCATTCCAAAGTAATCAATCCGAAGTGCAAAATGACCACTCATTTTGCAAACTGAACCATGTCTGGGGTGTAACACCTCACACAACTACGCCTCTGTATCCTATAGGGGAAAGGTCTCTCCCATCTTGAGAAATTTTTACTTCCAGAGGATTCAAATCATCTGCCAGATGGTAACCCTTCTCCTTCATACTATCTTTCTTCCGTCGTGTTCCCTCACTCCCCACTTCTCAAAGGTGTTCATTTTTTAAACTTTTTCTTAGGCACCACTAGAGCCTGGGGTGCACGCCCGTTGCGTCCCCCTAAATCGCCACAGGGACTAATCTGAAATAGATGTTTCTTTAAAATCCATAACCTCCAAACGGAACATGCCATTTCTCAAATGAAGAGGAAAATCATATTCCTAATTGTTTTACTGAAACATCAACTTTCTTCATAGTGTTAGTTAAGTTCACACACTGAACCAAATTATTTCGGCTAGTACGGAAGCGTAGAAAGGACATTGCGTTGACGAGTTACCATCCTGATGACATGGAAGCGTGACAAAATTATTGGTGTTTTGACGTGAAACTACATCGATCTGGTCAATGCATCAATTTTCTGCAGATTGAAGAGCTGCTACAATCTTGTCATAATCCCAAAATTAATAAAAGTCTATAAAAAGTCATACAGAGGGCAACCCTGACATTGAGTAAATCCATTTTCTCGTCACAACGTCACTTCTTTTTCTGTATGACTTTTTAATGTCATTACAAAAATTTAATCCTATTCTACAGTCTTTAGGTTTTAAAAGTGTTTTCCATGTTCTCTCACAAGAACGTTATAATATAGGGTTGGCCATTTTTTGAGGAGGCCAACTGGCCAAATTGGGATATCGAAAACGTAGTAGAACGAAAAAGGTAAATCTCGATCTCTCCGTACATCATCGGTAAAACATCCCCACAATTAAACTTGCCCCATCTCGTCCCCATCCCCTGCCACCTATCCTCGGTCAAAGTAGATCACAGCTTTTTCTTCCCATTGTTGCCCCCAATTCCCAGTGTTATCAAGACCTTTATTTATGGGTTCAAAGACTGAATCATTGCATTGTTGCAAGTGGCAACTCCCTGTTTATTTGTTGTATGTCTCAGCAAAGTAGTAACTAAGCGCCTCAGTTACTATTTAATTATTCAGAAGAAGTCTGGAGCAGAGGCAGAGACGTTTGCCATTCGTTCGCATTCGTCACATGATTGTTACGTCAGCCTACCCTACACAGCTACCAAAGCTTACTGGTGCGTATCACCATAGCAACTCCCCTGCATTCCACTGTGTACTGTTTCCATATCGGCCATCTTGAATACCGCAGTGCTTCGGTCAACGAGCCCAACGTAGCATCAGCATCATAATGATGTTGCCAAAATGTGGATTATAACTTATAATCGAGATATATAGTTACTTGTACTTCGAAGAGGATATTTATAACGATTCAATATGGTTGATTCAATGGTGGATTCCTACTCCAGAAAGCCCAATCTTCAAGGATCTAGGACTCGTTCTTTGACAACAGGTGAGGCAAACCTTTATACACAACATCTGACGGATACAACTGCACGCGCTGCTATTGCAAATCATGTTGAGCTACCACCAATAAAGAGTCACACGTTAGGATCGAAGGGTAAAGGAAATGAAAACATGCAAAATGGAGTGCAAGTTCAGCAGCTATACGAAACGGATGACAATCATAATTATAAGAGACAAGTGGCCGCAAATTTTAGCAAATCGCAGACTTTGAATGATCATACTGCAAACACGGCTAACCAGGCACTCCCAAATGTTAGGCCTAACAGTAACGGATCCAAGGGCGGTTCGGCTAAAACCAAATCTTTGCCCATGACAGCGGAAGGTGCTATGAAGCTTTATATGCACAAGTTAACATCTTATGAACACCATGAGGTTTTCAATTATCCAGATATTTGGTTTGTAGGGCCAAATGCCAAAAAGAGAAATGGGGTAATCGGTGGCCCGAACAATTGTGGATATGATGACGAACAGTGCTCGTACATTCATGTTCAGCATGATCATATAGGATATCGGTATGAAGTTCTAAAAATTCTTGGGAAAGGGAGTTTTGGACAAGTTGTTAAAGCATACGATCACAAAACAAACCAGCATGTTGCTTTGAAAATGGTTCGAAATGAAAAACGCTTCCACCGGCAGGCTCAGGAAGAGATACGGATTTTGGAACATCTCAGAAAGCAGGACAAGGACAACAATATGAACATTATTCACATTGTGGATAGTTTTACATTCCGTAACCACACTTGTATAACCTTTGAGCTTCTCAGTATGAATCTCTATGAACTGATTAAGAAGAACAAATTTCAAGGATTTAGTTTACAATTGGTCAGGAAATTTGCACATTCCTTACTACAGTGCCTTGATGCCCTCCATCGCAATAGGATTATTCACTGTGATTTAAAGCCAGAGAACATTCTTTTGAAGCAACAGGGAAGAAGCGGTATCAAAGTAATTGATTTTGGGTCCAGTTGCTATGAACATCAGCGTATTTACACGTACATTCAAAGTCGTTTCTATAGGGCACCAGAAGTTATTTTAGGAGGAAAGTATGGAATGCCTATAGATATGTGGAGCCTCGGTTGTATCCTAGCAGAGTTATTAACTGGATATCCTCTTCTCCCTGGAGAGGATGAAGGAGACCAACTTGCTTGCATGATTGAAGTACTTGGAATGCCCTCTCAAGGATTGCTTGATCAATCTAAAAGGGCCAAGAACTTCATTAATTCAAAGGGTCAGCCACGGTACTGCACTGTCACTACACTCCCAGATGGCACAACAATTTTAAACGGTGGAAGGTCTCGCAGGGGTAAAGTGAGAGGACCACCAGGAAGTAAAGACATGGTTAAAGCTCTTAAAGGATGCGATGATCCTCTCTTTTTGGATTTTCTCAAGAGGTGCTTAGAGTGGGAGCCACAGTCACGGATGACCCCAAGTCAAGCTCTCAGACATGCTTGGCTAAGAAGACGGCTTCCTAAACCACCAGCTGAAGCTCAGAACACTGCCTCAGCCAAGCACAAGCGTCATGGATCATCAACTGTAGGTAAACTACCTCCAACTGGTGCTGTTCACAGTGGGAAAACGAGGCAACAAGCAGAAGTGTCTCAACGGACGGTATTGCCTAAAATTGTAACGTAGCAGAAATGAACATGTCATCTATCGTGACCAAAGATCAGTTTGTCCAAATGCTAAAAAATAGAAAAAATATATCTGGCTGAATTGCCAGAGCGTAATATTTAATGACTTTCATGCTAATTGTTTTGCATTCCCTGAGGCTTTATTTTTTTATCTTTTACACATATATTTTAAAACTTAAATGTGACAGTGCATTCTGGCGTGAAAAGCATACTGTTTTAAAGTCTCTCTGAAATCTTGCTCCAAGGGTAAGTACCCATTTACCTACATGTTTGGTTCAGGCAGCTTTAGGAAAATTTTACCTGTAGAAAGAAAAGGTGTTTGAATGAAATGTCTTGTAGTACATTTTGCCAGATGAAGCAAAATTTTAACAAAAAAGGATGGTGTGATTTTAAAACATTTTAGTTTTCCTTGTGCTGTTTTGTAAGCACATCATGAATCAACGTGAATTGAACAGTTAAGCAGACAGTGCAGAACAGGTGTGCTTAATGGGTTTAAGTTATTTTTCATCAGGTAAAGCTTTTTTGGTAGTAATTAATGCCTTGCTCTGCCCTCATTAAACTTAATTCTTGAAGAATTCTCCCCCCCCCCCATGTGCTCTGTGACAGAATTTGATTAATAGCAGTCATATGAGATGGCCTTCTCAGATGTAATGTCGTTAAGTTCTCCTGATGAGGTTAAATACTTATTTGTGGTCTTTGGTCAAGGTCTGCCCTTGTATAGCTAAGGAAATACAAACAGACCTGTGTAAGCAGTTTCCACTTAAAAGCATCCACTGCCGGAACAAGTATTTTGCTGCTCCTTACATGTTTGTTTTCCTTTGAACTCTTATGCACTTTGCATTATTGTACTACTAACAGTAACTCTCTGTTTTACTCTATTTGAGATTTTTAGAACCTTTGAGATTTTAGAACCTTTCTGACACAAACCTTTGTATCAGATGAACAGTATATTTCAATCATTATAAACTGTCACATGTTAGCAGTGTGAGGGATTGGGAGGTTGATGATGTAGCAACTGCTGATGTTACAGGAACCAGGAGAAGTTGTGTCAATTTATATGGTAGTGGCAACTAGCAAACAGCATCAGTGATAATTAAAGAAATTCGATATGATGTCATTCAATCCCAGTTTCATGTCACAGCAGTATCGTGAGTTCCTGAGTTTTGCGCTAAATGAAACATGCTGTTGATTTGGAACAACTAAAACTAGACCTTTAGATCATTTGACTGTGATTCCATGGTACATACAGTAAATCTTTTGAACAGTTTAAATTAAACCAAATGCTTATTTCAACAGTGTTAATTTAAATTAATGGTGACGACAGATTATTGTCCTGTCGCCTTCCTATAAAAGAACAATTTTCCACAATTTGATGAGGAAAGTTGCCTTTGATCATTGATCTTTTCCTTCTGCTGACATATTGTTCCTGTCCTTGTCATTGAGTGTAGCCTGCAGAATACAGTACTGTCAATACTGCATTCTTAGCCCTGGTCATTTCCCCCATGCCTTTGCAACATAAGCAACTAAACACAAGTTACTCAACTTCAATAGCTGCTGCCATGTACAGCTGCACTGAATTCAAAGTGCCATTGAAATGTATTGCAGTCTCTGCATTGGTCTTAAAAGTCTTTTGTGCCCTGCAATCAGTTTAGTACAACACATTGCATTGTTGGCAATTGCCTTAGTGCTGTGTCCTTTGAATTCGCATTGTGCTTCAAAAGTATTCAGAGTAGTGCCCACACAGTTCATTCACATTGAATGATGTAGTGTACGCTGTGTCGTGTTTGGCACTGTGTGAATTACTGTATTGTGCATGGGTGCAATAATGCAGTGCTGCATGCAGCGTGCATGTGCACGTGTGTGTTGATTCTTTCCTGTAAGCACTGCCATCATTTCCTTCTAATTGTGTCAATTGTCAGTATTGTTACCAAACTACTGCACTTTAATTGTGATGAGTGTAATGTGTATGTGCCATATCTTTTTATTTTTCAGGTTCAGTTATGTGTTAATTATACTTCAACTACATGACTCGATGCATAATAGTCACATCTTCCCATCGTGTGAGCCTGTAAGGTCATATTGTCATTCATATGTTGATAGATTTTCACAGGAAGATGAAGATATGTAACAAAACCCTTGGGGTAACTGATGAAAGTTAATATTGCAATATGTTGGCTGTAGGGAAAGTCAAATCCTGCTCTCAGAACACCCCGTGTACATATTTGTAAGATCTCTATGTATTCAAATAAAGCCATATTTTGATCATTTGTATGATTCACAATTTTACCTGTATGCCATTGATAACCTCGGAAGTTGCAAGCATTATAAGTTTCCTGCTAAACTAGGGCTTCTTGCTTATATTTCAGCCATCGTACTGTCAGACTCAGTCAATATCAATAATTAAGACAATATGGCCATACAGACCTTGATATTGTTTTTCATTGCACCTGCCTTTCTATTATGCTTAGCAGACAGTGTAGTTTGAGGTTAGTCGTTTCAATCTCGTAGAATCGATATACTGTCTTGGTGTATCACAAAAGCCTTGTAGTAAACTAGGTTATGATAGGTGACAAGAACTAAGTAGTTTGGGCATCCTCTGGAACCACTTGGCCCAGTTAGGTGTCTGCAATATGTTTTTCTGGTCATTTTTATGAATAGATTCATTGGCAAGTAACCACATCAAGCTGTTGAAATAGACAGTGTCAGCAGTAGGTTTAACTTACTGTAGTTTTATTAGAGGGGAAGTGGGCAAGAGTTTTACTCATTTTACCAAGTTTAAGCTTGGAAATTTGTAAATGGTTTGGGAAACTGGAAAATGGGTGTGGGCTTTTAGAATTTTCAAGTGCTTTCTTGCCAGCTTGCTTTGTTTTTAAGTAATCATCAATAGAATAAGATTGAAGTGAATGCTGTGACTGGATTTAGGTTGCAATAATGTAGGCAGTTTACCAATGAAAACTACAGTTTGATACTAGCAACAAATGATATCAAAGTAATGTATCTTGTGAAATACTCTTCATGTGTATATGTTCCACTTGAGTGACACATCTCAATTGATTTCTACCTAAGTTGTAAGATTATTAAGAAGTCATGTTGGAGTTTGAAAAGACTTCACCTGCAGTTATCATGTTCAGATCTGATCTCTCCTGTTTGTGTTCTTGCCAATGGCATACATGACAGGCGACGTACAGTTGATACCAGCCTGTAGCTGCAAATTTGTTAAATAGACCAGGTTCATCTGTTAAATTGTCCTGGTTAGTTTTATCTTTTAAACAGCAATATGTAATTCTCAGTCCTAAATACCATTACATTGAGTCGTTCAAGATTTTAGTGCAGAGTTATCCAGCCCTGTTGAAACTGTAAAAGTCCTTTAGTAACCCAGAGCGGTTTTTCTTTGTGACTCTTAGAGTGACATGCCTGGGTATCAACTTGCAAGCAAGACTATCTTCAGAATACATGTATGCAGTTATCACAAACTCTTCTTACAGTATATACAGTATACCCTTGGAGAGACTATGTTTTTACTCGCACAGTTGTCCCTGTCATGGAAGATTGCAGGCTGATTTGATTTACAATGTTAGTGCGTTACATGACCACAGCAGCTGTATTGTGCATTCACAGATAATTTTCTGAGTAGTAGCAGGCATGCGGGGAGCTAGTACAGCGGACCTTTGTGATACCACATGAAGATATGTTTAGATAAGGTGCTAGAGTAGGTTTCTTGACACAGATTGTATTCAATGTTAAGTTTCAATTTTGTTTGTATTAGTTTCATACCTCATTACTATGAGGTATATGAGTAATACGAGTTCAAAAACTTTGGCAAACTTGATGTGGTCGAAGTCTTTCAAAGTCAACATTGCGTTTAAACCGTCCTCATAACACTAAATTTCCTTGCAAATGGCTTTGAGAGATCTGTTCCATAGTGGTGATATAGTTCTGTTGAATTATTTAGCTTTTTTTTTTTTTTTAATTTCCAAACACACTTTCAGTTTTTAGCACATCTTCTTTGATGTTACACCTTGTTTAATCTGAAGATGTTTCAAAAGTTCTTAGGAGATTAATTTAATGTTCTCTGTAATCACTGTGGTAGGATAGTGAACTATTCATTAAAGCATGGTATCAACACTGTCCAATGTATGTAGGGCCTATGCTCCTTTAAGCTAACATAGGGTTTTCTGTATTTCAAACCTTGAGGTTATGCCTGCCACATGTGTCTTATTCAGAATGCTCTTTGCATAACACTGTCTTACTTGTTATTTTATGATTAAGTTATTGTTTTTTTTGGTTTATTTGACTTTCAGTGGCTTTGCTAAGTTGAAGTCATGTGTGTGAAAGTTAGTATGCAAATATTTGTACATAAACATGCCTTGAGTGTATAGAGGTCTTTATAGTTGATCTCTTTTAAAATAAAAAAGAAACTACTCCATGTATTCATCTCATTCATTTTTTGTGTCATGTTTAGCATATTTAGGGTAAACAGCAGCTTTTCCACTCGCAGGTCATTTGACATGCAACTTAAGAGAGCTTTCTTCATTCAGAAGTTGCAGGGTTAAACTCTGAATGATAATTAGTTAGAATTGTGTTTTTATCTATTATATGTATATGATCTTGTGAAAGTTTGACAAAAATGCAACTTGTATAATGTGGACTGCCTCCCATGATAAAGTCATGCCCCCCATGTTCCTCCTGCAGAAATTTTATTATTAAGCTTTACATACAGGTATATGTATATACTATTAGGAGAGAAAATTAGTTGTCCCCCCCCGTGAAAGTTTGTGACCTCCAGTCCCCCCTGCTTAAAAAGTCCTGGCTATGCCACTGGCATGGAGCATAAAATAGCGTAAAAGTGATGGGTAAATCATAAAAATAATAAAACTGTTTGATAAAATTTTTGTATTGCTTGTCTTTCAAATTATCCTTAATGCCCAGCAATGTCATGTGTGCACATGTATCATCCATGTGGCGCACAACTGGGCAACAGCTTGTGCTTTGTCCTTGTGTGTGTATGTGTAGTACTGTCAATGTTAAAAGTCAACAGTGCCGAAGTCTAGAGCTGATTTTAAATCAATGTTCCTCAGATGCTGTATGTGAATGCTTAATAACATGAAGCCATGATCTACATTTAATTTCTAAAAGTCTAGCACTACGTCCCCCTCCCTAGTCTAAAACCTGCCTCTCAAAGAAGCGTCGGGTATACCACCTCTTTTGCATCACCACAGCTATGGTTCCTGTACACTATAGCTTAAAAGTTATGCTTGTGCAATCATTTTGCAGTAAATACATTTACACACCATCCATTTTCAACCTACTGAGAGGCTTGGTCACATCGGTGTAAACGCTATTTTACTAGCAGCACCCATATTTTAAAGCTATTAGAAGTTTTGTGTCAGCCTATCAGGGGCATCAATCCAAATTGAAATGTGGGGGGATGTGTCCCCTTCCCCCCCCCCCCCAACATTAATATCATATTTGTCACCAGGTGTTGTACTCAGTAAAATACTTCCACAGCAGCTGCATATGGCATAAAATTGCCATATAAAAAATCACAAACAATGGCATAAATAACCATAAAATTTACGTTAAAATAGTAAAAAGTTTGAAGTAAATTTTCTTCCAAACAAGCTGGGGGGGGGGGGCTGCATAAATGAAGTCAATTTCTGCATGACACATAGCTGCAAACAAAGATACAGTTAGAAATGTAGAATACATTAATCAAGATTTTCAAGTATTCTAAAACACCCTCAGGCTGCGTTCGCTTCTGAATGAAAACCTGTAGAAACCTGCGGGTTTCCATGGTGACTGTGTGTACACGTCTACTTTAGCTGGCTGACAACACAAAAGCAGGCTCAGTTTCTTATTGCCACCACCTAAATTGACTTATGAACGCCTGTGCTTAATGAATTATGTTTAAAACACTTCTGTTTCAGATTTTCATTTGTGCGAAATGCCTGCAATTGGTTCATCACCATATGCAAGAATAATTTAAGCCTACATGAAGTTTGTTCATTGTGGCGACCTTACAAGGTGTTCGCCTGTTGAACTGAAACTCACGCGAACGTGACCAGATGAAACTATTTTTACATATTATATAGCTCGTTCATCGAGAGAAACTCATCATCACCATGATTAATAAATTTAATTATGTACATTTTACACTACGTAATCATCAAGATTACATTTTTATGTAATTGTGATGAAAGTAGGCCCATTGATGTCAAACATTTTTTTTATTTTGTCAAACTTTTTTTTTCGTCTCGGCTAAGTCGAAAATAGAATAAGTAAGATTACGCAGGCTCTTCAATACAATCTGTCCAAGGACGGGAAGATTTCCAGCTGTTTTTAGGAACGTGTCTAACACATCCCTTCTGAATTAACACAAGGCTGCAGAGTAATACAAACTATATTCTAGTTCCAAACGCTAGCTTGGATTCAGAGAAGACACCGTTAGTTAAAATAATTTCCTCATATTAGAATCAAGGATCAACACAGCGACTGAGCTGTATCTATTATTTTGTTTATGTTTATTTACACATGATGTGTTGTTTATATTATACGTACGAGAGTCCGTTTGGGTCACTTTTATTTTAATTTGTTTAATCAGATTACTAATTTGTTCACTTTACCAAATTATTAGTTTAATCAAAGCATTAATTTGATTAATCAAATCAGATTAGTAATTTGATTAATCAAATCAGATTAATAATTTGATTAATCAAATTCTACATTTGCTAAATCGGAATTTCAATTTGTTTAAACAAATTATTAACGTGTTTCATCAAATAAATGAAACTTGATTAACCAAATTATTAAGTTTAATCAAATTGAAATTGGATTTTTGAAACCAAAAAAGTTCTTACGGCCCTAACAGGCTTTCGTAATGTTACGGGTTCATTTTATACCATGAAAACTAAGAAAACGTGTTGGCTGTTCCTCTTTTTGGTGGCTGAGACGTGTCAGGAAGATGAGAACTTCTTACATCCTACAAATGATGACAGTTTTTCAGGATCGAAACTTTTCATAAACGATATGGTGTAGAAAAACTCACAATGGGCAACAGTTCTTGTCTTGTGAGTTGAGCAAGTACCGTATTTCGCAAAAGGAAAGTCCTGTTACAGCACACTTATACAGGATACAACATGCTGTAGCTGGTCACCTCTTAGGATGAATATACAGTAATTTGACTGTTTTTTTTCTTTCTGTGCAACACGTTATTTCGAAAACGATTCACTTGGTACTTAGAAAGCCTACTGTGAACGCATGTACACAGAGGGTAGGTGCAGTGAGGGTGGGGGTTGCGGACGAAGGGCGATTCCCCTTGATGTGAGGCGTATCAGCATACCAAAATAATGAAATCGATCACATTTTTTTCCCCTTTAAAGCGTGTAACAAACTTACGCCCGAGTTTCTCCATGGCCCCACAAGGGCTTTGACTCCACTATATAGCCAGTGCTGTTATAAGAGATCGAAGTATGCAATGTACTCCGAGTGATGTCAATATTTTTCAACTTAACACGAAAATGACTAATCGAGCGCATCGTCGATATTCTCAGTTATGTTGCCGAGAAAGCGCGATAACATCGTTACTAAGCAATTACTTTCTGACCGAGTCCACCCGCTCAGTATGTCTCGATTTTTCGATAGGTCACTCATTTCAATCCGCGTTGTACTGTAGAGACTCGTGTCTGCGGGTATGAGGCAAAGTTACTTAGCGGGACAATGGCAACTAAAATGAAAAGATGACTAAGAATTTTCTCATAATTATTTTTGGATGGTAAATCATTCTTCACCACAATTTTTCACCTTCATTTTCACGCTGAAACCCACTGGAATATTACATCATTTGCGATCTACGAACGATCTGAAATTTCAATTTTTCGCCCGAAAGGGACGGGATCCCACCACCCCCTCCCCGACATAAGGACTTTCTTCTATTGTTCAAGATATATTAGGCGTAGCGTAGGCTAATCATATCTCAATTTCCCTATCGTCTGAGATGCCGTATCTACTTAACACTGGCTTTGTGCCAGAAATCAATTAAAACTTATCAAATTGTCTTTCCACTTATTTACACCCTCTACCGGTTAGTTCTAATATCTCTATCAAGATTCTCATACAGCAGCAGAGAACAATGCCCCAACCTGCCCCATTCTTTACTTTTATCCCTTTAAATTGTTTTGAGCATCTTGTTAGAAAGAAACAGCCACCAGCAAAGGATTACTATCGATCGATCGGGAGGGATCGATATATACATCCCTGACAACTCACACGGCCTTGTTTGCATTGGCAGGGCGTTACCAAGTGACAGATCGTTATGCCCTATCCTTCAGCTTCTGTTTCGCTAACCTGTTGCCATTTACCATCGAGGTCAACTTAACTTGTGAAAGTGCAACCAGATTAATGGTATAACCGTCGACAAACAGTGTGCATGGCTTCGTTTACAAATTCCAGATGGTTTTGTTAGATATTTTGGCTTCATATATGAAACGGTTTTGATGTTGTTCGTGAAATAGTAACCTAACAGTTCTAGTGGCCAGTCAGGACCAAAATGATGTTACATAATTACAGTTCGTAGTTAGGGCTTAGTTTCTACGAAAGCCTACTCGTGCCATAAAAAAGAATAATCTGTAATAACAGATTACTATAATCTATAATAACAGCTGATTAATCTGCAATAACAGATTATGAATCTGTAATTACAGATTATGAATCTGTATTTACAGATTATTAATCTGTATTTACAGATTATTAATCTGTTATTACACATTGAAAATATGAGTATAGATGGTACTAATAGGCTTTCGTAAGTTTCTCCAGCTCTTTCGCGATAAGAATGAATAAAAATCGGCCGAGTTCATCTCGAAAGTTTGTTTGGATTGCCCTTCTGTGCTGTATGACATTTTTGAGTAAAATTTCCAGGCCTAAATGCTAAGCAAAACGTCAGTGTAAATGATGCACATTACTACCGTTACACCGTTAAACAACATCAACCCTCGATAATAACGGGTAAACCCCAATTTTTTTTTTTTTTTGTAATAGTGAGGACATACTGATGTTAGCCGTGAAATTATAATATAAATGTTCTAATGAACAATAAGGATCTCAAAGAGATGGTGTTGCAGACTTATAGTCCGTAGTTAACCCCTTTTTCTAGCTCTTTCACAATGTAAATGTGACGCACATTAATTTTCTTCGTAAAAACAAAAACTCACCCGCGATAAGAACTGGTGCACACGATGTGTTTCGAATTGTTTCAAGCACAAACTTTCATGCCGATGTACGGTTAGTTTCCAAGCAGGAGGAACCAACGTTATACAATTGATGGTCAATTTTGATGAAATCATGCATTTTGTACATGAAATCAACCACAAGGTCATGCAGGAAAGTGGGTGTTTGGGGGTTTTTTTTCAAGGAGGTGTATGATGTGGGTATTTTATGCAGCCCTGGCGCCTCATTTGTTCTTCAACCTGTAATTTTATGTTTCCCATTAGCTCGGAGCTGGCAACTCGGATAAAACCTGCCCTTCACGTAACAGGGGAGGGAAAGAGAGTCACCATACATGTTATGACCTTACGTTCGTTCATGATGGGAATTTGAAAGACAAATCGATGTTATTATATCGATATCGACTAAGAAGCCACTCAAGGAACATACAACACTTACATGGATATCATCCGCACGTACGCACACACCTTGAACTGGGAGATACTTTGCAATTATTTATTCATTGTGCCACGGAAATGATGTAAAATGTTACTGAAAACTAACCTACTTCTCCTTCAAGGTCATGTTTTCTCTCTGACTTCTGAAGTCGGAAGTGACAAGATCGATACAGAGTGTTTCAACCAGGAGAGAAAAAGTAAATCAGGAAAGATCCTGAAATAATTTTGTCGATCAACTGGTGTGGCAAGAGGTAATTTCAGAAGAGGAACATTCATGTTTACATTGCTTGTAATAACGGCGTCGTATCTCCCGGATGAATGTTGCAATGCAAAGCAACATCAGGCAGTGATAATATCACTGATACTTATGCTAGGTCTAACATTGACAGGAACGACTCCAGAATTTTGGTTGAGGTATAGGGGCCCACTGTGGGAGAATGTCTTCCATATGAAGGATTTTAATAAATATAGTTCTCACATCGTTGTGAACGAGCTCTACACCAAAACTGTGATGGGAAGAGGAACAGTCAGATTTCTGCGATATGATATTAAAGCCACATTTGCTCATCTTGAAAATTTTGATCCAAGATGGGGGGGGGGGGGGAAGTCACGGCATCCCACACCTTGGGTTAACCACTATGTAATCTATTCATCTATCGGTCTATCTTTGGACAGACAGATCTCTCTGTTGGTCCTCATTTGATCTTTGACCTCGATTGAAAACAATAGGGAACTTGTCATCGATATGAACAATACACATACCAATATGGTGTGTCCAAGCTTGCATTCATGAGATGTCATTTCTACAAGGAAGGCTTGACAAAGTGACACACACACACATACATGTCTTCTTGATTACATTTGTTTCTTCTTTCATCTAAGCAAAAAATGACAGAAAAAACAAAAATGATTTTGTGATTCCTTGCCAAAATAAATGGAAGTAACAGGACACTAAATACCAATTTTGAAGTTCAAACACCTTACCTTTCTTGAGACACTGTGTCTCAAAAGGTTTTAAACTACAACCCCTACTGACCTCACATGAACATTGACTGCCATAAAAATGACAGAGATCATCTACTCATCAAGTGCTACCAATGCTAACTGTTAGATGTTCCAGCAACATTCAGTTGCAGAGATATTTAATAGGTTTCACACTTTAAGATCTGGTGACCTCAAATGACCTTATTAAGCTAAAAAAAACAATAGGGATCATCTACTCACAGTGGACTACCAATAAGTTGAACTCCTCTCACTTCTTGAGATACCATGATTACAAATTATGTCCTAATTTACCTCACACGACCTTTGACCTCCATCTACTCATCAAGAGCTACCAATGATGCGACTTTGAAGTTACAGCAAGATTCAGTTGCTGACATATTTCCTTTAAAGCTGGGATATGAACTGTACTGGCAATTGCCTGGTTACATGTCTTTGTTCTTCATCAGTGTTTCAAGGAAGAGAAAGAAGGGGAAAAGATCCCATGTCACAAAACCTGGGAGAGAACTATGCACTCATCTTCTTGATATTTGAATATGAAAATTGTCTTGACATTTTTGTCCCTACAAAATTCATACTGTCCAAGAAAGCATAGCAATCAATCACCATTACTTGAAATCAAACTGACCAATTGGGAATGGATGTAATTATTTATCTATAAGAAAAGTGGGCTTAGACAATATTATTCTGTCGTGGCTTAAACATATTCAGCAGAATTTGACTTTCACTGACAAATTTTTAACTCCTATTCCAGCTTTGATAGGTTTTCATATTTTAAGGTCTGGTGACCTCAAATGACCTTTGACCTCCATAAAAAACAACAGGGATCATCGACTCACAATGGGCTATCAACACACCAACTTTGAAGTTCAAGCACCTTTCCCTTCTTGAGATCTGTATTTACAAGCCAGGACATCACATACACATGTCATTAGTAGATTCCTTGCCTGCCTTCGGCAAGGAATCAAGAAGTCTGGACTATGTAGAGCAAGTATTAAAAGACTGGACTGCAACAGGACTTGAGTGATGTCTTGAAAATTTCTCCTCATAAGTAGACTTACCATCCATATTGTGACTATCTCCTAGTTAGTAGCCTGAATCAACCAACATCCTGGCCTCAAATACATACTAAACTGGAAATAAAATCAGAGCTTCAGAAATTACCAATTAGGCCTACATTTTGGAGTCAATGCTGAGACTCCGTTCTACTTTCCTCTTGCATATGTCTGACTTATCAGGAACACGCTGGCCATGTTTGGACAACAGCTAGACGGTGAAAGGTGATGAGAGAGAGGGAGAACAGAGGATAGAGGACTGGAGATGTGGGGACACAAAACAGGTGGTAGGGAGGGACAGGGGGGCACAATCATGTTCCACTGCACTCAAAAGCAATCATTGGCATATTTCCCAAGATTCACAAGGACTGATAAACAAGTCACCACATCACAAGCTCATTAATTACACAGTAGTCACTTTCTTCGCAAGTGTGAGCACGAAGTCCTTCAGTAATCCTGCAGGGAAACTGTAGCTATTTGGTACTACATGTGTAAGACCTATAAGAATCCTGCATCCTTAAGGCAAATTGAGTAATGGCTTCATTATTTGCTTCCTTCATTTGTCACGTTTAATCCAGCATTTTCCTTCTGAAATCCTTTGCAAATCCACAAGTGAATAACTTTTGCTGCCATAAACCTATGGGATTCCTTAAGTTTTCCAGCAGAATAATTGCATGTGAACTTCCATCACATCATTATGACAGAGCCACACTAAATCTATGTATGTGAAGCTACATCACATCATTATGACAGAGCCACACTAAATCTATGCATGTGAACCTACATCACATCATTATGAAGGAGCTACACTAAATCTATGCATGTGAACCTCCATCACATCATTACGACAGAGCTACACTAAATCTATGAATGTGAACCTACATTACATCATTATTACAGAGCCACACTAAATCTATGTATGTGAACCTCCATCACATCATTACGACAGAGCTACACTAAATCTATGAATGTGAATCTACATTACATCATTATGAAAGAGCTACACTAAATCTATGCATGTGAACCTACATCACATCATTATGACAGAGCTACACTAAATCTATGAATGTGAACCTACATTACATCATTATAACAGAGCCTACACTAAATCTATGTATGTGAACCTCCATCACATCATTACGACAGAGCTACACTAAATCTATGAATGTGAATCTACATTACATCATTATGACAGAGCCACACTAAATCTATGCATGTGAACCTACATCACATCAGTTACGACAGAGCTACACTAAATCTATGAATGTGAACCTACATTACATCATTATGACAGAGCCACACTAAATCTATGCATGTGAACCTACATCACATCATTCTAACAGAGCTACACTAAATCTATGTATGTGAACCTCCATCACATCATTACGACAGAGCTACACTAAATCTATGAATGTGAACCTACATTACATCATTATGAAAGAGCCACACTAAATCTATGCATGTGAACCTCCATCACATCATTACAACAGAGCTACACTAAATCTATGACTGTGAACCTCCATCACATCATAACGACAGAGCTACACTAAATTTATGAATGTGAACCTACATTACATCATTATGAAAGAGCCACACTAAATCTATGCATGTGAACCTCGATCACATCATTATAACAGAGCTACACTAAATCTATGAATGTGAACCTACATCACATCATTATAACAGAGATACACTAAATCTATGAATGTAAATCTACATTACATCATTATGAAAGAGCTACACTAAATCTATGAATGTGAACCTACATTACATTTTATTGTTATGACAGAGCCACACTAAATCTATGCATGTGAACCTACATCACATCATTAAGACAGAGCTACACTAAATCTATGAACGTGAACCTACATTACATCATTATGACAGAGCCACACTAAATCTATGCATGTGAACCTACATCACATCATTATGACAGAGCTACACTAAATCTATGAATGTGAGCCTACATTACATCATTATGAAAGAGCCACACTAAATCTATGCATGTGAATCTCGATCACATCATTATAACAGAGCTACGCTAAATCTATGCATGTGAACCTAAATTATACACCATTATGAAAGAGCCACATTAAATCTATGAATGTGAACCTACATCACATCATTATAACAGAGCCACACTAAATCTATGCATGTGAACCCACATTACATCATTATGACAGAGCTACGCTAAATGTATGCATGTGAGCCTCCATCACATTATGACATGTTTATTGATACTGCTGTAAATCCTGGCAGATCTCACCTTCACCTTTGCTATTTACCTTTCCTAGATCCCCCCTTCCTGACCCTCTGATGATCTGAAACATTAAAAGAAATTATAGACTGTCTCAATTTTGCATGAGATCTGATGAAACTGTTATTGAATTGAAAGGTAGTAAATAAGAACGTCAGACATGAACACAAAGTAAAGAAAACAAAAACAAAATATGTTCTGGTAGTACAAGAAAAAGTTTGACACATTTATGTCTACTGTCATCTGAAATGTTACAAGGAAACAAACTTTTGTACCTCCTATGACTGATATGAAGGTAAACCCATCACATTGAGCAAGATAAAAAAAAAATATGGATATTTCATTTTCAGCTTTGCAAATGTTACTTTAGAATATTTGGTCATATAAGCTGTTTATTTACTACAGTTTTATAACACATTCAAATACAGTCGCTAATAGAGATAGCCAACAGAAAAAGATTAATTTAGAAACTATTATCTTTCACTAGATTATGACAGTACAATGATGCACAGCAAGAATATGTTACACACAATTACACCGTCCAGTTAGCACAAGAAGCTGGTTGATGAATTGTCACCTTGAATGTCTGTAATGAGGGCTTGGACAACTTACTCTACTCTGCTTCAGAGTCATGACCCCGACTGGCAGTCGAGACCTCGAGACCAGACAATACTTGCCTTGGACTACCCATGGAATTTTTTAAAACTATGAATAAAACATTGGCTGTGCTGAGCAGTTTCAACAAACCTGTCACTTTTTGTTTCCAATGTTAATTTGTCATTTGTCACTAGTACTACATAAAAAAAAAGAAGTTTGACAGATTCCACCGGAGAGGCCCAATACTCTCCAACCAACACTGTTTAGGTCTCCTACATTGTCTACAATTCCTGCTAAAAATATAACATGTATATATACAAGTTGGAGGCAGTTGTGGCATCAGTAACACCATTAGCAAGTAGGAGTCACAAGTAGCTTTAGAGTCACTATTAGAGTTCCTCAACCCTACAGTAGATATGGTTTTCTTTGCTCCCTCCACAAACATAACTGAAATTCTAGTTCTCTTTCTAAACTACATTTTGATATAAATTTTGCTAATGTATGATATTTACAATTACTTTTTTTTACAAGGTCTATATACAGCTTTGAATTTACAGTACATGACTAAAGATATAGATTAAAAAGTTACAAGAGACAGTTCCTCACAATGTCAACAATGGCTACATCAAAAGGTAAAGTGATGAAAATCCACAGGTTAACCCTCTGACCCCCTCCCCTGGTCCTCATCCCCTTGTCCCCCACATACAAACACCCTGTCAGGAGTTAATGCCCCACATGTGTACATAACCTATCTCTGGGTTACCCTAGGATCCAGTCATACAGGTGCCATCCTCAATTAATCTGCGACATAGCAACAATCAGCACCAAATTCTGTCCGTATGTTTCTCTGTTGAGCATACAACAGAAACTTGCTTCATGCTCAAGATTCAAATAACAATGAATATGCATTACAAACAAACCATTCAGAGCAAAGAAAGATCCGATTTGAACTGAAAAAAAAATATGCCTCACTTAAAACTGACATTCATCAGTGCGCTACAAAATTGACCAATAGCTTCCCCTTTCAGCCCCCCATTCCTCCCCCTCCCTCTACCATGGACATTAAGGTTTGAGGATTCAAGGTCATTCATATAAAACCAGATGTGAAGTCTGCATGAGCTGTCCACCTTATGATATCATATGACTGAAATCATACCACCAGGAGTACACATATACAATATCATGCATGTGTTGAAATTCACGACGATCATCAGAATGATGGAGTGTATGAAGCAACACCTTACCCTACATACAGGACCAAGCCATGTGCGAAGAAACAGTGAAATGGCATTTTCACCAGATGTACTGTACAACACTTGGAATGAACTTAAGTATTTGATGACTCAATGACAAGTACATAAACTTAAAGGAGCTCACTAAGTTTTTATGGATAAATTTGTGAGGATTTTGAAGGGTACAAACACATGACAGTACTTATAACTCACATGCTTAGTCAAGTTTCACATCCAGCTGTCAGGAAAACTGTCAAAATTTTTGACTTTTTGACTGACTCTTACTGGGTGTGTGCATATGAATTACTACTCATAAAAAATATGTGTGGTCATAGAATTTCAAAAAGGAAATTGAATCATTAATTACTCAATATTTTCTTATTTTGTGTGTAACACATTGGGATCCTGTTTGCTTGACCATTGTCATTAGTATGGGAAGGAAACTGTACAGATTCAGGAAAATTTAGAAAACTTTCACAAACAACTCAATGTGCTTCTTTAACAGGTATGATGACAGATTTTAAACCAGATATCCTGAAACACAGACAGTTGGATTAGCCTGGAATTGCAGGTACTAAAGTTGCTGTGACACTGCTGCAAACTAAAGTACAGTATTACGGAAGGTAAAATGACCCTGATGACATGGAATTTAATACAAAGTAAAGAAAGATGAGAATGTCCTTTGTGAAGCCTGGTTTCGTTGCATTCACATAGCAACGGAAATTAAGAGCCACCTTGACTGAAACGAAGCACGAGTGAAGCCGTACTTTAACATATGCCTCAGTTCAATAGAATAGATATTACTCTATCAAGCCCAACAAATATGTACATTACTATGGAATATCAAGCATGGAATATCAAGCATACAGTACCATGTATGACAGGTTTGCTATCACAACACATATACACAGATACATATAGAGAATAGCTTTTTGTGACAAAGTCCTCACATGAGCTATCCTCTTTTTTATTCTTCCAAATGAGCTGTAACTATAACTCCTGCAAAGATTATTAAGTTGAAATTCACTTGACAACTTAACTTCTGACCAATAAATACTGTGATTGACTGCAAACACACTACAGAAAAATGTCCATAAAAGTGACACAAACACTTAAGGAAACTATGATTTTAAACTGCCCTTTCTGTCCAAGAAGAGAATGTTGTAGTCAAACCTTCTGGCTGTTACAGTGGGCATGTCATGACAGGTGGTTTCACTGTGCTGGTTGGTGACATACTTGGGCAAAATGGGTAAAGGTTTCATTCACGATTGACATAATAATCCAAAATACACTGGTGAAAAAGAAAACAGCAGAGGATACTAATTTCTAATCATTTTTCTCTATCAAAAATGAAAAAAAAAAAACTTTTGCCAGTTCTCGTTGCGGAAACCACGTCAAAGGAGCATTACTCATAAGCCATCAGCTGCCATTCACCAGCAATCCCATCATTCACCCTTGTGCCTACCACACACTTACTCCCTCAGTCCATGGACTGTTTTTGACAGCAACTGACTTTCTCGTCATTTTGATTATTTCAAATTTTAATTGGAAATGGAGAGTGAAGGGGGACATTATCCAAGCCCATTTCAGGTTCCTTGGTTTCAGCTCATATTCATGAAGAATACACAATAAAGAAATGTAACTTCTACTAAAAGTCACCCATCCTCCGTAAAAATAACATTCATGCCAACGTGCAATATAAATGAAATAAAAGTGATAACAACCACAAAACAATGCTGACATCACTGACTAATACAATGTAAAAGGCACTCTTAAAAATGAAAGAAAAAAGTATCTCCAACATGACGCTGTACATTATTTCTTCTGTTAAAGCTCATACAACACAAATCTGGGAAAGAGTTGGATTCATTCACAATTTTGATCATATCTATAAGCATTTTTGAGATATGACTTTGCTAAGTTAAATAAAAATGCAAAACAGATGACGTGGAGTGTTGCACAGTTTCAATACTTCCTTTGGTGGGCGTATATATATATTGCCTCTTAATTACTGGGTTGCACATTAAAGTGATATCAATATTTTTGAAGAACACATATACGTCTGAAATTAAACCCTCTCGGGATCTAAAGTTCTCAATTGTCCTTGAAATACAATTTGAGTAAACAAAGGATAACATAAGATATATCACAGGAGTTCACATCTTGACGTCACAGGCTTGCATACTTAGCCAATGTTAATTCATAATGCAAGTGTAAGGCAGGAATTTGGCTGTATAATTAATTGTCAATATTTGATGGATTTTGTTGGAATTTGTGGCTATTTCCAAAATTTTTTATGATTAATACAGCCAATAGTCCAAACTGTCATTTCCATGTCCCACAAGAGAAACTGAAGCTCAACACAATGAGAAACATTTGATGTGAAATTGTTATGTTGCATGTGTCTCCTTTGTCTTATAATAGCCTAACAACTGTTAACATTTGAGTTCCATTGGAGCTCACGTAAATTTGATCCTTTTGACCGATTGAAACGTCCCTTAAAAACTTTGCTTTTCTCTGATGCTTCACTTATGCCTTTTCCCCACATACTTCACAGAATTCGCTGACATACGTGACTCTTGGGTAAAAGTCAAGGGTGTATTTTATTCGCATTGCTGATTCCTTAGTAACATGGTTATGGAAATTTCAAACCAATCTGTACTTACAGCAACACTCCCACATACATCTATATAGATGCTTACCATGACTGGGATCAGGTCAAAACACTATTTAGCTACACAGGAAGATCTGACATATTGCAGATATGTGAAAACAGTTTAATCACTTTCATCTGTTCTTGACAATTCTTGAAAAAAAGATTAGAATTTCATTCTCATCTATTATCGTGAATATTGTCACAACGATCAAGGTTGATCCAATGTGATTTGCCTGAATGCACACTGACCTAACCACTCACTGACAGAATTCTAACTTAACAACAAAATCCCAACAGAGTGAAGTCAGTGAGATAAAGAAAAAAATACGACTAACGTGTTCTGGTCGACATCTGTACTGAAAAAACAGGGGGAAAATACATTATTATTGTGGCTAGGTAGTATTCACAATACAGCTTAATAATGTATTGCATTGGCCAAGACATATCAGATTGTAAACTATGGTAGATATAGCAGGTTATAACTACCACCAACTACTCTAATGATCTGTTACCCCATGCCAAAATAATGTCTTGCATTTGATGAACTAAACTAGATGGAAGAGGAAACCAATTGTTGAAGAAAAGGCACGCTGGAGGCGCAAAGACGAGAAAGTGTTATGTCTGTCTCCCCACCTCTTTTTCCTAAATGTGGAGAACGTTCAGTTCCTGTCAAAATGACAGGAAAGCTTTATACAGTGTAGAGAGAACTAACTTTGAGCTCAATGCAGCACTCCTTTTTGCCACCATCTTTTTATCTCTTAAGAACGACTATTGCACACGTTGCTATAATCTAAGAACCACCATCTAATAACTTAAGATGTTATAAAAATCATATTGATATAAATGTGCCTCTGTAGCAACAGATCTAGCTTTAACGTTCAATATAGAAACACAGGCAACTCTACAATATTTACAATATAATATTTCTCTACAGGTATCGTACAGTGGCTTCTGGTGGTCAGTTTGACAAAATACGGTTCAACTGGAGAGATTTATCAAAAAGAGAATGGTTGTAAGGGCTAAGATTAATATCAGTGCTGAACACTGATTGTGTGTCTTTCACGTACATCAACTTTGTAAACCTGACAACAGACAGCATGAAACCCAACATATCATACAAAGTTATTATTATTGTAACGTCGATATCAGATAATCGAGTTACTTGTGTGTCTGCAATTACGACGAAAAGTTCGAAGCACCCACTCCTTTTTTTTCCCCCCCACATCACAACTAGTAGCTCCTACTATTACAGCCCTATATGCTCCAATATGTACAACTGTATATGATACCATGTTTCTACATTTTGATGCTCAAACCTCTACGCATCAAGCTAAGAAATTGCGAGCGAGTGAATAAATAACAACAACTGCTTCGAGGGGTCTGCAATCTAGTAGCGTCTGTAGTTTATTCAGCTTTCATTGTTTACAAGCTTTGATGAATATTCAAGTTGTTGTGTCTTCATTCACTGACAGTAACCTTGGTCAGTTTAAACATAACATTCTGCTGTCAGCTTTTAACATTTACAGTCTGAATGGATGAATCAGTGGATAAAAGAAAGTTAAGCCAGACAGCCTGCCACAGGAAAGGAAGATTTTAACAACATATGAAACTGCACAGGTTGACTGACACATGAACTTCATAACATGGAAACCTGTTCCCTCTGGCAGAGGCCACCTGAGTCCTTCAAGGTTTCACAGACAGTACTGTCGCAGTGACGGGATTCCATTCGTTGTTAGCTCTTTGGCTTTACTGACAACTCTATCTCAATAAGATACTAATGAACACGGGTGGCTTGTTGAGGCAAATGAAGAAACGGATGTTGCAGCCAAAGCCGAATATATGTAAGGTATGACTTCATCAAAATATCACTCTGCAAGGTTACATTCAGAAGCACGCCATGTTGTCCCTCTTCTGCCCATCATGTCATACATACTGTAGAGAAAGGGAAAAGAACAACACAGATTGTTAAAACTCTGCATTATTTCAAGCACTTTGGAAAGTTTGGATTTGTTAACATTAAAAACATTGAAATGTTCTCTTGCTAGTTACACTACTTTCCATCCTTTGGTAAGTATTTACAACTATTTCCAGGAATGCGGGTATCGTTTCAAAACTTAATGTGGGGCTACAATGTCTTCATTTACAGTAATACCCACACTCATCATGAGAAGAAAATGTGTGGTCAAAAGAAAGAACAGCAATTACAAACTGTTCTACTTCGGGACTGTCTCATCAGTGAGACAGGCAACACATTGGGATACACTTAAGGGTGCAAAAGTTGCACAGGAGACATTTTATGGAGTAATTATTCAATTTCAATCAGTTACTCGAACTTTTTACTCTTCACAAGCTATAAAAAACTCAGTCCGTGTTTGCCATCAAATTGGACTTCTACAAGCTTTCTGAGCAGCAAGAAGAGTTGTACTGAATTAAATACTGGCAAAAATTATTTCTATTTATTTACAATTTACTGATATTATGGGTCAGGTTTTGCACCTCTTTATATAACTGTCCCCTTCATATCACCATAGATTATGAACAGTTCAAATTGTGATAAAAGTGTTCTTCAGACATTCAGATCAAGTGGGATTTTTGCCAAATGCAGAATTTGATAAAACCTGCAAAGTAAAGCAATGGGATAATGAAATATACCACATCTAACCTGGTTTGGTTATTTAAGAGTGACTCGCTGTAATACCTGACTCAGTAAAACGGTACTCTTAGTTATGGTACTTTAGAGTGCTGGCAACCTCTTACCCAGCACATCATCTGACCTAAGTCAGACTAGAACTCCTAATTCTGCCACCTCTGAGTAATCTGGAATGAAGGTTTGTCAAGATTTATATCCCAACTTGCCAGTACTCTGGGCTTCGAAGGTATTAGTGTGCAATTGTTGTGCTGAGACATGTAAGTCAAGAGAGAGTAACTCCTTCAATAAGACTGCACCTTGCCAGGTTACAGCAGATTTTGTGACTCTATAAGGTTACTACGGTAGATTCCAAGTGAGATTCTTCACATCAATTTGCCTTTTTTAAATGAATACTAACAAGAAAACCAACACACAGAGGAAGGTGATATGTTCACTGATCAAAATAACTCAAATTCATTTGAATGACAGCAAACAGTTTGTTCATTGGCAAGGTACAGATCTTTTCAGTGCCATGCTCCCAAATCAACTTGAACAACACATCATGACAGCCTGATATCTTGCCCTAATTCAAATGCGGATGTGTTCAAAAAGAAATAAATCAATCAAGCTGTGAACTCAAGCAGTCTTGGCTGAGCATGAAACAACAACACCAATAAGACTGGTTACCCATTTCTTGATGTAACTTCAACCTAACTTTTGTGATTATTTATCACAATCATCAGCAGTTGCTGAAATATATAGAACAGTTTCCTGTCATTTTCTCCTAAGGTTGAGGCACTTTTCAATTCAAAAGCCATTTAAAGAAGTTTTGACCTTAAAACAACAGATGAAGAAACCCATTGATTGTTTGTAAATCTTGAAACTACATGCTGTAAACCAGGAGGTTACCATGACGACAAACTCCACCTGCAGACATACAGCCTCCCTGAGCGAATGGTTTATTACGCTCTTCTTTGCTCCTTTCAGAAATAAAAGTGACATTTTAAGGATGGATTAAGCTGTTAAACCTTGTGGATGTATTTTAATGCCAGGTATTCTCTGAAGCATTTACTGCTTTGATTACAAGAAAACATGGATCAAAAGAACCTCTCAGGAGTCAGGAAACTGCGGAAGAATTATCTTGCCAGATATAGGTCTACTAGGGGCCATGACAAAGGTTAACCATGGAATAAGCTTTCCCCTGTATTGGTCTCAACTTATGCTGGATTTAATGTTTTGGTCATCACATTAGCCTCATGGTGGACTTCATCTGCAAGTAATTTATAATTTAAGGTTTCGTTTTGGCAAATCATGATCCTCCTACTTACAAAACGACAGTACATGTTAAATATCTCTCTGTATGCGACTTGTCTTGAAAGGTTCAAATACTGAGGGCTTAATGTTGATGTCGGCATCATCTGCCGTCACTTTGTGATCATAGAACCAGCACGTTATATATTAAGTAATATAATCAGTCAGTTAAATGTTAAAAAAAATGCATAAGACATTTACACTGGATTGAATGGTCATCCACTACTTGCTTTAACCAATGCAAGAATGCATTGAGATTTCAATGAATTCATTACACACACCAACTAGAATTTTAGACCAGAAATGGCTCTTGTCGGTTTAATATTATATGGCAAAGACAAGTCAATCTACTGTAACTGCAAGCGTTCGGATAATTTCAGTTTTCAAACTCCTGTACAGTGACCACAAAAAAAAGAGGATTTGTTAACATAAGCACATCATTAATATACCTAAATATGAAAAGTATCCTAATTTCTTATCTTATGATATTGGGATTACAAGATTTCAAGCTTTGATCTCTGTGACCTTTGACCTCCGCCAACAAAAACAAGGTCAACCTGACCCATATGGACTATCATGAATTATCACTGCTACACTTTTTGAAATACATTGGTTTACAATCTTTTCAGCATTTGACGTCTGATGATTCGAGATAACCTTTGACCTCCACCAAAATAATAAGGTTTTTCACTTGCTCTAGTGCACTGACATGCTAAACTTCAAAAGTTGCAATGATTTTCTTGAGATATCATGTTAGCATAGTATCCATGTCTGACCTCTGGTGACCTCTGATGACCTTTAGGCTAACTTGATATAAGACAAGGAAAAGCTATGTATCAAACCTCTAAACGATTCCTATCTTGAAATATTGCATTAGTAACATTTTAAGTTGCTTGTCCTTTGGTGACATCAGATGACCTTTGACCTCCACTTAACCAATGTGGAAATTCCACCTGATATTTAAGACATTCACATGCTAAGTATAAAGGGTATAAATAATTCCTACCTTGAGATATCAAGTTAACAAAGTTTCCACCGTTTGATATCTGAGGACCTCAGATGACCTTTGACCTCCACTGAAAACTATAGGGTTCTCCTACTTGATGTAATGCGTTATCACGCAAAGTATCAAAAGATTCCACCATTCCTACCTTGAACTATCGTGTTAATAACGGCTTTAAGTGTTTGACCTCTGATGACCTCATATGACCTTTAACCTTTCACTAAAAAACAGGGTTCTTCCTCTCAACATGAGGAATCTACATACCAAGTTTGAGAATTGTCAGTCTCCCTTCGTGAGAATCAAGATAACAAGCTAAACATTACAAACACACACACACAATCATGATTACATAGGCTCTCTTTTCACTGAAACCAAAAAGTAAACTTCCAAGTGCTGGAAATTGTGATACCCAGCTGTTATTCTCACTGTCTGTGTAACAACCACTACTGAGTTCCCATTCCTTTCAGCCATTTTCATTCATGCTCATGAATTTGTATTTCATGTTCATCAACAACATATCTCTATGGCACTTACAAGAAAGTAACAAACCCAGACAGCCTATAACAGCTATCAAAATCCTGATTAGCTTATAACATTTCGACCTAAACTGTTGAAGTCTCAGACAAGGGAACTGTTTTCATCACCAATACGTGAACAATTCACAGCCATATCAAATGCCATGGAAGACTGAGGAAAGGACTCTCCTAAATCAAAAATTGACACGTACCAGTATTAAACTATAACTACAACTGTAATCTCATGCATATCAAACTCCAAATTCCAAGTTCTAAACAACCTCATGTGTCCACAGAAAATAAAAATGCCCTCCAGAACTTTCCAACAGGTAAATTACCCAATATTCCTCCATAAATTACAACAGAAGCAGCCTGAGCAAACAACCTTTACAGTTAGTGTATACTCTATGATGTATACTTCACAAGTAAATCCGACAGTGGCCATTCTCTCTGCACCCTGTAGTAACTAAAACAAAATGCAAAAATTCCGCTAATTTATTGCTTAACTAACCTGACAGTTACTGTGGCAACCACACCAACAACTTGATAAAATTCACCCTCATGTATCCACAATTAAAAAAATTTCGGAGGAGCATTTGACATTTTATCCTTAAAAACCTCCATTCTTGTTAAGACCAGGAAAAGGCAAAAGGAGTTCAAAACCATGGAAAACATCTTTATATGATTATGCTGTTTTTTTTTTAACAAATTAGCCTACACATCCCAGCTCCTCAAATTTCATGACAGAACAAAATCCTACATTATACGCAAATGCACATTTGTGATTGCGATTATTACTAATTGGATATTTGTTTCATAGGTTTATTTCTCACGTTCACCTGATTTTCATTATTTTCCTCTGCTTCCTTCCATGATAATTGCCGTCTTTGACTTCGTCCATCACCACATAGGAAATATCAGGTGCTATAAAATTTTTTTCCCCAGCTAACAATATTGACTAAACCTTGTGTAAACATGGATCACAGTTTAATGTCGTTTCCCAGATATCCGTGTTTGCTTCTCTTTTTCTTTTAGTTATAGAGCCATGGCATCAGCAGATCCAGTAACCCAACATCCATGCGATCGCTGCAATTTAAACACGATTGAACCACCGCTGAACACGGAGGTGGGTTATAATCACTCAGCAAGCTCTGTTTGAAGACTGCACTGTATGCAGAGATCGAAGAACACGTCGTCATAATTTTGTTTTTGAACAAATCGGAACATGTGCTCTGAGCTTCTGTACAGACGAATTGCAACGAGTGAGTTAATTTGGTGAAGAGCAAACAGATTATCGAATACAAACGAGAAGTGCTCTTAGTGCTTCATCTGCTGAAGGCTTCTCTCTCTTAATGAAAAAAGAACTTCAATGAACAAAAGAAATTAACCTTCTTACAAAATTCATGTAGTTATACTCCTGGCTATTTGTTCTCTGTGCTTCACAGATCTTGCAATGTGCATCCGTATTAAGGGGACGCAAATTTGAAATGACTCAGCATACATGATGTGATCATGGAGCTACTACGAATGGAGCAGAGTCTCACCAAATGCTACCTTTAAACCCCAATGTTACACTAAATCATGTTCTCATCACCACCTTCACAAATCCATTGAGTCCCTAACCTTTCAAATCTGACTTTTCCTTTGTCCCTTTCAACTTTCTTCATGTGTTCCCACAGGTAGGAAACCAAAACTTCGATTGTTCGAAAAGAACGACCGTTACCATAGTCTGCACTTCCAAAAATGTAACTCACTTTCCCTAAAGACAACGGTCACTGTCTTAATAACCAGTACACATATATGCAATCTACAATTACCTCTACAGTACATCTATGAAATGACCCACAAATAAAAGTTGACATTCTGTTCCAGTGCTACCACTGATTTTGCTACAGAAATATTTTTGAGACTATTAAAACCGAGAAACTTTCTATAAGTAAATTTCCCACCTTTCTGGATCTTTCCTGACAAGTAAACTTATCGGGAAGCTAGATCCTTATGAAAGTTTGGTGAAATTGACAACATATGTGCACACAAATGCACATCATCAGGATCTTTTCTAGAGTTGCTTAAAAATTACGATAAAACCAACAAAATGGCTGTTCTAGGAGTTAAAGGTAGCAAAAGATCTTGCCATACTTGGGGAAGTGAGTGGCACACTTGTAACAAATGTCTTCACTTTGTCTTCAGTTAGGATGTCAAACTTACCAGTTGGATCAACGACAAGTCTGGTATATTGGACGTGACAAGAAAACAAAATTACGAATTATGTTATTACGAATTATGCTGTTATTTCTGACAGTTCAGAGGCTTATTTGAAAGTGTTCAAAATTATTTCTGGCTAATGAGATGTTTCCTTCCATAAGACAAACAAGTGTCCATCAAAATTCTGGACACATTGTAACTGCTGATATAAATTGCTGATATTATGACAAGTAGTATATAGAGATAAGCTTAAACAGCAGATTGGTAGTGGTTGCAGTTCAATCATTGACACTTTCTTTGAACTATGTCCCAATACCAAGAATAATAAAATACTCTTCAAGTGAGATGCTAATGTGCGGGATACTTTTAAAACAAGAATGGTATTTTGCTATTTACTGGTGTAAACATTAGCAGTTAAGCTAAGTGGTCATCATGCCAAGAAAACAACAATAGAGTACTTCGAATGAAACTCTTTGACCCAAAGGAGCAAGACAAGTAACACAAAAGAAATGAAATCAACAAATCATAAATAGATGTCAACAGAATGAAAGCTGGAACACGAGTTCAAAATTTGTCAGTGAAAGTCAAAATCTGTGGAATATGTCATAATCACTACAAAATAACATTGTGTGAGCCTTATTTTTGCATAGATGAATAATATTTACATCCATTCCCATTTAGGTCTGTTTGATTTCAAGTAATGGTGATTGACTGTTATACTTTCTTGGAGAGTCTGAATTCTGTTGGGCCAACAAAAATGACAAGACAATTTTGATATTCAAATATCTGAAAGATCATTGTGACATGTGATCTTTTGCCCTACTTTGCCTTCCCTGAAACAACTGCCAAAGAACAAAGGGAGATGACCAGGTGATTAGCAGTACAATTAACATTTCAGCTTTAAGATATTGCAACAATCTAACCAGGATTATTTTAGAACCAAAATTGACTCATTAGTACTAGGATACCTTAAAGTAACTATAAATAGTACATACACACACAGAGTGATGACAAAACAGAATGATGGGCATTGCAATCTAAATTTCTCATTATTCTGGCAAATGAATGTGATCAATAACCTTCATATTTAAAAAAAGAAGCCATTGTTCACTCCTTTGTTTTGAATTTCTGGAACATAAATAGCTCAGGCTTATTGGCCTGGAAACAAGTGAATACTTCCAGTGAGGTAATTCAAGGAGTTTGAGGCAGTTAGTTGTTCTGGCTGGTCAAGATGTTTGGTTCGAGTTCCACAGCTCAAACCACGTAAAAACACAAGACGATGTAGTACACACGTATCTGGGGTTGACCGATGTGACTTTTCGATGCTCATCTAATGGCCAAAGGGTTTAACGCCAGATCAGCCGAAATCCAATCCGATCTTTTCACTATCAAATGTGTTCTCTTTGAAAAAATTTATATTCTGTGACTGATTTATTCTCTGCAGTGCTATTATCATGGTAACAAAATCATTGCAAATTTTTCCACATTCTAACTCTTTAATGCATCCCTAGGTGCAACTACATTTTCAGGTAGCTGAACACAGCGAGCATCGAAAACTGGAATTTGCTCAATTTCGCTGATCCCACATTTTTTTCCAACGATGGCGTAAATATCGCCCCACTCCGATGTCCGACCCAATTATGGGTTGTTCCCTACAAACGTAGTACGTGCAGTGGTGAGGATGCAGCCGGAACTGATTCCGGATCTTCCAGAAAAGTTCAATCAAAGTCACAGCATTCAAAATGTCTAATTAATCTACCAGACATCCAGCTTGTGTGATAAGGGTGTACTTTACACCAATGAATCAATCGGCTGCTTTACAAGAATAATCCAGACTATATTGAAGATATCCTCGTAACATTCCTAACACTACTAAACAAAGACAACTCTGAATCTCCTCCTTGTGTTTGTTCACAGATACGGATGGTTTGAAACCCGTCAAATTTTTGAATGGGCCAACCGAGCCGATGACGTACGAGTCACATGGAGACACGAGAAAACGTACAATTGCGCGACATCGACCTCATCATTTAGAAGTGATGAATCATTCATGAGGCTGTCTCCAATGTTAATTATCGTAAAAATGCGTTACAACTTCAACGTCTTTGTGGACCTATTGGGTGTTGCTTTCCATTATTGGAAAGGAATCTTGTATAATGGTTCTGAAACATTTGTGACATGACTTTGGAGATAATATGGACTGTTCTTTTAGGGAAATCCAGAATATATTTCTGGACCATAATCTGGCAATGAATTTCCATTGTGCACAGCGCAATGTGCCACTATGATCATGGTAAAGCAAACAGAGAAGTTGAAGAGCAGATAATAAATTTATTAAGAACATAATACTTGGTAGAACAACTTAGCTTTCGTAAAGGATGACCAAATTTGGCACGTCAGTCCAACCTGCCAAAACTTCTTTCAATTTCTACAGTACTTACACTTTTGCCTTAATGGTGTCTTTACATCATTTGGAAAACTGTTCTTTCTTCCATACATACAGCTACAGGACTGTACATAACATTGCAAGATGTTGACACACTATAACACTCCACTATACTATGCTTCCGTGACAATCCTCCCTTTTGATGAAGATACCTTTAAGTGTTTTTATTGATTCCTAAAAACCGGGGCTGGATAAATTTTTCTTATTTTCCCATACCTGTCAGGTATCCGATCAAAACATTGTTACAGTAGTGTACTTCATACATCTAGTCATTAAAAGAACCACTGATTTTCCCAGAGAAAAAGAGAAAAAACTTAGTTTCGAACTATTTGCTGCACATAGAAGGCAAAATTCCACAACCTGACACTGTGACACAGTGTGTTCACACAGCGGCTGTGTTGTTTTGCACTGGTTAGTAATTTTGGATCTGGGTAGCAAACCACCATGATATGCGTGGACCCAACTTGAAAATGCACTACAAGTTACAGAAGCAATTTGCATTGAAACACTTCATCCCATTTGCTACGTTTGTGCATTTTGCAATCCAATGATGACATGAATTATCTACAAAACTGATACATGCATTTTTTTTTCATACCGATGATCTTTCATTACTGAGTAATCAAGGTATGATCTTGATTCTGCATATAACTTGCTTTACAGTTTATGTCTTCAATATTAATCACGTGCTGTGTCAAATTTAACCAATTACTGTTAAAATGCACATTAGTGTGTATGCAAGAGGAATGGGAGAAGAACCAGCATTATGTTGGCACTTCAGTAACTGGTCCTATTATTCAACTAGTTGCCTTTTAAGATACTCAAAGTATGGGCGAAGTTTATCATGACTATGAAATGGAAATATCTTCCGAAAATGGTAAAAAAAAGCCTTTTACTTTCTCAACTTTTATTTCCCATTTTATAGGCCCATACAGGATCATCAACTCCAGAGGATGATGACCTTTTCAGGATGGGTTCCTTGATCCTGAAGGTGATGACCATAGCACATAGTCTTAATACATAAGAATTTGAATGATCCTGGATCAACAAACGCAACAGAAACCTTTTCATGAATTGAGTGTACACGTTGAATATCACCGCTTAGTTGCTGTTCTAAAAATAAATCTGAAGTAACAGTAAAACTGGCTGTCTGCTATCATTCTATTTTATTATCTCTTAGCGATGTGAATCTGAGCAGCTGAGTCCTGCACGTGTCTGTCACGCTGCTTGTACTGTAAACACACTCACAATGTACCTCGAAGAGTGGAACCTTTTCAGGAACTTTATTTGGTGTGTTGGTAGACTAGGTGGGTAATCCCCTTGCAATGTTTTAGATGAAGTCAACAGTCTTTTGAGATCAACAGAAGTCAAAGTTTAGAAACATTTGGAATGCCATATCTCATGAACAGAACTTTGCTTGAACCTCAAACTAAGAACATTGCTAATGCTTGGTGTCTGTTGTTTCTACATAGAGGTCAAAGGTCATCTTAACAGTCAATGCCTTGAACTATGGAAAAATCATTTCTTACTTCAAACTTAGAAGGAATTATGCAGACCTTGAACAATTAAATGATCCCTGTGTTATTTTTCATGGATGTCATTTGAGGTTATTGGGTTAAGAGATATCAAAGTCTGACAAACTTGAACAAGACCTCTGTTAACATCATGACCACAATGAAATTGAACAGATCTTCAGGTAGACTTGTTTTTTTGTCTGGATGCCGTTGTTGAAAGAATACACATGTTAACGTACTATATTTATCTGATGACGTGTCTCACTTGCCTGACAAACATGTTACACAATATTGTTTCGTGACAGGACAGCCTAGTGTTGGAGTCGGACGGTAGTACAGCTGACATCTGTAAAGCATGTATATAGCTGTAAACAACAAAGTACAGTATATATACAAAAGGTCACCAAAAGCTTGAGTCTTATTTGCTTGGCATTCCTCTGCTGATAAAGCATTATGTAAACTGTTTTTCAATACCAGCATATGTATGATCCTTCTGTTACTTCCACCTCTCAGGCATACTTCATCAGCGATAAATTGAAACGAATTAAACTTTGATCCTTTTGCAAAACATTTTTATGCTCACAAGAGGGTTTGACTTTATTTGCTTTGAAACAAGGACAGAGATATATATATCCCACCCACCTCTAATAACATGGAAATCATTGAACCCTTGAAATGGATGGAAGTTCAACACGTTACTAGATCACTGCTCTACGACTACAGTCTCAGTGAGCACATGTGGCAACATGTGTCAACAAAGTCAACATATCGTGTGACAATTTCTAACATTCCCATATTCACTTGCAATTGACCATTTAATGAGTGTTCAATTTATGATGACTACAAATATATTTAGGTGACCATGAACTGAATATTTGGTAAGAATTCCAAAATTTGATACAGCTAAATGCCACTGTGTGATAACTTTTAACCTAACCATTCATAAGTGGATTGAGGTATGCATCGTGGACAACGTTCTCATAGCACAGTAGGACCAGCATTGAATTAGTCAATTGTCTCTAGTGTGTTCAGTCCTGACATCCGATATAAGAGGTGCCATCAACATCAGATTAATATTCAAATCACAATGATGAACTGCGACTGAACAACAACCGTTTTGCAGAAAGTGGAAAGAAATCACAGAAATCAATGTACAGTACAACCCAAACTAGAGCACCAAAGGTGCAGACCCTCTTACCTGAACACCCTGAATGTACCATTTACACATCATTAAGTCAAATCATCGGAACCACTATCATCAGCACTGTACAAGAGAATAAGTAGTACTGCACAATTTGCCAGAATAAACTAGAGCACCACCAGCTCAGAAGTTTGAACTTTATCAATAAATTAATGAAAAAAAATTCCATGGCTTGTACTGGCTGTGGGTATATGAATTACTACTCATGTGTACTAATGTGAAAAGTGAATGGTCACAACTTTTCCAAAACTAATTAAAATCAGTAAGTACTCACTCATTAGAGGTCATTTGCATGTGACACATAATGGGGACCCTCTTCATTGGAACATCAATCTGTCACTAGAAGCCTCGAGGGAATGTGACACAAAATTGACAGGTTAGTCTTCCCTAACTGAATTTCATTAAACAACTAAAGTGCCTCTCAAAGGGAAATAAGGTGTTTGTTTTACAGGAAACAATCATACTTTTAAAACCATTTTTTGTGGACATGAATGATAGATTATTCAAAATAAGAATGGATGGAGACTCTCCTTTCAAGAAATAAGTTTTTCACAGGTGGAAATTCAGTTATTTGTTGCTCAAGAGTAATTTTTTTCACCCAAACTTTCAAAAATTCAAATGATGCAATGAGGGAAATATAGAGTTTCAGTTAGTACATGGACACTGTCCCATTACTCAACTATCATTCATGCATGATAGGGATATTTGAGACAGTTTTAAGGGGCACTTTACAAGCAGAAGGAGAAGCATTTTGCAGAATTTCATAAAATGGGACAAAGGGCCCACATAGAACCCTCGACTACAAATTCATGTACACACTACGATAACCACTACTGGAGTATCGTAATGACAAACCATCAACATTGCACATGAGAATCTGTAGGAGGACTGGAGAAGCACTTTGCAGAATTTAAAAAAATGAACCAAAGGGTCCACATGGAACTATTTAGTGAAATTTTTGGAAACCCCAAATGGGCTACCACCCAAGGAACATCATGTCCAAGGTAAATATATAAATCTATGAAAGCATGTGCAAGAGGCAGCATTTCAAACAAAATTTCATAAAATGGGCCGTAGGGCCCACATAGGGCCTTGGACTACAAATCACTGAACCCCCTGAAGTTTCCATGTAGAAAGTATCATTGTAACAAACCATCAACAGTGCACAGGAGAATCTGCAGGAGAAGCATTTTGTAGGATTTTATAAAATGGTCCATAGGGACCACATGGGACTTTGGACCACAAATTTGTGGACATCCCAAATGTCCCATTGACAATGGAACATTGTGTCCAAGTTTCAAACAAATCTATCACAGAATGACGAATAGAAGCATTTTGAACAATTGTGAACGAACGGATGGATAGATGGATGGATGGACAGCCAACAAACCTAGGTGTTATTATTCCTTGTGTTGTTGCACTAACTGAGTTGTAATGAAAATATTCCACTTGTGCTTAGACAACAGAGAGGGACAGACAGAAAGACAGACAGGCAGTCAGTCACGAAAATCCCAAAAGCTAGCAGTGGTGTTACAGATTACCAACTGGTACTCTAGGCACAACAGATGGGAATGCAATATTATGCTGAGACAGGTAAGTAAGGAGTGATTAAATTCCAACTTTTTTAATCACAGCATTTCATTAGTATTCAAAATGTCTGCCAATACTACTGCAATTTTCTCAACAGATTTTCAAGAAAGAGGGGGGTGGGGGAGAGGGCAGCAATGCATGACGCGTGCGAACCATTAGGCTTGAGGCACATACACGATCCCAATGTGATCACTGGGCAGTGGGGTTTTTCACACCTCCCCCAGAAATTTTTGATAATTGAGATGCTAAATGATGCAAAACTGCGCCACCATTTCAGGGAGGGGTACTTTAACTCGGGATGGATCACCCCCCTCTCAAATCCCTTGTGGAAAACATTTTCTATTATTGCCACCAAACTTACCACTATGAAATTAATCAACAGTGAATTCTGCGATTAATTACGTACTGGTCAAGGTTGTCATGGATACATGAAAAAAAATCTATCGATAAGAAATTGTATTCGGCTCGTAATGTTATACCTCAATTTTGCCATAAACATACACCAATAGTTTACAAAGAATAATAAAAATAGTAAATACAGCAAAACCCTGTTTATCTGAACACTTCGGGATCAGACGTTGTTCAGATAACGGAAAAGTTCGGATAAACGGGATTTTATGTTTATCGTCAATTTGCTACCCATAGTGAAGCATGTGCCTATTAATAAAGTGAAATTAACCATTATCACATTGTCTCCGTATTATTTCTTTGGTTTCATATTAAAAAAATAAATCGTTAAGTGTTAATGGGGCTCTCAGTTCCCTTGCCACAATGTATGAATGAATTCAAAGATATTGCCGAAAGATGATCAAAGACATGATTTATTTGTTCTGAATTTCAAGCTTTACAGCTTGTTAACTTTCTCATCTGGGGCCATCAGTTCACTTTATTCTCACCTATAGCGCCCAGATTTAAGTCTGATTGACATTCTTCTACGGGCGTATTAATTCCAATCACTGTATTGCTAGCGTGGGGCTTTGTATGAAAAGCCTAACTCTAGTACACTTTGATAGGCTATTGTCAGTATGGACTTGGTGACGCTATTGTGATTCTATGCCAACAACGAAGAAAACAAACAGAGAATTAGCTGGGTATTTCTGAATCATGTATTCATCCTCCAGCTTGGCAGTTTAATGAGGTAGTAGAGATAAACATTAACAATAGCTGGTTTCACTGCAATAAAGATCGAGGATTGAAAAAAGTTAAACAGAGAGGCAAAATGTTGTCAAATCTAGGCTGAAATTTTACATTGCTTGTGTACGTTGCCGGTTTTGTGAAACCGAACGGCCAGTTCGGATAAACGGGGTTTCGATTAAACGGGGTTCGGATAAGTGGGGTTTTACTGTAATCCCCAAAACTTACTGGTTTGGGAATTCGCTAGCAACGTACTCACCTCATATAATGTATGCATTACCGTATTGACCATGGTCTAGCATCTGGCAATTTTGTGTGTGTGCGTGTATCTGGCCACCGCCCTTCCGTAATTGCCAGCATATTGGGACTATGTCATAATAAAGTTTCTTTTTCTCTTTCAAAGTCATTGATATATAATGCGGTGACAGTGATACAAATGACGCTAGTCATGAGAACATACTGCAGTGTGTGTGTGCATTTGATCAGTATAGTGATAGTAATGTTCATCTAGTCATGTCATATCAATGTATACAGGTTGATCAGAGCTCTATCACTCCACCCATGAATCCTTTTCAGTAGGCTACTTAACTAGACTGCGAATATGCTTTATTTGTAATCTTTGTAAAAAATTCATAAAAAATCTTCCCCTGTCTGAAATTTCGAGAAGTTTCATTGAACCAGATTCCAGAACCAGATTTATGGTTTGATTGCTGGTACCTAATACTTGTTTTGGTGCTTTATATTCCTCTGCTCACGAGCAGTACTCTTATTAAGATAAATCGTGGAAGCCTTGGGGGTGGGGCAACCTCAGAACTGTGTTGAGATTGTGTACTAACCCTCTGTCAGCACACTGTGTGCTTGAAGGATCTACTTTTCCGACAAGGGTATGAATCTTGTGTGACAAATTGAGCAAAACCCAAAGGACAATTCCAGAGACATAGCCTGTGTGGCTACGTAAAAATCCAACACAACATCAGCGTTATTATTTACATCATCACAATACATACACAGCTAAATTGTATTAACAAACTTACTTTCATGTCTGCAAAGGAGCAGCTTGGTGCAGTCTATTCCCCCGATCTACAACAAACTCTGTTACTGCACTCCAAATTTTGGCAGCCACTAGCAGTCTGGGCATACGGTCCCTCAAGAATATTGTCGCAGTAGAAAAACTCCTGATGGTCCAGGGATTCGCAGACTTTCACCAACTCACTGAGACCGTTAGCAGTGACATTCAGACAGCCCGAGAGATCAAGATGATGAAGGGAGGGGTATGGTCCCGCCTCTAAGAGAGATCTGAAGATACAAAGCAACAAAAAAGTCACAAACTCTGAGATGAAAACTAACTAAGGTTAAAGTAAACAAAGGATAACATAAGACATTATGCAAGTGTCTCTCTTAACATAAATTTGCATATTTTGTCAATGTTTATTCATGATGCAGACCTGTAATAGACAGGAACTTGCCTGTGAAGGCGTCAATATTCAAAGGATTTCGATGGAATTTGTGGCTATTTTCAATTTTTTTAATCATTCAAACAGCCAATATTCAAAAATGTGGGTTTCATGTCACACAACCTTTAAGTTATTGAGAGTACCATGTGGTGATTTATGTACAAGCACATACAGGAAACAGGATACAGTTAAACTGTATTTCTAAAAATTCTTGATCTTATTTACATCTGTTTACAAAATCTTAACCCTTTTTTAACAATCTTCAACTTTTCTTTTTATACAATCTTCACTTTTTTCATACCTTCTTTTTCTTTCACATACCAACTTTATCTTTTCTGTGTATAATCTTCATTATCTTTTCTACAAAGGCATGAATCACTACAGGACAGTATGCAAAAGTAACCCAGCCACCAGTCCACATAACCCAGTCATGGCAGCAATGCAATACCAGCAGTGGAAGACACGTAAAAACTATCAACCAAAACATTGCAGAAAACAATACAGAAAACAATAGAAGTGCAATGGTGTTCGTGGAGGCATTGTCATCAGGCATAATTCCTGTTTCTTTCTTCTTTACATTAATTAGCAGGTACAGATGCTGAATTTAAAATGATGTGATCCTCTAAGGGAGTCTCCATTATTTTCACAATGCTTTTTGTAAAGCGGACAAATCTAACACTCTCTGCTACACTGAAAGGGTAGAGTTGAAAATGTAGACAACCTTGGCATACCACAAAAGATGCATGTAAATTACAGTATCCACATTCCAAACCAAATGCTATATCAAGCACAGACAGGACTTTGCTTTACATTTCAGTGCATATTAGTATGGTTTACACACAATATCTGTAAAACACCTGCAAACATTTTGTGTGTACACACACACTCAGGACCATGCATTGTCAATAATTCTTTGACATTCTATGTGACTACAAATAGCAACCAGTGTGCACAAATGCAGTGTGGTTTTGATGATTTCATTATGAGAATCTCTTACATGAATCTGAAATATGACAACTGAATGACCTTTGACCACCACCAAAAACATTCGGCTTGTTGCATTCAGTGTGGTATACCTACATACTAAATATGAGATTTATCCCAAGCTTCTCTTCTTGAGATATCATGTTCATACGGTTTTCACAACTTGACCCCTATTGACCCCAAATGACCTTCGGCGTCCACCAAACATAGTAGGGTTCTTGCACTCAACATTGTACACCTACATACAGTACCAAATATGCCTACTGTGCAAGCTTCCCTACATGAGAAACTGTGTTTACAAGGTAGGTGTCACAGACATACTGTACAGAGACACACACATACTGTACATACATAACATACACACGTATGCATGTTTACAAAGGTTACGATTATCATCAAAACCAACAGGGCTAATGGGAACATAAAAATGCAGTATTTAGAGCAACAACATCTCTCAAGTGTGTAAGTTGTTCCATCAGATAAAAAATATGGCAGGCATTTTACAGAACTTTCCAACGCAACAAGCCTTCCTCAAACGGAGGTCGCTTCAGATCAAACTTAAGACCAACTTCTCAATATCATTATTTAAACTAAACATATGTAATAAAACTATCAATGCATTTTGCTGGTATGTAGAATTTTTATGCATCTCAAGAAAAACATCAGCATTGTCATTTTAGAAGAATGTCACTAATGAAAACTGATAATTTCATTTCTGGTACTTTTTTGAATGATACAAGGAACAAAATGATAATTACATGACATCAGACGTTATCTTAAATCGTTTGACAACATAGCCAGAGTACCCTCAGATATTCTTCATTGCATTATCATGATCCTGCAATGCATGCACAACTGTAAATATCATACAGTAAATCTGCACATAACAGTCTGGAACCACACTACCACAGCACAAAAAGTAGGCCAACTACATCTAATGCATTTAAAGAAAAAAATTGGTTAACTTTCACCCTTTATTTCCACATGAGGTACATTGCTCCCTATCTGTAAAACAAGATGATAGCTGTGACCGACAGTTGATGTTCTGGATAAGTAGATCATTCTGCAGTACTTGACATTGTTAAAGTTCCATGCATAAACAGTTTTACAGGGGTTTGTGCCAAAATAAGTTCTGTGTATAAGTTTGTCTGCTACTTACAGTCAATACAATGTAAAAGGGGTTGATGAATCAAATGCTTGCAGAATCATATAATCAACATAAATACACATGTACTATTAATAAAATAATGCACTTTTTTGTAGCAAATGTTGCATATTCAGTGGGAGACTTTTGCACTGTCGGATGATGATCAGAGGCCTGCTGTGTCAAACAACAAACCCCACCCCCCCACAAAAATGAATTATTGTAAGTCAAAACAAGCCGCTCCTGTATTCAGCACATGTACAATCTAGAGATGACTTCAAAAGGGCCAGTGTGCGCTGAGTGCTACGTGGCCCAGAAAAACATTGTGGCAAACTTCAGCTTGGCATCAAGCGCTGCATGGTCTTATATGTTGTCATGCAGAGTGAATTGTAAAAAAAGGGAAAACCTTTGAAACGATAACTTAAACGACAGATGTGTATACCTTTCAACTGACACTGAATCCTACACAAAGATGAATCTTATGAATGAAAACCTCACACACTTTTCTACGTCTGAGGTTGTACCTAAAATTACAAATACACACAATAAATTGATATAGAATCGTTATGAAGTGACCACTCCCTCCTTGATTTTGAAAATCATTCTCAAATTTTTTTCTCTTGGGGAGGAATTTCCCTCACAGGTGCAGTGTCTTAGTGCAAACACTGACATGTATTATTTCTTTCCATTTGCCTCTATCTCTTACTATTGTTTGTGGGATTGTCAAGAATTTGTAAAATGCCATGAACACAGCAGTAGGGGTTGGCACATTATATCCGAGGGAATTTCATGGCCCAAGTCCCTTAATTCTGCATTGGTCCATTGGTACCAACTCTGCAGTACACATCACCGACAACTGAAGTAAGCAGAATTGCAGATTTCAAGCAGAACTGACATGAGAAAAAGCAGCCACTAGAAAGCCAGGCAATTCTGATGAAGCACGTAAGAAATGATCCTGTCGATATTTACATACCCAGTAGCTTCCATGAGATTCTGGTTTAACATACTCATTTTACTGTGTGGAATATACTATCAGATTCTTGTGTGATATTATCTGGCAGCTGATGAAAATTCTAAACCCAGAGGTTTCAGAGAAGTGAGAATATCTAAAAAGACCATGAATTTCCATTTAGCAAATTACCACTAATACTTTCTACATGTGACTGCCAACTGCACTTGTCATAAAAATAGAAAATATGCTGGAAACGATTGACTTTATGGAGACAATTTCAATGGCCAGACCCTGTAGATTTTAAGGATAACTGAAATGGCTCACAGCACCACACATCTTGTGCCACTACCATTCAAATTTGTCCTGTCGGTAATCAATTCTGCTAAATATAACAGAATGAGCTACAAATCATTAGACATTGCTGTTTCCTGTCAGGTTTATTAGTGTTGTGTGTTTACAGCAGGCTCAACATTCAGACCAGGGTACCCAACAGTGTTTTCATGGATTCCTCAAATTCAAAATCGGGTAATTTTTTTCTCATACCCGTCGAGTACCCGCATATGGCGGCCATGTAATTAACGTTGGTATTTGAACAGTACCATACATCACATTTGTGTGTGAAGGAATCTTACTAGTACACTACATACATTTGCCTACACCTCATGAATATAAAGTTACTTATTTTCCTTGAGGAAAAAGAAGAAAATTCCATTTTGAGCTATTTGCTGTATATGGTACATGTGAAATTTGGCAATCTGACACAGTGTGTTCACACAGCCGTTTTGCCGTTTTGCCGTTTTTCACTCCATGAAGAAATCGGGTAGTAATTTTGGATCCAGGTAATAAAATAACATTCTGGTACCCCGGTACACCCATGAAAACATGAGAAGTCACAATATGACTTGCTTTGCATGTTGATGCAACATTATGTACTGCATCTTACATGAAAATTATCACAGTGTTCCTCAAACTTGGCATTCATGCTAAATTTTGTCACATGCATAATGTATATTAGTGAAACTTTGGATCCAGGAAGCAATTGCAGAATGTGGTCTTGGTATAGTTGGTCAGGTAACTGTTCCACACACTATTCGCTTTGTGTGCGGTAATATAAGCTTCATGTTACATGTACAATAACATCATTGATATACAACTGTCTTTGTTGTAACAAATCTACATAAACCCAAAAGTTATACACACATTTACATCAGTCTTCCTTACAGAAAGATAAAAATTAGTAGAGATTGTTGAGGTATCGTTTTCTTTATTGTGATTTAGAGAGATACATGATAACACCCTCATTCTCCTTCAACATTTAAATTAACTTTACATATTTACTTTTCCACAGTAGGTCATAAAGTATGCAAGATCTAAAGAGCCCTTTAGGAAATATTTGGTTCATTTACATGTTAACTTGTAACATCAGCTTAGGATGCCACCCTCCTCAAAGGTACATGGGGTACATACCTGCTGACAGGATTAAAAATGATAACCATCGTGTTAAAACATCAATGTTTGCTGCAATGTCTTCGTTGCAAATGTATTCCACAAAACTCTGAATCTCTATGACAGGATTTGAAACTCACTGTTTTAGCAGTTGTGTTTGCCCAAAACTATAGGCCTTTGTGAATACAATGAAACACTTGATAAAACTTGTTTTGCCAAATCCAGTTACTGCACATCAAAACCCAGGAAGCTAATTGCAGCACATGTAGGAAACCTTACAAGAAGTATCCATCAAAGGTTTTGTGAAATCCATTTTGAAAACATGTGTGGTCTTGACTATCTATTACCACTGGGCTTTCAATACCTTATGGGATTCATTTGCAATGTGGGTGATGTCTACACCCTTAACATACATACTTCTGATTTTTCCAGAAATACATAACCTACAGAGCACATGAGCCTCAGTTATTTCTAGTGATTTTCAGAATTTGAGGAATCAGATATATCTTGAGCTATTCAGTCTCCCTTGATGGATCGAAATACAAATTAGAAGGTCAGCCTTACAGTAGCTGCCAGATTCTACACGAGAATGTCAAACTAGTCACCAATTAGATTGAACACAATCACAAGCTCTTATCTCCATAGCAACCAGGTATACGAAGAGGAAGTTTCTTTGGTAAATGGATTTATCAGTTTCCACTATGTAGTTGGAAGACTGGAAAATGAGCCTTCTTTCTTTGAAATTGACTGGGTAAAAAAGGGGGCAATCACGGCAAATAGTGCAGATAGTTAACTCGACACAGCGTGTGTTCCAACGTGACCGGTTTTAGTCCGATCAAAAGGAAACGGCCTCCATAGTACTTTGAAAACAAAAATACGGTCTGAATAAGATTCACGAGAAAAATAACAGCTAGACTGACAGAAAAGACTGTCAAGGCTCTTCATTAATGCGGTATTACTTTATGAAAGCACTACAAGAGGAATGTTGCTGAAAATTTTACAACAACACTGCAATAAAAGCACATCCAGGACAGATAACATGGACAAGACTGTCATACACAGCTCATCAATGGATGTCAGTTATGCCAATGCAGTCTCAAATCATGTTCTTAGTTAGATTCACACTCTTAGAGTAAGAGGGTGTTTGCAAGGGGGGCTAAAATTTGCACCTGCCTTCTCACAGTTGACGGGAAGCCACGTTACCGAAAATGTAACTTTGAACAGATGCTTTCTGTTGGAGTCCTTTGTGAAGTCATAATGCAGAATTTTCTTTGAACACTAATTGAACGTCAATTTAACACCAATCATCTCATGTACATGTACAAGCATAGCAATAAGTATAAAAAAAGTAACATTTTTGAAGTTTTTGTCACATGGAAACATGCATGATGTCAGAAGTGAAACTTTTGAAGCCAAAAGCAGCCACGATACAAAGGTAATAAGTTTGACTTTAACAGAGGCAATTTCAACCACACAAACTTCCTTCAATAAGACAGTTTGACACCGAACTTTTCATAAACTGTGAGATCCACAGTTGATTGTCAACTTTGTAGAATTTTTTATCATAAAAGCTTTGCTGATAAATTCTGTTTCTCCTCTTATTAAGGATGCATGTGCACTAATTGTTTGAAGAACTGCAGGGTTAAATAATTTAAGTATTCATGCAGAATTAACACTGAGCACTTTTAATTACAAACACTTCCTCCGCTGATGCTTCCCTTTCCAATGTTGGATTTTCGTATGACGACATGAGCCATCAATTTTTTATTCTTCTCAAAGTTTACCGGTCAATAACGATGATATGCTTTTGTCCAAAAGCAGCTTACATTCATCAGTATCAGGCACGTGGCTGATCTACAAATCTGATCCTTGACATAAATACTGTACCAATATTAAATGCCAAAATGATTACCTTACCTCCAAGAGTGTACTCTTTTCAAGACCCAGAGACATTTCTCTGGTGACATTTGTGGGTAAATTTCTCTTTTATCAAGATTCTATACAATCTGAAGGTTTGCCAGATTCACAAAGAAGAATGTTACCAAAGTGATCTTTGGCAAACCACAAAGCTGCTGTAGTGCTGATATGAATTAAGTTGCAATGGATTGATAGTACAAGGTAAACTTCCCTGTTGAGAGTTACATCAGATTTGAAATCAACGTTTGAGACACTTCAACTAATAACAGTTGAAGGAGAAAAAAAAAAGAGACCACATGAAGACAAGACAGAACTGAAAAAGAGAAAAGATAGAGAGAAGCAAAACCAGAAGAAGAATTCAAGAAAACACAATTTACTCTTCGGTTTTGCTATTTGGTGGCTTTTGGACTCCATTTTAGGATTTCAAGACATTTAAAATCATTACCAAAAAATATCAACTGGTAGGTATATTTGATTCTGGCGTTAAATCAGTCAAATATTGAGAAATCTACAAGTGTCGGAGACCTGCAGCAGATTTTGCTTCTGCATGTACTTTGCTTCAGAAGTAACAAATTTGTTGGACAACAAAACTTAAACTGTGTAAATTGTTACACACCAATTAAGGTGAATTTGTTAGTCACCAATCAACATTCATTTATAATTACCTACCAACAAACATCGGACATGCAAATGCATAGAGAGAGACATTTGACGAGTGGTTATCAAAGGGAATCCTTTCATACTACAACAAAATTCTGTATTGTTGAAAATACCCAAATTTGGTTACAAAATAGAAGAAAAAGAAGTTTCTTGGGGAGCCTTGTACCAAACGAAAAGATCTTCACTTTGTGTACCATGCAACTTATTAGAACAAACATTCTACTAAAGGAAGATAGGGTATGCAGAAACAGGTGGTTTCTGAGGGGAACATTATTTCTCACATGACCTAGCTTAAAATTGCTGTTGATCGTAAGACCACCATCTCAAAACAAGATACTTTAAGGAGAACCTCCTTTGTAATCAGTGACAAGTTACCTCTACTTCAAAAAGAAACATCTATGCAATGCTTAGTCCATTCAATTTTCCATATGCAAAGGGTCATGAACAAAACAAGTTTCTCCTAATGTTAAGAGGAAAGTTAATTTTTTTTCCCCTTAATATTGTAGGGTATAGGTGAAGAAGGGGTGTGGCGAATGGAAAAGATGCACAATACCATTGCAAGTTATACTAACTCATTCTAAAGGGGTACTCAACTGCACTGAATCACAATTTCATAGGCTGTACCTTCAAATACTCTACAAACAGAAAGAATACTATGAGACGGACAATAACTAGTACAATGCACATTATTAGTGATGCAGTGTCATATTTTTCAACAATGGCATCTCATTAATTTCAAACTTTCTAAAGCTGCTATTTGAGAAGATTAGCAACCATGACACCTTTCTTTCCCAGATCTGAGCGTTTGCGCCTAATTAGACACATCATCGTCTGAATAGAGACAGGATGTGTGGTCATTACAAAGTAATGAATGTCAAAATATTTCGTGAGTCTGATGGTAAATTTTGCTTTCATTCCATTCCCATCAATTAAATGAGTTCACCACTTTACATAATTGACAATGAGCTGCTAAAAGAAGGCATAAATACCATCCACTCTCGAAAGTTCATGAAACAGCTGAAGGAAGTGGGTTCATTATCACAAAGAACTGCCAAATAAGCTCAAAATAGCCAACGGCACTTACTAATTATGCTGCTTTATGCTGCTATCTGCGAAATACCTAGATTGCAAAGGATTATGGGAGAAAAAAAAGATTTCATACCAGTTCATGGAGATAAAACTAGAAACTGAGAGTGCAATGAGAATAACTCTTGAGTGCATGACACTGTACTCTGCTTCTGTACTCCACCATTGAGATCCTGTCTTTGAGCGTCACATACTTGACATGGCAGATTGGAGTGCAGTTGTTATGTTGGGACAGGCAAGTTAGGTGTCACAGTTCAAATGTGATTATTTCCTTTTCCAAGAGTAGGACACAAACCATAACAAAAGTGACTTTCAGGTGCCTCTCTGTCATAATCATGAGATAATGTATTGGTCAATAGTAAGGCTGTTTAGCCAGTTCTCTTGTCGAGGTGCATTCGTTCTCTTGTCGAGGTGCATTCCAATGGAAAACTTGGAGGAATGTAATTGAGAACATAATGCAAATTCTATGAACATAATGCACCTTCTATGACTATTATGAATGTGTGAACATAGTATATATACTTCCTCACAACTACAGTACTGACCCTCCTTTTAATCTCTGCTGTACTGACCTCTCAGTAATGTAACATGTAGTTGCAAGCGACACAAGCTAAGTAGGCAGCACATGTTGGTAATGTTACGTTTTCTCAAGATGTTCACACAACATGTGGTCAAGCATACACAAATCTATGTTTGTCGATAATTTATAACACATGAGGTCATTTTAAAAATGTTGCAGTCCTGTTAGACCATTCAGTAGTGGAAAGTGGGGTAAACCAACTACCAAAAAAAAAATAATGCAATGGATCATAAAGTCAATGGATGGAGAGGGAGAGGCCAATAAATCCAGAAATCAGTGGGCAGGAAGGAGAGTTGATGAAATACCCCCACCTCCCAGCCAGAAAGAATCTGCAGATCAAGCACACTAGTTCAACACTTGACCAAGCTTCATTTCTGGTGCACAGCACACATATGTAAAAAACAAGGCAATGCAAAATGGATTAAAGAAAATGTCCTCTGTTACAAAGTGACAGATTACTCACACTTTTGAATATCCAAAACTGAATTCCCCAAATTAATTAATAAACAAAAGTGAGCATAATGAAGAACACCAGGAATGACAAATAAACTTCAGCATACAAGTGGAAAAATTAATTTCAGAAAACTAATAAATTCTTTGACATATGCTACTCCACAAAAATACCATCTTAAGAAACACACACACAGACAAACTGCAGGAATTACATTCAACTTCCCTGAAGGATAAAAAAAATAAGGTTTCCAAAAGTAGAACCCATTGCATCTACCTGTAGACTGAAAGTAAGCGAAGCATGTCAACTTCACACCATGCACGAGAGGGGGGGGGGGGGGAGGAAAAGAAAACTGTAAGGGTGCTTTCATCAAATAACAAAAGCTGGATGATTAGCATGCTTCCATACCTACAGTGTGTAATCAACCCTGAAATTAAAGTTTTATCTTTATGTAATATGTTTCTACTGTCGATTCTTAAAATAACATCTTAAACTATTTATTGTCTACTAGCTATTTTTTCAACAGATATTGACCCACAAGTTTGACAGTCAATCCCACCATTTTACGATGGTTTTGGTTGACATTAGTGTGGGCATTTCCTACCTATATCAGCAGCAGTTCAATGTATGGCTCTTTTACTGTGTCTGTATTGAGGTCGCTCTGTAAAAGAATAGAGGGCGCTCATCAAGAAAGGGTGGATTTATGTCAGTCAGATTGATCACACAGAGATACCACAATAGAGACAGGACTTCGGGTCAAACTAGCAGATCTTTGCAAACATGATCACAGTCTCAAGAAATAAAACAGGCTGGGAGGAGGAGAATGGAAGGACGGTTGTAGGAATGATGAAGATGGAATGCTGCTACTGTTCATTCTCTTGATTATGACATTTAGGCCCTTCACAATACAAAATATTCTTTCCTTTGGACAGTAAGCCTTCCATTTTTGTCTAAAGCTAATTTTACTTCTACTCACCTTAAACCGCTATCTGTTATTTTGTAGCATCCAGATAAGCTGAGAAATTTAATTTGTCTTTCATCATTGGCAAAGTCCAACATAATTTCAGGTTCCTGCAAAGTACATTCCTCCAATGAGTTTGCAGTCACTCTCATGCTTCCACAATTGGGACAAACTTTGCACTGTTTCACATTCTCTGAAACAGCCGAAAGTGATCCGACTTTAGCCTTCCCATTTTTGTCAATTTTTACAGATGAACAAGATTGGTCCTCAATAGAAGTCTTTTTGAAGGCATCAGCCAATCTCTGTAATGTAAGATCTGTTATATTTGTACATCCCGATAAATCCAGATGCTCCACCTTAGAGCAAGACCGATAATTATTTAATCTGAAATAGAAAAGGACAAAAACAGAGATTACTAGAACCACACACAGAGAAAGAAAACAAATAACAAAGCTCTTTGACAGTCAATGCGGCTGTTTTTCAGTAACAAAATTTTAACTTATAAATGGAAAGAAGCCCCAAAACATTCACAACAAAGGCAAACAACTCATTAATATTCTTCTTTGAATGCTGAACATTTGCTGATTTTCATGTGAGATGGAGAGTCTCTCCATCATCTAAGGGTCTTTGAGAGCTTCCTGTAAACCTTATCCTCCAGTTGAAGATGTGTTTACAGTTTCAACTGGCCAGGTGAAATGGACCACACATGATTACATTGATGTCAAACCTGCACAACCATGAAAATTTACGTTACTGTTTTACATCTGATTTTCTATTGTACCTGCAGCAACATTCTGACTGAACAGATGGACTGGCCTTTACTTTTAATTGAAACAAATGAACTTTTATAAAACCAGAGGAATTCCTACTCGTGTAATCCAAAGCAAATTTTAACTACTTGAGCTAAACTATGACGTAGAGAAAGGTGACTGCTGCAATCCAATGCACTTCCTTTACGCTAACACAAAAGAGAATCCATTAACCTACAGACAAACTCATGATCATATTAAAAAAACCTGTGTAAAAACCTTCAAAAAATTACAATAATTTACCCTTTGAAAGCAACATCTGATACCCTGGTAGACGAGAGGTTGATATGTCGAACATTCGGTGTTTGCCGGAGCATTTTATAGACCTATGGAAATGGAAAGAATAAAACTAATGAAACACTGTCCTACATTGTCACAGCCAGGACTTTAAAGAAATGAACATCATTTTGGAACATATTTAAAGAGAGTTACATAACACTGCTGTTCAGCAGGTGCCCCCCGACCATCGACTAGCTGCATGCCGACTGACTCAGATGATTGGCACAAAACTAAAATATCATCAGGTACGTAAAGTCTACTATTGACTTGAGTACGACTCCCCATGTTGAAGATCTTGGCAGACTGACAACTGCTAACAAAGAAGAGAAACACAGCTTAGGCCTGGGGGAAGGTAGTAAATTAACCTTCCATATGAGACAGTCAAAGGCAAGCCATCACTTGTAGTGACAAAATCAAATTCTAGGTACTTACATTTTTGTGAAAATTACAACAGGCTATAAAAGTATTCTCAATCGACATTGGTATTAGAAACAAGCTTTTAATTAACACTCATTAAGCATGGCTGAAGAATTACAATTAACAGCAATATCCAGTGATAGTGATGTTCCAGTGTTGATAAGAGGGTCGTCCCGTAGAGAGAAACCAAACAAAGCTAATATACACACATACACACGACTATAACATTCATTTTCCCTGAAATATGATTCAAGAGACATATCCCAGTCAAATGGAGATAGCTTGAGAAGAAAAGACATTAGTTCAGAGCGCCATGTTTTATCCTGCACTTTTCTTTCCTGAATGTGTTTTCAATAACGCCTTTCTATTGGCATATTATTCATCCAATTTATACAATAGGTGCATTCAAATTTCTACTTTTGTGAAGTTGACAAAGGTAATTTACAAACAACAAATCTAATACAACACATTACATTGAGCAAACATATCTTTACTTACCATTCCATTTGTCAGACTTTTACTACATGACAAGTTGATGACCTCCACACCCCTCCCGATGGCAGGTAGGAGGTACTTCACGATACCCATCAGTATTTTGGTCTCTCTTCTGATCTGATTAAAACGTGACGAAGACGAACCTTCCGAGCCATCACTTTCCCCCGAAGATGCAGATTCGTCTACATCCGCATCTTCATCAATCGTGCAAGAGAAGGATGGATCATCTTCCCCATTTTCTTCTAACTCCAATTCCTCCTGGCTGATGTGAAACCTCCAGTCACCTGCAAGAAATATATTATTGGTAGCCGAACTAAACTATCTTTTCAGATGTTCTTGGCATGAAGACTGCATCTTGCAAGTGAAAGATGTAATAGTTGTGACTTCCAGCAACAATGCATTACCATCACTCAATTTGCTACCACCAGTCTGTAACTTCTGTCCTTGGAGTACAAGCTGATGTCAATTCCACAACTGGTGAACGTGTTTACACAAGTGCCGGTAGGATGAAGCACCAGAGGGAGGGGGTAGGGAGGGAGGGGTAGGGAGGGAGTAGGGAGGGAGTAGGGAGGGAGGGGGTAGGGAGGGGTAGGGAGGGAGGGGGTAGGGAGGGGTAGGGAGGGGTAGGGAGGGAGGGGGTAGGGAGGGAAGCAGGGTAAGAGGGAGGGTGTAGGGCTGAGTAATCTAAGTTGTCCTTCTACAGTGCTTACATGGAATTTGTCAGCATCTTGGGAGCAATCAAATATAGTTCATAAGTATTTTTATCTTTGATGAGGGGAAATGCAGGCTAAATAATGTCCAGAAGCACCATCTCTCTGACTGGTTTGGGATCCTTTGTGTCACAGAGGTTGCTGCCTTCACTAAGCGTGCGCTGTGTGCTTGTACCTTTGAGTTTTCATTTGATGATGTATAGGGTATGATGGTGAAATATGTTACTCCCTCATAAATTTACAAAAGTTAACCAAGCTTGTTAACAATGTACAACATTGAGTGATTTACCAAACATTTTCAAATTCAAATTGGTTACTAAGTTATTTGAGTCAAACGAGCCAGAAACACTAACAGGAATGAAATTAAAGCTTGAGCCACACTGCACACGATACTAAATTGGGCAACTTAGGGTGGAATTACCTAAGAGGCCTCTAAATTATTTCACCACATCCGGGTATTGGGGGTTACAAACTTTCCTTCTGTTTGTCAGTAACTTTACTATAAAAGTGGGTGTAATTTCTCCTCAATGGAATGCAGAAACACTAAAAAAACTCACATTCATCTTGGGAAATGTGAGACTCACTGCACTGTGACACTTGACAATGCTCTGAAGTACAGTAAGGATGGTATCCTGATGGTATTCGTATTACTCAAAAGATGAACCATAAAATTGACAACTAAATTTACTGTGAATGGACAGTGTGATAGTGAATGCACTAAAATTGAACTGTATGAATCAGTGTGTAGTTGAAGAGGTTTTCATGAATCCCACACATTGTTTTAAATGGCTTAGGCAATGTTCAATTCCTAAAACACTGCAAAGAAAAAGAACATGCTGCATGATCCCAGTCAGATACATGAAAAAAAAAAAAAAACTTCACCATACTCCAGAGAACCATAAAAATCATCAACTGACATTTCCAGCTACAAATAAACTGATATCACATGCCAGTATTGCAGTAGAGTCCTGGCAAACCAAGGCCAGGGGGAGCCTTGAATGGAGGCTTGTAACACTATACGTACAGAATCCTTCTAGGGATGGAAGGCTTAGAGGCCGCTGACTTCGAGACTGAGGCCAGCCTTCCTTGACTATAACCACGTCACATACAATGCTTGCGTATTTGGAACTGGTGTAAAAATGTAAACACTTGTGTGAAGAAGCTCTGAGATCTTTTTCATGAGAAATGAGTCAATTCACACACACGATAACAATACAGCAGGTGGTATATTTACCTTGTGCCCATCTGACAGGGTGTAGTGTTTTCCAAAGAGACACATCCCTCGCTATTGTGTTCCACTGTGTACAGACCTGTTGACAATGACATAAATCTCTTGGATTCAGGTACGAAAATATCTTCAGTGTGACTTCTGTTGGTAGTAACTGAACTTTGGCGGGTGAAAAATCGTTGTCGATAAGTTTATCTGTAAGAAAGCAACGAAAACAGAAAAATACATTGGAAGTCACTGGAATTCAAGGAGAATGTGGTTACATTTATTAATCAGTTTCAAAGAAAGAAGTGATGTATTTATTAAAGCTAAGTTTCTGCACTGATGCCATTCTTCAAGACTAACAAATAGTATCTTTTTTTCACACAATATCATCAGAATTGCATTTTAAGTACTTGCTCAGATAAAGGTTTCACATTATTCTCTTGCGTGACTCGGTATTTTCTAAAAACAAAAATCCTTGAATAACTGCTTCCTTCCTCACTCACTTTTCTTACCCCAACCCACGTCAGAAAGGGTGCTCTTATTCTGACCACTCTGCAAAGTACTGTAGTAAGTACATTCACAAATCACTCAAAAATGATTCTATGCCCGCGCAAAGTTTGCTGTTCAAGAACATACATAAAACAGGTTCAGACAGAACAGCGATCATATCAGAGGACACCTATCAGAAGAGTAAAGTTTATGGTGACTGATGAAAGCATCTGAATGTGTTCACCACACATTTCTACAGACACAAACAAGAAGACAAACCACAAGATTGCAAATCTCATGCCTGTCACCCCCGTAATCATCTCTCTCAGACACGCATTATATCATTATAGGATCATACAACCTACATTCACGGCCACTTGGCAATGGATGTTAACTCATGAATGTAAACTAAATGAATGTAACGACTCATGGAAAATGTCACATCCAAACATGACCACCCATCCAGATGGATGATAGTATTTCAATTAATACACTGCGTCAAACATTGCATGGGAAAGCAAAGATGTAAAAAGTTATGTTGATACCATGATACAGTCCCTTTCACTCCCCCCCCCCCCCCTCTCTCCCACACACACAAATTAGTACATGTAAGATATGCTAACCCACATGGTTTCAGTTCAATACCACAAGGGATATAAAGTTGGCTGTTCATTTACGTGGCATTTTTGGCAAATTAAACAGATGGACAGAGTACAATGAACTCCTTTTAGTGTACTTCGTAAAGGGATGAGATATTCACAGTTAAAAGTAAACAAAGTAATTGCATTAGTGCCACAATGGCCACTACAATTGACCCATTACAACCCCACCAGAGCAGAAATTAAATAACAATCAACACAAGGTAGACACACTGTGATTATGTCAGTCACACCACTACCCAACAGTGACCATAATTGGCTAACTTCCATACAGATTAATAAATTTTACATTAAAAAATGCAATGTAAACATGAAAAGTTCCCTTTCCCTATCTATCCTCTTCCATCAAAATTATCACTGTCAAATCTACTTTGATACATGGGAAGCTAGCATACAGCACTTTAAGTGGTAAAAATCCAGAATACTGTACGTCTTACCAACAATACGTAGCAAACAGAGTGACCCTAGTAGTGAGAAAACATACGGCTGCATGTCATGTTGGAAATGACATGCGAGCAGTTGCTTTCAGCTCTGTGCAAACACTGTTAACTGCCATATGGACATGCAGGCGTTTACTTTGTAAAGAAAGAGGGTTTGCTTCAGCACACATTCTCTAAGAGACCTTCTGTGTACATAGTTTAAATACATAGAATAACACAAAATTCAGGGTTTCTAACAGTTTCTATATCTCCATGTTTACGTAGATTGCTGCATAGTAGTAAAACCTACAGTACTTGGAGTGCAGTCCCTAAATGACCATGTGCAGCTTTGAAATAAGCTGATCTGAGCATTTAATGCTTGTGAAAAACACTGCCATTGCATTTCAATGCATAGAACACACATACTGTACTTGACTGATTTCGGCAAATTCATTTCTAAACAAACAGAGCAACGCACCAAAATGAGTGAAATATTTCAATTCCAGTTTAGTTTAAACTTCAGCAAATTTGACATTAATTCTTGAAATGATGCTCTTTGTAGGCTACCATAAAATAAATGTTTCACTGAAACAGCAAGGAAACAGTGACTGATCTAGGATATGAATATTCATCAAACTATTTGAATTTACCTTGACATTCCACCTGCTCGTCTGCCTTCTCATCCCAATCTGGAGTCATGAAGAGACTATGTTGGCGTAAGACGTTTCCTCTGATCTCCTTAAGTTCGTCGTATGTGAAATATTTCATAAGCAATGGCTGGAAAATCTGTTTGGAGCATGAGGCGTATGAAATTAAAAATATAACATGTAATCTGACAAGACAGGGAAATCAAACTAGCCACCAGTGATATCTACATACAAACACTCAAAGTAGATTAGGGGTTGCTGACATGTTGTTTCGTATTATGAATTCTGAGAAATATTTTGAATATTGTCTAGACAATTCTATTACACAGAAGGATTGTTTTCCATCAAAGCCAGCCAAATCCTATAGTAATTCCTACATTTGTCATTCATGGCATACTGCACAACTAATGGTCTTCGACTGAGAACACTTTTGGTCAAAGGAATATAAGCACTGTGTTTACTCGTGACATTTCTTAAAACGTTTGGAGTCAAGTTTGCCAAGTAACATTTTTTTTTAATTCTCAAGTTCTCCTGGCTCTCCTAATATTTTCAATACACCAACCTCTTCTTCCTCTTTCATGTGAGGCAGAAAGCTTTCGTTAAATTTCCGTAATGCCTCTGCGAGTTCGTTGCCAATGACCAGCATCTCGTCACTGGACTGGGAGCAGGTGTCTGTTTTTATCCATCCATCATCTACTAACTTCTTCATCTTCCCAAGACAGTCATCAGAATGTACTTCAGCCACTTCATGGATAGTAACCTGTGAAAAATATAGTTTTCATGACGAGAACTTTACCCATCAGTCTTACTGGCAAAATACCATAAAGAGTGATTCCATAACTACGGGTGCCAGTAAATTTGGTATCCCACCCTTCACTACACCCTACATTTCTCACCTTCCTTTGGTTGGCAGGACAAAAAAGCATTAAAGTAATCGGAGATGTTCCTAATCAGAAACTTTAGTGGTGCTGTACACACTCTCAAATCAACAAATTCAGCCACTAACTTTTTATGTGTTATGTGTGAATAATTGATTTTTTTCTATCCCCATGTGTAAACGAACACTAAGTGGTGTGACACTGAAAGATTTAGTAACATGTCTTTTTCATACGATCTGACGGACAACTGCAAAATGTAAAATAAGTTGCAAGATGCATTTTTGGGAAGCACTTAAGTAGTTTTAAGGAACAGCATTCATTTTCACAAAGTATGAAACTGCATGAAAGAAAAGCACTGTAAACAGTGTAATTTCCCAATGTAAAACAACATATTAATTTTTGGTGTCCCATTACAAATAATTATCTTTCCTTCCATTACAAAATTTTCAATAGTCTATATTTACAAGTATTCTGGTATACTACATTTCCCCTTATAGCTACTATAAGAAAATGCTTACTTTGACAAATTTAAATACATAGTTCAGTTTGACAGTAAATGTTCACTTAGTAAAACGGGACACCACCAGCTCTCGATGTGAAACATTTTACCAAAATGTTACAAGTTGGTCCCATTATTGATGAAATCACCCCTGAATATGTTGTCAAAGGTCTCACAGAAAAATAACAACAACAACAACAACACAAGGAGAATATGAAACATCAGGGAAAGCCTCTTGATTTTCATTCACAATAAAGTGAGTGATTCAAATGACAATTGCGGTATTAAACTGTGTTGTTTGTCATGGATGTGTTAATTTTTGGAGTTTATGCCTATTTTACGATTTTGCAATGCTTAATACCAGAGATTTTAAGTAAAAATGTAAACTTGATGACATTTTCATTGCAACTGTACTGAATGTTCCAAAAAATATACTGCCTGATGTAAACTCTATTCTTGAAAATTGAAGAAAATATGAACGCTGAATGTCCCATATATCTCAATGGAATGAATGAGCATACCGCTACATGATAGTTTCTATCAGGGCTGGCATTTTTTTGCTATTGACTTAAAACATATTATTTTTAATTCAATCAATTTTATTAACAAACAAAAGTTTTGCCAGTCCTGACATTCCCATGAACAGTTACCTTCACTATCAGTGGCATACCAGGTTAAAAAGTTAGGACATAAAATCATCCACAACAGTCGACTTTCATCTGGAAATTTTGTGAAAAAATGCTGGCCAAACTAACCCTCTGTTAAATGCTGTGACAGTGGGAGGCAAGCTTTTGAACACTAACCTCACAGAGAAATGAAGAAATCAATGAATTTTAAGAATGTCAGATTTATAGACACACAGGCTGCATGTTCCCAGACAAACAAGACCACTCTATATGGAAATTGAAAAACCTTTTGTGTAATAAACGAAACAAGCTGATGAACAAGATCGATTTCCGGGTTCATACTCTATTATGTAGGAGTGTCATCAGTACTGTAAATAAGAACCTTTACCTTGGGTAACTTAATCTTAATTTATGTTTGCACCAGCTACAAAATTTGGAGCCAGGTACCAGCAACTACAGCAACAGGGTGATGTACAAGATCGTGAAAACTGAGGACACAACATGAAGTTGGCGAAAAAGATGGGAAAACCTGTATGCAACATCATTGCGGTTAGTATTTAGACCAGACATTTGCTTATAAAGATAACTTATTTTATCACAATCTATTTGGGTCCTTGGAAATTTGAGCTTGGGTCTGCACCTGACATTAAAACCATATAAGACATTTATGCTGACAGCATGAATGCATCATAATGTTACTGTTACATGTATCGAAGAGGATTGACGAATGAGAAGTCGTTGTTGACTAGATTCTAAGTTCCTACCTACATATTGATGTGGAGATTCACATCTACCATTGCTTTGATCTTGATAAATACATGGAACAGTCCTAATATGAGTACAAACAGCTGACTACATGTACTGAAGGTGATGGGAGTTTGAAGTGATATGGTCGTCTTGTGAACCTGAGAAAGTAAAGTTACATGATTAAAATGTTTCTAACCAACTGCTCCAAAATTTTTTACCCATGTGTTTTTTATGCCCATGTACCATAAATCAAAGATTTTTGAAAAAAAGATCACTTGATCTAAATCAGTGATTTAAGTCATTTAATAGACAGACTAATATCTATAGACTAATATGATGTACCTTGTGATAGTCAAGTCTGTTTTTCAGCTTCTCCATAATACATTCATTTTCAATGTTCTCATGTGTCTTGAATTCCTTAAACGTCAACTTGAGACTGCTCAGGAAGGACTTCAAAGAAGAGTAATTGGAGAAGTCCGTAGCATTCAGCTGGAAAGCAAAAAAGTATTGCATAAAGAATAAATGTATCTGCTCAAGGAGAATTTCATGAAAAATACAGGAGGACTTGTACCACAGGTTGCACACTGTTGATCTTAATTTTACTGAACTGGAAGAGTTTCTAAAATATGGAGTGATCAACAAACAGAAAATTCATAACAAAACAGAAGTTTCTACCTCCACATCAAGGGAGTCTTTTTAAGACAAAAATATGCACCAGGAAAAATTTTTGAATACATGCAAGTAGCTTTGAAATGCAACTAAACAAAACTGTTAGGATTGTAAATGGTAAGGATCAAATCAAACTGAAATTAAAAAGGCTGACAGTCTCTCCATATGTACCACTGAACTAGGGTTTGGTGAAGACAGTCTCCTGTAACATTTACATGATAAACACACAAAAGGTCACCTCAGGTTTTCGAATAGGCCTAATGGTAAATTTGAAATCAAAATAGATGCAAATGAGACTGACAACAACTTTTGGTACTTACAACATAATTGAAATGATAACAATATTTAGGCCATGGCACAAAGTCTCAAAGCCTACAGTATGGCAAATGTTATGGTGGAAAGTACTGAAGATGGAATGGTACTATAGTAGAAATGGCCTAGGCCTAGGGCCCTTATAGGCATTTTCAGAATCATTGCAACCTAGCCTAGACTACAGCTTGTACAAGAGCAATATTGGCTGGTTGAGTCTTGTCCATCTACAGACTTATCTAGTCTGTTAATTAATGCAGAATCACATCAGTATGGGGTACAACTGCAGAATACCATGCGCCTAAACCTTTACCACCGAGATCTGGATTATTCTTAATACTACTGATGTAGCCAATGCAGAGTCATTCTCCAATTCAGAATAGCCTCTCTTACTCTTAGTTTCATCGGTCAGCTATTGCAACGGCGACTCCCCAAAATATCTAACAGTTGGAAACAAGCTGCTGTTACTGGCTTACTGCGAGTAAGGACATGAGGCATGGGATGACAGAGCAGTATGTGATAGGCCTTAGTTTTACTTTTGACCTAACTTAATATTAATAGTAGCAGTAACACTAACAGTTTGGCCTATGGTACTTGGTAGGCCTCATGTAAGTTAAACGTTAGTTCATACAAGTTAACGTAGCCTAATAGCACTAACAGTAACACAGTAACTAACAAGTAACAGTAACACTAAATATCATTACAACACAATCCTAGTATAGGCCCTACCCAGAAACGTTAGCTGCATGGCTTCACAATTGGTTTCATTTATTAATTACACGAATTGTCACACATCATTACCATTTGAGAGTAATTGTCGACCAGACGTTTTATCCTGCTGTGTGGTCGAGAGAAAACATCAATTTCTGCTGGTGCTGGGTCCATTTTGCGTGTCACTCTTCTAATTGAACGTGCGTTTTACACACAGAATTAGAATGTGGTCTTACATATACATGCATGTATGTAGTAATGCACCTAACACACAAGATGACACACGCAGACCCTATTTCAGCTAGCACTATAGCACTGGACACAGTAACATTACGCATACTGAAGTTCAGTTCCTCCTGTGCGTCAGTATTTCCACTTTTTGGAAAATTGACGCCTACATCCTGCTCAAAGAAGTACAAGGAAGGTAGTTCCTTGCTTGAGGTTACTTTGTGGGAATATATCCTCCAAACGAGCCTGCTAAGGCCATCAATACAGTGCAACATAATTAAAGGGAATATCTAAAAGCACAGGATACATAAATATACAGACATTTTGTAAAAAATAAAAATTGCAATTAATATAGTGATCAAGGGTAATTTTTATAAAAAGTGGAAGATTATCCGTGATGTGACAGATGAAACGCGTAACTACTGGGCAACTTCGTCGTGGCCGTATCATTGGGGAAATTTTTATTTTTTTTTTATTTTTTTATTTTCATTTTTTGGTGAATTGGCGCTTTTCAACTGGCCCTATTTTCCTGCCTCTTCTGCTTAGGGCTGAGATGCTGGTCAGGCCTGTAGCCGCCAGAGAACTATCACTAGCCTGAGGAACAAACACTTCACGGCAGTGGTGTAGCAACGGGGAGCTCAGGGCGCACCCCACCCCCTTTCGAGCGCCCGACTAGACTGCCCATATTGATATTGATAAAATCGATACCCTGAATTCCATCATGATAATGACTACTTTTGAAGAAACTCTAATCAGAGAGCTGCCAGAGATCTCCACAAACTAACCCCACTTTAATAGATTGCGACGTTAGTAATCTATTGTTTATTTGTTTAATCAGCATTTTCATGTCATCTCAATAAGTTCATGTACTATCACGCTCCGTAAGCCCTATTGGGGTTGTTGACACTCGTAAATTTAATCATATTGTAGTGTCTTTCACAAAAGAATTTTCCCTCCGTCTACAGTAGTTTTTCGTATTTGTTTGATGATGGTGAATCAAAAGTTTGCAAAACTTACAAGGGCATTGCTTGTGTATTATGATGGGGTTAATCCAAAGTTCAGCCAACTGAACTAATCCGTCATCACAGAAATGTGTTAGAAAATCCCCCCCAAAAAATCAAACTTCGCAATAATTCACCCAAAGTGAACATCTTGTGTGGCTCGTGTTAAGCCTGCCAAGTGCCATTTTCGGCGATCTGCGATTATTTAAATCCTGACATTTTCTTGGTTTACCTAGAGCCAATTATGTATGCTTAGATAGTAAACGTGAGATCCCCGCCAAAATTTGAGCCCCCCCCCTCCATGTCCCCCCCCCCCCCTATCAAAAAAATTCTAGCAATCGTCACTTACACTAGGTAGAATTGTGGACTCTCCTGGCGAATGACCACCAAGTCGGTTGGCGCGGTGAGGGCCAAAAAATCTTGGATAAACAATATCCCTAGATCGCAGGATATTAATTGCCTTTGCTAACGCCCTTTCACGTTGCGGGGGTGGGGGTTACATGGCCATTCATTGACTTTGTACAACGTGAGAAGTTTCAGTGCCATCTGGGTGAAGTCATGGTCTGGGGACAGGTGCGTCAATTCAAATTGAGTGTGGAGGAGGGGGGACATGTGTAAGTTGACCGACAGGTATGAATGATTAAAGCTGCCCCAGCAGGGGTCTACGCACTGCACTCTTTGATGGCTTTGGGTATATTGGACAGGTACAATAGGTTTTCCCCTGGATTCTAGGGTAATTAATCCATTAATGTGATCAGAAGAAAAGCCAGGACGCTTTGGGGTATTTGTAAAATTGTGAGCATTTGAATGAAGGATTCTGTATCTTCGAATGGTATTGAAAGAGCAAAACTGGTCAGACATTGCATAGGCCTACGTTAAGACAAATGATCAATTTAGTGATTGACAGGGGGCCGCTGCAGGTTCTAGTGATTGAAGGCACATACATTGTTAAAGTCTATAAAAGAACAATTCAGGGGCGCATGTCCAGGGGGTTTCAACAGGGGACGGGGGCTGGCCTGATTGTACGTGTGACAGGACAATCTAAGCGGAGCGCCACCATCGGTTTGGTACGAGCAAACCTCCCAGATGGCAGGAAATGGCATTTCCCGACCGTCCTAAGCTGCATATACCGAGCTTTGAAATAAGGATATCTGCAATTCTTCAATTCACCTAAAAAAGTCAATCTATGAAAATGGTTCCACTTTCATTTCCTTTGAGACTTTGCAGATATTTGGGGTTGAGCGCATGGGGTAGGGACTTCTAGATTTGGGGGGGGGGGATTTTGCCCGAATGTGTTTTTTACAAATTACTATCTAAGCAGAGGGCTACAATGAGTTAACGCATCTATGAAAAATACATATGTGGGGATATCCAGAAAACGTCTCATGGAGAATGTGAACAGAAATTACCATAGCACCGCCAGGGTCTAATGATTGTGGGCATTTTGGCTTATACGTCATCGATATCACATATGAAGCGTCATAAGAAATCTTGGATATTTACAGTTAATCCCTACTATTAAAGTTGCTATGTATATATGTACAATACCAGTGTATATTTCAAAATGCTATGCATCTAGAAAAAACACTCAAGGAACAGATTTCACAACAAACTACAGCATACAGTTTCATTGGACAAAGCTTCATCATGTGCATGTGAATATGTAACTACTACATTGCCCTGTGGGACAATAGGGAACTTTTTTTTTTAATTTATTAATTGGGTTTCTTAGACAAGCACAGTGTACTGTGGTTGTGATTTTGATCAACTACATGGCAAAAAATATTTAATTGCTATGGTGCTTAGTATTTAAAGAATATTTTGTACATGAAAGAAGTTTTCATTAGTTTTTGAAGGTGTAAAGAAAAATTACATGAGAGACATTCCTACTTTGTCGACATTTCAGTGACGCGTGCATGTCACACTGGCATGACATGACACGTGACATGTACTTAATTAGGAATCATTAATTACTTGCTTGGGCAATTACTGGCCTAGACATTTTGCAAAACAAATAGTCCTGGCTTAGAATTGTTGCAAATAAATTACGAAGCTCATCCCTTCTTTTTTATTTAACCTAAAACCCTTTCGTGATATTTCAATCACATGTGTGACAATTAACATGTACTACTCACAAAGATTTGCAGCTGGCCCGTCTGAGTTAGGGAATGAAGCATTTGTAATTACATTGAAGCTGTCTCCGTGTGACAGATAATTAATTGACATAACTTCTTTCCTGGCACAAGTAAATAAGTAACAGAAAAAAAAACAGGTAAATTCAACAAATTTGTATTAAAAATAGCTTACGTGCAAAGTTATGCAATTTTATTTTATTTTTTCGCGCTGTTAAGGTATAACTTTAAAGTGAAAAGTGTTAAACAATAAACATGAGGCGTCCCTCTTACACCTTAACTACCAAACTGGGACTTCATGAACACTTTAATTTTTTCACGTCAGTTTCATTTTCCAGAGAATGGGTCAAGCATTGATTCAAGAGACTACCTATAATGAGACTGATGAACTAACGAAATTATCATGAAATGACTACATTGATATCGGAGTACAAAGTTTACTTGAGACGCTTTTATTTTGATAACTTCAACTCGCTGTCTTCAATTTGTTATGACTATCACATTCTCATTGTCAAACAACAATAACACATTAAATAAAGAATAATTAATTTAAAAAAAAAATTGCAAAATTTGCACGTAGGGCAATACTGCATAATTTCATTTAATTTGCCATTAACAAACCACTGCGAAACTATAGCTGATCATAAATTCCACACGACAACGTAAAAAAAATACCGGACGATACTTGCTTTACGAAATCAAGTCTACACTAGGCTTGTGTTAAGGCCATAAAAAATTATGAGAAAATACTCTGCCTACATCGAAGTCTCTGCATCTGATGTGAGAATTCCTTTATTGTAGAGTCAAATCAAAAACCCCTCTGGGAGACAAATAATGTCGGTAACACTTTCCTGCCCATATTTTCTCTCCATTATTAGCAAAAGTCTTGACGAGTGGCCTTCTGAACTTGCGTCTCTCGAAACCGGTTGTGTGTGTCAATCGGCTAAACCTTACATGGAAGTTGTTGAAAGCCGACCAAAAAATGTTAAGAAACTCTCGTATTATCTACTTTCCACACATGACAGTTCTATAACTCTGGGATATTCACACATTGAGATGATGTTAAAAATGTGTTTTTCGTTTCATGACCTGTGATCTTTGACCTATGACGTCATCGGTCAGGCGGACACTACACCATATACCCGGGCACCTACCCGACCAAGTTTGAGGGTCATCCGACTTACCGTCTATTACTAGATAGTGACACATGTTCTGTTGTACACGCACACATAAAAGTGTGTCACGATCTCCTCCTAGACGATAAATCGGATGAACTTGAAAAAAAAACTTGGTAGGTGGGTGCCTGGATGTGAGATGAAGTGTCCGCCCGACCGATGACGTCAAAGGTGGAGGGCAAAGGTCAAGATTACTGGAACGCAAAAGACAGTGTAACGTGCTGAGTAGTTCATGGTGTCAACATAACTTTTACGTATTTGCCTTTCCAGTGACAAGGTACTTCAACCATATACAATCATGTTCTGGGCTGTGTGTTTTCTCTGGTAGCAATGTCATTTCCCGTGCGTTGGTAATAACTTCACTCAGTGTATGTTTACAACGTATACATAGATCTACTGCACAATTGTTCAAGTGCGCGAGATTTTTACCCACTGTGAAGAAAATATTGACCCATGCAAAACGCGCTTTCCAATTCAGGGCACTCAAAGGATCCACAGTGACGGGGCGTGTGGATATGTTCTGACGTTCACGCGTTTTCTGTGAATACTTTTGACCCACGCTCGATATCTAGGCGCATGAGTACGCATATGCATGTATTTGGGCCGTTCGACGCGTACGTGTATTGCAACAGTATATCATTAAGTAACCTGAATATTCAGCGCGCGACCTGAAATATACAGCTTAGGAAGAATACGTATGCAAAATCAAAGGATTGAGATCTGCAACTCCTTGGATTGCCCACTTGTTTGGATTGCGTACGTGAATAGCCCACTTTAATTCGGGACTGGCGCGACGTATTCATGTAACATATTTGCAACGCACGTTGCCATTCAACGCCATTCATTGCCATTCAATCACTAAGCAATTCAAGTGACTGACCCTTGGCTGAACCCATCTGTGCTGGCTAGTTACCAATAGAAAGATACAGGAAGCACACGCTGAGCTTCGTCAGACAATATTGATTTCTTTCAGGCTCGGATAAAATTTATTGAAACTACTTTAGGGATGCAGTCTTTTAAGTTATGCTATCATTTTTTCATGGCTGTGAGCTGTGAAGTAATAAACTTTGGAGATTAAAGAGCAAATTCCTATTTCAAGATTCAAAGATAAAGAAGTTACCGTACTCCGGCTTAATACGTAACAGAGACAAAAGGGGCAGCTTCTCCATCGGTGGGATCAACACGGTACCATTTTGTGCCTCAAAAATATCACTGGGTTACAGGATATTGGTCTGTATTATATTAGTACAGACTGCACAGTCTGTAAATATGGAGATGTACGTGATGTGCAATGGCAACGTCACTTTTGAACAGCGTTTTAAGTAGACGCATATCATTAGTGCATATAGTTACCCATTTTACAGTCAGTGGTGCTCGATCCATTTCGTGAGGGATCTGTTTGTGACACAGACATATTTCCCTCATAGCCGACTACGAATTAAGGTGCCCGTTTTCAAAGGGCTACCCCTGCCAATCCAAAAATCCTGTGGCCCGTGTACCTTAAGTCATCCTGCAAGCATATATTTGAAGGACTCTTTTTTATGGTGAGGAACCTGCAAGTTATAAGATGATGTGCAAGTCAAATGCATAAAAGGGAGATAAGAAGAACATGTGAAATAAAAGAAAATGCTAAATATCAATAGTGATAAAACTTAAAAAAAAATGTCCTACAAATGCAAAAAATTCCCACTGCTTGTACAGTAACTACAGATTGGGTACATATATATTTCACTATGAATTGAATATTGCAAATTTTTAGTTTCTATTCCCCCGCCAAGGACGAAAAATCCTTTTACAGGACCAGAGAAACTGCAAAGTGCAATTTCCTGCAATATAGCAGATTCATTGTTTAAAAAATCTCTGTATCCTTCAAGCTAAGGGGGCCCTGCTCCACTTAGACTGGAATCAAGTTAGAGTTCCTGTGATAGAAATTACGCTAAAGGAGTCATGCGTACAACTGTCACTCACAGTTAAACCACCATATGATTCAAAGTATGCTTACATCACTGACAGGAGAGGAGTTTAGGCCAGACCTCGAGCCAACACCGGTTAATTTCCATCTGTGTACTGTGTTGTCAACAAAATGTGTTCTTCTTGGAGAAATATTTATCTTGGGAGATTTTCCAAAGGTATATTCTATAAGAAACATCTATCAATTGAGACATTTGGTGGCACTAAATAGCATCTGAGAGCCTCTATTTGTTCAAAAATGTCACAAATGGGGAGGAGACACCCCTTCATTAAACCCCTCCTCGGGGACAGAGATCATAGTTAATTGGGTTCATCCCCCCCCCCCCCCACACACACACACACATACATAACCTACATACTGGCCAAAAAACCTTTCTTCGTAGTATCAGATCGGCAAATGGTGAGTCATCTTCAGAGCATGATAACTTTTCACTCAAGTCCTTACACCACCCGGTTAGACTGCTCTGAACATTTGTACAGCCACAGCAACACTCACAACTTCCTAAGCTACCTCCGACGGACAGCCGGCCCCACCCCATAGCATTCGGTTGGTAAGCACCACAGGCCACCACATGGCCAGAAGGCACTAGACGATATGCATGACTCACCTCGACTAGGGCTAGCTAAATGCTGCCTAGCAACATGATCAGCTGAGCTATTGCTACACGGCATTTCGTATACATGTACTGTGTACGTTGACAACCGTACCATGCCGTACATACAGCTGACCACACTGCACTCACCCCCTCAGCTTCTGTGTTGTGCTAATCTAATTCATGCTGAGTGATAACACCATTAGTAGAAAGCTACGAAATATTTCAACTCAAAGTTGTCATAACTGACGCATATATTCATATTTCTGTGGATACGCAACTTAAACTGTCTGAATCATTCAAAATGCCGCGGGAACTTTTCGATGTTCAAAGACAAAACTTTTGGACCGAGTCCATACACAAGGAAGCCTACACCCGCCTAGCGTGGCATGAGAAGTACAGCAAAGAGTTCGCTCGAGATTCAGTAAAGAATGCTCAAACTAAAAGACTGCAAGAGAAATTTCCACCAATTGTTCATAATATTCCTGCTGTTTTATCGCTGAAGGCCCAAAAGAAGGTCAGAAAGGAAAAAAACACAAACATAGCTGATTTGGAGAAGAAGAAGTCTGATGAGTTGGCTGCTCTTGCCGGAAGGGATCCTAATGCGTTGTTAGTCGAAATGAGGCCGGTTACACCGCAAATCAGGGGACAACTGTACAAAGGTTTCAGCAAAGAGGGGACTGGACGCTATGCCTATCTACAAATCAGGAAGTTGAAAAAGCCAGAAGAAAAGTATGACTTTCCAATCACAAGTTCCTGGGACTACGGATGGCGTCTTGATGATGTGGTGAAGGAGTTTCATGCACCTCAGTTTGGACGATCAAGAATTGTTAAGGATTCTTTTTACCGAACAAATGGTATCTTGTAAGACATTCCTTAAAAAACTACCATCATGTTTGCCTTGTGAGATTGTCTGATATCATATCCATTTGTATATTTCTTCAAACATAACCATTTATGACTGTGGCAAAATTGTATATGAGTATGGCATCATGATAATTACACCTTAAATATGAGGAAAGCACAGTAAATGTTAACAATTTTTAATTGTGCCAGTCGTAATCTCAGTAATACTTAATTTAAAATTCTCATTCATCTCAATGTTCATTTTCATAATTACGACAATATGGATTGTTGTTCCTCAAATCTGCAACTTATCTTGAACTGATAATTGAGTTTCCGAACTAATTAACTGTATTTTACTAATTGGATCTTGATTGGAGCTCCTTCCTCAGTATGATCAGAAGTGTATAGCTGTAGTTATTGCCCAGACCAGATTAAATATTAGCAACTATGCTAGTGCAGGCACATAGCCACAGGGTAGGCACACATGCCCCCAAATTTTCAGTAAAAGATTTTGCTATTGTGGAATACAAATACATGGAGAAAAGATGGAAATCACCACTGAAGCTTCAAAAAATATTGCAAAATAAATTTGTAATATTTTCTGCATGTACCTATCTGCTACGGATTGTTGAATAACAGTCTTTTTGTTGCTGTTAGTGTCCCGTCAAGTCCATAAGGATTCATATTTGTTGCTGTGTTTGTCAAATTTTTAGCAGCATGGTTTGAGATTGTGACACGAATAGTGCACCTGATGATGTAGAATGGATGATATGCATACAGTATGCTACAGATCCTAGTTTTAAACCATCTTTGCTTCTATAATCCAAGACATGCAAAATTTCTGACAGACAACCTGCAGTTGCTCTGGTAATTGATTGTCCGGTGTACAAGATGTCATTTAAAGGAATTTGAAAGTTAATTATCCAAGATAACTACAGTACATGTGTTAAGTTAGCTCTAAATACTCTACAGTCTCTACCTTTGCTGCCAGGTGCAGTGTAGTGTGGATGTGTCATACAAACATGAATCTAGCTTTTAATTAATTCACAAATTTGGTGTAAACATCACAATGCAAGTGTGTCTTGTGTAGGACTACCTGGGACAATAAAATTTATTCTCTGTATCAAAGACAATTTTTGAAGACCAAAATAAATTTTGGAGAGAACCACACTTGACAACCAGCTGAGATTGCTAAATTTCAACACTGTCATGGAATGCTTTTACCATGTATGCAAGGTATGGATTGTCACAGGAAAGCTGTTGCATTCAGTGAAAGTATACTTGTTACTGTGAAGTGCATCATTATGGAGTATAATCTGTATTGATTGTTTAATCAAAAGTAGCACTGAGACTGACAGCAGTAAACTTTTCTTTCAAGGTTTAAATTGAATTTAATCATAGGTTCCATTGATTTGCAGTTGATAGTAATAACTTTGAACGAATTATTCATTTGATAAATTGTCAAAGGAAATACAGCATGGTCTGAAACTCTAGCACAGGGGTTTCCAAATAATTTGTCAGTTTGGCCACAACACTGTTTGAAGTGAATTTGTGGGCTACTGACTATAGCTGTCCTAGGCTAACCATCGCTGTATTTCACCATGAACATTTGTTTATCCTCACACTTTTCCCATTTAGTCAGCTTCATAAGATTTTATTACTTGCCTTAATATTTTGGTGGACAGAACTGGATCATCTGGTGGGCCAAATGTGACCCGCATCTTCACATTTGGAGCCCAGGCTCTTCTAGATACTGTAGAAGACAGCTAGGAAGGTTCATTTCAATTTAGCAAGAATGCTGTAACTTCTGTCAGAGCATGTTTCTGAATGTTCAGTGCACATAGAGAGCAAACAGAAATGACATTTCTTGACAAATCCTTGACAACTAAACAGTCTTGTTTCAGTAAACCTTAGTTACATGATTATTGTTCACACAGGCAGTTTATTCACTTTCAGATCATATGTTATGATAATTATTGGACACTCTTCTAACATTCTGTTGTATTGAACAGAGATGATAAGTATGGGATTCAAAATCTATAGTCCAGTTGCATAGGGTATAGGCACTCTGGTAGATATGCAACTAACTTCAGTGTCAATATTTCACTTACATTTAGATTTATCTCAGGCTGCTTAAATCTCTTGAAAACTGCAATTGAAATGCTGTAAGTCTCGATGGTGTGCACAATCAAGAATTAGTAATTGCTGATGTGGAGATTGCAATAAGAGTACAGTTGAGGGGTTTATAAAATTTCTTCACTGTGGAGACAATGTTTCAAAGATAATATGACTTTACAATTTAAAGTGAGCATCACGAATATTTCACTGGAGGTAATCACGGTGTCAATGCATGTGCAAGATATAGGTGTGGTGTAAAATAAAGAATAGTATAATGTAAGTGACTACTGTCTTTTTATTTCCTGTCTTGATGTACCAATAGCTATGAAATAAGCCAGACTGCACATATCGACTGCTCCTTTGGTTGAGCGAGGTGAAAAACTATCATTTCATCCATCTTACTGTTTGAGAGATACAGTACTGGCCAGTGAGTTGTCTCCCATACTTGACCAAATTGATAGATGATAATCGGCTCAAGATATGCTGGCGATCTTAAAGTGATCAATGAGAGGATTGTTGTAAACAAATCAAAATGCTAAACATGTGACCTCTTCAAGCTTCTCAGTCTTAAAATATCAAATAACAAGGTAAACACGATTGACTCCATACCCACAGTATAAACTTCACACATCGATATATCACATTTGTCAAAAATTTCACAATTTGATTGCAGTTAACCCCACCAAGAACAATACACTTCTCCTGAATGAGGTATGCCTACATGTCAAATGAAAGGTATGTCCAAGTCCCCCTTTTGGAAATATCACGTTTACAAGGTTAACTACTTGAAAAACCGATTTGATCTTGTGTTGAAACCCACCAAAACATTGTACCCGGATTTTTACACCAGTTTATGTATTGCCATGAAACTTAACAATTAAGAGGTTTGGGGTTTGATTCCTGACTGGGTCACAGTAAGATGGTTTTTTTTTGTCTAAGAATAACCTAGGATGTCCCTTTTGAACAGACCTTGTGAAACATAGATACCAAATTTGATTCACAGTTGTTAAGTTTGATTAGTAGTCACCATGTGTCACCATTAGTAGTCACCAAGTTGTAATTTGTAAGCCACAGGCTTCCTCCACACTTGTGTGGTCACTTACCATTGTAAACAACTGCTCTTCAAACGCTGAATTATTATCTCGACCCAATAACCTTTGACCTACACCAAAATCAATAGACTCATTCTACTCAATATATTTGCACCTGTAAATTAAATATATCAATCCAATTTTCCTTTCTAGAGATATTCAATGTAGTCCCCTTCTGAGTCTTTTCACTGAGACTGAACTTGGACCATCACTAAAAGCACTATGCTATTTGCAAATAAATGGAGGTGGGGGGTGTACTGCAGCATGCTAGGCATCAGATCTGTACAACCAATGCATTTTTAATTTCATGTAACTTGCAAACTAGTCAGCAGAAACATGTACACATGCATTTTGACTAACCAGTGTTTACACCTTACTTCCCATTCAGTAATCGTAATATGAGAGGCATTTAACAACTAATGCTGTATCTTTAGCTGCAGTCACCTTAAAACACACCAAAAGCGGACCAACTGGACGCATTTCACTTACTTTCTGAATGCCTTTTGTCACAGTTTGCCATTTTTTGGGACAAAAATGTGAGATGATCTCAGTTTTAAATTTTGTGATTGTTTTTCAATTTATGGGCTGACTAAGACTCAGATCTGCCAATGTGTTTATAACAGAAATCTGTCACTCTACGTATCTTCGTTCTCTTTTAGGGGTAAACACACACAGAACTGAAAAAAATAAAAACAAAACAAACATTCATAATTTTACTTTTAAGTAATCCAATTTTATTTCCCACCTCATTTCTGTACAAGAAGCAGTCAACGTGGACGGAATGAATGATTTAATCACTACACCAGTAATGTAATGGAAAGCAGATGGTTCGAAGACTAGATAAATAATAACTACCAGTACTTTAGTGCAAGAACTAGACTGGCTATGTTGTGGACTGGATGAAGCTGAGCGAGGTAGACCTTTTTGTTCCATGGTGTTCTTGCAACATCTTGTTAAAGCTAAAGAAAAATGCTGAGACAGATATGTACTGACTGCTGGCAAAACTTGCTAGTTTTAACACACCACCCATGAAATGATATTTTGAATATTCAGCTTGATATAACAGTTCAAACAATATTAACAGATTTCCATGAATCTTTCTTGTAGATGTCATGAAGGAAGAAGACGCCCTTTGCAACCACAAAGCACTTCTGTATTGACGACAATGTTAGGTTTTTAACCTGTTTGAAGTCTTTCTCTAAATGAGTGTGGCTCAGGGAACAACCACTCAGGGATCAAAACTTACTGTGCTGTTTGTGCTATACAGGTAACCTGTCACTCAGGATGGGTGACTGCCCTATGTTGCGACACCCCTACGTTCTGACACACTTATATTCTGACAGCAGTGGCTTAGTGAGACCCTCAGGGTCCCATGGACAAGGAACAGTGTTTGGCCCCGAAGCCAATGGTATCCCAATCTCAATTGTAGGAGCTCTCTGTGGCCATTAGCGCACACATTTACAAATTAACTGACTATGTATGGTACAATATGCAATAATATTTCATACTGTTTAGTGATGCTGTTAACACTTAAGTCTTATTAACCATGTGTTGAAACTTAAGCTCTGCAAAATATGACCAATGTATCATAGCAAGGCCCCCAAACGGTGTCTGATGTAACGTATGTGTGACAACATATGAGTGTTGTAACATAGGGGTGTCAGAACATATGGGTGTCAGAACACAGGGACCGGCTGCAACCCTAGTATGAAATGTTCTCTGAAGTGCTTATACAACAAATGCTCAAGCATTGGGAAAACAATGCAGGCTGAAGTTTTAGACCCTCAATGGGTACTTTAACCATCACTGCAGGTTTAATAGACAAGAGCATGAAATACTTGCAGCCAATGCAACAAGTCATGAATGAAAAATAACCTAAAACAAGTCATGAATGAAAAACAACCTATCTGAAAATTCTAACTTTTGTTGAGCTGCTGAGCTGGATGTGTGCATACTTTTAACAAGTCAATAAATTAAGTTCAAACTAAATAAATTAACTTTCCAAATGTCTGAAATTTTTCTGGCATTTCTGTTTCAAACATCAGATGTCACTATAAAAAGAATTCACATCAAGCTGGCACAGACAACTCTGGTTCATTAAACATTTAAGAGCAATTTATCCTGCATCTTTCAATATCCTCTGAATATCATCTTGGGTGGTTTCCAGGAGTCATTTTAGCTTGTATCCCCACAACAAACAAATATGAACCTCTGTTAATGCACTAAGCCAGCATTCCTCCAACAAATATTTGCTGAAATATGTCAGTATCAAACTTGATGGTTTGGTCAGGATATGTAATAAAGATAATGGGAAAACTAAGACTTTACCAAAGTAATAATAATAAGCAAACAGAAGATGAAATTTGCACCTCCTGTAGTAATATCACTTACATTGATCTTGAACAGCAAACATGTCCACAATACCAACAATAGTGGAGACCAACATGCCTTGTTTGTATGGATGCTCAAATCCTCTTCAATATCTGCCGATTGGGCAGACATCTCAGCAGCATCTATTGACTCCCAGAAACCACAGTATTGATATGGATGGTTTGATATCACTATCCTGCACAGCTCTGCCTCTGGACAAGACACTACGTAACCTTCTGTGCAGAGCCTGTTGTATTGTCAGTTAAACTATTGCTTGCCAAGACAGGATTATACGGCAGCTAGTTAATGCTTGAGTAAACAGAAGGTGTGAACCAAGTCCCTAACCAAGAAAACACTTCATGAAAGGAAGAGATTGCTACATGAAATTAATACTGCTTAAACAAGGTATGAAAGAAACTTTTACTTTGATATGACTTTTATTAATTATTGTATGTGGTTCACAAGGACTAGATGGAAGGGGTGTTTGATTCCTCCTCAGCGGGCACAATACTTATGCTGAAGAATGGAACTCTTAGAATGGAAGACTTCAGCTGTGGTGTGGTCCAATGTTGGTTCAACGGTTTGTAAAATGTCCAGCACACACAGTCAGCATATGAAAGAGATGAATGCTTCTTGGTCATAATTGGCATTTAGCTTTAATGAAAACAGTGACAAATTATCAATGCCACACAAAACAAAAGGAGGGCACTGCAGTGACGTATCACTTCTCTAACTCAGTGACTCAGTTACATGCAACTTCAGTTAACATCAGGACCATGAGTGAACTTAATGTTCATCAGCCAACTTATTTGGATGCTTGTTTTTCAGAAGTCACTGAGAATAAAGAGCCATCTACTATTGCTTCTATTGTCCATAAGGATATCTGTCAGATACTGCATTGCACGTACTTTTGCCACTTAAGCTGGAAGGGAGTTTGTTCACGCCTATGCAGCTACTTTAACAATCCTAGAGATCTAGAGCAATGGAAGATTGGTTGAAATGTAGAGCAACAAAATATATCATATTTTACCAAAACAGTAATTTGCAAAAAGTTCAAATGGAAAATCATTCATCAGCACAAATGATGGAAGCTGTCTAGCACCCTAAAATGAGTGAAATTTGTATTTTACAATGAAAGGCAGATTTTAAAAACACCACTATAAAAAATTCCCAGCAGTTTCTCGATACAGATAAATATTTCTAACATTCCAATGAACAATGTTTACAGGTGGAGAGAGACTGTACAAAGACAAGTGGAATCAAATTCATAGCTGATTCTTTTATTGTGACTTTTTTGTGGTGACTGAAAGAAACAACAGTTGTCTTAACATCACCTCTTACCAAGTGCATGGAGCACTGGAAACCTAAATCTCGATAGGTTTGATGACAGGTTTACGAATGTGCCTCATGTTGGCTCCGGCGGGTGTTGGTTTAAATGGAGCATGGCCTCCATATGGCCTTGGCACAGGTAGTTCAGAGTCATCGTCTGGTATGTAGGCGTTAGGACGTGGTTCGGCGGTGGTGACGAGTCCTCCTGGGAGTGTGTACTGTTCTTCCTCTTCGGCCATCTACAAAAGATACAAAGAACGATTTGAGCTAAAGTTCCTGGTGATTACGCAGCATCGCTCTTGAAATATCTTTGAAAGTGTTTTACACTAGTATGCAAAGCAACTCAGGCATCAAAATACTGGAGGAACCACTGCTCATTTGCACATGATATCGATTTCAAGACACTTGGGAAGTCTTTTAAATATGCACATTCATCGAAGTTCATGAACACATCTTAAGATGCAAATGTTCTTCTTACTGATCAATGTCAGCTAACCAAAAACAAACAAGGCAGAGATTGTATCAGACACGGAATAACATATCAAGATTGAAAATCACAGTGTGATCTTTAAAGAAGCTCATTGAGTTGGTTCACAAATTCCATGATATTTTGTTCCACTTGCTGAGTATCACTCATATGTTGATGGTAAATGTTCAGAGATTCTGAACATATGACACACCACTGAAGCAATAATGATAGGGTAATTAACAATCAAAATCACTGACTGAAAATCTGTGACCAGACACTTTTCAATGTAATATATTGACCATAGGCAATTCCTGTTCCTAAAAGTGCTACAATTTCTCACATTTTTAGTAACTGTATGAATAGATACATGGATAATGAAGCTAATCAGAAGTATTGACATGTAATGGTTTCTTTCAAGCTTGCCACAAAATAAAGTATAACAAATCAATCATATTTTCTATGCATTAGGCAAATTTCTGTGTACACTGGGGTGTTCTCTGCATAGAGCTTTAGAAGGGCAGCATGCTTTCCAAGTGAAAATTACCTCTCCCTAAAATAATGACTTCCCCCCTAGAAAATGCCACCAACCTACAAAAGCACTGCTCAGCAGGAAAAAAAGGGTGACACTAAGCTACTGCCATCTCAAAATGGAGCCCACATCATCTCTAAGTTGCACCATTTTGCAGCTGTATTGTCAAAAAGTTCTAGAGGTTGGGGGAAAAACCCCTCTGCTGGAACCTCACTGTGGCAATCACTTCTCAGTGGCGTGCAAACTACACACTACCTTGCATATATCTAACTTAGGGGTGGGACAAATGAGCGATTTTGCCGACTGCACAAGCATTGCAACTCTGGAGAAGATACAAAACAGCATCACTATACCTGCTAAAAATGCAGTCATAATGTGGCCGCTGCACCTCGTCGTTTGCTTTAAGCAACAGCACTGTTAATGTATAATTTCAATGTCTGTAAAAAAAACCTGTTTTGACAATTCAGATCATGAATGCAGTAACTTTCTGACTCATCTGGTTAGTTGCAAGAAGAGCAAGAACAGTACCATTCTCCTTTCTTCTGTCTCCCTCTTCTTCCTCTGTTCATCCCTCATCATCCTCTCCCATTCCTTGGCCGCCTCTTCCGACGGTGCCTCTCCTTGTTCCATCCTCAGGTATGCCTGTTCCAGAAAGCTCTCCTGTTGACGTACCTCCTGCTGGTGTTTCAGGGCCTCCGCCTGTCTCATGGAGAGCTCTGACACCGTCGCCATCATCTTACGAGTGACCTCCTTAATCCTGGCTTGAAGATCGTTGACCTACACCAAGGAGGAGAAGCAAATGATAAGCCTGTACACACTAACTTACCAGAGGAAAGGACGATGCATTTTAATGTCAACAAGATTACTTCTCAAAGGTACTGTAAAGCAAAACAAATACCTTAAATGACTCTGGCTGGCATCCATTTGCAAAGAAATGGCTAATTAGGGGTTGCTACAAATCACAGAGGTCGATAGTTCAGTTGGTACAGCACAGCAGTTATATTCCTACGGTTGCTGGTTTGGATCCAGTTCTAGCCTACAATTTCCCCACACATTTATCAAGTATTTAATTCTTATTTTGTAGTCACTTTACAATCAATTGAAGTTTAAAATAAAATCTAAAAAATAAATGGTATATTCAGCAATGACATTTAAAAACTTCTCTGTGTCTAAGGAGCACATTTCAGATAGGTGGAGATGCAGGTATCACAAAGCTGTAAATATGTATCATTAGAAATATGTACCAGTCATCAAATATTACATCAAAATTGTTGCAACTGATTCTGAAGAAACAATGTAGAAGAAAGTCTCTGCAAGTTACTCCAAACTGAATGGTTCCTTGATAAAAAGTTGCAAACAAAGGAATGAAAATGACATATGGAACATGTTTTACCTTCTTTGCTAGCTGCAAGGTGTCCTCCTTGCCAGTGCTAACTTTGCTGTTTACTCTCTCTGTCAATCTTGCTACTTGCTTGAATATCAAATCCTTCTCCAGCAGTTGTTCTTCTTTTTCAGCCAATCGGATCTCCAACTGCGGATGAAAAATGTTAGCAGAAGTTGTGAATGTTAACATAAATTACTATCATCATTGTAATTACTTGATATTGTAAACTGAGTAATTTACATATAATTGCTGTCTTTATTGTTTACTAAAAATCTAACACAACAAAATATAATTCAAATTGTAAGTCTTTTGTTAACTGACTCTTTCAGGGGGTGGGGGTGGTAGTAGGGCTTGTTAGGTTATTCAGCAGAACCATTGGTGTATATGCATACCAACCATCCAGCATTCACAGTAGACTTTGCAGCTGTTGATTTAAGGAAGCTAAAGTGTTCAAAATATGAAGATATCAACAGGGTTCAGACTGGGGCCACAACAGTGAGCTGCAGAACAAAGCAGCATTCCCCTCACGAGAAGGCTAACGACCATATGTATCCTCCAGAGAGTAAAGTCAATCAGTGCATATCAGTATTCTTTGACAGTGATTTTAGGGAGACCCCCACCCCCAAGCAAACACTACTGCTGCAGTGAAATAGTGACCACCCCTAATAAAAGTCTGCCCCCTGCAGAATTTTTTATCTGCCAAAAAGCTACTGCTATTACAAACAGAGCAATTTGTGGAGAACACTGTACATATATGGGTGAAATTACAATAACAAATAAAAGCACATCGACGACTTAAAATGCTCGCAATATGAGGTAAACTTACATCTTCAATTTTGTTATTAAGGTCTGCAGCAGGAGGATCCTGGCCCTCCAGAAATCTGACTCTGGTTTCATCGTAAGGATTTTCAAGATTCTTTTCCAGCTCTGTCATCCTGTCTTGACACTGGGAGAGCTGATAGATGATAAAATCAATTAGGAAAGTCAGCAAACTGACTAGAAGATAGACCTTGAAAATAGATCACGAAGATGCACCAAGAACAGCAGTAAAGGGGCACATTGAAGGAATACAGGGAAAATGAAGTTACCAAATACAACTAGATATGCATAATTGACCACATTGTGTGAAAAAAAAATCATTTCTACTTTTGAATAATCATGAGCATTACATTCATAATTGTGTAACTCATCAGTTCACAATGTTGGGAGGAGCAATCATTCCTTATAATATTAGCTTAATCAAAACAATGCTTCTCTTTGTCTATTATTCATCCCTTCGTAGTTTCATTCGGTAAGGCTGAGCAGTCCTTGAAGAAACAAAATAAAGCAAACCTGAATTTGCAAAGTAACCAGCTCCTGGTCTAATGCACGCTTGTTTGGAACATTCTTTCTGAGAAGGTCGATGGCTCGCTTTTCTTCTCCCACCTGAAGAAAATAGTAGTAATATTTGAAAAATCATTTTGCAGAATCCAAAGTGTGCAATTCTACTTTAAATGAAGTAGATAAAGATATTTGACTAAGACTAATAAGACTAGTAACAAGGTATAAATTTTCAAGAAGTAGCTTAAACCATAATCATGAAGACCTCCTCATCTTACATAACATTTTGCATGGCATCATGGCAGATATCGCATTCTAGTAGGTTGAAAAAAAAAAAGGTTCACAAATGGATACGACAATTGTTTAGTCCCCATATGGGTCTTTCACCTATATTATAAGCAAATTACATTGATGTCCATCAGGTAAGATACTAGATTCTTTGAGTTTGGAAAGACTTTTGACTAACCTGCATCTTGAGAAACCGAATTTCTTCTTCTCTGGTGTGAAGGTCAACATCACCTCGTCTTATCATATCCTCTTGGATGTTCACCTTCTCATAAAACAGGCAGACTTCCTCGTGTCTCTCGATGAGCTGGACACCTCTACGGCGACAAGCAGAAATAAAATATGTCTGGATGGTGAAGGCACAGCAGTCAAAACGTTCTAGAGTGTAATCAACATTTCAGATATCTATTTGTACAACTGTGTGAAATATAACACATAAAAAAGACTATAGATGAAAATGCTGACATTTAGGAAATCTAGTTTCTTTACTAAGGACTGGTTTACATTTTCTACATCACAGCTATTACCCATCCACTACCCCCCCCCCCTCCCATCCCCACTTGAAAACCATTGTACACTCTCATTGTGAATTATTCCAAACAGGAGGCTAGAAGAGATAGCCCAATTTAGCCATCATTTTCCAACAAGGCCATTCATGTATTACAAAGATCTGCAACATACAAACAGCTTAGTAACACGATGCAGTGTACATAAACCAAGTACAGAACCATGAAAAAATTAGCTTTTAGATGCAGAACAGCCTTCATGTTTTGTTTTATCATACAATGGACGCAGGGTTACATTGGCTAAATGAGACTATTTCAGTCTAGTGGTATGACAAAAATTTCACAATTACCTGTCATTCCTATGTTGTACAGCAGCCTTGAATCTAGTTCTCAGTCTAACCATCTGTTCTTCTGCTTGATTGATCATCAGATTCAGTTTAGCGATGTCCAACCTCTGCTGCTCCAGCTGCTGCTGCATCTCGCTCTCGATCCGCTGCTGTTTGGCCAACTCGTTACGTAACTGGTCCCTCAGCACGATGGCATTGACGTGCTTCAGCTTGGCCTTTTGAAACTGTCTGCATGTGACGAGGGAAGAAGGAAACGTGTAAACGTAATGTCATCGAGACATGAATTAATTGATGGATGGATGGTCAGATGAATCAAGGAATGAACAACTGAATGAATGACCAAATAAATGAATGAACTGATCGATGCATGCATGTATGATTGAAGGAAAATTATTGAAGCACAGCGACAAATTAATGAAAGAATGAACAAATGAATAGAGAGAATGTAAAAATACAAAATAAAATTGATGAAAACAAACACAGCATAAAAAAAGCAGAAAATGCTGACAAATGAATGAAGACCAATAATTATCCTCATTTTATGACAAAACAAAACTATTTTGCTCAGGTCACAGCAGCACTATTCACCAATGAAGAAATTCAAAACCTTGAGGCTTTGTGGAGCGATTGATCATTTATCTAGATGACCAAAGTATAAAAGTTCTGACAAAGTCCTCACAGTTTACCTTTCTTTAGCATGGCTTGATGTTCTGAGGATCTCAATTTCATTCTGTAATATCTTGATCTTTTCTCTCATTTCAGCAGCCTTCTGGGTACTCGCCTGAATCAGGTTGACACATTTGTTCCTCTCATTCTTTATGACGTCGTAAAGTTTGGCAAAGTCTCGAAGCCTGATGGAAATGAAAGGGTAAGGACAGCTGATGAAAATTAGAGTTTTGATGAATAACAAATGAAGGAAGATAACAATTCTTGTGCAAGGCACGCTCACTTTTAAAAGTTGTATTTTCTCTAAAAGGAAATTTTCAGCTGTTGACACTTTCAAAACAAAATGAAGGATGTTCATTCATAAGAAAACACTTGATTAATCCTAAAGACTTAAGACAAAAATCCATATGAAGTTTTCTTACACTCTTTAAATTCATCAAATTTGATCCTAAAGAGAAGTCTAAAGGAAAATCAACCGACTTGCATTTGAAAGGTACATCACACACTTGAATCTACAGAATGCTGCACATAGTGGTATCCAAATCAAGACTAAACTATAGATGCCATGAAAAAACTCAGATATCAAAAGAATCTTTTTCTCTTCTGTATACTCTACGATTATCAAAAGTAATTTTGAGACAAACCTCGTCATCATTTCCTGATATTTCTTTTTGTTGTCGATGATCGCGAGGTCCCTTGACTTTAGGTCGTCGAGGGCCCTGTGGTACCTCAGTTCTGCCCTCATGTAGTCCCTTGCTTTCTGTTCCCTCTCATCACTCTTAATGGCTGCCAACCTGGTGAGTTCCACCACCTCAATGCGGAGGTCGCTCTGCTCGTACAACAGCCGTTCCTCCTCTGCGATGCTCTGCTCGACTTTGACCTGTTCGACAGCTGTCAAGGAATTCTACACGAGTGTAAAACAAGAACAAAGGAATAGTCATTCACAACTGATGCACCTGAGGACTTGAGAGTTGAATGTATGCCTTTGTTACAGCTATTCATTACATTAATACAGCTATGAGTTATGATTTGAGAACCATATTATCATCAGGGTCAAGAGTGTGTACTATTGAATCAGACTGAAATATCAAAGAGAGCTTAAAAAAAATTTCTAGAGTGACTTCTATTTTGACTGCGTTTATGTCACCGTGTAATATTCAAAGTCAAATGTAAAATACCCACTAAAGTTACCAATGTTACCTGAGAGATTGTCACATATCAAATGATGTGATTTACACATTTCACAGATGTTGACTACCAATATCTAAATGGGACATGGAGAGTGGCAGGGGTACAACAAGGGAGAAATAAAATATGAATGCATGGTTCATATCAATATCAGGTACAGTGATTTACTACTATACCTGGTTGTTCAGAAGACGTTTGGTTTGCTCTACTTCTCTCTGCAACTCTTTTCTCTTTTCAAAGAGAGTTCCATCATCCTTAGGACCGTGGTCAGCTTGAGCTTTAACCTTGTCATATATTGACTGAATAAATAGAGAGAAAATGTTAAAACAAAAACAAAGAAAAAAATCATTGTAAGTTGTTTTGTAATCACAGCCTGAAGCAGATTCGAAATTTAACTGACAATACAACATCTTGTAGCAATCTTGAATGCAGTTCATCTCACTGAGCTATTCATCAGTGTGGGAACTATTCACAGATCATATATCGCCAGAACCAGTGGCCAGTCCAAAGGCATGAAGAGCAAAGAGCAAGAATAATACTAACATAAGAACAGGAAGTCTGATGGATTTAATTAGCAAGTGAACAGCTACGGCATCAGTTACTGTCAGAGTAAAATTTGCTACCATAGGTTACGTTGCATAACAGCATTCAAGAGTTTAATTTTCATGTAACTGAGAACAATGCAGATGTTAACAATTGATACAAAATATTCTGTTAAAACACTACACAGCAATACCAGCCCATTTGTAGACTTAACTTAGTTTGACAAAATATGAATGGCACCTATGCTATTCCATAATCACAATGGCAAATTATTAATAGGCAATACCTGTGTGTGAGTCAAGTTTTCTGTCGCAACCCTAAACTGCAGTTCGGTCTTTTTCAGATTCTTCAGATCACGATCACGTTCCCTCACTTTCCTCGCATAGATTTCGTGCTGGTTTTTCTTTTCCATTTGCACATGGTTCAAACTGAGATCTAGTGTAGCCCTGTGTGAGAACCAGGAAAGGGTTACCAGGTGAGAAAACCATCATCAAAACCAGAAGTGCCTTGATGTTTCATAGGCTACAAATACTACACAGGAGAAATCTATACAGTAAACTGTAATATAATTGGGATTAAGTAAATCTACCTGTATAGGTTACTACTAACTTGTCACAAGCACTAGGATCTGCTTCACTCACATTCTTGGAGGGCAAGATTACTCATCTTTCCTGCATGATATTGCCTATGCACAAAAGTGGAACAATGACATACAGGCAGTACTGTTAGGGTGCAACATAATCAATAGTTTATTTGAAGAATATTACGAGCATAAACAAAACTTGCTTGCAAGCATTGCTTTATTGGATTTCTTTCCTATTCCCATCGGTTAATTTCTCTACCTGTCGCCGAGATAAACTGCCTCTTTATCCTTCTCGTATTCGTATTCCTTCATTCTCTGATCAAACTGCTGCTGGAGTTCATCTAAAGCATTCTGTTTCTTATGCCTCTGTCTCTCCATCTGAAATTTATCTTCAGTTACCTTCTGCTGCTTGCTCACCAACTGCTGGAGAGTCCGTGCAAGCTCTGCATAACTTTCATCTTTCTCTTCTCTTTGCTTTTCTATCTCGCTGTAAAAAAAAATATTGAGAACCTTATTTGTCTCTGTCACAGATGTTTGTGCTCTAATGTGCAACTTATGGTACATATTCTGTACAAGTCCTCACATGATGTTGTAAACCTTAAATGCATGTCCTTTCTTGAGATGATATATATACTAACCTCTATAGTACATCTCTCTGTTAAGTAAAACAATGTCTTGGGAGGAAAACCTCCTAAACATGTGACTATACCATAAAAAGAATGTACCAGGAGGATAAGTTGTCATTTTAACTTAAGAAAAAAAATACAATAATGGAGTATTACACACATTCTCCAATATTATCGAAAGGAGCACCACAGCGTAAGATCTTGCAAACTAATATTCCACTCACTTCTTTTGTTTATTCATTTTATCCATTTCTTTCACCAGTTGACCTGGAAGGGAATGAACTTGAATTAAATCTTCCTTCAATTTCTCCTGCTGTTCTACCTCTTTCTCCAGCTCCTTCAATTCCAGTTCAATCTCTCGATTCTTGGCAAGCAGTTCCTCCCTCAGATTTTTTGCCTCCAGAGATCTTTGTCCGATTTCAAGCTTAAGGTCTTCAATATGCTTGTTCAGTTCCTTGGTTTTCTTTTCAATTTCCTCCATCTTTGGCAACCTGTTGTACTCTCTCTCCAACATTCTTTTTTCCTCTTGTAAGCTGTATGTAAAGGACAACTACTTTTTATCCTGTGCTTTATTGAAGCTACAGTACCATGACTGTAAAGACAATCACTTTTTTTCTCCCTTTTCAACTCTGGCTGGCTCAGTTTGCTAAATTTACAAAATTATCTTATGTTGTAGATCTTGCAAAGCTCACCTTGCACAAAAGTGATACAGACAAAAGTGTGGTGATTATGATACAGTTCCATAATGTTTTCTTTATGTTTTAAGAATTGCACTTCCCTTTTTGATTAAAAACCCTTAAACACCAGCATTAAAATGCTATGTCCCTAAACTCTGATTTGACAGATAGTAATTTCTTCTAAATATTCTAATATTAGGATGACCAGTCTTGTAATTGTATATTCATCAGAATGCAATGACCTACTTTGTTACATAAAGCAGAAGATACTGTACCTGAAGTGTATATCAATAATTTTCTGAAGGGCACGATCAAAAACTACGTACAATGCTACTCCAGCACAGCATTTCAACATTTTATGTAACAGGAGCAAATTCTTCGACATAAATTCAGTGTTACCATTGCAGTCACACTAACTTGTCAATTTTGAATTCATTTTGATAATTTCTCTCCTCCGCCTGGTTGATTTCATTGTTGTGTTGCAGAAGTTTCATCCTCATCTTTGCAACCTCTGAGTTGGCATTCTCTGGGAAGTTATCAGCATCCTCCAAGTTGGATCTAAATTTGTCGAGAGTCTGTGTGAGATGCTTTGCATTTTGGAGAAGATGTGACTCTGATTCTCTTGTCCTACAAAAAGATGAAAAATGAAATACAAAAATACAGTACTACAAAACCTGATGGAACATAAATGCTTGACCTACCTGACACTTTCTTTGCAGAAACAGATACTTGACACAAACGAGGGTATCTGTAACTCATCATTTGACTACTAAATATCAATATCTCATGTAAATGTAGCAAATTTTAAAGCAGACTTGTTGGGACATCAAAACAAGATCCCGAGGACAGTATGGTTCCTTGCATGAAGACCTATTACAACCAATTTGTCCAGGCTAAGAATGCTGATCAGCAAAAAAAAACTGGTTTCATCCATTTCTAACAATTTGCCCATTTTCTCCACTCATCACAGAAAGAACCACTACCATAGTGGTAATGTGACACAACCTAAACTTGTACCATACAACCTGTAGCAAAAGCAATTTGCACAGTGTCATTTAATGGCCCACACAGCCCATTTCAGATAATGTTGTTTGGGATCTGATCATCCCAAACAACCTGAACGTCCCTCCACTACAGTAGTAATGTGACACAACTTCAAGTTAGTTCCACACAATATGTAGAATTCTGCATGTTGCATGATTTCATAAAATGGTCCATATGGTCGAAGTTCCAGACCCTTCCAGCATGTATGTATTTGTCCGTGTAATCTTCCAGCAGTTACGCGAATCATCTTCATGATAGACTGTAGCCTGTACAGCAGGGCTTTCGAACCTTTGTAGAGCAGTCACTACATCACCATAGGAGGTCCAAGACAGCAAACTTAGTAACTTATGTAATGGAATTAGATATTGGGCATTACCCTCACACAAGGAAAAACTTTGTCCAAGCTTTCTATCTTGAGATATTGTGTTAAAAAGTTTTTCAGGTTTTTGTCCCCATGAACTTTTGCCCAAACCAAAAGCAATACAGTACCCTTTCTCAACGTGGCAGACCTACATATTAAGTTCCCTTTTCATCCAACTTTCCCTTATTGAGTCAAAACAAATGCAAGCAAGTATCACAGATGCACTAACATGCCAACCTGATTGCATAGGTCGTCATGCAAGGAAATAAATTTGCTAAAACCACAATTGTCACTACACATCATGTTCCGATAAATGTATTACAAGTATTCCAAGTTGGTACTTATTGCCCTTGAAGAATCAATCTGATCATTATGACAACTTATTACAACTGTAAACACACTCATCAAAAGTGAATATGTTAGAAGCATTCTGTAGCAAATGAAGTAGTGAAAATAATACAGTCAATTATTGAATCAAATACAAAGTTCCAAAGATAGTGCATCAAAGTTGTACTTTTGTTTGATAACCAACATAACAAGTGACCATCATTAGCTTACAGTTAACAACTTACTTTGCCAAGGTTTTATGTAACTGTGTGTATTTTGCCTTCAACTGTGCAACTTTAGTCCCAGTGAGGTAACCTTGTTGGAAGAGCTGCAGAAAGAGAGGAAAAAAGATGAGAAGGTTGCAAAACACATGATGAGTTTCAACAGCAAAGCTGTCTTAACTTCCACCAAAGTACAAATATACCAGGTCTTTATCAAAAGGATAATTTAAAAAGACATATCTACACCATGTAACATCGACTAATTGAGCACCCCTTTAATGTTTTACCCTGTTAAACCCTCTATGTCACCCATTAGTCGTAGTTAGTAATGACTAATACCACTATCTGAGTGAGTGCCACTTTGCATCAACTCTCCATTGTGTGCACAAGTGTTTTCCCATCTGTGATGAAGTTTTCTCTTGAAAAGTGTTCATTAGGATTGTTCTTGGAGGACAGATAACATGAAGCAGAGCTGGGGAATTAGGAATTACTTCCCTTATTCCAAATTAACATTTGTGAATAAATATGTATCCAAAACAACCTGGTAACTAGTCACTCTTTGTGTCAATTTGTGGCATTACAACCAAAACAACCTGAATGGCAAAATTTTCTTTGGGAATTAAGTAAAAACTTTTACTTCATTTTCAAAAGGAATTGCCATCTTAAAAGCCCTCACATCATCACTACCAATGCAAAAGGAGTAGTTTATGTAGGGCACACATATTTATACAGTACTCACTATCTCATTATTTTAACATCTTGTTGATACATGCACAATGTGGCATGGTGGGCTCTACTACAGTTATTGAACAGTTGTGTTATTGTGGTCACTTTGTTGGTGTGACCATTTTAACTAAGAAAAATACATCAAACAATATGTGAAGGTACAGAAGGCTTGTGACAGAAAAAACAAAAAAAATTGACAAGCATGTGAGTGAAATAGGCCTAGGCTATGTAATTGCTGAGGTTTAAAGAGGTCATGACATGTACACTAAAATGCTGTAAAACATGGTTTTTCTAAATATTTGAACAATTTGGTATCCAAAACTGCATGTGGTGTAATTGTGACATCAGCTAATGTTATGTAATCAAAGTTTTGAGTTTCACAGTTGGGAGCTCCCCTTTGGAAAATCTTCGTCTTTGTAAGATGCCATATGTTGTCATATTAGGAGAAGATTCATGCGTGAGTTACCTCTTCACAATTATTCAAAATGCCTCTGCTGGCACATACTTTCATGGATTTGTTTGAAACTTGCACACAATACGTTTTAGGTAGTGGACCACTTGGAGTATTTATTCAGGAATTTGTGGTACAAGATCCCATGTGGATCCTAGGGTCCACTTTATAAAATTGAGCAAACAGTTTCTCCTTCCACAGATTTTTATGCATAATCTTATAGGTTTGTGGCAATGATACACTGTTAGTGGTAATTTCAGAGTGTTTATGAATTTTGGTCCAAGGTCCCATGGGGCCTGTGACCTATTTTATGAAATTCTGCAATAAGCTTCTTCTCCTGTAAATTCTCTTGCACAATGTTGATGATTTAACATGATGGTACTCTGCTAGCGACACCTTTAGGGTGATTAGAAATTGTGGGTCCAGGGCCTTAAACCCAAAATTTATGTACAAGCAAGGTGCCACTAACAGAGTATCATAATGACAAACCATCGATGTTGTACACACCTACGACAATCTGTAGGAAGAGAAGCGTTTTGCAGAATTCTGTGAAAAAGGCTAAAAGGCCCACACTGGACAATGGACGAAAACTCCTTTAATACCATGAACAGATTACTAACAAAGAATCAATCATTTTTGCAAATTGTTAAGATTACACAGGTGCATGACAATCTGCAGGAATCTGTAAACTTTGTTTAACGTTAATCAACAGAAAGAGGTTAGTATTTTGTAGTATTTCACAAGATGGACTCTAGTGTTCGTCTTGGGATTTGGACCTAAACTTCCTGAACACCCTAATGGTGACAGTTAAGTACCAATACAACAAAGCACCAACATCATGTAAGAGAATCTGTGAGGGAAAGAAGCATCCTGCAGAATTTCTTAAAAGATACCACTAACAGGGTATCCTCAATGACAAACCATTGAGGTCATACATGTATGGATATCTACAGAATTCCATAAAATGGGCAGTAAGAACCATATGAGACCTTGGACAAGAAGTTCATGAACATCCTGCAGGTACCACTAATATATATCCTTATGACAACCATTGAGATTGTACATGGCAATCTGTAGGAGGAAAAGTATCTTGAAGAATTTTATAAAGAAGACCATAGGGTACACATAGGACCTTGCACCAAACCTTTCCAGACACAACCAAATGGCCCAGTACCCAAGAAATATTGTGTGGAAGTTTGAAACAAATCCATGAAAGCATGTGCATGTAGAAGCATTTTGAATTATTATGGAGCAATAGTTAGTGCATGAAAGGGTTCCTACTAAGGTCATAATTAAGCTGCTTTGTATATAAAGAAAGTGTATTTAAAAAATGTATTTTTGGATATCAATTTGTCCAAATATTTAGAAAATCCAGTTTCCAGTAACTGGTAGTTTTAATCTACTGTAATGACCTCTTTACACTGAGTTTAGGCCCCTAGATCAGAGATTGGCTGCCACATCATTACGCCAAGTAAAAAAAACTAGTTTATTGTCCTAACTTTTCAAAAAATATGGGTGTGCGGGCCTTTTTTTTTTTACACACAGGAATCCAAAAGGCTTGTTGGCAGAACAGCAAACTGTTTCATCACTGTATCAATGAGTGCTACTTGGAGAGATGATTTCTGCCATCAGGACATTTTTTTTAAAATCCTACTTTTGAAAGTAAAAACATTTGTGCCGGAAGAAGAATGCGTGCAAGCATGCACCAGAAACTAGTATTTGTTTTAGGGAAATCTTTTTGTTATGGTGATCTATCATGGAAAGTTTGTGACAGTTCTACAAAAGTCAGAACGTTCAATTATGAATCAGTTTTATCTTAAATGAAGATGTATTCATTGCGATGAAAAATTAGGTCACTGAAGGCGAAATATTCCCCTTCTTAACATCCCAAAACAAAGTTAGCTACTTCCAAGGTGCATGTCAAGTGCACCTGCCCTTGACGTAGTGTAAAAATGATAGAAATGGTGGTGTACTTCATTATTAATCGAAGCCCATAGCTTCGATTCTTGGATTTACTCAACCCGTTGTGTTTTCTTTTTCATCATTTTCATCTGCGTTGCTGCCTACAAAGAGTTCTTGCGCACACACATGAAATGCAGATTCACTGTGAATGTGAACAGTGACGCAGACATTTCTGTTGCTTTATCAAGTGCTAATTGCCATTTTAGCCTGCTTGCAAGACCCTTTGAATTTTATCATAGTGTGTAACATCGAGTACCTTTAGACATTTTACCGACTTTCACTCAGGGAAAATAGGGTATTGAATTGGATTGTTTCAAGTCGTTTCCACCTACCCAGAATCACTCTGTCCATGCTACAATCTTGGACAAAATACCTTGGGACACCCCGCGCCCCGGTTCAATGTTGGCTATAGGATTGCTGTTCAAAGGGTACATTCACTTCTATAGCGCAACATTGGAAAGGGGCGCAAGGTTTCATGTTATCCTCTCACCTAAAATTCAGTATTATATTTGCAACATACGACAAACTGTCCCAACAATTTTGTCCAAGATTGTCTGAGAATTTTGACGGGTTAGAAGCATGCGAGGGGCACAGGAAAAATCATCAATTTGAAATAAGTTAAACGGCAAAATGGGGGTGATATTCCTTGCAACAAGAAACATCAGCAGTGCATGTTCAGCATGTTTGGGGAGTATATTGAAGTTGGTTTACTGTAATAATATTATTGTGTGAATGTTGGCAAGGTTATTAAGGAGTAAAGGGAGGAATAAGTCAGTCAAATTCATGTATTTGCACTAAATATGCTGAAGAAAATGCAGTCATTGGGGAGGTAACATCATAACTGCAATGCATCTTGTCGACCAGGAAACTACTTTAAAACATTTTGTATGATACAAATGACGTACTTTCGGCTCAAACTCTGATATTGAGACATATACCGAAGAAAAAAAAACACACAAAAACAAAAAGACACCCCCCAAAAAAAACTAACATGTTATTGGTTCGTTGAAGAAGATCGATGTATATGTGTTATTTATTCAAATTGTTTACAGTGATGACGTGGTGTCTGGTATTAAAGTAACTACGCTTAATGACTATTATGACTGACTTTATTACTGATCATTATACAGAATAAACCCCTAAAATGCAAATTTAATACATGTTACGTTTGCTCATATTCACATAACAGTGATGTTGTGGCACCCATTCTATTGTACCATACATGGTGCACTGTAATATGTCAGCCCCTTTAAGCAGTTTCAGCGGACTTCAGAGTACATATTTGTTGTTAGAGCTATATCATTATGTTAATATACATACATATATTACCTTATTTTATATATGAATGAATAAAATGAGAAGTTGACAGACAATTGAGTTTATGAATGGATAATTGAGCAGTGAAAAACACTATGGTCATGCCATGAATCGAACCTCGGCCTCCCCATCCAAGCTGACTTACACCTAACAACAGCGTCCGACAGTATAGGTTAATGAAACCCACGTTCTACCAAATGTTTTGACAGGAAAATTTAAGCAACCCGAGGGAAAATTGCGTAGATCACAAGACTGAACATAACATATGTTACCAGCTTCATGCAATGTAAAAACTGCAGTCACAAATCTTGATTTAGCGGCCAAAAATGTAAAAAACCAGCCTTTACTAACGTTCTACCATCATTTTAATATTAAGCTGAATCTACAGTTCTGACTTTAACGCATTTTGGTAGAGCGTGGAGCTACTTCAGAATATATTATAACCTGGATTCCTCCCAGCATTCTACAATTGCAGTAACACTCCTGTTGCAATGCAATGCAACAGCTGCCCATCAATGTTATTTCTAAGAGCAATTATTTCTGTCCGCATACCAAACCATGAAACAATCTCTTCATTTATGATCACTCCTTTCCATCAAAACATATACAAATAAACCCCCAAAATTCAAATTAAACTTGTTATGTTCATAGTCGAAATTCAGAATACTTTCATTTGAAAATCCCCAGACCCATGGGCCCCGATAACTAATTTTTATGATGCACCTTGTCCAAAAATGTTCAATTTTCTGTCAAAATTTTGCTCCAAAATTGCTTCAAAAAAACTCAGACAATCTTGGACAAAATACCTTGGGACACCCCGTGCCCCCGTTCAGTGTTAGCTATTGGATAGCTGTTCAAAGGGTACATTCACTTCTATAGCGCAACACTGGAAAGGGGCGCGGGGTTTCATGTTATCCTCTCACCTAAAATTCAGTACTATATTTGCAACGTACGACAAAGTGTCCCAACAATTTTGTCCAAGATTGTAGCTTCAAACCGGTACTGACCGTCAGCACAATCAGCCTGCTAGTCGTAGGTACTGTTGTAAATATCGCATATGTACACCGTACCACCACGCCATGACAAGTGTTATCGTGGTCTTCCCTCTGTTCCCTTCACTACTTGATGAAATAGTCCTATCTTTACGGACAGAATCGTTGCTGGTGGAGTATATTAGGCTTAGCATTACTTCCGCTACAGTTTGAAACGAGTTTGTAGGTTAATTTAAATGCAAGCATGACTTGGCATGTCTGAGTTTTCTTCCATGGTAGTGGTGTTTCGCACGGATTGTGGAGCCATGTATACGTGGCTGTACGCGCGTGCCATTGTACCATCTAGGTCAGGCCTACTTGTGTTACAGTTTATTGATCTCACTGTAGCTCGTACCCTAAGCCGTACGTGTTACAGGGCTGATCTGCCATCAGAGGTGCAGTGTTCATCTCCATAGTCCAAATGGGCTTCAATGTACTTGCTTGCAAGTTCAATTCTTCTAGTTTCAATCTGCCAAACCTTAGCTATTAAAAGTTGTGATTTGTGAATGTTAGGCTAGGCACACTTGACGGGCCCACACAGTCAATGGTTAAAGTAACAGATTTCAAGGTATAGTTCCTACCAGATTAGGTCAAATTATATTAAAAAGAACCCCAGACAAACTTAAATAGGATTAGTAAATACATAGGAATTTTGAACTTCTAGCTGATAGAATTTCCAAGGGTTTTACTTTAGATGGGCGAAATTTTATACATCGATGATACAACAACAATAAGGTGTGTGTTTATTTAGCGCACATCATTTTAGAGATTATCACTAGCTCGTGGCAGACATACCTCATCAAGACATTGAAATGCAGGACTTGCTGAGACTTCAACTTGGCCCTCCTCTTGCAGAATCACCTTTGGTGCAAGTGGTGCAATGGCTGGCTCATATGGCTCATCATCACTACTCTCAGCTGTGCTCATATCTTCAGACATGATGAACTGTATTGAATTATGAACAAAGTAAGTGGACACAATATCAAAGGGCATGCAAATTATTGTCTTACGTTAAACTGGCTTGACTAATATCTACAAACAGACTGTGTCAATTGTCATCATACTACACTACAGTAATCATGGAGCTGAACTGGCGTTTCGCAGAACTGGTCTAATATACGATTTCCGTTGACGTATGTTGGGCCGGACGTATAGCAGTTTTCTCAAGATTTAAGCGATTTAATAATAACATGATCATGTTCTCACACATCATTCTGTCAAGCTGGACGAAGAAAGCTTACAGTAACATTACTTACAAAAAATGTACGTTCTACGCAGTGCTTTTCAGTTGGACATCACCGTAGAGTTTACCATTCTCCGAGATTCGCCATAAGGCCTAGACCCGGGAGAGCAGTACTAGTGATCGTTGTCATGGCAAAGTCAACTTTGTGCTAAATACAAGCACGTTGATTGGTTGACATGGAAAGGATCATGGAGTCGGCCGGAGATTGCCCAACCAGACGTATTGTCTAAAATGCTGCAGGTACTTCTGCATATACATATATACAGACAGGGGGGCAGACATCAGCAACATATCGGACCCGAATTCCTGGAAAATAACGCCGGAGGTGTTGTTTTTAGTGCTTTTTGTTTATGTACGTCACTCTATTCCTATATCTGATCTTAGTTATCTTGATATAAATCATGGGCGTCGTCTGGAGGGACAGAGGACATGTCACCCACATTTTGAGAGAAGAGAGCACTAACCACATTCTCAGTGGAAGTGAAAGTTTCCTAACTTGTGTTCTAAAAATAAAGAAAATTTAGACCTAATGGGAAGACTGGGAAGTGGTAATTCCTCTAGTCTACGGGAAAGGTATTTTTGAGCCTTTAACCAGGGAGGGGAAATTTAAGTAAGTTCCTAGCATACTTACCGAAGGAGACCAAGAGGCAGGAGATGCGATGTTTCGTACGAAGAAAATAAATTCAAGAGGATTTTATAGGGCTGGCAATAATTAACTGATGTACAGTGGCGTAGCGAGCAAGGGGGGACAGGGGGAAGATTGCCCTCCCACAGAAATTTTGAGGACGCGATGATGTTGAAAAATAAAGGAGAGCCAAAAAAAAAAAACGACGAGAGGACGGAGGGATGATTAATTGAGGGAGTTGGGGGGCCTGGGGAACTTCCAGGCTTCACAAGTGTGATCTTAAGCCTATATGACATTGAAAACTAAGATGACCCAATGTACAACGCGATTGAAACAAGGTGTTCATAATGGTGTGAAATCATTTCAAGATTCGAGGTTTCGATTGGCCATGACATGCGCCTGTTGCTTATATGCAGTACTTACAGCTAGGGGATGGAATCCCTGGCAGCATAAAGGTCAGCATATTTATTTTTCCCCGGCCGGTCCCGAACAATCAATCAAAACCTTGGATATTAATGATGCCATAGATTCTAAAAGCAATGTTCCACTATTTTTTTTTCAACTCTAACGCTGAGTTGAAAAAATAAATAAATTCCCAAAAAAGTATTGGTTGTCAAGGCCAAATAAAGCCGTTGAAAATACGAACCAATATTCTGTCATATTACTTTTCATCACTTCTGTCATAATTATTATTTAAAGCAAGTCAATTCTACTACTTAAAAGTACGTCAGTCTAAAACAAGATGAAAATGTACCACTACGGGGTCATGCAACAAGCTCATGTATTACCCTGGCGTTCACCCCCCCCCCCCCAAAAAAAAAAATCAAATCCGGTTCTGCGTCGCTTGCATTATATAATGTTCAACCGTCTACCCCAATTTTCATTTTTATTTTCAAGCTTAAAATGGGTTAGTGTCAACCAGAAAAATAGTGGAGTCTAAATGTACGTTTAGCACCCCCTCCCTACTATTTGCAAACTGTTCCAAGAATGAATGAAACGAGCTGCATGATTCAAAGTGGAAATGTGTTATTCAAAATGAAAGAGATAGAGTAAATTATGGTTCTTGTATCATCTTAACCCATCTGATACGTATTACCATTTTTCATACATTGATTCCTATCTCATTGATTGAGAAACTGCAGGCATGAAATCCCTATTTCAAGACTGGGTACATGACACTTGGGAAACCCGGTAAGTGCCGTTTCCGGCCATCTGGGGGGTTTGAAAAACCAAAAATTTTCATATCTCTAAGGGCCAACAGATAGTGGCGCTCCGCTTTGATAGTCCTGCCGGCACTCAGCCCCCTACAACACTTTTTAACTTCAATTTTAGGTTCATGGATACAGGTGGGCCAATTGGAAAAAGTAAATTTTGCACCATGATTGGACAACTACGAAGGACAAACGTAATCCTTTTTAGGCAAAGGGAAGGGGGGGGGGAGGGATCTCTATCCTTTTAGACCTCTCCTCATGCCATGTGGGCTTACCTGTTGACTGACTGATTTGAAATCTTGGCTCGCGGACACCCCCTCCCCTTAAACCCCTCCCCCAGGACAACGGTTAAATGCGGGGACGATGAGTCGATTTTGCCAAATCAAAAAAAAAAAAAAAAACGTGGATACTTCCCTGTTAATTAAGACAATAGCCGTCACACTATATAACTGCGGAGCCCCACCATCAGCTGGTACGTAGGGCACGAGAGAATTTTTGATAAACACACTTGCCAGATTGCAGGGAATGGTGCTTCGCCGATTCATTTTCAACCTGACAAATTTCATTAAATGCATGGACTTTCAATACCTTTGACACTATCTAAGAGGAGTGCCAGTTGGTGGGTAGCGTACTAGCACGTTTTGACCAAAGTATGCTAGACTGTAGTAAATGTCACTTTTTGCACGTATTTCCCCAATATTTCAAGGGGGAATGGGATATATTAGGCCCATTCGCACTGGACTCTGCTGAGAAGGTTTCGATTTGAAAACTAATATGTGAGGGAGAAATGCTGAGCTGAGTACCATCAGATACTATCTAAGCAGAGCACCACCATTAGTTGGTGTGGAACGTACAAGAACATTTTTGGTTTTACACTCCTCCCCTACCAGATGACAGGAATTGGATATAACGGGTTTACTAACAAAAATATCAAGCCTTGCAATTAGGATTTCAGCTCAGCACTTTCTAAATTAATGAGAAAAATCAATTTATGAAAAATAGTACTATATATCAGATGGGTTGACACGAGTCGGTCCAGATATTTCGAAAAGGGGAGGGGGATGGCTGAAATTGAAGAAAGCGGAGGAACTATGACAAAACTGTCCCACGGTGGAGCGTCGAAAGTTGGTGGGGAGCGTACAAAAAGATGGTAAAAGTACCCTTTTAGATCGCCGGAATCGCCCTTCCCAGGCTCCGCAACTCAGCTTTTGAAAATGTGAGTCAGTGTTCTCTAAGACGGAAAACAGACTGTTCCAGCATTTTTTGCAGTTTCCATTCAAATCGTCGGAACCAGTGGCGTCAAAAGGTTTGCTTGTGACGGATCAAGAGAGTCAACGTGTTATCAGTTGCGTATCTATATAGAACTTTGGTTCTTCCGTTAACTGTAACAAGAATGATGAAATCATGGCGGATCTTTCTAAACAAAGTTACAGTGTGATATGGTATTTTAGCCTGGTCCTTAAAGACACTTGGGTGCCAAGTATTTGAACTAGACGAAAGGGGGCAGAAAATTGGAGCAACACTATCTAAACTGAGGGCCACCATCAACCACAAACAAACACTGGTCCCTTAGATCACCACCAAAAATTGCACTTCTCACACTCAGAAAGTAAGCTCCAGGAAATATTTTCTCATTAGGCTTCGAAAACACACACACACGCACGTGTTACTTTCGTGCGTATCCATGTTTCTACCCCTTTGACATGCCTTTGACATATTATTATAACACTCTCTGTTGTGGCCAAGGCAAGGGAAAACCCCGTGGATATTTACTAAATATCACCCGAGGCTCGTGTATTTGGTATTGTTGTATCAAACCTTAGAACCTCCTCGGTTGCATCATAAGTTTTGAAAAGCCCAGTTAAATATTCTCCTAGACTAACATTATGTTTATTTTCCAGCCTTTGTAGGGTTTGGGTTGGGGACGCCTGGATAGCTCCCTCCCTTCCGCTGTTGATATAATACAAAAATCATATTGAATTATATATCGTTAATTATTCACCTTCTATTTTTGTTAACATTGTCCGTCATTCCATCTATCAACTTAAATGGAAACTGAAAACTCCAAATGAAATATTCTCGAAAAGGGCAATTTCAATATGAAGCCGCCCAAATCTCTTACAAATATGTCAAAATAGCCACCTATAAAACCTCATGCTGGTAGCTCTGACGGCACTTCTTCAACCAGTGCTTCCACTTTTCAGGGATCTTGGAGACGGGGTTGAGGGGTAGGTGGTGAGAGGTTATTTATCGCCCTGAGTATTTTTCATTGTGGGGATCCTCTTCTCCAGTAAAAGTATTAGTATATAATTTACTGGACCGTTGAAGAGTATTTTCCGGCCTAAGTTACAAATTCCCGTCCCCAGGTCCACTTAACTTTAGTTGAAACACATGGTAAATATTATGGAGCGGAGGACACAACTTTAGTCCCCCTCTTCTGTCCTCATGAGGATCTGAGCCCCCAGTCCCGAACAACTTCCTGTTCTGCCGCCACTGGAGACACTTTTGGAAAATGTACGAGACTAAGCGGAACGCCACCATCAATTGGCGAATGGTTCATAAGGTCTGATAAAAACAGGACGCAGGAACACACTTACCATGCATTAAGGTTGCATTACAAATATTTTGTTTTTGCCTTACGAATAAGTCAAAGTGAACGTTATGGTAACATACCAAACAGGGTGATACCACACCAATGCATCCTTATTTACAGTATGTAGGCTACTGTCAATTAGGCTCGCGTTACCTAGCATATAACCGGTTTATACTCTTAGGTAGCGGAGGAAAGCAAAGTAACAATGATAAATCCATGTTTACCCTGGTATCTGACTTAAAATGTAATACCTTACATAAATAATGCATACCGGTTTACCTTTCATTGCCATACTGGGAAGAATTAGTGGGCCTGTACGGTCTCTCAGACCTGGTACCAGCTACGATTGCTTCTTGCAATTATAAAGCATTGGGTACTGGGTTCTTATTTTATATTTCCTTTCCTTTTTTACCTTTTTTAGGATATGAACAGGAGGGCATGATCCCCTCGTGTCCCTCTATACGCCAGTGGTCAAAAGTGCTCAATACTATGCCAGGTCAAATTTCTATATGGGGCCAACATAGAGGGGACGAACCCACCGGTATATGTGATTTAATGTTGATCTTTTTTCACTAAAACAATTCTAGGGGAGGAGAGAACAAACATACAGAGAGAGGGAACCTTGTACCCCCCCCCCCCTTCGGACATGACATTGACCACGGGAGTGATAAGAAGAAAAATACGGGTAGCCACTTGATGACTCAGCCTTTTTGGAAACGAATGTAAGTTATATCGTTATAATATCATTTATGATGAAGGATAAAACTCAAGAAGGAAATAAATGAGACTTTGACCGGGATTTGATTTCAGTTTCCCTTTTTCATTCTGATTTTCTGAAATGCTTACATGCATGGACTCATTGACTTATTAATATATAGGGACTTACTATTAGTCACTCTGACGAACATTCTGGACGGTGCGGTTTTATTCACTCAAATGTTGAAAAAATGTAAAAAAAAAATACATACTTAAGGGAAACATTGTGGTAGTTTTAAAGAAAAAAAACTTTATTGAGAATAATATTAACGGACACGCAATGATAAATTTAGCCTGTTCAAAATAAGGCAGGCATGTAACCTTCCTTTCAAGATTTTTTTTCACGGACACGACTTTAGTTATTTGTTGCTCTGGAGTAATTTGTTTACCGATATAAATTTAAAAAAAAGAACAAGAGAAATTTGGGAATTGCTGTTGTTTCTTGGTGAGAATGAGTGGTTAACGAAGATAAAGATGTCTAAAGATGTTTTCTTTGTACGGCATCGTTGTGCATTTAAACGGAATATTTTTCTTTAAGATGAGCCTGTCAGAATTTTAAGGCATGTAACTTTTTTCATAAGATCCGATAATATTTTGATTCTTTTTAAGTTGATGTTCCTTATTTATAGCAACTGCAGAATAATACGAGGTAAGAAGGAAAGCGCTGGCTGAACGACGCGACATGTAGCAAGTGCTTTCTTTGCGTTCAACTTTTGTTAAGTGGTATCAAGTTTACAAGCGGTGTTTGTAATACCATCTGATATTAAATTACAATTGTTGCATTTGGAAATGCAAAATTTCTTCGTATGTAACAAGGACTTTTTCTTCGTACAGTTATGACCAGCTTTCAATGTTTAGAAAAAAAAAATAAAACGAAGGTAAAAGGTCGCCTTAAATACATAGACGAATCACGGAGAGATAACTCTCCTGTCATTGAAGCCGGGGGTTCGTAAAAGAAAAGGAATGATCATCACTTTTAAGCCCCATGTCAAATATCTTCGTCCTAACTCAAGATATTGCTATATGGGATTTCCGGTTGCTTCAAGGTTACAAAAAATGATATTTAACAGCGACAAACTAATTGAAGTGCTTATGTTAGGCCTAACCTTTAAGTGAAAAATAAGATTTGGTGTATTGCAGATTGACCTTAACATATTGCCCAAATTAAGGCACATCTCTTCAACTAAAAATTTTTCTTTTATAGACAAGAAGTTAAAGAAATCCAACTAATTTTCAAGCAAGCATTTGCGCCTGCATGACATCACAAAGTTCCCATAATGTGTACCAATTTGAAACAGATATTCATTTAAAGTCCATAACTCCTAAACAAGCTATTGAGATATGGTTTTCACCAATGAGAGGCATATTCCTCAATTTTATGAAGAATTAGTTTTGTTTAAGTTAGGTAGATATCGTCGACAAGTTTCGTCTATGATTGTACAGATCCTACCTAGATGAAGAACAGCTGTACTATCGCGACCGGGGTCTATTTTGCATGAGTTTTCACTTATATCTGGAGATTTCCCCTACATTTTGCTACATCCAATTCCAGGTATGCACGTAGGCTACTTCACTGTGTTGTGGTTGTGCCTGGTGTGCTGGCATAATGTGTCAGGTGAAAGAAAAATATCACCGAAGATTCTAATATATTTGAGAATATAATATTACAACATTTATACAATATTTGAGTTGCTCCATGAAATCTTGTACCTGCTGTGTAATCATAGTTAATATGTATATATTAACTATGGTGTAATAGAATGTCTCATAGTGGCCAATCAGCGTCAACCAAATGTGAATGTCTTATCACGACCGCAGTACTACAGTGGTTAGGTGTTACGATACTTAAATCGGGTTGGCTTCTTCTTAACTCTATATTTGGCAGATGCGAAAACATAAAAATAGTTGAAAAAATAAATGAAATGAGGAAGTATGACAAAAATGTCATCCATGATACTAAGACGAAAAATACTTGCAAATCTAGATAGGCTTCATAATTTACTATGCGTGTTAATGGCTACCGTAGTCAACCGCGGGGAATCCCAGATTTCGTTTTGGCGTTGCGTGACAGGGGAATCCCACAGAGTAAGATTACAGCCCATACTCGGCACATACACCTACGGCGGCTGTTTGTTGAGTTGTGTGATTATCGGTCATAGAAATGTTGTGACACAAATTCGCACTGTCGGGAGTGGCCTTCACTGACTCGGGAGCTGGCCGATTTGTTATTCAGCTGGAAAATCGCAATAATATGCATGGACATTGCTGTATCCTAGTCGGTTGTAAAATGTAAGCATAAAACACATTAGCCCTTGAACAGGTTGTGCGTTACATATATGACACTCCATATGAGCTTAGGCCAGGTAACATAACGCACAGCCCTGTTCAAGTTGTAAAGTCACATACTGTATCCAACTTCCAAGTTCACTGAGTGTAAGTTCACACTCAAAAGAATCAAGGAATACCAATTCAATTATCATAATAACGCAGACGAAGAGCTGAAAGTTTAGCCTAGCCTAGTACCTTACTCCCACAGTCCCAGTTAGTGATGTTGTAAGTTATTTTGATAGTTCAATTTGCAACACTGTCTGTAGGCTAGGTTTAGGCTAGCTCCTAGGCCTTTTGTTTTGCCTTGGTGCCCGGCCACTGCCATTTCAGTTCCTTACAATTAGTCAATAGTGTGCTATATTCGAATAGATCAATTAAAGTTTCATTTAAAATTTGTTGACATGCACTGAAGTACATTTACACGCCTGACTCAAACATACTGGGTATAAACTTAATAGTGAATGGATTCTTCAATATTACTATATGCTAACCTACTGTAAGTATGTGTGCAATCAGATGACATTTAACTTGTTTCACACCACTATGAGCCCTAACTACCAACATGCTGTGGGTTTCTAAGCGGTTGTTGAACTGATTATTGTGACGCTGATGATTTTAATTCTGCAGCCAATAGAGTGCATGCAGCCCAGTGTATGGATACTTTGTTAACAATTACCGGCATGGGACTTTCTTAAAGAGTGTCACGCGATCACTGCAAATTGCTTCCTTGAGCACTGAAAATACTCCTGGACAAGTGCCAATCATGAAGGAGGAATTCAGAACAATATTGCTTCAACATCTTCAACTGGACAGTAGGCTGTTAGCTGATCTCTTCGCTAAAAAGATTCTTACTAGAGGTATCGTTAACTTTTCCATGCATTCTTTGGTTATTCTTTTTCAATGAATCATGTTGAAAGGCAATTAGTCATACTCAAATTGCCATTAGGAATAGCATGGTTACCATGGAATAGGACGTGATGGACAGCTGATACAATGTGTCTCTACACATGGAATGGCTCTAGCTGTTCAGAATGATGTAACCAGATGTTACTCTCTTCATTTTTAGGCCATTGATTAATTTGTTGCATGAAAATAGTAATTGATCTAGCTGTCTCAGGCCAGGATATGCTATTATAAGCAAGATATCATGAAGCAAGTTGCTTGTGTCAAAGGGGAGCATTTCTGGGATATTTCAACCGAGACAATTTCCAATAAATCGGTCTGATTATTTTGTTTGATTGGAAGGCCTAACTTGTAATTTGAAGAATAGTGGTATATATCTATGCACAAGTGCACAGTTTCTGTATGTGGATATCAGGAAGGATTTCATCAGACAATGCAATTCTTAAATTAATAATGAATTTGCAAGTGTTTTACTTGACGGTAATATAAGAAACAATACTTTGAAAGTAATTGTGTACTCTGCATGACAGTGTGATGCATGTACTTGTTATTTTATTCAAACAGATGAAGTTGAAGAGATTGAACAAGCAAACATAGGTAATGCTGCAAAAGTGCGCCTTCTGTTTGGAAAACTTCCACCGTCAAGTGATATCAAATTTGTCAAATGTTTGGAAAACAGCAGTGAGTATAGACTATTAAAAAGAGCATATTTAATTTGCAGGTACACACACATAGACATACAGTATATTTTGCACTTGTAGTAAGTTTTGAAGTGAACCAAAACAATTTTAATTATATTGCTACTTTATTGTTCATTGGCATTATTATTTTGTTGTTTTGCTTTCACTGGGCTATAGGTAACACATCAAATTTCATGCACTGCAGTTTTCACATAAAGCTTACTGTATTCTGAAGAGAATACTGACTTGCAGTTGATATTTTTCTTTTAATTTGCCTCATGACTCTCTTTAGATGACACAAGCAATAAATTATTAGCTTCCTATATCCTTGATGAGCAACCTATACCAGCTCGCAGTGATCAACACCTGAGATTTTGCAGAGTGTTTGAAGCCAAGCTCCCAGAATTAGTTTCGAAGCTGACGCCAAGTGAAATGCTGGATAAACTATACATTCATCTTGGCCAAGAAGTGACAGAGAGAATAGAAGCTATTGAAGATAAGTCCAGCAGATCCAAAGCAGCTTTGCATCTGTGCTTCAGTCTGCTCCGATGTGCCTCTGACTGGCCGTCCACTTTTGTTAATGTTTTGGAAAATGAGTGCTATGATGTTAGCATTTTCGGAGAGTTGAAGACTAATTTACCAATTAGAGATTGTAAGCACCTATCATTGTAACTGAGTATCTACAAGCATAATTCTATTGAATCTGTCACAGACCTGACATATAGATCTAGTCACTACAACTCTGATGCAGTGGAGACCATTTTAAGCCTCAAATATCTCCCAAGTAGATTGAATGTTACTGTTCATGCATTTATGTAGACTTGGTAAACTAAATAACAGCAACCCAACCAAACTGGTTTCACCAGTCGCAATTATCATGCTACATCAAGCACACATATGTAATGATGATTTAGGGACATGCATTGGTTAATTGATCCAATGATCAACTGGTATAAATATAAATTGCTACCAGCTATGATGGTATGATTTTGGTATCTGACAATAAGTGTTTGCATATGCTTGGTCACCTTTGGTCGATCAATGATTTGCTTGTAATTTTCTCTTTCAGTGGGAGATGTATGGACGTTTCCTCTTTGAGACATGAACCCATTTAATCTGTTCGTGTGTGTGTGTATCTGGCACAGAGCAAAATTTAGCCATAAATTTGTTCAAAATAACAGTTTTAAGGTTTCATCCCTACTTTGAACTTGGCCCAAGTCAATCATTCATAAACTATAATACTAATTCTGTTTGCAATAAAGATACTAATAAGTTCATTTTGAAATTACGACAATTTTTTTGACAACTACTAACTAGCCTTTTCCATATCTCCCCTCCCCACCCTTTTATGTTTCCTCTCATTGACAGTGTTTTTTGAAGTGGAAAGAAATCTGTGAAAGAAGTATTCAGATTTCAACTGTTTGTTTCGAGTTTTTTCAAGTTCTAATTATTTTATTTTGATATGAAAAAACTTTAAGTATTTTCTATACCTTGAACAGCTCAACAGCTCCCAACTAGTGTTCACACCAGTTGTGAAAGCGACAGTGACTCTTTCACCAGTACCCAAAGTTTTCAAGATGGCTACCATGAGGAGATGTCTCCCGGAGACATGCATGCTGCCTCTTTACTTGAAAGAGAAATAGCACCAGAGACCAACCAAGAAGAGTCAAAAGGCAGAGGTGAATGTTAAATGTTGGGAACATTTACTAATGGGACTTATTGAAAGAAAAACATTTCGGATTTTCTCAGTTTATGCTAAAAAATTGCCTTGAAGATGTAGTTGTGAATTTCTTATATAATAACTTAATATCAAAAGCTGATTCACGAAATATGCTGAGAAAGATGTGAGATAATTTTCCAGCTAGTATGTAGTATTTGCTCACATAAATAGGTTATGAGTGCTAGTCTCTCAGCTGGATCCACTCCCTTGCAGTGTATCTGCAATTAGTTTGGAGTGTGAACAACAGTCAATGAACCATTGGTGGCAGATTACCTGATGAAATGCAATTACATTTAGTCTCTGTGCAGTTTAATGCTAACTTCCTAGATGACATCTTTAAAAACATTTTTCTTCATGAATTCATGAAGAAACCTCTAAACTTGTAATCAAACTTGAGTTTTTGTACCCGAGCACTGAACCATATTAGTTATTAAACATTTGTAGTATTTACCGTTAACTTTTATAGGCAACAGCAACGTTTTAGTGAAGAGAACTTACTTCTGTCACTTAAACAAACATGTCTCCTATAATTGCCAAAACTTTGCATTTTTTTTCATGTGTAGAGAAATTCATGGCAAAGAAATGTCTTAATAAGGATTGCTGTTTTCATAGTTGGATAATAAAGCTGAGTTGCCAGAGTACAGGACAGGTAATATCATATTGCAGGATGCAATTTCTTTGCACGTTAAAAAAAAAAGGAAAAACATCCAGCTTTCTTTTTTGTAAATTTTCTTCTCGTTAAATTCCCCCCAAACAGCAGCAATTGCATCAAAGTTAGTTGGTGCTACTTGTTCAGGGACATCTGAAAGTGATACGGCAAAAGAATTTTCTTCAGATTTTCACCAATCTCTATGGACGTTTCAACGAAAGATCGCAGAGCCGGCTTTGAAGAAGCTGAACACTTTATTGGTGTCTCCCACGGGTACAGGAAAGACACACGTGGCTGCATACATTATAGATCAACATCTTAAGGAACTAGAGGCAAAGAAAGTCAGGGGAAGGGTAGTCTTCATTGTTCCCACAGTAAGTCTACCAGGGTTAATAAACTGGGCCTCTATTGGCTGCTTGTGCTTTACCCAAAGCAGCTTGCCGGAGGATGGCCAAGAAAGTTTGCCATGTTGGTGACTTTCTTGAGTCACGTTGTGTGTTAATTCTGCAGGAAACTGATCAAGGTTGTATCTCTAATTGTCACTGTAAAGTGAAGTGATGATCATAAGAAATGTTAGGTCATCATCTGGGAATGAATGTACTTTGCTTCTGTTGCAGACTGCTTTTGTTTGTTTCATCCTTTAGTATCCGACCTATAACTTACCAAATGACCTTGATAATAACACCATCTAACACATTAGTTCTTACCCAGAGTATGCTCAAGGTTGACTGCCAATCACAGCTGATGTGTACCATCGACTATGTCCATTTGTCATGTAGTGCCTGGTCAGACCCAAACAAAGCATTGAAACACAAGCTGTTTTATACTACAAAGTGAACATTCCACATAAATGGTACAGCCAACATTATCTACAAAAGGAAACCAAGCATCTACTGGTTCTGGTCTTCTCTACAGCATTTAGTGATAATAGATTCCAAAGACAGGAATCTGTTCTGCACATTAATGATGCAACTTGAACTTTGAACCACAGGGTCAGCAAACACGTGCATAGTATCAAAGTGTTGCCGAGAAAAGAAAGGAGACTTGTTGGTGGCTTCCAGGATCAACTAATAATTAAATTGGACATCGGATCACCGCTATCAGCAAAACATCTGATCAGTGAAATTTTCAGGCTTAAATTCAGTAACTTGAAAATATCTTTGCCTCAGAGGACTCATTAATCCCTGAGCCAGGATGGTAATAGAGAAGTCTTTATTCCATCTGAAAAGATAAAAATATGCCACAAAATTTGCAATGATACTTGGAATCATGATAAATGCACTCCAGAGACTACATCATACATAAAATGAAATTTTTTCAGGAGAGAACATGCTTGATAGAAAATATTTTAGATCAGGTATCTGCCGGTGTTGCGATAAAATCATCAGCCATCTGATCGGCAGAGGAAATCACATTGGTTATTCCCTACTTTCTTTATACCTGTACTATATTTACTCAACTGACTGATTAATGTTCATGACTTTATGGAGATTATTAAGCTATTTTTGACACCTTTCAATGAAAGAGTTGGTTCTTCTTGCTTTTTTGATTCCTTGCCGTAGGCAGGGGAATCTATGCAATCCTGATGTCGAGGGTGTGTATACGTGTGTGTGTGGGTATGTGTGTGTGTGACGGTTGCTCATAAACACTATATCTCAAGAAGGGTAACTCTGAGTAATTTCATTTTTGGCATGTAGGTTGCCCATATTGAGTAGATGATCCTTATTGTTTTTGGTGTCCAAATCTTGCATATTAATGAGGTTATGGGGTAAAACATAAAAAATGTTAAAACTGCCATAGTTCCTTATCCGTGGGTCAGATTTGTTTTAAACTTGATAAGGTTGTCTGTTATTAACAGGTTCACGACCCTGTGAACTTTAATGCTTATCAATAGAGAGGAAGGGATAATTTTTCACTATAAAACAATAATAATAGCCTAAACACCATTACTGTGGTTGTTATAAACTACCGTACAAATGCATATGGGGCTACATTGTGCAAAATTACTATTGGTTCCCTCACACACAGTTAACTCAATAGGATTTAAGGCTACAGTACTGCATTTGTAACTTAGTGAGTAACTTCTAATGTGAGGGGCCTTGGATAAATTTTCCAGAGAGATAGTCTTGGTATGGGGGGTCATGGGGTCAGATAGACAAGGTGGCATTCTTTCATGCATTGGAATGTTAATGGGTTTATAAAAAAATGAGGAAAATAAAATACCATCTGTTCTGTCATTTATTTGGATAATATCAATATCCAGAGGAACAGCTGGTAGCAGAACAAGGTTTCTTAACAATCAAATTGGAGTGCTTTCAATCATATGTCACAATGTCGGAAAGGATGGAGGAAGCAAAAATATTGAGGAGGAATCATAACTTAGGGTCAACTTACGAGGACTTTGAGCGTGTTAAAAGCTTCTTGTAACAAGGAAGAAATTATCGCAGAGTCGATAAAGGAAAATTTGCAAAAGGCAGAGCGCCAATTTGAGGCAATGGAAGAGGTTCATGCTGATCTGGCTGGGTTGTTGTCTGATGAAGCATTTGAGCAAGCAGAAAGCTGGATGTTGGAATGCCAAAAGCATTATACTGAGGAGAGGGAGGAAGCATTGAAAAAGTTGAAGGAGGAAATTGAGTTTCAAATTAAAGTTGGAATTACCTAAGGCAGAAATTCCACCGTACGATGGAGACCCAAGAACATTCTGGTCGTTTATGAAGAATTTTGAGGTAAATATGGCAGACAAGCTGAGTTCAGATGAGGTAAGGCTGAGTTATTTGATTCAACTAACAACAGGCAAGACTAGAAGCAGCATTGATTACTGTGTGTTTCTTGGAGCTCAGAGATAATGTTGACTGATGTCATACTCATACTGTACTTGATGTGTGGGTTGTATGGCCTGGGTAGGTGATCCCTACTGCTTTTGGTGGATGTCAAATGTCGTGGTAATTTTAGGTCACCAAAATAAAGGTCATTTTGGGTTAAAGGCTTGTGGTGTATCAAGAAAAATAACTGCAGTTGATCTTATACTTGTCATGTGAATAATTCATGTTTGTTGTAATATAACCATGTAGCAAGGAATCACAAAGCCTTTTGGCTTTCTGGTTTTTCAGGTGAGATTAGCCAAGCAGCAGCAGAACAAGCTGACAGAACTGATTGGTTCTGAAACGAGAATCATAGCGTCCGTCGTCGGTGACGACATCGACGTCAACTGCTCGCTCTTGTCCAAAATGTCAGCAGAAAATGTGTGTGTGACAGTGATGACAGCCCAGGTCTTTGTGAACGGAATGAAGAAGACATCGCCTGCGGAGACCGTCCATCTGGAGGACGTCACACTGCTCATCCTTGATGAATGCCATCACACTACGGTAATGTTTTTAAGTGAAATCATTGGGCACATATTGTGGCCTTTCATAGAGTTTGTCTATCCTCCTTCCTCCCAGGGTATTCTTGCTTCTACGACAGGATGTGACCTCCAAACCCTACCCTGATTAGTATCTGTGTCCATGATCTGCTTAAGTGAATCCATGATCCACCTCTCATCTCCCAGTTGAGGTGCTCTGCGTGGGGCCATTTTAGATTGGATCCTGTCCACTGAAGTATACTGGTGGATTGCTTGATTGGTTGAGGGTGACCACGCAGGGAATGGAATCTGCCAACCTATGTCATTGGCATGTTGCCATGTGTTTGGTATTAATGGGCAAGTGATAAACCATGTAGTACGCATTTCTTCTGTTCTGCAATATCCATCTATCACTGTCTGGGATACAAATTTTCTTGAATGACTTTTCGTGACTTGTCAGTATTTTGATGATAGGCAACTTAACGTCACATTCAATGAGGAATCATTTAGCTATAAAGATGATTACTGATGTTTGTTTCAGACTCTGCTCGGCTGATGATAGAACTGCTCTAGCGAAAAAATACCGTCAACTTGCAAGCAGCAATCAGGACTACCGTTACATCCCCATTACAGAGGCGGAACCAGGTTGAGAGGGGTGGGGTGCAGTAATGGTGCTTGCCCCTCTATTGGCACCTACTAGAAAACATTTAAAAGCAATCAAAAGTGACAGGCTGCATTGGAAGTGAAAATGACGAAGAAAAACAGCATGAGGGATACGAGGAAGTAGACCTACATGAAAGTATAACATTACTCAACATTGTTTTCATTTTCTCAAAAAGGGGAAACCCTTTCTCCCAGCTGACAGCGATTCTTCAACACCCCCACTCTCACAAAATCCTGGATGTTGAACAGTGACATATCTGATAAATAATGTCCTGATTGATTTGTTACCCATTTTCATCTTGTATATTTACAGAAAGACCATCCTTACAACAGCATCATGAGGATCTACCTACAAAAGAGAATGTGCACAGACTGGGGTGATAAACATTTACCTCAGGTATATATTAAAAAAATGTTATGCCTGTATATAGTATGAATTTTTAAATAATTGAACACTATACGCACTGAAACTAGATGCAATTTTCAGGGAATCTGATATAATTGCTTGTGTTGAAGCAACTTTTCTCAAGGCTTGTTTTGATACACGGATTTGAAATGAAGTGGCAGTATGTGGATGGATGATGGTCTTATGTACAAAAGAGATACTCTGACATTCAAAGTAATGTAAACAGCTATATGGTATTGGGGCAGAGAAGAGGTTATGGAGCAGATATACAATGACTTTTCAAATTCATGAGGTGCAAAGGCTGATGGCTTCCCAGTTAGCACCTCTATAGTTCATCTATGTTTAAACTTTTCCACTCCACTGGCTCCCTGGTCAGCTTATATCAAGATGACATGCATATTGAAGGAGTTGGAACTATTTCTATACAGAGAATTTATCGGTTGCATCCCATCATGTTCTTTGTTAGCACCTCTGATGGAGTTCAGTTGATTTGTTGAATATGCATACACCTGAAAATCAGCATGGCTGTATGGTTGTTTACATAGGCAATTGCTCTGTTAAACAGACAGACCATGGCAGCAAAATTCAGAAGTTCTGATATACACCATCGGGAAATGCACAGTGCTGCAAAACATCGGACAGCATGGTTGGTGCACAGAACCTTCCTCACTTGACTGAATGCATCATAATTTTTTGCAAACAATTAACACACATAGTAATTTAACTTCAGGTTGATAATGCATTGCAACTTGCAGAAATTAATCTTTAAGTTTAACTACCGTAGGTTGTTGGCATGACTGCCAATCCCGGGACAGGTGGAAGCAGTTCTGATGAGCAAGCATTGAACCACATCTTCCAAGTCGCTGCAAGCCTCGATGCAAGTGTCATCAAGCCTGTTGAAGTTGATGAAGATCTCATTAAATATCTCAACATACCTGAGGATAGTGAGTACAATTACGTACTGATAACGCAGTTTAGTGAAAAAGTATCGCATCATGATCATGGCCAGTGATTTGTTTTTGAGAGTGGGGGGGGGGACTGGGAAAATTCCCATTAAGTCCCATTGAATCCATGTGAATAGGACTTAATGGGATCCTACAAATTCCTGGGACATGTTATGCAAATGCTCGTAAGTCCTGGCCCACACAGGTTAGGGAAGTGTAATCAATGTCCCTGGTTGTGATTATGAATTTGTATCCCTAGTAATCATTCTTTAAAATGTTTTGAAAGTTGAACATGTCAGTTCAATAAAAAAGTGCAAAGAAACGATGCCATATGCAAGCAATCCTAAACTTAACAGTGAGACGAATACTAAAATTTGGAATCACTCTTCTTACTGCTTGAATAATTTCCATTCTCAACTATGGCCCTCTGGACAGCATCAATTTTTAAACTAATTACACCTATTCATCTACAATGGAAATATAAACCTAGATAAATATTCACACATTTTTCATTGAGGACAAAATCTCTTTATGTGAAAACATGCAGGTTAACAAATAAGACCCAAGTCACTAATGTGTAACTCATAGTGATCCTCCCCTTTATTTTAACTAGTTATTTCAATTAAACAGCAGTACTGGAATTATTACACTTGCTTGTCACAATATGTTGTAAAGTATGTCATGTGTATTTCTTTTCTCTTCTTTTTCAGTCGGACCAATTATTTTGAAACCTCGTCGAAAGGATCCATTCAGAAATGCCCTTGAAAATATGATGCAAAAAATAGAGGAAAAAATTGCATCATTGTTTGGTAAAACTGCTAGTTTGTCTCTTTATTTTTTGTACTTAACGATGCAATTGACTGACTTTCTGTTATGTGTTAGGTAATGAAGTAGTTTGAATTTAGACCGCATCATGCAAGTCGTGGAAAAATGGTTGAGATGTTGCTGCCATTTTTTGTGGCTTCTCAAGGTAGATGAAATCGAGTGATTTCACGACAATAACGAAAACTTTATCCTGTCATAAACTTAAGTCATATTACTTACTGTTGCAAATGCACATACGATCAACCAGGTGTTAATACTTTTAAAGGCTCATTAGAGCCTGTCTGGTCAAATGCATTCTCAATACGTAGATAGATACATAGATTCTCAATACATAGGTAATTGTAATGCCACTGTGGATGTGTCATCATTAAGGTTTCATCCATTCTTAAAAACTGCAGTTGGGTAATTTCTGCTCATAACCATTGGCTACTTCTGTACCTGACCTAAATGTCAGCCGTACATTTAACATTGGCATCTCTACAGTGAATCACAGTTAATTGTGTTGAGCCTAGGGATCGAGATGTATTACATACACCCACCTAAACCTGCTCATGACCACTGGAAAAAAAAAAGAAAATTCAGTTTTGAACTTTTTGCACAAGTATAGCGAGCAAAACTCAAAAGTCTGACACAGTACGTGTTCAAACAGCCGTTGGGTCATTTTTCACTTTATAAAGAAATCCGGTAGTAATTTTGGATCTGGCTTGTAAAATACTGTACAGGTACCGCGTTTTAACCTGTGAAAACACCAATCATGACATAAAATAAGACTCACCTTTTCTAACATCACCTCTATATCACTTCTTCATGCAAATTTTTGACATTGCAGTATGTGTGACCATATGCTGCAGATTCTCACATGATTTCAACATGTGTTTGCTACAAAAAAAAAAAAGAAGCAATTTTAAGTTCTAAATAAATCTTCAAAATTTTTTTTGTGGCTGTAATGCTTTGCAGTTTGCATATAGTGTTGCTTTTGGCAATGGATCATCATAATTAATGTTTAGATTTCAATTTTTCCAGCTGGGTCAATATTTTGTGGTAAAACGGTGAAGCCCGTGAACCAGCGTGACACACAGAATTACGAAACCTGGATAGCTGAGTTCAAGAAACAGTGCACAGCATCAAGGAGTGATATGAGTGAGGAACAACATCAGACAGTAATAATTTGCCTGGAAAATCTCAAGGTTAGTGTTTTCAGAAGATGTTTTTGCCCAAAGCAGGAGAAATTGAATATTGACCTTTACGTTAAAAATGCTATCTTGACCTCACAGTCCAGTGTACAACTTCATTCTCAACTGACAGAGTAGATTGAGATATACTGGTTACTGCAGTGAACAAACCCATTTGCTCTAACACAAGAAAGTATAGTTGCTAACACAAGAAAGTAATGTTGATTGCATTGATACAAATGTTTTGACCATCATACGATGGCTGGATAATTTAGAAAGTCTGCACGTGGGATGAAAGTACAATAATGAAACAATTAGACGAAACTATAGCAATTAATGCAATCGAGTAGCAATTACTAATCTTCCAGCCGATTGCAAGAGAATGGTTTCTCCATGGGCTGAATTGACTGTAATGTTGGCAGCTTAGCAAAGCTCTGAACCATTTCTTAGCGGGGAAGAATCCAGAACAATCACTGATGCATGTCTACAGAACCATTCAAATTTATTTTTCAGAACATCATCACTGACTACATAGCATTTGTTTCTTTCATTACAGTTAACTAAAAATGACTCAACAAATTAAACTTGTTTATATGCATCTTAATTATCAGAACAATTTTTTGTCTATAAACAGTGAATCTAGATAGATGCAATCAAAGGACAATTACAAGGGTACATAGAAACTTTTGTATCACAACTATTACCCTTTGATTCCTAGTAGAGCTGATCGGCTTCAGTATGAAAGAAAAAAAAGTTTAAACAATTGGAACTTTTCTGGCATAAAACATACCTTTTTATGTGCATTTACCGTACATGTTCTATTATTTCTGAACTGCAGCTGTTGGAATGGAACTCTGTTTTCATTTAACTTTAAAGAGGATATTTTCAACTGAATCTTCAAGCCAACTTCTCCAACAATATTTCCTCAAAACATGTTTTGTTCTTGATAATGCACAGTACCGTACTTTTTCCTTGCACCTTGGGCAGGTAATTCAACTGGTGCATTGTTATACATACTTAGTAGCATTGTTAGATCCAAGGTTGTGGTTGGATTGAAATTTGTGATGTAGCCACATTAAAGTAACTGCATATGGAATCTTTTTGGCATGCAATGATCTTTGACCGTACTCATGATGGGTCCGCTCCCTCCCTATGCCTTCCACCATCTTTGTACAATGTCGACTGTAAGATTGTCTCTTAATGACTAGTATCAAAGAGTTTTCTCCACTTTCTCCTTCCTTCAGCAGCTAGTGGAAAGAAGGGAAGAGTCTGAATGGTATCCTTGAAAACCTGTTACATGTTAATAATCACAAAGTATCCCAAACAGTTTGTCCAAGATGGTGGTCTAGTTCTCTCAGAAAGTTTGGGACAATATTTACTGTGAGTGTTGGTGCCATCATTGTGGACATGTCTAAATATACATGCTTGCATATTCTTGTCATCATTTTTCTTGTTTTAATCGATATTCAACTTTTTTCAGATTTATAACAAAGCTCTTTGCATACATCGAGATGTAAGACCCAAAGATGCGGTCAGATATTTGGAGCGAGAGATCATGGAGCTTAGACTTAGAACTGGGCAGTGCTATGAGGAATTGGTGAAACTATTTGAAGGTTTGTATACTTGTATCTACAATCTTGGACAAAATACCTTGGGACACCCCGCGCCCCTGTTCAATGTTGGCTATAGGATTGCGGTTCAAAGGGTACATTCACTTCTGTAGCGCAACATTGGAAAGGGGCGTGGGGCTTCATGTTATCCTCTCACCTAAAATTCAGTATTATATTTGTAACATACGACAAAGTGTCCCAACAATTTTGTCCAAGATTGTCTGAGAATTTCGACGGGCGAGAAGCATGCATGAGGGCACAGGAAAAATCATCAATTTGAAACAAGTTAAACGGCAAAATGGGGGGTGATATTCCTTGCAACAAGAGACATCAGCCGTGCATGTTCGGCATGTTTGGGGCCTATATTGAAGTTGGTTTACTGTAATAATATTATTGTGTGAATGTTGTCAATGTTATTATGGAGTAAAGGGAGGAATAAGTCAGTCAAATCCATGTATTTGCACTAAATGTGCTAAATAAAATGCAGTCAATGGGAGGTAACATCATAACTCCAATGCATCTTGTCGACCAGGAAACTACATTAAAACATTTTGTATGATACAAATGATGTACTTTCGGCTCAAACTCTGATATTGAGACAGGTACCGAAGAAAAACAAAAAACCCTCCCCCCAAAAAACTAACATGTTAGTGGTCCGTTGAAGAAGATCGATGTATATGTGTTATTTATTCAAATTGTTCACAGTGATGACGTGGTGTCTGGTATTAAAGTAACTACGCTTAATGACTATTATGACTGGCTTACAGGTTAATCTGGGTTAAAAAGTGTATTATCATTATACAAAATAAACCCCTAAAATGCAAATTTAATAAATGTGACGTTTGCTCATATTCACATAACAGTGACATTGTGGCACCCATTCTGTTGTACCGTACATGGTGCACTGTAATATGTCAGTCATTTTAAGCAGTTTCAATGGACTTCAGAGTACATATTTGTAGTTAGACCTATATCATTATATTAATATACAGATATAAATATATTACCTTATGTTATATATGAATGAATGAATGAAAAATGAGAAGTTGACAGACATTTGAGTTTATAGATGGATAATTGAGCAGTGAAAAACACAATGGTCATGCCGTGAATCGAACCCCCGGCCTCCCCATCCAAGCTGACTTAGACCTAACAAAAGGGTCCGACAGTATAGGTTAATGAAACCCACGTTCTACCAAATGTTTTGACAGGAAAATTTAAGCAACCCGTGGGAAAATTGCATAGATTACAAGACTGAAGATAACATATGTTACCAGCTTCGTGCAATGTAAAAAAATTGCAGTCACAAATCTTGATCTAGTGGCCAAAAATGTAAAAAACCAGCCTTTACTAACGTTCTACCATTATTTTAATATTAAGCTGAATCTACAGTTCTGACTTTAACGCATTTTGGTAGAACGTGGAGCTACTTCAGAATATATTATAACTGGGATTCCTACCAGCATTCTACAATTGCAGTCACACTCCTGTTGCAACGCAATACAACAGCTGCCCATCAATGTTATTTCTAAACGCAGCTATTTCTGTCAGCATACAAAACCATTAAACAGTCCATTCATGATCACCTCTTTTCAACAAAACATACAAATAAACCCCCAAAATTAAAATTAAACTTGTTATGTTCATAGTCGAAATTCAGAATACTTTCATTTGAAAATCCCAAAACCCATAGGCCCCGATAACTAATTTTTATGATGCACCTTGTCCAAAAATGTTCAATTTTCTTTCAAAATTTCGCTCCAAAATTGCTCCCAAAAAACTCAGACAATCTTGGACAAAATACCTTGGGACACCCCGCGCCCCCGTTCAATGTTGGCTATAGGATTGCTGTTCAAAGGGTACATTCACTTCTATAGCGCAACATTGGAAAGGGGAGCGGGGTTTGATGTTATCCTCTCACCTAAAATTCAGTATCATATTTGCAACGTACGACAAAGTGTCCCAACAATTTTGTCCAAGATTGTAGATACATTTAATATAAATTATTGATATCACATTAATTTTAACATTTTCCATGAAAAAATTACTTGCCCAAAAATCAAATAATATTAAAAACTAAGAGTGAAATAACAAACTAATAACAACTAGCACTGTAAATTTTGTTTGAGTTTCTCTTTTCATTTCCATGCATAGATTCTTTCAGTGAACTTGAGATGTCAATTTCTGAGACTGAGGAGAACCCTCTTTTGAAAAAGATTAAGGAGATGTTTGTGGCTACCTATACGAAGAACCCTGACTCCAGGACGATCCTATTCACTCGAACAAGAGCTTACACCAAGGCGCTGCAAGAATGGCTCCAAGAGGATGAAGAGATACAAAAACTCAACTTGAACCCGGGGAGAATCATCGGAAGTCAAGGTCCAGAGATATGTACGTAGTACAATTTCCAGGTTTCATACGCTGGATGCCGTATACTACTTTATTGCCAATACAGTACACTATGCCTGCAGTACCAACTGATTCCCATACCACTCTAACGTTTTCTACAAATTATGAAAAAATTAGTTGCTTGCTTTTACAAACAGAATTTTGTTGAAACAATAATGAAAAAAAGCTTGGTCTTCAACTGAAAAATAAATACTTCATTCTCTAAACTGAATGTAAGCTGCAATGTAATGAAGCAGTTACAGCAACAACATGAATTGTATCGATTCAGTTGTTTTAACTATAGTCTGCAATATCTTTATGAGCTCATCTCATGAATAACACTTTGATACACCTTTATGTTTAGATATTACTATACAAGTGTAATTGTGCTCATTCACACAAGGATTAATCTCATGGCTCAAAGTGAAATTTTTCAAGTGATGAATTTATTGACATATATATCTTATCTAACATATATATCTTCAGTAGCTTCTTCTACTTTTGGAGACATTGGTAATCTGATTTTGTAAGGCTTTTAAAAGTTTGGAATGTAAATGTTAATTACATGCTATTTTGCATTATCACTAATTGCAGCCAAGTTCTAGAGCCTTCCACAATTAAGTACACCTCTGGTTACATATCTGACTTCAGGCTTTTTCCCTTCAAACGTAACAGTTTAAAAAACTATCTAGTTTCCTATGAGAATGATTATAATGGAATGATCATAATGATAAGCAAAGCAGAAATTTCCAAAATGCAGAAGTAAGTGTGATAATATATGACAAAAAGGTGACATTTTTATTTCCTATAGATTTGGCAGAAAATACAGACAACTTTGAGGTAAACAACTTAGCCTCTTAAAATTACAGAGTGCTGTACTATAATTGCGTATGGTTCTCAGTGTTGTTAAATAGCAGGATGTATTTATGTCTTCTCTGACAGCAAAATCTGAAGGTGATGAGACAATACACAAGTTTCGGATGGGGGAGCACAAGCTTGTTGTTTCAACCAATGTCTTGGAAGAAGGTTTTGACTTGAAGGAGTGTAATTTGGTCATCAGACACAACTATGTTCCAAGTGAGACAGGACACACCCAGGTCAAAGGTATTTAAAAAAACTGATGGTGTAAAATTTACAATTATTTGATCTTTTTTAATTGTGATTAGTACAAGCAATTCAAACATTTGTTTTGTCCATAACAGTGTAGGAACATACTAAATGAAGTTGGAAATAAAGATCTAAATATTAAAGTTTAGCAAAATCTGGTTGAAAAGTGCATCTGTAGCTGGTTGGATATAATATGAAGCTTGCATGAAGGCCATTTATTGGGTCAACATCAAAGGATTAATCTGTGATAACCATGTACACATGGAATCTCAAGACAGAGAGTCTGGACATTTCATCTTGTGTGTGCAGCTGTGCATGTTGAGTGCAGTATGCCTATCAGTCATCAACTAAGGTCAATATATTTCATTGTGTATACAGTGGCTGTTACATTTTAATTAGTAACATGACACATTGCTGGTCTTATATTGCAGAGAACAAGTTTGTGGCACATCCTCATGCTATGATGTCAGATGCAGAAAATAATGTTCATATTTGCATCATCGAAACCACAATGCATGAATGCATTGTGGTGTATCTTGTCCTCATAAATATTCGTGACTATGCAACCAAATCTAATTACAGCTATCCAACCACCCATAATGTTTGGAAATTAATCAAGATCTTTGATGCTTAAAGTACTCCATCCTCACACTGGTAAGCCGTATTGCCAGACTGCATACGGTTTCATGCACAGCACTTTTAGGTAGACCAGATAGCGAGGAGATTAGACAGCCCTCTTCACACTTGTACGTCCACATGAGATAAAGATCAGAGGGTTGTTTAAGTCCCTCCATGTGTGCACCCATCATCCCTTGGTTACAATAATGAAGTTGGATCATGGTTTGACCACTAAGACCTTAACACTCATGTTATAGCTAGTAGCGATAGCTGGCAATTAAACAGACAGTTAACGCTGGTCTACGTTACAAACTGCAATGAATATTACTTGTATCTTAAACTTCATTATCACCCTCCTATCTTAATTATTGCATCTACATTTCATGCTTGCATTCCTTCTCAAGCAGCATCAAAATATTGCAATCCATTTTGAAAAAAATGTCATAACAGAAAATTGAAGTTTTCTTTAATTGCATGTTTGGCCATTTCAGTGGGATAAGCATGAACACCATGCTCTATGATGCATGCTCGCAAGTAAGTTTCTGTTATTACTCCATCTTATTTGCCCCTTCTTCTTAATTTTTTTTTTTTGCAGGGAGAGGTAGGGCCAAAGGAAGTAAGAGCTTTCTGGTAGCACTGACCGACACTGGTCGTGATTTCATGGATCAAGAGATGAACAACAAGACTAGGGAACAATTGTCTGAGCATCTGTTACAAAGCATTTCAAACATGTTACCGCAAGAGGTTGAACAGAGGATCCAGGGACAACAGGCACAGCTCTGGCCGTCTATATTCCCCAGGCAACAGATACATGAACCTGTCAGTAATGTTGATCCACAGGAATTTTGTTTTGTCTGCTCAAAATGCCCTCAGGAAGTTTGTTCCTGCGCTGATATTGTTTGCTTCAGAGATAGCAAGTACATTGTGACAGATAGCAGAATAACGGACAGATGTAAAATTGAGAGGAAAAGCAGGCCATACATGATCAAATCGAATGAATTCATGAATGGGAAGATACTTTGCAAGGGGTGTGGTCACCACTGGGGTTCGTGGTGTACCATCAATGGTGATAATTACCCGATGATTAAACTTAAACACCTCAGTATTCAAAACACAAAGACTAGAAAGTTTCTCTCACCATTGAAAAAACCAAGTGATATCAATGAACGATTTCCCATCAGAAATGTTAAAACTATTGAGTTAAACTTCGACATAGCAAATGCAACTGACGTTGACGATTAATACGATCCTTGCAGCAAACTCATTGAAAGAGACACAGAGCCAAAATTAAGGGAGTCTTATTCGCTGACATTTTGTGTCTTCTTGGAAAGTGACTTGATGTTGTGCAAGTACGGTGAAATCTGATGGATGCAAACATCAGATTTGAGTTTTGAATTGCCAGGTGATAGTTGGCTATAATATAATATGCAGATAGTACACCGTATGTGCACAGCTGAAAATAAAAATAGAGGCACAATTTATATCCAACCAACTTGCAACATGGGGTAATAAGTGGAGTATGCATGTGTGCGCAGCACAGTTTGACATTGCCATATCAAGGACAGATCAATGTAGAGAGGTTGCACTAGAAGCATAGTCAAGTGAATGTTAGTGTCCAGCCCCTGCTAGGATTTGTGAATTGTATATAGATGATGTGATGTGACAGCAATTTGCTGCATATCAGTATATTTAAGCTAATAACTATACTTGAAGTGCAGAATGACATTACTGAAATGAACGTTAGCAACTGAATAAGATGACTGTATTCAGAACAGATTATTAAACACACATTATCTTTACAGTATTTACTGAAATAGCTTTGTAATAATATTAAAAGATATATAGCCACTTTACTAACGAGGTATCACATTAAAGACATTAAACTATGGTCGGTAAAAATAGCATTATTCTTCAATCAATAGTTGCAATGATAATTTAAGTTTTGTTTATTGTGTTTTCCTTTCTTGGTGCACCATTTTAAAGAATTAAAAATTTAACATTTTCGGTACACACATTGAGTAACTTTTACGTATCTCCTAACAAGTTGTTACAGTAATGTAATGGAAGAATATTTGTGCAATTTTAATAAGACTTAAGTATGGTTATCCTCTTTGATAGACAAAGTTTTGCATGTAATTGAGCATTTTGAATAATTAAATCTGGTTAGTTATCATTAAATCATGCATTAATCTAGAATAGTCACTATTTAGTATAGTTAATAAGATCAATAAGAAATAAAGTTGAATATGCTTAAATTACTGTGTATAATTTTGTTTTCTTACAACTAATACCTTTTTCTATATTCCATTTTTTAAATGTTCAGGGTATGACTATTTCTCACAAGTTTTGGTAACTTTTCACTCTGTTCCTCAGCTATGAATTAATTTTGTTTGTCTTTTCACCGCCAATCTGCAGTTGTGACTCAACACAAGGCAAAAAGTGTTTTAATGTTTTACTTTCTGAAAATCAAATGTCAATTTTTTAATCTCTACAAGTTTTTTTCTGCTTTTTAACAGTGCCCTGTGTGTCTCTGCTTCAAAGTTTTTATCAGGAGTGTTAACTGGTTGTGGAGTTCCGACGAAAGAGAGTTTTAAGTCCATTTGTTTTCACTTGATGCGAATCATTTCCTGTTCTTTTGTCAATTGTAGTATTAAGTTAACAATCAAATGCTCACGATAAAATAATCACATTGACAGGAAATTGTCAAAAGATTTATCTTTGTTTACTTATCTTTGTGTGTGAGTTCATCATTCAAAGAATTATGACTGCAATATCATAATTACTAATTTGATGAATTTGTTTCATGAAATTAATAATTTGTTAGATCAAATGATTAATTTGTTTAATGAAATAAATAATTTTCTGTTCTTTGGTTGACTATAGCATTAAGTTAACAATCAAATGCTCAAGATAAAATAGTCACACTAATAGGAAATGGTCAAAAGATATATATCTTTGTTTACTTATCTTTGTGTGTGAGTTCATCATTCAAAGAATTATGACTGCAATATCATAATTATTAATTTGATGAATTTGTTTCATGAAATTAATAATTTGTTAGATCAAATTATTAATTTGTTTAATGAAATGATTTGTTAAATCACCTCAACTTTTTCTGAAAATTTAATTTAATCAAATTAATATGTGTAATCAAATTATTAAATTTTTTAATCAAATAATTAATTTGATTTAACGAATTAATAATTATTCATTTGATCATTGGATATTCTTTGGTTGCAATGGTGAATGGTTGCAATGTATACATTAACATAGCTTTGCATCAGGTTTACATAGTCTTTAAACAAGAGCACAACAATACTATTTACATTTTTTTTGTCATAATGTGGTTACAGAAAAGGAAAACAAAATACTGCCTCCTTTATTAACTTTCTCACTCATTAAAAGTGAGAAAAAAGTTTGTTATCATGTTTGTTAAAAAATCATTGTTACACTCGACTTAATAAAAGAAGTTCAGGACAAACATTGAAGGTGTGATGAAGATCATGAAGAGCTACATTTTCCTTTTATTGGGGATAACACTCACGTTTCTGTATCTTTAAATATTAAGCTCAAATTTAAATTTATATAAGAATTCATCAAATGTGGATTCATGATCGTGCTTCTTGCTATCATAAATAGATATCTCATCTGCAAAATTACAAACAAAAATTATAAGGATGACAGAGACCATTCCCATAGCCAAAGAAGAAATTTCATTTAAGTAATATTGTTTTCTTAAGATATGACTCTCTATATCAAGAAATCTGCTCATCAAATTAACAAAACATGCCCGAAACAGATGGTCAGTGCTCTCAATGGCGCTGTCATAAAATGAACAAGATTAACAATTATGTTTCCTAATAATATTTAAGATTTGATTGGTAGCAATAATGCTATGGAGAAATTTAAAATTGAAAATACTGAAGCTTTGATTCAGAGACGATGTCTTGGTATGCAAAAAATGTAGTCCATTCCCAATCGTTAATAGTACTGAAAATGAATCAAATTATTAATTTTTCTAATCATTTAATTTGATTAATGAAATTCTTGTGTTATTAAATTGTGAAGTTGTTTTATCAAATTAAAATCGGATGTTTTTTTCATTTGAATGAAATTTTAAAAAATGTTAACATGGCTTTAATAGGTTTCCGTAACTATTTTTTCAAAACTTTGAAATGTTTTGAATAGGTGATTTACAGTGTACTCAAGTTACACTACCTGTCGTCTGTCTGCCTTTCCTACTGTAGAGGACTTTGCTCCTGTGGAATGCTGTAGCAACGTTTGGTGATGTATGAAGCACACGGCACTCATTCATGTCATGAAATGGATCCAAAGCAAATGTTGGAGGTGGGTGGGGAATAGGGCCGGATTGGGGTAAAGGTCTTCTGGGAGGGACTCTAAGCCGAGGTTCATATGCCGAGGTTCGCTTTACGCAGGCTTTTTAACATATTGCTATAAAAGGTGGGGTTATTTGGATCTATATTTTAATCTGATACCAATTTTCCCTGTGCCATAGGGCAGCAGCAGGCATTAACCTGGTGGATACTGCACCATCTACCTCCCACGCAAGTTTGAAGGTCAGTCAACATGCCGTCTAGGAGATCGTGACCCATTCTCTCAGAGCATTTTGTCGATTTTACCTTATGACCTTTGGTCTTCTGACGTCATCAGTATGTCCACAAAAAAAAATTCTTGTAACGTTTACTTCACACATATGGTATAAAGTTTCACAACTTAAAGACATTTCACACATCGAGAAGGGATAATGCTAAAATGGGTTTTTCGGTGACCCTTGACGCCATTGGTCAGGCGCCTGGTAAGGCCCACTGAACCTTAAAAAAAAAAAAAAAACAGAGTGTAAAAGCGCAGGCTACCCTGTGTCAATTTTTCGACTTAAGCAGTTATTTTGAGTACAATACCCCTTCCCTGCATACTTTGTCCAGGGATGAGATAATGAAGAAACACGGCAATAAGTCATCCTCGATGCTATCATGCTACAGTAAGATTATGGCAAATGATAAAGGTTGGTTTAGCGGAAAACCTTTTCAGTACCATAACACGCTATGCAACTTAATGGCTACCGTAGTCCACAGCGGGAAATCCCAGGTTGTATGTTTTTGGACTGCAAGAGAGGGGGAATTCCCACATGTGATGCAACTGCTAGGCTAGACAAACTGTAACATAGCTTTTCAATGACATGTGTACATACGGCTTTGCTCGGTGAAACGTAGCTACACATTCACTGTTATAACATAATACCAAGTAAGCTTTTGTGTATTCGGGAGTGGCCTTCACTGAGTCGAATCCCGTCGGTTTGTTTTTTGGCTGAAAGATTGTGGCATGCTTGGATATCTGGGTCGGTTGAAAGGCGCAATATTCAACTTGAAGTTCACTGAGTAAGTTCAGGTAGGCCCACATGTAAAAAGGAATCAGTGAATATAGGCCTATCATTCTTAAAATCGGGTGACATCGGAGATCTGAAGACTGGTATCTGTCAGATGTTGTGACGCAGTTCAACCAGTGACGTGATCATGATGTAGGCCCAACTAGACCAAATCATATTCATACAGAGCGGTAAGAGGGTTAAAGGCTGTAACTCATAACCCTTAGCTATATATTTTTACCTTCTGGAGAGCAAAATTTTCAACTGGTTCTAAGTTACAGTACTCTTTGATTGATAGCACACTGGAAAGATGCAGCGCAGCTCGTATTACACAGCGTACACAGGGATCCGTTGTTTTGATTACACATGTTGACGAATTTAAGACAGGCTGTGGGAGGGGCTAGACGAAAGTGGTTGGGAGAATTGAAACTGTCTGGGGTGATGAGTTTTTGCCTTTGTGAAAAATTCCAGTTTAGAAAACATTTTTCATAACAACATATGAGCTGTTTAAAAATCTCCAGATTTGGAAAGTGATCTACAGGGTTTCTTGTGAGAACCCCGACTACTCGACATTCTAACAATTAATAAGGTGGGCAAGTCTGAATTTCTGTTTCTTTGTTAACAGTGTATGCATGCATACTACAGTATAGCTCTGTAGTGTTAGCCAACAACTTGATAGCATGTTTGCAATCAGATGGACTAGAAACAACTCATTTCACACCATGTTATGAGCCACATATACTGTATGAAAATATCCAAAAAGATTTCTAAGCCATTGTTGCAATTTCTCAGTTGTTTGTGATGTGCTGATGATTTTGTTCTACCTTGCAGACACTATAATACTCTGCCAGCAGTATTTGGATCCAAGTGTTAACAATTATCATCAGCATGGGACTCTCTTAGATCACTCTTAACCACGATGGCTTCCTTAAGCAGTGAAAATACTCCTGGGAAAGTGTCGCTCATAAAGGAAGTATTCAGAAAAATATTGCAGCAACATCTTCGACTGGATAGTGTATTGTTGGGAGAACTAATTGCTAAACAGCTTCTTACTGGAGGTAACATTTTCCATTACGTAAACGTATTTTTTTTTTGCCTGAATTCTACTGAAAGGCAGAGAATTAGCAAGGTTACCATGGAAGTGGACATATGATGGACAGCTGATAAATTGTGTCTTTGTTCATGCCTTCTCATGATCAAACTTAGCCCTTGAACAGGGTTATCGAATGTTGTAATGATCCTAAGCCATGTAATGCACAGCCCTGTTCAAGGGCTAGATAGAACCTGTCATTGTGCAATTGAGAAAGACTGCAATATGTTTGTATGAAAATGTGGTTCTGTATCCATTCTTTGCCCATTTATTTTTGTTGAGAAAGCTAGTTGACCTAGCTGTCTCAGGCCACATTATCATTTTAAAGCAAAACATTTGGAGTTTGCCACTCCGCTTGAATGATAAATATAATTGACTGAAGTTGTTGTTGCAAGTACATTACCTTGTGGAATTCACTTGTGTCATGAGATCCAGAGCCTCTCTGCAGAAAGTTCAAGTTAATGCAACTTCCAATAAATAAGTTTGATTGTTTCCTTTTTACCTGAACATATGGGATGATGACATACATATCTGAAGAACATTATGGTGCATTATTACAACAGTTTCATCCTATCATGCAATTTTTAAACTAATGCTTTTGTGATAGAAATAAAGGCCTATGAAGCAATATTGAGAAATTGTACACCCCTGTATGCAGGGGTGTGCACTACAAATTTATGCATTGTTGGGGAGTATCTTCCAGCTTTCAACATGTATGGTGTCCGAAGTTCTAATTTTGAAGAAGAGCAACTGTGAGATGTCTGGTGAGATATAGGCTAGCATTAAAGGCACAATTAATCAATTTTGGAAGGTACACATTCACCTATAACCAAGTGTGTGGATCCATCTACAAAGGTGAGGGAGGGACTTTTCATCATCTGTCCTGATTTAAACAGTGATTGAAAGAGTTCACCTTCCAATTTCATAGTTTAAAAAAAGAAGAGAGAAAATTGGAATTTGCATCAGTATATAGCAAATGTGCAATGTTTGGACACAATTTAGCTTTTATAAAACATATGGTCTAATTGCTACAAACATTAATTGAAAAATTGTAAACATTCAGTGGAATTGACAATGTGGATGTTTAAAGTCGAGAGGTGTGTTCAGTGTTCTATATTTTAAGTCAATAATCACAGTTTTAGGTTTCATCATTTCAAAAGCGTGAGAATGGGGGAGACAGGAGACTTTTTTGATGCCCCTTCCAGAAAAGTGCACATGCCCACTGCACACCCCTCCCCCACATCCCTCCATTTGCCACTGACTATATGGCAATTTTATGATAAGCAAGCATTCACATAATGAGAGAGTGCAGTAGACCAAAAATACGAGGGTTGTCACTCATATAAAGAAAGTTAATTGTTTAAACCCCTTTGTCAGGGTGGTTACGTCGGTTAATATACAGTGTAGGTATATATTAACCGACTGTTTTCCAGCAGAGACAATTCCACATTGTCAATTCCAGCTGAGTAAAGGTCAGCTTTGAATCACATGTTACCCCCATCTCTTAGAAGTTATTTCTTGCTTTGTAACATATCATGTTTAGAGACGAGCAAACATAACAGAAAGTTTAATTTTTTATCTGTTTGGCAGCTGCAACACATGCGCTTGTAATTTGTATTTCGTTCACACAGAGGAAAGTGAAGAGATTGCCTTGAAACAAGCAAACATCAGCAATGCTGCAGGAGTGCGCTTACTGTTTGACAAGCTTCCACCATCAAGTGACATCAAATTTCTCAAATGTCTGGACGACAGCAGTGAGTATACACTATTGAAAAGTCTATGTCATTCACAGGAACAAATATGAACAGTAGTCTATGTAGTGGTACGCATAGCTCTGGGTGAGGTTTTAAGTTAGGAACAAAAACATTCTTTAGGCTATTAATACAATTTGTATATTTCTTGTTGTTTGTTGTTATTAGTTACCTGTCGTCTTACTTTTACTGGGCTTATTAAAAGTGATTGCACATTCAGTGGCTTGCAGTTAAATTAAACAATATCGCATTTCATGCATAACAGATTCTACATAAATTAAAGCACATTTATCTGGAGAAAATGATTTTAAATTTTTTTTTTCATTATTTTCAATTTGTATCTCTTTAGATGACAAAAGCAATAAATTATTGGCTTCTTATATCCTCGAGGAGCAACCTATACCAGCCCTCAGTGATCAACACCAGAAATTTTGCAAAGTGTTTGAGGCTAACCTTCCTAGCTTGATTTCAATGCTAAAGCCAGGTGAAGTGTTGGATAAATTATACCAACATCTAAGCCAAGAAGTGATCGAGGGAATTGAAGCTATTGAAGAAAGATACAGCAAGCCCAAAGCAGCCTTGCATCTCTGCTTGAGTTTGCTCCGATGTGCCTCGGACTGGCCGTCGGCTTTTGTAGATGTCTTGGAAAAAGATAATTACGACTTTAGCAATTTTGCAGAGTTGAAAAATAATGTACCGATTAGAGATGGTAAGCATGTGCTATTGCAACCATGGATATTCACAAGCATCCTGGATGCTCTTGCAAAACTGACTGAGTCAGAACTCAAGGTTCTTGAGACTATTTACAAGGGTGCTGGGCCCAGGAGGGCAGTGGGGGGAAGTTTTCCCTATGCCTTTCTGCCAGGTCCCGTTTTCTTCTGTGAAAAATATTTAGAGGGCCATACATAAATTTGGGCACATTAATGTATAAATGTGTATATGATGTACAATGGAAATGTTACAATGACCCCATCATGCCAGAGACAAAAAAAAAAATTGACTAGAGAAAAAAGTTCATGGCGCAGAGAGAAGAAAAGCAGACCATGATAATCTATTGCAGCAGATTAAATAATCTGTCATAACGGATTTAATGGATGGAGCATTCGTTAGAGAGAAAAGTTCACTAGTCCAAAGTTCCACTATATAGATCAAAGATTCACTAGATCAAAGGACTACGAGATTGAAGGTTCACTAATTGGAACATTTTCAATAGATCAAAGTTTCACTAGTTCGGACTTTTTCAATAAATTGGGGTAACATAAGTTCGATCTTCCTTCTATCTACTTTTCAGTCTAGCAAAGATTCGATGTAGTGAACATTCAATTAACAAATCTTTAATCAAGCAAACCTTCGATCTAGTGATCCTTCGCTGTGATGAATCTTCGCTCGTGTGAACCTTCGAACAATGGACTTTGATCTAGCGAACCTTTGATCCAGCAAAACTTTGATCCAGTGAACCAGCCCTCATGACCAATAAATTAGTTTTAAATTCCATGGTCATCCTAGTCTGAAGTTGACCCTAGCCAGTCAGACACTACAGGCCTATAGTATTAATTCTATTGGCATATATTTCAGGGGTGAGTTCACATTTTCTGTAAGAATAGGACACTGAGATAGGTACATAGTTTTACAATAAGATGAGTTATTCTTTGAACAACTAGGCTTTCCCAGGTTCCTCAACCTCATCCCTGTGTGTCCATTAATCAAGTTCGCAGTGTTTGAAAATAATTTGCAGTATTAAGAAAACTATGGACAAAAATGTTAAGATTCTAGGTGTTTTGGAGATGTTACTTCTTGCAGCCTTGATGTGATATGAAAACTCACAATATTATCTTGTTCCTTGAACAGCTCAACAGCTCCCAACTAGTGTTCACAGTAATTTTGAAAGAGACAGTGATTCTTTCACCAGAACTCAAAGTTTTCAAGATGGCTACCATGAAGAGATGTCTCCAGGAGACATGCATGCTGCCTCTTTACTTGAAAGAGAAACAGCACCAGAGACCAACCAAGAAGAATTAAAAGGCAAAGGTAAATGTTGGTAACATTTACTAACACGACTTATTGAAGGAAATGCATTGTGGATTTTTTCAATTCCCTGCTCAAAAAGGACTTTGAAAATGAACAAGTGATTCCTTATAATTACTACAAATCAAAAGCTGACTCACAGAAAATGCTAAGAGTGAGATAAATTTACAACTATGTTATAATCTCTCGGTATTGATTTTTTTTATTTAATGTAGAGCATAAAACTTGTGTGTGTTGCACTCAGTGAGGTCTTTGTGAAATCTTAGCTATGTAGACAATGTATTAAGTGGAACATTTGTGATTGGTTTACTGGCTCAATGCTGGGAAATACTACGAATAACCACATGCTCACCTTCAAAATTGGCAAGTAAAAAAAAATAAATACCTACAATGTGTGTTAACTGCTAATAACCACTGAACATACAGTTAGGAGCTGTACGGTGACCTGCAAAAAGTGAGTTGGTATTTAGCGAATTTGTTGGATTGTGGAGACTTTGTTGCCGCGTCTTGGTGATGATGAATTAATTGTCCCTGGAAAAATTGCATTGTACCATTTTGGCAGTCCACGTTTAACTTACTTCATTGACTATCAGCTATTGCAGCTGTACATGACTTAGCTAGGCCCCCTAGGAATGTCCTACCTTGTAAAGTAGTTCACACAGAATGTTCTACTTATAGAGCCTTCAGCACCTCCTAAGGCCAACATCTTGCTTGTAGCAGAAAAAATTGTACTTTTGTTACTTACTTTTGTTACTGAAACAAACATGCATCTTACTGTATAGTGTCAAAGCTCTCAGCACTGTTTGTTTTGAAGTGCACAAAATTAATGACAGAGCAATGTCTAAATACAGATTGATATTTCTCAACTGGATCGCAAAGTTGAGCCTGTACAATTGAAGGGAAATGAGGCACTCGTTTTAAAGGGGAAAAAAATTGTAGTTTCAAAATCAATACATGTGGACACAGAATGAAAGATTTTCCCAAATAAGAAAGGATGGTTGCCTTCTTTTCAAAAAATAAGTTGCTCACAGATAGAAATTCAGTTTGCTCAAGGACAATTTATTCACCCAAACTTTCAAACATTCAAGTAAACACATGTTGCACATAATCAGTAGAGGAAACAAAGCTATTGGTAATGTTTTTTGGTATTACTGATTGATTTAACAAAGATAAAAATTAATTGTATGCCATGATGTTGCACTGTTAATGCCCCCTTTCCCTTTAATATATATAGTACAGGTAGTACCATATTGCAGTATCCAATTTCTTTGCACTTAAGAAAAAATAAAAAATTGTAAGTCACCTTTATTTCTAAAATTGTTTTCTTGGATTTGTATTTTCAGAAACAGTAACAAATGAATCAAAGTTCACTGGGTCTGCTGCTTCAGGGACATCAGAAAGTAACACATCAAAAGATTCTTCTCTAGATTTCTACCAATCTCTACGGACGTTTCAACGAAAGATCGCAGAGCCGGCTTTGAAGAAGCTGAACACTCTACTGGTGTCTCCCACGGGTACAGGAAAGACACACGTGGCTGCGTACATTATAGATCAACATCTTAAGGAACTAGAGGCAAAGAAAGTCAGGGGAAGGGTAGTCTTCATTGTTCCCACAGTAAGTCTACCGGCATTAATAAACTGGGCCTCTATTGGCTGCTTTTATTTATGTATAAAGGCAAATCAAGGAATATCGAGAATGCTACATCTGCCTTGTTTGTGACTATCAAATTAATGAATTTTCATCGAACATTGAGAAAAGAAGGGATACTTACCTCTGTTTTCTGTATACTGTACCTGTATATTTACTCAACTCTGCATATAACGTTGATGACCATGTAAGAGATGATTATGCTATGTTTGACACCTTTTGATGCCGAAAGACTTAAAATCATTTTGCTTTTGCAGGTGAGATTAGCCAAACAGCAGCAGAACAAGTTGGAAGAACTGATTGGTTCCAAAAGGAGAGTCATAATGTCTGTTATTGGTGATGACATTGATGTCAACTGCTCGCTGTTGTCGATAATGACAGCAGAACATGTGTGTGTGACAGTGATGACGGCACAGGTCTTTGTTAATGGAATGAAGAAGACATCGCCTGCGGAGACCGTCCATCTGGAGGACGTCACACTGCTCATCCTTGACGAATGCCATCACACTACGGTAATTTGGAAACATGTCCACATGCAGACTTACCAATATACACACATTTTGAGTGTGTTGCAGACATGTTACGCTTCTCACATACTGTTGACAATCTATCACATGCATAACAGAATCATCTGAACTTACTACTTACTTGAAAAGGCCAACTTGATGGTGAGATTCCCAATACCTGTTATCACAACAAAAAATTAATCAGAAACATATTAATGAATATAGAAACAAATTAATTTGTGATTACAATTAACAATTTGTTACAACAGGTTAACAATTCATTGTAACAAATTATAAATTTGTTATTACAAATTATCAATTTGTTATTACAAATTATCAATTTGTTATTACAAATTATTCACTATTCTAAATGAACAAATTTGTATAACAAATCAATAATTCATTATTGTAAATTATTAACTTGTTATGACAAATTAATTTTCTGTTATTAAAAATTATAATTTTTTACCAAAAATTATTAATTTGATATTACAAATTATTATTTTGTAATTGCAAATTAACAAGTTGTAAGAAATGATAATTGCTAATTGCATGGCACTAAAATGCTTTCCTAAGAAGTGCTTTTTCTCCTCAAACAGTTTTAAATGTCCAACAGATGAAGTCATGTGGAATTTAAAGCAATCAAAGTTAATTGAAGCAGTAAGGAAAAAGTTTAAGCACACAATTTTTCTAGTGAACATTCTTTCCTTCTTTATGTTCATGGGCAATAGTTTAATTACATAACCATTCCATACTTGACAGGCCCGTAGCCAGCCCATGCATGTGGAGGGGTGGGTCTTCTTTCCAAGATGTGGACCTTTTTCCAAATACAGAAGAGGCTGGCCTGTGCCGTCAGCATGCAGTTGCCAGGGGCCTGGGGGCATTTTCTGGGGAAATTTTGAAATCTGCAGATTTACTGCAATCTGGGGGATTTTAGAGGACTACAAAAGATCTTCTGTCGTAGACAATTTACATAAATAGTAGACACAGGGGCATAGCCAGGAATATGTCAAAGGGGGTACGAAATCGTGAAGACTATCTAAGCTGAGCTCCACCATTGGTTGGCGCAGAGCAAACAAGAAAATTTTGAGTTTTGCAAACCCCCCAGATGGCCGGAAATAGCCTTTTTCAAGCCTTTTCAGTTGCATGAACCCAGCCTTGAAATGCAGATCTCATGTCTACAATTTCTCAATTACTGAGAAAAAAATTAGTCTGTGAAAAATGATGCAATGCCGTGATGTGCATTCAAAGAAACGTTTGGCTCTACAAACCACTCAGATAGTAGAAAATGGCCCTTCCTGGGTGTTTTACAGTCATACATACATGCTCCCAACCCTGCATTCCACCCCTGCATTCCACCCCTGCCTTGGTAGGCCTGCCGCATAAATTGAGGGAATTACTGTTTAGCGATATCGCAGGAAAAAAGCAAAAATGAGATCAAGCAGGGTCGCCCTATTTGCCCACCTTTCCTTGGCTATGCCTATGCTCCTGGGTATTTCCGGCAAAGACCTAGAAAAAATACCACAATATGGCCGGGGGGGGGGGGGGCAATCGCCTCCATCGCCCCTCCTTGGCTACGCTCCTGAGTAGACACTCTTTGGTAGTTGTGGCAGTTTGGACAGGGCTTAAAATGTACCGACTGCACTCGACTACAATTTAACATATTTAATCAGGTCCGGCAACGGCTTACGACACAACTGAACTCTAGTGGTGGAACCGGTCACACCACCACGACCACAGCAGACGCGGTGGGTGGTCGCCGTCGTGTCACAGGTTGTTGTGGCAGTGTGTCCCGGGCTTTGTATTGCATCTAGTTCAAATATCCACGGTCACAATGACATAACTGTGCATGCGCGTTTTTGAGCTTATTATCTCATCACCCCACATAGTATATGTATGTGGTGATGAGATATTGTGGTCAGTTTCGGCCTGTGTACATTTTATGACATAAGTGGAAAGGTTTTATCTTCCTGCTAAAAGTGAACGGAAATTTGGCCTCAATATGTCAAGATAAAAAATATTTCATAACTGACCCTTCAGACATAGGGCTGGAAAAAAGGACCTCCTTCAAGTTGGGGTGGGTCGTTCGAATGCTCCGACCCTCTGGCTACGGGCCTGCTTGATATGTTTATAGTTCGTTTTTTTTTTTCAAAGCAAAAGCAGTAAAGAAGCTGAGTAAAAGTTTACTACTTTAGGGTGCAGTGATATGTGGCAATATATTAAGCAAGTCTTGAGCTTCGTTTCTTTTGTTTATACCTTTCGAGAACAGGTAGGTGACACAACAAATTGACAGATCTTTTTATAAATTACAGCACACGTGAGACTGTCTGCAGTGACCTGCTTAACATGTAACCTGTTTTTTATCTCAAATTTGTAGAAGGACCATCCTTACAACAGCATTATGAGGATTTACCTACAAAAGAAAAAGTGTACAGCGAGGGGTGACAAGTCATTACCTCAGGTTAGTGAACATGAAAGTCTACTGTGGCTACACACTACAGACGGTGGCCATTCATCTGGCTTTCTGCCACAGTGTCCATTTTTGTTTTTGTTACACCTTGTCCATATATTCCCGTTCGCACGGCCCCTGAATGTTCCTCCATCATCTGGTCTGGGACATGCAATGCAAACTTAATCAACTATTCATAGTTGCAAGAACAAGCCCTTAGTCATGTGAACACAGCACTTCCCATGTTTCAAATGTTTAATCTTTCAAATTATTAGGATCTGATTAAATTAAACATACCATGTTAATACCCACAAAGCTTTGAATCGTAAGTCATCGCCTTTGTTTGCAGATTTTTTCTGTGTTAATAATACCATTCATTGCTATGGTACCAGAAATGTAAGTTGTATCCACAACTTTCATTGTACTCAGCTTGGTCACTTAGACATCACAAACTTGTGCCAGTTAAGTCTGGAATATTTGACCCCTCCATATTCAATGTTTGCAGTCTCCCCTTACATTTAAGCAAAGAATAATACAAAAAAGTATTACATACATTTGTCCGTAATATGTTTGGAATAATTACTCTTATGTCACATCTCATTCATATCTATTGATTAAATTTTTTCTTTGTCTTTTCTTTTTAATTGTTTTTTCTGTACAGGGAGTGTTGTACTTTGTTAAGATTTATCTTTTTAGAACACTTCCTTGCACAACTGCATGACCATGTAAATCTAATTAATTCTATAGTGTATATATGTTTTTTGGTGTTGTGTGAAGAAACAAATCAAATCAAATTTTGAAAATTCTAATGTAAACCTTCACAACAATTCGCTCATGCACAAAGTTTCGGAGATTTCTTTTTCAGACACCACATCCCAGCTTCATGACTCTAACATGTACTGTGAAAGTGCTGTTCCAGGCCATTTGTGAAGCCAAAATGTTTTTTGCATGCTACGTGCTAATGCATTGTAGCACTCTCCTAAGTCCTCCTTTTCTGTTATCAGGAGATGACCACCCTACTGCACACAGGCAACAGATATATCAAACTAAGTACTAGAACCGTATCATTTATGTTGGACACTTTCATTTGGGGTCAACAGAGCTTAAATAGTAAAGACCATCTAACACAGTATCTGAAGAAGTGAAGCTTGGACAATATTTGATATGCTTGGATATTTAATATGTAAATTTATGACATTGAGTATAATAACCCTATTATTTTTTGGGGAGATCAAAGGTCGTTTAATGTCATCAGGAGTCAAAAAGTGAAAAAAAAAAACCTTGTGAACACAATATCTGAAGAAATAAAGTTTTGACAGATCTGATGAGAACAAGAATGTCATTGTTTTTGGTGTAGCTCAAAAGTCATTTGGGGTCAACAGAGGTCTAATTATAAAAATTTTGTTGATGCAATATCTTAAGAAGAGAATCTTGGACAGATTAGATATTTGGTATGTAAGTGTACCACAATGAGTACAAAAACTGGCTTTTGGTGAAGATCAAAGGTCGTTTGACATCAACAGCTGTGAAATAGTTATGAAAAACTTTAAAGACAAGTGGGGAAGCTTGATCCTATCTTTGAAATGTAAACATACCATATTGAGTACAACAACTCTATTAATGTTTTGGTGGAAAATGTCATTTAGGGTCAGCAGTGATCAAATTGTGAGAACCTTATTGTGAGCATCTGATTTCACTGTGGGAAAGCGTTGTCTCCCTAAGTGTAACCAGATTACTTATGAACAACTCACACAACAACAAAGGCATAATTAAATATTTCCAAATATTTCATGACAATTGGTTCATTTCTCATCATTAACTCCTTGAGAGAAAAGCTCTTACAACCATTGTATGGTGATTAACTTTTGGTCGATGTGCTTCAGCAGATGTTATTCCCTGCTGCTTTCATTTCCTCCAGGTCGTTGGAATGACTGCCAATCCCGGGACAGGTGGGAGCAGCTCTGATGCGCAAGCAGAGAACCACATCTTCCAAGTCGCTGCAAGCCTCGATGCAAGTGTCATCCAACCTGTTGAAGTTGATGAAGATCTCATGAAGTATCTCAACATTCCTGAGGATAGTGAGTAAATCATACCATTGACTGTGCAATAAAGTGAAGATATATTGGAAACTGTCTGAATCGTGAGGCATGTTAATTGTGTTTGTACTAATTATTCTTAGTGGTGTTTGAAAGTAACATGCAGGTTCAATCAAGAATTAACTCTGTCGAAATGATCTAGTGCCAGCAGTGAGCAATGATGGTAAACTTCACAGTGAGTATCAACCCTTTGTGAGTTACAATGACTGTTTTACTGCATACTGCATTGCAATAGCCACAGCTGCATATATTCATCTACATAAGATAGAAAAAACCTCAGAAGTTCAGTCAATGCATGCAAGCTTCTACATCATTTAACAATAAGGTTATCACTGATGAGTAATTGATATGGCTATAATGATCTTTCTAGCGCATTCCTATGATTAATCATGGCCTTACTAGCAATATTGAAATCATTATGCTCATTTAATTGTCACAAAATGTTGAAAAGAATGTCATATCTATACTTTTTATGCAGTTGGACCGATCATTCTGAAGCCTCGTCAAAAGGATCCATTCAGAAATGTCCTTGAGAATGTGATGAAGACAATAGAGGAGAAAATTGCATCATTGTTTGGTAAAATCACTTTGTCAGTTTATTTGGTGCAATAAAGTTTGCACTTGAAAAGTTTTGAGATAACGATGTCGGTAGCCTAGTTCAACTAAATGATGAATGTTAATAATTTAGACTACTTCAGTTCAATTATTTATGTTTAACCTATTGAGGACCTTTTTCTTCACAAAGTAGGTGATATTTTGCAATGCCTTCTTTCAAAAATGTTAAAATGGAAATTTGTAGCTGCCATATGGTCATAGTCATATCACAGCTCATTGTTACATATACAAATGACAGATAGGTGGAGTAATTCCTTTCAAATCTCAGTAGAACCTCTGCTAATCCACAAGACATTGTTTTCTATTACCACTTTGATGTACATTACTTCAAGATATATGTATGTAAGCCTCACACTGAGACTCATCATTTCCAATATCATCTCAACTGATTTTAATTTGACATGAATTTACATCTAAGAAAGTGGATTTTTTTGTTAATATAGCATAAAATATCTCACATTCAACAATGAAGCTTGACATTGATAAAGCAAATTTTCTTGCAGCCTGTTGTCACAGATAAAATTTAAACAATTTTGATGATCATATTTTCATATTGACAGAAACAGTTGTAGCTACTATCATTTGAATAGTGTTGTTTATGGCAATATATCATCATAATTAATGTTTATATTTCAATTTTCCCAGCTGGGTCAACATTTGGTGGTAAAACTGTGAAGCCCATGAGCCAGCGTGACACACAGAATTACGAAACCTGGATAGCTGAGTTCAAGAAACAGTGCACAGAGTCAAGGAATGATATGAGTGAAGAACAACATCAGACAGTAATAATTTGCCTAGAAAATCTCAAGGTCAGTATTTTTAGAACTTGTTACGTTGGCAGATGCTCAACACATGGAACCATTCAAAAGAATCCCCAACAATAGCTGATGCGTGTCTGTACTGCCATTAACTTTGTTCTCTCAGAATACTACTTCCCAAAGATTCTTTTGGACTACAGAAATACCCTTGAGCATGTCATCATGCAAACAGTGAGAAATATTAACTTGTAATTATGGATTATTAATTTGTAATTACGGACTATTAATTCGTATTTACAGATCATAAATTTGTAATTAAAGAATTAAAAATAGATTTTCATTGACCCTAATGGGCTTTCTTGCATTTTCACCTGAATTCTCAAACCAAATATCTCAAAGTCTTCAACATCACCTTTAATCTTTATGGTGCACTTTTTTTGCTTGGTGCCTGTGTTAAGTGAATCCATGTACAGTAACTCGTTTTCTTGCACCTTGAACAAATATAATTCAATTGGCACTTTGCCAGTACTGTTATCTGTTCATAGTCACTGGGTTCTGGTTAGATATGAAGTTGTATGCAACTTATTCAAATCACTCATCCAAGTAAGTATGTAATGTAGAATCCTTTGCTGTGCAAATCTCAGACGTAGCCATTCGGATCGCTCTGACCCCCTCCCCCTCACCCCTTGTATAAAGTTAGCTATGTGTGGATTTTCTATTAATTACTTGTCCAAAACAGCTTTTCTGCTCCCTCCTTCTCTCCCTCAACATTGAAAGCAAGAAAGAATGATGTGGTGTTAGCCTTGGAGACTTGTACTACTACAAAGTTTCCCAACATTCCCAGTACTAGTGTGTAACACTTTGGCAGTATTTACTGTGAGTACTGTATTGAAGTGTCATCAAATGTTTACACACATGCATTCATTATTGACAGTGGCATAACCGGTTGGGACTGGAAAGGGTACCTTCTGCAAATATTGTTACCCCTCACTCGCCTCCCAATGGAATAAAAAAAAAAAGGCCAGGGAAACTGAAAAGTGCCATTTTCTAGAAACCTGAGACATATTTTTATAAAAAAAAAAAAAAATTCTGAAAGCTGTGATGGCGCTTCGCTCAGAGAGTGTCATAACTACTTGCCTGACTACTCAGTTGTTTGCAATCTTTCAGTCCTCCAAAATGAAAAAAGTGTACGTTGCACCACTGATTATGGGCTTGCATTTACTTCTTTGAATATTCTAGTGCATGCATGCTAGAATTAAATTTTTGCTTGTATAATTGCTTTTAAACTTTTCAGATTTATAACAAAGCTCTCTGCATTCATCGAGATGTAAGACCCAAAGACGCCGTCAGATATTTGAAAGGGGAGATCGAGGAGCTTAAACTTCGAATTGGAGAGTGCTATGAGGAGTTGGTAAAATTATTTGAAGGTTTGTATCAAATTGTATCACAAGTTACTAATATCACATTAAAGCAACTTTTATATACAGCTTATTTGCAAAGCCAAAAAATGAAAAAACTGAGAGAAAAACAAAATAAGGAAAACTACTGAATGTATATTGTGTTTGAGTTTCTATTTTGTTTCCCTTGAGTAGATTCTTCTCGTGAACTTACGACGTCAATTCGTGATACTGAAGAGAACCCTCTCTTGACGAAGATGAAGGAGATGTTTGTGGCTACTTACATGAAGAACCCCGACTCTAGGACGATCCTATTCACTCGAACCAGACCTTACACCAAGGCACTGCAAGAATGGCTCAAAGAGGATGAAGAGATACAAAAACTCAACTTGAACCCGGGGAGAATCATCGGAAATCAAGGGCCGGAGATATGTACGTAGTATGTAAGAAGTGTGTATAGATATGATATGTAAGATGAACTTGAGTATCGTAGTGTGGCTCTGTTCAAGGTATATGCTCTGTTGTTCTATTGTTCCTGCACTAGAATTAACGCTCACTGTTTGCTGTTGCAAGCAGAGGCATGCAGTGGAAGCTGCTATTTAGCTGCGTACAAGCCATGTTATTACCTTACAGTACCATGATCACAGCATATATCCTGGGTATATGTTAGTATACTACGTTATTTCCACTACAGTGTTTATATGCTTGTGTCTATCAGCTGTTTCACAAGACTAAAATATTTCCGCAAATTATGACAAAGTCATTTAATTTTGAGTGCAATTTTAAGATATGCATGGATAAATGTTCTGTGACTTTAATGGGAATCTGATAAAATTGTTGTTAATTGTCTTCTTTGACAGCAAAATCTGAAGGTGATGAGACAATACACAAGTTTCGGATGGGGGAGCACAAGCTTGTTGTTTCAACCAATGTCTTGGAAGAAGGTTTTGACTTGAAGGAGTGTAATTTGGTCATCAGACACAACTATGTTCCAAGTGAGACAGGGCACACCCAGGTCAAAGGTTAGTGGTCAATATATTTGAAAAAAAAACGATGGTGTTGAATTTAAAATTATTTATTCTTTTTAAATAGTGATTAGTAAAAGCAATTTCAATCATTTGTTTTGTCCATAACATTGCAAGAATTTACCAATGAAGTGGGAAATAAAGATCTGAATATTTAATTTTACCATAATCTGTCATGAAAGTGCACTACTTATAGCTTGTTTGATATAATATGAATTGCTTTTGTATTTTGTTGGGGAGGACTGTCAGTCATTGCTTGATTTATCTTAAATATACCACGCCCTCTCATGTAATCTGCTATACCTATCAGGCTCTTTGGTTTCAATGAAAGAGAAAACTATCCGTCTCATGATGGTGTGTGTGTGTGTATCACTAAGTTTGTGCACTCGATGTCTCAAGATGAAAATGATGGTTAAGTGTCATACTTAGTAGATGGGTTGGCCATACAGAGAGGATGAACTGTATTGCTTTTGGGAGGTCAAAAGGTATCTGAGGTCACCAGAGATTAAATACTAATAACCTTGTGAACACCATATCTCAAGTTGGAAATGATGAATACTTTTCATACTTAATATGTGGGTTAGCCATATTAAGAGGGAGGAGCCTACTGTTTTTGGTGGAGCTGATCTGGAGTTACTAGAGATTAAACACTAAAAGCCTTGTGCACACAATGTCTCAAGTTTATAACGATGGATAATTTTCATACTTGATATGCAATTTGGTCATATTTAAAGAAGACTTCTATTTTCTTTGGTGAAGGTGAAAGGTCATCAGGGATCACTGGTGGTCAAATGCTTAAAGTCTTTGCACACAATATCTCAAGTTAGAAATAATGGGTACTTTTCATACTAAAGTGGGTTGGTGATATTGAAAAGAAGATGACCTGGATTGTTTTTGGTGGAGGCCAAAGGTCATCTAGAGATCATTGGCCATATGATGAAAACCTTGAAACCAATGTACCTCAAGGAGGGTGTAACGAATATCCTTGTAGATAATTACTAGGATTCGTTATTAACGACTTTGAATTGAAGATGGACCAAAAAACAAACACGCACCATGGAAATAACATTCAATGATTTAACGGATGTTTATTGGTAAAATAGGTCAAGTAAAACGCCGGAGTATTAATCTGTGCAAATTAAACAAACTCGAGACAGTGCAGATACAATTAACATGCTTCAGCCTCAAGGAGTCAGGTAATAACTAACTCATTATATTAGAAAACCTCCCCCTTATATATTCATTCTATATCATTCAAACAAATCACGCAGCACACGTGCTAAGCCTTGCAACACACGCACACGCACATCAACTGGCGTCCACAACACGTCACAATAAGTACACAGACCACACTCTTATAATGCGCCCCACCTTCCTTGCTCATAACACCGTCACAGAGGGCAACAGTGATAATTGTCATACTTAACATCTAGGTAGCACATATTGAGTAAGTTAATCTTATCATTTGTAGTAGAGGTCGTCTGAGGTCACTAGAGGTCAAAAATGCTGAAACTTTGTAACCAAAGTTAACTTGAGTATGGTTAGTGGTAATTCTCATACTTGGTATATAGGTAGCCCATATTGTGTAGATGAATTGTGTTGTTTTTACTGTAACGGTAGGTCCACTGAGGTCACCAGAGGTCGAACTCTGAAAATCTTTTAAACTTGATACATGAAGATAGGATACTTGAATACTTTTCATGTTTAAGTATGTTGATGTTGTTGTGCCTAGAGTAATTCTCCTATTTGTGGTAGAAGTCAATTGTAAACTCTACGTGTATCCCAGAGCTTATCTGAACGCCATATCCCAAGATAAGGAGCTTGGATCGTTGTCAACATGATGTTGAATTTTATTAAGCATTATTAGTCCCTGAATAACTATACAATCAACTTTTTGATCTTGTTACCTCGTCAATACTTGTGCCATAAGAACTCAGATATAATCACCGTGTTCCACAGGCCCATAAGTTGAAGCAAATTAATCAAGATCACCTCAAAAACATGCAAGTCATACTGTATCACCCGACCATGTTTCATGTGCAACAATGTATCAGGTAAACCAGACAGACCGATCAAATTTCCTGCTTTCCTCACTCACATGTCATTATGATGACAGGATCAGAGGTTTCCTGAAGAATCCTCCATGTGTAGCACACCCATCATCCTTTGACTACCAGAGTAGTAACGAGATCACCCAATTTTGCAGTCAAGTCATTTACTTCTTTTAATGTGCCTTGAGTCGAGTCAGTCACTTGAGTCACTGTACTATTTCTTTGAGGAAAACCATCTAACAATGATAGTAATGGAAATTTATAATGTGCACACATCTGCAACTAGAGGGCTCATGCAGGGCTCAAAAAAGAAAAAACAATTACAATGTACAATCTTCTGAGTCATTTTCCTCTGGGAAATTGGTGACTAAAGTCATGACTCAATGCAATCCTGTTGATTACAGTGAAAAAGGGTCAGGGCCGAGATCGAGCCCCTCCATGCACCCAATTCTTGTCTTTCTATTGTATTTGTGCTATTGATATGGCTTGCCGTTTACAATAGACAATTGTAGCTGGCTCATGAGTCAGCTGCATGCATGTTAAATTTGAATTTAAGCTTAAATTCCAATAATTACCAGCCACTTCTCTTTATTGTATCTAACTTTCATGTTTGCACTTCTTTTCCAGAACTATGAAATTTTCCAATCCACTTTTGAAATTGCATGACAGACAATTTTAATTTTCTCTGATTGAATGTACTGACCTGTAGGCATTTTTCTAAGGTATGCATATATCAGTGGAAGTGAAACTGAATGCCATGCCCTTTAAACCGTATGCAAGTATTAAGTTGCCTTCATTTTGTCTCTTCTTTAATTCTTCAGGGAGAGGTAGGGCCAAAGGAAGTAAGAGCTTTCTGGTAGCACTGACCGACACAGGTCGTAATTTTAGGGATCAAGAGATGAATAACAAGATCAGGGAACAATGGTCTGAGCGTCTCTTACAAAAAATATCGATTATGTCACCAGAAGAAGTTGAAAAGAGGATCAAAGATCAGCAGAAACAGCTTTTGCAGTCTATGTGGTTCAGTGAACAAACGAAAGAATCTCTCAGCAATGCCGATCCACGGAAATTTCGTTTGATCTGCTCAAAATGCCCCCAGGAGGTTTGTTCTGGTGCTGATATTGTTTGCTTCAAAGATAGCAAGTACATCGTGACAGATAGCAAAATTAAGGACATATGTAAAATTGAGCGGAAAAACAGGCCAAACATGATTAAATCAAATGAATTCATGAATGGGAAAATATATTGCAAGGGGTGTGGTCACCACTGGGGTTCTTGGTGTACCATCGATGGTGATAATTTCCCTCTGATTACAGTTAAACAGCTGGATATTGAAAACATTGAGACCAAAAAGGTTGAACATGTCAGTCAATGGAGCAAAGTCTATAAACTATTTCCCATCAGAAAGGAAAACACACTTACTTTGACATTTGACATAGCAGATGCGACAGATAAAAAGGAGTAATGCTCTTCTTTTGCATGCCCACCCTAAGAGAAAGAGAGAGAGGGAGGATAGTGGGGAAATTGCACCAAACTATATGAAATAATATTGTATAGTGTTTGAAAAAAGCTTGGTATTGCCAAAGTATTGTGAAGTCAGATGTAAAGTATCAAATGTAATTAACTTTATTTGAAAAAAACTTTGTTCAATGTGATAGTAACAGCTAAAAATTGGAATAGGAATTCAGTGACAACCACATATCAAGGACAGATGTAAATTGGTCAAATAGTCAAGTGGATGCTAGTGTTTGGCTATTTTGTAGTAATTTGTAGTAATTTGTAGTAATTTGATGAATATGCAGAATGAAATTTACACCACTGAAATGAACCTTAGCAATTGGATTTGTTCACAGATTTTTAAATATGCAAACTCCAGTCCTTTACATTATAAACTGAAATAGCAACAAAAAAGACACAGAGTTGTATACATTGCAATTCATCCTGTTTATGATGTTGGTATTATTGTCAGAGTTTCAGTTTTGCTTTAAAGTGTTGCAATTGTATTTTCAAGTTTGCTAAACATATACTGGCTTTGTAGAAGTAAACAACTTATAATCTGTAATTGCCATTGACTCTTGCTGCACCTCACTGCATATGGTAATTGCACCACATATATTGATATTGTGCACATAATGAGTCCATCTAAGTCCACTGGTAACTGGAAATATAAATTCCCAATTAATAAGATCATTGAATGTGTAGTAAAAACATTGTCAGTACATATTTTGTATGGTGAGGGCAGATACTGCACAACTTAATAAACATTAGGAACCATCACTAGCCTAACACTAGGCTTCAAAAGTTCACACACAGCACACCTCGGGAAACTAAACATCGTTAGCCAAACACTAGGCCTCACAGTACAGTACCCACACTCTTGGGAGCCTAACTTTCACAAAACATTATAATAGTGTATGCATTACTTCACATGAGCCACATTATCATAAAGATGCAGTTACTACAATGTTAACAAGTTTCATGGGAATATGAATACAGTTTAAAAATCTGAATGCATCATGACATTAACTAGCTATGGATCTATCGTGGACACGACCCGGGAAGGTACTTGATTTCTCCTGCACCTTTTGGCTTCTCACAGTTCTTGGTACTCATCTCAATGGCTTTGAGTGCTCAACAGCACAGCAATCATCTAGAAGCAAGCTGCTATAATACAGTAGAAACAGAGGACAATAATCGGATTGTCTCACACACCTTCCGTGCCCAGACTCAAAAAGAAGATGGCGACAATGTTCCTTGCACAGTCACATGCACACATTAATGACAATGAACAGTAAGAAACTTTCAGGAATTCCACAGGTTGCCTTACAGGTATTAAACAGGCTCCGTCAACATTGGAAAGTCCAGAAAACTTTGACAACAGTTACAGGAGGAGATCAGACCAATGCATGACAACGAATTACTATGAAAATGCTAGTCAGGGAGAGCAGTACCTGTACCTAAAAGGCACTTCTCCAAGACTGACCCGTAAATCACAGCAGTGAAACAAATAAATGAAATGAGTGTTGCCAGGTTTTCTTCAGTCCCAAACCGCCAAATCTAAGATCTAACTCCCGAAAGTGCTTCTTTTTTTTTTTTTTTAGTATTAAGGGGTAAGCAGAGTGTGTTTTTCACAGTACGGTGCACAATACGTGCTGGTGTAACTGCATAGTTTGCCAAATTTTGTTGCGTGAGAGCTAATATCAGTCAAATGTCTCACTGAAATTAATACAAAATGGAGAAGAAAAATGCTACACTGAAGATTCAAGAAAAATGCCAAATCATAGTTTGGCATCTCCTTCAAATATGGTCCCACCGAACTTTCCCCAAAAAATGCCAAATTCCCCTTTTCTGGTGGCAAAAACCCCAAACTGGCACCACTCAATCACAGCTGGGGTTTCCGCATCTCAATCCGAGGACGCTTCCGGTGTCAGATTTCACAGAGAACAAGGAACTTTCCTAACTTTAAAAATGGGGGCAGCATACTTTCAAAAGTTTCTCAAAACAACTGGTGTAATTACACTGACAATTCACCAACAACGTAGATGAATCGAAGCGATTTGCAGTAGCACATGATGTCCTTTTCCACAAACAAATTAAAGCATCACTTAACTAGTAGGAGTTACTTTCTTTGCGTATGATGTATATCTGAGCAAGTAATGCTCAGTCTCACCTGAGTGACTATTCATTTTGTCACATTTTTCTGGTCACATGATTATCAAATGTTTCATGCATCGATGATTGATAATATGCTTTGATGGTCTTAAACATTTGTGAACAATTTAGTGTGTTTCTGTAGAGTTTTAAATATCAGAAGCTTCTGGCAATGTGAGTTACAGTTCATTCAGCTTGATAAGTCATTACTTTCTTCTCAAAGGCCATTGAACTTCATTGGAATCATGTTCCACCATGTTCCATAGAATACAATATACTGAACCATTTGATCATCGATGCTTATTTTATATAATTGAAGTATTTTGTATACCAACTGTGCTTTCTGCCCTTCAGTATATATGTCTTCATGACCATCACTACACTTACCTTTTGGGAATATGGTGATAACTATGCTCTTTCTTAAAATGGGTGTGAAAGTGAGTATGACCACTGACAAAGTCCAGGAAATTATCTATTATGAATCAATGGCTTAACATACCATTGTAAATGAATAACTAAGTTTTATGGAGATGAGACTAAAACTTATTCTCAGGTCCCAGGCCTAGAATTATTTTTGTTTGCTGAGCTTGGAATTACTTCAATTGAGACTATCTGTCTTGGACTTGAATCTACTGACACGTAATTAGCTTTGATTCACTGCAGAAGTTGAATAAAATCTTGCCCTTTAGAATGTGTCCTTTAAATAATTTTGGCTTCTAATAAGATTCTGTGCAATAACAAAATAGTTAGAACTTTTATTTTTATGCAATGCTATAAGAAGTATTTATATATGGAAATGTTGTAGTAACTGAAAATGGCCACTTTAAATTCTTATGCCCCAAATTTCCAGACAAACTTGGACCAGACACAAAAATGTTCATGTATTAACCAGATTATAAAATTCCATATTTTACTGACTATTTATGGGAAACACAAGGTTTGTGTGAAGTAGACTAGAGTAAAATCACCGACAGATGAATAAAACAAGACTGTAGATCGACTGTGTTTTGTAGTCTGCCCCAGCACGACCCCTTACATGTCCTGCATACAAAACATGGCCGTGAAGTTTGTAGTGGGCCTAGCATAGGGCTACTGGAAAGTGAAATATAGGCCTAAAAGTATAGGCCTACATCATAAATACATTGTGTACCTATGTACCTAGACCTGACAACAATACAGTGATAAAAGCAGTGGTCTAAATTGTCTAATTTACCTGTACAGAATTGTGTCAGCGTTATCGAAAGCGTTACTGAGAGGATTTGATAAGGCCTTCCAGAATTAGCATTCATTCTTCGTTGATTTTACGGCGAGGTCCAAAAAAAAAAAACAAGTCCTTATGGAATAAAGTCAAATAGAAGACTAAGGACTGCAATCGTAAAAGTTAAAACCCCCGCAGTCAAAAGGCAAAAGGGCCGTACTGTACATGCACACAGATCCTAAGCCCCACGTAACGTTATGCATGAAGGTTAACCGACGAAAGTGTGTGGGGCATCAAACATGTTCAAGATTTGCTCTGAATGTATCGCTCAAGAATCTGCAACTGTCTTTATCAAAATCAGTCGAGTCAATCCTGGGCAAATTCCAGCAAGTTGAATACTTGATGAGGAAAACAAAGCTCTCTGGGTGCTCCGTAAACAGTGAATAGACACAGCCTCGCTGATGGTAGCAGCCACTGACAAAGGGCAGACGTAAATAGCAGCCACTGAGACACTATGACATGCTACTGGATACCGACAACAGTGGTCAAGTCAATGGGGTTACCTAGAATACCTTTATCCCTATAAAGGTTCTCTAGGGTTACCGAGTTAACACTGCCAGTTGATTACAAAATTCTGCCAAATCGGTATTGCTTTAAAATCCTTTTTTTTTTTTTGGTAACAAAGTGACTTTGAGTTCTTTATCGAAAATGATCAAAAATAATTCATTTGAGTTATGGGGTTAGTTTAGAGGTCAGATTAGTACCACCAGGAAGTGGAAGGGTTCTACTTGAACTGGTATAGGTCTACCCTCGGTAACAAAACTGTTTCTTGACCAAAAGTGAAAATAAACTTTTCCCCTGCAAATGAACGATACTCAACCTGTGAGTGTACTGTTATGTAATATATCAAAATAGATTTTTTTTCCCTAAATTTAGAATAATTACTTGGAGTTATGACGTTAGTTGAGAGGTCCAAGTAGTACCACCAGAAAGGAGACAGGTTCTACTTTTACATCGTATAGGTCTACCCTTGGTAGCAAAACTTATTTCTTGATCAAAAGTGACCATGAAGTTTTTCCGGTAAATGACAGCTACACAATTTGGGGAGATACAATGATTATTAATGCTGTTGCTGGATGCGCTCGAGCTGCGCCCTCGTGCATCGCTTGCATTAAACCACCGAGAGCGTATTATGCTATGGATAATGCATGGTCCAATATTGATTAACCTTAAATTCCTATTTTTATGTAAGTCTTCGTACATGTGCAGTAGATTTCCATTTCATGCAAATTTTTCTTACTTCGTGTTCTGTTCCTTGAACAGGAATTATTTTGTTGATGTTTTTACTTTAAATCTGCAGTTGCGAATCACAGCAATGCAAAAGTATTTTTTCATGTTTCATTTTCTCTAAATCAAGTGAGAAGTTTTTAAGATTTTTAACAAATTTTCTGCCTTTTTTCAATCTTAACTGTGTGCTGCTTATCTCTGTACGTGTGTTTGTTATTATGGTTGCTAAATGGATTTAAGCTTACTATGAAACATTTCAATATTTGGTTTGCTTTTCACAGGATAAAAGTATTTTCTTTTCATTTGGTTCATCGTAATATTACCTTAATCAAATGCCCAACATGACACAATTTATATTAACAGGAAATTGTCAAAGCATTTTTTTTGGTTTGATTTTCTCCGTGTGTATACAGTGGCTCAATAGGGAGATGCAAAGAAAAAAAAATGCTCCCTGAAAAGTCCAAATGTTTACTTTAAAAGTCAACATTTTGACTTATAATCTCAAAATTTTGACTTTAAAGTTACAATTTTGACTTTTTAAAGTAAAAAGTTTTGACTTTTAAAAGGTCAAAATTTGGTTTTTAATCTCACAATTTTGACTTCAAAGTCAAAATTTTGCTTTTTAAAGTAAAAGTTTTGACTTCTTAGGGAGATTTGTCTAGAGAATGTCTACTTGTCTGAGTTATTGTTTTCAACCTAAGTGGGACAGAATCATTTTGAGGTGATAAAAATAACCTACTGACTACAATGCATCAACTTATACCACAGTTAAGCAATAGAAAGGTGAGGTTTGAAATGCAGCATGTTTATCTGCTTTGATTCAGCATGATGCACGATACTTTCAGTCTGCACCCCAGAGGCATACTCTTCGTCAACCATCAAACCTGTCACAGCAAGTCCTCCAGGAAAAGGGGATGGGGGTAAGGTTGGATAAATACAGCAAGCTTAGGCAAAAATTGTTCGTCAACTTTAAGGAGTTGGGGGCAGTATTCTGAATTTCAATTTTCAATTGTGGACACCGTAACTACGTAGCTAGCTCCTGCGATCCGTTAAGTTGCATATCGGATTATGATTATCGGATTATCGGCGCGAAAGACGAAGTTGCAACTGAACTACTCTCAACGTAGGAGTGAGATACACGAAATTCGGAAAGGTATATCTTTATTTTAAAGAACAATCCACCCGTAGCTTATTGAAGACGTGACTTGTATAGGATTATGTCCCCTCGTAGCTGATGATTACTAATAGTAGTAATATTAAGGTAAATATTCAATGCAAGTAGCAAGTATGCGTACACTAACAGTCACAGTAACGTTAGGCCTACTGTAGGCCGAAGTTAGTGACGGCATTGATGATTGATATTGAGGCACTAACCATGCGTATAGCCTATCTTAGTGCACCAACTGTTAAAGTGTAAAATGCCGTTATTGTGTAACACTAAGAGAGGGCTTGGTAATAGGCTTCCATAGTGCAATGTGATGTCATTCTGAAAACAACATAGCTTACACTACAGTAGGTGTACAGGTTCTGAGGTGAGGTAGTTCTGCTTGTACATATATGTACAGTACCCCGTAATTGGCGCACTAAGGAATCCATCGCCGATATTTTAAACGTCACAAATGAACCCTTATTTAGAAGAAAGGTACCTGAAATGAGTTCATAATCGTGAAATATGTAATTGTGGTTAGATTCAAGAAGTTTAGGCTCACTTCAGTAACGTTGCCACAGTGATAGCGAGTAATTTTTGAAGGAAACGCCAATCTCGGGGGTGCGCCAGCTATGGGGTGCTGTAGGTACATACACCAAACTTCGCGCACTGCCAAACCTCACGCACCCCTAGAAAATAAGCCCTAAAATTCGATGATCTAAGTAGCTGGACAGTTTAATTACTACAATGCCTTGAAATGACTGAAAAGAAAGCCGAGACACTTTACTTGATCGCCCTTGCCTTGTTAGTCAACTTTACGGTACTGCATTTACATAGTTGATTTAGGCTAGGCCTAGAGCATCCTATTCACAGTTTCCGCCAAATGTTGCAAATTTTCAAATCATGATTTTAACTCTTCAGTGGAAGTTTTCCTGACCATTTTTGTTGCTAGCTTGTTCACAGGTTTTTGCTGTAGGTTTAGGCACAGGATTTGTTTCAAAGGACATTCTTCATGTAGTGATTGTCATGCTAACGTTAGTAAGATGCGCGAAGTTTGGCAGGTTTACATCGCATCATTAACTCAAGTAAAGGGTGCTTAAAATAACAGATTTCGAGGTACAATCCATGGCATATTGGATCGACTTGCTAGTAAAATTGAAATTTAGACTTGCGAAAACAAGATATATGATTTTCAGGGATTTTGAATTTACAACAGCTAGAAATTCCAAGGTTTTTATGTTAGATGCGCAAAGTTTTATACATCCATGCTACTAATTTTGGTTCAAAACTCAGAGTACATGAATATGTTCACTTACCCTTTAGCACAAAGGAAATTACTTGCAATACTCCACTGAAAAAAATTGTGCTCTCGCAAGATTTTGCTGATAATTTACAACAAATCCAAAACAAACAAATTTTGTGACAACTGTTATGGACAGTAGCTTGCATAGTGTGACCACGCAAATTTTTCCACTCTTCCTCTTTCCTGATCATATCAGCAGTACATCATTGCAACAGTTTGATATGCCTGTGTAAAGTTGAGTGTGTAATTTCCACTATCAAATAACTGCTTTATCCACAGATATCTCTGAACGTGATATTTTTGTTTTCATAACCCGTGAAGAGTTCTGCGTTGTTCTGCGTAGCCATCTTCATTCACCTAGCTGAGCTGTACGTGATGTAAACTAGTACTAAAGTGTGTTGGGCCAAAATCTATCTAAGGCCAAAAGGGTAACTTTATAATGATAACCACTTTTTGATGAAGAGGAAGTCTGGAACTCTGCATAGAAACTTCAAGCCAACACAACAGCTAATTTGGCCAATAATTCGACTTACGTACCCCTGCATGACTGCCACCAAATCCAAATATCCCAATATTAGACAATTTAAGGGTATCCATAAATTTCCATCTTGCTGCACCTTACTGAACAAACTGGGCTGCCAAACTCGGTAATGGAGTTAATTTTATACATAAATATTTCAATGACTGAGGGTGAGTGGAACCTTTCTGAAATGTTTAAACTTGACCAGTTCTAATCAGATTCTTAATGATACCTTGCTTGGATGTATTAATACTGATTGTTGATGTGACAAACAGATCATTTTTCCCTCCATGTAATAACTTACCATTGCCTCTTGTTTTACTCTGTTTGTATAATCATTATTTTATGTTATTCATGGGGAGTTGAGAGGTGACAATCAGTAGCTCCAGCTCATAGAATTAAAAAAGGTTTAGGTAAAAAATAGAAAACCTAAATTCATCATGTTTGCCTTGTCACCATTTGATTAGTCTTCACTCTTCATTGTATGAATGTTTATTATTATTAACTGTAATTGAACCATCATCACATACTACTTTGCATCTTCATCATGTACCTTTGAACCATAAGTGTCCTTCAATTCACTGCATGGTCTGATCTAACAATAGCCTGGAAGGCTACGTGTGTATTGATTTATTGATCTTGTTACAGATATTGTTTAAGTCATGGCTAAGTCCAAAGTTGGGAAGAGAGGGAGATCTGGTACCAATGAAGCATTAGCAGGGACTAATACAGGTAAGTTGTCATGTAGTTTACTTGTAGCAACACCAATACTACACTACAGTATATATATATTTCTCATGACATTTCTTGGCCGAGTTTCTTTGTATTTTTTTCTCATGCGTACAATCACATCTTTAGCACTATGTAGAATATATGGTACTTGTTCCTCGGTGTTTGATTTGCACAAGTTTCAGTATTATATAGATATTTTAATTATTCGTTTTTTGCTTCAGGTTTTTCTACTTTTAAAGCACTGAGTAATATTTCTTGATACATTCTAATGATAATACATGTTGCATGAAAATGTGATTATGTACTTGCAGCCAAGAAGAGGAAGAGCAGCTCTTCACTGTCATTTCGAGGTGACTCTCTGTTTGTGAAGACAGTTGAGGCAGCTGGGCTGACACTGACAAATGGAGAGAGTGCTAACATTCTACGTAAGATCCAAACGTATTTCCGTTCAATTTTGATCAGACCTTAAATCTGTACTTGCCAACATTTCTGTTTTAAGCCGAATTGTGTGTCCCTATTTCTGGACTTAATCGCATAAAAGGTGGAACTTTCTGATTTTAAAACTCAAAAGTATGTTAAAGAATGCTGATAAAAGGATCTGGAAAATTGTGGAGCAACAGCTAAGGAAAAAATGACATCAATCTTTGCACACTCTTTATTGATTTCCAATTATATTATATATATTGAGCATTAAGAGAGGAAGCAGGACTGGTATGATCATCTTCATCCTTTTTCTCTCCTTTTGAATGAGTTTAGTATGACAATGTAAAAGGAGAAGATCACATGGTTACGTAGTGTCAACCTTATAAAAGTCCTTTGTTAGCATGTGCATGTAGGCTCACACAATGTCGTCGACATTGTATATACACTCAGTGTTTTGACCCCACCCTGCTGGCACTCGGTGGATTATCTACTGCATCTTCCATTTCTGCGGATGACCATGGTGTCAAGTATGTAAATCTCACTGAAAATGGTTTGGCCACATGTTGTAACTGCAACAAACAGTAAAGATTCAATTACTGTGGTGTCCAGTTCAGCTGAGGTTCTGCCTTCAGACATTTCATAGATCTATGGCAGGGATGAAATTTAGCGGTCGTCCGGTCGTCCGAGACGACCAAAATTTCTGTAGGACGACCAAAGTTACTACCTCAGGTTGTCCTTCGGACGATCAAATTTTACCCCTGGTCATTTATATTGTGACGCAATGCTTACAACTCAACACTGAGATGCAACCAAAATATTTAACATGCATGAACTCCATTGCAAAACATCTGTTTTCTTTCACAAAAAACCACCAAAACAACCTGAAATTCACGGTACGTAAAAAGCCAAACAAACAGCCTCAGTGTACAATCATGTTTCAACTGATTTTACTGTACCAGACATGCACATACAGTACACAGCAAGTACCAGATAGATGAATCGCAGTCGAAGAATTCGGTCATATGTGCCACGTGCAAGGAGAGCTGGTATGAATTTTCTAAATAATGATAGCACCGTTCAAGATTAGTAATGTATCATATTTTGATTTGAAACAAACATTATATTATACAGAGATTTTCTTCTATATGATATATACTTTAGAGCATCAATGATTCTAGATATTAAGTTACAAGTCAGTAGTATAATTTAGCTGTGGAAAGTTTCAACCTGTATAAGAAAGTCAAATAAAAACATGGTCTTGACTGTGCAAAATACACATTTTGCACATTTCTTGTTTTTATATGTCCGTTGTGGAGGGCGACCAAATTTTTGGGAGGACAACCAAATTTTTGCAGCTGGTTGTCCTTGGGACAACCATTTTCAGTTGCTTAAGGATCATCCCTGTATGGTCTCTAACTCGTGGTTGCAGCAATCTGCAGTTCTGAGAATATTCAAATACTTGAAATCTTTCTGTTTCTTTCATCAAGGAAACGGCTCGTATGTTTCATATCCTTACGTACCAATGACAGAAATGTGTAGTTCTTTATTGTTCTTTCTTTTTGTTGTAGATGTTGACCAAATCATATTCCAGAAGAATGTGCTGAAATCTCTGAAGAAGACCTCTTCTCTGGAAGCGGTAATGACGTACCTTACCATTCCTGGTATCATGCCCAGATTATCGAATGTCAGCACAGAATTGTCCTTTGCCAATTGTCTTCAATCATTGATCTTCAATTCTTGATGCTATTGGCCAATCATGATCTAAATAGTTTGAACATTACAAAGGATTGATGGATTAAATGCTGCAATTTAACTTTTCATACATGAGTCTGTCTCCAAGATTAAAAGGATGGTTATTTTTCCTTTGAATGCTTTTAATAAGGCATTGTTCACTGACTGATCCAAAATATCACCCAAACTTATGCTCTGTGCCATATTCAAATTGAGTGCAGCCTGAAATCGTTCCATTTCTACCAAAAGAACTTCAAGAAAACAAATATGACATCAAAAACATACAGAGGCAGAGCTACAGATATAATCTCCAGATCTTTAGCAATCTGATTCCATCGAAAGTAGCATATTGCGAGAATAGACAGTGGGGGATTCTCTTTATCACATAATCTGAAAGAGGTTAATATTCTGGTTGGGTTTTTTTTTTGACTGGGTTTTCCATTGGAAAGTAGTCGTTTGACCACTACAAAGTATTGGTGCCTGCACTAAAGCCAGATTACAGAATTACCTGTAACATGAACTTGTAAATATATGACATTAACATCACACCTATTGCTCCAATTCACTCTCGCATATTTTACCATTCTTGGCATCATGCCCAGATTATGGAAGCCAGTCAGAGAAAATTGTAGCACCTATTGCTTCAGTTCACTCTAGCATGACAAGTTTTTTGTGTGATTTACAATTATCTTAAAACAGTAGGAATTTTATGCCTGGTACATTTCAGTCACATTGTGATTGGTGATTAATGCAGTAATTTTGTAATTCTTCAACAGTCTGTGAAGGAATTCTTGGAGGGACTTGAGGGCTACATTGAGGAGGAAGCTAGGTAATTTTATGTTTAATCAGTTCCTGATATCTACTAGTTTGTTCCCAGGTACCCTCCAGTTGACCTCATTGCCTACCAATTGCCTCACAAATTTCTCATTTATGAACCTCTAGGAAGGTAGAATTGGATATCAAGTTACAACTAACAACATGTAAAGCTCAATGATTGGATCATTGTATATGGTTTAAAAAGGGAAAAACAAAGGCAAGTTTTATATCACTTTGCAGGTTCAAGCACAGTTTGCTACCGTGTACACCGTCACAAGATTGTGAAAGGTGAGTACATTTCACACTCAAAGTCAATCACTCAAATTTTCATGGTTCCTTTTAAAACTGACTTTTAAGAACAAAATGAATGGTTCCCCCGCAAACAGGGAAGGTATGGTGTGCCCAGTTTTTCAATGTGCATTTTTGTGAACATTTGGGGTTTAAACACTACTGCATTTCATCACATTAAAAGGATCATTGCACACCTTCTCGGCAAGACATATCATCAGTGACCAAAATTAAATTTTCATCAATTCCCCTGACATTCTGAGCAAAGTGGTGGCAGCTCTTGATTTGAAAATAAAATCTAAAATCATCTAATCTTGATGTTGTCTGTAGCAAACATCTACCATCTACAATTGTTTATTGTCTTTTCTATTTAATTTGTTTTTGAAAGGTCAAAAGTTGCTGTTTTTAGTGCTGTGAATCACTCTCTCTTTCTTTTTCACTTCTAGTGCTCGCTGTGGCCAACAAGAGAGTATCATAAAGATGCTCTTGAATATTGAGGAAATTCAGGTAACAGCAACTGGCCTGCTCTGCTCTGTTCTACACCCTGTTCTACCCTGTTCTGCCTGTTTTCACTCTGGCCTACTGTATGCTGCCCTACCCCACCCTACCCTTCTCTGTGATCGATGCTGGTTGCAGTGGTACTCACTTGGCGATGCTGCAATGACAGACACACTCACACACACAGAGCTGTGAGATCCAATAATTTGTGTTCGGTCTAAAATGTTGATATTTTTTGCACCACCTTCAGTAGATGACTATGCCATGAAGTAGGTGTTTGAGAAATGAGAAGTCATTTTGGTAACATCTCAGATCATTTGTAGCATGATTGTTGTCTAAATCTGATATAAAATAGAATTAATGACTAGAAGCAGAGTCCATTAGATCAGGATAAATCAGGCGAATTTGTGAAGTATAAATGCTAACTTTTTTAAAGCAGGGTCCAGTCTGATAGCCAACAAAGTGAAGGAATGCTGGTTTTCATTACAGGGTGGAGTAATAAACAGATACCTTAAATTTGGGACATAAACATTTAAGGAACTAGCCCAATAGCAACATGCTGTACTCTTACTTTTGAGACAACTCTAAGTTCAAATTATTAAACCTGAATTATTTGTAGCAGAGCTCTAGCAAAATCCACAGATAGCACCATTAAGTGTCCTACTGAAATTCCTCCTGAAAAGTCATTTCTCCACTTACAACATGTTTAGGGTACATTGTGTGTTTATATTCAGGTCCATGAATGTTGGATACTTTGCTCGATTGTAAACAGAAAATAGATATTTATTTTCCTGTGTCATCCAAAAAGGCCGTCCGCTAATGCATCACAACCCGCATTTTCAGGTTATCATATTTGTTAGTTTCTGAGCCTTTAGTCATTTTAACAGAGCTGATTTCAATAAACTAAGTCTCAATTAACTCCATAGGAAAAGTTATCGATCGTAGTTTCAATTACCAAATCTCTTCATCTTTATAATGATGTTTCAAACAGATGTTGGCCATTACGGTAATCTCAACACTCTTGAGGAATGAGGTTATGGAATGTCTGTATGTCTGATCTTTTTCAGCCCGCGTTGATTACTTTGCTGCTGGAGAAATTACCAGAGTTTTCGGGAGAAGATGAAGAGTAAGTGAGAATACACTTCTCCAGCTGCTGATCTGTCTCTCAGTGAAATTTCATAATCATCACACTTCCCCAAATTTGCAGCTTTTCACTGTGAATATAAATTGGACGTAAATAGTTCATGTCTTGGGACCCAAATTTGCCCAGTAACATCTGCAGTGTATGTTTTTGCTTAGATGAATCACTGGCCTAAAACGCACCATATTAGCAAACTAGATTATGATAACAGATGCTGCTTTTCAAGCTATTTACATTGACTTGTCAAATGTTAATTGCATGTTGCTTTGATACCAAGTTGTTTCCCATAAGGAAGTGTCCAAGCATAAGTGACGGACACAAGGTGAATTCAATTCTGTAGCTGTTTCTATAATCCCAGCAGATTGATTGCACAGCATGGTAAATCTGAGTCTACTTCAGCAACAACTTTCAAAAATAAATAACCAAATTGTGAGATTGATGATAAACACTGGATGTGCATGTTAACAAATGTTTGCTCTTTGTTTAAATTCTTTTTTGTTTGTTTCTAAAAAATTTTGTCTTCCATTAGAAGTGTTTTCGACAGAGGAGCAGCAGCATCTAATATACCAAAACTCATTTTGGACAAATTCCATTGGCTTTGTCGAGTTGTTAATCCCAAGGTACGTCTCCTCTCTCTTCCCTCCTACCTATTGATCCTTAGTTCTTATGTGTGGGTTATCCATGTGACTCTTACATGCAATAACAGCATTACTCATGACTTCACCTTCATAGTGGTGGAAGTGTTTCATTCAAAAATCACATAATTTACCCACAAATCACTTGCGGTCGTCATCATGGAGAGTTGAAAACAGTTTTATGGTAGGTAGAGAGAAGTTTTCACTTCTGAGAACTCTGATGTGTAAAAGTGAGTAGCCTTTGAAGCTTTTGTTCCTCCAGAATCTGCTAAGATATTGTAGAATGGTGAACTACAAGAGAGGCGATGGATGGCTGATAAAATGCTTCCTGTGATGCATTTGCATTAATGTGATCAAGTATGTCCCTATCAAATACCAATTCCATTGGTGAGCCGCCGTAGTCACCTGGTGTGTTTCTATTTGCTTGCTTTTGATTAAGATTTTGTTGAGGATTTTCTTTTTTTTTTCCTTTTTTTTCTCTCTAGGATATGACAAACAGAATGCTCGAGATGATCGACGTGTCGTCGCTAGCCATACAAAAGGACATCATCAGCTGTATCTCAGAGACGGTAGCTGATTCAGAACACAACAATGTCGCCATAAAACTCAGGTAACCTCAGGTCAGATGTAATTGCCTACATCGTTCAAATAAATATTTTGACTACTTCTTGAAGGCCAACCTGACACATTTGAATTTTTACTGTAATACTGCTTTGTGACCAAAACATGCAAGGCAGAATATTCTTTTAATATGCAGTCCAGCACTGTTAGGTCTACCTGATATGATTTAAGAAAATGTATGGTGCCATGAAGGTGCCAGGAAAAATTCATACCCCCTTCTCTGGGTGTTGGCAGAAGTCAAAATTTGTGATTTGATTTGTCAGACTTTGTGTGTGTATGTACTTGCTTAAACTTATCCAATGGTCGAGTGACATTATTCACAATGAAAGAACTCTCAAGGAAGAAGATATGAAGATATTTAGTTTCTGTATATCATTAATCACTAACAAGTTAAGAAAATTCTAGTATAATTTGATCAGTTATAACCAAGAGAAGTGTGTTCTTGTGTTTCTCCAGAATCGAAACTTATAGCTACAGAGATTGAGTTTCAAAACAAAAGTAAATTTCGTGAAAACTTGACAAAACAAAAAATTAAAAAAAAATGACAATGTGAGCCTTATTTATCACACAATTCACAAGTATGTCTGTGACCTCACTATTAATTTCATCTAAATAATTTAAGAGTCAAAGTTCATTGAAGTGATTTCTTTAAATTAATTACTAAACATTCCTCAGGGAACTGATGGAACAGAATTCAGAACTCATAGTGGCCATACTGAATGCCTTGGACAATTTCAACATAATGCCTGAACTTGTGAATGAGGTAAGTAATTCACACACAAAGCTCAACGCAAATAATTATTTACTTGTTCTGTACAGTGGTTAGTTTTTAGGGATTTCCAGTGTATTGACTGAGGTGCACTAAACATTTGTAGGATTTATGTGTCATGCCAAGATACTTCTTTAATTGTTTCTGGATCATAATACAGTGTGTGTTACTGGGTCCTCCTTAGAAGGATACTACTGTTTGTGTGTGTTCCGGGATCATGTCAGTATACCTCTCTTTGTGTTTTTGGATCAAAATACAGTGTGTGTTCATACTGGGTCCTCTTTAAAAGGATGCTGCTGTTTGTGTGTGTTCCGGGATCATGTCAATATACTTCTGTATGTGTTTTTGGATCAAGGTACAGTGTGTGTAACTTACAGGGTCCTCTTAGGATATACTGCTGTCTGCTTGTGTCACTGGGTCATGTCAAATTCTATGTGGAAGTGGTTCACATTAAGATATGTGGTAGTAATTGAGACTCACTTTCCCCGATAAAGGAAACGGGGTGTTTCGCTCATGAAACCTGTAAAACATTACAAAAATAACAATGTAGATATATAACAATACAAAGAGGCATAATGATACCATTCTAAGGGCTCAGATGAACATTATTCATCTTCATTGTATCTGTGATGAATGAATTACGATGACAATTGGTTTTCAGAGGTGGAAGTCTTAGGCTACCAGGGTCTCTACAGGTGAAACAATGAGAGGGGTAGTCATGATCCGGTGTATCCGTAATGTTACTACAAACATAGAAGTTTGCTCTTTTTCTGAGGCAGAACAACTGTCTATTCAACTAATTGGACAAGGCAGGTACTGATCACCCTTTATGAGAGTGTCATGTGGGTGAACTCTGAGGCACTTGAACAGTAGACACCCTTTCATCCTCAGTAACTGGAGGAGGTTAGCAGAATGATGGAAATCAATATCATTGTTGCTAAAATTAAGTCTCCGCTCTCATTTTTCTCTTTCTCAGTTTTCTAACTCAGCTCTGCAGACCTTGTCTTCGGCAGAATTCGAGGATCTCCCAGTGATTGTCAAGTTTATCTTAGGGACGGTCACGCCCTTGACTTCATCGGAGGTCAGTGATGGAAAACTTTACTCTTTTGGTGACACATCTTGAAAAGACATGGTCACTGAAGTCATATGCAATGCTATGCAATCAAATATATTTGTTCAGTTTGTGTCATCAATTCATCAAACTGAAAATAAATGAACGTTAACAATTCGAAGATGGCTATTCAGTTCATGATTCATTGAATCAAGTGTGATACTGTACTCTGACTGGCAGTAAGCCAAGAGAACTTTTCTCCCTGACTACACAGAGTTTTCAAGTTGAAGGGAAAGGTAAAATGTTTTTTTATTTGTCAAAAATGAGTTTGTATAGCCAAAATGAGCCTGCATTTACTCTCTTGAGTTTAGATTTTATTCATGTGTAATAGAACGACTAGAAGTAGCTACCTCTGTGCTTAAATATTACACTTAGTGGAACTGCACTCACCATTTTGATGTCACTCCCATTCACAAACTCATCATGTGATCAATCTCTTATCAGCCACCAATTGTTTGAACCTGCTCAAAGCCTTCTGCTTTCACAATCAGACATTTGGAGCTATCCTATAAAACTCCTATAAACTCACTTAAGTAATACTCTCTTTTTGTATTGGATTAGCATGTCACAATCATATGCTCATGTCACAGGATATTCATACTTCTCGTTTTGGCCGTGGTTGTTTGCTATAGCATTTCTGGTTAGATTTATGTTTGATTTTTTGGTGATGTTTGCTTTTACTCTCAACAGGTGATAAAGAAGTTGCGTAGCTCTCTTGACTTTACCATTCCCACCATAGCCAATGAAAATCAAAGGTTAGATTTACGTCCCCATGGATACTGCTGTTTACATTTGTCTGCTGTCATTTCCCACTATTCCAAAAGTGTAGAAGGCATTTTGTCTGAGATCATATTTTTCTCTTGCATTTTATTACACTCCAATGTAATTCACCAGCTGCTCCCATTGCAACAGAACCATCACATCATGTATCCACCATTTCACTGATTTGCATAAAAATTACCACAGAGACATCCTGTCATCAAGTCTCTTTACACAAGTTACGTTACGCCTCTTACATTACACCACTTACATTACACAAATTGCCAGTACATTCAGGATTCATTTGTAGCGAATTTGTTAACAGCATAGGTGGCCATCACTGTGCATGTATAGTGTGGTAACGGACCTTGCTAATGTCCTCTGGAGTTATGGGCCAAGATGAAAAAAATGTTTGCTGAGTCAGAGCTGAAAGCTAAGGCATTCCATCTTTGTGGCAAGTTCACATTACTGACACTGTTATGGTCCCATTAGTATGTATGTAGTATGATTCTTGTTGTGACAGATTAATGTAGTCATGATTGAAAACGAAAAAAAAAAACTGATCAAGTTACACAGTTGTTAAAGAAGGAAAGTAAATTTTACAGTTTTACCATTAACAAATGAAGATCTGCATTACATGTCCCCATGGTTACAAGGAATGGCTTTCCTTGTTACCATTGGGATCATCAAATCATGTATCCATCAGTTCACTATAATCAAAAAAGAGCTAAAAAGTTGGCGATTTTAATTACAGTCATATGAGGAGTTGCTGAGGAATATTTAAGTACAATGTCGACCAATCATGGCATGACATCATCTCAGAAGATGCTTCTTATCAGACAGGAGTGAAACTGTTGAAACAAATTCAAAATGAACCTTTGCTTAGAGTCATTCATCAAATTCAATCGCATCGGGACAATTTTTTAGGAATACAGCCCAGATCAGATGTTGGTGTAATACAACACCACAGGTCTGATACTCTTCAAAAAATTGGATCCAATAAATCTTTGTGGATGGAGCCTAAAAGCTGTTTATTGGTCAACAGTGACTCATTGAAAAATATCACCTTAGTTAATCCTGTTTTTTTTTTGTTTACAGGTGTGAGAAGGGAGGAGGGTGGGTTAGGTTTGTAGCTCGACATTTCACGTTCCTCGGTTGATGTACACGTCATGACTTAAAATCTGTGCACACTGTGAATCTTTTTCTATTTTCTGTATCCAGGAGATCTGCAGAGGATAGCGCTGTCATCCTTCTTGACACCATCAAGGCCAGCGTACGATCCAACAAGTCCATAGCAACTGCCTGGATCAAGGTAACATCTCCATGAATGTTATCATGGGAACCAAATTCGATGGAATACATTGTCATATCTCTTTGGCTCATTTTATAATTTTCATCTTCTGGAAAAGCTAAGCATGTTTTGGTACGTGTTGGTGCTTTCAGTTTGTTTCCGTCCGTTCTGTCATGTCCTTGTCTGACAAGCTCTTTACTTCCTTTCTTCAGTTGATTGAGGTCACCACTCCTGATGAAATGTCAAGAGAAGAGGACATTTTGGTGTTGTTGAAGTTTCACAGTTTATCTTTCTTGGAGAGCTCAGTGGAAAGGCTGATAAGGAAGAAAGTCCGGGAGCAGTCGATCTCGGTGGAACTACTGGAAAACTGCTTTAAAAATCATTCCAAGGTAAACTGTGACATCATTCTGAGAGGCAATGCTAGTGTTAAGCCTACACAGCATCTGTAATTTCAAAATTTGAGGGATTTCAGCAAAATTTGAGGCGAAGCTGAAACGCACAAATCAGTGTACAGTTGGTTAAGTTCACCAGTATTGAAGATGTCAGTTGAACGTGACATGTTTGGATGAATCTGAGTTTATGGCTTGTTAAATGGATGCATCTGTCATGATGACAATGTTTAAGGAGAAGAGACACTTTCTTTACCAGGAGGATAGGTAGTTTTGAAGAGACTTTTTTTTTTGCATAGTCTTCCTCCGCTGTTCTATCTATTTATTTATTTAATAAGCGGGAAACTGGTATGCAGACTTCTAGTCGTTGATCAAGAAAACTTCAGTACTTTGATTGTATTAAGAGTTTACGAGAGTTTTCTGCCAACAATACTTAGAATGCTCAAATGTGTCACTGAATAGAATTGTAGAAATAACTGCCATCAATGACTCTCAAACGTTTCAGGTGATGAAGACCTGTTCTTCGTCTCTTCTGCACATCGCCAAACAAATGCTGGGATCCCCGGAAGATTCGATATCGACGTTCGCAAAGGCGATCCTGAAGGAATCTTTCGTCATGTTCGACATACATTATAAGCAGGTCAGAGGTCATGTGTCACACGTGTTTAATGTAAAACTTGTATTTCACGTAGTCATTGTCTCCCTGGCAGTTTGACATCACCTAAACCTCCTCATTACCACTCTCATGTATCCTCAAGGATGTGAATCAACTATTCACTTTCAACAGTGGAGATCTTTGTCAAAATTAACCCGAAACTAGTGGAAGTGTGTAGTGGCTCTCCAATGTTTACAATATGTCATTATTTTATCTCATCTCCTTTGACTCTACGATGATGATTCCAGAAACTATGCCCATCGTTTCTCTGTGGAAGTCAGAAATGGTTGTAAGGATCACATTCTGTGCCACTTCTGTCTTTTCTTTCACTTTCATGTATTTTCTATTTTTCTTTTTCTCCATTTGAATGATTAGGATGTGATAGGGACTCTGGTGAAGTATGTCAGTAGCGGTGACAACATTGAAAGAGACACCAGTCTGGATGTATTGATCGATTTAGTTCAGTCCTCAGCCAGAGAAGTTTCACGTTTCACTATTTTCCTCAAGGTCAGTACCAAGCAACTAATGGCTTTAATCTTTTGTCACTTCAGAGCAAACTGTTGCTTGTACCCACAAAGTGCAGACTTGATGTCATATTTACTGCCTAACATGTTTATGCAGCAATGATGTCACAGCTCCTGTAGACCAGAACATGTTTGGACATACCAATGTTGAAGACAAGTATTGTCTTTCCTCTGGTTCTGGTAACTGTAGATGGAAGCAAATTTTTGATACCAAAACAGGGAGATCAGACAATTTGGCTTCTGCCAGCATGGTGGTGAAGCACAGGGGGGGGGGGACAGTGCAAGGGAAGTTAAGCAATATTGGATAGCAAGTTGACTATTTGCGATATGTAGTGTGCTATATTTGTACTGTGGGATCTTAGTTGCTCCCCCTATGAGTCTTCCTTATACCTTGCAAAGACTCAATCTAGATAATATTCAATAGACCCCTTGCACTGACATCACCTAACAACAAACAAGGGCGCCCTCATTGAGGCAGGTGAACGAACAGTATACACGTTGCTACACCAGGTGTGTGCAAACTGAATGACAGAAACGTTGCAGGTGCAGACGTGCACGTGTTAAATTTAGTAGATTATTCTCAGGGAGGGGGCTTCACCTAGCATTGTGACGTCAAATAAACCTGAACGATTTGGTAGAGATATTTTGTGAGTGGGAGGAAACTATGCCTCTCTTTGTTTCATAATGGGGGAATGGCTTCTGATCCCTACCCTCTTTGGTAGACATCCGAACCAACAATCGTGCAGAAGTGATCGTCCAATAACTAATTTTATTTGAGAAGATGTCGTTCATAAATCATTTGTCACATTACAATCATCTGTTTTCTGGCTCTACTGTATTTTATTCAAGATTTTAATCACATTGAAGTCTCGTGATTCTTGCTCTTTGTAGAAAATGTTGGAAGACATTTACAGATTCTCACTCTGTCAAGTTCGGAAGATATTTTCCATCCTGAGTGGACTGACATTCGGAGAAGATGGTCAGAGAGCATCTATCCAGGTATGCAGTAAGTAACATCAACAAGTGTCATGGGTCATTTAGAATTGTTCCTGTTTGATGTAATCTTGAATTTTCATGAAGAGATCCTCTACTCTACTGACTGCCAGCAAATTTTCCCAAGTTAATTTCAGCTCTCTCCTACTCTTTGTTTCTTTGGCTTTATCTTTATCCTGTTTGAACCCTGCTGAAGGTTTATGGGCCATGGTAATATAGTTGATGAGGCAAGGGATGAAGAAAGCCCCATCATTAAATTTACAAAGCTTTTTAATGCTGTCTCCAATTTTGTTAGTTTAAAGTGACCAAATAGATTAAAACATTGACTGAAGTTTCGTTCTTCTGAAAAAAAGGGTAATATTACCTGGATTTGTTTCTTTTTAATATAATGTAGTAACAAGTCATTATTTCACTGTATTACTGTAATATTGCATTCATACACTTTCTTCTTAAGGTTTGTCAATGACTTCCTGTTTTTATTGTCCTCCTATTGCCACCCTTTTTATCAGTCCTACTTCCACTCTCTTTGTAAATTCCACCTGTGAACAATCCATCCCATTCCTGCATCCTCTCTCTATTTGTTTGAGTGTATATGAGTAAATGTTCTGAGAAAGTTCTACTGTTGACCTCTCAGTTTACCTCATACACTTTTGATTCACGTAAAAGTTATCATTACTGATGTTACTGAAGTTTAAATATTTTTAAAAATTGTGAATTCGTTAGATGAAGCTGGAGAGAATGTGAGACCATTCTGAGAGGGCACACATATTATTACAGCCTGCAATCATTTCTCACTGATAAATGAAGTTTGTGTTCTAGATTTTAATCAACTTGTAAAAGTGATCCTATGGTGATAGAGAGTGAACCTCTCTAAAATGAAGCACAAAAATTATACATATATTTCTACCTATTAAAACACTTTGTTCCAGAAAGCATTTCTTTTTACTGTACACACCTCTTGTTCCTTGACACCCTTATGACTTGACCTTTTTCAGGATGAGCTGTACAACTTTGTTCGTAAACACCTCGCCTTCAGTAACCCTGTCAATGTCAAAATTTGTGTGATCGCTGCCCTGTCCATCTTCAGCAAGATGTCAGAAAAAAGGTAAAAATAACAGAAATAGAGGAAGTTATATATTGATATTGCTGCCAGCTTTGCAGAATTCTCCCCTTTCCACCCATTGTCATAATCCCCATTTCCATCTGACATTTTGTTGGCATCCTACATGTATGGTCATATCCTATGTGGTTGCAACGGCTCAAGGACTTCACACAAGCCTCAGTTCAAGACCGGCCTTGGCTTTGTTCTGGCAGGGCTCTATCACAACACTGTATAGTACGTTTACATTGTTGTTTATATCCAATGTTTACATTTTTGTTTACATCCTATGTTCCCATCTTACATTTTTGTTTACATCCTATGTTTGCATCCTACATTTACCGTAATTGCTTTGAGGAGACATAACCTCTCTTCTCTCCATTTCGTATTTCTGTTTTGTATGACCGTAAATTGTTTCTTTTCTGTTGCTATTCTTTGTGTTGATGATGTAAACTCGTGTTATATATGCCGTAGTCATGTAAATAATCTGAGTAAACAAACAATTTGAGCTCTACCCAAAGTGCTTATTCATTCTCTCTAATACCAGCATGGGCTATTTCGTAAAGTTTCGTCCTTGTTATACTTTTCTATTCAGATCTGATGGTAGACCTTGTAGTGATGGCAGATTTAAGCAAGTGACCAGCTTGATCAGATTAGTTAAGTCCTCTTGTGAAAGCAACCCTGAGGTCTCAGGCCTCTTTTACGACGAGATGGCCTCTGTGATTGACAAACATTGCGTTGATTCGAGAGTACTGGTGAGATTAAATACTCTGTCAGAGAAGTGAATATTTAACTCCTGTCTTAGATAGCTAGAAGTGGTGTTAACTTTTTACTTAAATTTGAAAAGTGAGGAAGATTCTAGAATTTTCTGAATTGATATTTTTAAGACAGATGAAATTGCTGTCCTTTTTTTTTTTGTTTTCCTGGTTTAATCTGTGATATTCATTTAATTTTTATATTACCTATGCATCAAAGATGTTTTCTTTCATCACTAGGATTGGATTGCAGACACAGTATTAAATGATTTTCAGGAAGACTTTGTGGTCGACATTCAAATGGATCAGCTGAAGAAGTAAGTAGTGATGATTCCTCACAACACACTGGTACACAGTGAAGATCATACAGTATGTCACACTGGTACACTGTAAAGACCACAGAGTATGTCACATCAGTACGCAGTAAAGATCATACCATATTTCACACTGGTACACAGTAAAGATCATACAGTATTTCACATTGGTACACAATGAAGATCATACAGTATTTCACATTGGTACACATTGGTTCAAGAATGTCCCATGAAGATGGGATAAGAACCATTTGAATTCATATTTTAACCTATGTGAAATATTTTTTTGAAATCTCTGACTTAAGGTATCTTTTAATATCAGGATATGTTAAGATTAATTTTTCCTGACTTACGCCGTCTTGACGCTTCCAAGTTTGAAGTGTTGTTCTTTTACCACTTTTCTTTTTAAATTTGCGCCTTAATTACCTCATTTTTGGAGTCTGTTACCTTAGGAACAACTACTTTGTAAAAACCCTCGCAAATGATAGTAATATTTTGACAATTTTGAAACTTTTTTGCCCTCCCAGTGAATTTCTTCTCCCCATGGAGGAAGTCTACAACCTGGAAACAGAGGATTCTCAAGGAGACATAGCAGTAAATTTGCTCCCTCTTGTCAGTATAGCTGCAAAAGCTGATGCAACTAAATCTGATTCTACCAAGAAACCAAAGTATGTAAACAGTTCTTGACAACCTTTTATCATCGCTCATGTGATAACTCCTCAAGTCCCAATAAAGAATTTCAGCATTTCATTTTTCACCAAGTTTTGTGTATAGGGACCTTTTTTTCATGTTTAAGGTATCAATGAAGTGTCAATATTTGTTGACAATTGTTTTATCTCTGTCTCTCATTCCTCCTGTTTGGTCAGGAAGATGTGCCACTTTATGTCAACCCCCCCCAAACTGTGAATGGCTCGAAATCTTGATAAATGCATTCGGTAACTTAGAACTATCAGTGTGGTTTCTTGCATTTTTCACCACCAATACTACAGTATCAACAGGGGTGACATATGAATCCAATTCACTCCAAATGAAAACTGGCTCAACTAGTCGCGAAATTGAAACGTGGAATAACTCTGTTTCAAACTCAGACGTTCCCTCTGCAGGTTTTATTTCTTCCACTAATTTGTCTCAAGTGCATTCCTGTGGTTTCTTGATGGCGTTCATAAATGTGTTGCTTGTTAACATTTCATTTGTCTTTGTGTTCTTGTATTGTTCACATGAGCATACAAACATATCTGTAATTTGGAATATTCATTTCCCCGAACCAGCACCACAGAAAAGAGGGTGTCTCCCGTCTGCCTTGCACCTCAGTTTCGGCTCCTGCAGGTCTGCATCAAAGCCCAGAAGGATGGTAGCCTCGAAGATGTTGATGCCCTGCTCGGTTGCCCACTGTACAGCTTCAAAGAAGAGATCCTTCAAAAGATTGAATCCTTGTCTACCATCGAAAAAGAAGCCATCTGCGCTTGCACATTTACCGCCACTTAACTGGTTTAGAGAGGTAAATGTAAATTGAACTGCAAATAAGTTGTAGCTAAGGTTACACTTGAATGGTATATGTAGTGTTCTCCGCAGCAGGTCTTAGCAACCCCTAAGCATGAAATCCTGTCCCCCCCTACAAAAGCTATGCTCAGTTGAAAAAAAAGATGACTATCGGCCACTGCCAGTTCAAACAGATCGAGAAATTATCTCTCAGTGGCTTCATGTTGTATCATTTACCATCTCAATTATTAAAAGTTTTGAAGGTGAAGTTGAACCCCCTCCACTGGAACTCCTATCTGGAGATAGCTTTGTGTTTATGTACTGGCTTGACACCTGCCCTTCCCCCCTGTCTTGAAAATCTGTTGATGTCACGAATATGTACTCTTTATTGACTGGGTTTGGGGAGACGTCTTTGAGTGCTGTATATCTCTATTTAGTCAACACTTGAGTGCCTTACGTACATACTTATTGTACTAGTATTTTCTATCGTTTGGAACTGCACTAGTGGCAACATCGTGAGTAAATAAGACTGATTTTGGCAAACATTGATACATTTTTCTCTGGTTTTGGTTAATATGTGATGATTCCCAATAGAAGAAATACAAAGTTATAATATTATCTTAACATATGTTTTACGAAATGTGTTGTACTCTTTTGAGAGGTTACTCGATCCCAAAAAAGTTGTATCCCTTCGAAGAAAGATTCGATGGTCACAGGATCCTTAAAATTAGAAGAACTGATCTATATATTGATTGTGGTCAGTATTGGAGCATCATTCAAGCCCAGAGAGATCAAACGTCGCACCTCTTCTTCCACAGCGACGAATTGAGCTCACAAACTGCTTATTTATTTCAATGTCACCAGTTATTAGAGCTGTTATTATTATAAACAGTTCATGTTATCATGCTCCTCTCCACACCAAAATTAAGGTACCAAATTATTTACTCCATTTAAATAATTAACACAAAATATATAAATGCATACAGAGTTTAGTTATCAATTGAAACTTTAGGATATAGAGATGATAATGTCATTTTTAGCTAAAATAAATTTGAGGTGATGTTTCTCTATTGAAGATATCTTTTTTTCTCTTTTTTTTCACAGACCATCAATGCATTCGCACCTTCAACCGATCCAGAACTGAAAGCAAAGGTTATAGGTCGTATTCAGGGCATCATTAAACTGCAAGAAATCTTAGAAAAAGCTTTAGCAGGTTGGTATTCAGCATTTGACAAGCAGGCAGCAGGGCTAACTCCTTGTTAGACTGCTTATACCATTTTCATGGTGAAATTAAGGCCGGACATATTTTGCTTTTGTCAGGAAAAAAACAATTTTCAGAATAGAAACAGAGTCATTGATAATTTAGTGTTCAAGCGTACTCATGATTCTGTACTTTCTTGATCAGTGGTTTGTTACAATCAAAGCTGTAACCATGGCGATGAATTGCTACCTGTTGCAATGAGCATTTGTTCATAAATGAATGTACCCGTATTATGGGTATATACTTCACGTAAGCCAACCTCAAATTCAGGTGAATAAACATCAGAAGGGGAGTGAATAGACTGAATAGCTACTACTGAATAGGATTAGCAGGCATCTATTCAGGTCAGTTTGAGGTTGGCCTACATGAAGTATATACCGTGTTATGTTCCCAAACACTTCTTGCAACACTTTATCAGTCATTTAAAATTTGAGTAGCCTTCAGTTAGTTTGGACAGAGATAGCCTTAAAATATCGCATAGTTGCCTGGATGCTTTGTATTTTTTTTTCCCCTTCAGTGACTCCTGGTTACGTACCCCCTGCTGCTAACTTTGAAATGAGTGTATCACCAGAGGTCAAAGGTCAAGGTGCAGGTCCTTCAACATCTGGAAAGAAAAAGATGGAAGGGAAGAAGAAAAAGTAAGACAACCTTCAGGTCTTCGACGAAATCATGATTGACTGTGTAATGCCTTCTAATCTGTGACTCAAATCAATGAATTTAAAGAAAAACCAAACTGTTTCATGTACTACAGTTTGACATTAAATTTTTATCTTTTTTATCTATTTACTTCTTTAAAGTTCAAATTTTAATCCTTTTATTTAAAAGGGATTTCCTTATTTGTTTTGCCTAATTGTTTTTAATACTTTTTAATTATTGTGTTTGTCTTGTTGGGACAGCTTTTTGTTTGTGATGTGCTCTTTTGGTTGATTGTTTTGTATTGTCTTTTTGTTTTAATCTGTTTTTGAGTTACATCTCGTTACATTAATGTTTTACTTTTTTTCATTTTTCCCTTTGTACAACAGCACCTTAGATTGTATGTGTAGAATTGTGCTCTTTGTAAAAATTTATTTTAACTCATTGTCTGATACCGTATATGCTTTGTGATAGGTTTATATTTCCTATGTTGTGTACTTCATTGGAAAGATTTCCAAGGTCTCAAGATTGTTAGAATTAAAATCCCTCCTCGCAAATAGTTGTCCATCACTTGCTCTCTTATCTTGCAGTCTGATAGATTTTGCTGAAAATCACTAAAACTATGAATTGAATGGCTGAAATGTCTAAGGCTAGACTGATTGGTGAAATGTCTAAAACTACAGATGAGATTATCAAAATGTTTCTTTGTTCAAATCATTTGGTTTTGAGTCGATCCAAATAAGGTTACCTCTAATTTGTTCATCAGGAAAGGATCCAACCCAGACAAAGAAAACAGCATCTGCGGTGATGTCGCATCATCCAGTCCAAGGGACCAGGAAGAGGATGTCAATGATAATGATGATGATGTCAACAAGGACTCCGCCTCTTCAGTGGATGCTAGAGCTGACCTTAAGAACTACCAAGGCTTCTTTAGAGAGTTAGACCTCGATGTCTTTCTCATTCTTGGCAGTGGACTCTTTTCAAAGAGTATCATGGACTCTGAACATCATACCAAGGTTAATTTTGCCTTTAAGCCTTTTGATGAGAGTTGAGATGCATCTACTAACCCTCCTCTAAATTTTGTTCTACTTTTATAAAGGCCAGATGCAAGAAAAAGCAGAACATTAGGCAAAAATAATCCCAGAGAGCTTTTTCACTGCAATTCCATTGCGGTAGAAACTCTTAGCTATGAAATTATATTACTTAGTTCATAGGGTTCTGTTACCTATAATAAATGGACTGATAACAGAAAACGGGTTCTATTTTGGCCCAAGTTGAGTCCTGACCAAGTAGACTGTCTGTAGTCTAGAAAGAGAACTTAATCGGCCAGTACATGCTCTAGTGCATCAGCTGGAGGTCACTGATTGAGACGAACACTCAAATAAGTAATCATGTGGAATGGAACACCACCAACAGAGCAGTCCTGTTGCTTTCTATTTCAAGCAACAACAACAACAACAACAAAAAATGAGTGTAAGACATCAACAAAGAAGCTTTCCCTTATTTGGTAGAGCAGTACTTACAATGACATTACATGTATTGAGTATGGATGCGATTTAATGGCACAAGTAATGCATTCCCAGACTTAAAATAGATGTTACGGTCAAACTATCAGTATTCTACCAGTGTGTGTTATGAAAAATACTCTGAAAGTTTTCATGATGATTTAGTCTTGTTAAAATAAATATGCAAACCTTTCCTCCTCATTTACAAATTTTTGCTTATCACCATGACAACCGATACCCCCTCCTTTCATATGGAACACAGTTGAGGAGAATCTAGGGGATTTGATGTCTTATTGACAGTGTTACTGTTTGCAGCCTGAGTGAGATGTAATCACTGTGAGGAGATAGAAATGACCAAAGGACTAGTGGTTGTTAAAAAAGATATACGACAGTAATAGACAACAGAAAAGTGACAGGAAATAGACAACAGAAAGGCAGGATTTATAGCAGCTTAGATTCAGCATGTTGCTGTTAGTATTTGACATGCATAACAAAAGGGGCTAGAAATAACAAAATGAGCCATTGAAAATGTGTGAAAATCTAGCAAACTTGTTGATGGTTTCATTTTTTTTGTTGACAGTGTTGTAATTAATTTCATTCTGTTCACCGATAGGTTTACATAGTATTGTGAATTTGCAAATTTGGTGTAATGGAAAATTTGTTAAACTGAAAAATTCTTATTTGAATTTTTCATCCAAGAATGCTTTATTTTATTCAACTTTTTCTGCAATTTTTAAATCTCTTGGAAGTTTTGTTCTTGTTTCTCATCCATACTTTCTCCAGGAAGTCCAGATTCTGCAACTTCAACCACCTCATCTTGAATTTCTCTTGATGGATCTCCTCGACAAAACAAAACATTCTCTCTCAACCACCAAGAAGACCTACTTACAGGTTTTTGTTTTGGTTGTTTTCTTTCTTTTCAAATGCTTCTTGTCTTCTTCTTTTCCTTCTTACCAATTTAAAATTGTTTATGTCCATAATGTACAACAATATGAATCATAAGGATTGTGCTCTGGTTACTTTTCTGCTTACTGCAAACTTTTAAGGTATAAATACTCCCAGTAATTGCTATCCAACTGAGTACTATGCAAGTACTTATGGAAGCCCCAAATAAGGATCATCGGATTCAACTAGGAAGTGCAGGTTAATTTGACCAGACTGCACAGAGCAAACTTTGCAGTCGAAGATGTGGTCAATAAATGTGACATTTGTCTGTTGCTTGTGAGTGAATTGTGTATACCAAAGACAAACGTGACACTTGTTTATCAGCTTCACCAGCTCCTTCATTTCTTTACAATATTCTTCACTCTCCTGCTGAATCATGCTCCCATTTTTCATCTCGACAGTTTAAAAATGAACCAACTTCCATCATCTCTCTTCCCTCGCTCCTCATACCTTGTGATGTCTGTCCCACTTCTATTCTACATTTTCTGTACAGTTTCATTTAGTAATCCCTCTATAAGAGTACTGCATTAGTTTCTACTTAAAGACAATAACTCATTGCCCCAGACAGTTCCAGTTTTCCTGACTGTCCGTACAGCGTGTCTAGAACTCCTCCACATGGGTAATCAAAACAATGGGTTCCCTGTGTATGCTGAATAATATAAGCTGCTCGTCATGTTTTGAATTTGCCGTCAATCAAAGAGCAGAACCAGTTCAGAGCTTGATATGATCTACCTTCTGTTTTATATTTTCATCAGGTCAAGAACAAATCCAGCATAGGATTTTTCCGTTTGGATCAACTCTCTTCTCATGAAGTAGCTAAGAAACTTCTCAAATTTTTGCCATCCCTTTGCCAGCACCTGGAAGCTACTAATGATTTTATTCAGGTCAGTGTTTTTTGGTGTCATATTCCTTTGCATAGTTACTGTGTGTCTTTTTTTTGCCTAGTTGTGGCTTCTGTGATATCAGAGTATCTCTTTAAGACTGCTGTGTTAAGTTGTCTCTGTTTTTTATCGTCAATTTTACAGGCTTCATCATTACTGCTGTAACATGTAAGGTGTATTTGATGTTTGTAATTTTTTATGTTCCAGTTACTCTTAGTGTTACATCTGATGTTAACAGTAATCTTACTGGTGTTTACATTATTCTTGATACAGCAATACACTCTGTTCATGATGTGTTTTACTTCTTGTTAATATTACTGTTGTTGTATTTTGCATTCCTGCTGTTACTGTTGTTACTATTTTATGTTACTATTGTTGCTATTTTGTGCTACTGCTGTTACTTTTTTGTGTTACTGCTGTTACTATTTTGTGTTACTGTTACTATTTTGTGTTGCTGTTGTTACTATCTTGTGTTCCTGTTGTCGATTATGTTGTTATCAGTGATGACACTGTACTCTTACTACTGCTTCAAAGTAATATTGTTGTCATAGTTCTGTGTCTCAGTTGCTGACAGTATTGTCACCAGTCATGATACTGTTATTGACATTATTCTTGATACAGCAGCATATGTCCCTCTATTTCATATTATTGCTGATATATCTACTGGTACTGTTATCAGTTTTGCTGTGTTCCTGCTGTCACACTCTGCTGTTGATCTGTTGAACTGTTGAACTGTTGCTGTTCTTGTTCAACATTGTTCCTCCTACTTGATACTGATTCAGATGGAATATGATATGTAAGAGGCAGCATTCTCTTAATTCTCTTCAGACACTAACCTCTGACAATGATGGAGTGGTCGATGGACCCGGATCAGATTCAGTCGATGCTCAAATGACAAAGTCATGCTTTCAAATTATTCTGGAGATATTACTCAGTTTCTTCTCTTGGTAATTATTTCTAAGTGCCTTTGTTTTATTTTTTTTCTGTTTTATTGACATTGTTTTAAATACCGCATTTAACCATTATAGAGCGATGCATGGTTTCGTTTTCTTTAACATAGATCATTGTACTTCATCATTTTATGAGATAAATCAGTCAGAGACAGAGGTGAACATTGCATGTTGTAACACCTTTTAGAATGATCACAGATGGAGAAATCAAACACCAACCAAAAAAGTTGCTTTTCCTCATGAAATTTTAAAGCAAGAATATTTGACTCAAGTCCACTGTAGTCTTTAATGAAACATTTTAAATATAAGCACCACTGAATGTATAGATTACTAGAGAGAACCAAGAAAGCCATCTACCTGAACTTTTCAGAATAGGTCAATAAGCACAGATGACCTTTGAACCTCAGAGAAGAAAAAGGTGATGCTTGCCCCCCCCCCCCACCCCCCAGAGTAGTGTCTCCCACAGTGTGCTCCAAAATGAATGTCAGCAACCTCTTCAAAATTATGAAGTGATCAGACACAAGTTGTCATCCTCCTTGAAACCTCTGTTATCTTCAGGGATGGTCTTAAACGTTCATCAATAATCATGGAAGAATCTCTGGGAGTTTTTGCAGCCAAGGTAGCTGAGGGAACACAAAGTACCAGTGTGGAGGATTTAACAAAGTGAGTAGTTTGTTCATTTTACTGTCTTTTTTAAGAAATTTCCAAGAGGTGTTTTTTTTTTTCATCTTTTCATCCTGTATATGTTTTAATGTGCCCATGTCAAGAGTGTGACTATGTTTTGCCATCAAGTCGTTGGTTAGATTGTATCCTTTTCTGCACTCAAATGTGATCGAGCCAGGCAGCTATCTTGTCTTTTATGCATATTCTCTAAAACCCTTTTTTTAGTGTAGGGATTATCTCCAGTATACCAAACAAACACAGTGAAGAGTCCAATCTGGTAGCTTTATCAGATACCTGTATCTGAATTTTGGTGATCTGTAAACACTTTAAAGGGAAATAACACATTGTTTTACAGAAAACAATCATTTTTTAAAACCAATGTTTTTGGATGTACAATGATATTTGATTCAAAATAAGGAAGGACAGTAGCCTTCTTTTTGAGAAATATCTTTCTTACAGGTAGAAATGCAGTAATTTGTTGCTCAACAATAATTTGTTCACCCAAACTTTCCAAAATTCAAATGATGCATCTTATGTTACTTATCTCATACATAACGTTTTTAGGAGTTCATGCTTTTGCGCATGTTTATTGATGAGACTGAATGGTTTAACAATGATTAAAGATATTTTTGTTGTGTGCTATGTGTGTGTATTCTAAACACCCTATTTCCCTTAAAGAATGTGCAAAAATTTTAATTTTGAATTTCATCACAGATTGTACTGTTGACATATATCCTATATCAGTTTTGTCATTTTGCACAAATTAATTTTTCAAGTCCTCTGCTTGCAGTGTTCTTTGTGTCTGTTTGGTCACAATGCCAAGTTAGTTTATTTTTGACCAGTTGAATGTCACTTTTCAAAATCTTTTCATTAAGAAGTTTAAATCTTTTGGTGATTGATCCTTAGGTACTTTTCCTCCAACTCTTCAATATTCAGAAATTTTTGCAAACAGTCTAGATGCATTGACATTTTGTTCACCTTTTCCTCATTCCCAGGAAGTGTTGTCAATATTTTGGCAAGTTTACAGATTCTGTTCCTACTTTGGATTGTGGAGTTGTTCTGTTAAACGTCATGGTGGCCATAAAAAATTTGCACACTAAAGCAAAAAGTGAACACATTGGTGAGTTTTGCTGCTGTTTGCATTTTTTCTATGTTTGGAATGGAAATTGGGGTGTTGTTCCTGGAAGTAGGGTGTTATGCCAGATTTCATGGATCTTGCTTGTATCCCTTTAAGATAATTGATTATCATTCCCACTTAATTTTCTTCTTATAATTTCATTGCTTCTTTATGGGTCTTTTTTTGTCACTTTATGTACCTCAGAATTGGAAGCAATTTTGTTTTGCTGATTAGGTGGTATTTTGTCTTTCGTTGAAGATTATATTGCTCCTACCAATCTGTGGTCTAAGCCCCATTGAAAAAATTAAGAAACCATAGCATGATAGCAAGTAATAGTTTAACCATGCCGCAAAAAAAAATGGGGGGCGGGGAACCAGGTTTGGTGGGTCATTTACAGTTAGTAGTACCTTGTTTTGATGTTCAAAGTACACTTTGTTGAAAGTACAGTAATAGCTTATTATTTTCGATAAGCTACTATGTGGCTAGTTCACAACTTATTGCATGGTGATAGTATCATGCATTCTGTGCAATTTACCTGCACAAGCAGGGCAGTTTGAATCTGTATCAACATAACAGTAGTAACATACATACTAGTAGAACAGCTAAAAATCAATATTTAGTTTTATGTATATGTTGAATAGTTTATGGATGCTTAAAAGTGCCATCAAGATAAGAATATCTTTGCCCCATAACTTACCAATTTACTGCAAAATGTCTTGATAACAAGAAAATATAACATCAAAAATTGGAAAAAATGATCAATTGTTTAGTTATGCTATTTGAAAAATTAAACAATTTTCTGTAAATTGTTCAAATGACAACATATCATATGTTGTCATTTCAACAAATTGCTGCAAATTGTCCACTCGTTCACTTTCTTCCTAAGCCTGCAATTCAACAATTTTTTGCAAATTGTCCAAATGAAAACATCATATTTTGTCAACTCAACAGTTCTCTTCAAAATGTTGACTTATTCACTTTTTTTCTGAATGATCAATTAAACAATTTTCTGCAAAACGTTTAAATGACAACTAATTACATCCTGTCAACGCAACAATTTTCTACAAATGTTGATTTGATCACTTCTTTTTATGTGATCAACTAAGCGATTTTATTTTCTGCAGAATGTAAATTTGTTAATATCTTTCTAAGTGCACAATTCTCTGCAAAATTTTCATCAATTTTCAGCCAAATTTTGCAGAAAATTGATGAAATGACAAAGCATGGTAAGTTGTCATTCAAACAGCTTTCTTTATGCGTTTGTATTTTGATTACAGGTTCTCTTGCGGAGAGTTTCTTGAGAAGAGAGTGGCTGGATGGAAATGGAGACAGATGTAAGGGAGCTAAACACAATGAATCATTACAGAAAGTCATCAGGTAAGGGGTCTTAGGAAGGTACAATTAAACTGAGCAGGTACAAAAATTTAAAGTGTAAGTTTAACCTATCAGGCCTGTAAATACATTGTCAATGAATCCATAATATTAAGTCATCATGTTAATACATTGTCTATGGTATCATAGTATTAAGTCATCTGACCTGTAAATAAATTGTCTATGCTAGCTTGGCATTAACTCATCATGTTAATACATTGTCTATGCTATTATAGTGTAAAGGTCATCATGTAAGACATTGTCTATGTATCATAGCATTCAGTTATCACTAGCTTGATATTAAGTCATCATGTTAATACCTTGTCTAGGCTATCATAGTGTAAAGGTCATCATGTAAGACATAGTCTGTGCTATCATAGTATTCAGTTATCAGACCTGTAAATAAATTGTCTATGTCAGCTTAGCATTAAGTCATCATGTTAATACATTGTCTATGCCAGCTTAGTATGCCATCATCAGGTAAATTTATTGTATGTGCTATCATAGTATAAAGTTATCAGACCTATAAGTACATTGTCTATGCTAGCTTAGTGTTAGATCATCAGGTTAATGTATTGTTTATGCTAGCTTAGTATTAAATGATTTGATAAATATATTGCCTATGCTAGATTAGTATTAAATCCTCAGGTAAATGGATTGTGTATGGCAGTTCAAGCTTCAAAGTCTTACAACAGTTGAGGGTAGCAAAATTTAATGAAATAAGGGAATCCAGGGCTTCATTTTAGCATCATTTCAAAGTAGTTTTAGTGGAACTTTATTTAAAGTTTGCTTTGAATATTTCATCTACTTTCATCTGATTCATGGATGTAGAAGGATATAGAATCATGTTAATTATACCCCACAGATTACACCTATGCAACGCCAGTGGTGACGATACTCTGAAGGCTATAGAGACCATTTGTTCTGATGGAGTCCCAGAACTCATGAACGCTCCACCCAATGGCTGTTCCACCAAGTATCCGACTCTCACGCAGTCGACATTTAGCAGTTACTACAGAATAATGTTTGAGGAACTTGTAGCGTTTCAGAAGGAGATTGGAACCTTCTCCAGGAGAGATGACCCCGATGTACAGTCTCAGAAATTAACAGACTGGAATGTTTCTGTGGATGTGATGTTTATGCTGATTAGTATGGTCAAGGCTTTTGATGGAAGAGCAAATATCACCACAGCACTGAAGGTATTATCAAAAATCTGTTACCATGGGGACATTGGTGGCTTCTGTTGTCATCTTTACAATAATTCGTGAAATTTTTGTTTCATGCAAGTAATATTTGTGTTTTGATAATTGGTTGCTATGGTAGCTCACTGGCATTTTTTTTCTGTTGCTCCTAATGAACCAGTAATGTTTTTGCTATTTTTCATAACCAAAAGCACTAAAAATGTAACTTCTTGTAAGTAATTGCCAAGCAGTATTTTGCAATTGTAACACCACTGTTTTGTTGT